>CM037876.1:247927293-249177293 GCA_021292165.1 Shinisaurus crocodilurus
CTTGTAATGGGGATTTTTAAAATTTAAGCTACAGCTATTTAAGCTACAGTTCTGGTTCTTTGCATTAGATTTACTGAACTGCAGCTATGAGAACTCACTGTTAGCTGAAATAGGGTAATGGCCTTTTATTTCCTTTGAATATTTTCACCTAGCCTTATTCATTGCTTTCCAGGACACCGGAGCACTGCGACTGAGTTTCTGTATGAGTGATTGGGTCATATTCACTGTGAGTGTATTTATGGAGAAAAAAAGCCAATTCCTTAACACATCTTCTTCAATCAAAAGTGCCATTTTTAATTAAGAGGGTGGCTGGGTTTGCACAAAACGCTAAGCCACGGTGGTTACAGTAAACCCTAGAACAAGCCATGGCTTTGAAGGGTGGCTTCAAAGCCATGGCTAAGAAACACTGACTTGGTTCTCACAACATGCTAAGCCATGGTGGCTAAGTTTCTGTGAAACTTTCCCAGAAAGTCTGCATGGGTTTGGTTCTTACACTGTTTTTCATGAATATTCCTTAGTAGATATAGATGTTGCAAGTTGCAGTTGACCCATATTTCAATCTCTGGTCTCTTTCCTTGAAGGGAACTGAGGAGCAGGGCTGTGAAGACCTCAACCACTAAAGAGCTGCTACAAAGAACAAACAATATTGGGTTAGACGGACCAGTGTTCTGATGTCACAAGGCAGCTGCATATATTCATATGCTCCAGATTCAGGCACTGATGGATGAGCTTCTTTGGGACAGGGACAGAGGGAATGCAACCCTTCTTAATCTCTCAGCAGCTTTCGATACAATTGACTACAGTATCCTCCTGGATTGCCTCCATGAGTTGGGAGTTGGAGCCACTGTCTTACAGTGGTTTGGCCCTACTTGCAGGATCAGTTCCAGAGAATAACATTGGGCAACTGTGCATCAGCATCTTGGCAACTGAACTGTGGGATGCCACAGGGCACTATCTTGTCTCCAATGCTATTAGTATCTATATGAAGCCATTGGGAATGGTAATGAGGAGATTTGGGGCAAGAGGTCACCAGTATGCTGATGATACCCAGCTCTATTCCTCTATGACATCTGAATCAGGAGACACCATGCATGTTCTGAACCGGTGCCTGGATGCAATTATGGCTTGGATAAGGGCTAATAAACTGAAGCTGAATCCTGATAAGACAGAGACCCTATGGGTGGATGGTTCCCAGGTCTGGGAATTGGGCTGTTTGCCTGTTCTGGATGGGAGGAGCAGGTACATAGTTGGGGGAGCTCCTGGATCCATCCTTGTCACCAGAGGCCCAAGTGTCCTCAGTGGCCCATAGTGCCCATTACCAACTTTGGTTGGTGTGCCAACCGTGCTGATTCCTGGATAGGAGCAGCCTAGCCATGGTGATCCATGCACTGATAACCTCATGATTAGACTACTATAATGCACTCTATGTGGGGCTGCCCTTGTTGTACCTGGTTTAGAAGCTGCAGCTAGTGCAGAATACAGCAGCTAGGGTGCTCAGTGGGACATCCAGCTATGTTCACATAAGACCTATGTTAAAAGAACTGCACTGGATGCCTATTAACTACCAAGCCATGTTCAAGGTTATATTCCTGATATACAAGCTCTCCCTCTGGGAAACCCTCCCCCATGCAATTTGGGAGGCAAAAAATGTGGTATGTTTCAAACGTCTCCTGAAAATGCACTTGTTCATCGAGGCCTTCTCTGGCTTGTAAATAACTGCAATTGATAGTATGCTGCTCCATCTTACTGTTTTTTGTATATATATATTTGTATTGTTGTAGTAGTTTTAAAATTGTTTTTAATAGTGTTGTTTTAAATATATTTGTTTTGTTGTTTTAGTTGCAATTGCTTTTAATAGTATTTTCATATTGCATTTAAATTTGATTTTTAATATTGTATCTGAACTGCTTGGAGATTTTTTTAATATTTAACAGTATATAAATATTATAAATAAATAAATGGGTCAACTTTAGCTTCAGAAGAAGATAAATTTGACCTTTTCACTGCAATGAAGTGATTTGCTGCTGAAATTCAGCAGCAAACTGCAATTTCCCCCAGCCCCCCATGCAGTGTGGGGCACCCCACATAGTGTAGCCCATGGGGGACAGGTCCAGGGGGTGAAAATGCCCCCCAGACCTCCCAAAGTTTCCCACCCCAGCCTTAGCCCAATAAAGTCTATTTCTGCTGATATCGATTAAGCATAGAGGATGAGTGGTCTGTGCACTCCTAAAGGAAGTAGACAAGAGCTGCCTATAAACAGCAACCCCTTGTTTGAGTCCCCCTCTTCCCCCTTCTCTATCTGCCAGTGCCCTTGTTGAAGCTACGTGGGGTGGGCTGGGGGAGAGCTGAGCTCAGTTGCATGGGGTCAGATTTTTCAGGTGTGGCAAAAAAAAGGGGGGGAAGCAGTCTGTGAAGTTGACTAAGGACTTGGCTTACAGGCAAAATATGCAATATTAACAAATGTTTCCATTTAGCCTTCTAGTCTAAGTAAGCTCTTAGACAATTATACCACTAGCTCACCATTCTGTTGCGGAGCCTGCAGGGAGAGATGAGCAGTGAAATTGACTAAGGACTTGGCTTGCTGGGCAGGGAGGTGATAGTGACTAATCTGAGCCCTTGCCAGTTACCTAGCAACAACTCCATGTGCTCCTCAGTTCCTTCTGGATTGGAGAATATATTCCTAACATTCACCCGGTTTCCCCCTAAACTCTCCAGCAGTGAAGGCAGACTCTAGGGTTCTATGTAAAATGTTAAACCTTTCTTTGTGACAGTACAAACTGTGCTTTCGCACGTGCATATGTTCATACATGTGTGTTGGGGCCAGGGAGAGAGAGTGTTTTCTTGTGTTTTGTAGAACTGTTTAGGCAAGGATAGGTTTAGCAGGTGAACTTTTTTCTTTGTATCTGTGAATCACCCACAGACAACCATGAAAAATTGTGCACATGGAAGTGAATGCCGAGGAGTTGGCAATGCCCTTTTCATTTGCTTAAAACCTATATTTCAGGGATACTGTGCCAGATGTGCCTCCTGTGGCTTATTGCTACAAGGCAATTGTGCTTTTCTACTCATTCAAAACAGAGATGCTCTCACCACAACAGAACCTGTATCACCCCACTAGTTAAATTTCAATGATCCAATTCTCTATTTGAACTCAGCATCTTCCATTAGGCAACATTGCTGTAACCATACACCACAGGCACTCCCATTTGTCCAAAAGGTGATTATCTGAATGTTTGGATGCCCCCTTTCTCAAGCCATTTGGATCAAGGTGCTGTCATGTACTTAAATAAAATGATATATTAATATAAACACAGCTTGCCATTGCACAGGCAGAGGCCACCATTTGCAATGTGAGGCTACCCACTTATTGGTCATCATCCCTGCGAAGCTACAACAAGATGCTACAAGTGTGACCTGCTGCAACACAATGTTGCAATGTATGATCATCCCTAATAGGAGTGCTTCTGTTCCGAGTTCCATCCATCCATCTATCCAGCCAGCCATGTCCTCCTGTAGGGTACTATAACCTGTAAGAAACGGAAACAGGCATTCCACTTCTCCTAGCTTTCCATTTTTCTTTTCCAGCTGACACTCCTCCAGATTGACACGGATGTTCAAGGGCACAGGGCCAGCAGCACTGCCCTGCTGTTCCCTTCTCCATGAGTGGAGAATGCATGAATAGGGCTACCAACTCCTTCCATTGACAAATGTTTCCTGCACTGCAATATGCTGGGGTGGGGGAGTCACCAATGGAGATAACAGCATAGAAATAACTGGACTGGGACTGGGACTATAGTACAAGCACATTACCAATGGGCAAAAAGCTAAAAATATGCAAGTCTGTCTTAACAGGCTTTCCCCATATAATGACTTCATTTTCTCTTCTGCTAAGCCTACAACTTTATTAAAACTATTACTTAGCCAACTCAGCCACAAGGCTTGTCTGAATGGGGATGCTGCTGTTTAAATATCCATCATGAGTGAGTGACTAAGATTTCTCATCAGCTTCCTGAACAGACAAGAAAACTCTGTATTTCTAATAGCAATGTGCTGCAACAAAGAAATGCTTTGGAGGAGGTTGGTTACTCTACTCTTGCTGCTCTGGATCAAATGAGACACCAAAGGCTGTATTCTTGCTTGACTGTGGGGGTTTGGGGTTTTCCCGAACCTGGAAAAAACAAACAAACAAACAAACATTTATTTTGTTTGCTGAAGAGAGAAAGCAGGGAAGATCTGTGGAATCCCAGGGGCAGTTCACACACAACCAGAGTGGTGGTGGTGGTGGTGGTGGGAGAATTGGGGGTGGTGAGCATTCAGGGTACAGTATTTTTATGCTTTGTTCATCTCAGCATCATCAGCACACCTCAACTAGGATTTACAGATGTCAGTTTTTTAACAGCTTGCCAGAGTAAATGTAGGTAGAGTTACAGCTGGGCAGGAGCAAAGCATGGACACAATCACTGTAGCACTGTAGTTTCAGTGATATAAACCCCTGAGAATCTGGAAGGAAGGGGGAGAAAGGCTGGCAGAATGAAAGAAGATAGCCAGGAAGCATCAGAGGAAGTCTTGGATTCATGGTAACAACTGTTTTGTGGGCAGGAGGGAGGAACGGTCAGTCCCCTCCCCACTGAAAGGCTGGAGCTTCTAGGTCCAAGAATTGAGACCTGGACTGATTCCAAGGCTGGTCCTCTGGCATAAGAGGGAGTTGGGAGCACTCTGAGGGGGTTGGGATCTTGGAGAGACCCTCACAGTGGCTAACAAAAATCCAAGTTAAATAAGTGAATGCCTGGAAGTCAATAAAGAGAGAAAAGGAAGGCTCGTATCTCACTCTGTTGCTGGCAACTGATGATATAAAGTCTGCCCTTGGTCTTTGGGTTGTCACAGAAATCCACAATGGATTCAGCTTGTCTGAGCGTGGAAAGCTAAGCAGGGTCAAGCCTGGTTATTACTTGGATGGGAGACCCCTCCTCTAGTTTCCTGCATTGAGCCAGTGTGGCGTAGTGGTGAGAGTGTTGGACTGGGACTCGGGAGATCTGGGTTCTAGTCCCCGCTTGGCCATGAAACTCACTGGGTGACTTTGGGCCAGTCACTGACTCTCAGCCTAACCTACCTCACAGGGTTGTTGTGAGGATAAAATGGAGAGGAGGATTATGTAAGCCGCCTTGGGTTCCTTTCAGGAAAAAAGGTGGGGTATAAATATAATAAATAAAAATTAAAATTAAAAAATGAGCAGGGGGTTGGACTGGATAGCCTTGTAGGCTCCTTCCAATTCTATGATCTATGAAATCTATGAAATGAGTTCAGATTTCTATGAATCCAACCTGCGGATTACACAGTAGTCAGACTTTTTCCAAGTTGTGTATATTGTGTGGACTTGCAGACTTTTTTTTTTTTGCTTTTGGGGGGGAATTGTACAAATTCACATTCTCTCTCCAAGCAGCAAAGATGACAAATAGAGGCAGTCCAAGACTTGGCCCCTCCTTCTGCTAACAATAATCATGGAAGATCGATATGAAAATAAGTTCCTTTTGCTAAGTATTAGGTTTTGGCATTTGATATGTTTCGGGGTGGGGGCAATGGAAAGCACCCTAAAATTGAAAATCCAATGTATCTTTAAAATTCACAGTGCAGCCTTAATCTGAGACAAACTGGTGTAAAACGTCCACTGAGGCTCGAATTGGATTTGAGATCCAAGCATATTCATTCTAAAAAGTTAAATAGAAAATGCTTTATTAGCTAAAAACGAGTAACAATTTCTCTAATTCCCACTAGTAACCCTAATAATGACACCTAATTGCTGCCAGATTCCCTCTGGTCTTAGTTGCTCCTTTTGAATGAATGAACATGATAACTTTAGAAATAAACATTACATATTTAAACATCCATTGTCAGGAAATGTTCCCAATTTACCCCAAAAGTTAACTACATACCGTAGTTTCCCAGTTTTAAATTATTCAGGGAGGGAATGCAGTTAGAAGGCTCTGCTGACTTTTTGCCCACTAAGAGCACAATACTATGCACGTTTAGACAGAAAAATGTCCTACAATTCCCAGCATGTCCCAGCCAGCTGGCTGAGGCATGCTATTTATTTATTTTATTTATTATATTTATACTCCAGCTTTTTTCCTGTAAGGAGCCTAAGGCGGTTTACATAATCCTCCTCTTCCTCTCCATTTTATCCTCACAACAACCCTGTGAGGTAGGTTAAGCTGAGAGTCAGTGACTGGCTCAAAGTCACCCAGTGAGTTTCATGGCTGAGTGGGGACTAGAACCTGGATCTCCCAAGTCCCAGTCCAACACTCTCACCACTACGCCACACTGGAATTGTAGGGCTTTTTTTCGGTCTAAACATGCATAGGATCGCACCATAAAAGTTTCAGATCGAAAGAAGGCATTTAGCTCCCAGTTCCTTCTTTTTCATGCACTGATCACCACCTGCTCACACAGCTACTCTGTTCGCCATTCTTACAGAATCATGGGTACTAAACACCAGGGATGGGGACTCGGACTCGAGGACTCGACTCGTGAGTCGGACTGAGTCCCCCCTCTGACTCGACTCGGACTTGAGTCCCAATATTTTTAATGGGACTCGAGGCTTGACTCGGGACTCGAGGCCAAGGACTCTTCAACATCCCTGGGCTGTGCCAGAAGGAGTGGAGAGGAGCGCGATTACCGGTGAAGAGCGCATGGAAGCGAGGCGTGCCGCCGCTCGGCCACTATGGACAGCTATCAGGAGCGCAGCCCCAACGATGTGTTGAGATTTATTTTGATTGATGTGTTGTTGTGGGGGGTTAGGGTCAGACATTTTGGTTTTGGCTGCCTCTGCCTGCCTGTTTGGGGTTCCCAGCCTCCTCTGCCTGCCTGGTCTCTTCTTAACCAGTTCCACAGTTTGAATTGTCCAAGACAAAGGCCTCTGCCTGCCTGCTTTGGGATTCCCTGCCTCCTCTGCCTGCCTGGTTATTTTGGGTTTGTCTGCCTGGTCTGTTCTTGCCAAAATCAGTTGCAGAGTTTTGAAATAAAAAGGCACACTTGTGCCTAGAATTTATTTAAGCCACACATCTGAAGCAGCCTTATTTTGTTGGGGGAAAACCCCATTGATTTTAATAGGGACTCGTGGAGTCAGTTTTGGGAGTGACTCGGGACTCGGGACTCGTGAGTCACCATTTTGGACCAAGGACTCAGACTCGGACTCGAGACTCGAGCCCAAGGACTCTTCAACATCCCTGCTAAACACAAAGGTTCTCTCCCCTACACAGATGAACCCAGCCAATCAGGAGTCACATAGGCAAAATGGCATCATTATGAAACCAAATCAGAATGAGGGCGACGCTTCTTGCATTGGCAAATATATTTGGAGACATATTTGCCAAGAAGCATTGCCTCATTTATCCGGCTTCAAACAATTGTCAAAATATATGTGAGTGCATTTAACAGGGCCAACGTTTGTTATGAAATGGCCAAAAAACATTAGTTTTAATAGTTTTTTTGCAGGCATTATTAACAATGCATTACTGATGGGAAATCCATCACACCTCAGTCCTATGTTTATTTGAAATTAATTTCATTAATTTCAATAGAATTTACTGCCAAGCAAGTGTAATTGAAATTGCTCAGTTAAACTAGCTTGAATGTGTAAACTAATTGAGGCACTGACTTTGCTTTTCCTAAACTCTGTCTTCCTGTGACCTCAAAACTGCACTGTGTTTAATACAGGGTGGGCAGCATGTGGTCCTCCAGATGTTTTATCTTACAACTTCCATCATCCCTCATGATTGGCTATGCTCACTAGGGCTGATAGAAGTTGTATACCAAAACATCTGGGAGGCCACAAGACACCCATTCTTGGTCTTATACAGGGGTGGGCAACTCTGGGAGGTCTGGGGACCATTTCTGCCCCTTTTTGGGTAGCAAAAAAAAAAATTTAAAAAATGAAATAAACTAATGTTTAAAATAGCATCCTTAGCGGCTGTTGAACACTAAAACCTTAAAGCACTCCTGTCTAAACCTTGGAGAAACCTTCCAGTCACTGTAGACCAGGGGTTGGAAAAATGGCGCGCACACAGGCCCTTTAATGCTTGCCAAGACCCGCTTGCACCCCCCTCATATGCCCCCATGCACTTTCCCAAGTCTCTAATCATGATCCCCCTCCCGCATGTGCACGCGCGCGCGCACGCACACACAGCCTACCTCACCTCTGCACCACCAAAGCTGGAAGTCGGAAGTCGGCAGATCAGAAGTCTCCCAATCTGCCAACTTCCTGCTTCTTCTTTAGGGCTTCAGTGGTGCAGAGGTGAAGTAGACAATGGGGGAAAACATGGTTAGGGGCTGGGGAAGGTGCAAGGGGGTGAGGATGATACATGGGGGGGCAAAAATAGAGAGATTACAGGTAAGGCGGGCAAGAATCCAGGTGGGGGGGGAAGAGAGAGAATTCAGGTAAGCAGGAAGAGGTAGAGAGAATGCCTTAGGACTGGGGGGGGGGGATACAAATGTACTCTTGGGACTGAAAAGGTTGCCAATACCTGGATGGACCAACAGCTTGATGGTATAAGGCAGCTTCCTCTGTTTCCTGAAGAATATTTCAACTCAACCCTAACTGGAAGCCTCTTTCAGGGGGGAAGAAAACATTCAGGAAATTGGAGGACAGATTTTGGCACAGCACTAGAGCCTCCACCTCTTCCCTGGAGCTGGACACAACACTTGCATTGTGGAGGATGCAAAATGGGGCCAGCCTGCCGACACAATTGATGCCCTTGCCACTTGCATGGGCAGCACAAAAACACTGAAAACCTTTACTGAAAAAGAACAATGCTGTAGCACAACCCCTACCAATGGTAAGCCCTACCTGTGAGAAACTGTTGACGATTTTGCCTCCCGTTGGAGAAATTCAGTGAAATCCCCCCCCCCTGCATTTCTCTGCCCATAAATAAATAGGGTGGGGATTTTCGAGAGGCCACTTCTGCACAGCTCTATCTTCTGTACTTTCACACCAGTACCTTCTAGAAGTGGACAACCAAAACTGCATAGTATGTTCTAACCCTGAACATTGCAGCAACCTTAGCAGTTGTGATCCTTGTTGCTTTCTGTCCCTTTCCTGCCAATTTACAACACCATGTTTGCTTTCTCTGCTGGTGCGGCTAATCGAATTGATGTTTTCAGAAGGGTCTGCTTTTTTTTTTTTTTTAAGTAGAAATGAAGGGTCAGAGGAACAAATTGGTTTGCCAAAGATGACCCCTGGAGAGAAAACTTTTCATACAAAAATCAAAATCAAACCCAGCTATTGTATTTAAACACTTAGGGAGCCATTTTGCTTTTGAGAGCATAGGATACTCCTGAAGGGGCTGTTTCCAGAGTGATAACTTCAGCCTAGGGTGACTAAAGAACAGGGCTCACCTGTTCACATCAGAGAGGCAGCAATTAGAAATGCCAGTGCTGGTGGCTGCTCCTATTATGAGATTCCCCCCCCCCCAATCTATTTGATCTATTCTTAAACCAGCAGGAGAAAGACAGCAATCAGCATCTGCTGACAGGTATTATACATCCAGCTACAGCTTTTGAAGAAAGAATTTCTTCTGATCCACTCTGAGAACAGCAGGTCACAACAATGGGAGTGGAGCAAGGGGTTCTGGGAGCCTGGCTGATGTTATCCTGTTTTGTATTCAGCAAGGCTCTGGCAAAGGCAACTGATGGGTGTGCTGTTCTTCTATCACAGGGAAATTGACAAGCAACCTCCAAGCAGAAATGCTAGGGTAAGAGTACCTCCAATGCCTTGTGCAGTTCTTTTTCCTCAGTTGAGGCCCAGAGGAACATTGACTACCCCAGGAATTTGCCGCCCCCCCCCCCAAATCCATTTTCTAGTGTATTGGTCTTTCTTCAAATTACATCTAGGAAGCCATGTGGCGCTTCATAAAACTAAATTTCAGAGGGAAACTAATTAGAAAATCCAGAGCTTGGATGGGAAAGATCTCATCTGTACACAGGAATATTTGATTTTGGTTTTGGAGCCTTTAACAACTTGATTAGTGAGAAAACTCTGAGATGCTTTGACCTTTACTTGAGAAAACAAATAATATGAGTTCAAGTCAATAACTGCCTCAGAAGATGCCTGCCTCAGAAGATGCCTAATAGCATAACAAGCAAAGATGTGCTTGTCATTATACTGAACAAGATTCATATTGGGGAGGATGCCGTATGTCTTCCTGCAGAGCGCATGCATTCTTTACACATAGCATCCCATCTGTCACTGAGGCATAGGTTGCTTCTGTGGCTTTTTACCAGTTGAGGCTGGTATGCCAGCTTCCCCCCTACCTAAGCAGAGACAGTCAAGTCTCAGTTACCCTTGCTTGACTAACCTCCATGTTAGGCGACTGTAATGCACTCTATGCAGGGCTGCCTTTGAAGACTGTTCAAAAACTGCAGCTAGTTCAGTATGCAGCGGCTACACTCTTAACTGAGACTGCGCAGTACGATCATATTATGCTGGCATTCCACTGGCTCCAAATCCATTTACAGGCCCAAGTCAGTGCTGATTTTGACCTCTGAATTCCATTATGGCTTATGACCAGGATACTTGAAGAATGGCCTGTCTCCACATGTGCCTATCCATACATTAATATCTTCTGCCGAGGACCTGCTGTGGGTACCCTCACCATCAAAGTCACATTGAGTGGGTACCAGTTAGAAGGGACTTGTCTGGGGTGGCACCTCAGTTGTAGAATCCTTTCCCCAGAGAGGCATCTACATTGTTGTCCTTTCAGCGACAGGCAAAGGCCCTTTTAGATTTACATTTTAGTCCTGCCAATTGTTTTTCTCTGACTCTTAAGATCTTGCTTTCTTTTTTGTCTTCATGTGTTGGTTGTTCTGATTTGTATTATCCATATTTTAATTGTTTTTGTATTGTTTTTTAGTAGATAGCCCTGTAAATGTCTATGGGGTGTGTGTGCCCCCACCCCCCAATGCAACACAGCCCACACACACACACACACAGTGCATCCTGAGATGGTAGAATGGATTGCAATATTTCAGCTTGCATGTAAAAAATGCCGCTTTCGAATACTTCTCCACAAAAAATACACCCCACAAGTAGAAAACTGACATATCAAGGAGAAAGATTCTAGCCTTGCTCTCTCCCTGCCAGGGATGGGGACTCGGACTCCAGGACTCGACTCGTGAGTCGGACTGAGTCCCCCCTCTGACTCGACTCAGACTCGAGTCCCAATATTTTTAAGGGGACTCGAGACTCGACTCGGGACTCGAGACCAAGGACTCGTGTTCCAAAATAGTGTTCCTCAAATGCAACATGGATATGTTTTAGGCAGTACAGCAAGTTTATTTTTTTAAATCATTTTCCTAAAATGCAACCTTTCAGGCATTTTGGGTTTGGCTCCTCTGCCTGCCTGTTTGGGGTTCCCTGCCTCCTCTGCCTGCCTGGTCTCTTCTTAACCAGTTCCACAGTTTGAATTGTCCAAGACAAAGGCCTCTACCTGCCTGCTTTGGGGTTCCCTGCCTCCTCTGCCTGTCTGGTTATTTTGGGTTTGTTTGCCTGGTCTGTTCTTGCCAAAATCAGTTGCAGAGTTTTGAAATAAAAAAGGCACACTTGTGCCTAGCATTTATTTAAGCCACTCATCTGAAGTAGCCTTATTTTGTTGGGGGGAAAACCCATTGATTTTAATAGGGACTCGTGGAGTCAGCTTTGGGAGTGACTCGGGACTCGGAAGTCACCATTTTGGACCAAGTACTCGGACTCGAGACTCGGGTCCAAGGACTCGTGACTCGACTCGTGACTTGAAACCAAGGACTCTTCAACATCCCTGCTCCCTGCTATGCTTGTTTTCCACTTGCAGAAGCTTCCAGTGCACAGAAGAACATTCAAAAATGCAATTCCCCCACTGAAGTGTGAAGTAATACAGTTCATTCTACTGCATGCATAGATACAGCCTTCATATGGTAAAATCCTAGGAACTCGCTTGTGAATACTCATAATTATGATATATAAGATATATAGTATGGGTGGGCACCTTTAGGAGGTCCAAGGGCCATTTTTGCTGCCTAGACTCCCCTGGGCCACACCTCCTCCCCACCCTGTGGTGCCAAACAAATATATTTAAAAAAAAATAAAAATGGCATCTGGAGCAGCTGCATGGGGGGGGGGAGGATCAAAATTAGCTTGTTTTTGAGCTAATTTTTACCCTGTTGGCATTCCATTTTTATACTTTGGGGGGCAGCAGGGGCCACATGCGGCCCATGGGCCATAGGTTGCCCACCCCTGGCATATACACAGATGTGTGTGTAGGTGTGTGTGTGTGTGTGTGTGTGTGTGTGTGTATCAGGGGTGTTGTTATGCACTCCCCGCAATAACTCGTATTTATTAAAGCTTGTCATTCCATTGCTGGATGATGGCAACAGACCAACAACAGCCCCAGATTCCTTCCTCTGCAACCATGTGAACCCACTTTTCCCAAAGAGTTGGATGAGAAGGAGTAAAATAAATTCCCTCAGGCCTGAAGTGTAAATCTCACCATTGTTTATCTCTTAGGAGCAGGCATACTTCTATTCAGCAAAGGATCTAAAATCTCTTTAAAGTCCCACCCACAATCAACTAATCATAAGCAAAGCAATATCAACCGATTTGCTAAATCATTCATGAAACATAACTGGAGAATCATTATTCAGCCCACACACATTAATCAGAGCAATATCATTATATTTTCCAACCAGAATAATAAAACAAATGACTGTCAGGATCAATAATCACCTGTTGAACTGAAAAGAAGATTTGCTTATGAATTAAAATTGCAACCAATTTAAACTGTGTCAAGGTATCTGTCACATAGACCTCTCCAACCCAATATTTTCTCAACAAATGTTCATCTACAGCCATCAAATGGGTTTCTTCTTTGTTTGTTTTTAAAGCCTCATCAGGATTGTGAAGGACCACCACCGGTCCTTTGCATGAGTTCGGGAGTTAACGGGTTAACTAGAGCTGAGAAAACTCCCTTCCCGGACACTTAGAATGCAACCACTACAACAGACGCTGAATGAGAGAGTGAAATTGACAAAATACGAGCCTTGTCTATAGTAAGTTTAATGAAGCGTATCAAAACAAACAGATAAGAACTCCACCATAAACACAGGGAAGTCCATAAAACTCAATGAAGCATGCAAGCTTCAATACACATCCAGATAGAGCGTAGCATTCAGGCAGAGACAATGCTGACCTCAGAATACTTTATTTCCTCAAAAGCGAGCTGCTGTGAGCCTTGTAGCCTTTCAGCCAATACCGGGCGCGCTACCCGGGGTTGTGTTCCGTTGTCCCGACCAAAGTCGTGGATGGTCCATGCAGTCCTGCACCCAACAATCAACAACCTCCCGGGGCTTGGGGGCCCTCTTTTCCCTCCTCCTCTGCTCCCCCCCCCTTCTGTTGACAGGTAAAACCGGCTCTTCCTGCCAGGATCCTGGTGCCCCTTGGTGCTTGGGAGTGCTTGGCAGCTCTTTGAGACTTCCGAGGCATCCTGACGCCCCCTCGGTGCTTGAGGGTGCTTTGCAGCTCTTTGTGAGGCTGCCAGGGGAAGCTACTTGGGGGTATGTAGATGTGTCCCATTAAGGTGAATGCAGATGTAGGCTGATGCAAATGACTGCTCAGGAACTAAGCTGCCTCTGCTCTAGGTGGAGGTCACGCAGGTGGTGGTGGTGTGTGTGTGTGTGTGCGTGGTCTGGCTTTCTCCCCACATCCCCCCCCCTTTGGGAAGATGAAATTGGGGTTTCTGGGCACCCCAATTTCCATCTACTTTCTTCATGAGAGAAAGCCATCAGCTAGGATGTTTTCCTTGCCCTTGATGTGCTTGACTGAAAAATCAAAGTCCTGTAAGGCGAGGCGCAACTGCAAAAGTTTCTGGTTGGAGCCCTTTACCCAGTCGAGCCAGCACAGTGGGGAATGATCAGTCTGAAGCTTGAATGGCTGGCCCCAAAGATATGGTCTGAGCTTGATGATTGCCCACACGACAGCTAGGCATTCTTTCTCTACTAGGAGCTTTTTGCTGAGGTAGACGATGGGTCGCAGACACAGCCCCTGTCCCTCTTGCTCTTGCAACAGAATGGCTCCCATCCCTGCCTCAGAGGCATCAGTTTGCAGGACAAAGGGGGAATCAAAGTCTGGCGCTTGGAGGATGGGGCTGCCATGAGGCAGACTTTTAACCCATTGAAAGCATCCTGGCAGGCGCTTGACCATTGAACTTTAAGCAGCTGCCATTTCTTGCACAGATCGGTGAGGGGGGCTGCTAGTTGGCTGAAATGGGGCACAAATTTACGATAATAGCCAGCTAGTCCAGGAAGGCTTGTACCTGTTTCTTGGTCTGCGGACGGGGCCAATTCCTCACGGATTCGATTTTTGCCTCTAGAGGCTTGATGTTACCGTCCCGCACCCTATGTCCTAGGTATTCCACCTCCCCCAACCCAACCTGGCATTTTTTTTTTTGCCTTGACGGTTAATCCAGCTTCATGGATTTTGTGGAATACCTGGCGGACATGCTCCAGGTGCTGTTCCCAGGTGGGGCTAAAAATGGCGATGTCATCTAGATAGGCACAAGCAAACTCCCCCAACCCATTTAGGAGCCCATTTACTAGCCTTTGGAAGGTCTCTGGGCCATTTAGGACCCCGAATGGCAAGGCAGTAAATTGGAAAAGACCCAGGTGGGTGACAAAGGTGGTCTTCAGGGCGGCATCAGGATCCAAGGGAACTTGCCAGTATCCCTTAGTCAGGTCGAGGGTGGTGATGTATTTAGCCCGCCCCAGTTGTTCCAGCAAGACATCCATGTTCGGGATGGGGTAGGGATTGGGAACAGTCACCCTGTTAATCTTTCGATAGTCCACACAGAAATGCACCCCCCCCCCATCCTTTTTGGCCACTAGCACAATTGGGGACGACCAGCGTCTGGAGCTGGACTCGATGACCCCCAAGTCTAACATAGCTTGCACCTCTTTAGCAATTGCCTGGGCATGTGGCCCCACTGCGCAATAGGGGAGGGACTGGAGAGGGGGGCTGTCCCCTGTTAGAATGGAATGTTGCACCAGGGAGGTTCAACCGGGGCGATTAGAAAACATGGGCTGGAAGTCCTCCAGTAATTTTGCATCTGAACCCGCTGCTCCTTTGAGAGAGACGGAGACATTTCTATTTCCTCCAGCGCTCCCCCTTGTTCCCACTCCTCCAACAGGTCCCCCTCCATCAAACCCTTCTCTGCACATGCCTGCACATTCATTACACTGGGTTTATGCTCGATATACAATTTCAAAGTATTTACATAATACACTTTGGGACGGTTCGGGTTCTCGGAGAAGGCTACCTTGTAATTGACCTCCCACACCCTCTCAACCACAATTCCCGGCCCTTCCCACTTCAGACACAGTTTATCAGTTTTAATGGGTTTCAACACCAATACTTGCTCCCCCACCTCAAAAGTCAGTGGTGCCACAGTCCGGTTGTACCACTTGCTCTGCTTCTGCTGCGCAGCCTTTAAATGTTGCTGGGCAGTCTCCCAGACATCCCGGAGGGTGTCCTGCAGCTGATGCATGAAAGCGTGTACTGGATGAGACGTGACAACCGCATCCCACTCCCATTCCACCTGCAACAGTGCCAAAGGTCCCCACAGCTCCTGCCCAAACATGAGTTCATTTGGAGAGAATCCCAAGCTCTCCGGAGGGGCGTCGCGGTAAGCAAACAACAAATAGGGAAGAGCTTGGTCCCAGTCCCCGGGATGGTGAGTTGCATAAGCCTGGATCATTTCCCCCAAAGTCTGATTAAATCGTTCAATCAGTCCATTAGTTTCGTGATGGTAGGGAACGGATGTTAGGTGCGCAACGCCGCCCAGCTCCCACATTTTTTGGAACAGCTTGGACACAAACCCCATGCCGCAGTCTGAGACAACAGTTTGGGGCATTCCTAGGCAGGCAAAGAGAGAGAGCAGAGTCTTAGCCAGGCTACTTGCTGAGATGGAGTACAATGCAAAAGCCTCCGCATAGTGGGTTGCAAAGTCAATAACAATCAAAATGAACTTCTTCCCAGTTCTGGTGGGGGAATTCAGGGGACTCAGGATATCCAGTCCGCTCAAATGGAGTACCGACCACCGGGAGGGGATGCAATAGGGCTTTGGGGTGATCCCGATTGTGCCCCACATGTTGGCAGACATCGCAGGACCGGCAGTAGCTCCGCACCTCATTGGCTACCAGCAGCTAGTAAAAACCCTCTGACACCCTAGCTAGGGTCTGTTTCTGTCCCAAGTGTCCCCCCCCCCCATGCCACATCATGGGCTAGCTGGAGTACCGCAGTCCGGTAAGCTTGGGGGACCACCAGCTGCCGCTTCTTCTGGCCCTGCCGGCCGGGATCCTTGCCTGGGTACAAATTCTCAGTACAGAATATTTATCCTCCTCTATGCAGATGATGCCATTTTAATTTCGCAGACACAACTAGGTCTCAAGCGACTACTATCTGGATTTGCTGGGTTAATTGTTAAAAATCTTTTAACAATTAACTACTCCAAATCTAAAGTTATGGTATTTGCAAGGAAGAAGGTTAGATACTCTTTATTTATTTTATTTATTTATTTATTTATTGGTTCATGGATAATAGCAGGCTTGATCAAGTTGACTCCTACAAATATCTGAGTATTTGGTTTCATGAGGCGACAAACTGGGGAGTTCAGGCAAGACGTGCGAAGGTTAAAGCCGAACAAAATTTGGGTGCTATATCACGGTTCTTTTTTACTAAAGGCGGGAATTTCATTCCAGCTGCTACCCGTGTTTTTCAAGCCAAAATAGTATCTCAGATTCTTTTTGGAGCCCCTATCTGGCTTCCTGGCCTTAAAGACTCTCTTGAAGGTGTTCAATCCTACTTTCTAAGAGCGATATTTGGCGTGCCCAAGTGGTGGCTAGCAGGGATGGGGAGTCGGACTCGAGGACTCGACTCGTGAGTCGGACTGAGTCCCCCCTCTGACACGACTCGGACTCGAGTCCCAATATTTTTAATGGGACTCGAGACTCGACTTGGGACTCGAGACCAAGGACTCTTCAACATCCCTGGGCTGTGCCAGAAGGAGTGGAGAGGAGCGTGATTGCTGGCGAAGAACGCATGGAAGCGAGGTGTGCCGCTGCTCGGCCACTATGGATGGCTACCAGGAGTGCAGCCCCAACAGTGTGTCAAGATTTATTTTGATTGATGTGTTGCGTACTTCGGAGAGGCAGAAGAAGGACCTGAGATTACTCTGTGTGGCTGCTCTGAGTGTGTTTCTGGTTCCAACAAGTTCATCACCAGTGGAGCGGGTGTTCAGTGAGGGTGGAATTGTGATGAGATCTCACCGTTCCAGAATGGGGGCCAAACATTTAGAAAAAATCATGTTCCTCAAATGCAACATGGATAAGTTTTAGGAAGTACAGCAAGTTTATTTTTTAAAATCATTTTTCTAAAATGCAACCTTTCAGACATTTTGGGTTTGGCTGCCTCTGCCTGCCTGTCTGGGGTTCCCAGCCTCCTCTGCCTGCCTGGTCTCTTCTTGACCAGTTCCACAGTTTGAATTGTCCAAGACAAAGGCCTCTGCCTGCCTGCTTTGGGGTTCCCTGCCTCCTCTGCCTGCCTGGTTATTTTGGGTTTGTCTGCCTGGTCTGTTCTTGCCAAAATCAGTTGCAGAGTTTTGAAATAAAAAGGCACACTTGTGCCTAGAATTTATTTAAACCACACATCTGAAGTAGCCTTATTTTGTTGGGGAAAACCCCCATTGATTTTAATAGGGACTCGTGGAGTCAGCTTTGGGAGTGACTCGCGACTCGTGAGTCACAATTTTGGACCAAGGACTCGGACTCGAGACTCGGGTCCAAAGACTCGTGACTCGACTCGTGACTCGAGACCAAGGACTCGTCAACATCCCTGGTGGCTAGTGCTGTTCCCTATCTGGAAGCTGGCCTTAATTCTCTCGGCTGTATGGCTTGGATACATTCTATACACTTTTGGCTTTGCTACTGTTCTCTGCTTAAGCTTAACTCTTTTGCATTCCAGGTGATGTTAGATTCCCATGTGTCTGCTTAGAACAAAGCAGTGGTGAAAAAGATTGTCTCAGCTGGGCTGTCACCCTCCTACTTGTTATCCATGCCTTGGGAGAAAGCTAAATTTCTTGTTAAGCAAAGATTAATTGACATCGACTTCCAAGAGCTCCACGGAGCGGCTCAGGGCCCATGCTCCCCCTTATCGATGGGTCTGTCAGACCTTTACTCTACAAATGGGATGCTATACTTAGATTGATTATCTATTCCAAAATATAGGAGAGCGTTTTCCTTGGCTTGATTTAATGTTCTACCCTCCAAACTTTTGGATGGTAGATTCAGTAAAATCCCAATGGAAAACAGGTGTTGCCCCTGCAATAATGAGGAGGTGGAAACTGTTGCACATGTCCTTTTTAACTGCAGCTTTTATCAAGGGGCTAGAGAAAACATAATACATCCAATCACCCAGACTTTCCCTGGACAATCCTAAGAGTTTCTTTTGTCCACTCTGCTTGACGGCACAAATAGCTCAATTACCAAGAAAGTTGCAAAATTTTTGAATATTGCTATTGTGACTAGACCTTCTATGCTTGTCTGATTCTGTTTTTATTTTCTAAGTTTTTATTTGAGTGTATAATTAAGAGCTGGTGTATCTTGTTTGTATTGTTTTACATTTTGGTGTGGTCGGTAGACCGTAAATAAAATATTCTCTTCCATTACTCTGCTGTCAGTTTCCTTGATTATCTTTTATTTCCCTGATCCTTGGTCTTCAAGGTCTCAGCACACTTTCCTCTTCTTCTTGTAGCCCTTTCTGCAACCACCCCTTCAGGAATCTTTTCCTTCCTAACAGTGAAGCTATGCTGGGGCAGGGCTTGCATGGGTTAATGGGCCCATGGATTATTCCCCTTCTTTGGGTCTCTGTTGAGAGCCCGGCCTGTGAAGGCCTTGACGATTTACCACCTGGTTATCCAATCTGTGCTAGGCTGACTAGTGTCCAACGTCATAATGCCTCACAGCATGAATACATTACAGCTGGAGGTTTTGGGAGAAAATGCTCCCTCCCTGAGATAGTGAGAGGTGAGGGTGGGCTAAGTTCTGATTGGCTAAAGAGAATCTGCTAAGGGTAGCCATGGAGGGATGGGGGATAAAACAGGGCAAGGAGGGATGTTCTTTTGTCTCCCTCTATTGAGGCCAAGCAACCAGATCCTACACTGTGGCTTGTGGACCCTGGCTAGAACACTGCCCTTTAGGGGACCCATTATTCTGGTAAGGTATAGGATAGGTTAGTTAGGTGTTTTTTTTTTTGCTTGGGATATTGTTTTAAAGGTTCTGTATTAAGTTTAGCTTTTTTGCTTGCCTTTGTTGCCTCCTTTTCCCCTTTCCCCAGTTCCTTGTAAATGCCGTTAATAAACTTTCCTTTTCCCTTAAAGTTGTGTGTGTTTCCTCTGGGTAAACTCAGTGTTAGGTTCAGGGCCTCAGAGCTGTTTAATCCTGCTACTGTATATTGTTTCAGGTTGGGGAGTCTAGAATGGAGGGTGGCTGCTTGCACCCTTATTCCAGCTCCCAGGTATATCCGAGAGGGTCGAGGTTCCCCCTTCTTGAGCTGGACTGGATGAATGGGGCTTTTTTTTGGCAGCGTAGCAGTTAATTTTGTACCTACCTGCTGTACCTTCCCACCTTCCTTCCCACCTGCTGCTATTATCCCACCATTCTATTCTGTCATTGACTGTTCAAGTTCCACCCCCATTCCAAACGTAACTGTACTGATGGTTGCTATGGATAGAACCCTCCTCCTTCTTTATCTCATATGCAGCTTCCTTCCAATCTTCCTTCAGGCCCAGCTGGAACCAACTGATGCAGGGGGCTTCCCTGTCCTCGATAAGGTGACAGTGTGTGTGTGTGGGGGGGGGAGGCTCTAGAAGATCCTTTCCCCTCTCAGGGAAGATGGAGAGCATTTCTGCCTGGCTGCTGGTGCTGATCTTATGGAATGTCCTGAATGAGACTGCAGGTCAGATGCCACCCCAGGGTTTTAGGTATGCCTCTTATGAAGTGACCATCCCAAGGAAACTGACCCCCAGATATGGACAACGAGAACCTCAGGATGTCACTTACCTGGTACACATTGAAGGGAAGGGCCACATGGTGCACCTCAGGCAGAAGAAGGGATTTGTCCCTAAACACTTCCCTGTCTTCACCTATAGCAAGGAGGGGGAACTCCAGGTAGACTATCCATTCACCAGGGATGACTGTTTCTATCATGGCTTTGTACAAGGAAAGCCCTCCTCTTTGGTCACCATCAGCACTTGCTCAGGGGGGCTCAGGGGCCTGTTTCGATTAGAAAATGGGAGCTATGAAATTGAACCTGTCCAGGCATCTGCGACTTTTCAACATGTGGTGTATCGGTTGGAAGAAGAGACGGGCGCAGACCGCATGCGGTGTGGACTAACGGAAGAAGAGCAAAGTCGTCAAGAGGCCATGATCCAAAACATGGCGAATGTAGTGGGCAAAAGTGCTTCCGGAGGAGACTGGTGGCCACACAAAAGATACGTCAGTGTTGCAATTGTGGTAGACCATGAGCGATATCTGAGATTTAACCAAAATGAAACTCATACTGTTATACAAGTTCTGACTGTTGTTCATATGTCAAATGCAATGTATGAGCCACTTTCTGTTCAGATTTCTGTGGCTGGTCTGGAGATCTGGTCAGCAAAGGACCTCATAACAATTTCTGGTAACATACTTAAAAAATTCTGTATTTGGAGAAAAGATTCATTACTTCCACGTCTAGAGAATGATGCTGGTCACTTATTTATAAATCAGTTAGTTGAAAATGGGCCTGGAATAGCATACGCAGGAACAATTTGTATTAATGACTTGGCATGTGCTGTTGAATCATATATGCGTTCCGATTTGTTCACTATTTCTAATACATTTAGCCATGAATTAGGACATATACTTGGAATGGTACATGATGGCAAATACTGTCATTGTGGTCGAAAAGCCTGCATTATGGCTAAATTTCAGGCAGACACTGATAAGTTTAGCAATTGCAGTTATTCTGATTATTTCAAACTAAGGAACTCTCTGTGCTTGTTCATTCCACCAGACCCCAATAAAATGTATAAATTCAAATACTGTGGCAACAAAGTAGTAGAAAATGGAGAGCAATGTGACTGTGGTTCAAAAGCTGAATGTGATTTGGATCCATGTTGCCAGTCAAATTGTACAATGCATTTAGGTGCCACTTGTGCTCTTGGACAGTGCTGCGCCAAGTGTCAGTATCTTCCAGCACGATCCATTTGCAGAGAGAAGACTAGCATCTGTGACCTTCCTGAGTACTGCAATGGGACCTCAGAGTGGTGTCCTGAAGATGTTTACGTACAAGATGGTGCCCCATGCAGTGATGGTGCCTACTGTTATCATGGGAATTGCACTACCCACAGCGGGCAGTGCAAAATGATCTTTGGCAATGAAGCAGCCATTGCTTCAGAGGATTGTTTCAGAGCAATGAATGCTCAAGGTGATCGGTTTGGCAACTGTGGCCTTAGACATGGAGTTTACCAGAAATGTGATCCAAGGAATATCTTGTGTGGACGAATCCAGTGTGAAAATGTTGATAGGTTACCTTCTTTGGAGGATCATAGCACCATAATCCAAACATCCATTGGCAATAAACAATGCTGGAGTACAGACTACCACAGTGGAATGGAGATTGCTGATATTGGAGCAGTGAGAGATGGCACTCCTTGCAGCTCTGACATGATGTGCATTGATGGGGAATGTGTGAATGTGTCCCTCTTGAATTTTGATTGTAATGTCACCAAGTGCCATGACCATGGAGTATGCAACACCCACAAACATTGTCATTGTGATTATGGCTGGGACCCTCCAGACTGTCTAAATAGAGGCTATGGTGGCAGCATTGACAGTGGACCTTCTTCAAGATTCAAGAGTGCCATTACAGAAACTGTTGTAGGGATTGTATTTGTCCTTTCTGTTGCAACTGTTGGTCTTGGCCTGGGTGTAGTTTACAAGACTGTGCGGAAGTACCAGTTTAGAAGACTGAGCTCAAGAATCCATCCTACAAAATCAACAGAAGGTAGAAACCCACAGTGAGCAACATATTAAGTATTTAAAATATATGGAGAAAATAATGCAGACTATGATGTAGCATTTGTATTAAAGCCCTCAAAGACATTTCATTATTTATTTTTTCAACTGGTTTTCAATTAATTTTATTTCATATGAAAACCATCAGTTTATCCACAAGAAATAAATATTTTCCTATATTATCTGCTTGTCTATATATTTAACCCACATAAATCTCTCCTTCTATCTTGCTGCATGGGAAAAAATATTTTATCTGAAATGGAAGACTTCAGACTCTGAGTAAAAGCCCTGTCTCAAACAGGACCCCAAACAGAACAGAAACAGCAATGTAAATCTTGGTATTATTTGAATAACTGAGATTCTTTTCCTTAGTGCCAGTGGGACACATATAGCTATGCTTTGTAATGAATTCACGCTACTGTAGCAGGTGTCCTGCATAAATGATACTGATAACTTTATCATGGCAAAAAAACATGTTACACTGATCTTAAAATGTCAAAATCTATTGTCAATTTTGTGTTTAAAGTAACCACGAAGTAGTTGATCCTCTACGTTCACTCCAAGAAAGTGTGAGCAGAGGATTTATGCTTGCACACACTTTAAGCAAGCATGTGCACAACATTGTAGGTGCCTGAGAGTCTTCCAATTCCCCTGCCCTCCGAAGGCCCTCCCAAATTAAACGAGGAAGAAAGTGATGTTCGCTAGGAGCAGCTTCCGCCCTGTTCCCCTAACTGACCAAGACAATTGAATGTTCTTGTTGTTGTTGTTTTACTAGTAATCAGTTCAATGTCATTCAGAGCACACACCTCCTCCACCTCCTGTCTGTGTCTACCTGAAATTTGTACTAGTCAACTGAGGCCTTGCTGTGTGTCCCACCTTTAAAGAGATTTTAGAGAGGTGAGGTTGGAGGGTACTCAGAACAGGGCCATTTGTGTGGCAGCATCCAAGCTGTGGAATGTACGAATGTACTCTGCAAGGAGGTTAGGCTAGCCTCCTCAGTGTTGTTTACATAAAGGAGCAGGTAGGTCTTCTCCCACCTTCTCCAGGTTTCACCAAGAACACCTGTTAAGCTGGTGACTTAACCTAACCCATTTTACACTGCAGTCAAGAGGGCCTGCAGTGCAGACATTCAGTGCTGGCTGCTGCTGCTAAGTTGCAGAGGAAATATGAAGAATCCTGGAACCATAGTTTGGGTGTGTTTGTGAATTCAGGGCTGAGTAGTATACATGAGTTAAAAGTAAGCAGCATAAGCACTCCCTCTGCGCGCACACACACACACCCATCTCTGCCTCAAATCATTCCTGTACAGAGTCAGCACAGGCAGTGGCTTGTCCTACCCTCCAAGGAACTCCAAAAACTGCCTCCAGCACCTATGGTTCTCATCTGCTCTTGGGTGACTTCTTGCTCAGCCCTTCAGCAGAACGTAGCCCTGGTTGCACACTTAGCCTTTTCTCCCCATCAACAGACAGCTTGGATAAATATCATGAAACGAGCCCCAGCTCTCCTTCCAGCTTTGTGTAGGGCCTGCAGGATCCATCTCCAACCCTTCTAACCTTCTCTCAATTTATAGCAGCTGCAGCACAAGCTCAAAAGTGATCCCAGACAAACTGGGTCTGAGACAAGACCTCACCTACCAAGCCCAATAGCCTGCAAGGCTTTACATATCAAATAAGTTAGTCTAAGAGGCACCACCAGGCCTCCAAACAAACTGAAGGACAGTCCGTTATCTTGATATGAGTAAGTTTGTGCCCTGGACCTTATTCCATGCAGTGTTGTAAAGAACAACATAGTTGTTCCTTTCTACAGGGAACAACTATGCAGTGTTTATTAGCCTTTTTGTGAACAACCCAGCCTCAATTAACCCTTAGTATACTATAACCACCTTGTAACCCTTCCTTTATATATTGCGTGTTATTACTGTACACAGGAACGGTGCAGGGCTGTTTGGCGCCCTAGGCCAAATTATATTTAGGGGGGGGGCCTCTCGTGCCGTGGGGGGGCTCCGGAGCAAAGCAGCCCTGCTCTGCAACCCCACCCCCGCGCCGCCGCCGCCGCCGCCACCGCCGCCACCTACCTTCCCCCCCCCCATGCTGGCTCCTGGCTGCTGCTGCTGCCACCGCCGCCTCCTCCTCCGACGCCACGGGACCCCCGCACTTTTTTTTTTGCCGGGGAAACCAGGGCAACAGGGCTGTTTAAGCCCTGTTACCCTGGTTCCTCCCGTCAAAACAACGCCGGCGGAGCTCCGGAAACGACGCGAAGGTAGGTAGGTGGCGGGCGGGCGAGCGGGGGGGGGAGGTGCGGCGGCGGCGGGCGGGCGCACGGGGAGGCGCGGCGGAGGCGGCAGGTGGGGCAGGAGCACGCCGGCGGCGAGGAAGGAGCGCAGCATTCGCGCCCTCTTCCGCCACGCGCCCTAGGCAGCCGCCTGGGTCTGCCTAGCGGTAGCGCCAGCCCTGACTGTACATGCTATCCATTATATTGCCTGTGGTTTCTTACTGAACATATATAATACATATATGTTTAATGTTTTTCCTTATTATTCCAACTGCACTATTTTTTTCCAGTTGCACATTTTTGCTGCCCAGAGGTGGCAATTTCTCTGATAAAAGGCAGGACTTAGGGCTCTCCTGGCAAAGCCTCTCTTCTTGGTGCTGCCCAAATGAAGTGCGTGGTTACAGTTTGTCTGCAAATACTGAAGAAACAAAATGGCTTGAAACAAAGGAAAACAGTACTTGGAACAATATACAGGCCTGTGGCTTACGCTGGCTCAGCTTGTCAGGCCTGGTTGTTACTTGGATGGGAGACCCCTCCTCTAGTTTCCTGCATTGAGCAGGGGGTTGGACTCGATAGCCTTGTAGGCTCCTTCCAACTCTATGACCTATGAAAACTATGAAACTAGGAATGATGCTTGGTACCCTATCCTCCCCAGGCAGTGTGGGAAAGCATTTGCCTAAGGAATCTTGGGTTTCTCCTACTTTGTGTGTGTGTTGGGTGGTGTACAGGGGTTTGGCAATTTTAGAAAATCCCTTTAAAAAAAAAAAAAGTATTTATTGGGAAGAGTTTGGGATTGCCACTTCATCCAATGAGTTTTGAGGTGACATACAATAGAAACATAAAGATTAAAAAAACATGAAAATTAAAATCCCTAAAACATATTTTAAAACCAAGGATTAATGATAAAAACAGAGAGCAGCATTAACTTTTAAAGGCTCACTATCTTCACAAGTCATCTAAAAGACACTAAGCAGGAAACTATCCTTACCTTGCTGGGGAGGGCATTGCACAATGTAGATGCTGCTGCAAGCCCTGGTTTTCGAGCTAATTTTGAGCCTTTTGGTGCTCTGTAGTAGCTGAAAGGGCCATAAAAGCTTCAAAATTGCAACTCCATGTGCCACATATATATTTGTCTGTGGATATATGAGTGTATGCATGCAAATTTAGAATTACTAGATTTTATTTACATTTCACCAGTGTTAGTTAAAAGTAAGTGAAATAATGAGTGCTTAGGAGCATATGCAGAATGCTGTTGTCTCACCACTGAACAATTGCAGCTTAGCCCCCGCTCACACACCTAGTAGTGATGGAATATATCCCAGACAAATAAGCGCCTCGGCATTCCCTTTTTATATATTAAGCACTGACCACAACTGTTGCAAGAAAACTACAACCAGAACACATATATCCCTCTTACCCTCCAACAACAACCCCTCCTCATTTTTCCATTCTCCAGCAATGCTTCATCACAGATGCTACTTCTTCCTCATGTGCAAGTGCTCTGTGTCTCCTCCTCCGCATAACTTAATTCGTACCAAGACTTCACCACAATTCAGCCAAGGAGGGTTTTCAATACTAGCGCTAAGTTATGGAGAAAGTACATCTAAGCATGTACAAGGTTCCTTTCCCTCACCACTGAAGCTAGAGCCCATGACAAAGTATGTAGAGGATTGAGCTGAAAGAGTAGCCAAGTCAGTGGAGTGGAATGGGGTGGGCAGTTCATTAAACCTGCAGTATCATGCTCACAACCCAGGACTTATTTCCAAGTAAACATGCAGAGGAACAGCCTGCAGAAAAACCCAAAACCCACACAAAAACAAAACACCACTGTGGGCTTCTTTTCACATAGTCCTGACCCTCTTTTGGTATAATCTGCTGCCTGCAGTTATGTGGGAAAAGTTAAAAGGTGGCGGGGGGAAAAGAAGTTTGTGTAGTTTAATTAAATCCTTTGCTGCATTGAACCCACTGAGCTTCTGTAGAACCCAAAGTTCCAGTTTGGGGCAGTAAAATCAGATGCTGTAAGAAATACCAGTATTCAACAGGGAATTCTTCTTGCCCTTCCCCCTCCCTCTTCAGTTTTCATTGCAAGCAAGCTCCCAGACATGTACCAGTAGAAAGGTAAGCAGATTTTAAAAAAATAAAACCATGAGCAGACCGTGGAAGGAAAGGGGGCAGTCACTCGTATAATTTAAAAGGGCTTCAGCCTTCATACTACATCCCCTATCGGTCTGTCAAGGGAGGAACTCCTAATGTCTCTTAGTCACTGCAAGGCTGCTGAGCACAAAGGGAAGAGGAAGGCTTGTATTAAGACACTTGATGTTATTGGGGCATCTCAAAAGATCTGGGGGCCGGGGCACAGCTCAGAAGATCTGGGGCACGTACCCAGGTTTGCCTGTCTCTACACCCCCCTATAAAACCCAGCTATTTCAAGGAATTGATAAGTACTGACAGTACTGAGGGTGGGTGGATGACACTAAATGTGCCCTTGGTGTGTCTGGAGTGAGAAGACTTTGCCTCCCTGGCCTGAACTGTACTGAAGAGGAAATAAGTTAAAAGATGGGAAGTGCATCTGGCAAGTGTCAGTCACAAGTATACCCCAAGTATTTTAGTTAAATATCCTGTAAAGAAACTTTGGAAGACCAACAACCGAGTCTTTGGAGCGAGTTCGGCACTTAACGGGTTAACCAGCACTGAGATATTGCCCTTCAAAGGGATATCAAGCGATTTAAACTCTACTGCAACCTAAATATCACACGTAACCATATATAGACCAAAGAATAGACTTTTATTTATGGTAAGGTTAATGGAGTGGAACTAATAGACTTCCAGGAATGTTACAACATACAAAACCAGGTTGTGACCTGAATAGGCGGAAACCTTCAATCTACAGGCAGTATAGTGACTCTCTTATTGCAGTAAGAGAGTCACTATACTTGTGGACTCGAGCCTCGCCTGGGCAAAATGGGGCCAAAATCGGCCCCGCTCACACCCGGCGAGGCCTTACCTTTCTCTTCGGGGTGGCTCGCCTCTCCGCGGCGAGCCGCCCGCACGACCCGCTCTGGTCCCATCGCGTCACTTCCAGGACTGGAAATGACGCGACGGGACCCTGCAGAGGCGCACTGGACCCATGGCGCGTTTGCCCCTGCGCAGGGGTCCCGTTGCGTCATTTCCGGTCCCGGAAGTGACGAGACGGACCGGAGAATATGGGTCAAGCGGTGCGGAGAACTTCTCCGCGCCGTTCAGAAGATCGGGTCGAGGGGGAGCCCCATGGAGAATCGAGTCGGGGGCGCAGAGGGGCCCCGACACAGGTTTGGATGCATACCTAAGAGTCACCTCGCATCAAAGACTCTGAACTTACGGGCTTTGCGTAGCGGTCTGCATAGCCTGACTCCGAGCCCGTCCACGCTCGGGGAAGAGAACTGCTTGAGTGCTTGGCCCTAGCCGAGGCTAGGATCTGAAGATGACAGCCCGTTCCGTGTTCCCCACCGCTCCTTGGGGTTGACAGAGGGGTTTTCTACCCTGTACACCCCCTCCCCGCCCCTTGGTGATCAGGTGGGCTTATTCCTGCCCCTTAGTGATCAGGTGGGCTTATTCCTGCCCCGGAAACGGTGGCGCCTTGGGTTTTTTAATAATTAAAAAAAAGACTATCAGGATCAATAATCACCTGTTGAACTGAAAAGAAGATTTGTTTATGTGAATTAAAATTGCAACTCATTTAAACTGTGTCAAGGTATCTGTCACATAGACCTCTCCAACCCAATATTTTCTCAACAAATGTTCATCTACAGCCATCAAATGGGTTTCTTGTTTGTTTGTTTTTTGAGCTTCATCAGGATTATGCTCTTTCAGCTTAGCACTCTCTCCTGCTTATTTATATCCCGCAATCCCTTGACATTCCATGAAATCACATTAAACATAGAAAAAGAAAAAAGGATATTGTTTGTCCCTCCACACATACAGATCTTACCAATTTTACAGAAATTGCCTACTTTTAAATGATACAACGTATAAAGCATTAATAGAATACATTTCAGTCCAAAATTTTCCCCAAAAATTCAAACTAATATTTAGTATGCTAAACCTTACAAGACCTTTATAGTAACCCCTCAATTAAAAAATTAGAGGGGGGGGATATCAAATATCCCACATGGTGCTCACATTCCCCACCAAAGAAAAATCCCCCAAATCTAGGGAAATGATAAATTTAAAAATCAGGGGGAAAAAACCATTTTGTCTTCCAGTGAAGAGGGCAACATAATCCCCTCACCCTGACCCTTCTCAGTTCTTAAATAGATACACAGGTCAAAAGAGAACAAGTGGGTATTTTAGAAGGTATTCCCATCTGCGGGCAGAGTGATCTTATGGCCCCCAGACAGCATCTGGATGGCCATAGGAAGCTTCAGATTCCCAGATCCGAGGTTGGAAAACAGCTCCAACCTCGGAGCTGAAGATCTGGGCTCAGATAGCTCTCCACCCCACTGCAGCCTGTGCGGAAAGAACCGTGCCAGCTCCTTCTCCAAGGTCATAAGACCGACCTCAGAGAAGGGGTAAAGAGGGCATTCTGGGGGGCAGGGAGTGAGACTGGGTTCACCAGGATACGACATATCCTAGTGTCGACATACGACATATCCTAGTCCCCGCTCGGCCATGAAACTCACTGGGTGACTTTGGGCCAGCCACTGACTCTCAGCCTAACCTACCTCACAGGGTTGTTGTGAGGATAAAATGGAGAGGAGGAGGAGGACTGTGTAAGCCGCCTTGGGTTCCTTGCAGGAAAAAAGGCGGGGTATAAATATAATAAATAAATAAATAAAAGCCCACTGCAAACAAAAATGCCCGCTCAAGATCAATGCAATCCTGCCAATACTCCAGTCTCCTTCCCTCCCCATTCGAAGTGCCACAGCTAGATGGCCAAAATTGCCGTCTAGCTAATTTGCAGGGTGGGAGGAGCAGGGAATTGAAGATTACCTCTGCACCCCTCCTGCCCTGCATAGGATGCCCATAATCATCTGAATTTGGAGGCTTTCAGGCATCCCCGTTGGATTGCACCCTTATAAACTTACGTTAAGTATGTTAAACACATATGACCTATGTTAAGTAAATATAAAAAATATAAAAGTATATAATGTTTTATAATATAAAGGAAAAAATTGAGAAAGAGAGAAAAAACTCTGGAATGATATATGACATGGTCAAATGTCCAGAGCTTTATCTTGTTAAACAGAGTGAACATTAGGAAACTGCCAGGGACTGTCCAGCTGCAGGCCAAATTCAGCTTCTTAAGTAACAGCAGCAGAAGCAGACACAGAAACAGTGTTGATCTTAATGCCCATAAGAAATGACTCTGCCGCCTTAGGAGAGTGTGGAACTTCTTTAGCTAATCTTGATAGATCACAATGGATACGATATTGAAAACCAATGTCTTTTGCCAAGGATCTCGCTTTTGTGAATTGCCTCCTCTGATCTGAAACCTCCTTCGTGTAATCCGGATAAAGCCTTTTATCGTTGGCAGTACTTTACCTGCAGTACACCCCCATCCCCCTGATGCTCAGCTGTTCTGCTCAGTTGTTCCCCGCTGAAGCTTAGCAGTGGGGGAGGGGTGGGGGGCAGAAAAAGCATTATAGCGATGACGGGAAGGAAGTGTTCAACCTCACCTTACCCAGGATTCCGCATGCTAATCCGCAGGTGAGGTAACTGCTGAGCAATAGGAAAAGAAGAGGAAATCCCACCGATCGCATGAAATTAGACGGTGGACTGCATGATTGCCTACCTCTGAACACTTTCATCTTCACCAGTCATGTAAACAACACTAAGAAGGAGGCTAGCCTAACCCCCTTGCAGAGTGCTTTGTACATTCCACAACTTGGATGCTGCTACGCAAATGGCCCTGTTCTGAGTACCCACCAACCTCACCTCTCTAGGAGGTGGGACACACACAACAAGGCCTCAGTTGACTAGTACAAATTTCAGGTAGACTCAGACAGGAGGTGGAGGAGGTGTGTGATCTGAATGACATTGAACTGATTACTAGTAAAACAACAACAACAACAACAACAACATTCAATTGTCTTGGGCAATTAGGGGAACAGGGTGGGAACATCACGTAGTATTTTTTCTCCCTCGTTTAATTTTGGAGGGCCTTCGGAGGGCAGGGGAAGTGGAAGACTCTCAGGCACCTACAGTGTTGTGCCCATGCTTGCTTAAAGTGTGTGCAAAGCATAAATCCTCTGCTCACACTTGCTTGGAGTGAACGTAGAGAATCAAACTACTTTGTGGTTACTTTAAACACAAAATAATGGACAATAGACTGACATTTTAAGTTCAGTGTAACATGTATTTTTGGCATGATAAAGTTAGCTGTATCATTTCTGCAGGACACCTGCTACAGTAGCGTGAATTCATTACAAAGCATAGCTATATGTGTCCCACTGGCACTAAGGCAGGGGTCCTCAAACTTTTTAAACAGGGGGCCTGTTCATTGTCCCTCAGACTGTTGGGGGGCCGGACTTAGCTTGAAAAAAATATGAACGAATGCATCAGGTTAAAAAAAAAAAAAGAACCCAGGTCCTTTTTTTTTTACTTGATAGGGGTGAATTTTTTTTTCTTAAATGGAAAGTTATTATAAATTAATTATAATGTTAATAAGTGATTAAATGGAGGATGGAATTTTATTTTGATGGCAAAAGTGGGTTTAAAAAATAAGAATGTACTACCTTTTTTGCTGTCTAAAATAGAAATACATTATAAAAGGCTACATACAAATTATAAGAGCGTTTTGCTTTTGTCTGGCTGCTCTGTGTGTGTGAGTGCTTTGTGTGGGGTAAACTGCGGGTGTTTGTGGGCTGAGTGTGTTCAGAGAGCTGTGTTGGGGGGGGACGACACCTGAACTTCCCAGGATCTCTTTTCAGATCGGATCCCCCACTCACCAGCGAAGGACGCGGCTCCACCGATCAGCTGTGTGGCCGCTTCCCGCTGAGAGCGGCTCCGCCATGTTTGGCGGCCGCTCGCTTCCCCTGTTTTCGCCTCCCATCCCAGCTCCGCGGGGGGAGGCTGCCGCTTCGTGCCTGCCTCCCTGGGCCTGCCTTTTTTCTCCCGGGGTTGTGCTGGGCTGGGGCTGCTGCTGCTTCTAGAGCGGTGCTGCGGCGCGTGCCTGCTGTCGCCGTCCCGCCTGCTATTGAGGCGGAGATCGGCAGTTCGGGCCATGGGCCAATAGGGCGGCCGCTCGTTGAGCAGCACGGAGGCGTGTGTCTGCCCCTGCCGGTCGGCTGTTCGGTGGTCACCTGCCAGGCACAGTCCCACAGCTCTGCTGTTCGGCGGCTGCCCCGCCTCCAGCCTTTAGAGGAGCCTTGCTTCTGGGAGCTGGTTACGGCTCCGCTCCTCGGCTCCGCTCCTCGGCTCCGCACCTCCATCCTCTTCAGCCCGGGGTGAGTGCGGGGGAGCCCACGTGGCCTCTCGTGCCGGGCAGCAAGGTCCCGCTGCTCAGCTGTTCGGCGGCCGCAGCCTCCCCTCCAGCCTTTTGCAGCTGGCTTGAGCGGAGAGGGGCTTTGCCCTTTTTGCGCGAGCAGCCGCCGGGCCAGATAGAAAGACAAGGCGGGCCGGATGTGTCCCACGGGCCGTAGTTTGAAGACCCCTGCACTAAGGGAAAGAATCTCAGTTATTCAAATAATACCAAGATTTACATTGCTGTTTCTGTAGCTATGGGGTCCTGTTTGAGACACGGCTTTTACTCAGAGTCTGTAGTCTTCCATTTCAGATACAATATTTTTTTCCCATGCAGCAAGACAGAAAGAGAGATTTCAGTGGCTTAAATATATAGACAAGCAGATAATATAGGAAAATATTTATTTCTTGTGGATAAACTGATAGTTTTCCTATGAAATAAAATTAACTGAAAACCAGTTTAAAAAAATATTAATGAAAGGTTTTTGAGGGCTTTAATACAAATGTTACATCATAGTCTGCATTATTTTCTCCATATATTTTAAATACTTAATATGTTGCTCACTGTGGGTTTCTACCTTCTGTTGATTTTGTAGGATGGATTCTTGAGCCCAGTCTTCTAAATTGGTACTTCCGCACAGTCTTGTAAACTACACCCAGGCCAAGACCAACAGTGGCAGCAGAAAGGACAAATACAATCCCTACAACAGTTTCTGTAATGGCACTCTTGAATCTTGAAGAAGGTCCACTGTCAATGCTGCCACCATAGCCTCTATTTAGACAGTCTGGAGGGTCCCAGCCATAATCACAATGGCAATGTTTGTGGGTGTTGCATACTCCATGGTCATGGCACTTGGTGACATTACAATCAAAATTGAAGGACACATTCACACATTCCCCATCAATGCACATCATGTCAGAGCTGCAAGGAGTGCCATCTCTCACTGCTCCAATATCAGCAATCTCCATTCCACTGTGGTAGTCTGTACTCCAGCATTGTTTATTGCCAATGGATGTTTGGATTATGGTGCTATGATCCTCCAAAGAAGGTAACCTATCAACATTTTCACACTGGATTCGTCCACACAGGATATTCCTTGGATCACATTTCTGGTAAACTCCATGTCTAAGGCCACAGTTGCCAAACCGATCACCTTGAGCATTCATTACTCTGAAACAATCCTCTGAAGCAATGGCTGCTTTATTGCCAAAGATCATTTTGCACTGCCCGCTGTGGGTAGTGCAATTCCCATGATAACAGTAGGCACCATCACTGCATGGGGCACCATCTTGTACGTAAACATCTTCAGGACACCACTCTGAGGTCCCATTGCAGTACTCAGGAAGGTCACAGATGCTAGTCTTCTCTCTGCAAATGGATCGTGCTGGAAGATACTGACACTTGGCGCAGCACTGTCCAAGAGCACAAGTGGCGCCTGAATACAACATACAATTAGATTGGCAACATGGATCTGACTTACATTGAGTTTCTGAACCACAGTCACATTGCTCCCCCTTTTCCACTACTTTGTTGCCACAGTATTTGAATTTATACGTTTTATCAGGATCTGGTGGAATAAACAAGCACGGAGAGTTCCTTCGGTTGAAATAATTAGAATAACTGCAATTGCTAAACTTATCAGCGTATGCTTGAACTTCAGCCATAATGCAGGCTTTTTGACCACAATGACAGTATTTGCCATCATGCTTTAATCCAAGTATATGTCCTAATTCATGGGTAAATGTGTTAGAAATAATGAACAAATTGGAAGTCATATATGATTCAACAGCACATGCCCAGTGGTTATCACAAATTGTTCCTGGGTATGCTGTTCCAAGTGTAGTTCCAAATCTCTTATATATAAATAAGTGACCAGCATCATTCTCTAGACGTGGAAGTAATGAATCTTTTCTCCAAGTATAGAAATCAAAAAGTATGTCATCAGAAATGTTTATAAGGTTCTTTGCTGACCAGATCTCCAGACCAGCCATAGAAATCTGAACAGAAAGTGGCTCATACATTGCATTTGACATATGGACAACATTCAGAACTTGTATAACAGTATGAGTTTCATTTCGGTTAAATCTCAGATATCGCTCATGGTCTACCACAATTGCAACACTGACGTATCTTTTGTGTGGCCACCAGTCTCCTCCGGAAGCACTTTTGCCCCCTACATTCCCCATGTTCTGGATCATGGCCTCTTGACCACCTTGCTCTTCTTCCATTAGCCCACACCGCATGCGGTCTGCGCCCGTCTCTTCTTCCAACCGATACACCACATGTTGAAAAGTCGCAGATGCCTGGACAGGTTCAATTTCATAGCTCCCATTTTCTAATCGAAACAGGCCCCTGAGCCCCCCTGAGCAAGTGCTGATGGTGACCAAAGAGGAGGGCTTTCCTTGTACAAAGCCATGATAGAAACAGTCATCCCTGGTGAATGGATAGTCTACCTGGAGTTCCCCCTCCTTGCTATAGGTGAAGACAGGGAAGTGTTTAGGGACAAATCCCTTCTTCTGCCTGAGGTGCACCATGTGGCCCTTCCCTTCAATGTGTACCAGGTAAGTGACATCCTGAGGTTCTCGTTGTCCATATCTGGGGGTCAGTTTCCTTGGGATGGTCACTTCATAAGAGGCATACCTAAAACCCTGGGGTGGCATCTGACCTGCAGTCTCATTCAGGACATTCCATAAGATCAGCACCAGCAGCCAGGCAGAAATGCTCTCCATCTTCCCTGACAGGGGAAAGGATCTTCTAGAGCCTCCCCCCCCCACACACACACACACTGTCACCTTATCGAGGACAGGGAAGCCCCCTGCATCAGTTGGTTCCAGCTGGGCCTGAAGGAAGATTGGAAGGAAGCTGCATATGAGATAAAGAAGGAGGAGGGTTCTATCCATAGCAACCATCAGTACCTTTGGAATGGGGGTGGAACTTGAACAGTCAATGACAGAATAGAATGGTGGGATAATAGCAGCAGGAGGATCCTGTGAAGGAAGGTGGAAAGGTACAGTAGGTAGGTGCGTGCAAAATTAACTGCTAAGCTGCCAAAAAAAAAGCCCCATTCATCCACTCCAGCTCAAGAAGGGGGAACCTCGAGCCTCTCGGATACACCTGGGAGCTGGAATAAGGGTGCAAGCAGCCACCCTCCATTCTAGACTCCCCAACCTGAAACAATATACAGTAGCAGGATTAAACAGCTCTGAGGCCCTGAACCTAACACTGAGTTTACCCAGAGGAAACACGCACAACTTTAAGGGACTAAAAGGAAAGTTTATTAACGGCATTTACCGGTACAAGGAACTGGGGAAAGGGGAAATGGCATTGGTAACAAAGGCAAGGAAAAAAACTAAACTTAATACAGAACCTTTAAAACAATATCCCAAGCAAAACAATAAAAACCTAATTAACCTATCCTATACGGTACCAGAGTAATGGGTCCCCTAAAGCGCAGTGTTCCAGCCAGGGTCCACAAGCCACAGTGTAGGATCTGGTTGCTTGGCCTCAATGAAGGGAGACAAAAGAACATCCCTCCTTGCCCTGTTTTATCCCCCATCCCTCCATGGCTACCCCCAGCAGATTCTCTTTAGTCAATCAGAACTTAGCCCACCCTCACCTCTCACTATCTCAGGGAGGGAGCATTTTCTCCCAAAACCTCCAGCTGTAATGTATTCATGCTGTGAGGCATTATGACGTTGGACACTAGTCAGCCTAGCACAGATTGGATAACCAGGTGGTAAATCGTCAAGGCCTTCACAGGCCGGGCTCTCAACAGAGACCCAAAGAAGGGGAATAATCCATGGGCCCATTAACCCATGCAAGCCCTGCCCCAGCATAGCTTCACTGTTAGGAAGGAAAAGATTCCTGAAGGGGTGGTTGCAGAAAGGGCTACAAGAAGAAGAGGAAAGTGTGCTGAGACCTTGAAGACCAAGGATCAGGAAATAGAAGATAATCAAGGAAACTGACAGCAGAGTAATGGAATAGTGCCATGCATTTAGAGGAGGCTCCTGAGGATTTGTTGCTACTATACTGGGAGTAGATGTGGTGTTACTACTAGCTTTGAGAAGATGGAGATATGACATATGCACAGGCTCCAGGGCCAGTGCAAGGCAGTTTGGTGCCCTAGGCAAGATCAGATATTTAGTGCCCCCCCCCCCCCGTTCCCACTTGAGCCCTTCCTCCCTCAAGCCAGCCCTATGCTTTATAATTAAGGCCCACAACAAAGTGTAAACTTTGAAGCAACAGTTAGGTGACATTACCCCTGCAATACAGGCTTGCATTCATTTAATTTATTATATTTATACCCCACCTTTTTTCCTGCAAGGAACGCTTCTCCGTGCCTGCAATTAAAGCCCTCAGGGGGCGCGGTTCCTTGCTGCAGTCAGCTGATCCCAGGCAGAAGAGCCCGTGTTTGCTATGCCTACGCTCACTGCCTCGCTCGCTCCGAGGAACATAAGAAGAGCCACGCTGGGTCAGGCCGAGTATCCTCCTGGAGCTCGCAGGCGGCTTGTGCTCCCGCAGGCAGGAGAGCATTGGCTCCGGCCTTTCTAGCGGGCAGCGGCTCCACTGCTGGAGGGGGTGACTGGCGATTCACATCAGGGCTGCTGCACATTTACCTACGTCAGGATATGATTGGTAAAACAAACTTGGTAAAATACGCATTTTAGCGCTGTATTTTTTTTCCCAAGGCGTTTCTGGCGCCCCCTTTAGCCTTGCGCCCTAGGCAGCTGCCTAGTTGGCCTAATGGTAGCACCGGCCCTGTGCACAGCAGTATCCTCCTACTCTGCCCAGAAGAAAATGGAATGCAAGATGCAGCAGTACCAGCCAAACTGGTACTGGTATAGGAGCCCTATGGGGTAATTCCCAGGTTCAGAAATTGGGCTGATTGCATGTTCTGGATGGGACTGCACTCCCTCTGAAGGAGCAGGTATGTCATTTGGGGGTGCTCCTGGATCCAGCCTTGTTGCTGGAGGCCCAGGAGACCTCAGTGGCCCAGAGCACCCATTACTAACTTCAGTCAGTACACCAACTATGCCTGCTCTTGGATAGGGATAGCCTAGCCATGGTGATCCATACACTGGTAACCTCACAATTAAGACTACTGTAATGCACTCTGTGTGGGGCTGCATTTGTGCCTGGTTCAGAGGCTTCAGCTAGTAGAGAATGCAGCAGCTAGGATGCTCAGTGGAGTACCTAGATATACACACATTATAAGTTAGGCCAAGAGGCACCAGGCCTCCAAACTGAAGGACAGTCCGTTATCTTGATATGAGCAAGTTTGTGCCCTGGAGTCCTGGACCTTATTCCATGCATTGTAAAAAACAAATGGCAGTTCCTTTCTACAGGAAACAACTATGCAGTTTTTATTAGCCATTTTGTGAACAACCCAGCCTCAATTAACCCTTAGTATACTATAACCACCCTGTAACCCTTCCTTTATATATTGTGTGTTATTACATGCTATCCATTATATTGCCTGTGGTTTCTTACTGAACATACAGTAGTACCTTGGATTACAAGCATAATTCGTTCCGGACCCATGCTCGTAATCCAAAATACTCGTACATCAAAGCAAGTTTCCCCATTAGAAATAATGGGGACTTTGCTGATTCGTTCCACAACCATTTAATCACTGCTTTGCCGGCTCCCTGGCAGGGAGCCCCATGGAGGGAGCCGGCAAAGCAGTGATTAAATGCTTGTGGAATGAATTCCTGGGAGCCGGCACCGCAGTGCGAGGCACCTGCAGAGCAAGCGGCTGCGCTGCGCCACACCTCCACTCGCTCTGCGGGCGCCTCCCGCGCTGCCGTGCCGGCTCCCAGGCAGGGAAGCAGCAGCGCGAGGCGCCAGCAGAGCGAGTGGCCGCACCTGGCCTCCACGGCTCCCTGCCAGGGAGCTGGCAAAGCACTGCCAGCTCCCTGCCAGGGAGCTGTGTGGAGGCGCTCTCACCGCTCCCTACCTTTCCTTTTCCAGTGGAAAATTATTTCTAATGGGGAAACTCGCTGAGGGGAGGTGAGCCGCCCACGCTGCCATCCCCGGTCCCATCACATCCTGAAGCGGCTCCCTTTTCTTTTCCAGCGGCGGCTCTGCTCTCCTCAGCGAGCCGCCCGCAGTGCCATCGGCAGTCCCATCGCATCGGTCTTGTCGGGGTTCAGTTTCAGCATGTTCCTTCGCATCCGGAAGTGATGCGACAGGACTGGCGGCGCGGGCGGCTTGCTGCGGAGAGGCGAGCCGCTGCTGGAAAAGCGGCTCCCATTTCTTCGCCATGTGGCTCCTTTTTCTTTTCCAGCAGCGGCTCGCCTCCCCTCAGCGAGCCGCCCGCGCTGCCATCGCCGGTCCCGTCACGTCATCTCCCCCCGGAAGTGACGCGACGGGACTGGCGATGGCGGCGCGGGCGGCTCGCTGAGGGGAGGCGAGCCGCTGCTGGAAAAGGGAGCCACATGCAGAAGAAAAGGGAGCCGCTTTTCCAGCAGCGGCTCGCCTCTCCGCAGCAAGCTGCCCGTGCCGCCAGTCCTGTCGCATCACTTCCGGATGCGACGGGACCGCCGATGGCAGCGCGGGCGGCTCGCTGAGGAGAGGTGAGCCGCCGCTGGAAAAGAAAAGGGAGCCGCTTCAGGATGTGATGGGACCGGGTATGGCAGCGTGGGCGGCTCGCCTCCCCTCAGTGAGCCTCCGCTGGAAAAGAAAAGGTAGGGAGCGGTGGGAGCGCCGCCACGCAGCTCCCTGCCATGGAGCTGGCAGTGCTTTGCCGGCTCCCTGGCAGGGAGCAGTGGAGGCCAGGCGTGGCCGCTTGCTCTGCGCCGGCTCCCGGGCAGCTCCACGCGGCAGCGAGTAACCCGGTGTGCTCGTTTTGCAAGACCTCGCTCGTTTAGCAAGTCAAAATTTTTGCAAAACTTTTGCTCGTCTTTCCAAATGCTTGCACACCGGGTTACTCGTAATCCAAGGTATTACTGTATATTATACATATGTTTAATGTTTTTCCTTATTCCAACTGCACTATTCCCCCCCCCCCCAGTTGCACATTTTTGCTGCCCAGAGGTGGCAATTTCTGAGGAGACTCTGGGCTCTCCTGGAAAAGTCTCTCTCTTCTTGGTGCTGCCCAAATGAAGTGCATGGTTTCAATTTGTCTGCAAATACTGAAGTAACAAAATGGCTTGAAACAAAGGAATACTAGGAACAATTAGGAATGATGCTTGGTACCCTATCCTCCCCAGGCAGTGTGGAAAAGCATTTGCCTAAGGAATCTTGGGTTTCTCCTACTTTATGTGTGTGTTGGGAGGTGCACAGGGGTTTGGCAATTTTAGAAGTAATTCCCTTTTTAAAAAAATTATGTATTTATTTGGAAGAGTTTGGGATTGCCACTTCATCCAATGAATTTTGAGGTGACGTACAATAGAAACAAAAAGATTAAAATACATGAAAATTAAAATCCCTAAAACATATTTTAAAACCAGGGCGGGTGGTGGTGAAGGCAGCAAAAAAGAGTTTCTATGCTGCCTCCATTGCGTCTGCAGAGTGCTGCCCCAGGAGGCATGTTCCAAGTAATCCAGTCTGGTCGGTCCAGTTGCTCCGGACCCACTGGAACAGTCTAAAGCCTCCTGTGAGGCTTCAGCGAAGCACTTCGCAGATAAAATCGATCAGATTAGGAGTGGGATATCGTGCGTCGTGGACACAGGGAGTGAGCGGGAGGAGGCCAACGGCAGACCGGTTTTGTGGGATTGGTTCCGGCTTCTTCCTTCTGATGAAATGGACAAGGTGCTTTCATCTGTGAGGCCGACCACCTGCTTGCTTGATCCTTGCCCATCCTGGCTCATCATGAGCTGCAGGGAGAGACTGGGTGAGGGGATCAAGGCGGTGGTGAATGCCTCCCTCGAGGAGGGAGTGATGCCATCAGCCCTCAAGGAGGCAGTAATAAGACCACTTCTAAAGAAGCCCTCCTTGGATCCCCAGGATTTAAACAACTTTCGCCCAGTCTCCAATTTACCATTTTTGGGCAAGGTGATCGAGCGGGTGGTGGGTGCTCAGTTGAAGGCACACTTGGATGAAGCCGATTATCTAGATCCATGCCAGTCGGGCTTCAGGTCTGGACATGGGACGGAGACGGCCTTGGTCGCCTTGGTGGATGATATGAAGAGGGCTTTGGATAGGGGCGAATGCTCCTTTCTAGTCTTCCTCGATCTCTCAGCGGCTTTTGATACCGTTGACCACGGTATCCTCCTGGACCGCCTGGAGGGCTTGGGCTTGGGAGGCACTGTATTGCAGTAGTTCCGGTCCTTCCTCTCTGGAAGGTACCAGAGGGTAGTTCTTGGGGAGGAGGCTTTGGACCCTCGGCTGCTCACTTGTGGAGTGCCGCAAGGTTCCATCCTCTCCCCGATGTTATTCAACATCTACCTCAAGCCGCTGGGAGCTATCATCAGTAGGTTTGGGGTGCGGTGTCATCAGTATGCGTAGGACACACAGCTCTACCTCTGTTTCAAGTCCTCACCGAGGTTGGCTGTTGAGACCCTGTCCAAGTGCCTGGAGGCAGTGGCTGGCTGGATGGGAAGGAACATGCTGAAACTGAACCCCGACAAGACCGAGGTACTGCTGGTGGGGGACAAGGGGAGGTTAGGGGATGTTGACCTGGTGCTGAATGGGGTACATCTACCCCTGAAGGACCAGGTCCGCAGCTTGGGGGTCATTCTAGACTCCCAGCTGTCCATGGAGGCTCAGGTGGCAGCTGTGAGCCGGGCGGCACTGTATCAACTCCAGGCAGCTGCGCCCCTACCTTCCTAACCACCTGCTCCCATCAGTGGTTCATGCCTTGGTCTCCTCTCGCCTAGACTACTGTAATGCGCTCTACGTGGGGTTACCCTTGAAGACGGTTCGGAAGCTACAGCTGGTACAGAACGCGGCGGCTCGCCTGGTTAAAGGCAGCCGCCGGCGGGATCACATCACGCCAGTGCTGAAGGAGTTGCACTGGCTACCAGTTGCTTGCCAAGCCAAATTCAAGGTGTTGGTTTTGACCTTTAAAACCCTATACGGCTCCGGTCCAGTCTATCTCAAGGAGCATCTCCAGCAACACCAAGTGGGCCACTCAACAAGATCTGCCACGGATGGCCTTCTCCTTGTCCCTTCAGCCAGAGCAGCTAGACTGGTGGGGACAAGGAAGAGGGCCTTTTCTGTGGCGGCCCCCGTACTGTGGAACTCTCTCCCGAGTGACCTCCGCCATGCCCCCTCTCTGCTGAGCTTCCGTTGCTCATTAAAAACCTGGTTGTTCAGGTGGGAATATGGGGTGGGTTAAGATTTTAAAATTTTTATATTGTTTTAAATGTATTTTATTGTTTTTATTCTGTGTACATCGCCCAGGGTGGCCGGTGGCCGGCCAGATGGGCGATAAATATAAATAATAATAATAATAATAATAATAATAATAATAATAATAATAATAATAGATAAAAACAGAGAGCAGCGTTAACTTTTAAAGGCTCACTATCTTCACAAGTCATCTAAATGACACTAAGCAGGAAACTATCCTTACCTTGCTGGGGAGGGCATTGCACAATGTGGATGCTGCTGCAAGCCCTTGTTTTCAAGCTAATTTTGAGCCTTTGGGTGCTCCATAGTAGCTGTGGAGCACTGAAAGGGCCATAAAAGCTTCAAAATTGCAACTCCATGTGCCACATATATATTTGTCTGTGGATATATGAGTGTATGCATGCAAATTTAGAATTACTAGAATTTATTTACATTTCACCAATGTTAGTTAATAGTAAGTGAAATAATGAGTGCTTAGGAGCACATGCAGAATGCTGTTCTCTCACTACTGAACAATTGCAGCTTAGCCCTTGCTCACACACCTAGTAGTGATGGAATATATCCCAGACAAATAAGCACCTCGGCATTCCCTTTTTATATATTAAGCACTGACCACAACTGTTGCAAGAAAACTACAACCAGAACACATATATCCCTCTTACCCTCCAACAACCCCTCCTCATTTTTCCATTCTCCAGCAATGCTTCATCACAGATGCTACTTCTCCTCCTCCTCCGCATAACTTAATTCGTACCAAGACTTCACCACAATTCAGCCAAGGAGGGTTTTTCAATACTAGGGCTAAGTTATGGAGAAAGTACATCTAAAAATGTACAAAGAGCCGTTTTCCCACCACTGAAGCTAGAGCCCATGAGAAAGTATGTAGAGAATTGAGCTGAAAGAGTAGCCAAGTCAGTGGAGTGGAATGGGGTGGGCAGTTCATTAAGCCTGCAGTATCATGCGCACAACTCAGGACTTATTTCCAAGTAAACATGCAGAGGAACAGCCTGCAAAAAAACCCCAAAACCCACACAAAAACAAACCACCACTGTGGGCTTCTTTTCACATAGTCCTGACCCTCTTTTGGTATAATCTGCTGCCTGCAGTTATGTGGGAAAAGTTAAAAAGTGGCGGGGGGGGAAAAGAAGTTTGTGGAGTTTAATTAAATCCTTTGCTGTGTTGAACCCACTGAGCTTCTGTAGAACCCAAAGTTCCAGTTTGGGGCAGTAAAATCAGATGCTGTAAGAAATACCAGTATTCAACAGGGAATTCTTCTTGCCATTCCCCCCCCCCCCTTCAGTATTCATTGCAAGCAAGCTCCCAGACATGTACCAGTAGAAAGGTAAGCAGATTTTTAAAAAAATGAAGCCATGAGCAGACTGTGGAAGGCAAGGGGTAGTCACTCGTATACCGGTAATTTAAAAGGACTTCAGCCTTCATACTACATCCCCTATCGGTCTACCAAGGGAGGAACTCCTGATGTCTCTTAGTCACTGCAAGGCTGCTGAGCACAAAGAGAAGAGGAAGGCTTGTATTGACACTTGATGTCATTGGGGCATCTCAAAAGATCCGGGGCATAGCTCAGAAGATCTGGGGCACGTACCCAGGTTTGCCTGTCCCTACACCCCCCTATGAAACCCAGCTATGTCAAGGAATGGATAAGTACTGGCAGTACTGAGGGTGGGTGGATGACACTAAATGTGCTCTTGGTGTGTCTGGAGTGAGGAGAAGATTTTGCCTCCCTGAACTGTAGTGAAGAGGAAAAAGGTTGAAAGATGGGAAGTGTATCTGGCAAGTGTCATGTATCTGGCAAGTGTCAGTCATGAGTATACCCCAAGTATTTTAGTTAAAGATTCTGTAAAGAAACATTAGAGATCATGAAATTAAAGAGCTTTCAGAACACAATTTAACGTCTCATTACATGTATTGCATATGTGATTTTTGTTTTGTTTTTGGCATCATGCATCAATATTCTTTTGCAAGGTACAAAAACACATTCACTTAGAGAAGAGTGAAACTGATTATACTCCAGTGAGTTCAAATCATTGACCAGAACAATACAATCAGCGTGGGAGGACATCATAAAAGTGAAGTTGTTGCAGCTTTTCCTTTTGAATCCCAGCTCACTGTCCTCTTATAAATTTTTGCCTATATAAAAACACTTCCTGGTTGTACGGCCCACAGATGTACAGCTCAAAAACCACACTCAGCATTTATCGGATGCAGTTCAGGCTCTCCGGTTGAGGGATGTGCAGCATGAACACATAATCTTTATCGTTTGGAAGAGATACTTGGTGCTTCAGCAATCTAAGTAACAAGCTTGACTACTCAAACCAAAACATATTTACTTGGAAGGAAACCCAATTGAGTTGCACTGGGTTGACTTCCCAGCAGTTGTGCTTAAGATCACAGGTATTGTCCATCTGATACAAACACTGAATTTTGCCTACATCACTCCAAGATCAGCTGTCAGTTGAACATAACAGTCAATGTTATATCTTGCTTTAGAGGTGTGATGGGGCAATGCATAATGTTTTCCTGCTTCATACAGATTTTAAGGGCATACCTGTACGCAGATGGAAGCACACCTGGTAACACTTTATCCCAGGGAGGGGGGGCAACATATGGCCCTCCACATTGTTTGGCCTAAAACTCCCATGATCCCTCACCATTGACTATGCAGGTAAGGGAACATGGACATTGTAGGCCAAAATATATGGAGGGCCACAAATAGTCCACTCCTGCTTTATCCACTTGGTCTGCACTTACTGATCTTCAGTTTAAATTGACCTTCTGGCCCATCTGCACTGACCAGCAGGGCCAACAGAACGGTCGGTATACTCTACACACCTAGTTGTATTGTGCTAGTGCATTCATCAAATTTTCACCCACAACGCCTGACTGCTCATAAAGCAGCAGAGTGGCAGCACAGGCATCTCCTGTACAAATGCACAACAGCTATGGCTAAGGTTAGCTTTGTTTCTACCATGCAAACTTGTTACCATGTTCTTCCTCAAATATATATATATATATATATTGAGCTGCAGGTGCATTTCTCAGAATCCATATCAACTTAGTGCTTCAATGGCATGGACAGACCAACATCCCTGAAGATAGTGCATCACCTTTCACATAGGTATCTAGGAAAAAGGAACATCCTACCCCATTATAGCTTTCAATAATCTGAAAGTTGCCCTCTTTTAGCAGACTACCAGGCTGCTGCTTTGCCTTGATCTTCCATGCTTTCCTGAAGTCAGAACGTCCAACTAGAAAGCCATCAATCAAACTCCATATGTTTCTCAAAGACATATCATTAGAAGAACACCCTGCCCCCAATAAAAATACTCTTAAGAAAAAGATATACTCATCATTTTCATCTCTGACTACTGACTGAGGGGCATATCCAGAAGGACAAATGTTCAAATAAGATTTAATTTCCAAAAAATATCTAGTCCTCCCTTTCCCCTTCATAGCTAGATGCCTGCAATCCAGAGAGCCCTCTTTAACAAGCAAGGATGCTCGACTGCATGCTCCAAGGCATCTCAGTCCCGCCCCCGTCCAAACCACAGTTGTATTGGCGGTTGCTCCCAAGTTTCAGAAGCCGCTTGACAAGCAGCAAGAGGAGGATGTCAGAAGCCTGCTGGTTGGGAGAGGCTCACTACTGTATATGAGGCCTTGCATTACAGCCCACCTCTTAAAACAATGAGCAAGTGAGAACCTATGGGGCAAAGAGAAAATCAGAGGAGGGTTAACTCATCTTTCACAGGGCCAGTGAAGTGGGACATCCCAGTCCATGAATTATCATGTTACCTCCATGTGCATGAAATTCACAATATCGCAAGCAGCAGCAACTTTACATTCGGCAATGATTCTCTCCTCCCCCTTCCCCAATGCCAGTCCAGAATAAGATCGTCGATTTGTTCTCTTGGAAATTACTTCATAGATCTGTAGGTTTGTCTATGCACCACGGTCTTCTAGAAGCGGTGGCAGTCACACCCGCTGTCGATATCTCAGGAAGGCCCAAACTACAGCCGCAGCTATGGCCAGCCCTGGCACCAAAATCACAGCCAAGGGAATGCCTCCAGGCTCTCCATCTCCTCGGTGGCTTGAGGGACCGTTCTGGGGCAGCAGCTACAATTGGACAAAAAGCAACGGCATGATTGAGTCAGAGGCCTTCACAGCAGCAATTTCTAAGGAACACATGCTTCTCGGATCAAGCATGACCAACGTCGGAACACAGGAAATGGCCTTAAACTGAGTCAGACCATTGGTCCATCCAACCCAGTATTGTTGACAGTGATTGGCAGCAGCTCTCCAGGGTTTCAGGCAGGAGTTTTTCCTGACCTAACTGGAGATGCCGGGGTTTGAACCTGGGATCTTAACCTGGGATCTTCTGTATGCAAAGCATGTGCTCTGTCATTGAGCTAGAACATTTCCCATGGCTGGGGCTGATGGGAATTGTAGTCCAACACACCTCCCAACTGGGAAACTGGAGGATTCTGCTCCAAGTTAATAATTCAGAATTTAATAACTCTGTGTGTGTACATGTTTTCCTTTGATAAGATTTACCTAACAACAACAAAATATTTACATACTCCTTCCAACATCATCATATATCCCCATTTTATGGAGAGGAGTGATAGAGTCCCCCATCTCTACTGGCAGGTATTACCCAGAGGACCTTTTCTTCCGCTGCTCCCAGATTATGGAATGGCCAGCCGGAGGAGATTCGTCAATTTACCAGTATCTTGGAATTTAAAAAAAACATAAAGACTGATCTCTTCTGGCAGGCCTATCCAGCGGAATTTTAGGATGTTTTAAAGATGTTTTAAAGTTGTTTTTAAGTTGTTTTAATAGTATGTGTTGTGTTTTGATTAGTTATGTATTTTATATTTTTGTTGTTCCCCGCCTCGATCTAGATGGAGAGGTGGGTAAGAAATAATTTTTATTATTATTACAGTAATACCTTGGATTGCAAGTAACTTGGTTTGAGAGCGTTTTGCAAGACAAGCAAATTTTAAACTATTTATTTATGTGAAGGACCAGCACCCGGGTCCTATGCGTCAGTTCGGCGCTTAATGGGTTAACCGGCACTGAGTTACAGCCCGTACAAGCGTTTGAAACCGACTCGGAAGGTTTGCGCCACAAAAGGAAACTCCAGCCCTTTGTATGACCAAATAAGGCTTTTATTTACTATACAATATACGGAGCGGAACTAATAACTTTCTAGGAATACTATAACGTCAACATGACCTGAAGTGATCTCTGAGTTTATCAATGAACGGGTTCCCAGGCTAGCACATTGGAATTAGTCAGTTACCTTAGACTAAAGACTTCACGCTGGTCAGTTTCAGCCTGGCTCCGGATCTGCCCGATCCGGGGAAGAGAACAGCTTATCCCAGCCGCCGCTGGAGGACGAACTTGACGAAAGCGACCTGTGTTCCCAACAACCCCCAAAAGGAGGGGAGAGGGGTTTTCTACCCCTGAGTTTCCCGCTCTCTCCGCCCCTGCGGTCAGGTGGGGCTTATGCATGCCCCTTCGTGTCAGGTGGGCTTACTCCTGCCCGGGAAAAGAAGGTGACGTGTTGGGTACTTTACAGCTCTTTGAGACTGCCCTGCTAGTTTGATGATCTTGATGGTCCTTTCCTGGGTTTTGTGGAATCCAACCGAGGCCCTCCATTGTTGGTAAGCGGATCCGTCTGGCTACTTCCTCATCTCTCCAGTCTCCCTCCCCCGCCCCCCGGGGAAAGAGACTGAGGTGTGCGTGCGCGTGTGCATGTGTACTCGTGTCAGGCTTTCTCCACAATTTATTTATTTTTTACTTGATATACAAGCGACGTCTTGCAATACAAGTACTGTAGTATGGTTTAAATTAAAAATCTCTGTACAATTTTTTTGGGGGGGATTTCATTTTGATATAAGAGTGTTTTGGATTACAAGCACGTTTCCGGAACGAATTATGCTCTCAATCCAAGGCATGGCATTATTATTATTATTATTCCTATCCACCACCACACTGACCAATCACCTTCATCTGCAACAACACCAAAGCCTGAGTAGATGCAAATGCTTATGCTCACATTCACTTGCTTCTATTCATCTCCCTTCTCAACCTGCTGTCAAATTTCAGATCGGAAGCTGCTTGGGACAAAGTCCTGTCCCTCTTTTATTGCTGGGAAGCCTCGTCCATAGTAAAGTCATGCGTGAGATAATTTTAGCTTGACCATCTCACAAAGACCTGGTTTGCATGACACGACATGCCATGGACGGGTTGTGAGCCATGTTTGTGTCAGCATGGCTTATCATGTCATGCGAACCCGGCACCATGGCTTCAGCATGGCTTCTTAACCACGCACAAGCCACCCTGAGAACCCATGACTTGTTGTTGGGTTGTTCAGGGTGGCTTGTTGTGATGTTTGAACCCAACAAATTGGTTTATGCATGGGTTGTCGGAAAGGGCTACAGAGCCAGCTGGCAAGAGTGGCAAAAAACCCGGTCACTCCTTGAAATCTCAGTAGTACTGCCACCGGCCCTCATCCTCCCTCACCATCCGCCCCTCCAGCAATACATCGATAAGAAATGACATTTGTCAATTTACAAGTTAGTACCGTCTCCCTAGATCAGTGGTTCCCAACCTTGAGTCCCCAGATGTTGCTGGACTACAGCTCCCAGCATCCCTTGCCATTAGCCATGCTGGCTGGGTATGCTGGGAGCTGTAGGCTAGCAACATCTGGGGACCCAAGGTTTGGAACCACTGCCCTAGATAGTGACACCTCCTCCTCTTCTTCTTCTTTTAACTTATTTTTATTACAACATTTCAACAAATGAAAAGGGGGGAAACAGAAAGAAAAAAATATGGCTACTTAGATTTGAAAATATCAATATATATGAATGCAACTACAGGTTTCTAAAAATTATACATAAACGTCAACAAAAGCAGACCAAGTAGCCAAAAAAATATCCATTCGCAGGGGGTTGGACTCGATGGCCTTATAGCCCCTTCCAACTCTACTTTTCTATGATCCTATGATTCTACCACCTGTTCAAATGCTGAAAGCGTTGCAAGGTTTTCAATCCATTGCATTACAGAAGGTGAGCATTTATCCTTCCAATCTTGTAATATCAGTCTTTTAGTTGTCAAAAGGGCACAGAGAATCTATATGTGCGGACCATGCATCAACTTTCAGGAAGCAGGTAAGTAATTTAAAAGCACGTGTAAAATATTAAGGAGCATTCCAATAAAAAATGTATCTGTATAATGACCTCCCCTGCAAAGCACAGCAAGCAGATATATAAATAAAAACAAAACTAAAGCAAGGCTAATGCAAAATACCAAGATAATACGACAGTTTTAAGTAGTAATCAGGATTTTAAAGGCTGAAAATTGGGAGAGGCACAGGCTGCATCTGATCACGTTGCCATCGTATCCAGAAGTGACACCGTTGTTTTCACCTTCAGGGAGATTTGTGCAAATGTAACATTATTTTTCACCTTTGGGGAGATTTGCACCAATTTAACTTTATTTTTTTCACCTCTGGGGAAATTTGCCCAAATCACTAAAGTGCAGTACTTACTGCGAATAAGCACAGCAATTACTGCAAATTTGTGCAAATCTCCCTGAAGACCAACCGCCCCCCCGCTCCAAAAACAACAACTGCACAAAGCTCTGCAAATGTGGAAAGAAAAATTCTACAAAAAACCCTACTCTAATGAGCGCATTTGTGCTCTGCTGATGTTGTGTCACAAAGCCCATGGGATATGTGCCAGGAGGACTAAGCTGCAGAGCACCTGATCATCCGTCAGGAGTAATGTGGGTTAGTGGCTAAACAACCTACCCACCGTGGCTTATTTTCAGCATGGCTTATCGTGACGTGCAAACCGGCCCAGTAAGTGTTACTTTGAATACAGCCATGTGCATATGGGCAACAGTAACCGTTGACAGCAGCCTTCCCCAATCTGAGTCCCTCCAGATGAGTTGGACCATAACACATGCTGGCTGGGGATTATGGGAGTTGTAGTCCAACCCATCTGGAGGGGGGCGAGTTGGGGGAAGGCTGGCCTACAGTGTCAAGAAGCCTGTGAACTCTTGTAGAGACCACCCATCTCTCCACAGTGGCATACCACAGCAACTATTTACAATGAGAAGGGTTTTTCCCCCAAAGGGTGGAAAAGTCACCATGAGCACCTGAAAATATTAATGTTTAACATCTCTGTAATCACAGCTAGGGTCTCTCATTTCCCTGCCCCCACTTGTTAAGGCTCATCACCTACAAGAATTGTCCTAGAAGCAGCAAGCTGAAGGGTATGAACATTCAAGCAATATGGCAGGGCCTAAGGAACAGAGAATACACACCCTGTGTTGAACGTTTAGCGATACTTTGTCACCCGCGGTCCTGAACAGATTCACAACATGCTTGTGCAGCATGTTCTTCAGTTCCTTGCCATTAACCTGGGAAAAACAAAAATGTGAAGGCCAATTTAAGGATAGCAGTTTTAGGCATAAGCAGACAAGCCAGCTTAGACACAGGTATCCAGGTGTCCAAGGATATCCTTCTCCACACAGGTGGACTGATATTCAGTGGTATCCATCCTCCAACAGAATGGTCACCACTGGCAGAACAGATGACCCCCACTCGCTGCAGTCCCCCCAAATCTGGTTGGGGGATCCTCCAGAGCTGATTCGGGGGGGGGGGGCTGGAGGGCTACAGAGGGGAAGCAATCTCAACTGGGGTCACTTCCCAGTGACCCTGAAGTAGCCCATCGCGCGTGTGTGTGTGCGCACATGCATGCGCGCACGCAAGTGCATGCACTACAGGCATCACACACAGCCCCTGGGGCTGAAAAGGTGCTGTACTCATTATGTACATTCAGCGCCACCTCCGATCTTAGTAGACAAGCCCACAAGACCTTTCTTTTCACATCTGTCTTTGGTGAAGAATGGCTCCTGGTTTTTATGCTGATACCTTTTTTCTGGCTGGCTCTTAATTCTTTTAACTTTTGATTTGTTGTGTAGTTGATTGTTTCAAACGTTAATGTTTTCTGCTGCTATTGTTGCATGTTAAAAATATTGTTAGTTTGATTATGCAAGTCGCTTAGGAAGAATTTCATTTTGAAAAGCGGCTTATCAATGTGAATAACAACAACAATGCACCTCATACACGGATGATGCTTCAATCAAAGGCAAGCCTCATGAGTATACCATGGAACATGCTAGTTGGGAAAACTGGGGGCCCTTACAATGCATTTTGCATTGTGCACACATGGTGAAAAATAATATGTGGCCATTTCAGGGAAGAAGTGGATACACATTACGTTTTCCATGTGCAAGACAACCATTCGTGCAAAGTGATGTTCACTGCTTTAAGCATAAACTGAAAAAGGAAGGCTTGCAACATACCAGTAAGGTTTATTAGCCCCGGCCCCAGAGGCAAACAGTCCAAGCCTCTAAAAAGGTGGAAGGAGGGCATCCTAAACTTATCAGTGAATTTCCTTTCCTTCATTCCAGAGACAGACAAGTCACAGGCAGGATGGATTTGGTCAGGTCTTTGAACCACCTGCTTCTGGAAAGGGGGCGAAATTTGCACTTGTCTTAAAATAAACTCACAGTGGGGATGAGGTAGAGCCCGAGCAAAGGTTCATGAAGGGAGAAAATCTTTAAAAACAAACAAACACCACCATTTGGGCTTGAGCTTCCAAAGAAGCACAAGTGTTGCCAATTGAAAGATGCCTTGTGGAGGAGTCAACCTCGTTTTGTAGGAACGGTACTAAGTTTCTAAACATTATTCTTCAACCTGAAACCATTTCAGCAGAGGAACTTTTAACTACTTACTGTTAAAATTTTGTCTCCCTCCTGCAGGCGTCCATCCAATGCAGCAGCTCCATTTTCTTTGATCCGACTAACATAGATGCCAGTGTCATTCGCGATGTACTGCTGGTCGGTCCCACCAACTATATTAAATCCCAAGCCTAAAACGAGAACAAGTTAAAGAGATATGAGAACCTCCAAGGCAAGAAGTAAACCAGGAACTCAAAAGTACCTAATGGAGGCCATTCTCTTCTACTTCGGTAAAACTCAAAGGGCCAAAGTAGGCATTGCTTAATTGGGTGGCTAGCAACCGCTTCCGTTGTTGGTGTTGTTTTAAAAAATACTAGGGATGGGAGGGGGCTTGCCACTGGGTCAAATCATGTGGGGAGGGGAGGTTTAATACTTGCCTCCCCAGCTGTGATGCCAATGAACATCCAGCCAGCCACACACATACCAGTAGTGCGGCAATTAGCATTAGGAAAAAAGGCACCACTGGTGCAGATGGGAGCTTTTCTTTCTAACGCTAATTGCCACAGGAAGCAATCACAATCTTCATCATCATAAGTGTATCATCTCAAAAAACAAAAACCTTATACTGTACCTTACTTATACATCATAATAAAGCACTGTAATACACTGGCTGACTAGCATCAAATTTTGTCAGTGGAGAAGCTGAGCTATAGAAGATTGACATCGAGTTTATACAGAACCAGTAACTTGCCATTCGCCACTTATATGACGCCTAGGAACCATTTGCACTCTGCACTAACCAGTGCCTGGTTCCTGGACTAAAGCAAATCATGGCAAACCATTTATTTTTGTAGTAAGTTATGCAGTTCAGAAGTATTTATTCAGTTTTGCAAATCAGCATAAAACCTGCTCCATTTACACATTTGTACTTTTTGGCAACATGTTGTGTAGTAGCACAAGTAGAAGCAGCGATCGGCATGCATGGAGCCCGCGATGAAAGCACATGAAGACATACAGAGTAAAGAAGCCACAGCTGATGAGCATTGCTGCCTTTCACAGGCCTAGTTTCAAACATATTACCATTGATTTGTCCGTTAGAAACTTTTTGACCAGCTGAGATTTGGGGCAGCTGGGGTAGAAACAGTGAATCTAAATTCTGTTCTAGAGATCAGATCTCTTGTATCTGTGGAACTGCAGAAAATGAACATCACTGGGTACTTTTTTACATTTCAATTCCCTCTGACCATACAAGTTACACCACCAATTTGAGGTTAACTGTTCATGCATCTGATGAACTGGACAGCGTCCACAAAAGCATATGCTAGAATATTTTTTTAGTCTTTTAAGGCACAATCCTATGCATGTTTAAACGGAAAAAAAGTCCTACAACTCCCAGCATTCTCCAGCTGGCTGGGAAATGTGGGAGTTGTAGGATTTTTTTCTGTCTAAACATGCATAAGATTGCACACTTAAGGTACCACAAGACTCTGTTGTTCTTGCTGCAGCAGTCTGACACCACCACCGCTCTGGAAATTGTGCTAAAATATAAGTCATAAATAATGACCTTTTTATTTCCCCATACTTTTAAACTCTTCTTTGTGCTTTATGTCCCTGCTGTATGCTGTTTAGTGGTTATTGTTTTGTAACTTTTGAATTTTATTGTTTTAGTTTTTCTGGGTTGACTTTTTTTTTTTTTAACTGACTTGACTTATTTAATTACTCCACTACTCCAGCCGCCCTTGAAATACATGTACGGAAGGGTGGGATATAAATGTATTCAATTAATAAATTAAATGTAACAACAGGAACATAGTTTAAAGATTCTTCTATGATATAGAAAAAACAGTGATAGCGAAATTACCAAGGATATGAAACCAGCAAAGATCCTCAATTAGAAAGCAATCAAAGTGATCCAAAGCTGCAAAAAGGTGGCCTGCACTACATGGTTCTTGGGATCCAAGGGAGGATTGGTTAGTGGAATTAAGAATATTCACCCTTTAATTAAGGCCTGAACCGTAACCAAGAAGATAAGATACTAATATACATTTTTTCTCCCCCAGGCTCTCTCCTCTACCATATAGCAAGGTTGATACATTTGGGAACACAATTCTTTGCTCTAAATAGCAGAATGCCACTGGCAATGAAGTTCACCACTCAAGGTAGCTTAATGCCACTGCATCTCAAGATTTGAAATGTCTTCTTCAAAATCTGCAGTTACCTGCAACTTCAGTCCTTTTACTCCAAACATACAAGATCCTTAAGCCTTAAAACACACACACACACACAACAGCACTCGCATCACAGTGGATCTTGCCCACGACATGAACACCACACATTCACTTCATCTCAAGCCTCTATACCAGTGATGACGAACCTTTTTGAGCCCGAGTGCCCAAACTGCAACACAAAACCAACTTATTTATTTCAAAGTGCCAACACTGCAATTAAACCTGAATACCGAGGTTTTCGTTTTAGAAAAACAACTCGTACAGTTGTCTGAACTAATTAACATCTTTTGTCTTTAAAGAAAAACACAATAGCAGAGCTTTCAATGATACAAACAGTTTTTTGTTGGGAAAAAAAATCAACTCAAAAAATTATTATAGTACTACATTGTAACCTCCCCCCCCCCTTCAAAGGCTCCAGAAGCTGTGTGCGGGGTGATTATCCCTGGGATAAGAGAGGGGGGAATGGAATTAAATGTGTGGGTGGGGGGTAGGGGGTTGTGGTGATATTTATGTTTATGCACAGGGACCAACGGACCCTAAGTTAAGAGTTTCAACGTTGAATGTCAAAGGTCTGGGATCTATTCTGAAAAGAAGACGGATTGAAGCACTTCTAAATAAAGATAAGGCGGACATAATATTTCTACAAGAAACACATCAATCAAAAGAGGGAGTAAACGAACTTAAACTAAGATGGTCTATGATATACGAGAAAGCATATGGTTCCACCAAGTCAAGAGGTGTGGCAATTATTATTTCTAAAAAATGTGGTTTTATTGTGAGTAAAGTTAAAAAGGATACTAGGGGGAGATATATAATGGTATATGGGGCATTAGGAGGGGAAGAATATATATTAGTTAATGTATATGCCCCAAATGTAAATCAAGCAGAATTTTACCAAGAAGTATTAAAGGAAATGGGTTCAAAACAAAATGAGTTAGTTATTATAGCTGGTGATTTCAACATGGTGATGGACAAAAAGATAGATAGATCTAATCCCACGGTAGAAGAGAGGAAAAATAATATAACGGCATTAAATACAGTAATTAACAAAGAGGGAATGGTAGATGTATGGAGGGGTGTAAAAGGAGATGAAAGAAGTTATACATATTATTCACCTGTCACAAAGAATTTTTTCTAGGATTGACTATATATTTGTTTCTAAAAATTTGATTTAAAGAGTAATGAACACGGAAATTGGTATTATAAAAGTGTCGGATCATGCAATACATAATATGGATGTTAAGATAAATAAGGATTATAAAGAAGCTAAAAGATGGAGGTTGAGCGGTAATATTTTTCAGTACAAACATATAAAAGACAAGATAGAGAAGGAATTAAGAGAGATTTGGGAGATTAATGATACAGAAGTTTGTAGCGATGCAGTAGTTTGGGACACAATGAAAGCTGTTATGAGGGGCATTAGTATAAGAGAAGCATGTATATTAAGGAAACAACAGGAGGTATTTAATAAAAAGCTTGAAGAGGAGATAAAGGAGTTAGAAGCTAAATTTTTAAAGGAAAGGGGAAAGCAGATTTATGCAGAACTACAAGCTAAGAGGAAAGAGAAAACAAGGATATTGAAAGGACACAGAGAAATTTGATTTATATGAAAAGAGCTTACTTTGAAAATAGTAACAAGAATTCTAAAATGTTAGCTAGATCCACACACAAAAAAAACGGGGGGAAAATATAATTGGAATAATAAAGGATAAAAAAGGGAAAGGGCATAATTTGATGAAGGAAAAATTAAAAAATTTTCAAGAATTTTATTCAGAATTATATAAAGCAGGAATAGGTGAGGAAGATAGGATTAAAGAATATATTGAAAAACATATGAAAATGAGAATACAAGAAGAAGATAGAGAGACGATGGAGCAACCATTCTCAGATTTGGAGATAGATTTTGCTATAAATAAATTAAAAGAGGGCAAGACCCCAGGAGTAAATGGATTAGGGGTGGAATATTACAAGGTTTTTAAACATATGTTAATTCCAAGGTTGAAGTCATTATATAATAATATAATGGAAGGGGGAGAAATTCCCCCCTCATGGAAACAATCTATGATTATAGTAATTCCAAAACCAGGTAAGGATTTAACAGAACCAGATTCATATAGACCCATTTCGTTAATAAATCAAGATGCAAAATTATTTGCTGCAATACTAGCGAGACGAATGAATAGGTTTATGAGTAAATATGTAGGGATGGACCAATGTGGATTTATTGCAGGTCGACAAATGGCCAACTTAACTAGAAGAGTATTAAATATAATATATAGTATAAAGAAAAATAATGTTAAAGCGGGTGTATTAGCATTAGATATTTTCAAGGCTTTTGATTGCGTGGAATGGCCTACGTTAAAAATGATAATAAAAAATATGGGGTTTGGAGCAAGATTTAAAGGAGTAATTAATCAATTATATGCCCATAATATTACAAATGTAGTGGTAAATGATGGTATTACGGAACAAATTTCCTTAGACCGAGGAACTAGACAAGGATGTCCCCTTTCCCCTATTTTGTTTGCATTAGTGCTGGAAATACTAGCAAATGTAGTAAGAGAAGATAGAAATGTTATAGGGATGGGGGTTGGAGATCAAATTAAAATAAATTTATTTGCAGATGATACTTTATTAACAATTAAAAATCCAATTGAAACAATGGATAGGTTGGAGAACCACTTGAAATAATTTGGAGAAATAACTGGGCTACAGATGAATTGGGGTAAATCCAAGATTTTACTGTTTAATTATAGTAAAAAAGAGGAGAGTGAAATGTTAAAGAAAAAATATAACATTAAAATTACAAATGTAATTAAATATTTAGGAATAGAAATTACACAAGATATTGATAAAGTAGGAGAACAAAACTTTAGAAAGTTAAAGATAGAGGTTAAAAATAAAATAGAGGAGTATAAAAAAATTGGACTTTCTTGGTTTGGTAGAATAGCGTTGGTAAAAATGAAGATATTGCCTAAAATAAACTTTTTGTTTAGGATGGTACCAGTAAAGATTACAGAAAAAGAAATTAAAGATTGGCAATCAATTATTAATGAATATTGTAATGGAAGGAAAAGATCAAGGATTAATAAATATAGTTGGTATAAAGTGCAAAAAATAGGTGGTTTAGGTCTTCCTAATATAAAGTGGTATTATTTAGCCAACCAAGTAAGACATATTTTGGACATTATAGCAGGGAAAGACAAACTGTGGTTGGAATTAGAATCACGAGAATTAGGAAACATGATGGTGAATATATTATTTAAGAAAAATATAAATAATATTATAAAAGGACTAGAAAATCCCTTTTTGAGGAGTATGTTAGAGAGTTGGAATAGCACGAGGAAAATTTTTACACCAGAGGTATCCCCGTTAACTCCGGTAGTGGTCATGGAGGACTTTCCAGAAAATGTAAGACATCTAGAAGCTATATTAAGGAGAAAAAAGGTGATTAAATTAATGGATTGGGTGGAAAAATTGAAGACTAGAGAACATATAATAGAAATAGTAGGAAGAGAGAGAATATCATGGTTAAATTCAATGCAATAGGAACTGTGGTTAAAGAAGTGGAGGACAAGAATGGACAGCGAAAGAGAACTAACCAATTTTGAAAAGATAGTTTTGACTAGAGAAGCTATAGAAGGTAATGTTTCAACAAGAGGTACAACAAAGGCTTTATATACGATGTTAGAAAAAGAAGAAGAGCATAAAGATTCTCTTAAAGTGTTATGGGATAATGAATTTGATGAGGAAATATCGAAACAAAGTTGGAAAAATATTTGGGATAGACGTATTGTAAGAGTTATGTCAACTAGGATAAAAGAGAACTTTTATAAAGTGGTATGGAGATGGAATTTAACTCCTGTAAGATTAAATCGGATAGATAAAAATTGCTCCGCATTGTGTTGGAGAGGATGTAATGTAAAAGGTACATATGCCCACATGTGGTGGAGCTGTAAAAATGTTCTGGAATTTTGGCAGAATTTGCAGAAATATCAGAAATAATTGGAATGGAATTAGAAGTCTGCCCAAAATTAGCATTGTTAACAATTACAGAAAAGTTAGTTTGTTTAAAAAATACAAAAGAATTGATTGTGAATTTGTTAACAGCAGCAAAATTAATGATAGCTAGGAATTGGAAGGTTCAACATGTGTTTTCAATTAATGAATGGTATAAAGAGGTATGGGATATCGCGTTAAATGATAAATTAACTTGTAATATTAAGTGTCAAAAAGGACAATTGGAGAAAGACACGTTTGTGAACATTTGGGGCAAATTTTTGGATTATGTGTTGGTAAAGGGGAGGGGGAACAAACCTTGTCAAGATTTGTTATATTTTTGGAATATAGAATAATATCTTGTATATATACAAAAAAAAAAAAAAAATTGGGGTGAGAAATGTAACTTGGTCCCAAGAGGTGGTGGGGGGGGCACAATGTTTATGTTGTATTTTTTGTTGTTGTATTCATTAGTAGTTGTAAGATGTGAAAAATTAAAAAATTAAATTAAAAAAAAAAAAAAAGTACTACATTGTACACATAGCCTGAAGGGAATTTATACAAACTTTTTAAATAATTAGGCACATGTATTTTTGGATAAGGGATTCTCAACTTGTAATATGATTATATGCCAGACTGAAATTGTATGGGGCAAGCTTTACCCCGGCTCCTTTCCCTGCTTCTACAGGTGTCGGATTAGTCAGAGTAAAAGTCAACCTGTACTAGGATGAGCAAGATAAACAAGAAAACTAAACGTGCTTAACACATTTTAAACACTTTATGTCTTGGACTGCAAACACTGCATTAGGTTAAAGTTTGCATTGGGCATGCTTTTGCACAATTAATGTGATTTTTGCTATTGATTGCATGCTGATAATTTGTCAAACCTTGGCTCATACTCCGTTAGTTTGAGAGCAACACATGCAGCACTCAGGTCAACTGTTAGGGCTTTACATCCAAGCCATGCTCTGTGCATCATTCTTCAAAATCTTTTAAATGTGATAACAATGTAGAAAAGAATTCTGTAACAGGAATTCTAGAATAAAATCATTCTGTTCCACACTGTGAGAAAGAACAAGATCATTAGTGTTTTGCAGAAGGGGACGGTCTTTTCGTGATCTGGTGACCAATGGCTCGAGTGCCCACAGAGAGGTCCCTGCGTGCCAGCTGTGGCACCCGTGCCATAGGTTCGCCATCACTGCTCTATACATAGGGACATGAGGTAATTACTGAAACAGTGCAAACTAGGCCTTCCATTCTCCTGGACTGTTATGATTTGTTAATGGCATACACGTCCGCTCTTCTTCCAAGAAACACGGAAGAGCTCAGGCGGGAGTTATCCCATTTTGTCTTAACAACCACCCTGCAAGATAGGTTAGGCTGGCCCCAGGAATCACTCAGTGAGCTGTGTGGCTGAGCAAGGATCTGAACCCAGGTTCAAGCCTAGCATTCTGTCCTGTACACACACTGGCCAGCTGACTGTTCCAATGTCAAATACAAAGATCAGATAATAGGCCCAGAATAGTGAGAAGACAGGCACTGCTACCTAGTCAACAAACACCAATGGAAGGCATGCATGGCCTCTCCTAACACACACCTTGGGCACATAAGCATCCTTGAACTCCTTCCACCAATGCACTCCATTCCTGTTCACAGTGCAATCCTATACATGCTTATTAAGAAGTTAGCTCCTCTGAGTTCAATGGGACTTACTCCCAGGTAAGTGCGTACAAGCTTGCTGCCTCAGTGTTGCTTTCTATTTTTTTTTTTTTTTTTTTACAGAAGAAGTCACTTGGGGGATGGTGGTGGGGTATTCAGAAAGTTCTACAAAATTAATGTAAAATTAGCCTCAAATATATTCCTTCTTTTTGAAAAAGTAACGAGAAACATAGTTCTTGGGGGTTTTTGTTTTCAAAACACAAACGTTCTTTTTGGCGTGAAGGTGGAGGGCTACATTTCATTCACGCACAAACGCACCCCGCCTTTGACTTCGTCCCGGAAGGTCCTCTGCTGAGATTGATCATTTCTTCAGATCATTTCTTCTCCCGTTCACTGGGTTAGGCACCTGCTGCCACTCCTACGTAACTGAAAACCAGCAGTTGCCTTTCTAGGCATAGCATGGCGAACCGGAGTGCAATGCGAAGTGAACCTTTCCCCCCGCCCCCCATCCTTCAGCTGCAACAGGGAGGGAAAAGAGGCATCCACTTCCCACGGATGCTATTACTATGAATAATAATTAACCGAACTTTCCTCTTCCCCACGCTCTGAAGATTTATTTCCGAGCGGCTTTGCAACGCGATGCAAGGAGCAAAACTATACAGGCCTCAGCCTGGCGCTTTCCTGCTAACTCAGGAGCCAACTCGAGAGTTGATGGTTGCCCGGGGAAGTAGAGTAATAACAGCAGCAGCAGATCTCTCCGTGTAGCTACAAGCAGCCCACGCTGCCGCCGTCCCCCGCCCTTTCTTTGACTTTGTACCTGAAGGTCCTCTGGAGAGATTGATCACTTCCTCAGAGAGGAGGTAGTCCACGCCGCCGTTCATGCTTTGCTGTCTTGAGAGGCTCTGCCTCCCCGCCCCCACACGGCCGCCGCCGCCCCCGTACGCGCTCGAAGGCGAAATACCCAAACCAAAACTGAGCGGGCGGCGGCGGCGGCCCCAGCAGCACTTTCAGTTTCATCAGCCTCACAACCGGAAGAAAGATAGCGGCCGCTGGGGATCCTGGGACGTGTAGTCTTTCTTGGGTTTGCACAACTTGCGCAGTTCCCTTTCTTCGTGCATCCCCCCTTGTTTGCATGAGAGAGGGGATGCTTACCCTTGTGTTATTATTTACTGATATAGACATAGAAGGGAGGGGCGCTAGCAAGTCGCAAGACCCTTGCCTATATGCAAGTCATAATGGGAGAAATCCGCCAGGGTTCAATCCATGAATTGTGCTGCTACTTTTTTCTTCTTCAAATTTCTAAAGGCATTTCCTGCAACAGCCATTCTCAACCCGGTGCCCTCCAGGTGTGTTGGACTACAACTCCCAGCATGCCCCGGCTAGCATGGGTTGGGGAAGGCTGCCCTACAATACAAGAAAAACTTGAAAGGAGCACGATTCACTTCATTTTTCCCACTCCCTGAAGCACTGAGAACCAGTGCGGTGATGTGATCAAAGTGTTGGGCTAATTCAGCACGGAGGCCATGGTTCAGTTCCACATTCATCATCCACGAGGCTCACTGAGCAAGTCTTTGAGCCTAGGTAGGTGGGAGAACTATTTGGGACTCCCTCTGAGGTCCTTGGGAAGAACAGGTTAAGAAGGTGGTAATAGTAATAATAAAGTGGGATATGCAACAAAATGTTGCAGTGTGTAATGTTCCTGTTGACTGTTCCAGCTACTCTAAGCCAGCCATGTCTTCTTTCACAATACCCCATTCCCTTTACCTGGTTTTCATTTCTTCTGCCCCGCCCCCAGCAAACATGTTCAGCAACAGACACTTTGGCTCCTTAATAGGCTTTGTTTTGTGGAGAGGGTTGCCCACTTAGTTCACGCCACCCCCACCCCACCCCCATCTTTCTTCGGCAAACCTTGGGATTTCCCCAAACGTGCTGATATTCTGTGGCTATTGAGCAAGCTCAGCCCTCATTAGGCTGTTTCGGGGTCTGCCCACCATGCTTAGGGTTTTTCCCTAAAGGGTGTTTTGTTTTTGTTTTTATGGTACTTCTGTAAACCTTGGGGGCTCCCCTAAATCTGCTGATATCTCCCTCACTTTTGTGCAAATGGCAGGGATGGGGACTTGGACTCGAGGACTCGACTCGTGAGTCAGACTGAGTCCCCCCTCTGACTCGACTCAGACTCAAGTCCCAATATTTTTAATGGGACTCGAGACTTGACTTGGGACTCGAGACCAAGGAGTCGTGTTCCTCAAATGCAGCATGGATAGGTTTGAGGAAGTACAGCAAGTTTATTTTCTAAAATCATTTTCCTAAAATGCAACCTTTCAGACATTTTGGGTTTGGCTGCCTCTGCCTGCCTGTTTGGGGTTCCCTGCCTCCTCTGCCTGCCTGGTCTCTTCTTAACCAGTTCCACAGTTTGAATTGTCCAAGACAAAGGCCTCTGCCTGCCTGCTTTGGGGGTTCCCTGCCTCCTCTGCCTGTCTGGTTATTTTGGGTTTGTCTGCCTGGTCTGTTCTTGCCAAAATCAGTTGCAGAGTTTTGAGATAAAAAGGCACACTTGTGCCTAGAATTTATTTAAGCCACACATCTGAAATAGGCTTATTTTGTTGGGGGGGAAAACCCCATTGATTTTAATAGGGACTCGTGGAGTCAGCTTTGGGAGTGACTCGTGACTTGTGAGTCACCATTTTGGACCGAGGACTCGGACTCGAGACTCGGGTCCAAAGACTCGTGACTCGACTCGTGACTCGAGACCAAGGACTCTTCAACATCCCTGGCAAATGGTGCAATTTTAACTAAATAAGGCACTTGGAGAATAAAAACGAAAGGAACGCATGCTTTTTTCTGGTGATGTATATTTCCCATAAATAAATACAGTCCAAGAGAGATTAATAGACCGGTCTTACATCAGGATTTATTCAGAAGGAATTACTCAGAATATTAAGAGATCTCATCTGCACTGATGGACTTTGGAGTAACTTTACATCCATACTGGATTGTAGATTTTGATATTTCAAGTTATACAGTGTGTGTATATAAGCTCCCCCCCCCCCCATTTGTCAGTTCTGTTTGTGGTCTTGTAGATTGCGTAATATTTTGTTATCACAAAATTAAATTTTTTGGTATTGCTTCTATCACTATCATTTTTGCAATGGCTACTCAGTACAGTAACATAACTTTCTATTCCACCTGCATTAGGGGATTTGGTTGCAATCTTATACCCATAACAGCCCAAGTAACATGGGGACAGGATCTCAGTTACTTAAATAGCACCTGTGCTTATGTGATTGATGAGAATATGCGTCCTCCTATTTGAAAATACTACTTTTGCTCAGGGTGTATAGTCTTCCATTTCAAAGGATATATTCCCCTGCCCTGCCCCACAACAGTGTAATAAAGGGAGAGATTTCTGTGGGTTATGTACAGAGAGAACTTCCCATATAGAAAAGACTTTACTCCCTCTAGGTAAATACAAGATTTTCCTAGGAGACAAATTCCATCACAAGCAGCATTTAAAAAATTAATGAAAAGCTTGCAGACTCAAATATGTTTTTGTATATTACTCCCCATTTTTGGCACATTGTAAATTGTTCATTTGTTCTGTGATCTACTGTGGGTTTCCATCTTCCATTTATTCTGTTGGATGGATTCTTGAAATTATACTTCTAAACTGGTGCCTCAGTGCTGACCTGTAATATACGCCCAGGCCAACAGAAGCAGAAATTAAAAGTACTGTTCCTACAATAGTTCCTGCGATGAAGCCAATCCTGTTTGGTGGAGGGGGCCCACTGTCAATGCTGCCACCATAGCCTTTACTTAGACAATCAGGAGGGGCCCAACCATAGTCACAATGACAGTGTCTGCGAGTGTTGCATATTCCTCGACCATGGCACTTTGCGGGAATACAGTCATACTTCAAGAAGGACAGGTTCCTGCATTGCCCACCAATACACATCCTGTCAATGCCACAAGGAGTGCCATCTCTCACTGCTCCAACATCACTTGTCTCCATTCCAGCGTGGTAGTCTGTACCCCAGCACTGAGTCTTGCCAATGGCTGTTTGAACTATGGTGCTATCTTCCTGCAAAGAAGGTAATGCCTGCACTCTATCACACTGAATTCGGCCACACAGGATATTTTCAGTATTACATTTGTTATAATGTCCATGTGTAAAGCCACAGTTGCCAAAGCGATCCCCTTGAGCATTCATTATTCTGAAACAATTATCTGAAGCAACTGTTGCTTTCTTGCCAAATATCATTTTGCACTGCCCACTGCGAGTAGTACAATTCCCATGATAACAGTATGCACCATCACTGCATGGGGCACCGTCTTGTACATGAACATCTTCAGGACACCACTCTGAAGTCCCATTGCAGTACTCAGGAAGATCACAGTTGCTAGTCTTTTCTCTGCAAACAGTTCCAGCTGGATGATACCGACACTTGGCACAGCACTGTCCAATATTGCAAACAGTACCTGAACTCAACTTACAATTTGATTGGCAACATGGATCCAATTTACATTGAACTTTGGTACCACAGTCACATTGCTCTCCTCTTTCCACTATTTTATTGCCACAGTATTTGAGTCTAAACGTATTTTCAGGGTCTGATTGAATTAACAAGCATTTAGAGTTTCTTAATTTGAAATAATCATCATAGCTGCAATTGCTAAATTTGTCAACTTCATCCGGTATTTCAGCCATAATGCAGGATTCTCTCTCACAATGACAGTAGTCTCCATCATGATTCATGCCAAGATTATGTCCTAATTCATGGGCAAATAGGACAGAAAAAAAGGGCACACTGAAACCCACATATGATTCAACTGCAGATGCCCATTGGGAACTACAAATGGTGCTAGTGTATGCTAATCCAGCTGTCCCTCCAAAAAACTTGTACACAAATAAGTGACCAACATCATTTGGTAGATGTTTATTTAGTGTGTTTGTCCTCCAAGAATTGAAAGTGTTAAGCAGTGGACTCATTTTGTCAGCAATCTCTATGGGATTCTTTTCTGACCATATCTCTAGTCCAACTATGGACACAACAACACCAAGTGGCTTATAGAATGTGTTTGCAGTATGGACAATCTCTAGAGCATGTACAGCAACTAAAGTTTGATTCCTGTTAAACTTGATATATCGTTGATGTTCCACCACAATTGCAACATCTACATACCTGGTGTGTGTCCACCAGTCTCCTTCAGAACCTTTGGGTGCTAAATTCTCTCTGTTCTGGATCATGGCCTCTTGATGAGTTTGCTCTTGCTCCGTTAGCCCACACTTTATGTGGATATCACCTTTCTTTCCTTCCAACTGATACACCACATGTTGAAAGGTAGTCGATGACTGGACAGGTTCAATTTCATAGGTCTTATTTTCAAATTGCAACAGACCCCTGAGTCCCCCTGAGCACATGCTTAGGGTGACCAAAGAGTGAGGTTTGCCCTGCAAGAAACCATTGTAGAAACAGTCATCCCTGATGAAAGGATAGTCAAGCTGGAGGTCCCCCTTCTTACTATAGGTGAAGACTGGGACGTGTTTAGGGACAAAGCCCTTCTTCAGCATGAGGTGCACTATATGGCCCTTCCCCTCAATTTGCAGTAGGTAATTGACATCCCAATTTTCTTCTTGTCCATACCTGGTGGTCAATTTCCTTGGGATGGTCACCTCATATGAGGCATACTTAAAACCCAGAGGCAGTTTCTGAGCTGCCATCTCACCAAGGACACTCTGTAAGATCAGCAGCACCAGCTGTACAAAAATGAGAGTCATTTTCTGTGTCAGAGGAAAGAATCCTTTGGAGCACCCCCACCCCCTCTGGCTTCTTGTACCAGTCAGAATACTCTCCTGCAGCTGTTGGCAAGCCAAAAGCAAACTGAGAAGGCAGCTTTAGATGAGATTCTGTCTATAGTAACTGTCAGTGGGGTTGGTTACCTTTGGAATGTGGGCGGGGCTTGGTGAGTCAGGGATGTAACAGAATGGAGGGAGAATGGCAAAGGAAGTGGTAAGAAGAAAGGGTGAGAGTGGTGCCTGGCTGAAAGGGGCTACAAGAAGAAGAGGTAGGTGTGATGGGAATTTGAGGAGCAGAGGGCAGGGAAATGGAAGATCATCCAAGAAAGGGGCAGTGGCATATCAGAGATGTGTGGCATGCATTTAGAGGGCTTATTGCCAATATACAGGTAGTAGATGATGTTTTCCTGGTAGCATTGAGGGACATGCATAGGACTGAGAGCCAGTGTGGTGTAGTGGTTCAAGTGTTGGACTGGGACTCAAGAGAACGAGGTTCTAATCCCCACTTGTTGGCCATGAAGCTCACTGGGTGACTTTGGACTTCACTCTCAACCTAACCTATCTCACAGGGTTGTTGTGAGGATAAAATGGAGAGGAGGACCGTATGAGACACCTTGAGTTCTTTGCAAGAGGGAAAAAGGTGAGATATAAATGTAACAATAAATAAATAAAGTAGGATTAGCCTCTGCATAGAGGATACGGGATGCAAAAAGCAGCAGTAGCAGGTAAACTGCAGAAGTGAGATCAAATGCAGTTTGTTGTAGCTAATGTATGGCAGTTGGATTATTAATTATGTGGATTAATTATTTTAAATATTTATGTATTTATGTCTTAAAAACTGGGTGGGTTCTCATGATATGATAAGCCACACTGCGTAGCAAGCTACACAGTGTGGTTTATAAGCTACCCTTCCCCCGATGCGCCCAACAGACACATCATGGGTAGAGTGTCCCCTCCCTCCCCCTTGGTCCTCCCACAGGTATCCCAGGGGACACTGAAGGAGGAATGAGATTTTTTCCCCTCCCAGCTGCTGCTGCAAGCTCTTTCAGGCTTGCTGCGGCTTTTTTGTCACTTAAGAAAAAAATAATTCAGACTGCGAAAGCCAGCTGTCAAGCCAGCTTTCGTAATCCCCCTTTTGAGAGCTACAAGCAGTCCCTCCAAGGTGCCACAGCGGTACCTTGAAGGGGCTGCCCATGGTTGCCAAGCATTCTTTAAAAAATATCCCCCCCCCCATAATTTTCTCAAATCTTTGCAATTTCCCCCCAAATTTTTCTTGCTGCCCTTGTGCAACTGTGGACTGCAGTTACATGGGAGCAGCTATGGGGAACCTGGGATGGGTAATGGGTGGGGGGTGCCTGCTGGCAAAGTCCAGCATGTACCCAACCTGTCCAGTGCCCCCTCTTGGGGTGCAGGTAAGGCAAGCATTTGACAGCTGTCAGAAGCTGACCTGTCAAATGCTTGCAAAGTCCAAAGTGATCCTTGCTTGTGAAAGTGGGGGCCTTGTCCATCCCTTCTGTAGCAGGATCCTTGGGGTTTGGGGGGGGATCATATGCCCCAAGTGTCCCGAGTAGTCTCTATATACCTGTATATTTTCCTGCCCAAAAAGAAAATTTTAACTGCTTAGAAATCCCACCTTAAAAATTGAGGCTTCCAGTTTGACAGATCTGCAGATCTGTGAAAGAGGAATTACCCCCAGATATGGAATCTCTGGAAGTTTTCATGTTCCGGAGATGCTAGCATCTCAGGGACATTTGCAAAACTCCGGGGAAACTTGGGACACATGATCCCCCACTGCAAAGGGGGTATTTGAGGCTCCACTCCACTTTCTAACCAGTCTGTGATAAAAAGGGTTAATCATTATTTGAAAATAAATTCATTAAGTTCCCAGATTGACATTTGTTAATTTATACAGGCTAAGAGTGCAAGGGTGGGGAACCTGTGGACAAAAGATGTTGGACTTTAGCTCCCATCATTCCTGAACACTGGCCATGTTGGCTGGGACTGATGTGAGTTGGAGTCCACTTGGGAGGCCTACAGGTTCCCCACCCTTGTTACAGTAGGTAACAGTTGTAAAGAAGAAGAATTGATTTATTAGTTTAAAGATAAGTTCATTACATTTCTAGATAAAAGTCAGCTATTAGTGTATTAGTTTATTACAATTACAGCGAAAATTGGTTGTGGTTAGTCCCATAAACAAAACTGTCATTAGTTTGAAGAGTGATCCATTTAGTCCGTAAATAGAAGCCAGTTATTAGTTCACTGCAATTGCATAGAAGATTGGTTGAAGCTAGACCCAGGAGAAAGTAGTACTGTAGTTCATCAGACTGAAGATGAATTCATTAAGCTCCTGGATAAGGTCAGTTGTTAATTCTTTCTCCTCCCACTGCAGCCCCCTGCACCCTGTCAAATCTACTCCAGAGCCCTCTGGAGCAGATTTGGAGGGCACCTGGTAGTCTGTAAGGGGGAGGAGGAATCACCTGCTCCCCATTCTGCTGACAGAAGCGGTCCCATCAGTGGGAGGACTTAATTACATACCACCCATGATTCTTAGCTGTTCATCAATTCTTAATCACAAAGCTTGATTAGTCAACAGAGCTTCTTATAAACATCCAAATATAAAGAAGTGAGGAAAAGATGGCCAGCATATTTTAGCTTAAAGCTCTTTGTGCCAGTAACTAGGCCTTAGAAGAGGCATTTCAACCTTTTAGAATGGAGAAAAAACTGTATAAAAGCCAGGAAACAACCAAGCAATTGGAGGACAGGGTGAATAGGGTGGGGGCCATCTGGCAAACCCCAGAAGGCTGGATTGGGACCCTAGGTGGGTTGGATTTGGCCCATGGGCCTTAGGTTCTACAACCCTGATCTATATCCTAGTTCATCTATATTCAAAAATGGAATAAGATCACATTTAGATGTCACAGGTGCACCTATCAAAGGGATCACCGCCGCCTCTGTTACTATTCCTCTTCCCAGTACAAACAGCCACCTGAATTCAGTCTCAGAGGAGGTAACAAGTGGGATTTACAACAAAATGTTGTAATGTGTTCTCCCTCCTACCTGGAGTACTCTCATTCAAAGTTCCAGCCAGACAACCATGCCCTCCTCTGGCATACCCCATTCCACGGCACCTCCATTCCATTTCCCCATTGGTCTGTTCTTTTCCAGCTGACGCTCAGTAGTTATGTGGCTACGGAGCATGTTCAGTGTTCACTGGGCTGGGTTTTGTTGCTGTTGTTTCTTTGTTTTTGTTTTTAACCACAATAGGTTTTTTTAAAATAGTATCTCAAGTATTACAAAGAAAGGATTAGAAACCACATGAACTCTTACCTTTGCCGTCACCTTTTGGAGCGTATGTCCCTCCAGATACAAAATGTAGCAGGAGAGACAAGAGTGTGTGCTCTTTCTAATTAAGAATGATCTTGTCTGCAAGATGGTGCATTTTGTTTTAGCTTCACTTTCTTACTGGGGGTGCTGAGATGTACAGTCATTTATATGCACGTTAGATTGTTGATTTGGGGTTATATATCCAATGTTACAGACGGAAAAACTACAGGAGCTGGCTTTGCTCCAGTAGTGGTTGCACAGTCAATAGCAGAACAACTAGCACAACTAGTGCAAGCAACACCTAACCTAATGTGGTTGTCATGACTTGTGCAGCACCTTGTGAATCAGCTTGATATGAGTATGCAGTCCTCCTATTTGAAAACAGCACTTTTGCTCAGTGTTATAGTCTTGTGAGATGACTTGTGGAACAGCTTGTGCAATGCTCTTTGCAATAGCTTGTGCAGAGACTTGCACGGATGGAATCAAAGTTTTGGACTGGATACTCACATAAAGGTGAAAATGCGGTGTCCACAAGTTGTAGAAGCTTTGTGGTAGCGCAACGACATCATTAGATACAACCCTTTGACATTCCAAGTTAATGTGCTCCATGTATTTTCTTCTTTGTAACTTCACAGTTAATCTCTGTCTTTTGCATTTGTTAACCGTGTTTGTATTTGTGTAGATTGTTTTATATTGTGCCATTGGAACAATATTTATACTGTCACTGTTATCATCAGTACCATTTTGCAATAGCTTTGCTAGAGTGGTGTGAATTTACTGCACTAGCAAAATTTTATGTTCCTCTGGAATGGCAAGATTTGGCTGCAGCCCTCTCCCTGTACATCCAGGGTAACCTGGGGATAGGGTCCGAATTATTCATATAACAGGAGTAGGCAGTCCTCTACGTATTTGAAAACAGCACTTTTGCTTAGGGTGTGTAGTCTTCCATTTCAGAGGTCAGCTTCCACTCTCACCCCAACTGGGATTGAAGGAAAGTTATCTATGGGTAAAAGAATAGAGATGGCCTCAACATATAGCAAAAGATTTCTCCCTTTTAGATGAACCAAATATTTTCCTACAAGACAAACTTAATCAAAAAGCAATTTTAAAAACCAGTTAAAATAAATTTAATAAATTGCAGCTTCACATAATTTTTTTGCATAAAAATCCCCATTATTTCCTGTGCATATCCCCCCTCCCCTTGGGTTTCCTTCCTAAGGCTTTGTTACAAGCAGTAAGAGCTTTAAACTTAAATATGCTTTGTATTATTGTTTTGTATTATTATGTTTTTGTATTTTGCTCCCACTCCTTTTGTCTTTGGCCCTGCCTACCACTGGAATGCGTCCCCCAAGAGCTTCTTCAGAACTGAATTTGGCTCTCGAGCTGAGAGAGGTTCCCCACCCCTGAGCTACATGGTCCACATCAATAACATTAGTGACACACCATGCCTTGGACATGAGGGCAAGGGCTAGCCTGTCCTGCCCAGTATCTTCACTTAGCTGGGCTTGCAGTTTCCGCCAGGTAAGTACGGTAAGTCATCTTGCTACTCGCCAATACGTGTGACTGAACAGAGACCACACAGCATTTGGTTGCAGTGCCCACATGTACACTCAGTGCTGGCTCCAGATTTTAGAGGGCCCTTGGGCAAGACACCCTCAGTGTCAGTGGGCCTGCTCTCTCAGTGCGACTTACCTTCTCTCTGCCATAGTCACCAGCTGCTATTTCTCCTCCGCCTTTTTCTCTTTATTAGTATCATCTTCTTGCTTTCCAGGCAGAGAGCCAGTGAGCAAGCAGATAGTGGCATGTCCAGCTCCTTCTTCTCTCCACCACCATTGTCGGGGCCAGAGAGAGAGGCAGGGGAACAAGCAGGTTGCAGTGGTGGTGAAGAGGAGCAAGTCCGGGAGCCTCTTGTCAGTGGGCTGCTGCCGGAGTGTGGGCTCTCGGCAGGTGCCCGGCCATGCCTCCTGTTGATGCCAGCTCTGTTTATATTTCTAAAGCTGAACTCACACAGGTGTGCCCACTTTGGGCAAGCCTCCTTTGCCTCAGCTCACATGAAAAATTCATGGAGGAGAAGGCTCTCAACGGCTACTAGTCCTGATGGCTATATGCTACCTCCAGTGTCAGAGGCAGTATGCCTAGGTGCACCAGACCAGTTCCTGGGGAACACGAGCGGGAGGGTGCTATTGCACTCATGTCCTACTTGTGGGTTTTTTGTTCTGTCATTCGCTCATTGATGGAATAAGATTTTTTAAAATATATGTATATTCAGGGATGAAAATTTCGTTCCTGTTTGCAGATGCGCATTAGTGCAAATGCACACTTGCACTAATGCGTATTTACACAATTTCCCCTGGAATGTAAACAAAAAAACTGTTCCAAAGTCTGCACAACTTGGAAAAGCTGGTCTGCTGAAGAATCTGCAGGTTAGATTCATAGAAATTCAAACTTATTTGAATCCATTGCAGATTTCTCCGACATCCCTAGGTGTATGTATGATTGATTGATTGACTGATTGTATTTATAGTGTTTATATCCTGCCTTTTTTCCTGCAAGGAACCCAAGGTGGCTTACATGGTCTTCCTCCTCTCCATTTTATCCTCACAACAACCCTGTGAGTGTGAGGTAGGTTAGGCTGGGAGTCCGTGACTGGCCCAAAGTCACCCAGTGAGCTTCATCTCCCGAGCCCCAGTCCAACACTCTCACCACTGTACCACACTGACTTGTTTTTGTCTGATTTTTTGACGTGTGTTTGTGTGTTTTGCCTGTGTTTGTGTTTCTCTGAGCACCTGCAGTTTGTCTTCTGTGAAATAGTTATTTTGTTGTGCTTTGTGGGGGCAAATGTGTGATTTGGCATTTGGGGCTCAGTTTCTTCCTTGGCCAACTTACTCACCTTATCAGTTTGCCTTCTTTGAAATAGGTGTTTTGTGCCTGGCCATGCCCACCATGCCAGCCATTTTGTGAGAGATTTGAATATTAAAAACGTCAAATGGAATCTGCAACACAGATTGCCCTGCCCCTGTAGGCTAGAGAGAGATATTTCTGTGGGTTAGAGGATGGTGAGGGCTCCAACATATAGCAAATTATCCTCTTTCTATAAACCCAATCTATAATAATAAAAGAGAATGTCTGTCTGTCCATCTGTCAGTGCCATAGCATCAAGTCCATGAAACTGAGACACCTGAAGATTAGCACGCATACTAAGGGAACCCTAGGCATGTGCACCTCTGACTTATTTTGTTTTTTAAATGCAGTAATTAATTAAAATGTGTTGAAGCTTGCAGTAACACTTTCAGCCACTGGGGGCACAGTTAGCCAGGAGAGATTAGTAGGCAGAGGCAGTTATACAGCTTCTCCCTTGCCCCTGCTTTGGGGTATACGGACAGACCCCTCCCTCCCTTGCCCCTGCTTTGGGGTATACAGTCCCTCAGGGGGCTGTAGGGATGCACCATAGCAGGGGCCATGCCTAGGGGTGCCAGCAGGCATAGCTTCATTCAGAGGAGACAGGCACAGTGGGTCCAACTGTGAATTAGCCGTGCACGATCACTTGAAGGCTTCTAGAATAAGGGCTATTCCAACCCGTGCAAAACAAGGTTCGTTCACTAGCATTTTCATAAATATGCCTAGGAAACAATTAAAAATCAACTTTTTAAAAAAATCAGAAGCTTGAAAACTCAAATATATTTTGCCATAATAATGTGATCTACTCTGGAATTCCTTCCTGTTTTGATTCCAAGGGATGGGACCTTCTCTCAGTCTTCTCAAGCGCTGCATCAGTCCATATCGGAAATATACACAAAGGCAAAATCCAACAGCAAAAAGGAAAAATAAAATTCCAATTATAGCTACTGCTATATTATTTCCCTCCTGTGGTGGCGGGGGCCCACTGTCAATGCTGCCACCATAGCCTCTATTTAGACAGTCAGGAGGGGCCCAGCCATAATCACAATGGCAATGTTTGTGAGTGTTGCATATTCCCCGATTATGGCACTTTGTAACATCACAATCATATTTCAAGAGGGACACATTCATGCATTCCCCAGCAATGCACATCTTCTCAGTGCCGCAAGGAGTGCCATCTCTCACTGCTCCGATATCAGCGACAACTTTCTCCATTCCACTGTGGTAGTCAGTACCCCAGCATTGCTTATTGCCAATGTCCGTTTGAACTACGGTATTGTGTTCTTCCAAAGAAGGTAAACTATGCACATTATCACACTGGATTCGGCCACACAGGATATTTTCAGTATTACATTTGTCATAATGTCCATGTCTAAGGCCACAGTTGCCAAAGCGATCACCTTGAGCATTCATCTCTCTAAAGCAAGTCTTTGAAGCAATGGTTGCTTTCTTGCCAAATATCATTTTGCACTGACCACTGTGGGTAGTACAATTCCCATGATAACAGTAGGCACCATCACTGCATGGGGCACCATCTTGTACGTAAACATCTTCAGGACACCACTCTGAGGTCCCATTGCAGTACTCAGGAAGATCACAGATGCTAGTCTTCTCTCTGCAAATGGATCGTGCTGGAAGATACTGACACTTGGCACAGCACTGTCCAAGAGCACAAGTGGCACCTAAATGCATTGTACAATTTGACTGGCAACATGGATCCAAATCACATTCAGCTTTTGAACCACAGTCACATTGCTCTCCATTTTCTACTACTTTGTTGCCACAGTTTTTGAACTGATGCATTTTATCAGGGTCTGGTGGAATCAACAAGCAAGCAGTGTTCCTTTTTGCAAAATACTCCTGATAACTGCAATTGCTAAACTTATCAGTGTTTGCCTGATATGCATCCATAATGCAGGCTTTTTTCCCACAATGACAGTATTTTTCATCATGTTTCATTCCAAGTATATGTCCTAATTCATGGGCAAATGTGTTAGCAAAAAAGAATAAACTAGAAGTCATAAATGATTCAACAGCAGATGCCCAGTCAGTTCTACAAATTGTTCCTACATATGCTAATCCAAGTGGGATTCCAAATCTTTTATATACAAATAAGTGACCTGCATCATTCTCTAGACGTTTAACTAGTGTGTTTCTTCTCCAAATACTGAAAGTGTCAAGCAAGGTTTCTATGTCGTCAGCAATCACAATGTGGTTCTTTTCGGACCATATCTCCAGTCCGGCTACAGTCACAAGAACACCAAGCGGATCATAGAATGAATTTGCAAGATGGACGACATCCAGAACATGAATAGTAACAAGAGTTTCATTTCGATCAAACTTGATATATCGTTGATGTTCCACCACAATTGCAACCTTCACATACCTTGTGTGTGTCCACCAGTTTCCTTTAGAAACCATTTTGGCTGCTACATTCTCTGTTTTCTGGATGATGGCCTCTTGACGTCTTTGCTCTTCCTCTGTCAGCCCACACCTCATGTGGATAGCACCCGCCTCCTTTCCTTTCAAGTGATACACCACATGTTGAAAGGTAGCAGATGCCTGGACAGGTTCAATTTCATAGGTCTTATTACTGAAACTCAATAGACCCCTGAGTCCTCCTGAGCATGTGCTGAGGGCAACTGTAGAGAAATCCTGGTCCTGTACAAAGCCATGGTAGAAACAGTCATCCTTAATGAAAGGATAGTCCACCTCAAGGTGACCCTTCTTACTGTAGGTGAAGACCGGGAAGTGTTTAGGGACAAAGTCCTTCTTCTGCCTGAGGTGCACTAGATGGCCCTTCCCCTCAATCTGTAGCAGGTAACTGACCTCCTGTGGTCTTTGTTGTCCATATCTGGGCATTAGTTTCCTTGGGATGGTCACCTCATAAGAGGCATACCTAAAGCCCAGCAGTTGTATCTGGCTTCCAGTCTCTCTCAGCACATTCCCTAAGAACAGCAGAAGCCATTTCTGACCAGCAGTCCAACACAAGATGCTCCATAACATCAGCAGCACCAGCCATGCAAGACTGCTAGTCATTTTCCATGTAAAGGGAAGAATCCTCCAGAGCAGTCCACTCTGGCTTCTCATCTCAACCACGGAATCCCCTATAGCTGCCAGCAGACCAGAAGCAAGATAGGGAGGAGGCTCCATGTGAGAGAGACAAGGAGGAGGATTCTGACCCTAGCAACCATCAGTGGGGTTGCCTCTGGAATGTGGGTGGGGCTTGGTGAGCCAGGGATGGAACAGAATGGAGGGAGAATGGCAAAGGAAGGTTGGGAAGGAAAAGGTGCCTAAAGAATGGCTGGCTGAAGAAGAGGTGGATGTGATGAAAGCTTGAGGAGGAGAGGGCAGGGAAATGGAAGATCACCCAAGAAAGGGGCAGTGAAGTAATAGGGGTGTGTGGCATGCATTAATAGCTGTGTATGGCACACATTTGTGGGGAGGCTCTTGTGGGTTTTTTTCTGAATATACTGGGAGTCGATGTTGTTTTTTGTGGACTGTGCGCAGAAAAATATTCACCTTGGAACCCACCATGTTTTCTCAGACAGGGAGCTTCTCAGTGCCTCAGATTAACACTGTGCTTCATCCCAGATCCGAGGCAGAAGGTTGCCTCGCCTTGTTTTTTTTTAAGCTTTGTATTCCTTCACCATCAGCTACAAGGAGGAAGTCAACCAACACTTGTAACCTTTTGCTATTTTTCTGCAGAACTGGATGAAATTTGCTTGTGTAGTAGTGTGTTCTAAATGAATGAAGCCTGACAAATTTCAGACACACAGGTGCAGGGGGTGGGGATTGGTTGGGCACCTTGGCTTTTTGAGGTGTTTGTTTGTTTCTTTTAAAGATTAATGTTCTTCCCTGCAGTTTTGTGGGCAATTTTCATGAACCTGACATATTTCTCAGATAAGGTAAATTTGCTACACAATTTCAGAAGGATAGGTGCAGGACTTAGGGAGTTATGATGGATAAAAAACTGTATTTGAGTTTGTTTGCTTTAAAGTTACTTTGTTTTCTGCTCAGTTTGCACCATAGCCACAGAAACTGCAAAGCTGAGCCACACAGGGAAATTGTTTCAGCCCACTGACACAGAGTTCTCTCACAATATTGGGAGCGTTGTCTGCAGCTTTGAGGTTGGGGAGTGGGTGGAGAGCCAGGCATTGAGGACATAACTCCAGTCTTTCAGTGATATGTGCAGTCATTGATACCCAGAACTGCATGATGCTGAACAAGATGTCCTTACTGGTCCTTTGAACATGGATTTTTCAGCATTCTGGCTCACATGGAGAGCCTCCATGAACACCAGAGGCTGTCCTCTTCAGACTGTCACCCTCCATGAGTACAGGGTGACAAAGGTAATGAGGGAGAGGGGCAGGGTTGGAGCTTCCCCTCCTGCATTTGCCCTATTCAGGTTGAGAACACCTGAACAGGACTTGAACTAAGAGTCAAAGTAGACATTACTTTAAAGTAGGGCTGCACATCAGATTCATATGTAGTCTGAGCAGAAGTGGATAGCTTCAGTCTAATTCTGTTGCGTCTTGAGTTGAAGCGGGCTTCCCTCTGAAGCCAAACTCAGACAGAACTGAAGAACATCCAAAATCACGCAGTGAAAGGGAGAGAGAAAGTCGCAGGATGTAAAAAGTTGCAGGATGTACTCTATTCCTCAGAGTAGCTTCCCTCTGAAGCCAACAGAACCAAAGCCAGTCCAGAATGAGGCTTCTTTTCAGATCCATGCTTGGGGACAGGACAGACTTTATGTCTCCAAATAGGATCTTTTGCTTTGGTTTCTTTAAAGCAGTGTTCTCCAACCTTGGGCCCCCAGATGTTTTTGGCCTACAACTCCCAGCATGCCCCAGCCAGCTATGCTAGCTGGGGCATGCTGGGAGTTATAGGCCAAAAACATCTGGGGGCCCAAGGTTAGAGAACACTGCTTTAAACACTGCAGGGGAAGTTGAGTGGTCCATGTTCTAATCCTTGGGCACCTTTTACCAGAGGCTCCAATCACTCTGCTTTGAGGGAGGGTAAGGGTGGAACCATGAGATGGCCATTCTTCCAATGACACCATGGATAACTATGAAAAAGCAAACTGGTTTTCAAGCATCATAAGTCCCTTGCACCTATCCTTCTGAAACCTGGCAGGTTTCTTGTTTAGGGACACCTCTAGGATGCATGCCATTTTCATACAAAGTGACCAACAAAATCACAGGGGGAGGGAAGGAGAAGCAAATCATGTGCTCCTGCTCCCCCCCCCAATTGGAGAGCTCCCCTTCCAGATGAACTGCTGCATCTATCTTTCTGAAACTTGGCAGTTGTGCTCCTTATGAAGAATGCTATGTTTCCTATAATTTTCAGAGCAATGTTCCACAAGGAACATAGGGGAGAAAGCATGTCCCACACAAAATGTCAAGTTGGCTCTTGCACAACCCGCCTTGTAGCTATCATTCAAAAATTTGAGACTTGTCCTCTCAGAACAGACAATTCCTCAATTTTCATCCAATTTTGCCAAGAAATATAGAAGTTATCAGCAGTTCCATTCAAAATCACCATCACCATCATCATCATCATCATCATCATCATCATCATCATCATCATCATCAAACTATAAAGGCATATATAGCATGAAGATCCCTGCACCTACTTTTCTGATGATGAGAAGATATAATCCCCTCCTAACGGACTGCTGTGCCTTCAATCATCATCCAAATTCTGACTGGGGGGGGGGGAGTTATAGCTATTTTTGGATTTCCCATGCTAGTCAACAGAAAGCAGAAAGCCTTGTTTTCTGAATCTCAGCTTGGGATTGGTACCAAGTTGAAGCAGGCCATCTCTAAATTGGTCTGAGGAGAAGCAGCCCATTTTCCAAAGTGCTGAATCGGGGTCTGAGTCAAAGGGAGGGGTTGATGCATACCTTTACTGTAAAGAGATAGCCAGTACCTACATAGATTCATAGATCCTAGAGTTGGAAGGGGCCTACAAGGCCATTGAGTCCAACCCCCTGCTCAGTGCAGGAAACTAGAAGAGGGGTCTCCCATCCAAGTAATAACCGGGCCTGACCCTGCTTAGCTTTCCACTCTCAGTACTCTAGTGTAAATGCAGGGCCCCTGATCTGAATTAGGATCCTAGTGTGTGGCCCCCAATCCAGATTGTCCCCCCATACCTGCAATTTCTATTGCAAATTAGTGATCCAATTGTTTTAATGGATGGATCACTATTTGGCACTATAAATTACAGGTGGGGTGGGCCCATTCTGGATTGTCCCACAGCACAGCAGGGGGGGAAGTTAAGGCCCCCTACCCCGACACTAGGGCCCCAATCTGGATTGGGGGCCCCAGGTTTACACTAGAATATAGGAGAACAAAAGCAGCTACATCCTTAAATAATGTCTGCTTTAGCCCCAAGTTCCACACTGTGGATTTTGCCATAGTTGTTGCTGAGATGGAAACTGAAAGGAGAAGTTAGCAGCAAGGCAGGGACATCTGCTTGGGGAGAAGGTGTTCAGGAGTTACCTGGTCAGTGGAACATGTGTTGAAAGGCAGGCTGGGCAAAGTTCCACTCCATGTAAAGATATGTTGACTCTTGATGGATCCCTGTCACCCAGGCCATGGACACCCTTTTGCAGAAGTGGCTGTTATTCTGTTAAAAAGACAGAACTGAAGCGATCCAGCAAAGTTCAGTTCTCTAAACAACACCAAAAATACCAGAATACTTCAGTTTAGGGGAGCCATTGCAACCATTTGGAATTGGGGGTGTGTGTGCGCGCAAAAGCTGGGAAACCACCAATCAGTGGACAATTGATGGTCGGGAAAGGGGGCATGGCCAGCTGGGGAGTCCCGAAGGGACAGATTGGAACCCCAGGAGGGCTGGATTTGGTCCTCGGGCCCTCGGTTCCCCAGCCCTGACTTAAAAAATCTGTCTTCTTGGTGCTTCTTAGATGAAGTGCATGGCTTCCACTCAGCTGTCAGTACTCGGGTAACATGTGGCTGACTCCATTTTAATCCTCTCAAAGTGACTTGAGTGTCAATTTTAGAACCTGTGAAAGACCGGCAACTGGGTCTTTGGCGTGAGTTTGGCACTTAACGGGTTAACCGCGGCTGAGATATAGCCCGTTAAAGCGATTGAAATTGACTAGACTCTGACGCGGCGAGAAGAAACGCACTCCGAGCCTTTCGTTGCCCAAATAAGGCTTTATTTACTAGTGGTTAAATGGAGTGGAACTAATAGACTTTCTAGGAATACTATAACCATAACAGACCTGAGCGTGACCTCAGACTTTATGAATGACCAAGTTCCCAGGCTAGCATATTGCGAGAAAAGGTTACCTCAGGAGAAAGCCGCTATGCTGGTTGGGTTCTCGCCTGGCTCCAGGTCTGTCTGACCTGGGGAAGAGAACTACTTGACCCAACTACGGCTGGATGACATCCTTGTCGATGGACCCGTGTTCCCAACCACTCCCAAGGGGTGGGGAGAGGGGTTTTCTACCCCGATTTTCCCACGCTCCCGCCCCTGCCTGGTCAGGTGGGGCTTATGCCTGCCCCTTCGTGTCAGGTGGGCTTATTCCTGCCCGGGAAGAGGTGACGTGTCATGGTTCCTGGGGTACTTTACAGCTCTTTGAGACTGCCCTGCTTGCTTGATGGTCCATACTTCTGCTTTGTGGATTCTGGCCAAGGTGCCCCCATTGTTAGTACGCGAGATCCGTCTGGCTGCCCCTGTATCTCCGGTACTTCTCTCGCCCCCCGGGGAGAGATTATAAAGACAGGGGTTGTCAGGGGAAGTTGTATATGTGTGTGAGTGCATGTGTGTGTTCAGGCTTTCTCCACAGAACCATTATTTATTCCATTCTATACCACCCAATAGCTGAAGCTCTCTTTTTCCTTTTTAAGCAGTTGGCAAGTCCACGTGAACTGATTGCCAGTAAAATACATGCAACTGCCTTGGTCAGTTCAGGAGATAAGCATGTGATGAAGGGTGAAATCTCTTCTACCTATCTAGATACCTGAAGGATTGTCTCTCCCTATATAGAACCATTAGACCACTATGATCTTCAAGAGAGGCCTTGCTGTCTGTACCACACCCTGAGAGTGCCATCTGGCAGCAACACGGCAACAGGCCTTCTTTGTTGTGGTAGCGCCCTCACTGTGGAATGACCTCCCCTCTGTGAGACATCAGGCACCAATGATCATGACAGAATCATGACAATGACATCAGGAACCAACTACCTAGGGAGGTGGTGGGCTCTCCCACTCTGGAGGCATTCAAGGTGAAGCTGGGCGGCCATCTGTCAGGGATGCTTTGACCTGGATTCCTGCATTGACCAGGGGGTTGGACTCGATGGCCTTGTGGGCCCCTTCCAACTCTACTTTTCTATTATTCTATGTGCTTTGGATGGTTAGTAAAAACCTGCTTGCTTACCCTGGCTTTCCCCCACCACTTAACTTATCTAACTGCTGCTCTGCTTTTAATGATGTATTGTTTTCTAAGAAGTTGCGAACTGCTTCGGGATTTTAAAATGGGAAGTAGTACATAAATGTTCTCAAATAAATAATAAATAAATCCAATTTGGGGGATCTTGTTGATACTTTCACATTTAAAAGAAAAAACAACTTGGGAGATGCAACCATGGGCCTCTTGCATTACATACATTCTGGATCTTAGAGAGACTGCACAAGACATCTGCTATCAGTAGAACTTTGGAGCTTCACAATAACTATATATAGTAAGTATGAATGTATTTATTACTTACTTGTAATCACACTCCATTGTCACTTAGTCACAAACAGAGGAAACTGATGCTTTTCTTCCTGTTGATATATTTTCCATGACTGTTTATAGTTCAAAATGGAGTGATGGACTGGCCTTCTACTGGGATTTATTCAGAAGGAATTATTTAGAACAGTGATGGCGAACCTATGGCACGCGTGCCACAGCTGGCATGCAGGGACCACTCTGTGGGCACGTGAGCCATAGGTCGCCAGCCCTCAAGCGGCTTTGGGAGCAAAGGGGAGGCGAAGCCACCAAAGGATGGAGGTGGGCGCAACGGCTGTTCCTGCCCGCCGCGCGTTGCCCGGCATCCTGCAGGCCGCCGCCTCTGCTGGGGAAGGGCCAAGAAGGTCCTCCCGAGGCAGGGTGGGCAGGCCTGGAGAGCCGCTGTTGCCCCGGCGACTGCCCCGGCGGAGAGGCCAGCTGGGAGCGCCTTACGCTGCGGCGTCACTGGGCGGCGCCAACGCTCCCCGCCGGCAGCACAAGGTGGCGTCACACCCCGAGCGCGGGCTCAGGCCATGACGCGGCAGGCGGGGCCGACGGGAGCACCCGCTCCGGACCACCCACTCTTCGCAGGGTGCGCAGGCCACCTCCCCGCAGCCAGTGCCGCCTCCGCAGCCCGTCCGCAGCCCGAGGTGCGTCCCCTCGGGAAGTGAGCTTGCAGGTGCCGCAGGGCTCTTCTTTGGCCCGGCGCTGCGGAGGGCGGCCCGGTCATGCCGGCAGCAAAGAGGCTGGAGCGGCCAGAGGGTTGCTGGTCCAAGTCCCGCCTCAGGAGGCTCCGCAGGTGGCGGCGTGGTGGGCCAGGAGGCTGACCAGGTCCCTGGAGGAGGGCAGAGGCGAGGAAAGGCAGCCCCCCCCCTCTCTCTCTCACACACACAGGTTTAATTGCTGTGTTTTAAAACAGGTTTAATTCAGGTTTAATTGCAGTGTTGGCACTTTGAAATAAGTAAGTTGGTTTTGTGTTGCAGTTTGGGCACTTGGCCTCAAAAAGGTTTGCCATCACTGATTTAGAATATTAAGCGCAATCCTATGATTCAGAATATTTACAGCGCAATCCTGTGAGGCTGCCCGTAATGCTCCGAACCCGGAAGATTACAAGCATCCTATTGAAGGCAGGAGGAGCACAGTGGATAGGATATCTGCAGCACTCCTCTTGCTCTCAAAAACATCTACATGGCTGGTTTTGGCCATCTAGATGTTTTACCTCTCCTCACAAGGAGGAGAGGCTGAGGCGCCACCTGGATTCCTTGGAATCGGCAGAGCCTCACTCTTCTCCTCCCCGCCCCTGGGAGCGCCTCCCACCCTCAAGGGGGAATCAAACACGGTCTTCCATGTTCGGTTTCCTGCCGGTGTGGAAATAACCGTGCCGGCTACGAGGTGGGTAGGGGGCTCCATGGGGCTGCAACCTTGGAAGGGATTTCTGAGGTTGTAGCACCTTCCAGGGCCAATACTATGTGTGTCGTCCCCCACCCCCAGACAAGGTCAGAGGGACATAGGATTGTGCCCTTAATCTGCCCTGATGGAATTTTTAGTAATGTTACACCCCTATTGACAGTAAAGTTTGATATGTGCTACATGTATTATGAGATTTCTACTTTCCGTATATAATTTTTCTTTTTGTAGTTTAAAGTTATAATTAGTATTGTTATAGATAATTGTATATTTTGTCATTATATCATGAATGTTTTTGTTTCCACAGTTTTCAGTAGCCTTTTTGCAATGCCTTTACTACAATGACATTGAATCAGTGAGATAGCAAAACCTGGTATTCCATTGCCATTAGGGAATTTGATTGCAATATTATCCCTGAACAGCCAGCACAACCTGAGTATAGGAACTCAGTTATTCAAACAACATCACTGCTTATGCAGGTTTTGATGGGAATAAGCTCCTGTCATGACCCCCCTCCAGGAATCCTCCTCTGAGGATGAGTGTGACTCACCCAGGGCCCGGGACACTCCCCAGGAGCAGAGTTCAGACACTGCTGCTCCAGACAGGGACGACAGGGCAGCTGAAGAGCTCGCAGGCCCCTCTGGCATGACCCGTGGGAGTTCCGCAGCCCGAGAGGAGTCAGAATCAGAGGTGGAGATGATGCATGCCCCAAGTCCCAGACAGAGGAGGAAGATGAGATGGCAGGAACAGATGCAGGCCCCTCGACGTAGCGTCTGGCTGCAAACCATGACGTCGGCCTTGTGAGGCTTTTATAATCAGCCTGCTGCTAAGGAGCTCCAGCTGCGGGATGGGCGTGCCCCGGCAGCAGGCAGTAGAAAAGCACACTCACTGAAGCCTGGGTATCGGGAAACAACGTCCTCCTTGACTCTGGTTCCTGATCCCTGACCCTGCTCCTGAACCTTGCCTTGAACCCTGGACTCGTGGACTCTACACAGACTGACCCCGACGACGGCTTTGCTTGATCCTTGGACTTTTGTGAGAACTTTACTGGCTAAAATCCCTGGACTGACTATACTTCTCCCTGCTCCCTGCTAATCTCTTATCAGCTGGACTTTTGGCAGCGCTCCCAGAAGCAAGGCCAGCTGCTGGCTGCTGGCCAGCCTTAAGCAGGACAGCTCCTATCTCGGGACAGGCTTTTTCTCAAAGTGTATAGTCCTCCATTTCAGAGGACAATGTATTTCCCCCCAGTAGCTAAAGATAGAGATTTCTGTGAGCAATCAGATACAGTCTCAACATATAGCAAAGGGTTTCTTCCCTATTAATGAACTCAAAATTTGGAAACAAATTCCATCAAAAGAACAGTTTTAAAAATAATGATCAAAACTTGCACACTCAAATCCGTTTTTGCATAATACTCTCCAATATTTCCTAGGTACATATTTGACACATTCTGCATTGTTCACTTTTGTGATCTACTGTGGACTTTCTTCTTGATTTGATTCAGCTGCATGGAATCTTACCCTCAATCTTCTAAACTGTTGCATAAGTCCATTCCTGTAATACACTCCCAGGCCAACATTAACAGCAGCAGCAATAAGGAAATATACAGTTCCTGCAATAATTGCTCCTCTGGAAAAATTTGTGACATGCCTATGTGTTGGCGGGGGGCCACTGTCAATGCTGCCACCATGGCCTTTATTTAGACAGTCAGGAGGTGCCCAGCCATAATCACAATGGCAATGTTTGTGGGTGTTGCACATTCCCCGATTATGGCACTTCGTGACATCACAATCATACTTCAATAGGGACACATTCATGCACTGTGTGTCAATACACATCATGTCAGTGCCACAAGGAGTGCCATCTCTCACTGCTCCGATATCAGCTCTCCCCATTCCACTGTGGTAGTCTGTACCCCAGCATTGCTTATTGTCAATGGCCGTTTGAACTATGGTATTGTGTTCCTTCAAAGATGGCAAGTTATCAATATTTTCACACTGGATTCGGCCACACAGGATATCCTTAGCCTTACATTTGTTATAAATTCCATCTTTAAGGCCACAGTTGCCAAAGCGATCACCTTGAGCATTCATCTCTCTGAAGCAAGTCTTTGAAGCAACGGTTGCTTTCTTGCCAAAAATCATTTTGCACTGCCCACTGTGGGTAGTACAATTCCCATGATAACAGTAGGCACCATCACTGCATGGGGCACCATCTTGTACGTAAACATCTTCAGGACACCACTCTGAAGTCCCATTGCAGTACTCAGGAAGATCACAGCTGCTAGTCTTCCTTCTGCAAATGGATTGTGCTGGAAGATACTGACACTTGACACAGCATTGTCCAAAAGCACAAGTGGCACCTGAACGCAACACACAATTAGATTGGCAACATGGATCCAACTCACATTGAGTTTTTGAACCACAGTCACATTGCTCTCCGTTTTCCACTACTTTGTTGCCACAGTCTTTTAATTGATACATTTTACCAGGGTCCCGTGGTATTAACAAACAAGCAGAGTTCTTATATGCAAAGTACTGCTGATAACTGCAATTGCTAAACCTATCAGTGGCTGCCTGAAGTGCTGCCATAATGCAGGCTTTCCCCCCACAATGACAGTATTTTTCATCATGATACATGCCAAGATTATGTCCTAGTTCATGGGCAAATGTGTTAGAAATATGTAACAAACTGGAAGTCATATATGATTCAACACCAGATGCCCACTGGTTATCACAAATCGTTCCTATGTATGCTAAGCCAAGTGAAGTTCCGAATCCCTTATATACAAATAAATGACCTGCATCATTTGTTATACGTCTGAGTAATGAATTTGTTCTCCAAGTATTGAAAACCGCAAGTGTGTCATCTAGGCTGTCAGAAATTTTTACGAGGTTCTTTTCTGACCAGATCTCCAGACCAGCTACAGACAACTGAAGAGAAAGTGGCTCATAGAATGAATCTGCAGAATGGATGACATTCAGAACTTGTATAGTGGTAAGAGTTTCATTTTTGTCAAACTTCACATATCGTTCATGTTCAACTACAATTGCAAGATCTGCATACCTGATATGTGGCCACCACCTGTCTCTTCCAGAAATACTTTTGGCTGTGACATTCTCTCTGCTCTGGATCATGGCCTCTTGACGACTTTGTTCTTCCTCTGTTAGCCCACACCTCATGCGGACTGTGCCCTCTTTTTCTTCAAACTGATACACCACATGTTGAAAAGTAGCAGATGCCTGGACAGGTTCAATTTCATAGGTCTTATTTCCTAATCTCAACAGACCCCTGAGTCCCCCTGAGCAAGTGCTGATCGTGACCAAAGAGGAGGGCTTGCCTTGTACAAAGCCATGGTAGAAACAGTCATCCCTAATGAAAGGATAGTCCACCTGGAGGGCCCCCTCCTGGCTGTAGGTGAAGACGGGGAAGTGTTTAGAGAGAAAGCTGCTCTTCTGCTTGAGATGCAGTATATGCCCCTTCCTCTCAATCTGCAGAAGATAGGTAACACCCTGTGGTTCTTGTTTTCCATACCTAGGGGTCAGTTTCCTTGGGATAGTCACCTCATACGAGGCATACCTAAAACCCTGAGGCAGTTTATGAGCAGTTATCTCAGCTAGGATATTTCTCAAGAACATCATGAGTAGCCATAAGAAACTGCCAGTCATTTTCTCAGATAGAAATGAAGCCTCCAGTGTACATCCACTAGCATCTTATCCCCAAAAGGGAAGGGAACCCCCTTGTAGGTGTTGACAAGCTAGGAACAAGATGGGAAGGAGGCTGTCTGTAGTTAGAAATGGAGGAGGAGGCAGACTCTGTACATAGCAACACTCTATGGGCTTCTTTTGGAATGGGGGCGGAGCTTGGAGAATCAAGAATGGAACAGAATGGCAGAGGAAGGGTGGGAATGACAAGGTCCCTCAGAAGTGGCTGGAAACTTGTTACTGAGGAACTCAGCCTCACTGCTGCTTTTAGCTATACTCCTAATACCTTGTCTCTAGAAAATTTCCACAAGAACATTGGCGCCCCAGTAGCATCCACCTATTTTGTAGCCTTTGCCTTCCAAATCCAAAAGCAACACTTCAAACCTCGCTTTGATACTCAATGACTGGGCTCGTACGACACGTTAAACCACTGTGGCTTAATAACCGCAGTGGTTTAGCGTGTCATCTGAACTCAGCATGCGTCCCGCAGGGTGGTTAATAAGCCGCCCTGGGGTAGCTTGTTAACCACCTTGCTTAGCCACGGCTTGCTCTAGGGTTAACTTAACCCTCTATGACTTAGCGTATCGTCCAAACCCAGACGACATGGTCAAGCCAAAAAAAGAGAGTTGCTTGGCAAGAGTGGCAGAATTGCCTGCCGCACTAGCCAAGCCACCGCCATTGGCAGTTACCCCCAAAGTACCCAAGTGGCACTAGGGGGAGAGCTATTAAAGGCTTCCCGCCCTCCCTGCAGCCGCTCTGAGCCCTTTCAGGCTCGCTGCAACTTGACTTTTAAAAAACAAACAAAAAACCCTTGGGTTTTTTCCAGATCGCGAAAACTGCCTTTAGAGGCAACTTTCACGACCCTGTTTGGGGGCATCCCCCCCCATTTTAAACAAAATTTTAATAGGCCGATACTGCTCGCAGGTTCCAGCAGTCAGTACTGGAGGGTTTTCTTTAAACCTTGCATTTGACAACGTGGCTCAATGCCAAGCTGTAAGAGAGAGCGCCTCACAAAAAGAGGCTTTTTGCCCCTTTCCCCAGAGCCCCCCCAGTTTCTTTGGGGGAGAGCTGCTGCCCCAGGTGTCCCCCCAGTTATGACGGTGCCTCCCTCCCCGCTGCTAGCAGTGGGGGCGGAACTCCAAAACTGGGGGGAATCCCAGGTTGGGGAGGCAGACTTCTGGCTTGAAAATCCAAGCCGCTCCCCCCATACACACTGCTTTCCCCTCAGATTTGCCACTTCCAGAGCAGACATCCACTCGGGATCAATTGCAAAACTGAGGGGACAGTTGGGGCTTCCCAGCACGACACCCCAGGGATCCTGCTTGGAAGGGGGATGGAATTGAGGGGATGTCCCCCAAAACACCCTTTTTTTGCAGGATCCTGGGGTGTGTTTTTCTGGGGTGGGCATGTGCCCCTGGGTGACCCACACTTGATCCCCACAACAACAACACTCCCCTGAAGATTGTGCTGCAAAGAGTGCTTCCCACTCAGCCCTACTTTTCAAAAAAGAAATCCAAAAAAATGTTTAGCAGTACTACAAAGTTAAAATTTGGCATGCATAATGGTCTCAATGGACACATTATGCAAGCCAAATTTCGACTTTGTCGCCTACTGCTAAACAATTTTTGGGACTTAAATTTTTTTTTTTTTTGGTAGTATTTCTGAAAATAGCAGAAATTGATAAGTTATCTGAAAGTATGTGTAGAAGAATGGGAAATCAACAGATATTTTGTTCCGGGGAAGCCTGTCTAGAGGAGGCATGCTGCTGTGGGTGGGGCAGGGCGGGGCTGTGGCTGGAGGGGCCACGGAACTTTCCATATCCCAGCCCCCCCCTCGAAGCAATGGGACTGGACAACCAAAAGAAAACGAGGATTAATTAGTCAGTGACTTGGCCTAGGTCACACAGGCATCTTTAATTGATTAATTTCATGCAATCAAATCTTTAAATGCATTTTTTTTCCTTAGGTGGGGGGAGACCTATTTGACCCTATGGGGGTCACCATGCTACAGTTTCTATAATTCATAAGAAATCAACTACCTCACAATGGCTTGAATCTAACAGGGTCATGAACTAACAATGAACTAACAATAATCATTCTCCAGTATTTTCAAGCCTGTCATATTACAGGCAAATTTCTGGCAAAATATGGACAACAACGAGACAAGTCCGAATTCGAAACAAATCAGACCACTCAAAAGCTGATTAGTAAAATACATACTTTATTGGTGGATTATAAAGAAATGGAACAAATACAGATCTCTTATGGTGGGGAAAAGGGTGGAAGAAGGACCTAAACACAAAAATCCATGAACAAGAATGACCCTGGATCTTTAATAACATATCAGCTGACATATTAAATACAAATTTAAAGGCACCACCACAACATGGCTGCCATGGGAAGTGCAGCTATTCAAAAAGGACAAATGAAATAACCTTCCCAAAGGACTGAGTACAAAGCAGAGGTGGGCCTGAGCCCCAACACACTAGACAATTCCTTTAAACCCACCATTTTCAGCACCAACAGAAATGCTTTTCACAGAAGGCAAACTCTCTCCCCACCCCACCTGCCAGCCAACTCATTCGCCCCTTTCTCTTTCTCTCTCTCACTCAGGATCATCACCCATGGACCCTCCCTCTCCCCCCTCTCCCACACATACACCCACCATGACCTCATCCATCCATTTGCACACTCATGCACCATATATCCACCATGCATGCATGCGCACACACACACCTCCCTTCTCCTCACTGCAAGCCCATGAAACGCCACACCACTTCTTCTCAGGATCCCTCCAAACTGCCCCCCCAAACCACTTCCTCTCTCCCTCTGCCTTACACACACACACAGACACACACACGCACGCCACCCCTATCCATTCAGACATTCAAACACACAACTTACAAGTCCCCTCGCCTGCCCCCACCTCCGTCTGCTCCCAGCTGGCTCCCTCAGCTGGCTCCCTGCTGCTCTCCCCCGCCCCGCTCTTGCTTGCTTTCCTGACCCCCCCTCCCCCACAAGCTGACTAATTCTGCCCCCTCCTCACCCTGCACTGCTCTTTTTAGCCCCCCTTCCCTTTTTCTTTCCCCCCTCTTTGTTCTTGGCGGCTGGGTGCACTGCAGAGGAAAGCATCGGCCTGCTGCTGCTCACCGGTTTCGTTTCCTAAGAATGTGGAGAGTACAGCCCCACATGTGGCCAAGAGGCATTCGTGAGAAATGAAGATGGCAGAGGGCCGGGGCGGGGGACAAACCTCACTTTACTTTGAAGTGATCCCAGTGCTGTTGGTAAAATAAAATAAGTGGGAGAGGTGAGACACCTTGGCAGGCACCAAGAACAGTGTCTGAGGCTGTAGTGCCAACTAAGCAAAATTTACCACAATAACTTTGATTTGTGCTTGAGATGTCATTGTCAGGCCCCCAAGGCAGACCTTATTCATATTTTTTGTACAGGTCCAAACACCAAACATATTGGAAACAAAGTTCTAAACTTAATTCAAGATGACGGGATACTGGTTGCCAGCAAATCCTACGATCGCTCTAAAGAGTTATCTACAAGAAGCTGTGGAACCTAGAGATTGGCTACTTGTACTTGTATTAGCCTTTCTGATAGCCACCAGAACGTGTGCATTGCACAACACTGGAAAGAAATATAACCTCTTAGTCCTACATAATGGTTCAGGAAACTGTGGGATAAATAAATCCTGTCTCACAAAACTTATTTCACAAGAGGGCAGCCTAACCCACCAAATGGTACATTTTTGAACAAAAGTATCACTGTTCATTAATGTTTAGAATGACAAGTTTCAGGTCAGGGTCCATCCTTACATTTTCCCAATGAATGATTTTGTGTGTGTGTGTGTGTGTGTGTGTGTGACGCACGCACGCACGCATATATATACTGTGCTTGGGGTCAGTCTAAATTACTTTTCAGGGATCCCTAGTAACTCAGTGCCTCTGATTACAAACTGACTCAGGATTCCCGCTCCTCCCCACTATGTAAATTGGTAGCTTTTGTTGGGGGGGGGGGGGAGAGCAGGAAGTCAGGCTGGAGAGTTTTGAATAGAAGGAGGGGGAGAGAACTGACTTGGGTTCTCTGCAGAAAATCCCTAGGCAGCTGAGCGGGAGGCAGAGATCTATTGAACTGGGAACGTTGTGGACCCTCACCTTGAGCTCAGTGTAAATAAACCTTTCATGAAAGAAACGCCACAAGCCTCCCGTGTCCTCCTTGGGAAACTGTGTTGGGGATTGCTAAAAGAGCTGGGAGAGGATATTAAAACTTATTAACTCTCCCCTCTCGCGTTTGCAAGTACAGCAGAGCTTACCCCAACTACAGCGGAAAAATGTGGATGTGTGAAGCTGCTGGTTAGCACAATAACAGCATTTGGCAATTACAGGCTGTCCTTTTGGACAGACTGGAACTTTTATTTGGTTTCTTTTTTTATGTTGCCACTAAGACAAACAGTCTTTTGGAGGTTAAAAACAGAGTTTACTCACTCAGATCTTGTAGACTGGATATAGGCAGGCTTAAGAAAGTATTTACAGTTGTGCAGGAATCATCTGGTAGCTGTTGTGTTCTGAACTTGGGAAAAGTTCAGGGCTGCTTCTCTAGCTACATCTTCACACATACTGCACTTATACGTTTATGGCTCAGACTGTTTTCTCGGGGCAGGAAGAGAAGGCACTGGCTACGCTCACATCCTGCACCAGGGGAGGTCTGGGTAATATTCACAGAGTGTCTGCTATAGGATGCAGAGACTCTGTGGTTTTAATTACGTCATGCGCTTATATATAGCTTGAGGTTTTGACTGCTCACTTTTAACATATTTTTTCTCAGACAAAACAACACGCATTAATGTACATTTTATTGTCTCACTTACAGTCTCATCTTGACACGAAGTTTCTGGAAACTCTCTTTGGGCAGGGGATTGGTCAGGATATTTGCAGTTATCTTTGTTGTAGGACAGTATATTAGTTCGACCAGTCTCTTTTGTATGGGTTCTTGAACAAAATGGTACTTGGCCCTGATTGTGCTTTGTTTTGGCTTGGAACTTTTCATTGTGTGCCAGCTTTAGGCAACTCTGGTTGTCTTCTATTAAGCGAAGAGGTCTTTTGTGCACTAACTCAAAGTCTATGTTAGTTCATCTAGCTAGCAGGGCCGGTGCTACCATTAGGCCAACTAGGCAGCTGCCTAGGGCGCAGGGCTAAAGGGGAGGCCAGAAATAGGGAGGGAGGGCTCAAGTGGGAAGGGGGTGCGCTAAATATCTGATCTTGCCTAGGGCATCAAACTGCCTTGCACCGGCCCTGCTAGCTAGGTCATCTCTCTGCACGCTTGTGATGCTGCAAAATACTCAGACTCTGTTGAGGACAAAGCTACACAGTTCTGTTTATAACTGGAGTATGTGATTGGGCTATTTCTAATCAAAAATACAAACCCACCTGTGGATTTGCTATCAGTGATGTTTTTAGCTTAGTCAGCGTCTGAGTACTTTACTAACTTTGGGGTTTTTTCAGCTGGCAGCTTCAGTTTACAGTCTGCAGTGCTTTTTAGGTAGTGAACTACCTTTTTAACACTCACTCAATCGCGTTTAGTGCAGCAGCTTACTTTTTTGCTCAGTAAACCTACTGCATTCGTAATGTTGGGTCGGCAAGTAGTACTCAGGTACAGCAGCTTGCCTATGGCGGACTTGTAGTGATTGTTTTCGGGTAGTGGCTTTGATTCTTCTTGATTTTTCAGGAAGTTTGTGCTCATGGGTGTACAAACTGGGTTTGCGTTCTGCATCTCTATATTGTCGATCAGTTCAATGATCTTCTGTCTCTGGCTCAGCAGAAAAGATTTATCTTCTTCTTTTGCTATTTGGATCTCTAGGTAGTACTGCACTTTATCTAGCTCTTTGACTTCTACGTCTTTGCTCAGCTGTTTTATTTTATTTATTTTATTTATTGTATTTATGAATCGCCCATCTGGCCAGACATCCGGCCACTCTGAGCAATGTACAATCCAATAAAATACAAGATGGGGGGGGGGGGGAGAACACACACACAGAGTATAAAACACAATTAAAAACAGAACAAAACTTAAGAATCCTAACCCACCCCATATTCCCGCCTGAAAAGCCACATTTTTAATGCACGGTGGAAGCTAATCAAGCAAGGGGCATGGCGGAGGTCACTGGGGAGAGAGTTCCATAAATTGGGGGCTGCCACAGAAAAGGCCTTCCTCCTAGTCCCCACCAGCCTGGTTTCTCTGGCTGATGGGACAGGGAGAAGGCTGTCCGTGGCAGATCTTGTTGAGCAGCCTACTTGATGTTGCTGGAGGCGCTCCTTGAGATATATTGGACCGGAGCCGTACAGGGTTTTAAAGGTCAATGCCAACACCTTGAATTCGGCTCGGCAAACAACTGGTAGCCAGTGCAACTCTTTGAGCACCAGAGTGATGTGATCACGCCGGCGGCAGCCTTTAATCAGGCGACCTGCTGCATTCTGTACCAGCTGCAACTTCCGGACCATCTTCCAGGGTAACCCCACGTAGAGTGCATTACAGTAGTCTAGGCGAGAGGAGACCAAGGCATGAACCACTGATGGGAGCAGATGATTAGGAAGGTAGGGGCGCAACTGCCATATCAGATGGAGCTGATACAGCGCCGCCCGGCTCACAGCTGCCACCTGAGCCTCCATGGACAGCTGGGAGTCTAGAATGACTCCCAAGCTGCGGACCTGGTCCTTCAGGGGTAGATGTACCCCATTCAGCACCAGGTCAACATCCCCTAACCTTCCCTTGTCCCCCACCAGAAGTACCTCAGTCTTGTCGGGGTTCAGTTTCAGCATGTTCCCTCCCATCCAGCCACCCACTGCCTCCAGGCACTTGGACAGGGTTTCAACAGCCAACCTTGGTGAGGACTTGAAGGAGAGGTAGAGCTGTGTGTTATCCGCAGATTGATGACAGCGCACCCCAAACCTCCTGATGATAGCTCCCAGCGGCTTCAGGTAGATGTTAAATAACATCAGGGAGAGGATGGAACCCTGTGGCACCCCACAAGTGAGTGGCCGAGGGTCCGAAGCCTCCTCCCCAAGAACTACCCTCTGATACCTTCCAGAGAGGAAGGACCGGAACCACTGCAATACAGTGCCTCCCATGCCCAACCCCTCCAGGCGGTCCAGGAGGATACCGTGGTCAACGGTATCAAAGCCGCTGAGAGATCGAGGACTAGAAAAGAGCATTCGCCCCTATCCAAAGCCCTTCTCATATCATCCACCAAGGCGACCAGGGCCATTTCTGTCCCATGTCCAGGCCTGAAGCCTGACTGGCATGGATCTAAATAATCGGCTTCATCCAAATGTGCCTTCAACTGAGCCCCCACCACTCGCTCAATCAGCTTGCCCAGAAATGGCAAATTGGGGACTGGGCGAAAGTTGTTCAAATCTTGGGGATCTAAGGAGGGCTTCTTTAGAAGTGGTCTTATTACTGCCTCCTTAAGGGCTGATGGCATCACTCCCTCCTCATGGGAGGCATTCACTACCGCCCTGATCTCCCCACCCAGTTTTTCCCTGCAGCTCATGATGAGCCAGGATGGGCAAGGATCAAGCAAGCAGGTGGTCAGCTTAACAGAAGAAAGCACCTTGTCCACTTCACCAGAAGGAAGAAGCTGGAACTGATTCCACAAAACCGGACTGCCACTGGCCTCCTCCTGTTCACCCACTGTATTACATGTGTGTATTCTTTTTTACTGGCTGAAGCAATTATCAGGTTATCAACAAATGCGAGGATGTATGAATATTGTCTATTAGTACATCTAGTGTACAGGCATTTGTCAGCTCTATTTTGCATTGTATGCAACTTGGCATTCTAGGCTCTGGCTGCTTGTCTGAGCCCGTAAAGCTCTTTCTGAAGCTTGCAGAACAAGTGGGCTTGGTGAGGCTTGATAAAGCCCTTGGGCTGCTTTATGTATATCTCTTCAGAGATTTCGCCATATAAAAATGCTGTCTTTATATTTATGTGCTAGACTTCCATCCGCCTTGAAGCTGCAATGCTTAAGAGTGCACGGATGGTGCTTTATCTCATAGCTGGGGCAAATGTGGAGTCGTAGTCTTTTCTATATTTCTGGCTAACACTTTGGGCTACAAGTCTAGCCTTGTAGCGCTGTACTTCTCTTTCTGCTTCGTGTTTAATTTTGAAAGTCTACTTACTTTTAATGGCTTTTTTGCCAGGGGGGGGGCAGTTCTGTGAGAGTTTATGTTTTGTTTTGATGCAGGGCTTTAACCTTTTTTTTTTGCAGATTTTTTCTAGAGACTTGCTTTAGGAGCTGGCATCTCTCTTATCTTTTCTCATGTGGAGAGTTCTCGAGGTAGCGCCGACCCTGCGAGGTAGGACAGTCTAAGTGGTGGCACGCCCCTGTTGGAACAAGATGAGCGCCTAACTTGTGGTTTTGGAGGTTCTGGAGCCTCCTCAGGTTTTTCGTTTGTCTCTAGCTCTGGCATATCTGCGTCACTGTGGTCTTTTGGTTTTCTGGTGCTGCAATCAGGATCTTGGTCTTCTGTGTCTTCTTCTTGTTCACGGCTTGTAGAGGGGGCTATGACATTGGAAGCTGGGTGCACAGAGTCAAAAGTTATTGGCGGGAAGCATATCAGTTCTTGTGTGTCTCTTTCTGATTGACCAGAAAAATCTATGACACTTCTTTTGATGTCAGCCTTGCTGGTTTTATCAAAATGAATAACATGCTTGCTTTGCTCTAACTTGTCTTGTTTTTAGATCTATTATTTGGTAGCTTTTCTCTCCAGACACATATCCCACAAGGATACCTTCTTGTGCTCTGGAGTCGAGCTTATGCCTATTTTCTTTGGGAACGTAAGAATAGGCAACACTACTAAAAACACGTATGTGTGACACATTGGGAGTTTTTTCGTGCTAACGTTCAAAAGGTGTGTGTGTGGCTCCTTTTGTAGGTAATCTGTTTTGGAGTTGTACTGCAGTGGCTGCTGCATCTCTCTATAGGCACTGGGCAAAGATGCATCTTTTAGCATGCACCATGTCATCTCTATAATGGATCTGAACTTTCTCTTAGCTATAGCGTTTTGCTGTGGAGTGTATGGTATAGTGGTTACATGTCTAATCTTTTCTTGTTTTATAAGGGCTTGCATGTCATGTGAACAATATTCTGATCTGTTGTCAGTTATTAGGACTTTTGGACTCTTCTGGAACTTTCACTATGGCAATGTATATTTTGAACATGTCTACTATTTGGGTCTTTTTTTTTTAGAAGATAAGCCACACAGTATCTAGAAAAATCATCTAGAAAAATCAGTATGTACTTATTTTTCCCCAATGAGGGAACATTCATTGGGCTACATACATTACTGTAGACCAGGCCAAGCACTTTGGTGCTATGCTGCTGAGTGCAAGGAGGAAATGAAGGTTTAACTGCCTTTTCAGTAACACAACTTACACACTCGGTTGTGGCTGATGCATTCTTGGTTATCTCTATTCTCCTTGCTAGCTCTTTTTTTTTCTTTCAAGTCTATTATGGCATTTATATTTCTGTGTCTTGCGCTACAGCTCTAGGTTTTCTTCATCTTTCTGGTTTGGGGATGCTATTTTGGCAGATTGAGGCTCTGGAATAACAGTCTCATAAACACTATTAGTTAGAGTTGCTTCAGCAAACACTTTCTTATTTTTGGACACGACACATTTCATTTTTGAATTTTACTTCAAAACAACTTCTTGCAAAAGCAGATACACATGAAACTCACTGGGTGACTTTGGGCCAGTCACTGACTCTCAGCCTAACCTACCTCACAGGGTTGTTGTGAGGGTAAAATGGAGAGGAGGAGGAGGATTATGTAAGCCGCCTTGGGTTCCTTGCAAGAAAAAAGGCGGGTATAAATGTAATAAATAAAACTAAATAAATACACTTAACATGTTACAGTTGAATTGTGGGATGTACAGAACTATTTCTATAAAGTTATTTTACTTTTCACCTTACAGTTCAGAACTTTTGAACTTGCGCCTTGTGCTTTTATAACCTTGCCATCTGCAATTTGAATGTGCTTACTTTGTGATGTACTAATTTCATTAATGTCTACAAAGAATTCTTTATCACATGAGAAGTGACAAGAAGCGCCTGAGTCTAACAGCTATTTGCTGGATTTGTTCTCACAGTTATTAGCTGTTAAATTCATTTCTTGTGACAGAAAGGTATTCTCAAAATTTTCTTTCTTTTGTAGTTGAAAAGAACAGGGATTTTGGGGCCTTGCATGCCTTTGCTATGTCTCTCTCTTTATTGCAGTTAAAGCAAACTATTTTCTTTGGTGTGCCTTTTGCTTTCATGTGGGATTTGGACACATAATTATAAGCATTTGCTTTTGCACCTCTGCCTGGAGATTCATCTCTCTTTTGTGTTACTCTTCTTTTAAATAGGTAATTAACCTTTTAAAAGTCAAGTCTTTTTTCTCATCTGTAAGAGTTACAAAAGTCTCAAATTTGGGTCCCAGTGACCCTAGAAAATAACAGATTTTGTGCTCTATCTACTTTGTATTCTGTGAGTTCTAGTTTTTTAAGAATAGTAAAAAAATCTATCACATGTTTAGCACAATCTTCTTTGGAATTTAGCTTTAGTTTAAGTAAAATCTCTTACCTACACCTTGTGTGATCTTTTGCTTGCAAATCTATATGAAAGCTCCAGATTCTCAAGTACTTGGGCTGCAGTATCAGCTTCTCTAACAAGTACCATCTGGGCATCTGAAATACTGTTTAAAATCATGGCTTTTGCAATCTTATTCTGCTTTTCTTATACAGTCATGCCTTGGATTGGGAGCATAATTTGTTCCGGAAACGTGCTTGTAATCTAAAACACTCTTATATCAAAATGAAATCCCCCCAAAAAAATTTGTACAGAGATTTTTAATTTAAGCCGTACTACAGTACTTGTATTGCAAGACGTCGCTTGTATATCAAGTAAAAAAAATTAAATAAATAATTTAAAATTTGCTTGTCTTGCAAAATGCTCTCAAACCAAGTTACTTGCAATCTAAGGTATTACTGTACCTTGATTGCAGCTCTGGCTTCAGCATTAGTCTTAATGGGCCTTTCATTTTTAATGGATCTCAAGGCTTTTTTACTATCAAGAGAGGCTCTTAGGCACTTTTTCCATTGAATAAAGTTGTCCTCGTTAATTTGGGCAACTTGAGGCTTGCCTCGTCTGAGCAATCATTACTGGCCATCTTAAAATTAAAAATTTGAAAAATGTACAAAATTCCAAAATCAAAAGAAAAATTTCCAAAATTCAAAATGGGAAAATTGCTTAAAATTCAAAATCTTCACTGCCTTACTGCCTTTTATCTGAGAAAAAGGAAAGGGTTTCCCCCCTCCTTTTCTCACAATGTAGACAAAGGATCAGCCTCGTGGCTACCAGGAAGTAACAAAGAAAAATATGGCTGCTTTGGATCTCAACTTTTTTTCTTTTTTTAAGAGAATCCAATGCCAACTACCAAATGCCTTAAAATAATCCACTTTCTGGGCCCATAACCCTTCTGTTGGGGATTGCTAAAAGAGCTGGGAGAAGATATTAAAACTTATTATCTCTCCCCTCTCGCGTTTGCAAGTACAGCAGAGCTTACCCCAACTACAGCGGAAAAACGTGGATGTGTGGAGCTGCTGGTTAGAGCAGTAACAGCATTTGGCAATTACAGGCTGTCCCTTTGGACAGACTGGAACTTTTACCTGGTTTCCCCCTTTATGCTGCCAATAAGACAAACAGTCTTTTGGAGGTTAAAAACAGAGTTTGCTCACTCAGATCTTGCAGATTGGATACCGGCAGGCTTAAGAAAGTATTTACAGTTGTGCAGGAATCATCTGGTAGCTGTTGTGTTCTGAACTTGGGAAAAGTTCAGGGCTGCTTCTCTAGCTACATCTTCACACATGCTGCACTTATACGTTTATGGCTCAGACTGTTTTCTCGGGGCAGGAAGAGAAGGCACTGGCTACGCTCACATCCTGCACCAGGGGAGGTCTGGGTAATATTCACAGAGTGTCTGCTATAGGATGCAGAGACTCTGTGGTCTCAATTACGTCATGTGCCTATATATGGCTTGAGGTTTTGACTGCTCACCCCTAACAAACTGAAGCCTGAGTAAGTGCAGAAGCCCCTGACACTCCTCACCTCTCAGAAACAGGGTGCAGGAGCATAACACTACATAAAATGGAAGTACTGTATTATAACTTAAACATTTAAAAGTTAGTTAGTAAGTAAAGACTACAGTAATACCTTGGATTGCAAGTAACTTGGTTTGAGAGCATTTTGCAAGACAAGCAAATTTTTAAATATTTATTTAAATTTCTTTGACTTGATATACAAGCAACGTCTTGCAATACAAGTACTGTAGTATGGCTTAAATTAAAAATCTCTGTACATTTGGGGGGGGGGGAATTTCGTTTTGATATAAGAGTGTTTTGGATTACAAGCACGTTTCCGGAACGAATTATGCTCTCAATCCAAGGCATGACTGTATTGGAAAAATATAGATCTTGTTTTGGAATAAGAAAAAAGCAACAGTATCTGGCATGAAATATTGTTTGAAAATGCTTATGGACTATACTCAACATTTGGAGACTGGCAGGAACTATTCCTTGCTTGATTCTGATTTCTTGGTGCACTGGAATTTTTAAAATAAAATTATAACACCTGATTGGTGGTAACAATAACAATAGAAGCCCTGTTTTTAAAGTTACAATATAGAAACTTTGTTCTTAAAGTAACAGCAATCATAAATAATAATCTTTCTTGTTTCATTCCTTTCAACATTTGTTTATTATACCTGCACCTCTGACCTGTTTGTTTCACACCTAATGACCAAGCTATATTATGAAAAAGGGGTATATTAAATAAAAGGGTGTAGATTTATGGTGGCAGCAGAAGTGAATGGTGGGATTACCCAGCGGTGATCCTCCACAACTAGTGGCTATAGCGGTGGGATTGTCCTAGTGAGAAGGTGTGGTTCCTCAGTGCTGCATACATTTTGGTATTTGTACTTTCAGTACTTAAGCTCTGCATTGTATCCAACACAGTGAGGTGGGGAGGGGGAAGAAGAGAAATGTTAATTGTGTGCTTCACAGCTGAAGCAACACACCTGGTAAGACCATTAAGTCTAGGGTCTAAAATTACATAGCTGCACCACTGGATTCTATGAGAATACAGTTGTGTTTGGAAATTAGGCTATTGCTCAGAGCCTTCCATTTCAGATAAGGAGGTTTATCCCATCTGGGAGACCTTTCAGTCTGTTAGAAAATAGACAGCTTCAACATAGCGGGTTTCTTCCCCATTGATGAACCCAAGATTTTCATAGACTGATGTGTCTAGAAAATAAGTTCCATTAAAAAACCCACCACTTAAAACAACAATTGAAATCATATATACTCAAATGTATTTTTTGCATAATACTGTCCATTATTACGTGAGTACATCTTGAACACATTCTGCACTGTTCACTTCTGTGATCAACTGTGGACTACTTGGTTGGATTCTGTGGGGTGGCATTTTGCCTTCAGTCTTCTAACCTGGTATATCAGTTCAGTCCTGTAATACACAAACACGTGAACAGCAAGAGCAAAAAGAACGAATAAAATCCCTAAAAGAGTTCCTGCTATAGCACCTCCCTTCTGTGGAGGAGGGGGTCCACTGTCAATGCTGCCACCATAACCTTCCTTTACACAGTTGGGAGGGGCCCAGCCATAATCACAATGACAATGTTTGTGGGTGTTGCATAAGCCCCGATTATGGCACTTTGTGACATCACAATCAAAATTCAAGAGGGATACATTCACACATTCCCCATCAATGCACATCATGTCAGAGCTGCAAGGAGTGCCATCTCTCACTGCTCCAATATCAGCAATCTCTATTCCACTGTGGTAGTCCATACCCCAGCATTCACTATTGCCAGCATGTGATTGAATTATGGTGCTATGCTCCTCCAGAGAAGGTAATCGATCAACATTTTCACACTGGATTCGGCCGCACAAAATATTCTTGGGATCACATTTCTGGTAAGTTCCATGTTTAAGGCCACAGTTGCCAAAGCGATCACCTTCAGCATTCATTACTCTGAAACAATTCTCTGAAGCAACTGTTGCTTTCTTGCCAAAGATCATTTTGCACTGCCCACTGTGAGTAGTACAGTTCCCACGATAACACTGTGCACCATCACAGCATGGGGTACCATCTTGTACATAAACATCTTCAGGACACCACTCTGAGGTCCCATTGCAGTACTCAGGAAGATCACAGATGCTAGTCTTCTCTCTGCAAATGGATCGTGCTGGAAGATACTGACACTTGGCGCAGCACTGTCCAAAAGCACAAGTGGCACCTGAACGCAACATACAATTAGATTGGCAACATGGATCCAACTCACATTGAGTTTTTGAACCGCAGTCACATTGTTCTCCATTTTCCACTACTTTGTTGCCACAGTATTTGAATTTATACATTTTATCAGGATCTGGTGGAATAAACAAGCACGGAGAGTTCCTTCGGTTGAAATAATCAGAATAACTGCAATTGCTAAATTTATCACTGTCTGCCACATGTCGAGCCATAATGCATTCTTTTCGATCACAATGGCAGAACTTTTCATCATGCTTCATTCCAAGAAGATGTCCTAGTTCATGGGAAAATATGACAGAAAACTCTAACAAACTTTTTGTCATATATGATTCAATACTAGCTGCATGATGCTTATTACAAACAGTTCCTACAAATGCTAATCCAGCTGGAGTTCCAAAATTCTTATATGCAAATAAGTGACCAGCATCATTTTCTAGGCGTTTAAGTAGTGTGGTTCTTCTCCAATGCCTGAAGCTTTCAAGACTGTCTCCCATTGAGTCAGAAATGCTTATGAGATTCTTTTCTGACCAGATCTCCAGGCCAGCTATAGACAACTGAACAGAAAGAGGCTCATAGAATGAATTTGAAGTATGGATGATATCCAGAACTTGGAGAATAACAAGAGTTTCATTTTCGTCAAACTTCACGTATCGCTCACGGTCTATCACAATTGCATTTTCAACGTACCTGGTGTGTGTCCACCAGTCTCCTCTGGAAGCACTTTTGGCCACTACATTCTCCATGTTCTGGATCATGGCCTCTTGACGACTTTGCTCTTCTTCCGTTAGCCCACACCGCATGCGGTCTGCACCCATCTCTTCTTCCAACCGATACACCACATGTTGAAAAGTCGCAGATGCCTGGACAGGTTCAATTTCATAGCTTCCATTTTCTAATCGAAACAGACCCCTGAGTCCCCCTGAGCAAGTGCTGATGGTGACCAAAGAGGAGGGCTTTCCTTGTACAAAGCCATGATAGAAACAGTCATCCCTGATGAATGGATAGTCTACCTGGAGTTCCCCCTCCTTGCTATAGGTGAAGACAGGGAAGTGTGTATGGACAAATCCCTTCTTCTGCCTGAGGTGCACCATGTGGCCCTTCCCTTCAATGTGTACCAAGTAAGTGACATCCTGAGGTTTTTGTTGTCCATATCTGGGAGTCAGTTTCCTTGGGATGGTCACTTCATAAGAGGCATACCTAAAACCCTGGGGTGGTAACTGACCCACAATCTCATTCAGGACATTCCATAAGATCAGCACTATCATCCAGGCAGAAATGCTCTCCATTTTCCCTGAGAGGGGAAACGATCTTCTAGAGCCTCCCACACTGTCTCCCTAGGACAGGGAAGCCCCTTGCAGCAGCTGGTTCAGGCTGGGCCTGGAGGATTGGAAGGAGGCTGCACATGAAACAGTGGAGGAGGAGGGTTCTGTCCAAAGGAACAATCAGTAGAGTTACCTTGGGAATGGGGGCGGAGCTTGGAGGACCAACGATGGAATAGAATGGTGAGCTAATAGCAGGAGATGGATAGGAAGGGAAAGATGCCTGAAGAGCTGAAAGGACTACAGGAAGAAGAGGTAAGTGCCTGAGAACTTGAGGACCAAAATCAGGGAAGTTAAAGATAAGCAAGGAAATTGACAGAATAATGGAAGAGGTGTGCCATGCATTTCGAGGAGGCTCCTGAGGGCTTGATAGCAATATACTGGGGAGTAGATGTAGTGTTCCCATGAGTTCTAAGAAGATGGAGATGTGACACATGCACAGCAGTAGCCTCCTGCTCCGCTCAGAAGAATTTAGGATGAAATATGCAGCAATAACAGCTAAACTGGAGACGCAATTTCAAATACAGGTTCTGATAGCTAATGTTTGGCAATTGGATTATGCATCTTTGTGGTTTTAAATATATACTTAAATATTTACTTAAATATTTAAATGTGTTCTTTACATTGTCCCAAACATTGTCCCAGGACCAGAATACCTGAGAGTGCGCCTCCTCCCTTATCAACCTGCCCGGTCACTACATCGGATGGCAGTTCCACATAGAGTTATTAATGGAAATTATAATATTGACTGCTTTAATCAATGAGGTAATGTAACCAGTAGTTACAGTGGGAGGAAAGGGTTAATTGAACAATCCCCAGGGTGCATGTTTTCTAACCCCTCCTCCCTACTTCCGGCCTCTCCGTGGCACTCTTTCTCTCTCTCTCTCTCTCTCTCTGCCTCTCCAACTTGATGGACACACGATCTGAGCTGGCTTCCAGCCAGTGATCTCCATGAAGCGGACTCTTAACACCAATGACTCTAATCTGCCTATATGCATCCTGCATATATGAATAAACAGACTGTAAGTAAAACCAATAAATGTCTTTATTAGTTTTAAACCTTGTATAGACAATCCGTTTCCTTTTAAGAGCCTTTTAGCAGGGTTTAACAACCCACGTGGTGATAACCAGTTTCAATAACCAGGCTGAGCATAAGGGGGGAAACTCTGCTTCGTCCTAACCAATATAGGACTGATTCCTTTCCATCTCCTCCAACAGTTATGGCCCGACTGGAGTCCACCTGGGGAAGAGCCTTCAGTGTAGCTGCTCCATTTCTTTGGCACTGTCTGCCTCTGGAGGTCATGCAGGCACCAACATTGTATTGTTTTTTGGCTCCTCCTGAAAACACTTTTATTTCAGGAAGCCTGCCGGAACTAATCAGCCATGGTTTTATTGATTTGATTTTATTGATTTTTTCACATATTGTTTTATTCTTTTTTCTGCTTATCTTTCATTGTACACTGCTCCAACATCTCCATACCGAAATATGGAGCGGTACATACATTTTGTAAATAGATAAATAGCTACATGGATCAGCAATGTGAAGGCCAGGATCACTATCAGACATTGTAACTTCTAATTCATATTGAGTGGACTCCCTGCAACAAAGGTATTCCCACCTGCCCAAAATCATAGGGGTCATCAGATTAATAATAAGACAGTCCACCAAACCAGAGGTATAACAAGGGATTTATACAGATTGATTCAAAAAGTAGAAGAACAAGATGACCATCTAAAGACAGTATGAGATAATGAATTTGAAGAGGTGACCTTGAAGGTGGGCTGGAACAATATATGGGATAGACGGATTGTGAAAGTTATGTCAACTAGGATAAAGGAGAATTTCTATAAAATAATATGGAGATGGTACCTAAGTCCAGTAAGATTAAATAGAATAGATAACAATTGCTCCACACTTTGTTGGAGAGGATGTCAGGTAATAGGTACATATGCTCATATGTGGTGGAGTTGTAAAAATGTTCTGGAATTTTGGCGAGAGGTTTTTACAGAAATATCGGAAATTATTGGTATTAATCTAGAGATCTGTCCTAAACTTGCTTTGTTATCAATAACCAATAAAGTCACTTGTGCCCAAAATACGAAGGAACTAATTGTAAACTTGTTAACTGCGGCTAAGTTAATGATAGCGAGGACATGGAAATTACATGTTTTTTTAATAACTGATTGGTATTAGGAAGTTTGGGATATAGCCCTAAATGATAAACTACCTTGTAGTATCAAATGCAAAAAGGGACAGTTAAAGAAGAATAATTTTATGGATATATTTATTTTATTTATTACATTTGTTAATCGCCCATCTGGCCGGCCACCCGGCCACCCTGGAATCATTTATTAGACTATGTATTAATAAAGGGGAAGGGGAGTATGCCTTGTCAGGATATGTTATATTTTTGGAATGTGGAATTTAATTGATCAACGGGATGGAAGTATATTAGTTGGTCCCTAGGCGGCGGGGGGGTGCACCTTATGATTTATTTTAGTTGTATGTTTGTGCTTTACAGTTTTGTATGTAGTTTATAATAATTAAATAAAATTTATTTAAAAAAACAAAAAAAATAAGACAGTCCCTGCCCTCAGTCTTACAATTGAAAAGACATGACACGACACAAAAAGAAAGGGGATTGGAAGGGTAAGGGTGGGAGCAAAATTCAGGCACCAGTTCTTAGTTACAAGGTTCTTACAGATTCCCCCTCCCCCGCTTCCTGGCAGAGAAGTGCAAAACCAACTCCCTGCTGCTGTTCCTTATTTGGCCAATGTATGGGGTTAGGCTGGTCTCCCACTTGCTGTGATGTTAATCCTGGGAGGCATGGGGTGCAGCTTCCCAGTAGCCCTTGGTTCTCTGGCCGATGGATGAGGCCAGAGTCTGCCACCCCAGGGAACTATCAGTTGGAGTTGTGTGTTCCTTCTAGCAGGGAGGAGTGAAGAGAGCTCCCTGCAGCTGCTGCTGCTCCCTCTCAGGCAGATGTGGGACAGTAACATATAATCAGTCATATTTAGGGAACTTCCTGACAGGTAAGTCTAGAACTTTCTTGTAGTCGTGCTCCAGATACTCCTCTTTGCAGAAATTCCGGTAAGATCTGATAACATTTGTTCCCAAGACCACCATCCGGATTGGCACTTTCATTTTGAGCATCTGATGAAGAGGATCTGCCAAGGGCTACTACTAGGCAGTTTCCATCCTGCACTCAAGCTGAAATCTAGACTGAGGAGGCTCTGGAGCATGGGTGGGCAACCTGCGACCCTTGGTGTCCTGCTGTGGGTGCCTGCTCCCCATTTATTTATTATTTATTTAATACATTTTATACCGCCCAATAGCTGAAGCTCTCTGGGTGGTTTACAACAATTAAAACCATAAAATACAATATAAAATAAATATAAAATTTAAAACCACAGATTAAAAACAAACAGCAGAGCTAGCAGCAGCAGTTACAATAATGGAGTTAAAAACAACTACAAGATTAAAATGATTAAGATGATTAAAATGCCTGGGAGAATAGAAAGGTCTTCACCTGGTGCCGGAAGGAATACAAAGTAGGCGCCAGGCGAACCTCTTTGGGGAGCTCATTCCATAACCGGGGTGCCACAGCAGAAAAGGCCACCTGCCAAACTTCCTGGTAGCCACCTGCCTCACTTCCTTCCTTTGGCAGGAGCTCTCGGAGAAGGACTGCTGATGCAGATCTTAGTGTCCGGGCAGGTACATATGGGAGGAGACGATCCTTCAGATACCCTGACCCCAAGCCGTTTAGGGCTTTGAATGTTAGTACCAGCACTTTGAATCGGGCCCAGAAACAGACTGGCAGCCATTGCAGATGAGAAAGCACTGGCATAATATGTTCACGTTGGCCAGTCCCCATTAACAATCTCGCTGCCTTATTTTGGACCAGCTGAAGTTTCCGGACCATTTTCAAAGGCAGCCCCACGTATAACACATTGCAGTAATCCAAACGAGAGGTTACCAGAGCATGGATAACTGTAGCTACGCTATCTCTGTCCAGATAAGGATGTAGTTGGTATATCAGCCTAAGCTCTGCACTCAAGCTGAAATCTAGACTGAGGAGGCTCTGGAGCATGGGTGGGCAACCTGTGACCCTTGGTGTCCTGCTGTGGGTGCCTGCTCCCCATTCCCCCCTTCGCCACTGCTGCCGCCACTGCCATCACACGGGGCAGGCATGCAAGGAGAGACATTCCCTCGCATCTTGGTTCTCAGTCACTGATGCTGCAGGAAAACAGGGTGCGCAGGAATATTCAGTGTTGTAATATCAGTCTTTTAGCTGTAAAGAGGGCGTGGAAAATTCACTTGGGTTGACCTTGTGATAAGTTCCATGCAGCCAGTAATTAATTTAAAAGAATGTGTGCATCAGTAAACATTAAAGAGCATTGTAATACTAAATTTATCCGTACTATAACCTCAACCCAAAAAGAAGCAACCACATCTCGCAAGATGTGAGCTGAGTCGGGGAAAGGTAAGTCGAGTGGAGCTCGGGGTGGTCGAGCCCGGCGAGTTTGCCCCGCTTCCACCCCCCCGATTGAACTCCACGCCACGCACATCCCTATGACCACCTTGGTCAGTTGTGGAATCCTTATGTCTGGATCCTCTCTCTTTGGTGATTTGTCTGGCTATTTAGTTAATTGGTCAAAGTCGGAATTGATGTCGATTGGAGATAATATATCTTGGAGTGTATTAACTCAGTGGCAATTTCGATGGCACGGTGCCCAGATTTTATTACCTATTTGGGAATACTTATCCCTAGAGATATATCCCAAATGATCAAGCTATATTTGAGTAAGTTAATTAATGAGATCTCGTGGGATATAGACAGATCGGCATCTCTTAAGTTGTGTTCATGGGGTAAGATTAAGATGAATCTTATACCTAGGACTGTACAGCAATACCTTGGATTGCAAGCATAATTCGTTCTGGAACCGTGCTTGTAATCCAAAACACTCTTATATCAAAGCGAGTCTCTGGCGAGCATGAGCGGGGCCAATTTCGGCCCGCTATGCCTGCTCGAGGCGAGCGGTTACATCCCTACGTGCAAGAGCTTGCTCATTTATCAAGTCAAAATTAAAAAAAAAATTTTGCTTGTCTTGCAAAACTCTCTCAGACCAAATTACTTGCAATCCAAGGTATTACTGTATATGTTTTATGTGGGATTCCTGTATTTATACCTGGCAACTATATTCAAAAACGTAATGCTTTGTTTTGCAAATTTTTGTGGGGTTCCTTGCCTCCACGAATTTGAGAAGGATGCAACTTTCAATTAGAGAAGGTGGGTTTGGCTTTCAGATCTTGCCTTATATCATAGTGCTTATTCGTTGACTAGTTCTAAATTCTGGTCTTTTCCACTTAGATTAATAGGGATGGGCACCGAGCCCAGCACCCGACTCATGGGGCGCTCGGCGAGCACTCCCACTGCGCGAGCCGACCTGAGCACCCCACGAGCACCAGCTGAGGTGCTCGCCAGACGTCCAGTTTCCAGTGCTACGTTTTATACGTTAAAAAAAGCATAAAATACGATAGAACAACTGCGATTTGTGTGGCGTATGCAAATTGCAGTTGTTCTAATGTATTTTATGCTGTTTTTAACATAAAAAACATAGCGCCAGTTATGCAAATCGCAGCTGTTTTAACGTCGTTTACCCTGGTTTTTACGTTAAAAATGTAGCGCCAGAAACCGGAAGTTCCTTTCCCTGGCTCATCTCGCAAGATGTGAGCTGAGTCGGGGAAAGGTAAGTCGAGTGGAGCTCGGGGTGGTCGAGCCCGGTGAGTTTGCCCCGCTTCCACCACCACCCGATTGAGCTCCACGCACATCCCTATGACCACCTTGGTCAGTTGTGGAATCCTTATGTCTGGATCCTCTCTCCAAATGGATGGAATTAGGTTCTCAGTACACTAAAATGGGTAGGGTGCCTCCTACAATTATGGCAGTTAGAGAGGTGTGGTGTATTATATCTCGTCAATTACAGTTTGACTCATTTTCTCATGCTAATCTGACTATGGGGAAATCTGGATTTAAAAATTGGTAAGAAAATGTTCTTGTGACAGACTTCGACAGACAGGCTGATTTTTACTTTGAATCAATTAGTGAGTGTGGATGATGATTTTCTGTCATTTTTGGATTTGCATGCTAAATATAACTTGCCTGCTTCAGCTGAATGGCAATGCTTGCAATTGCAACATTTGTTAGAATGTAGGTTTGGTCCTGCCACTTTTACAGCTTCAGAGTCCTCTCTGCTACTAGAAGCATTGATTGAGGCTGAGCAGTTATATCAACCCATGATTCATGTTTATAAATATTTATTAGCAGTGAATAAGTATGATACACAGAGTCTTAAAGACAAATGGAAAAGGGAAGTAGATAGTCCTATTTTTCCTAATCAATGGAACATTATTTTTGCATCTGTGCCAGAAGGGTCTATGGATCTTAGGTTACATCTTATTCAGCAAAAACTTTTGTTTCGTGTTTATTGGATGCCACAACTTTTTAATAAGGGTTTGTCTAAGTCAGCTAACTGTTGGAGGTATAATACTGCAAATGCTTCATTTACCCATATGTTTTGGCAATCCTTACACTGGTAACCTCACAATTAGACTGACTACTGTCTAGAGAGCTTCAGCTATTGGGCGGTATAGAACTAAAATTAATAATAGTGTTTTATGGGTAATGGCAAGGGATTCTTGGAGCTGTAGTCCAGCAACATCTGGGGACCCAAGGTTGGAGAGCCCTGTTTTAAAAAATAGTTGGCAAGACTGAGCAGCCCCTCCAAGGTACTGCTGGGGCACCTTGGAGGGACAGCTCATATCTGCCAAAAGGGAGATCGTGAAAGATGGCTTGATAGCAAGCTTTTGCAATCTGAAAAATAAAAAGTTTAAAAGGCAAACCCAAGCTGTGGCAAGCCAGAAAGGGCTCACAGTGACAGCAGGGAGGGGGGAAGCCAGTGACAGCTGCCCCCAAGAGTCACTTGGGCACTTTTGGGGTGGCTGGCACTGGTACGTGCCTGGGAGCCCCATGGCAACAGCAGCAAGGGTACTTTGCCACTCTTGAAATGGGGGTCCCAATTTGTACACACACACACACACACACACACACAAAACAAAATTAATTATTTTACGCACATCTCTGTGCACAATATTTTTTTAAAAAAAATACTGGACAGCCACAAACAGCCCTTCCAAGGTGTTGCTGGGGGACCTTTGAGGGACTGCTTGTGGGTTGTGGCTGCCAAAATGGGAGTCGCAAAGGTGGCTTGATAGCCGCCTTTCACAATCTCAAAAAAGAAAAAAAGGCAAAAGGGGAAAAAAGACCTTTTAGGCTCACCGCAGCAATGCAAAGGGGGGAAGCCTCTGCCAGCCACCCCCAAGTGCTACTTGGGGACTTCGGGGGGTGGCTGGTAGTAGCACTTGCCTAGTAGCTGCCTGGCAAGAGAATTTTTCCACTCCTGCCAAGTGGCTCTGTAGCAGCTTGTCTTCATCCACAATGGGTCATGTCATCTGGGTTCGGATGACATGAAAACCCATTGTGGGTGAAACAACCCCTACTACAAGTCATGGGTTGCTATTGTCACTTATAAGCCAAACTTAAGCTAACCTGACAATCCTGTTGCAGGTTTGCATGATATAACATGACATGGCTTATAAGCCAAGGTTGGTTGTCATGTTGTCTGAACCCAGTCAGTGGGTGGTTCATGGGGTGTGTTTTTTTGGCAATTTTAGATGAAATTTCCTTTTAAATTCATTTATTTATTTAAAATACTAGTCAGTCAGTTGATTTTATTACATACTAGCTGAAGGACCCGTTCTTTGAACCAATTAAAAACTGATTATGTCTACCCTATTGATGGTGTAACATCTTAGATTTAATGAATTGCATAGCTAGGTGGCTAGTGCTTCTTGGTACACTAGGTTTGAAGTTTTACCCTCCAGCGCTAATAACACCAAGTTACTTGGTTTACTAACCCTTGAATATGCCACATAAAATTGCCCATGAGTGAAGCAATCTTGCCTTACATCGATGCCAGCCACTTTTAAGGATCGTTCCTGGGACTTCTTGATACTCATCATGAAGCATACTCTGAATGGGAATTACAGTCTTTTAAATTCGAAAGGGTAGTCTGATCATTGGGATGTGTGGAATAAATACAGTTTCACCTTTAGCACATCCTGTAAAAACTGTAGCCTCGATGACTACTGAGAACTTTGATTTGAATCCTCATGCCATTACAAAGTTTTGGTGGATTCAAATTACATAACAACATGACAGGTTGGTGACACATTGGTGTTGTCCGGGTCGTCATTTTCCTATAGGCACTGTTTGTTCAAAATTTCGCCCCACCCCCACCCCCACCCCCACCCCCGTGTAGGCCCCGGCTGCAGTTCATATGAACATTCTGTTTGGATGTAGGAGAGATTTGCATATCCACCTCTGATTGGGCCCCTGTGGAAGTGCATACCAACATTCTAAATGCCATTGGAGCGATTTGCATAACCGCTCTTGAATGCCCCCTGTGAACATTCCAAGTGACGCCATTGGCTCTTATCTTTTTTGGGCCGTACAGGCGCAGCAGGGTTTTTTCAGAGATTTGAACCCACCAGCCTTTGTCCTTGGGTGATGGGGAGTATGCGTGCCAAGTTTGGGGCGGATCCATCCAACCGGGTAGGAGCCAATGCGACGCACGCGAGCCGTTTGGACATACATACGTACACACATATGTACAAACGTACAAACATTCACATTTATATAGTAGATAGAGAGAGAAAATAGAGAAGAAGAATAGCTTTTGTCTGACTGAATGTTTCCTCTAGTCAGTTAGGATCAGACTAAGAATGGATTTCAGGTTTCAACTTTTTAAGGTAAGTTCAGACTCAATCTTTTCTTCAGCAGTGTAAATGCAGGAAATCTACATAACAAAGACGAGGCCTAGTCAGAGCTATTAGGAGTCAATTAGCAGTTGAAAAGACTGAAGCCTATAGGAGTCAATTAGCAGTTGAAAAGCCTGAGGCCTATAGAACTTGAAATCATCACAACAATGCTTTCCTTCAATATATTTCTTTTATTTTTGAAGGACGCGAAAGTCCTGTCAGGACAGGACTGCAGGTCTACTTATGTGTAAATTACACCACAGAATGTGAGCCTGGGGTAAGAAGAAAAGCACCCCAAGATGAAGGATGAAGGTTTATTTATTTTTTCACAACACAGTTTTTATTAGTGATCCATAAGCAACAACCATGCCAAATTTCAGCTTTCTAGCTTAATGGGAAATAGGAGATCCATTGTTGAGTCAGTGAGTCAGAGCTTTTGCTTTTATTTATTTATTTATTTATTGTATTTATTAATCGCCCATCTGGCCGGTTACCTGTTATACCTTGGATTACGAGCACAATTTGTTCCAGAACCTTGCTCATAATCCAAAGCACTCGTATATCAAAGCGAGTTTCCCTATAAGAAATAAGGGAAACTCTGATGATTCGTTCCACAACCATTTAATCACTGCTTTGCCGGCTCCCTGGCAGGGAGCCCCGTGGAGGCGCGGTGAGGTGCAGCGCAGCCACTTGCTCTGCTGGCACCTCGCGCTGCTGCACCGCCTCCTTGCCCGGGAGGCAGCGGCCGAGCAAGCGGACGCGCCATGCCTCGCCTCCAAGGGAGCCCCGTGGCGGTGTGGCGCAGCCACTCGCTCAGCCAGTGCCTCACGCTGCTGCGCCGCCTCCTGGGCAAGGAGGCGGCGCAGCAGCACGAGGCGCCGGCAGAGCGAGCGGCCGCGCTGCATCTCACCGCGCCTCCACAGGGCTCCCGCCTCCTGGCCACTCACTCAGCCAGCCAGTGCAGCAGCGGGAGGCGGCAGCCGAACCCGACCACGCCTCGCCTCCAGGGAAGCCCCGTGGAGGCGAGTCACGGCGCCGGCGCCTCACGTTGCTAGCATAAATTTCAATTTGAAAGACATCTTGCAACAGGAGCCACATGCGGCAGCAGCGGCTCGTGTTGCGAGACTTGCTCGTCTTTCAAATTTAAATTTATGTCAAATTTTTCCTCGTTTTACGAGAAACTCGCAACCAGGTTACTCGTAATCCGAGGTATTACTGTATAGATAACCATAGGTTCTTACAGTGTTACCACCAACACAACAAAAAGAGACAGTTGCGGAAAGAAAAAGGTTGAACAAGCCACTCAGATCAGTTCATCATGTACACAATCCACAGCAACAGTTTTTAGGACATTTGCTTTACTCTTTTTTGCAGGCACTGAAAATCAGGCTACTTGATTCATTACATAAGGATCCGTATCTACAAGTAGTTTACACTTCTGCTCAGCCAAAGTTACGTCAAACATTCCACCCAGCCAAGCATATAGAAGAGCAGTGGATTGCCCCTTCTTCAAGGCGTCTTTCAGCAAAGTACAATAAAAACAAAACATTAAAATACATAAAAAATAAAAATCCGTCAAACATATTTTAAAACCAAGGATTAATGATAAAAACAGAGAGCAGTGTTAACTTTTAAAGGCTCATTATCATCCTCACAAGTCATCTAAATGACACTAAGCAGGAGACTATTCTTACCTTGCTGGGGAGGGCATTCCACAATGTGGATGCTGCAAGCCCTGTTATATGTGCCACCAACCTCACCTCTCTCTAGGAGATAGGACATTCAACAAGGCCTCAGTTGATGAGCAAAAGTTTCAGGCAGGCTCATATAGGTGGAGGAGGAGGAGGCATGTGAACTGAGTGCCATGTTAACTGATTACTATGACAATACGTTTGCCTGGGTCAATTAGGAAACAGCATGAAAGCTGCTGTAGCAAACTCCAGCATGTCAGTTTTTCCTCGCTCCGTTAAGTTGTAATAGCATTTGGGGGCAGGAGGAGATGAAGAATCTCATGCACCTTCAAATGGATGCATGGACGCATAGTTACTTTGAGTGCATACAGTGCATCCATCCTTTACTTGTGCTTGCATGGTGTGCACAAAGGATCAAACCCATTTTTGATTACTTTAAACCCAAAATGGAGTGTAGATTTTGACATTTTAAGTTCAGTACAGCATGTATTTTTGGCATTTCTCTTTCAGTGCTTAATCTTACACTTGTTAAGTGTGTGTGTATATTTCTTGTAGAGTAATACCTTGGATTACGAGCATAATTCGTTCTAGAACCATGCTTGTAATCCAAAACACTCGTATATCAAAGCGAGTTTCTTCATAAGAAATAATGGAAACTCAGCAGGGAGCCGCGCCGCGCCTCCACGGGCTCCCTGCCAGGGAGCCGGCTTGCTTTGCCTTTAGACAGAGTATCTCAAAGCAGCCAATGAAAATTTCAGAGTGAGAGAGAGAGAGAAGGGGGAGAGAAGGAAAGAGATGTGGAGGATCAACAACCTGCAGAGTGAGCGGCGGCTCCCTGCCCTTAGGCAAAGCAGTGGGAGTCACCGGCCAAGCGAGGCGCCGGCAGAGCGTGGCTGTGGCTCCTGTTGTGAGACTAGCTTGTCTTTCAAATTTAAATTTATGCTAAAATTTTGCTCGTCTTATGAGAAGCTCGCATTCCGGGTTACTCGCAATCCGAGGTATTACTGTATATCCTTTTAGACTGTGTTATTTGAAGATTAATATTTCCGATAATTGAGTTATTAGTATTATTTCTTCAGGACACCTGCTAGAGTAGTGTGAATTCACTACAAAGTATAACTATTTATTCCACTGACACTAAGGAAGAGAATCTCAGTTATTCAAATCGTACTACGGTTGACACTGCGGTTTCTGTAGCAATGGAACCTTTTGGAAATACGGCTTTCACAATGGAATGTAGTTTTCCATTCCAGAGGATGGGGGGCAAGGGCAGGGGCAGTTCTCACAGTGAGACAGGAGAGATTCCTGTGTATTGAATTATAAGGACACCTAGAATATGTAGTGTTTAAAAAAGAAAATCTTCCTGGATATACTGAAGATTTTCCTGTGAGACAGATTAAATAAAAAACAATTTTACAAAACGTTATTGGAAAGCTCATGGAATTTAATATACATCATATTACCCAATATTTTCTCTGTAATTTAATTTTACATCATATTACCCAATATTTTCTCTGTACATTTTTTATATTCTGTGCATTCTTCACTGTGGGTTTCCTTCCTGTGTAGATTATGTTGGACAGACGCTTGAACTCAATCTTCTAAACTGGAACTTCAGCACATTGTTGTAAAATACACCCAGGCCAAGAAGAACAGGGGCAGCACAAAGGACAATTATGATTCCTATGACAGATCCTGGAATATCACTCCTGGCTTCTGAAGCAGGTCCACTGTCAAGGCTACCACCATAGCCTTTATTTAGAGAGTCGGGAGGTGCCCAGCCATAATCACAATGGCAATGTTTGTGGGTGTTGCATATGCCATTATGACACACTGTGACATCACAGTCATACTTCAATTGGGACACATTCATGCATTGCCTGTCAATACACATCATGTCACTGCTGCAAGGAGTGCCATCTCTCACTGCTCCAATATCAGTTGTCTCCATTCCACTGTGGTAGTCTGTACTCCAGCACTGACTGCTGCCAACATGTGAGTGAATTATGGTGATGTGTTCCTCCAAAGAAGGTACGTTATCAATATTTTCACACTGGATTCGACCACACAAAATATTATTGGGATCACATTTCTGGTAAGTTCCATGTTTAAGGCCACAGTTGCCAAAGCGATCACCTTGAGCGTTCATTACTCTGAAATAATTCTCTGAAGCAACGGTTACTTCATTGCCAAATATCATTTTGCACTGCCCACTGTGAGTAGTACAGTTCCCATGATAACATTGTGCACCATCACTGCATGGGGCACCATCTTGTACATAAACATCTTCAGGACACCACTCTGAGGTCCCATTGCAGTACTCAGGAAGATCACAGATGCTAGTCTTCTCTCTGCAAATGGATCGTGCTGGAAGATACTGACACTTGGCGCAGCACTGTCCAAAAGCACAAGTGGCACCTGAACGCAACATACAATTAGATTGGCAACATGGATCTAACTCACATTGAGTTTTTGAACCGCAGTCACATTGTTCTCCATTTTCCACTACTTTGTTGCCACAGTATTTGAATTTATACGTTTTATCAGGATCTGGTGGAATAAACAAGCACAGAGAGTTCCTTCGGTTGAAATAATCAGAATAACTGCAATTGCTAAATTTATCACTGTCTGCCACATGTGGAGCCATAATGCATTCTTTTCAATCACAATGGCAGAACTTTTCATCATGCCTCATTCCAAGAAGATGTCCTAGTTCATGGGAAAATATGACAGAAATCTCTAACAAGCTTTTCGTCATATATGATTCAATACTAGCTGCATGATGCTTACTACAAACAGTTCCTACAAATGCTAATCCAACTGGAGTTCCAAAATTCTTATATGCAAATAAGTGACCAGCATCATTTTCTAGACGTTTAAGTAGTGTGGTTCTTCTCCAATGCCTGAAGCTTTCAAGACTGTCTCCCATTGAGTCAGAAATGTTTATGAGATTCTTTTCTGACCAGATCTCCAGGCCAGCTATAGACAACTGAACAGAAAGAGGCTCATAGAATGAATTTGAAGTATGGATGATATCCAGAACTTGGAGAATAACAAGAGTTTCATTTTCGTCAAACTTCACGTATCGCTCACGGTCTACCACAATTGCATTTTCAACGTACCTGGTGTGTGTCCACCAGTCTCCTCCGGAAGCACTTTTGGCCACTACATTCTCTATGTTCTGGATCATGGCCTCTTGACGACTTTGCTCTTCTTCCATTAGCCCACACATGCGGTCTGCACCCATCTCTTCTTCCAGCCGATACACCACATGTTGAAAAGTAGCAGATGCCTGGACAGGTTCAATTTCACAGCTCCCATTTTCTAATTGAAACAGACCCCTGAGTCCCCCTGAGCAAGTGCTGATGGTGACCAAAGAGGAGGGCTTTCCTTGTACAAAGCCATGATAGAAACAGTCATCCCTGATGAATGGATAGTCTACCTGGAGTTCCCCCTCCTTACTATAGGTGAAGACAGGGGAGTGTGTATGGACAAATCCCTTCTTCTGCCTGAGGTGCACCATGTGGCCCTTCCCTTCCATGTGTACCAAGTAAGTGACATCCTGAGGTTCTTGTTGTCCATATCTGGGAGTCAGTTTCCTTGGGATGGTCACTTCATAAGAGGCATACCTAAAACCCTGGGGTGGTAACTGACCCACAGTCTCATTCAGGACATTCCATAAGATCAGCACTAGCAGCCAGGCAGAAATGCTCTCCATTTTCCCTGAGGGGGGAACGGATTTACTAGAGCCCCTCACAGTCTCCTTATCTAGGACAGGGAAGCCCCTTGCAGCAGCTGGTTTGGGCTGGGCCTGAAGAAGTATTGGAAGGAGGCTGCGCTGCGCATGAAACAGAGAAGGAGGAAGTTCTTTCCACAGCAACCATCAGTAGAGCTACCTTTGGAATGGGGGTGGAGCTTGGACAATCAATGACAGAATAGAATGGTGAGACAATAGCAGCAGATGGATAGGAAGGAAAAGATCCCCGAAGAGTCATTGATGAAAGGACTACAGGAAGAAGAGGTAAGTGCCTGAGAACTTGAGGACCAAAATCAGGGAAGTTAAAGATAAGCAAGGAAATTGACAAAATAATGGAAGAGGTGTGCCATGCATTTCGAGGAGGCTCTTGAGGGCTTGATAGCAATATACCGGGAGTAGATGTAGTGTTCCTATGAGTTCTGAGAAGATGGAGATGTGACACATGCACAGCAGTAGCCTCCTGCTCCGCTCAGAAGAATTTAGGATGAAATATGCAGCAGTAACAGCTAAACTGGAGAAGCAATTTCAAATACAGGTTGTGATAGCTAATGTTTGGCAATTGGATTATGCATCTTAGTAGTTTTAAATATTTACTCAGTTCACATATAAATATGTCTTTGCCATTTGTACATGGATCAGCAATGCATGGTACAAGATCACTGTCAGACACTGGACTGTGTCAGGGTCCAAGATCATTGTCAAACTTCTACTTCATTTTGAGTATGACTCCCTTTGTCGGTGACATTCCCACATGCCCAAAGTCACTGGGGCCACCAGAGGTGGGGTATCATCTACAGGGCAGAGAATAAGTTACATACAATCAATCATATTTAGGGAACTCCCTAAGAGGTAAGATGAGAGCTGTCTTAAAGTAGAGTCTATCATCATCATCATCATCATCATCATCATCATCATCATCATCTTGAATTTCTTAGTCATCTTTCTCTCAAAATGGCTGAAGGCAATTTGCAACAAAAGTATTAAAACATACAATATATAAAAAAGCTAAAAACAATTTCCATGAAAGTACCAAAATATAATAAAACATCTAAAACCTCAGTACAGACCATAACCAAAACTGCAGGTGCATAAAATGCCCATCATATGCCACCCAATGCCTGGGAGCAGGAAAAGTCCTGAACTCAACCTGAAAACTAGACTGAGATGGTTCTGGAGAACGGGCGGGCTACCTGCAGCCATTGGAGGCCACCTGTGTGTCCTGCTGTGGGTGCCTTGCTCCCCTAATTCCCCCCTACTGCTGCCAGTGGCACCACACAAAGCATTCATGGAAATTCATCCATGTGTTCTGTTTCCCAATAGTCAATTCTGAAGGGAGAGAGAGCACATGGGAATGACTCTCCTTGTGTGCCATATTCCAACAGAATTGGGCTCCCAACAGCCCGTCAAACAGCTGTCCTGACTTTCCCTCCAATGAGCTGCTTTTATGTGCTATCCTACTAGTTTATATGAAAGTCTATAAATAGCTGATGAAGCCGGTGGTCTTCAGTACCGGTTCAGCAACTGTTGAGGCTGGCTGGAGGTCCCAGTCACTGCACACCACATATGCAACCTCAAATGACTGATGTTTAAATTATTGACTATCATCTTCAACAACAGTAAGATGGGGACTAATCTAACTTTGCTGGGGAGGTCATTCCGCAACTTGGATGCTGCAGTACAAAAGGCCTTGCTATAAGTGCCTCCAACCTCACCTCTCTAGGAGGTAGAACATCTAACATGGCCTCAGTTGACAAGCGCAAATTTCGTGCAGGCTCATGTGGGAGGAGGAGGAGGAGGAGGAGGGTGAACTGATGACTAGAATAATAAGTTCAATTGCCTTGTGGCACCATCCAACATGGCTGCCCATAACCCTCCGAACTTGGAGGATTACAGTCATCCAATGGAAGGTGGGAGAAGCATGGAAGCTAGGATTGCCTCCGCGCTCCCCTCATCCTCCAGAGCATGTTTTTCCCCTCCTTGCATTCTCGGAAGACGGCGATGCCTCGCTCCTCTGCTCCCGCTGGAATGCCCCCACCATTGCCTGCTCCGAAGACAGTCTTCCATCCTCAGAGCCTCAGCCAGCACGGAAAAAGCTGTGCCTGCTGCAAGGGCGGAGGGAGGGCCCTCTGAAGTCAGAGTTCCTGCTGAGATCTCAGAGGCCTTTACAAGGTCGCAGTGGGGACTCCGACTTTTCCTATGGCCAGCCAGTTAGTGTCGACTGGATAGGATTGTGCCCTTGGTCAATTAAGGAAACAGCATGGAAGCAGCTGTAGTAAATTCCACCACGTCCCTCTTTTCTCCTTCAGTTAAATTGGGATAGCCTTTGGGCGGCAGGAGAAGGTGGGACTTTGGGTCAACTATCGCTGGCTTGGTGCCCCCCACTGCAATCACAAGCTCTTTTGCACTCACCGTGGCTTTTTTGCCTGTATATGTCCCTGTCCACAACCCCTGAATAGCTGTTAAAAAAAAAAAAAAAACCCCTTTTAAAAGAAACCGGAATTTTGACAGCTAGTTGTCAAACCTCCATGCTCCCGTAAAAGGGGTGGCTTGTACTTTTCCACTTTCCCGAGCACCTAGAATCTTGGGAAAGGGTGGAAAAGTTCAAGCTCCAAAAAAACAGCACCAACAAAAAACCAACCCTGGAGGATCTTGCCATGGTGATCTACTGGCCACCTCCTTTTGCAAGCAAAGATCACTTGTGGCAAAGTCAGAAATAAAGCTCTTTGCAGCCTCTGTGGGTCAATGTCCATGGAGGGTGCCTGCTGCACTTTGACAGCTGACACCTCCCAGGACATTGCCCAAGTGAGGCTGCCCGTTTTGGACCCGCAAAAGTGCACACTTGCGCAAATACAAGCCCTGCTGAAAGGCCGCCCTCCTGGAGGCTCCTCCTCCCTCAACTGCCACCACCACCAGCCATTCCAGAAGGCTGAGAAGAGGGAGAGGAGAGGGAGCGCAGGGCCATTCCACCAGCCCTGCCAGAAGGATGAATTAATATTCCCCCTTCTTCCCTCCCCATTCCTTTTTCCTTGTGTGTCGTGTCTTTTTAGATTATAAGCCTGCGGGCAGGGACTGTCTTGTTAATGGTTGTAAACCGCCCAGAGAGCTTCGGCTATTGGGCGGTATAAAAATGAAATAAATAAATAAGTAAGTAAGTAAATAAATAAATAAATAAATACAAGTTTAAAAAATTTAAATTTAAAATGTAAGAAAAAATTGGTGCAAAATTTCTTGCCCGAAAAAAAAAAAGTGACAAACTAGTGACAACCCCTCCGATGTGCCAGTTGGGCACTTTGAAGAGGCTGTCACTAGCTGGCAATTCAGAGATCGCAAAAGGCAATCTCTGGAAGAAGAAAAAAGTAAAAAGGTAAAAAACAAACAAAAAAAAACAAACCATGGTGTGTGCAAAAGCACTTGCAAAGGGGGAGAGGAGACAAGTCTGTCCTGCCACAGAGTCCCCTAGGATACCTGCTGGAGGACCAAGGGGAAAGGAGGGGGGACAACTGATGGTGAGCCCGATTGTCTGTCGGGTGCAACGTGGGTTGTTCAGGGAACAACCAACCCAAATTGGCTTCTTGCAAGGTGGGTTACTGTGACGTGTGCATAAACTCATCGAAAAAATCTGGATAAGAGAAGAGATCCCAGAAGATTTCAGGGATGCCATAATTATCACCCTCTTTAAGAAGGGTGATAGAACAGACTGTGGAAACTATCGGGGCATTTCTCTCTTAGCAACCGCAGGTAAAATATTTGCTAGGATTCTCGCAAACCGTCTTCTATCTATTTCAGAAGAGATCCTCCCTGAAACTCAATATGGTTTCCGCCCCTCCAGAGGGACAGTAGACATGATTTTTACTGCACGTCAGCTCCAAGAAAAATGCCGGGAGCAAAATCAACCCCTTTATATGGCATTTATCGATTTGGCTAAGGCCTTTGATACTGTAGACCGTACAGCTCTCTGGACTATCCTTATGAAAATTGGATGCCCCAATAAATTTGTGAATATCTTGCAACTTCTCCATGACAACATGACGGCAACGGTTTTGGACAACAACGGCTCTCATGGTGCTCCATTTAAAGTGGGATCAGGTGTTAAACAGGGATGTGTTATCGCCCCAACATTATTTGCCATTTTCATCGCCATGGTTTTACATCTTGTCAAGGGGAAACTTCCCACTGGTGTGGGAATTATATATCGAACAGATGGAAAGCTTTTTAATCTCAGCAGGCTGAAAGCAAAAAGTAAGGTAATTGCAACCTCCGTTGTGGAACTTCAGTATGCTGATGATAATGTGGTCTCCGCACATTCAGAGGATGATCTCCAAACTATCCTAAATGCTTTTGCAGAAGCATACGAAAAACTTGGTCTCTCACTTAACATCAAAAAAACCAAAGTGCTTCATCAGCAAGTGCAAGCTAACCCTTTGGTGATGCCATCTATCCAGCTTGGCGGGACAATACTGGAAAATGTCGATCATTTTCTCTATCTTGGCAGCTATCTTTCTGTTACAGCTAACATCGACAGTGAAATCCAGCATCGTCTGAGCTCCGCAAGTGCCGCATTTTCTCGAATGAAACATAGAGTGTTCGAGGATCGGGATATTTGTAAGAAGACCAAAACACTGGTTTATGAAGCCATTGTATTACCAACTTTATTGTATGCCTGCGAAACATGGACTATCTATAAACGTCACTTCCACCTCCTTGAAAGGTTTCATCAACGTTGCCTCCAGAAAATCCTGCGAATTACTTGGGTAGATAGGCGAACAAATGTCAGTGTACTGGAAGAAGCAAAGACTACTAGCATTGAAAAAATGATCCTTCAACGCCAACTTCAGTGGACCGGTCATGTTGTTCGAATGCCTGACTGCCGTCTCCCAAAGCAGTTACTTTACTCCCAACTCAAGGATGGAAAGCGGAATATCGGTGGTCAATATAAGAGGTTTAAAGATGTTCATAAGGCTAATCTAAAAAAATGCAATATAAACATCGAAAACTGGGAAGCTCTGGCCCATGAACAATCTAAATGGAGGTTGGCCTTTCACAAAGGTTCCATGGACTTTGAAGAAGCCCGAGTGCAAGGTGAAAGGGAGAAACGTGCTAAGCGAAAAGCACGTCAAATGAATCCTTTACAGGACCATCTTCTATCTGGTAACCTGTGTCCTCACTGTGGGAAGCTGTGTGGATCTAGAATTGGCCTCCACAGTCACTTACGGACCCATCGCTAGAGTCTACACAATCTTCTTTAGAATTTCCTCCTTTTATCCCGGAAGACAATCTTACTCGGTCACGAGTGATCGCCTGATGATGATGATGAACCCCCAGCACCTTACTTCCTAACCCACCAGCACTCTTCTACCTCCTTTAGCCAGACTAGATTCTGTCAGTCAAGGGCACCCCTCAAGGCTGCAGTTCTGGTCTGAATACTATCATATTACTGAATAGCCTGGAGATGGTCTGCTGCCCTCACAAGCCCGTGGAGATTCACTAGGCCCTATAAAACCTTTCCTTTCAGGCCAGCTCCTCAGTCTGAGTAACTCATCTCATCAAATAACAACACAGTTTTCCTTGTCTAACTTCTCTTGCCCTATCTAGTATATCCAACTTGCAGCCCATCTGTCTCCATGTCTCCTGGCATTTGGTTCCTGTTTGCCTGACTTCTAGCTCATCCACGATGATATCCAGGGCCAGCCCTCCCATGAGGCGGGGTGAATCTCCCACCTCAATGTAGTGGGAGGAGTGGTGAAATGTGCAGTTCCCCACTCCCACCAGAAGGGCCCACTCCTGCCACCTCCAACTGGTGCTCTGGAGAGCCCCGCTGGCTGCTCTCCCAATGTGGAATTTGCCATAGCAGGAGAGTGGGACTGGCGGAGCTCTCTGGAGCAGAGGCCCATCCTCTGTTTTGCTCTGAGGGGATTCTCAGAGCAAAACAGGACAAGAAGAGATTGTCAGGGGATTTGGAGTGCAGTGTCACCAATATATGGATGACACTAGCTTTATTTCCCTTTTCCAACACTATGCAAGGAGACTGTTGAAATTCTGAACCGTTGCATGGGGGCAGTATGTGGGCTAGCAAATTGAAGCAAACTTGTCAGTAGAAGTGCTGAACAAGGATAAGGGATTAAACTGTATTGCACAGTTTAGAAATGCAGGTTTGTGGTTTGGAGGTACTCCTGGACCCAGCCTCAACCACGGATGCTCAGATGACACATATGCCTTTGCCCAGCTTACGCTTATGCACCAAATACAACTGTTCCTGAAGACTGCAATTCTGGGCATGGTGACCTATGTCTTAGGTCAGGGGTCCTCAAACTTTTTAAACAGGGGGGGCAGTTCATTGTCCCTCAGACTGTTGGGGGGGCGGACTATAGTTTGAAAAAAATATGAACGAATGGCTCATGTTAAAAAAAAAGGACCCGGGTCCTTTTTTTTTTACTTGTTAGGGGTGAATTTTCCCCCCTTAAATGGAAAGTTATTTTATTTATTTATTTATTTATTTATTTATTTCATTTTTATACCGCCCAATAGCTGAAGCTCTCTGGGCGTTTTACAGCAATTAACAAGACAGTCCCTGCCCGCAGGCTTACAATCTAAAAAGACACGACACACAAGGAAAAAGGAATGGGGAGGGAAGAAGAGGGAATATTAATGAATACTCCTGGCAGGGCTTGTGGTATTTACATATATAGTTGCACAATTGTTTCATGCCCAGGGCTTTTTTTCTGGCGGAACGCACCGGAACGACGTTCCGCCACCTATGTGCTAAAAATATCACAATCTTTTTTCTTTTCGAGAAAGCGCTGCTCGCTTTATCACTCAGCATAATTAAATTCTTGTGATGTTAACAGCAGTTCGTAATCCCCCATTAACGATTATTGTGAACTTAAAAGTAATTCGTCACCCATACAGAGATCTGTGAGCCAGAGCTGTTAAACAGGTTTTACCTTTGAGAAGCAGTCTGGCTATGCATATTGAATTTGAGATGGCTTATTGAAATGCAAAAAACAACAGCAGTCTGGCTGGAGCCAAGGACAAAGAAAGAGCCAACTTAGTTAGCAATGCATATGGCAGGCTTTCCTCTCACAGTCGGTGTTAGAAAGGTTACCTTAAAATCATAAATTATACCACCTACGTTTATAAAAAATTGCTCTGTAAAAAAAAAAGGTATAAAAAGGTATGCACAGCAAAGAATTGCAATTGCCACATAACAAAATACTTTTTCTAGTAGGAATGTAGATTGAAGAATGTATAGCCAGCCAGAGATGCTGTTGTGTTGCTGCAAATCATCAGCATTACAAAACAAATATTCCTGCCCTTAGGAATTTAGCAAGGTATTTAGCAATTAGCATAAGTACAGTGGGGGTTTTCCGCAGACTCAGAGTTAGTAATTAAGTCAATTAAGTCAATTAAGAAACACAAAAGCAAACACAAAAGATCTTGCTGTTCATGACTCACTTGGGTCCGAATTTGTAGTGGACAGGAGAGAAGAGGATCGAGATGCTTGAAGTGATTAGTGAGCCAGTGAAAGGGAGATATTTTCCCAGGGCTCTGGGATGGTATATGTGCCTACTAAGACATGTCATTGATTTTACTGGGTCACTAAGGCCCCCAAATATATTTGCTTAGGCAATGTGTAATTGGTCCCCTGTTATCCCCCCCTTTCTTTTCATGTATTCACTTTACTAAACTGTGATTAATATGTGTAACTGCAAAACTTATAAATAAACACCTTTCAAAAAGGAAATGTCTCTGAGCTTACTTTTGGTAAGTATTCCAATTTTTTTGCACATTTTACTGCATTGCTTTTTATTTAATTCCATACATTTACTTTTATAGCCCCCCCCAAATGTTACTTGCATCCCTGTTCTCTAAAGGGGCGGTTTTAGGGGGCAGTCCTAGGGGTGGGTAGGGGCGTGGCCAGGGGAGGGGGAGTGAGTTCCACCACCTTTTCTCTGAGAAAAAAAGCCCTGTTCATGTCTAACACGAATATACTTTTGTTTTTGCCATCACACAAATGAGCATACTCTGCTTCAATCCAAAGTAGCATTTTTGAAACATAGAAATCTGACTTAGCTACATCAGATCATACATAAAAGGTAAAACACCACCACTAATTTTTCCATATTATGGAAAAGAATTAAAAGAATCGGCGCTTGAAGTGAAAGAGTTAAAAAAAAGTCTGCTTCCGCCGATTGGCAGCCGGGCCGAATAAAAAGGCAAGGCGGGCCGGATGTGGCCCACGGGCCTTAGTTTGAAGACCCCTGTCTTAGGTTCAGCACAGCTGGATTACTGCAATGCACTCTATGTGGGGTGTGAAGAAGTTTGGCCCTCAAGTGGGGTTCGTTCTCCCTTTTGGGGCCTCTCAATTTGAGCTTGTAAAACTGCAGTCTGTTTGCCTTCTTATCAGGCGGTGCTGGGCGGTTCCAAACTCAAGGCTGTTCAGTTGGCAAGATATCTTGCTGGTAATAACTTTCAGCTGAAGGGAATGGCAGGAGATGCCCTCGGCTTGAGATGGCTGAGATAGATGACGGAGCACTTTGGGATTGGACAATTAGAATCTGTCCAGTTGCTGGGGCAGGGGGGTTAAAAGACTGCCTAAGGGGAGGGTTGGATGTCTCCTGTCCCAGTGGGGAGAGAGGTCTGTGGCGATGAGTCCATGAGGTCTGGACTGGAACAAGACCCCCTTGGCTTGGGTGAATAAGCTGGCTAGATGAGATTAGACTTTGTTGTTTTTCTTGTCTAGCATGTACCAAAGGACTCTGTGATTGTAACTTGTTTTGCTTTTGTATCCTCTTTTGTTCCCCTTCCTTAAATCTTTTAAAATAAACTTACCGGTATCTCAATGTGTGTTGTCTTCCTTCTGAGTCATTCACTGGTGTCTTACCCCAGTGACCAGCTACCTAGGATTGTGTTATGCTGGAGGAGGCTGGAATAGAGGGTTGTGGTTTGCACCCTTGTTCTTGCCTCTCCCAGGAGATCCGTGAGGGTTGAGATCCGTGAGGGTTGAGGTCCCCTTCCTCAAGCTGTAGGGGATGATTAAGGGGTGGTGGCAGCTTATGGTAAGGGTTTGAGTAGTCTGCCCCGTGGAAGTGTGGTGCTCCACTTATTCACATGGGGTTTTCTTCGAAAAGTGTCCAGAAACTTTAGTTTATCCAAAATGTGACAACTAGTTTTTAATCAGGGCTGCTTCTGGGAGCTCCCCTGTAGAGACAGTTGCACTGGCTTCTGGTTTATTTTCAGGCCAAATTCAAATTGCTGGTGATGACTATTAAAGCCAGATCAGGGAATAGGGATTCAACCTGTGCTGGATGGGGTTACAGTCCTTCTGAAGACTCAGGCTTGCAGTCTGGGTGTATTCCTGGATTTGGCCCTGAACCTGGATGCCCAGGTTTCAGTGGTAGCTAAGAGAACATTCTCGATGAATGCAGCAATTGGGGGTACAATTTATTTATTTATTATTTACATTTATTTATCACCCATCTGGCCAGCAACTGGCCACCCTGGGCGATGTACATAGGATAAAAACAGGATAAAATACATTTAAAACAGTATAAAAAATTTAAAATCTTAGCCCACCCCATATTCCTGCCTGAACAGCCAAGTTTTTAATGAGCGGCGGAAGCTCAGCAGAGAGGGGGCATGGCGGAGGTCACTCGGGAGAGAGTTCCACAGTACGGGGGCCACCACAGAAAAGGCCCTCTTCCTCATCCCCACCAGTCTAGCTGCTCTGGCTGAAGGGACAGGAAAAGGCCCTCTGTGGCAGATCTTGTTGAGCACCTACTTGGTGTTGCTGGAGACACTCCTTGAGATAGACTGGACCGGAGCCGTATAGGGTTTTAAAGGTCAAAACCAACACCTTGAATTCGGCTCGGCAAGCAACTGGTAGCCAGTGCAGCTCCTTGAGCACTGGCGTGATATGATCCCACCAGCGGCTGCCTTTAACCAGGCGAGCCGCTGCGTTCTGCACCAGCTGTAGCTTCCGAACCGTCTTCAAGGGTAACCCCACGTAGAGCGCATTACAGTAGTCTAGGCGAGAGGAGACCAACAAGGCATGAACCACCGATGGGAGCAGGTGATTAGGAAGGTAGGGGCGCAGCTGCCGTATCAGATGGAGTTGATAGAGGGCTCACAGCCCATCTCCCCTATTTGAGAGGAAAGGAGTGGTGCACAAAGCACTAGAAATTGAAGTGAATGTATTTTAACCTTTAGTCTCCTTCCCACATCCTCTTTTGCTATCATAACTAGCCTGATTGCACCACCTCCTATAAGCACAACCTTCCCTCAAATCCCTTTCCTTCTCCCCACTCTCTAACACTCACCCCAAATCTTTCTTTTTATTTCCCAAGAGTGTTAGGGACTCCCATTTACTTATTCCCCACCTCTTTGACCTCTCACACTGAAAAACCCATCCTAAGACAAGCTGAACTGTTAACACATGTCAGCTGCCTGGTTTAAGCGATTCAGCCTCTGAGAGAACTAAGCTAATTTCCCCATGATCGAGTACTCTCTGCAGGCTCTGATGGTTATAATTAATTTGTATGCTTGTATTTGAATTACAATTGCTCTACCAAGTCATTTTCTCCGAAGCAATAAGTGTATATTTTAAATTCATGTTTATGCTTAATAAATTCCCCATCGTTTGAAAAAGCTTGTGTGTGAGGGTGTGGATTACTGGGTTCTTTCTGCTTTGCCAAAGTATAAAGGGTCCCTTAATGAATGCTGGTCCTGAGAATGTGCACAGATTTGTACATGTGTCCCGGGGAAGCACATTCAGTAACACAGATTTATACCTTAAAGATTTGTATCAGGCCTTTCTTAAACTACAATATCTACCCAGTGAAACAGATGGACAAGATCAGACTGGAATGATCTACTTAAAATAGACCCAAAAGAGAAAATGATAGAGCACCACTTTTTGCTACCTACAGCTCCCCGCTAAAGCAATTGCAACATATCATCAAGAATCACCACTTATCACTCACAGGTCTTGGGTGGCAGGCCTGTCCTTTCCTACAGGTAGTCCCCAGTCTAAAATAGGTACCGGTACTTACCAACAACAACAGGCAAAGTCACAGAAACACAAACACAGAAATCAGCCCCTGAAACAAACTAGATGTGAACTCTGTCCCCATATCTAATCAGGTAACACAATTACAGGAGCTAATAATATCAGCAAAAATATCAGGGGCTCATTCACCTGATCATCTTCCAATATGCTATCACTTTCAGCAATAGACTTCTGCTTTCTGCATAGGACAAACAGATCAATCTCTACACAAAAGAACAAATGTATACCAATCTGGCATCAGAAATGGCAACATTCAGAAACCAGTGGAAGAATATTTCAATCTCACTGGACACTCCACTGCTGAACTGTAAGTTATCATTGCCCAACCAAAGAATTTCAAAGGAGACTCCAACATGAAACTACTGAATTAGAACTGATCAAAAGTTTGATTCTATCCATTTAGACTTGAGTCAAGATAATGGTTTCCTGCCCCACTACAGGTGTTAATTAACACAGAAATCCTAAACTTACTTATCAATTACTGCTCTTCTGAATGGTCACTTTGTTCATCTTAAGCTTTACATAGAATTGTCACAACAGTGCTTCTTCTATTTAATGGGAATTTGGCCCCACTGTTTACAAGTTTCCCCTCTCTATACTCATGTATAGATCAGAATCAGAAAATGGATGACAGTGGGCTTTTGGTTTTGGGCCATTGACCTGGAATTAAAAAGCACAGGCTTTAGCCATTCAGGGGGAGGTGTCACTGAAAATACATTACAGTAATACCTTGGATTGCAAGCATAATTCATTCCGGAACCATGCTTGTAATCCAAAACACTCTTATATCAAAGCGAGTCTCTGGCGGGCGTGAGCGGGGCCAATTTCGGCCTGCTACACGGCCTACGCCTGCTCGAGGCGAGCGGTTACATCCCTACACTTGTCTTGCAAGACCTTGCTCGTTTATCAAGTAAAAAAAAATTAAATTTTTTGCTTGTCTTGCAAAACGCTCTCAGACCAAGTTACTTGCAATCCAAGGTATTACTGTACATATTTTCAGTCTTTGATGGGAGACGGACAGGAGCAGTCAATAGTCATCAGTTGTCTGTTACCCCTTCTCTTTGCTAAAGACCATCATGCCAAAGTTTCCCCTCTACTCCTATTCTACATCAGTGTGCAACAAGCCCTTCCCCAAACATCCAGCTGACCTTCTGCTAAACACAGAACAGTGCAAAATGGCCAAGAACAATGTAATGAACTCTCAACACAGGAAATCACAAGAGAAACTAATGCTAGTAAACAGAACCTTATGCCAGTTTACAAAAGCAATGCACATAACAACAGAAAGTCAAAGTGGCAAATAATAAGTCTTGCACTTCAGTCACCTCCAAAGAAGCACCTGCAAGAGACATATCCCTTTGTTGATAAGCTGTTACTACCAGTTTCTGCTGGGGCAAAAATACATCCTACTAAGGAAGACTAAATAGCACAGAGGTCAAATGCTTTTGGGTTGGAGAAAATGGTGAGTTCTCTTGCATCTGCTTGGGGGAAGTCATGGGCTATGAGACTGTCCGTATCTCCAATGACCTTGGCAAACACAAATGGATCAAAAGAGGGAGGAATCATGGTGGCAGACATTCTCACCTCCTCATCCCACTGCTGTAGAGATAGGAGCAAAATTGCTAGAAGATTCAGTCCTCTTGTCCAGTGAAGCTTCTGGTCATTGAATAGGTCTTGCAGTCAGTGAACTAGACACAATCATAATCCAAGAGCTAGATGGGTGCTATTTCAGATGTCAGTCAAAATAAACAAAGCTCAGACGGGCAGAAAGGTAAGGAAGAGGTCACATTCAATCCAAAGTTAACAGCTTCTGTTTTCTCAGGGATGCTGTAGTGCAGGGGTAGGCAACCTTTTGGGCTCATAGGCACATCTGGAAATGTGCCTATAAGCCTGCCCCTCCCTCTCTCTGTGTCACACACACACACACACACACACACACACACACACACACTCCAACCAGCAAGGTTGGGATAATGAAGTGCATTGGCACAGGCAATTTTTAGGTGTTTAAAAACTCAAAAACACATTTTTCACACAAAACACATGTAACCTTTGGGTCAGCACCCAGAGCTAAGTTCAGTGTCTAGGGATTTTTCTCCAGATTCTCCTTTTATATTAAGTTCTGGCTTGAGTCCCCACTCAAGAAAACTTGGGACCCCAATTTGGATGTTTGGGGATCTGGTCCCCCCTCAGCAGGCTTTCTTCCCCTCACACTCACACACCTCCAAGATATGGACAAACAACAGTATTTATTCATGTTAACAAATAGTGTATCAACAAGAGATTAGTAATGTAGACAACTAGAAAGATACCCCTAAGTCCAAAACTTCCTACCTGCTCTGAAGGTCTAGATGTGCAAATAAGTCCTTTGGCCTTACTCAGTTAATTCAAAGATTCAGTCAATGGGTAGGGGTCCCTCGTGTGATCCACAGGGATGGGGACTCGGACTCGAGGACTCGACTCGTGAGTCAGACTGAGTCCCCCCTCTGACTCGACTCGGACTCGAGTCCCAATATTTTTAATGGGACTCGGGACTCGAGACCAAGGACTCGTCAACATCCCTGGGCTGTTGACGAGTCTTCTGGCTGTGCCAGAAGGAGCGTGATCACCGGTGAAGAGCGCATGGAAGCGAGGCGCGCCGCTGCTCGGCCACTATGGACAGCTACCAGGAGCGCAGCCCCAACGATGTGTTGAGATTTATTTTGATTGATGTGTTGTTGTGGGGGGTTTGGGTTAGGGTCAGACATTTTGGGTTTGGCTGCCTCTGCCTGCCTGTTTGGGGTTCCCTGCCTCCTCTGCCTGCCTGGTTATTTTGGGTTTGTCTGCCTGGTCTGTTCTTGCCAAAATCAGTTGCAGAGTTTTGAAATAAAAAGGCACACTTGTGCCTAGAATTTATTTAAGCCACACATCTGAAGTAGCCTTATTTTGTTGGGGGGAAACCCCATTGATTTTAATAGGGACTTGTGGAGTCAGTTTTGGGAGTGACTCAGGACTCGTGACTCGTGAGTCACCATTTTGGACCAAGGACTTGGACTCGGACTCGAGACTCGGGTCCAAAGACTCGTGACTAGACTCGTGACTCGAGACCAAGGACTCTTCAACATCCCTGGTGATCCATGAAGATGTAGCAATCCAAGAGCATTGCAATATATCCTGTTCCAGCAGTGAAGCAGCAACAAATTGAGTGTGCTGCAATATAGATTCCAACCAGCAGGTGACCTTTTGGTCTTTACAGCTCCATGTCAACAGAAATTGCAAGGGCAGATCCAAGTTGCTAGTGTAGCTCAAACCCTCCCATTCTAATAGTGATTTTAGTCAACAAGGATGAGCACACCTATTTAGTGATTTCAGCCAACAGGAATTACAGCACAGGATTTCTATGCAATGCTTAACAGTTCCCTATTTCAAGTAGTCAGCATGAGGATAGTTCAACTCTTGCAGATCCTACAGCAAGCAGATCAAACAGTAACTCATCTTCACTCAATAACGGGAAAGAGTGGTTCCCAGTCTCAAACCCTTTGCCTGACCAGATCTGCACCCCATTCTCCAAGTGTCACTTATGCTCAGTGCAACCCAGCACCCTTACTGAGGGTGGCTGTGGAGAAAGCACAAGTGTCCCAAGCACCCATTTGTTCCTTAACTTATTCCAACTGATACAGTAAAATATATCTTGCAACTCCACCCAACATGCAAATAGACTCTCATAGTGATGAATTTAGAGTTTTCTTATAAAGAAAGCACACTATGTACCTCCACCACTTGGTAGAGTATGTTCTTTTCTCTACAGCTTTATATTCTCCCCCTAGCCAAAACATTAAAACTCTTAGAATGGGGGCTCAAATTCACATAGGGTATATAGATTTATAACATGCAACATGTGCCAGTTTTCTCACAGGCCTTATTTTCTACCTGACCTTCTTCTAGGATAGGAGGATAGTACACTATCTACCTCCACCAGGTGGTGGAGTATGTTATTTTCTCTACAGCAGGGATGGGGAACCTGTGGCCATCCAAATGGAGAGCCACAGGTGTCATCATTGTATAAAATCAGGAAGATTATGAGGCAGAAATTAATAGACTATTATCAGATGCAGCCTGTCGTACAGTGTGTGTGAGGGATCCAACAAAAGAAATAACAGGCAATATCCATGTTTCATTGGAAGAGGGTCTTTCTCTGAATTAGAATATAGGTTTTTGCACAATGATAACCCCAGGATTCCGCTTTCCTACAAATTTCCTAAAATCCACAAGGGCACACATCCAATAGCAGGACATCCCATAGTTTCGGGGAACAATTCGGTTTTGGAGTCCGTATCACAATATGAGGCCTTTTTCTTGAAACCTTTCATTCTGGGCATGAAGTCTTATATTCGGGACTCCACTAATTTCCTTTCCAAGTTGAGTACGTGTAAGATACTGGAACAGGATTTATTTGTCACTTTAGATGTGAAGTCACTCTACATCAGCATTCCACAGGCTCAGGCCATAAGTATTATAGAACAGACTCTTGAAACACATTCTGTAAAAGTATTCCCAAAAAGTACTCCCAACCCATTATGTAGTGTCTTTAGCAGAAGTATCCCTTTGTAAAAATCATTTTATGCTTAATGATAATGTTTACTGGCCAAAGAAGGGGGTGCAGATGGGATGTGCTATGGCCCTGGAGGTGGCAAATCTTGAATGATTTCGAGAGTAAATATGTATTTAGTGAGACAAATTCCTGGACATCAGACATTATAAAATGAGGGAGGTACATTGATGACATTTGTATTGTTTGGAGGGGTTCATATGATTTATTTCAAGTTTTTTTTTCACTTGGCTTAATGCTTGTGATATAAATATAGAATTTGAGATGCATGTAGACAATAAGACTACAAATTTTCTAGACATCATGGTGGAGAAGGACCATAATAGGCTATATATACATCAGTATAGAGGAAACCGACTGATAAAAAACTCATATTTGGCATATGACCATTTTCACCCTGAACATGTTAAATACAATCTGCCATATGTACAATTTCTAAGAATAAGAAGGAATTGCTCTTCAATTTAGGCCTTTAGAGAGAAATCAGATGTATTACAAGATCAATTATGTGATAGAGGGTATCTTCATGCTGTGACGGCTGGCCAAAAAATGGGCCACCAACAAGAATCGGGCAGATTTAATGACACAACAAGACACAACAAAAAAATGTTCTGTAGCAACATATGATGGTGTTGCCAAGAGCCTTCAGAGTATTTATAAACATTGGTATTTGGTAGAGGACTCCTTGGGCGTAAACAATAGACCTTGTATAACTTTCAAAAGAAGTAAAAAATTAAAAGATTGGCTGGTACACAGCAACACTAACTGCAGATCCAGTCCATCCTTCAAGGGGCATCAGTACCCAAGTGGACACTGTATATACTGTAAATATACCACAAACTGCCACACTTTCACCAATACAGTAGATAATGGAGTCTATAATATTCAACTTTTTTCTACTTGTAGTAGTGCACAAGTGCTATATGCACTTAAATGTACTTGTGATAAAATATATGTTGGCCAGACACAAAGACACAAGAAACACATGAGTGAACACTTTAGTAACATACGTAATAAAAGATCTGGTCCCCCCTCAGTTAACTACTTTCTACAACAAAATCATCCTGTTCAAGAATTAACTTTTTGGGTGACTGAAAAATTACATGACCCTAATGCCAAACTTCTTCTCTGAAGAGAGATGTTCTGGATTCTACAGCTGGACAGTCTTGTCCCAAAGACTGAGGACCTAGCATACTTATCATTACTGTAAGTTTTGCCAGAACCTCACAGTTTTATTCATAAGTAGAGAAGAAAAATGTAACAAAAAATCTCCTCCATAACGCAATGACATTCCTTTACTGTACCTGTAGCCAATTTAGGGCTACAAAATCAGGGTGAGTCTTCCACATTTTTTTAGCATTTCAAGGTAAAATATGTTGGAATATGGAGTCTCATATTCAGGTTTGCCTTCGGGCAAAGAAGCAACAGCACCGGCAGACATGATCAAGGTCATGCCTGAGCTAAATGTCACCTTTGGCCCACTATAGTGGGTGTACAGTTTTTTCTGTCTTCAGGGAATCTGGAGCAGGGGTCATGATAGATTTCAGCTGGGATGACATCATGCTATGGGTGCAGCTGGCATTGCATCATCTATGCATGTGACTGTACAGAATTGTATAAAAGGTGTGCAAAGTCTTTGTGTTCTTGTTTGGGGGAATAAGGAGTTAATTGGATTAAGAGTTATTGATTAAAAGCATTCTGTAAGTAAAGAGATAGTTTATGTGTGTCTAGACTGTATCTGTTTTTGTCTGACATACTGTTCTCTTTCACTTTTTGTAATTAGCACTCTGTGTATGTTCTGTTCCTATTTTGCAAGTCTTAGTTTAGTAAACCTTTGTGTTTAAAGAAACAGACTCGTTGTTTTGCTTTTTACCTACTGGCCTAGCACTCGCTTCTCACGCCACAATCTCTCTCCGCTGCAACTTCTGCAGCTGCTGGGACAAGGTTGTTTAACTTTGTTCCCCCCCCCCCCCCCGGCGGCTGAAATTTCCAACAAAATAAACATTGGAAGGATTCTTTTTCGTATATCTGAAGAAAAATAAGCGAGTGAGTAGGGAGATACTAATACACTGTGAAAATGTTTCTGCAAAGGAATGTGCTATTAAGGCTATAAAAGTCTGGTGTTAATATAACAGTTTGTTTTATCTGCCAGGGAGTCTACTGTATTGTAGTTGTGTATGCAAGCAGTCTTGTGTGATTAAAGCTTTTGGAGTTTAATATGTGGGTGCATTTTAACTGATGAGCAGATACAGGTAATGAATTAGAATGTTTATTTAATATATTCCAAAGTAAAAGAATATTTTCAATGATTACATTTTAGAAACACTGTAAACTGTTCATGTGGTAATTGTTGTATGTGGATTCAGTGGACAACATCAATCAATGCAACTTTTTACATTTGTGTAGTTTCTTAGGAGTATTATAAAATGCTAATAATGAGGAAGGAAAATTGTTTTTCCAAAATGCATTGGGCAAAACAAATATTTTTTCTTCAGGTGCCTGAAAAAAAATTCTCTTTCATTCAGTGACACATTAGTGCCTTCGCTTCTTGTTGTTTTCTGGACTACAACTTCCATCATCCCTGAACACTGGGGCTAATGGTAGTTGGAGTCCAACATCTGGAGGGCCACAAGTTCCCTACCCCTGCTCTACAGCTTTACACAAGTTAGAAAGAGGACATACTCTTTACTGTTTCATTGGGAGGAGAGTGCTACCCCATCAGTTATGCTAAAATCCTGGATTTCGTCATTGTTTCTAACAGGCAGCTCACTTCCACTGATGAATTCAGTAGGCCAAATTCAATTTTGGAGCTCTTGGGGGCTACATCCAGGTGGTGGGCAGGACCAAAACACCAGCATACTTTAGCTTAAAGCTCTTACTGCCACTAAGATTGCTCCCTTCCTCCATTGGCAGTCCCTCGCCTTTCCATGCTGCACTAAGCAGCGCAGAACAGTGAACTGCCCATGGGGGAAGAGAGCAATCTCTCTTCCATGGGCAGTTCACTGCCTTTCCTTGTGGTGGGTATGAATGGCATGGAGAGTGCGTGTGTGAGAGAGAAAGAATGAGGTGAAATATGTGTATGTGTGAATGGTGTGTGCACATGCATGCCCGCAGTGGGAGCGGTCCTGGCCACTTTGGGCTATGGCCCCACCTGCTGCTGGCATGTGGCCCCTGATGCGTTTGACTCAAGTCAATGTGGCGCGCAGGCTGAAAAAGTTCTCACTTCTACCAGTGAAATGATTGCCACCATTCCATATCTTTGCTGCCTAGCAGTTCTCATATTCCCGATGCAACCAACACATACTGCTGTGACCCACAAACCGCTCTGTTGTCACTCCTACAACATGAGCCAAGATCATCTACGCTGGAAGTCTCATGATGACATCTTTCTGCTAGTCCTGGCATCTGAGTGGGACATCCCCAAAGATCTCTTAAGAGAGAAGGAATATACTAAACCAACCCCTTTTCATAAACTGATATGTGTAGGTGACAAATCATCATAAAGCAGCTCTTTAAAAAAATTAAACCAAATGTATATTCTAAATGTATATTTGTATAACACTAGCATCTACTATTTGTATTTTACTTATAATAATTTAAAATAATTCATGTCCAATATTGTCAGTGTAAGGTTTTAACACTTTATGCAAAGTTAACTTCTGTCAATGAAGGCTGATTTTCTTTCTGTGCTTGTTCTGTTGGATAGAATATTGAACTCAGTCTTGAAAAGTGGTGTCAGTGTATAGGTCTGTAATAGATACCTAGGCCAGCACCAAAAGAAATAGCAGAAACAACAAATACAATTCCTATAATAATTCCGATTCTGGTACTATTCTTGTTTCTCTTCCCTGGTGGAGGGGGCCCACTGTCCATGCTGCCACCATAGCCTTTATTTAGACAGTTGGGAGGGGCCCAGCCATAGTCACAATGACAGTGTTTTTTACTGTTGCATATTCCCCGGTTATGGCACTTTGTGACTTTACAATCATACTTCAAGAGGGTCACATTCATGCATTGCCCATCAATACACATCATCTCAGTGCCACAAGGAGCGCCATCTCTCACTGCTCCAATATCAGCTATTCCTATTCCACTGTGGTAATCAATGCCCCAGCATTGCTTACTGTCAATGGATGTTTGAACTATGGTGCTGTGTTCCTCAAAAGAAGGTAATTTATCAACATTTTCACACTGGATCCTGCCACATAGGATATTCCCAACTTTGCATTCCTTATAATGTGTGTAACTACTAATGCCACAGTTGCCAAAGCGATCACCTCGAGTATTCACTTCTCTGAAGCAACCCTCAGAAGCTACTATTGCTTTCTTGCCAAATATCATTTTGCACTGTTTGTTGTGAGTACTACAATTTCCATGATAACAATATGCACCATCACTGCAAGGGGCACCATCTTGTACATAAACATCTTCGGGACACCACTCTGAAGTTCCACTGCAGTATTCAGGGAGATCACAGATGTTAGTCTTATTCCTACAAATTCTTCCCGCAGGAAGATATTGACAGTTGGCACAGCACTGTCCAAAAGCACAAGAGGCACCTAAATGCATTGTACAATTTGACTGGCAACATGGATCCAGTTCACACTGAAAACTTGAACCACAGTCACATTGCTCTCCATTTTCTACTACTCTATTCCCACAGTATTGGACTTTATACAATTGTCCATGGCCTGGAGGTATTTTCAAACATTCTGTATTGCCCAGAGTCATTAGCCTATAGTAACTAATATAACTGCAGTTGCTAAACCTGTAAGATTGGGTGCGATGTTTGTCCATAATACAGTCAGATAGATCACAAGTACAATACTTTGTATCATGGACCATACCAAGGTTATGACCCAATTCATGGGTAAAAGTGAAAGCAAAAGAGAGCAACTGTGTATCAGTAAATGATTCAATAGCAGATGCAGATTCAGGATTGCACACACCTCCAACAAATGCTGCTCCAAGTGTAGTTCCAAACATTTTATACAGAAATAAATGGCCTACATCATGCTTTAGACGTGGTGCCAGTATATCTTTTCTCCAGAGGTTAAAATCATCAAGTATAGATTCCATTTCATCAGTAATTGCTATGAAGTTCTTTTCTGACCAGATCTCCAGTCCAACCATGGCGACATGAACACCAAGTGGCTCATAGAGTAAATTTGCAATATGGATGACATCCAGAACTTGCATAGCAACAAGAGTTTCGTTTCTGTCAAATTGGACATGTCGTTCATGTTCCACCACAACTGCAACCTTTGCATACCTAACATGTACCCATTGGGTTCCTCCAGAAACACTTTTGCCCACTACATTCTCCGTATTCTGGACCATGGCCTCTTGACGACTTTGCTCTTCCTCCGTTAGCCCACACTTCAGGCGGACTGCACCCTTCTTTTCTTCCAACCGATACACCACATGTTGAAAGGTAGCAGATGCCTGGACAGGTTCAATTTCGTAAGTCTCATTTTCTAATCTAAACAGACCCCTGAGTCCCCCTGAGCAAGTGCTGAGGGTGACCAGAGAGGAGGCCTTGCCCTGTACAAAGCCATGGTAGAAACAGTCATCCCTGATGAATGGATAGTCCAACTGGAGATCCCCCTCCTTGCTGTATGTGAAGATGGGGAAGTGTTTAGGGAAAAAGGCCCTCGTATGTCTGAGGTGCACCACGTGGCCCTTCCCCTCAATCCGCAGCAGGTAGGAGACATCCCAGGGTTCGTGTTGTCTATATCTAGGTGCCAGTTTCCTTGGGATGGTCACTTCATAAGAGGAATAGCTAAAGCCCTGGGGTGATGTCTGACCAGCAATCTCATTCAAGACAGTACTCAAAATTAGGACCACTAGAGAGACAGAATTGCTAGCCATTTGCACAGACAGGTGAAAGCAGCCTCCAAAGTACTCCACCTTGGTTTCTCATCTGGGAGAGGGAAGCCCCCCTGCAACAGCTGGCAGGGTGTAATTGAGATGGGAATAAAGCTGACAAGAAGAAGAGGAGGAGGAAGATTCCGTGTATAGCAACAGTCAGGTGGGGTTATCATTGGAATAGGGGCGGAGCTTGGTGGAGCAGGAATAGAACAGAATGCATTGAGAATGGCAGACAGGTGGGCAGGAAAATATCCATGAGGGGGTGAGCAGGAAGTAGGGGGAAGCTGTGTGGGAAATTAAAGAAAAACCAAGAATGGGAGGAGGGATTTCCCAGGGATGTTGAAGAGTCCTTGGTTTCGAGTCACAAGTCGAGTCACGAGTCTTTGGATCCGAGTCTCGAGTCCGAGTTCGAGTCCTTGGTCCAAAATGGTGACTCACGAGTCACGAGTCACTCCCAAAGCTGACTCCACGAGTCCCTATTAAAATCAATGGGGGGTTTTTCCCAACAAAATAAGGCTATTTCAGATGTGTGGCTTAAATAAATTCTAGGCACAAGTGTGCCTTTTTATTTCAAAACTGTGCAACTGATTTTGACAAGAACAGACCAGGCAGACAAACCCAAAATAACCAGGCAGGCAGAGGAGGCAGGGAACCCCAAACAGGCAAGCAGAGGCAGCCAAACCAAAAATGTCTGAAAGGTTGCATTTTAGGAAAATGATTTAAAAAAATAAACTTGCTGTACTTCCCAAAACCTATCCATGTTGCATTTGAGGAACACGATTTTGGTACACGAGTCCTTGGTCTCGAGTCCCGAGTCGAGTCTCGAGTCCCATTAAAAATATTGGGACTCGAGTCTGACTCGAGTCAGAGGGGGGACTCAGTCCGACTCACGAGTCGAGTCCTGGAGTCCGAGTCCCCATCCCTGGGATTTTCTTATTTAATACCCCATCCTTTACGGTATCTCCCCTACACCACTTGCTAAATGTTAAACATGCTGTTGCCAAAGCCGCTTCCAAAGAACAAGTCTGGCCAGGAATGTATTCTGCTTATATGTTAAAATAAACCCCTTCCCTTAATCAACATCTATTTGAAAAAATCCTAGAGTCAATCTTTCTCCCAGATGGCACCTCTTAATCCTTTTAACATTCTAATCTAAGATCCATTAAGCCAAATGCAGGGTTCATGTGTCACTTTAAACCCACAGTGGTTCTGAAAGTTGTCCCAGGCCCTGGCTGTGCCAGACTAATAGTCGGGCACAGCAGGCGTCTGGAGGCGCCACCTCTCCCCTCAGTCCTCCAGTCTGTATCCCAGGGGACACCCCGGGAGCACTGAGGGGACAGGAGTTGGGATGACAGCTGGCAAGAAGTCCCCAGTCGGCACTTTTTGCCAGCTGTCAGAGTCCCCACCAAGCAAGGGCAAGGAGCCCGCCCAGGTAACCCACCCCCTTCCCCCAAAGCCCCACTCACCACCGCCACCGTCCACCTCTGCCAGCCACCCCCCTCAAGTGGGAAGAGGACCTGCAGCAGGCACTCCTCCCCCCCAGCTCACCCCCCATGCCCACTGTGCTGTGCTACCCACAGGTGCCACTACCCAGTGGGAACATGGAGGGCAAGCTGGGAGGGTGCTTCCTTTCTCCCCCGTCTGCCACATCAATAGCCCAGTGGGTTGAACCTGATTGGCGTGGCAGGCAGGAGGGAAAGGAGGTGCAGGAAGGACCCGCTGTGCTGGCGTTCCTCAAGAGGAACACCAACACAGTGGGTCCTTTGACAAGCAGGAGATGCAGCGAGGGGGTGGAAGAGCCAGCCAGCTCCTCTATCCCTTCACAACATCCCCGCTTGTGCTTTCGCCTGGCAATGGAGATGCTCCTCCTCCCATCACCGCTGGGCCAAAAGTTCAGCAGCGGCAGTGGCGAACTCAGTGCGGTGGTCCCAGGCACCAAGAGCAAGCAAGGCCGGGACGCCTGGATCCCCCTCACCGCTGAAGCACTTTGCGGTTCCCCCCCCCCCCCGTGCTCCAGCCAATTCCGACATCAGCAGGAGCACGGGGGGGGGGAGCCAATGACAGCTGTGCTAAGTGCCGCTTCGGCACCTGGCCAGCTGTCATTGGCCAGAGCTCTAGGCCCCTCTTGGCTTGCAGGAAGATTAGTGTGTTGTCCTGGTTCAGACGACACACTAAACCTCAGTAGGGTAAGTAAACCCTACTGGAAGCCATGGTTTAGTAGGTTGGTTAAGGAGACTCTCCTTAACCACCCTAACTAAACCTTCCCGGGTTTACACGACACTTTAAACCGCAGTAGGTTTACTCGTGCGGTAAACCTACTGAGGTTTAATGTGTCATGTGAACCCAGTCATTGGGTTATATTAAACCTAGGGTGCTTCCAGACAGAAGTTTCCTAGCTCTACCAATCAGAAGGCATTCTGCAGCAATTCTTTTTTTCCTTAATGAATTTTCTGCGGTGAGGAAAAAGATGGAAGTGGTGGGAAAACACAGGAGGGTTACCAGTTGAAGATGGCAACCTCTGGACCCACAGTAAAATTCTGTGAATGAGGCAGGGTGTTTGCAGGATAAAAGCATCCTCTGGAGCACTCTTACAAACAGGTATATAAGGTGAAGCTAGAAGCTACTGCACCAGGGATGGTGCTAGGTACCTAAAAGATACAGGGCTCAGGTCCACAGGACAAAACAAGTTGAACAAATTTGCATATGCTAATTTGCATATGCAAATATATGTACCTAATTAGAAACAATTACTATAATTTAAATTTTATAGAAGACAAGCTAATTAACCTCCTGCTTCTTTTTAGGACAGAACTGTGCAATGTCCCAAATTGTGCTTCTTTAAAACTTACCCTCCATCTTCCTACACTTTTCCTTGGTCTTTCAGACCCAAATCCAGATTGGGAGGATTTACCAATTAATTGCAAACTGAACATGGCATACTGGCAAGGGAGAGTGTGGGAATGTATTGTAGGCTATAATAATCCATGCTCTTAGGTTGCAAACGTACACAATTACTAGGGAGCAACCCCCATGAAACCTAGTGGGATTTACTTCTGAGTAAACCCTCACCCGCTCTCCCCAACCCCATCACCAACAAGAACAGCACCGGACAGACAGAGACCTCAGGACTGGAAGAGATTGCTTTGCTGCTCCAGGTCCCTGGACCAGGTGAGGAGACAGAGAGAGCCACCACCAAAGGTGGCTCCTCATTTATTTCAAATACTTTATTTTGGTAGTTTCTGGGATCCTAGAACACTTTTTTTCCTTTTATTTTTTTCCCCTTGGGTTCTAACTTCTTCAAATCCTAAAATCTAGACCAAATGTTGCAATATTAAGTTTCTAGCAACCTCATCATCATACAACTCTACCAAAATGTATAGTTGGGTACCTTTATTAGGACAAACCAAAATTCCTAATAAAGGTATTGCCCAACTGTGTGGATGTTCGGTTTTTATTTCTCATGGACCAGCATGGATACCTTTGTTTTAGTTGTTTTTTAAATTACCAAAGTTATCAATCCCTAAATTTCTTGCTAGATCCAGATATTGGAACTATCTTCAGGGTGGATAAGGCAAGCTGCAGCTATGAGCACATTTACTAAGGAGTAAGATTCCAATTTTACATACACTTACCTGGGAGTAACTCCCATTGAACTCAGTATGACTTACTTCTGAGTAAACGCGTTTAGGATTACACAATACCAATACGTTTGATGTAATCCTGAACATGTTTCCCCATCCACAGATCTCTCTGTATCCTCAGTTGTTTCCCTGCCCCCACATTATTATTATTATTACATTCATATCCTGCCTTTTTTCCTCTTACAGGGAACCCAGGGCAGCTTACATGGTCCTCCTCCTCCTCTCCACTTTATCCTCACAACAACCCTGTGAGGTAGGTTAGGCTGAGAGTCCATGACTGGCCCAAAGTTACCCAGTGAGCTTTATGACCAAGCAAGGACTAGAACCCGGGTTTCCCAAGCCCCAGTTCAACACTCTAACTACTACACTGCATTGGCTCTAATGTACCATCTCAGGCTACCTTTTCCCATCCCACAGGTCTCTATAGCCATGTCCAGGGCTGGCCCCAAGACATTTTGCTGTCTAAGGCAGAGCAGCAAATGGTACGTCTCCCCCACCCACCAGTAAAAGTGCATAGTAGTACTCAAAGCCAGTCAAGTTGTTTTGGCCCTTGAGGCAGAAAATCCTACAAGCACCTTTCCCCTTCCCTGGCAGTGAAAATACAGTAATAATTAATAAATTAAATAAATGAGTAATTTGCTGCTTTTTCATGACATCCTAGATCAACTATCTGAGGCAGCTGCCTCAGGCTCTAAAGTGTGTGTGTGTGTGTGTGTGTGTGTGTCTTTAAAGGATCTTGTCTCCTAAGGACACCCTTATTTGTAAAAAGGGATGTATGGACAGGAGATAAGGGCTTTTGATTTCATACTGCTTATGCTGGCAGCACCTGTCTCCTCCCCTCCCTGCCCCCCTGCCCTGCCCACAAAACTCGGTCTTCAAGGTCACTCTTCCAACCTCACTCACAGCCAGCGCAGGTTTTTTTGTGATGGCTGTGAGGGCGGAGGGAGGGCGCTCTGAGTTCAGAGTCCCAGCTCTGACCTTGAGTGAGTTTCCAAGGTTGGAGCTGGGACTCTGAATTGGAGGGACTCTGAATTATCCTATGGCCATCTAGACTCTGTCTAGCAGCCATAAGATTGTGCCCTAATTAGATCCCACTCACATCTATCTCCCCTCTGCTTTTCTCTTTTCTATATTAAGTTGAAAATTAAGTGCAAGTGCTGCACCTAGGGAGAGGAAACCAAATGCAGAGTTACAGAATGGGGGACACTTGGCTCAACAATACTACAAGTGAGAAGGATCTTGGAATTGTGGTAGATCACAAACTGAATATGAGCCAGCAATGCGATGTGGCTGCAAAGAAGGCAAATGCAATTTTGGGCTGTATTAATAGAAGTATAGCTTCCAAATCGCGGGAAGTGATAATTCCCCTTTACTCGGCACTGGTTAGGCCTCATCTTGAGTACTGCGTCCAGTTCTGGGCACCTCACTTTAAGAAGGACATAGACAAACTGGAGAGGGTTCAGAGGAGGGCAACAAGGATGATAAAGGGACTGGAAACAAGGCCCTATGAGGAGAGACTGAAAGAACTGGGCATGTTTAGCCTTCAGAAGAGGAGACTGAGGGGAGATATGATCGCACTCTTCCAGTATTTGAAGGGATGTCACACAGAGGAGGGCAAAGATCTCTTCTCGTTCATCCCAGTTTGCAGGACACGGAATAATGGGCTCAAGTTACAGGAACCTAGATTCCACCTAAACATCAGGAAAAATTTCCTGACTGTCAGAGCAATAAGACAATGGAATCAACTACCTAGGGAGGTGGTGGGCTCTCCCAGTCTGGAGGCATTCAAGGTGCAGCTGGACAGACATCTGTCAGAGATGCTTTGACCTGGATTCCTGCATTGAGCAGGGGGTTGGACTCGATGGCCTTGTAGGCCCCTTCCAACTCTACTTTTCTATGATTCTATGATTCTATGAAGTTATACACACACAATTGCTGGAAAATCACACAGCATGTTTTTTTCCATATTTCCAAGCCATTTTTATATACACTTGCCAGGATTATTAGCATTTGTGGTATTTTAAGACTCTTGTTAATCTTGTAAGTGCCGATTCTTATTTAAACACTTTATGTTTTAATTCTAATAAACAATCTTTACTATTCTTTTGAAAATGCTTGTCTCCACTCTTCTAAATAAGTTGTCCATTCTCAGTGGCAGCCACTGACTCTAAGGGTGCTTCCAGGTGCTCCTAGTGCTACAGTCAATGTTCTTCCCCTGTAAACTACAAGCAGAACTGCAATCAACTTTCCATACTTTGGGGACATGATGGCACTTTTTATATGTGTACATCTTGCTGGGAGAGACATAGCTGTGTGGGTGGGAAAGGGACAATTCACCCTCCCATTTTCCTTCCTATTCCAAAAGAGACTGCTAAGGTTCTCTCACACACACATATAGTGGAGCTCTCTTCTCTGGTGAAGGCGGAAATATTTATTATTTATTTATTTCATTTGTACCCCACCTTTCTACCAAAAATGGCACACGCACACACACACACACACACAGAGGAAACTTGCAGTTGAGAGGCTATGGGAAGATGTTCAACTCTCCCCACCCGTTCTCCGCCAGGAGAGAGGTGGTTGGCTTATTGCAATTTTACTTCCCCACCCCCCACCCCCAGCTTTCTTAACAGTGGGAAGGCAACACTTGTTGTTTCTCATTCTGCTGCTGCTAGTCAGCCATGATTCTGCCTAAGCGGGAGGGGGAGGGGTAAGAAGCAGGGGGGTAGATTTAAGAAATAATTCCATCCCCATCTCAACGAATTTGATGGGCCATTAGCTAGTATTATACATCTTGTGATGGGTCTGGAGGGTGAGACTTTCTCTACTGGTGGAGTCAGGTTTTTTTGTACAAGGGTTCCTCCAAAATTAAAAAAATTATTTTAGTGCAGACTACACATAATTTTCTTCATACTCTTCTATAAGCAAGATCAAATTAGAATGTTCTTTCATTGGATAGGGTGATTCAGATCCTATGGTTCCAAGCCTTCTCTCTGAGGCAACAAGATTTGAGAAGTACAATTTTCATGTGGAGCTTCAAACTCCACATAAAATTGTAGTAGTATAGCCCTATTCCAACACCAATATTGAACATGTTATTAAGCCCAGAGAACAACTTTTATTTCTCTGTCTATATAAATAGACATATAGATAGATATAGAGATATCACCTTTCTATTCTGCTCTCAGAAATTTTAAATCCCATGAGATGTCCAGGTAAAAGGGATACTGTATTAACCTGGAGAACAGCAGGAATGCAAAACTTACAAATGATCTATAGTGATTTATAATTCTGGATACTACTTTAATTAAAAGGCAAAAATTAACTAGAAGTACTTGTATACATCTACACTGTCCTAGAGACTGATTTGCATTCATAAGGCCCACCATAAGGCCAACACACCAACTCGGTAATCTCTTTATAAGATGCTACAACTTGAGAAACAAATGTGCACCTTCTTTATGAGATTAGTATTCCAGAATAAGAAACCAGACTGCAGCAACCTAAAATTATTTACTTGTAAATAAAAATATTTTTATTTAGTTATCTGAAATCATCTCTAAGTAATAGTTCTCATGGTTGTACATCAGTAAAGCACATTCTAAAGTAATTACTATATTGTACAATGTGATAAATAATAAATAGATGTGTGATTTAAAAAAAATATATAGTCAACTGTGTCTGTTCTATACAGTTATCACTGTTCAGAACTGTAAACTGATTCTTACAGGAAATCCAAGTGCCAAGCAATACAGTCCTGATGTATGGATTATGAGGGAATACAAAGATTAATGCTTTGGGTTATATTAGAATGCAAGGCAGATTGTGAGTGAGACAGAAATGCAAAATTTGTAGGTGAAGTGTTTTAATTAAATCAGTTTCACTGGGGCAATTCTCTAACATTACGGAGATCCATAAAGAATGTTTTCACCTCAGATGTTTGGATGCTCAAGGAGCATTCCTGCTATAGCATATACACCACAAAGCTCCATTAGTTTGCATTTTTGTGTCCTGTAAAAATCATACAAGAAATCTGACCAAATCAAGATTGTTTGCTGTTGCAAGTCACAATTATGTATTTACTTTTATGCTTGCAAGACAGTTGATGAACAGACGTAACATACTGGAGTTCTGTACATAGGAGCAGTGTGTCAGTTATTCCATCAATAGATGCTGCAATTCCCAACACACTTACACATGATTAAATATCACTGAGGACAACGGAGTGTTGCCATGAACACAGAACTACCATATATATAAAACCCCACTAGAAGAAATACATTTGCACAGGTTATATGAAGACACAAACTGGTCTTTCCACCAGGATGTATGTATAGTAGATTATTTATGCTATGATTCTATGCACTGAGCAGTATCCAATACTGCTGCTGCGCTCCCAGTTTCTGTTGTGCCAGTGGGACCCACTGCAAGCACAACAGGCCTAAAGCAGCTCCAGAAACTAGCAGAAACACTAGTTTCCAAAACAGAACAGGTTAGCGGAGCTCCCTTTTGCAAGCTCTGTTGACGTGAGCCATTCCTGAAACAAGCATTTCACTTGTTTCCATTTTCTTCAGGAGCCATGAGCCTCCCATTGCACTAGCGGTGTGTCCCTGCCCCAGAGCAGGGGCAGCTCTGAATACTGACTGACCACTATTTGCTTTTGTGATCAAGACCTCTGCCCTCTAAATCTTGAATTAGAAGTTCATGAATATGCAATTTTGAGCTGTTTTACCTTCTTTGTAAAGAAATTCAGATGCATGAAGAAGCCAATTGTATTGCCATTATTGCAGTTATGAGAATTGTTCATTATTCTGTGTGAAAGCATCCTCTGAATAGGTTTGTCTCTGGATGGCATTTCCTTCTTACTTGAATTTTTTCAAACTTCCAGTCCGCTTTCACTTACAGCTTACAAAAGTCAATTCTAGTGCAAATGTTTGCCTCTGCAAAATGGCATTTAGGAAGAGTCTTGTGGATTTGTATATTTCATCAAAATGGGACATACACATAATTTGCTTGAAGATGCAACTTTGAACTAAATCTGTCCAGGAATACAGCTTAGTTATTTGACCAAACTCTCAGTTCCAGTGTCCAGTACCAATGTAATGTTATTAAATGCAGGCACCCATGAATCATTTCAAGAACTATCCTGTGGACAAAAAATGTTATGCCAAAATGGCTCTGTTAACTACCAATATGCTTGACCTTCAACAAGAACAAGAAATGTTGGCTCCTCCTTTCAGATAGCAGAGGGTTTTTAAAAAAGATGCAGGTGCCAATTAGAATAATGAACAAAGTTCTTTCTATATTTTTAACCAGTGGTTTCCAATAATCGTCGATAGTATTATCTCCACGTGACCTGCAAATAATATCAGTCAGACAGAACCCATTAAGTAAGTGGGGCACATCCACCACACAATACTATGTCTCTGCAACACTCCACAGTAATTGTCATGGCAGGCGCTGTGTGACGGCATCCTCAGTTATTACTATCTAGGTGTCGCAAGTAATTTTCATAAGCTGATAAGCCTAGAAAACCAATTTTCGCAGAAATTGCTGTTGTTTTAATTCTTAGAGGCCAAATGCATTTTACGAGAAACAAAATTCATCATTTGCAGTCTAGCTCATCTTCTCCTAAGTGTTCTCAATGTCAAGTTAGACACTTTAGGGCTTGACCTCATAAAAGAGCTCACTGGAGTTTGTCATCTGACACATCAGTGAGTAAAATATAGTAATCTCAACAAGTCCGTCAGTGAAGTTCCTTATACAATGCTAACCCAAGCTCCAAGAATAGCAGCAGCAGGAAGAACTATTACAATGCCTGGAGTCATTCCTACATTGCCACTCTTGGGTGAAGGGGGTCCACTGTCAATGCTGCCACCATAGCCTTCACTTAGACAGTATGGAGGAGCCCAACCATAGTTACAATGACAATTTTTATGAGAATTGCATATTCCTCTGTCACGGCATTTTGTTTGATTACAGTCATAGTTCAGGAGAGACACCTTGATACAATCCCTGTTAATACATATCATGCCATTGCCACATTGTGTGCCATCCTTCACTGCTCCAATATCAGCTATGCCCATTCCATTTGGGTAGTTTGTACCCCAGCACAAGCTGTTGTTAAGAGAAGTTTGAATTATGGTGCTTTGCTCATTCAAATTAGGTACTTCATCAATGTTTATGCACTGGACTCTGCCACACAAGACATTACTATTTTCACATTTCTTATAAACATTACCAGGAATACTGCCACAATTGCCAAAACGGTCACCTCGGGTATTTATTTCTTTGAAGCAACCTAGCGGGGCAACCATTGCTTGCTCGCCAAAGATAATTTTGCACTGTTCATTGTGAGTAGAGCATTTTCCATGATAACAGTAGGCACCATCATAGCATGGAGCTCCATCTTGCACATAAACATCTTCAGGACACCACTCTGAAATCCCAGTGCAGTATTCAGGAAGATCGCATATGTTAGTCCTTTCTCTACAAACTGTTCCAGCTGAAATAAACTGGCAGTTGGCACAGCATGTTCCAAAAGCACAAGTGGCTCCTGGTCGCAACATACAATTAGATTGGCAACACGCATCTGATTCACAATGAAATTTTGAACCGCAGTCACATTGTTCTCCACTCTCTACCACCTTGTTGCCACAATTTTTGAGTTCATATAGTTTCTCATGTTCTGGTGGAATTAACAGACAATGTTTCCTATCGCTATTCATTAGGTTAAAAAAACTGTCATAACTGCAATTGCTGAACTTACTTGTGTTGCTTTGTAATGGAGCCATAATGCAAGAATGCTGATCACAAGTGCAGTACTTCTCATCATGTAGCATGCCAAGGTTATGGCCCAACTGATGAGCAAAAGTTATAGTGAATGAGAACAAACTAGAAGTAATAAATGCCTCGACAGCAGATGCCCAGATGGGATCACACACTGTTCCTACAAACGATAATCCAAGCTTAACTCCAAAATGCCGATATACAAATAAGTGGCCAACATCATGTCTTAGACGCTGGATGAGTATCATTTTTCTCCATGTATTGAAAGTGTCCAGTAGTTCATCTATACTGTTTGTAATTGCTATGAGATTCCTTTGTGACCAAATCTCCAGTCCAACCACAGCCACATGAATCCCAAGAGGCTTATAGAGTGAATCTGCAATATGGACAGCATCCAGTACTTGTCTAGCAGCAAGTGTTTCATTTTTGCCAAAATGGACATACCATCCATGTCCCACCACAACTGCGATCTTCACATACCTGGTGTGCGACAGCCAGAGACTTCCTGGAGCATTTTTGCCCACTACATTCTCTGTGCTCTGGATCATGGCCTCTTGATGACTTTGCTCTTCCCCTGCTAGCCCACACCTCATGCGGACTGCACCCTCTTTCTCTTCCAACCGATACACCACATGTTGTCCAGCAGATGCCTGGGCAGGTTCAATTTCATAGATCTTACTTTCTACCTGCAGGAGGCCCCTGAGGCCCCCTGAGCAAGTGCTGAGGGCAACCAGAGAGGAGGGCTTGCCTTGTACAAAGCCATGGTAGTAACAGTCATCCCTGATGAAAGGATAGTCCACCTGGAGGTCCCCCTCCTTGCTGTAGGTGAAGACGGGGAAGTGTTTAGGGACAAAGCCCCTCTTCTGCCGGAGGTGCACCACGTGCCCCTTCCCCTCAACCTCCAGTAGGTAAGTGAGGTCTTGGGGTTCCCGCCCACGCCGGGGCGCCATCCTCCTTGGGATGATCACCTCATAGGAGACGAATCGGAAACCCTGAGGCGGCGCCTGACAAGAGGCCTGGCTCCAGAATACCCCGGAGGCGAACACCAGCCAGAGAAGCGCTCCGCCGGCGCTGCCCAACCCCATCTCTCCCCTCGGAGGCCAAGGGATGGGAGGGCCTCGCCTCACGTCGGAGGGAGACAGCGGCGGGAGCAGCCAGGCGGGAGGCGGCGGCGCGCCGCAACGGGAGGAGGGCAGCCATCGAGTCCCCCCTGCCTGGGCTCGACAGCAACCGGCTGTTCTCCCGTAGAACTGAGCAGCGAGGGGGAAGGGAGGGGGGAGCGGAGCGGAGCGGCACGAAAGGCGGGGAGCGGCGGTGGAAAGGGAGCGGCGAGGCAGCAGGGCCAAGGGCCCGGGAAGGCTGCGAGGGCGCTCCTGGGCGGGAAAAGCAAAGGCACAATTTGAGAGCAAAGTAGCGTTGCCAAGCTCTCCCCCCGCCCACTTCGTTTTCCCCCGTCGGGTTGTTTTGCTTTCCTTAACGCCCGGGAGCTCTAAAACAAAAAGAAAGAAGTGACCGTCCTGCTTGGCCCCCTTCCCCGCCTGCAAACGTCCAGCTCGCTCCCAGCCCGAAAGTCTCGGTTGGCGTCTGTGTCCCACCACCGGGGAACAGGGCAGGTTCAGCTTTTCCCAGTCCATCGTTTCCGTGCCAGGAAAAGCTGCTCCCGCGTAGTGTCTGCGCCGTCTGGCGCCGCTTGCCGTGCTGCGTAACGATTGGCGGGTACAACCAGGAGACCGAAGGCAAACGAAACTCGACGTCTTCTTTATCCTTTTCCCTACAAAGGTCATCGCCTCTTTCTCTCCTAATGGAAGCCGCGGGAGGGGAGCGGGGAGGCAAATAAAGCTGTAAACAGTTCGGTTTCTGAATGAATTCGTCAGAAGGTTTAAGAAGGTTGCGGGGGCGCGCGGAGTGGCATTAAAGGGTAAACCCACCGAGGCGACCTTGGTAGTGGCATTCAGTCTCCACAAGAAACTGTCAACTATTGAAACAGCGAGAGTGCTGGACCTTCAGAAACCCACATAAATGTTCCGCATCGTGTAGTGTTCGAGGGTGCTCAGCCAGTGAAAACAGGAGCTGGGGCCAAACAGCAGTCACGACTTCACCGCCAGTGGTGCAGCTAGGTAATTTTAGACCCTGGACTTAATGGTCTTAAAGTGGGGGGAGGCTTTAGATGGCCATGTGTTTGCTGCAGTTTGTAATTAAGGAGTTGTATTAGTCTTAACGTTTTTATTAATGTTTTATATAAATGTTTTAGCAATTATGTATTTTAATGTATATCATAATGTATTTTAATGTATTTAATTTTTTTGTAAACCATTTAGATTTATATACCACTTACCATATTTAAAAATACGAAGTAAAATGGATAAAAGTAATATTCCCCTTCTCCCCAAACCCCCCCCCCCCACTACTCCATGGTTTTAACACTGCTTCTGCACTCCTGATACATTAGACCAAACACATATTTTAAAAACTGTTCCAACCTTAGGTCCCCAGATGTTGCTGGCCTACAGCTCCCAGCATGCCTAGCCAGCATGGCTAATGGCAAGGGATTCTGGGAGCTGTAGTCCAGCAACATCTGGGGATCCAAGGTTGGAGAGCCCTAGCCTGATAAAAAGAAATTCTCTGAAGATTTGCAGTTTCACACTTTAAATTCACTTACATCATGGCGCCATCATGATTACATGAATAAAAGGGAGTTTGCTTCTCCTGCCCTGATGCTAAATACCGTACATTTCCTTTTGTTGCATAAGATAATACATATTTTAAAGTATAATAAAAAGTGCATCAGTAACCACATATATCTCCTGCCAGCAGCTGACTATAAACATTTTTAAACACAAGATGGAAAAAAAAAAAGGATACTACAGCTACCAGCATCAGCCGCAGTGTGCCTCAAAGCTGCCCAAGCCAGCCCAGGTGGTGCTGACGCTGGGCCAGTTTGCTGCTGCCCCCATCACCTGTTGCTCTCTGGATGGTCATTTGCAGGAGCTCTGGGCTGCAGGGCCCTAGACTTTGGCTCAAAGGTCCAGCCCTAGCACTGATCACTGCTGTCAAAGTTGTACTGAACTTCTTTGCTAGCCTCTCTACTCCGCACCGGGTCACAAGGTATATGTGAGATTTAAGGGAAAGGACATTTGTAAAACAAGTTTAAAGAGGAGGTTGCAAATCCACACAGGATAGAGATCCTCCTCACCTCACTGAGCCATGGGGTTCTGTAGGGCTGCAATCCTACACTCACTCACCTGAGAATAAGTCCCATTAAACTCAGTGGCGCTTACTTCGAGCAGACATAAAGGAATTTCACTGTCAGTGGCTTTGGGTCAGTCACTGATTCACAGCCTAATCTACCTGGTTCACAGAGTCATTGCGAGGGTAAAATGGGAAGGGGAAGAACATCTACACCTCCCTAAGCTCCTTGAAAGGAGGACAGGATAGAAATACAATGAATGAACAGAAATTTTAAAATACTTCAGACCTCGGAGCAGGAGGTGCAGGGGGGAGTAATTCAAAAGGAGAAATCAATTAGAACATATGAATAGTGTTGGAGGCTCACGCCAACAGACTATTGGCAACTAATAGGACAGGATATATTGAAATTTAGATTTCTGTGATCTTGGAAACATTAACAATTTTCCTAAATTTTAAAAGTAGTCATCCATCCACTTTCTGGTCACCCCAGAATAGAGATATTTTGGCACACCTACAGATCTGGATGTAAGTTCTATTGAACTCAATAGAGCCTTTTCAGTAGACATGTGTAGGGTTGCACTGTATACCTCCCTGAGCTCAAGAAACAACATTTTAGTCAAGGAGCTCACCAGGTAACACTTCCTCCTCCCACTCCATCTTTCTATATTTTGTTTAATGTAGGTTATAAGGCTTCATAGGCAAGGACCTGTTTCTATGAAATTGTTTCTTGGCTTGAACTTATAGATAGCATGGGCTTCAAAACAAATTAAAGTCTCAGACTATGTATGCAGTAATGCAGGGGGTGGGCAGAAAGTAGATCTCCAGATGTTTGGATCTTCAACCCCTAGCATTCTTGACTATTGGCCATGCATGTGGAGATCCTACCTTCTGCTCACTCCTGCAATAATATATGTCTAAAATCCATCTGACTTTCACAATCTATTCAATTATGCACACCTGCTCCACATTCCTTATAGCAGGCAAGAGTAGGCTACAGGTCAACAAAACTTGAAGCAGTGAGGAATGGATTAGGCTCTGCACTGTTATACACCATGCTATTCCTGTTTTGTTTTGTTAATGTTTTTTTACAAATTATTTTTATTTATTTTAAACAAACTACAACAAAAAGTAACACTAAATAAAAAACAATAAAAATCAGATGGACTTCGGATTTTCTCTACAGGAAAGATAAATAACAATATTTTCTCTTACTCTATAATTACAAAGGAGGTTATTTTTTCTATTGTCCAAAAGAGGTTTCCACATATCAATAAACCCAAATAGTATCTTTACTCTGGTTAGTGACATAAGTTAACTTAACTATCTAACAGTTCCCAGAAAAATAATCACGCTGTCAAACGAAATTGAATTCCATTTACTTCTTTTCCACTGATCCATTAACCCCAAAAGAAATAAACTTATATTCCATATTTTAAGGCTTTCTTACTCATTTTGTTACCTCTGCTCCAATTCTTTTTTTTTAAATTATTCTTTCTGCAAAATCACCCACCTTTTTAAAGTAACTTCAATTTAAATCCCTAACCCTTGAAAGTCACAAGCCACTCCAACATCTTCCCCAGCCCTTCATTCTATCATAAACAATGTTAAACCTGTTATACAATATTATATAGCACAATATTAAACATTCTTTTTAAGCATAAAATAATCACTCTGTCAAAGTAAAAAAACAAACCCTATCTAGATTAGTTCATATTCAAAGTTTTTAAGCTTTCTACTGTTCTCTCCCGCTCTGTTTTAAATCTTTCTGCAAAATCATTTGCCATTTAAAGTAAACTCATTTAAGTCTCTGTCCCTTGATAATAGAGGTCACACCTTCATGGCAAACTATCAGAATTATATCATATTAAACCTGTTATACAATGTAGGCATTTTTTTTTATGCATAAAGCAATCACACTGCCACACAGAATAGAGTCCATATCTAAATAGATTTATATTCGAAGTGTTTAGGTTTAATACTCTTCTCTCCAACTTTTAAATCTTTCTGCAAAGTCACCTGTCATTTAAAATAAATTAATTTAAATCTCTATCCCTTGAGAATAATGGTCACACCTTCAGGGCAATCCATCACAATTATATTTATGTCCTCCATTTTCATTCTTGTAATACAACGTTGTTGGAGAATTTGATCCTTTGACTTCTGACACAATGGACCCCATATGTCTCTTAAGCCCCCTCTTGATCTGATAAATATGAAATTTATTCTGTAGGTTTTGCCAAACTCTCTCAGTATCCCCCTCTTTCTAATCCAAGCATTTTTCCAATTTTTAATGATTCTTTCTCTAGAATCTTCATCAGAAACTGAAGTAACTTCAGGTATCAAACCATATTCTTTTTCTATAGATTCCAACAAAGCCCTGTTATTTTTTCTGTCAGACTCTCTGTATGACACTTCAGATTTATACTTTTAAGATTTCAACTTTTTCGTTAATCTGTTTCGTCTCTCCAGGTATTTGCCTTATCAAACTGTCCAGCTCCTTATCTTCTTCTGTCATCTCTTTTGTGCATACGGGCCTCTTGTCCATTTTTTCCATAGCAAAGTCCATTTTATTTTCAATTTCTTCTAATTTTTTATCCAGTTCAGAAAATTGGTCAAATAATTTCTGGAACAAATCAAGTGAGGCCATTTTTTCTACAGGTAGGTTTATCAAAAGGGGGGGAGGGAAACCATGGAGGAGCTAATCCAAGATCCTAAACTCTCTTTACTGCTCCTGTTCCAGCTTTTCCCTCCAGCATAGCAACAGAAGGCACTAGGCAGTCAGATCAGTGAATTTAGTTGCATACAGCAGCTGACTTCTGGGTGGAGTTTAAAATGTTGAACTGACGCTTCCTCGAAATCGGGGGGGACCGACACGGCGTGAAATCCAGTCAAGAGGTTATCCTGGCTGGGTAATCTCCTCGGAATAAGAGGATGATCTAAGAGTGATTCCCAGCATATCTCTAAATGCTCTCTCTCTGAGTTATTTTGCAGTGGATTGGGCGTCTGCAGTTTCTCTCGGGGAGGGGTAGAGAGTGGGAGTATCCATCATCGCTCACCGCCGCGTCTGGAGTTCTTTTCTCAAGAACCTGAAGATCGACAACTCCATTTCTTAAAGATTTATTGCCAATTAGTAACAAAGAGAAATTTTATCCACAATCAGGACTAAATACCCTTTTCTCTGGAATATTAAAAAGAAAATATGCTTCAAAAACTTCATAATCAGAAGATCAACAAATGTGGTTTGAAATGAGAAAGAGGTAATCTAACTCCTTTTACTTTGGATTTTGGAAAAGTATAAAGCGGTATTAGCAGACTGTTAAATTTATACTGCATCACAGACAAGATGGCTACTTATGATTTGTGGCTGAAGCTAGCCGACAAGTTAATGGGGATGTTTAAAGTATTCAAAAAAAATGGCTGGAGAGGTTGGTGAAATCAGAAGTGCGGAATGTAAAAATAAATCAAAAATTACAGGACAATGCTGAGGATGACCGATCGTTTCTGAAGTTTGAACAGAACAGGGAGAATAACGAAGATTGATGTGCTACGAGAGATAAAAACTGAACTTTCAAAGAGAGAAAGCAAAAAGGAGGAGATTGCCATTGAAGTGGACAGTGAAGATGTTTTTGAGAAGTCATTCACAGAGAACTGGGAAGGTGATTGCTGCCGGGCTATTTGGAGGAAGCCAGCTATGGCGGCTCACAAGGGGGGGGAAAGTTTTTTGTGGAACATGAGCCTGAAAAAGATGTATATTGTGAACACTGTGTTTGATCGGGGAAAATGGTTTGTTGACTATTGGATGGGATAAATGGTTTGACCCATGTTATGAAAAAATGGTTTGCTGATTATTGGATGGAATAAATGGTTTGACTTATATTATGATAACTGCTGACTATTGGTGGAAGGGCGAAGTTCTTATGAAAGAAGTAAGAGGGTTCAGTTTCCCAAATGGATTGATGGGAGGACTCCAAGTGGGAGAAATCTAAAGGGATCTCTGATAGTGATCCAAAAAGAACATTCATAAATCTGAACCTAAAGGGGTGGGTGAGAGGAACCCCTTTGAGAGAAAGGATAACTTCTCCAGAGTGAGATGGCTTTTCTTTGTACTTTTCATTAATGTGGTGGCTTTGATCTTGAAGGGGGCATAGTTAGGAAGGATGGGATTAGAAGAAAGATTAGTTGCTGAGTAAAATAAGAATAAGGTTTAATATTGAATTAGAATCTGAATAATAATTGGTTATTGGTAAAAATGTATTGAGTCTGGATGAAACTTAGCATTGAGAATGATTAATGGAAAGGAAATAACTAAATGTGGATTAAAATTTGGGTTGTGAAGTAATGTGGAAATGTGAAACTATTTTATTTTTTTTAATGAAATAAAAGCTAGGCTGTTTGTTTTTATAAATAGAGGGAAAGAAGATAGATATTTTCATTAAATATAAGTAGAAATATTAAATATTGTTCAAGTAGAAGGATTATTATTTATGTTTAGGAGTAAAGTGCTGTAAGATTTTGAGGCTTTGTGAATTTGTGAGGTTGATAAATAAGAGAGAGGGGAACACACACACACACACACACACACATATATTGCTTAAGAGAAAAAAGAAAGCAATTTATTTATGATTATATAGAAGATTTGATGTTATACTTGGTTGTGGAAAAATTGGAAGTCCTTTTTAGTTTTGGTTCTTGTTCTGTTCTTTGTATTTTGTTTTTATGGATTTTAAAATTTAATTTAAAAAATTTCCAAAAAAAAGCCCCAATCCCACAGCAGCTCTATATTTAGCAACTTCGCCCATATACACTTTAAATTATTTTTAAAAGATAAGATGGATAGAGAACCTCTATCCCATTTCAAAACTTTCATTATAAATCTTCCCTTTTGTAAAACTGTTTTACACAGAGGTTTTAAATCTTTAATTCCTTCCGATATTTATAGTCTCAGGAAAAAAGGTCTTGCTGTAAGGAATTTCAACTTAACTGTAGAAAAGATCTCTCTTAGTTCAGATATAATTATAATCTATAAATCTTTAAAGAAATGGGGGATGGCAGGCTTTAGTGTCCTTTTCAGGTCTCCAAATGCACCGTGGAGCAGGCTGTTAATCCTTCACTCCGGGTTATTCCCACAAGCTGACTGTTGAGACTCTCGGCAGTAAGACTCACCAAAAGCGACCCTTTTTGGAGTCAATAAGGCTTATCTCTCATCTTTCCCCTTACTCCAGGGGAGTTTTCACCTGCTAGGATCCCTCCTGGCCAGGTTTACAAATTGCGTTGTTCCTCCACTTATTTATGAAGGTGTTCAGTCCGCCACTGCCCCCACCGGAAGTTCACCATGCTATTCCTGTTTTAAGACATGTGTTGGACTCTTCAAGTAAAGTGGTAGGACAACAAAGGCTCAGTACAGATATTGCATAAAGTCTTCACAGCTTTCAATTATTGCAGATGTGTATCATTTTGCAGTAAGGATGGCACAAGCATTTTTTGTAGTAAAAACAATCATTGACTGCCACAACTGAGTGTTCGCAGTGCAACATGCACTTGTGCTGCACTTTAGAAATTAAACGCATGTATTGGACTGGGAATACACTTTAGCTGAATCTTTAACTGCAAGCAGCACCTATTTTAATTAAAGAATGAGCCTCCCACAAAAATTAAGACAACATTGTCAGCCTTGAGAAGGAAGGCCTTGTTCAGTTCATTACAACAGAAAAGTAAATATTAGTTCAGTAAAATAGGAAAATAGAAGTAATAGTTCAGTAAAATATAAGTGCAATTGGAGACACAGCAGGTATGCTTGATAGAGAAAATGTAGTTAATGAAGATCTTTCCCCCTAGTAATAGCAATGTATAGAACCTGTTCCCATTTAAGAAAGGATTGACCACTGATTGATCATACACACATACACACACACAATTTCTGAAAGTGAAAAATATTTCATCTCAGTATTTTACAATTTAAATATGAATGCTAGAATGAGAGGATGATTTTCTAACTCAGCTCTGAAGCCATGTAGCACTCTAAAATGTTAGAGGTAAGTGACAATTTTCTTCAAATCTCTTTCTAAATAATTTGGGGTAAAATAACTCGCATTGCTATGTAGCAAAAAAATATATATTGTAGAGCAATCTGTGACAGTGATGATCAACTTGTCATTTATACATAACACAAAACCCAGTTGAAATTAATCTTCTGAGCTCAGTAAAAATTTATTTTGTTTGGAAGCTGGCAGTTCATACAAAATGCTGAAAATGTTTTATTTTGCATTGATACAATACAGAATTTGAATAATGGAGAGGAGAAAAAACACAAGCTGAAACCCATCTATGTACTTCATAGAGTAAAAAAAAAGGAAAAATAAGAACAGCAACATGATCATCCAATAGATGACTGATTAGAAATACATTTATCCCTTCCCCCCAAAAGAAGTTTATTCCTGCCCCCTTTCCCTATTCAAACCAGACAATATTTACAAGCTATATATTTACAAACTACAGATATCAAGTATCTTATAAAGCAAATTTCTTCCGTGCTAGCAGCTGACACACTAACATATTACTTCTTTAGGGCACAATCCTGTGGCCCTCCAACCTTGTCTGGGGGGGGCATAGGATTATTCAGAGCCCCAGCTTGGAGGTCCTGCGAGCTTGGACCTGGGACTCAGAACACCGAGCCCCCGCCCTGTCCCCCTCGCAGCAACTGCCTCCCTGAGGTCGCAAATCGGCCTCGGAGAAGAGGAAAAGGGGTGTGCTGGGGGGCAGGGAGGGAAGGATGCTGGAGCCCACAGCTTATGCCCTATCCAAATGGTGCCCAGCCTCCTTCCCTCCTCCTTGGAAGAGCTTCATCTAGATGGCCGAAAACGGCCGTCGAGATGAAATGCAGGGCATGGAGGTGGTAAAGATCGCTGCCACCATGCCTCGCACCGTGCATTGGATACACGTACACCTCCAAGTTCGAAGGCTTACTGCATTGAGGGCGGGGGAGATAGGATTGCACTCCCCATTATAAAAAAAATTCAGAAGGGGGAAAAGAATTCTGGACTGTACAAAAACATAAGAGTACAATAAAATTAAATTATGGCAGATAGCTTCTAGCTCCCGCCCGCCCCACACCCAGGTTGTCAGGCGCCAGAGCTAAATAAGATATCCTTAGCTAATGCCACTGAAAGCTTTAGAGTGTAAACCACACCATTATACATTTTGTATTTCAGGAAAAGTTTATAGTGATGAATGGAGAAGGACCAAGCTTATGGAACACTCCTGCAACCCCACTGAATTGACCCAGTAATTCTTGACCATCATTCTCTAATACTTAGATATATATCAACAACACAGACACCTCCTTTCATGTCCATCTATGCACTGTTCAAGGTTAACCAAAAGTAATGGGCAAAACCACAGAAGACCATTTAATCATTATGTGGGCAAGAAGATTAGTGTACTTTTTTTCTCCTCTACCCCAACTTTAATTAGACTCTAATTTGGGAACAAAGTCAGATAGAAAATAAAAATACAAATTCAGAAAAAGAGCATCTAAGCCGATGTAAACATAACTGTATTGTTATGACAAATTAATGAACATAAAGAACGTCTGTGTATCCAGCATTATGGACTTATAAACCTTATTAGAAAGGAGACTGGATTATTCCAATTATGGTGTGTGTTAGGAGAGATAAAGGAGAATCTCAAATTTCAGCCTACATTTCACTTCCAGTTATATGGAAGTTATAAAGTAGTTATGAAAATCTTTTCATCTATAGCCAACATCATCTTTCTACTGCTTTCTTCACATAATCCCATCATGTGACATTTGCTATTCTTGTTCCAATGGCACACATAGCAGTGGGAACCAAAGAAGATGATAATGAAGATTGATAAATTATATAGTTTTGGCTTTTCCTTGAAGGTCTTCTTTCCAAAAGCATAATTTTCCATGGTCTAATCTCTGTGAAAGGGGAAGAGGAATTTTCAGCTAAAGACAAGACAGTGATAAAAAGCATAGAAAATAATGGGGGAAAGAAGCTTCACAAGGTACACAATGTGAAATTCAATCTTGAAGATTAAAATAGGAAGCCATTTCTTCTTGTATGTGGCTAAACGTTTGCAACTAACAGGTATGTAAACAGTTAATTCAAAGGAAAAAACATAATTCCACATGTTTACGCCTTGAAATGTCATAGTCCACCAAGCAGTTTTCAGACAGCAAACAACTTTCATCCCCTTCTTTGCCAAGTTCCTGCCAGTTAAGACTGTCATCTCCCCTTCTGTCATTGCAGTCTCATCCGTTTCTCTGGTGGCCCTTTAGTGCTAGTGCTCTGCTGTGTGATCTTGGCAGTCTCTTTCTCCTCTTGTTTTATAGCTTCAGGGGCTGGCTCTGGCTCCTTCTTGATCTGATCCACTGGAAAAATAAAACACATGAAAACCTAATTCTAATGGCTTCAGATGTCTGATTCTCAGTGCTACAATGTATTTTCCAGGTTGTTAAAAAGATTTAAGTGAAAGAACTACCTCAAGTTTCAGCAGGAATCATCTGGGATCAGATTTATTCCCATTCCACTTTTGCTGGGACAGAGCAGTTTCATCAACTAGGTAATGCAGGGATGCTCTTGACCCATGGGGAAGCAGCCCTTAAAACTTTTCCAATTTGCAGGCATCCTGCCATGACTCTTAAGGCCACCAGAGCAATGCAAAACTGCCAGGACACAAACATCACTTGAACTGCTGCATTCAGATTTTCTTTTCCTACCTGTGAATCATAGTTTCGCACACCCAGGATGTTTATAAAAAAGAGGGAAGGGAATGAATTCTTTGAGGTCCCAGCACAGGGAACATGTACATATAAAGGCTTGTAACAAGCATGGGCAGTATCCAATGCTGCCCATCCACCAGCGGGGCCCAGCACCACTTCCGTTCCGCAAGCAGCCAGCGCCTCTGATTCCCTTCCACAAGTGCCGCCCAGTGGCCCACCTTTATGCGAGCTCCACCGGCCTGCCCCGTTCGAGAAACTAGTGTTTCCACTTGTTTCAATTTGCCTCTGGCAGCACTAAATCTCCATTCCGCAAGCGGTGGATGCTGCCTGTGGAAGGAAATTGGCAGGGCTGGCTGCTCGTGGGTCGTCTCCATTGGATACTGCCTCCTGGATTTCGGTAGTGGCAACCTTCCCAAGAGCCTCAGCTTAAACTAAGCCTAGACAATCTCTGGATTTGATCCCATTTTAAAATGTTAACTGAATTCTCACCTGGGATGGGTTTTTCGCCAGGCTTTTGCTGTAAACAAGAGGGGGGAAATTGAGTCAAAAATCAGAAATACATGGCTTCGCTTTGACATAATCTTGGTAAGCTGAGCTTTGTATTCTACAGAACTGCCCCGTATAATGAACCAGACACATGAGCATGAGGACAAAGCTGGGATTCGGCTCTCATGCATGCATTAGCTACCCTCCTGTGAGTGTACTCACACAGGAACAATATGGTAGTCACACAAAGACAAGCCTTCCACTGCTATCCCACTCACTCTAGGTCATGATATGATAGGTAGGCTACCAGTATTTTATAGTTCTCATCCCCAAACTGGGAACATGGACACTGCTTGTCATATAGATTCCCCTTTCCCCTGGATGTACAATATCACGCAAAATAATTATAAACAGGGCTTATTACGCAGTTTAGACTAATAGTCCCATAAACCCACAGTTCTGCCCTTTCCTGAAAGGAAAGGATAAAGTAATGTGAGCCGACCATTTGTCCATCTTGCCTTAAAATGACAGCATGTCATAAGTAAAACCAGTACTATAGACAGTAGATAAAAAGACACAATCTACCAGGACTGTCTCTTGAGCAAGCTCAATTGAAATGAAAAAAAGTTAAGCAACAGCAAACCGCAGTCTTGTGCAATGCCTTTCATTCTGCAAGAGATGCTCCAAGTAGACTGTGTACATATTTTTGTAACGGAAAGTCAAAATAATTAATCTTCATTCATTGTGATTTAAAAAACAACAGATTAACATATGTAGTCGGATTTTCCATGTCAACCATAACAGAACATTCTACTCTTCAAGCTTGAAACTCATAGCTATCCCCCGAATTAAAAAATCCCAATACATACAACTGACGCTAGATACAGTGGTTTGCAGCCTTACTAGTACCTGCACAAACTTAGGAGGAAATTTTTGTCTCAGATCTAAAAGTAATGCATCCACACGCTGCCTCTGGAAAATAGAGCTTGGTTCTTCTTTCTTCTTGGCTTTGGGTTTGGCTTTATCTGAAAACAACATTTTTGAGGTCATATTGCAACATCCCATTAGAGCATAAAGATTTGTTTGTCTTTTTATCCTTTTATAAATATTTAAGAAAACATGTAAAATATTTATGGATCATATTTTCTAAACTTAATAAAGAACTACAAGAAATAAATTTTATTTGTATGAACGCTAAGATCAAGGAAGAGATTGAGGTGTTTGACATTGCCCTTTTCAGGCAGAATAACTGCAGTAAAAATGAATGTGTTACCTAAGATTAATTTTATACTACAACATATACCTATAGCAACTATAGAAGAAATAAAATAATGAATACATGGCAGGAAATGATCAATAAGTTTATTTGGGATGATAAAATGCCCAGAATAAGATTTAAGACAATGCTTATTAATGGAAGGAAGGGGTTCTTTCACTGCCAGATATACAGAGCTATTATTCTGTCAGTTGTTCGTTACAGATATCTGAATGGTTTACTCAAGCAGGAAAAAGCTATTTAAGTAACCTGGACCTGCTTTGTTTTGGATGAAACCTAAAAATAGAATTTTGCCAGAAAAAAAAATAGTTGTATTACTCCTGTTATGGAAGGTCTGGGGTAAATTGAGATAAAGAGCCAGTGTGGCGTAGTGGTTAGAGTGTTGGACTGGGACTCGGGAGATCCGGGTTCTAGTCCCCGCTCGGCCATGAAACTCACTGGGTGACTTTGGGCCAGTCACTGACTCTCAGCCTAACCTACCTCACAGGGTTGTTGTGAGGATAAAATGGAGAGGAGGAGGAGGAGGATTATGTAAGCCGCCTTGGGTTCCTTGCAGGAAAGAAGGCAGGGTATAAATATAATAAATAAATAAATAAATTACGTCCTTTAAAATTATCACCACTTGCTTCTGTATTGTATGATCCCAGAGTTTAACAGAAACAGAATAATTGGCCGGTTTATAAAATGGCAATGACATGGCACTGCTAAATATAAGGAATGGGTAGATAATAATCATGTTAGGACACACAATTAACTATCAGGATAATGTAAGACTAGCATTTTTAAAATATTTCCAGATCAGGATTTCTCAGACTTTGGTTAAGGGTTCAGGAAGAAGTTGTAGGACAATTAAATCAATTTGAAAATAAAGTATGGGAAAACCGAGGTGCTTCGGAGGGGGAGGGAAGGAGGCTGGAGCACTGTCAGGATACCTCCCCTCCCTGCCCCCCCGAATGCCCCCTTTACCCCCTCTTCAAGGTTGATTTCCTGTCCTTAGAGAGGCAGCTGGTGTGGTTCTTTCTGCGTTGGCTGCAAGGGGGGGAGGGGGACCGGAGCGCGGATCCCCAGCTCTGAGGTCAGAGCTCTTGTCTCCAATCTTGGATCTGTGAATCCAAAGTATCCTGTGGCCCACTAGATGCATCTATGGACCACAGGATCACTCTCTCAGCAATACTTAGCAAAATTACATAGGTTTGTATGTAAAACAAGGAAGGCATCAAATAAATAAATTTGAAGAAGAATGGTAGCCTTTAGGGATTTTTGGAACAATAAGTGAAGAGTGGATTATAGTAATTATTTTCTTCCGCTGTAACTTACAGGAAGAAAGGATAAGGGTTTTGTTTTGTTTTCTGTTGTTCGTCTGCTTGGATAGTTATTGATGATTATACCTGCCTGTGTTTTAAGATCCTCTTTGTAGGCCCTGCTCATTGGCCTGTCACCAAGATTAGTAAGGTTGGTGGACACCACAGATAGGGCCTTCACAATGGTGGCCCTTATCTGATGGAATTCCCTCCCGAGAGATATATGGCTGGCCACATCTATGACTGCTTTTAAGAGGGTTTTAAAAATTCATCTTTTCTCCCTGGCTTTTAATTGAAAATTTTAATGATATTTACTGCTGATAGATACTTTGAAATTGTATTTTCATAGATTTCATAGATCATAGAGTTGGAAGGAGCCTACAAGGCTATAGTCCAACCCCCTGCTCAATGCAGGGAACTAGAGGAGGGGGTCTCCCATCCAAGTAATAACCAGGCCTGACCCTGCTTAGCTTTCCACACTCAGACAAGCTGAGCGAGCGTAAGCCACAGGCCTGTTTTATTGAAAATGGTTTTATTTTAAATTGTTTATAGAATCATAGAAAAGTAGAGTTGGAAGGGGCCTACAAGGCCATCAAGTCCACCCCCTGCTCAATGCAGGAATCCAGGTCAAAGCATCCCTGACAGAAGGCTGTCCAGCTTCACCTTCAATGCCTCCAGAGTGGAAGAGCTCATCACCTCCCTAGGTAGTTGGTTCCATTGTCTTTTTGCTCTAACAGTCAGGAAATTTTTCCTGATGTTTAGGTGGAATCTGGGTTCCTGTAACTTGAGCCCATTATTCCGTGTCCTGCAAACTGGGATGATCGAGAAGAGATCCTGGCCCTCCTCTGTGTGTCAACCCTTCCAGTACTGGAAGAGTGTGATCATATCTCCCCTCAGTCTCCTCTTCTGAAGGCTAAACATGCCCAGTTCTTTCAGTCTCTCCTCACAGGGCCTTGTTTCCAATCCCTTTATCATCCTTGTTGCCCTCCTCTGAACCCTTTCCAGTTTGTCTACATCCTTGTTAAAGTGTGGTGCCCAGAACTGGACGCAGTACTCAAGATGAGGCCTAACCAGTGCTGAGTAAAGGGGAATTATCACTTCCCGCAATTTGGAAGCTATACTTCTATTAATGCAGCCCAAAATAGCATTTGCCTTCTTTGCAGCCACATCACATTGCTGGCTCATATTCAGTTTGTGATCTACCACAATGCCAAGATCCTTCTCACTTGTAGTATTTTTGAGCCAAGTGCCCCCCATTCTGTAACTCTGCATTTAGTTTCCTCTCCCTAGGTGTAGCACTTGGCATTTATCCCTATTAAATTTCATTCTGTTGGCTTCAGCCCAGCGCTCCAGCCTATCGAGATCGCTTTGAATTTTGTTTCTGTCTTCCAGAGTATTAGCTGTTCCACCCAACTTTGTATCGTCTGCAAATTTGAAAAGCATTCACTGCACCTCCTCTTCCAAGTCATTAATAAAAATGTTGAATAGCACTGGGCCCAGGACCGAGCCTTGTGGTACACCACTCGTTACCTCTCCCCAGTTTGAGAAGGTACCATTGATAAGCACTCTTTGAGTCAGATTCTGTAGCCAATTGTGGATCCACCTGATAGTTGTTCCATCCAAAGCCCACTTTTACCTAGCTTGCTAATCAGGGTATCATGAGGCACTTTGTCGAAAGCTTTGCTGAAGTCCAGATATATTATGTCCACAGCATTCTCACAGTCCACAAGGGAGGTTACCCGATCAAAAAATGAGATCAGATTAGGTAGTCTGGCAGGATTTGTTCTTGACAAATCCATGCTGGCTTCTACTAATCACTGCATTGTTTTCAAGGTGCTTGCAGACTGACTTCTTTATAATCTGCTCCAAAATTTTCCCAGGGATTGATGTCAGATTGACTGGTCTATAGTTCCCAGGTTCCTCCTTTTTGGTTTTTTTAAATTATTATTTATTTATAAATTTTTATTTATAATTTTTCAAACAATATATAAAACAACTACGGTAAATAACAAACATACAACTTATATAGTGGTCCCATCACCACGGGACCAAAGAATACATTCTATCTCTATAATCTATTGTTATTCATTATTCCAAGAATACAACATATCTTGACACGGCATGCTCCCTTTCCCCTTATTTAATACAAAATCCAAAAATAAACCCCAGATATCCTTAAAATTGTTTTTCTTTAATTGTCCCCTTTGACATTTGATATTACAAGTTAACATATCATTTAAAGCCATATCCCACACTTCTTTATACCAGTCAGTGATAGAGAAAACTTGCTGAACTTTCCATTTTCTTGCTATCATTAATTTACCCGCCGTTAACAAATTTACAATTAATTCTTTAACATTTTGAGGACCAGCCACCTTTTTGGTTATTGGTAACAACGCTAATTTAGGACAAACTTCTAAATCAATACTAACAATTTCTGATATTTCTTCAAAAATCATTTTCCAAAAATCCAATACATTTTTACAACTCCACCACATATGAGCATACGTACCCAGCTCCTGGGGCAACCTCTCCAACAATTGGAGAACATTTATTATCTATTTTGTTTATTCTCACTGGAGTCAGGTACCATCTCCAAATTAACTTATAGAAATTCTTTTATCCTTATTGACATATTTTTTGATATTCGCATATCCCATATCTTATTCCACTCTTCTTTTGCTATTTCCTCTTCAAACTCTGTATCCCAAACTATCTTAAAATTTTCCGCTTGCTCTTCTGATTTCTGAATCATTTTATATATCATCTTTGTAATACGGTACCTCTAGCTGATACATTCCCTTCTATAAGTTCTCTAGACATAACCAACTGCTCCTTCTTGCCCTTTTTGCAGATAGGAACAACATTTGCCCTCCTCCAGTCATCTGGCACTTCACCTGTCTTTCATGATTTCTCAAAGATAATAGACAGTGGTTCTGAGAGTTCTTCTGCCAGTTCCTTTATTACTCTAGGATACAGCTCATCAGGCCCTGGAGATTTAAATTCATTCATAATAATCAGGTGTTCCTTGACCATTTGCCTATCAATCTCAAGCTGCAATCCTGCCCCTTCAGTCTGCACTTCAGGTTTGCCAGGGACATAGACTCTCTTTTGGGAGAAGACCGAGCCAAAGTAGGAATTGAACACTTCTGCCTTTTCTTTGTCTTCTATTATCAATTTGCCATCCTCATTGCGTAATTGAGCCATCATTTTTTCCTCTGTCTTTTACTGTGCACGTATCTGAAGAAAGCTTTTTTGTTGCTTTTAGCATCCTTCGCTAGCCTCAGCTCATTCTCAGCTTTAGCCTTCCTGACATTATTCCTGCAGTTCTGTGCTACCTGCCTGTACTCTCCCCTTGTAGCCTGGCCTTCCTTCTACATCCTATATGTGTCCTTTGTTGTTCTCAGGTCATCTCTGAGTTTTTTGTGAAGCCACACTGGCTTCTTCTGTTGCCCTCTGCCTTTTTTCCTTGTGGGAATTGTTTGCCATTGGGCCTTTAGAATTTCCTTCTTTTAAAACTCCCAGCCCTCCTGGGCTCCTTTTCTCATTAGAGTCGCTTACCATGGGACCTTACTTATCATTGTTCTGAGTTTATTAAAATTGGCTTTCCTAAAATCCAGGGTACGCGTTTAGCTACACTCAGCTTTTGCTTCCTTTAGAATCAAGAACTCAAGTATAACATGGTCACTTTCCCCCAGAGTTCCCAAAATATAAAAATATTTTATATTTAATATGATTTTATTAATATATGGTTGTGGGTTTTTTATGCTGTAAGCCACCATGGGAAAACAATGTTCTTGAAAGGTGGCTAAGAAATTGGTTAAATAAATCAACATTGGGAAGTGAATGTAGATTTCATCTTTCTTGCTGAGCCTGCCCTATAAGCCCCGACCCCTAAACAATAAATCAAAATTGCCTGCCTCCAACAGCAACATTATGCAGACTCTTGACTTTTCTGGAATGCTTTACCTCTTTTCTAATCATTGGGCTTTAGAATTAACAGACTCCAGTAAAGTATACACATTAAGCCTAATCCTAGATGTTTTTGCCAAAAAGGAGGAGGAGAATGGATTTTAAAGCCTGGAGTCTTTAGATAACGTACCTCGTTCCTCTTGATCTTTGAAATGCCACCAATAGCCTTTGGAAGGGTGGTAGCGGCAGTAGGACATGGCTTCCTCAAAAGCCGACTGAATTCCATGCACTGCACTGAGCTTGAAAAAGATAAGTTTGAAGGAAAATGTATGAATTCCCTCATAGTACTGTATTTTAGCCATCCAAACTGACCAACTCACAAAATAAAATTCATTTATACATATATAGCCCAATATTCTGAGCTTGTTTGGTATAGAATCTCTCTATGGCTTCATACAGAAGCTCTAGGGAAGGGCAAAGAGGGACTAAGGAGAACCATGCAGTAGATCCTCTGCTCAGTAAAGAAAACAAAAGGGTTCTGAGGGCGGGAGGGAGACATGGGGTAAAGGGTAGGCAGTCTGAGTATGCCCAGTGGCAGTTCCTTACTACTACAGAGATTTCACACATATATCTTCTTCCGGGGCCATTTCTGGATGCCTTCAACTTCTGAAGTTAGGTGGGTTGCAACCATTGAGGGGGCCTTCTCAGCTGTGGTGTCCCATTTGTGGAACATGCTCCCCAGGGACAAGTACTAGAGCTAAGTTCTGCTGCAGAGAATTTTCCTCTTTAAATGTAAAAGCAATACACCATGCAGTAGTTTACAGTTCAAAACAACTCTAAAACTTCTTATTTTCACTACTGCACATACATTTTTCACAAAAGGTGAAGGAGATCCATTTCTTATACTTTTTCCTCAGAAGCTTAAGGGGAAAGGAGCAGGAAACAAACCAAAGCATTGCACTGATAATTCCTTTATTATAAGAAAATGTATAGCACAGAGACTTACCACTCTAGAGTTCACAACTGACCCCAAGTCAGGTGCCTGATAAATTACTCCAGCAATAATGTAATAATCGGCCATTGGGGTAACTGTAAAAGAGAAGCACAGCATTAGCCCAGCCACCAAAACACTCTAGATAAACAACATTTAGGTCTGTTTAACTTATTGTTCATGGAACAGTAGTAAAAACTAGTTCACATTCAAGTACTACTTTCTAAGGAGAAGAGAAGTATATCAGGAGTACTGTAAAGTGAGCATTACAATTGAGGTATGAGTGAGTGACCTCATTCGTGAAGACTATAATTGACAGGAGAAGCAAGACAAATGGGATATAAATTGGGAATCCAGAATAAATGAGGACACACACTTTTCAATAAACTATCAGGGTTATTTTGGCTAGAATGTACAGATGACCGTCAAGTTTGTTGTGCAAAGCATTTTAAAGGTTACAACTTGACACTTTGTAATTGTTTTGCAGACTATTAATTCCAGGACTAACCCATCCCTGTGGAACAAGATCATGACTTTTTGGTATGGCTGTTGCAGCCATATACAAACAGCAGTGTGGTTATTATTAACATTCTCCTGTCATCAGAGGAAATAATGAGGTTTCAAATTGTCAGCTGAGCTCCAAAGATTTTGTTTGCACTAATCAGTGGCATGGATATGTACATAATTAGACTTCTTATTGCACTGAACATAGCACACAAAGTTACCAAACATGACAAGAAATACATAGTAATTATAAAAAGTAATCAACTTTGCAAAAGAAAAAAAAAAATAGACAGCAATTTTGTTTTGCTGGCACTATTACCTTTTTACCACAAGAGGGCATTCCCTTATTATTACAAAAGGGAAGTTAGACTTTTATAGCAACACTCAGGAAAAAATGTAATAGCAGCATGAACTCTGGGAACTAACAATATTGTTCCTGTTTCGATTTATCCTTCTGCTGAAAAAGAAAAAAAAGCAGGTGGAGCATCCCAACCCAAACATAGGGTATATGATCCTTCTCTGGGTCGGCACAGCATGCACACACAGAAGGATTCCCATTTCTCTCCACCTCCTTTCAAAAAAGCAGAACAAGTTGCAATGGGGAACTGGAAGGGGAATGTACACCTCCCATACCTCCAATCTAGTCCCACTTCTGTCTTGACCGAATCACAAGACTCCAGATGCATAACTTCATCAAGGAAGCGGACAGGGAGGGGATATGGTAGGCATGCAAAGACCTCCTGTTCCCTAAGCACCATGGTGCACTACCTGCACATGCTCTATGGGGAGTTAGATAACACAGCTTTATTAAGCCCTGTGAGGATCCCTCTGCATGCAAGCACTGCACCTGCTCAAGGAAGGACCATATCCAAGAAATATCTTCAGCTGTTGCTTATTCTGAAAATTCTCAACAAGACTCAAGAACAATAATAATGGTAATCTGAAAGCCCAAAATAGTTATGCCATGGTTGGTTTTGCTTTAGATCCTAGTTAGAGATTTTATTGCACCAACTTTAGTTGATGTTACAATATGTACAATATTTGAATTACACAGAATTCTGCTATCAGCAGAAAGGTAGTTAATTTGTCAGATGTGCACACAGAACAAATCCAGCATCGTCTGAGCTCCGCAAGTGCCGCATTTTCTCGAATGAAACATAAGAGTGTTCGAGGATCGGGATATTTGTAAGAAGACCAAAACACTGGTTTATGAAGCCATTGTATTACCAACTTTATTGTATGCCTGCGAAACATGGACTATCTATAAACGTCACTTCCACCTCCTTGAAAGGTTTCATCAACGTTGCCTCCGGAAAATCCTGCAAATTACTTGGGTAGATAGGCGAACAAATGTCAGTGTACTGGAAGAAGCAAAGACTACTAGCATTGAAAAAATGATCCTTCAACGCCAACTTCAGTGGACCGGTCATGTTGTTCGAATGCCTGACTGCTGTCTCCCAAAGCAGTTACTTTACTCCCAACTCAAGGATGGAAAGCGGAATATCGGTGGTCAATATAAGAGGTTTAAAGATGTTCATAAGGCTAATCTAAAAAAATGCAATATAAACATCGAAAACTGGGAAGCTCTGGCCCATGAACGATCTAAATGGAGGTTGGCCTTTCACAAAGGTTCCATGGACTTTGAAGAAGCCCGAGTGCAAGGTGAAAGGGAGAAACGTGCTAAGCGAAAAGCACGTCAAATGAATCCTTTACAGGACCATCTTCTATCTGGTAACCTGTGTCCTCACTGTGGGAAGCTGTGTGGATCTAGAATTGGCCTCCACAGTCACTTACGGACCCATCGCTAGAGTCTACACAATCTTCTTTAGAATTTCCTCCTTTTATCCCGGAAGACAATCTTACTCGGTCACGAGTGATCGCCTGATGATGATGAGTTAATTTGTCAGATGTGCACACAGAACAAAGTTGAACAAATGCAGAACAAATGCAAAATGTTTTTATCACTTTTGGCACACAGCAGCTTATCATTTGACCTCTACCATTTCAAGACACAAACATTAAAAAAAATACTCTGGTCAATAAAGTTTCAGAGGGTTGTATCCATCTGTGTCCATGTATAGCTTTTTGTCCTTTCCCCCATTATATAGGGATGTTGCGAAAATCGTTACCTTGCGTTGGAGTCTGTCTTTGCTGCTTTCGAATGATGAAGAGAATTGGCTCTTGTGCATGGAGAAGGATATACTCCACTCCAACCATTTGACTGAAAAAAAAGAAAAAAAGAGACAATATTAAATCTGGAGATACGGCTATTATGGTGTTATTGTAGAGGCTAAGGAAACCAACTAAAAGGGCAAACCTCCCACTGATAGAACACTCGGAGCAAGTCATCTAAGAAATTATTATAGATGTGAGTAATCCCTTCTTTTTCTGACAGTCTCCTGATGAGGAGCTATTTGCTCAAAATATGTTGGGATTTATACTGCTGGCCTTAACATGTGTGTCAGCTAACATAAGAGCCATGCTGGATCAGACCCATGCTGGATCAGACCAAGGGTCCATCTAGTCCAGCATTCTGCTCACACAGTAGCAAACTAGCAGCCCACGGGAAAACCACAACCAGGGCATGAATGCAACAGCACCCTCCTGCCCAACTTCCCCAGCAACTTTTTCCAACTCTACATTATCCTTTTTTAGGTGCAGAGACAAGAACTGTACACACTATTCCAAGTGTGGTCACACCATAGGTTTTTATAAGGACAGTATGATCTTGGCAGTTTTATTTTCAATTCCTTTCCTAATTATGCCCAACATGGAATTTGCTTTTTTTCACAGCTGCTGCACACTGGGTTGACATTTTCATTGAGCTGTTCACCACAACCCCAAGATCTCTTTCTTATTTTTATTTTATTATTTTTATTTTATTTATTATATTTATATCCCGCCTTTTTTCCTGCAAAGAACCCAAGGCGGCTTACATAATCCTCCTCCTCCTCTCCATTTTATCCTCACAACAACCCTGTGAGGTAGGTTAGGCTGAGAGTCAGTGACTGGCCCAAAGTCACCTGGTGAGCTTCATGGCCGAGCAGGGACTAGAACCCGGATCTCCCGAGTCCCAGTCCAACACTCTCACCACTATGCCACACTGGCTCTCTTAGTCAGTCACCAGTAGCTCAGATTCCATCAGCTTATACTTGAAGTTGGGATTTTTTGCCCCAACGTGCATCACTTTACACTTGTTTACATTGAACTACATTTGCTATTTTGATGCCCATTCTCCTTTTGGGGAGGTCCTTTTGGAGTTCCTCACAATCCCTTTTTGTTTTAACCACCCTACATAATTGGTATAGTCAGCAAACTTGGCCACTTCACTGCTCACTCCTAATTCCAGAACATTTATGAATACGTTGAAAAGCATTGGTCCCAATACCATCAAGATACATACATTAAAAATACTTTAGCTAAAGATTCAGAGGGTCACATTCAACTGTTTCTATCTAGCAGCAGAATGGACACCGCAGGAGGAATGAATTTCCCCTTCCCTTGCAGCCCCCAACACATGCCCCTCAAATCTGCTCTGGGGGATTGGGGGACCTCCAGAGCAGAACTCAAGGCATTACGGGGTGGGGGCAGGAGAAAGGAGAGGAAAAGGAAGTCCTGTCGCATGAGTTGGATGTTGCCCAAAATACTTAATATGCATAATTCATTCAAAATACATTTTTAAAAAATGTAAGGCAGTGGCGAGATTTAAAAAATACATTATTTCATCTACTTATTTAATTTTACATGATATGTACTAAATTAAACATTCATCTGATTTATCCAGATATGATAGATCCTATCCATTGACCCGCTAGACAAAGAAATAACCCACAAAATTTCCTTAATTAACCTGATTAACTTACATGTACATTACAGCCAGTATATCTCTCCCTAACATTTTGATAATTAGTTATCATATTTCCAGTATTGTTAAAAACTACACCAACATTTTAGAGGGATTTTTTTTCACAACCTTTCCCATGTTTTTTGTAATAGGTTATATTATGCATTAAAATCCTATGCCATATATTTGTTACCTATGCCATATATATTAATGCCTTCTATTAATTGACGTTGCTATTTTTCCTAATTTTGAGCCACCGATAATTGTGCTGCAATCAGCATATCCTGTTGTTTTCTGAACAAATAATCAATATTCCCTAAAGGCAAACGCAGATCTACGTTCACGTTGTCTATTCAAGCCACTCCATCAGTTCATAGTCTTATGCATTTTTGTGTCTTTCCACACATTTCTCTAATCTTACATATAGTCAGACTCCTTGAACCTGGTCCCTAACATTCACCCACAGCACAGGAGGACAAATTGGGAAAACGTCTTCTTCTATAAAAGGGCAGGACTGTGTAACAAGCAGATGAAAGAGTCAATGTCAGCGGTGAACTAGGGACAAGAAGAGTGAAAAAAGTTCCAAAATATTCCAAGCTTTACTATCTTGGTTGCTGGTGGTATATATACCCTTCATACAAGCTGACAACTACAATCCTAGCAGTGCAATCCTATACATGTCTACTCTGAAATAAGCATCACTGAGTTCAACAGAATTTACTCCCAAGTAAATGTTATAAGATTGCATCCTAAACGTAGTTTTATAGGATTGCATATACCCTGAAGTAACTTACTTCAAGTGGTCCAAGGTCAGCCTTTGCATTTTCACCATTTCGTTGTTGCATGTTCTGTCATAGAATGGATTACTACGCTCTGAGAAATAGTCCAACACACTCCCACTGTTTAATATTGGAATCCAGGAGCTATCAACCCAGGAAATTCCCAGGAGGTTATCTGGGAAAGGGTGAGAAGAGGAGGGAGGGAGAAAACTAGTTAGCATAAGTACAGCTACAACAGGAACAGATTTTCACATGTTAAAAACTTATTAAACGTTCATAACAAACTGCAGTTAAGAGACTTGCATTAATTCAGCCAACCTGAAATGCCCACCATCTTACAGACTGTAATGTATGACATTTAATATATGCAAATATAGCCTAACAATACACCTTAACATTTTAACCAAGGCTCAAGACACATAGACAACTATACCCTTCGCCACCTCCCAAAACAAAATTGTTTTTAAAAAAAACAAAAAACAATCATCCCCTGGCTTTGCAGTCTCAGTCCCAGGTGTGAAGACACATGATACAGCAACCTTGCTGAAGCTAAGCATATCGGGGTCTGGTCAGTGCCTGGATGGGGACTATCTAAGAACCCTATATATGTACCCTTGAGTTCCATGGAAGAAAAACAAAATATTAATGTAATAAAATGATAAATAATGTGCAACACACATTGATTGGATTTGTTTTGTTTGCTCAAGCAAACAAAAGACAACTCCATCCCTCCATTTGGAGCATTGTGGATAGTTCTGATTGTCCCATCTCAAAAAGGATATGTTAGCAGTGGAAAAGATACCAAAAAGAGCAAACAACATGGTCAACAGGTTGGGCACACCTGTCATATTAAGAAGGCTGGCAACCTTCCCCAACATTTTGCCCTCTAGATGTTTTGGATTTAAACTCCCATCAGTCCCAGCCAGCATGGCCAATGGTCAGGAATGCTGGACAAAATAGCTCCAAACATCTGGAGAGTATTAGGTTGGGGAAGGCAGGGCTATAGCATTTGGGGCTAGTTTAGAAAGATCACCAGGGCACTGGGGTGTGTGTGAGAGAATATGATAAGAGTTCTATAAATATATGCATGGTTGAGAGAGAAAGAGAGATTTTTTTCTCCCTCTCTCATGATACTAGTGCTCAGGGTCACCTACCGAAATTGACTGAACAAAAGGAAGTATTTCTTCACGTAATGCATAATTTACTGAAAGAACTCACTAACATAAGATAGGCGCTCTTGGATGAGACTGATTATCTGGATCCATTTCAGTTGGGGCTCAGGCCTGTTTTTAGCATGGAAACAGCTTTGGTCACCCTGTATGATGACCTATGTCAGGAGAGAGACAGGGGGAGTGTGACCCTGTTGATACTCCCGGATCTCTTGGAGGCTTTCAGTACCGTCGACCATGGTATCCTGCTGGGGTGGCTGAGTTGGGAGTGGGGGTACTGCACTGTGGTGGTTCCACTCCTACTTGGATGGATGGCTCTAGAAGGTGGTGCTTGGGGAATACTGGTTGGCCCCAGTGGACTCTCCAGTATGAAGTTCCTCAGGGGTCAGTCTTATCTCCCATGCTGTTCAACATCTACATGAAACTGCTGAGTGAGGTCATCAGGGGTTTTGGAGTGCATTGCCATCAGTACACTGATGACACACAGCTCTATTTCTCCTTTTCATCTCTAGCAGGTGAGGCTGTGGATGTGCTAAACTGGTGCCTGACTCCAACAATGGACTGCATGAGGGCTAACAAACTGAAGCTCAATCCAGGCAAGACTGAGATGCTGTTAGTAGGTGGTTCCTCTGATTGGATGGAGGGTGCCCAGCCTGTTCCGGCTGGGGTTGCACTCCTTTTGAAGGAGCAGGTTCATAGCTTGGGGGTCCTCCTTGAGCCATCTTTGTCACTTGAGGTTCAAATTGCTTCAGTGGCACAGAGTGCCTTCTACCAGCTCCAGCTGGTGGCCCAGCTACGCCCCTGTCTGGACAGGGATAGCCTGGTTTCAGTCATCTACGCTCTGGTAATCTCAAAGCTAGACTACTGCAATGCATTCTACGTGCGGCTGCCCTTGAAGACTGTTCAGAAGCTGCAGCTTCTGCAAAACGTGGCAGCCAGACTAATAACCAGGACCAGAAGGTCTGAACACATAACACCAGTTCTGGTCCACTTGCATTGGCTGCCTATATGCTTCCAAGCCCGATTCAAGGTGCTGGTCTTAACCTATAAAGCCCTACATGGCTTGGCACCATAATACTTGACGGAACACCTCTCCCAACCACAATCTACCCGGACACAACACTCAACATCTGGGCCTTCCTCCAACTGCCACCTCTGAGGGAGGCTCAGTTGGTGGCAACAAAGAGGAAGGCCTTTTCTGTGGCAGTCCCCCAATTATGCAATCAGCTCCCCACTGAGGCCCACCTGGTGCCAACTCTACTATTTTCAGCACTAGGTTAAGACTGTCCTCTATGCCAACACATTTAACAACTCTAAATAGTACGGGGGGGGGGGGAGTTATCAGCTTTTAAACAGGTTTAGTTTTATTAACTTGTTCTTCGTTATTCAAGTCGTTTTTAAATTCGGTTTTTAATTTTAGTAGTGAAACTTTTATGTTGTTTTTATTGTTTGTATTTTATATTGTATCTTTATGAATGGTTGTAAACTACCCAGAGCTTCTATAGGGCGATACAGAAATAAAATAAAGTAGTAATAGTAGTACTAATGATGGCCACTTGCTTAAAAAGGAGATTTGACAAATTACTGAAGGATTGGTTTATCAGTTACTATTAGCTATTATAGCTAAATGTAATCCCCATGTTCAGAGGCAATACACATTTGACTATCTGACTGCTGGAACATACAACAGGGCAGAGTCGCTGTTACTTTCACACCTTGCTTGTAGGCTTCTATGATGGGAAATGGGGCTGGCTATTAGTGGAAAGAGGATGCTAGACTGGATAAACCATTGGTCTATCCTGCTGGACTGCTCTTAAGGTACAACAAGGTGGTCCACATTTGTTAAGGGATGAGCTGCACTCAGTCAGTCAGGTGATCACTCGTGACCGAGTAAGATTGTCTTCCAGGATAAATTTTTTTTTTTACAAAAAGATTTTAAAAGGAGGAAAATTCTAAAGAAAATTGTGTAGACTCTAGCGATGGGTCCGTAAGTGACTGTGGAGGCCAATTCTAGATCCACACAGCTTCCCACAGTGAGGACACAGGTTACCAGATGGAAGATGGTCCTGTAAAGGATTCATTTGACGTGCTTTTTGCTTAGCACGTTTCTCCCTTTCACCTTGCACTCGGGCTTCTTCAAAGTCCATAGAACCTTTGTGAAAGACCAACCTCCAGTTAGATCGTTCATGGGCCAGAGCTTCCCAGTTTTCGATGTTTATATTGCATTTTTTTAGATTAGCCTTAAGAACATCTTTAAACCTCTTATATTGACCACCGATATTCCGCTTTCCATCCTTGAGTTGGGAATAAAGTAACTGCTTTGGGAGACGGCAGTCAGGCATTCGAACAACATGACCGGTCCACTGAAGTTGGCGTTGAAGGATCATTTTTTCAATGCTAGTAGTCTTTGCTTCTTCCAGTATACTGACATTTGTTCGCCTATCTTCCCAAGTAATTCGCAGGATTTTCCAGAGGCAACGTTGATGAAATCTTTCAAGGAGTTGGAGGTGACGTTTATAGATAGTCCATGTTTCGCAGGCATACAATAAAGTTGGTAATACAATGGCTTCATAAACCAGTGTTTTGGTCTTCTTACAAATATCCCGATCCTCGAACACTCTATGTTTCATTCGAGAAAACGCGGCACTTGCGGAGCTTGAATATATCTTCTAGTAATGAATAACCAGAAGCCACTGGTGGCCATCATAAACATCCCTGCTAACTAATTCAGAGAATGGTGAAACCTCCCAAACTGAGCAGAGCTCCTTTTGTCAAACTACTTTCCTCTATGCCTCCTTCCTTCCTACTTCAGGATATAGCAGTTTGGAAACACTATTAGCAAGACGTTAAGCAGGATCATTGATGGGGAAAAGAACACAAGAAGGGGTGAAGCAAGCACATATGTAAGCAGCAGGAACATGTATGTGTGAGATGTAAAGGTGGAGTGGCTGGTGATCTATCTAATCAGTTTCACAGGGGCCCTGGAAATTACGTCACTAGTAGGCAGAGTCTCCTTCCCTCCCGTAAACGTTCACTGTAAGAATCCTTTATTCAAATTCCACTTAACTCCTTGGAAGCTTTAGACAAAAGGCTATTCCAAAAAATGACATTATAAAGCAAGTAAGGTGTAAGAGAAGTACTAAAATCTCTCATACATAGAATATTCCCTACATCCAGCCAGCACAGAGAACATGTAGCTAGGCAATACTTCTCAAAATTAAGGGAAAGGGGAATTTAGGAGGAGAAGCTCAGCAATTTTTAACCACAATGGAAATCACCAACATATCCCAAGTCTTTCAGTACAGGAAATATTGCATCTATCTTACAAGGTAAAAAGGTATGCAGAAGTGCCAGAAACAACATAGGAGTATAATGTGTTTGCACCATTACTACTTGCAGATGCAGAACTCCCACTGCAATGAAGATTTTAAGGTGGATGTCTGACTGGAGAGGAAGCTCTGAGTGAACAAATAATGCAAACTCAGCCATGATATATGGCTGCATAAAATATGAATCCATTGTTTCAAAAATCTTTTAGAAAGCAAAACCTAGGTACTTGGGAAACCATGATTAATGCAGCATAAATACGTCTATGAATAATGCATATGTCGCATCAATAATCTGCTGCTCTCTAACTCCTGCATAAAACAGAAGAAAGCAAAGAGACAGTTGTATTATTATGTAAATGTGTCTGCTCCATTTCTCTTCTATGAAGGCAGGTTTTTCTCAATGTAGTAATTTGCCAACTTCTTTAAAATATTGGTTACCGTAAATAAAAACAGACAATAATGAAACAAAAACATACAAGATGGTTCAGGTTTGGTAAAACCTTCTCCCAACATTTTTATTTCCCCCATACATGTTCATTGTGAGCGACTACCCACATTATGAATTAAAATACAGGAATACTTCCAATCATCACTTCTGCATCTTCAAGTGTAATGCAAGAAAAACAGATGCTCCATGTTAGGGAAACAGGAAGCTGCCTGAAGATCTTCAAGTAATGGCAAATATTCATAAATACAGCATAGCAAGAAGCCACAAAACACTGCTATAGGTTGATCTAGTGGGAATGGAAGTTCAGGGACAAATTAGCACCACACCCACAAAAATCAGTGTCAAACACGATTTCTAGAGAAGACTAATTCTGAATTCTGAACTCTTATTGAAGCTATAGGGAACTGTAAATGACAAAGAAATCCTAATCAAAAATCATTTATCTCTACTGTATACTCAAAAATGTGTGTGCCAAAAATGCCATTTTCATTTGTTCTTTCAAAAATTACCATTTAGCTCAATGCACATAAATGATGCTTTTAGAAAACATCAGGCTTGACTGCACTGCAGCTCATTCTCCCACAGCAATAGCTGATAGTGTTCATACCACCTTGTCTTTCTACTCCTTTAACTGCTACCAAACAAGAAGAAATCACTTTGCCTATGTAGCAGCAGGTTATCCCATGTCAAAAAGGCTGGGCCAGGCTTTGCAAGTGCAGTGCTCTACAGTTTATTTGTTACATTTATATCCTGCCTTTTCCTTCAAGGGGCCAGAGGAGGTGTACATGGTCCTCCTTCTCTCCGCTGTTATCCACACAACAACCCTGTGAGGTAGAGGCCAGACTAGGAGTCAGTGACTAACCCAAAGCCACCTAAGGAGCTTCATGGCTGAGTGGGGATTTGAACCCTGGAGCCATCGTCCAACACTTTCACCACTACACCACACTGGTCTCATCAGCTGACTTGATGGTAGAGGCTTTTCTTGTCTGATGTGCCCCCACAGACCATCCCTTTTTAAATGATTTAGGGCACAATGCTATGCATGTTTGGACAGGAAAAAAAGGTCTACAAGTCCTAGCATGCCCCAGCCAGCCAATACTTTCCATGCTGGCTGTGGCATGCTGAGAGTTGTAGGCTTTTTTTCTGTCTAAATGTGCATAGCATTGTGCCTTTAATCTTTTTTTGTTTCATGAAGAAACATTTCCAACACTCAGCATTTCCAGCACTCTGCAGCAGTGCAAACCGCATAAACTCATACGCAATTGTGGAAGGAAGAAACAAAAATCAAAAGCACAAAGCCTTTTGTACCCATCGGAAGACACTAAAGTATTGTGTTTCAGTAATTCCAGTGCCAAAGATTTCATAGATTTCATAGATCATAGAGTTGGAAGGAGCCTACAAGGCCATTGAGTCCAACCCCCTGCTCAATGCAGGAAACTAGAGGAGGGGTCTCCCATCCAGGCTTGACCCTGCTTAGCTTTCAGACAAGCTGAGCCAGCGTAAGCCACAGGCCTGTATATAAAGTTCTTATGGAGGTAAGAGAAAAAGTTCAAGCTTTGGCAAATTTCTAGGGAAAGCAAGTTTCATAGCAGTAAAGCACACCCACTGATAACACCTTTTCAGCTGTCCTTGCTGTTTAAACATGGCACATGGATGATATGGTCAAGACAGTTCCAACAGGACTTAAAAGGACCCCAGCTATTTAGGCCATTATAGATTTTTAAAAGCACATCAGCACTTTGGGCTATACTCAGAAGAATATGTACAGAGTAGAGTCTCTGAATGTACATAATGTGGTCCCAGTAGCACCAGTCTAAGAGGCATTGAGCCACTGAACTGCAGCTTCTGAACAGTCTTCAAGGGTAGTCCTATGTACAGCACATTACTGCAGTCAAGCTTTGTAATTTAGGAGGGCACAAATGAGAGTTGCTAACTTCAAATCTGAGAGAAAAATGTGTGGCTTTCTTGCCAAGCGGCACACCAGTGATTAAGAGCCCTCCTACTCACCAATCTATCTATGTTGGCTGAACAAACATTCCACATTTGTAAGCCTAAATGAACAGGCAAGTGATTGAACTCCATCAGTGGCAGGTACCCGCCCTTCCCAGTCACAGGATTAGCCAAATATCAGCTCCTTACACTTGTCTGGATTAAGTGTTTAGCACTGGGAGGAAACAGCCACTGAAACTAATCTGTATAACTGGATCAGGCTAGCAGTGTAATCCTATACATGTCTACTCAGAAGTTCAATAAGACTTACTACCAGGAAAGTGTGTACAGTAATACCTTGGATTGCAAGCATAATTCGTTCCGGAACCGTGCTTGTAATCCAAAACACTCTTATATCAAAGCGAGTCTCTGGCGGGCGTGAGCGGGGCCGATTTCGGCCCGCTACGCCCACTCGAGGCGAGCGGTTACATCCCTACTTTGCAAGACGTCGCTTGTTTATCAAGTCAAAATTTATTTTAAAAAATTGCTTGTCTTGCAAAATGCTCTCAGACCAAGTTACTTGCAATCCAAGGTATTACTGTATAGAATTGTAGCATAACAGCACTACTTTCCAAGTTGTAATTCACGAGTTAAACAAGCTAGGATAATTTTGGACTCAGAAGTGATTTAGTAGGCAAACATATCATATTAAAACCAGCATTATGTCTTACCATGGGTCTCCAACATGGTGGCCATGGATGCCAATGTGTCCACAGACACCTCGCCAGGCTCCCCGCCCCTCCTGATTTTTATTTTATTTAAGATTTTTAAAAATTAATTAAAAAACAAAAACAAAGCATGGAGTCTGGCTCGATGCAAAACAAAATGCTTTCCTCCAATGCCATATTTATTTGGGTTCAAAAGAGTAGTTTTGTGGCCTTGTAGGCTCCTTCCAACTCTATGATCCTATGACCCTACCTCAGCCTTGTACTTAGGTTCTTCGGCAAGTTACTTTTCTTTTGGTCTCACCAGTTTGGCTTCTGGGAAATTAGTGTTCTGTTACCAGCCATAACTACCATGGCAGCCATTTTATTAATGGGCAATGTGCCCCCTGGCAATAATTCTGTGAAAGCATCCACAACATTCTCAAAATTCCAAATGTGCCCACCAACCCAAAAAGGTTGGGGTCCCCTATTTTAGGCAGACACAGAGCCAATTTACAAGATCTTTCTGTGAAGAAAAGAGCCTTTGGGGGTTCCTGCATGCACATGCACACACACACACACGCACGCGCGCGCGCGCGCGCACACGCACACACACACACACACGCCTCCTCATGTGTAAACCAAGTAAGGCCAGTTGGGGGGGCTGGGAGGAGGCGAAAGGTACATAAAGCATAGGATGGGGCATGACGCCTGAGAGTCCGGTCTAGGGCTTTCTTATGCAAATGTAGTTCAGGCCCAGTAAGCCATGAGTCACGACTCATGAGTCTCCCTCCCCCTGCCTGGCCAGGTGAAGTTCAATCTAATTGTCTGAAGACAAGAAAGCTACAGAAAGGGGGAGGGGGGAAGAGCTATTTCCCAACGTGTAGCCTGTGTGCCTTTGTCTTGTCTTTGGGCCCGCATGGTTGCTGTAGAGCAATGGCGGGCCAAGCAGAGGCCCCAAGCCTTCGGGGGGGCCATCAGGAACCGACCCCAGGTAGCTCCTGGTGAAATTAGCTGATTGAGGGCTCTGGTAAAGGCAAGCCCTGTGGAGGGCTACCATCTCAGACCTTCGGGTAGATGGAATAGTTCCCCCCGGGCGGCAGGGCTGTGCTGGATCTAACCCTGGAAGGAAGAGGACTGACCCCCAGGTAACAGAGTTATGTGCCTGAGAGATAGAATCAGTTTTATTATTTTGCAGCTCTATTTCTGTGTGCCAAAGTGTCTCTCTCTCTCTCTCTCTCTCTTGTGTGCTTCTCTCATTTCCCACTTTTGTTGTTAAATGCTACCAGAATAAACCTTGTCTTGGTTTTACCCCACATGGTGTTTGTGGATTGCTCTGCTTGGTTCAGTATCTAAATCCAGGTTACAGAATTAAAGGTGAGTCCCTGAACAGAGATTCAAGTAGGGTTGCAAGGAGCTGAGGCTTGGCAATCTGGTACCTTGAGATCTCTGGGGGTCTTGGTTCCTTTGGGGTAGGTAAGGGTGGGGTGGTGGCGGGCCAGCCAGCCCCCCCTTCCTCCACACTTTCACTATTTGAAATAGTTCTGCTAGATGTGATTTGACAGATGCTATAGTAACATGGAAATTGTTGGTGTCTCCACTCCTGCAGCATTCTTTTTTTTTCCTTTCCTTTTTTTAAACTCTACCTCATCATTTCAGCTTTGACACAAGGCTAATACCACTTCCACCCTAGTATCTATTGCCCCACTTTAGCTGTTTTTAGACCTGTACATACAAAAGGCTTAATTTATTTCTTTTTGTCCCAGGCATCTGGTACGCAAGAAGTATACTGCCTCTTATGGAAGTTCCACTTGAGCTGCAATCCTATGCATACTTACCTAGGAGTAAGACCACTGAACATAACAGAGCTTACTTCTCAGTAAACATCAGCTGTACTGTGCTACCAGTTATCATAACTGAAAGTCATTGATAGACCTAGCCTCCACAAACATGCTTAATTATTTCTGATACCATTGGAGCTAGCAACAATTACTACAGTGTGGGGTCATGAATTTCCAGAGTATATTATTCCCTATGAAAAAACAGTGTCTGTTTACCCACCCTGAACCTCCTGCCAATTTTGTTAGGTAATCTTCCAGTACCATGAGAATTTTCTGTTCACTCTTTCAACAACAGAGCAGTTTTCTATTGTCAAAAGTTCCACATTCTTTGACTTGTCCAGAATGGGAAAATGCTCCAGTCCCTTGACCCAGCACCTTGAAGTGTAAGCATTTATCTAAGTGACAACTACACTGGCCAGAATAAACTTTTTAATCAATCTGATGTGAGTTCTGTTAATTCCCTATTTATACAATCTCATAGCCTGGAAAAGTTATATGCACTTTTAATATGTTAAACAGCAAACGCTGCCTTTTTTTGTAATCAAATGAACAAAGCTAGTGTGTTGTAGTGGTTAGAGTGTTGCACTGGGACTCGGGAGATGCGGGTTCTAGTCCCCACTCCCCACTCGGCCATGAAGCTCACTGGGTGACTTTGGGTCAGTCACTGACTCTCAGCCTAACCTACCTCACAGGGTTGTTGTGAGGATACAATGGAGAGGAGGATTATGTAGGCTGCCTTGGATTCCTTGCAGGAATAAAGGCGGGATATAAATATACTAAATAAATAGGTTATTTTGCTTAGAAGAAAAATGGTTTAACAAGCTTTGCTCACACAACTTTCCTGACTGGCATTCGCCAGATTACTAAGGACTATTTTTCATCCATAAAGACAGGCACTTCATGAAGATGGAAATTAGAGATTAACTTCTCATCTCATTAGATCAGCATCAGTTTCAAGCCCTTTCGGCGCTAAAGCCATTTAGACAGCGTTTTAAAACGCAGCCCCACCAGCGCCCCTCTTAATTCCCTGCTCTCCTCCCTACCAAGACATCAGGAGCGGCCCCACTCTTTCCTACTACCCGCATCTACTTCGCGGCTCTTGACAAACTTGAGTAGTAAAATGGAGACGCTCTTCTAAACGACATACGTGAGCAGCTACTATTGCTATTATTATTACTACTACTACTGAGTCCCGTCCCCCTCTCTGAAGTACACAACTATACAGTACCTCGTATGTCCACCGCCGCCATGATTTCCGGTCCACACGTCGCGTCCACCCTATCCTGTCGCGAAGCTATGACCTCATCAGACCATAGAGAGACGTCTTCAGTACAGCAAGCGAAATAGAGAAGTGGTTTCTTAGACTAGCATAGAGCAACGAGAGAAAGGGTTGGGGAGCATGCGTAGTTCTTTCTTCAGGTGTCCTGGAAACCGGAGGGAATAGGGCATTTGTATTCCATAGGATCCGCAGTAGCATACGCACACACCCTGACAAGACAAACAGTGGAGGGGATGGGTGAGATGGAATTATAGGGGGTTGAAAGGGATAGAATTGTACAGATTTGCGCTCAATACATATCTGAGTAGATCGAGTACAAAGCATACACCAACTCAAAATACATGTTTATATGCAAAATATGAAGTTTTTACATTTACTACATACACTCATAATAAGTTGTGAATCTAACCTGCCAAAACAGCTTTCCCAAACCTTGTGCCCTCCAGATATGTTACGACTACAACTCCCAGTATCCCCACATCTGAAGGGCAGCAGGCTGGGGAAGGCGGCAGTATAACAAAACAAAGACTGCCTGCGTGTTTTGCCATCCTCATTGAATAGTTGAGGAATAATTTCTTTCCTGTTTTTTATTATGCACATATCTGAAGAAAACTTTTTTTGTTGCTTTTAGCATTCCTCGCTAGCCTCAGCTCATTCTCAGCTTTAGCCTTCCTGACACTATTCCTGCAGTTCTGTGCTACCTGCCTGTACTCTTCTTTTGTAGCCTGGCCTTCCTTCCACTTCCTATATGTGTCCCTTTTTGTTTTCAGGTCATCTCCAATGTTTTTGTGAAGCCACATTGGCTTTTTCTGTTGTCCTCTACCTTTTTCTTTGTTGGAATTGTTTGTAATTGTGCCTTTAGAATTTCCTTTTTTAAAAACTCCCACCCATCTTGGACTCCTTTTCTCATTAGAGTCACTTGCCTTGGGACCTTACTTATCATTGTTCTGAGTTTATTAAAATTGGCTTTCCTAAAATCCAGGGTACGCATTTGGCTGCACTCAGCTTTTGCTTCCTTTAGAATCAAGAACTCAAGTATAACATGATCACTTTCCCCCAGAGGTCCTGTAACTGCCACTTTAATATCCACTAAGAATAGCCAATCCTCTATAGTTCCTTCCTCTGCTTTCTGTTTGTACTCATGGCTATTATTTTATTGTAGAGACCCAAACCTAAGAATTGCCAGAGGGGTAACCGTGTTAGTCAGTTGCAGCAAAAACAATGAAGAGTCTTGTGGCACCTTAAAGACTAACAAATTTATCCTGGCATAAACTTTTGTGGATACTGTCCACTTCATCAGATGCAACCTAAGTATATATTCCGTGAAAATCTTCTTCAGTTCAGTGGAATTCAGGATTCAGTGCAATCCTAATCACACTTACTGGGAGTAAGTCCCATTTAACTCAGTGGGACTTATTTGTGAGTATTTATTATTATTTTTATTATTATATTTCTGAATCACCTATCTGGCCAGTGACCCAGCCACTCTGGACGATGTACAATATATTTTAAAAATACAATAAAACAAAACATACATAAAATGCCATTACAGCTTTAAAATCCTAACCCACCCCATATTCCCACCTGAAAAACCATGTATTTATTTATTTATTAATAGTCATTCTGTGAAGGACTGCCGCCAGTCCTTTGCGTGAGTTCAGGAGTTAAAGGGTTAACCAGCACCGAGAAAATGCCTTTTACACGGCTCCTTTAAGAGTTAAATTCAGCCCCGTGAATATGGCTATGTTTATAACACCTTTAATGGAGCTGAACTAATAGACTACTAGGAATTTCACACTGTCAACAGAAAAGTCCATAAAACTTAATGGAGTGTAGTACCCCAATACACATATGGTCTGCAGCAGCTTTTAGACCAGGCAGCAGGCTTGCAATATGGCTCAGCTTGTCTGAGTGTGGAAAGCTAAGCAGGGTCAAGTCTGGTTATTACTTGGATGGAAGACCCCTCCTCTAGTTTCCTGCATTAAGCAGGGGGTTGGACTCAATAGCCTTGCAGGCTCCTTCCAACTCTATGTTCTATGAAATCTATGAAAATACAGAGAAGTAATTGACATCAAAGAATCTAACTACTAGGCTAGCTTTGCCGATCGGACAGCTGGTCTCCAGGCACTGCGCCCAGGGTTGGTTGAGCATTGTCTCTGACCGGAGTCAGGGACCAGATCCGTGCATTCCTGCACCGTGCTTCCAACAACCCTGTTTTCCAGGATGTTCCTTATTTACCCCTTCTCTCGCCCCCTCCCCTTCTTTGATGACAAGTTGGTCTAGTTCCGCCCAGCAGGGCTGTGGCGCTTTACTGGTACTTGGGGACACTTTTGCACCCCTCTTACCTGGATGAGTCTCAGCCTAACCTACCTCACAGGGTTGTTGTGAGGATAAAATGGAGAGGAGGAGGAGGACTATGTAAGCCGCCTTGGGTTCCTTGCAGGAAAAAAGGCAGGGTATAAATAAAATAAAATAAAATAAATAAAAATGTTATGCACTTCCTTGGGGTAAATGTAAATGTGCCCTATTGATGTAAATGCAGATGTAGCTATTCAAAACCGGTCTGCCCAGAACTGTGTCTCCTCTGCCTAGGGTGGGGATTATGCAGACAGATGAAGGGAGATGGGTGGGCAGCAGAAAGGAAAAAAGTATGGCAGGGTCAGACAGAAAAAAATGTGTGATCAGGCTTTCTCTCCACACATTCATAGTCATTCGTAGGGTTGCAATGTATACTGCAAGAGTGCTTCCAAACTTCTGATAGCTGAGGCATGTCCTTTTTCCAAATAAAAATTCAAAAGTGCTTCCAGACCATGGGCTCCTAGCACTAGCAAACAAAAGGCATCGTGCAGCTGTTCAAGCTTTTCCTCTTCAATGAGGGTGCTTTTAGATGAGGCTTTTATTATACCATCACCATGCCTCTTTCATGGAATTTTACGGGGTGGGGTGGGGGTCAGTCCAGATGATGTTGGATTCCACAGGTAACACTCCTGTGTTTCCCCACAGCTTCTTCCATCTTTTTTCTCACTGTAGAAAATCCATTAAGGAGAAAAAGATGGAATAGCTGCACAAGGCCTCCTAACTGGTACCACTTGGAGCCCTCTGTCTGGATGCAACCTGGATGGTAAGAAGAAAAGATGGAAGAAGAGGTGGGAAAACACTGGAGAGTTACAAGGGGAAGATGATGGTGTCTGGACTCTGCATAAAATGTCGTGAATGAGGCCTCATCTGGACACACCCCTCCTTCAGCAGCTTACAGGCAATCTCTCTTGTGGGTGGGTACTGTGGACTCGCAGCAGCCGTTCATTATTTCATTAATTTGTTTTTCATGATGCACTGGTCATTCTCTCACAGCACACGAGGGATTACATGTTGTCCGAGGAAGTACATTGGACTGTAGCCTTCCAAAGTAAAGTATGTAAAAAAATTATGCCACCTCAAAAGTATTTTGTCAACAGAGTGGGAAATCCTGGTGTGTATGGTCTGGTATTTCATAGTTGATTATCAAAACTCTTTATACTTAATGGTAACAGGCCTGTGGCTTACGCTGGCTCAGCTTGTCTGAGTGTGGAAAGCTAAGCAGGGTCAAGCCTGGTTATTACTTGGAAGGGAGACCCCTCCTCTAGTTTCCTGCATTGAGCAGGGGGTTGGACTCGATAGCTTTGTAGGCTCCTTCCAACTCTATAATCTATGAAATCTATAAATCTATGAAACAAAAGGACTGTCACAATGCAGTCCTATGCATGTCTACTCATAAGTAAGTCCCACTGAGTTCAATGGGACTTACTCCCAGCCCATGTAAGTGTGTGTTTAGGATTGCAGCCTTAGTTATTAGGCTAACTTCTTCCTCTATCATGATGAAACTTGGCATGTCTCTGATCAAAGAATCTAACTTGTTTCAAAACAGTAATTATATCCTGCAATCACAATGCATCTGTCAGGTGGATACAGAAGTGGCCAGGCTGATTTATGCGTTCCTATTCCAAAGTGCTGTGCTAACAAAGTTGAAATTACAGGCTTCAAAGGCTACAGAAGCACCTGGGCATTATGGAGAGGTAGCAATAATGTCTTGCAAGATGTTTAGCCACAATTCTTGGTGATTTCTTCAAATTTCTGCTAAAACTGTGAAGAAGAAGGAAGAGAAATGGCTAGAAAGGATTATATCCATATTGGCTTCTTGATTACCTCCCCTCATTCCAACCTTACGGTGCAGTCCTGTGCATGGTTACTCAGAAGTAAGCCCCTTTCTACTCAGTGGGACTTACATGTAAGTATGTATAGGATTGCAGCCTTAGATTCAGTCATATAGGGAGAAAATGTTTAGAGTAACACATGCCCCTCTTGTTTCCTGATTCTGGGGTCTCCATGAATCTGTTAACTATTATAAAAGCACAATGTGTCTACATGCAAGTATTTGCAGCAGGGCTGTCATAAATTGTTCTGCTACAGCCCACCCCTCTACGAGGATAATACTATGTGGCGGACTGAACCTGGTCCGTTGCGTGGGTTCAGCACTTTAAGGGTTAACCGGCACTGAAGTCGTGCCCTGTACCCAGCTGTCAAAACCTTTACTTTTAGCCGCGGGTGATATTGACAAGGAATCCCCTCAGAAACACACGGAAGCCACAAGCTAGTCAGTTTCAAAAGATTTTAATGGAGTGGAACTAATAGACTACAGGAATTTCACAGTATAAACATAGCAGTCACTACAGATAGGGGACCGGAAGTATTCAATTTGCTTTCTAGGTAGGCTTTGCTAGAATGCAGAATATTACCTGACACCAGAGACTCTGACTCTGGGTTCTAGTGTAGCGGTTCACTTTGCAGATCGCCGGGCGCCCTGCCCAGGGTTGGAAGTTGCTTGGCCCTAGCCGGAGCTAGCGACCTGACCCGTGCAAGCCTGCACCGTGTTCCCAACAACCCTTTGTTCTTTGGCACGTATCTTTTCTACCCTCCCTCGCCCCCTCCCTGCCCTTGATGATCAGGTGGGCTGGTCCCACCCCACGGGGTGGTGGCGCCTTTCGAGTGCTGGCATCTCCTGGGTACTTTGGGGTACTTTGCAGCTCTTTGAGACTGCGCCCCCCCACCTCCGGAATGTTATGCACTTCCTTGAGGGAAGTGTAAATGTGCCCCATTGAAGGTATGCAGATGTGGCAGATGTGGCTTATGTATTCTGCCCAGAATTGTGTCTCCTGTGCCCGGGTGGGGATTATGCAGACAGAGGGGTGACAGCGGAAAGGGGGAAAACATGTCAGGGTTCAATATGTCAGGGTTCAGCAGTGTGCTCAGGCTTTCTCTCCACACTCTACATTACAGGAGTGTCATAAGTCACTGTTCCTCAAGTTCAGCACTTCTCCTGCCACCGCAATCTACAATATGGGGATACTAGCAGTGGACTGAGTTACAGGGTCCTTGTAAGGCCCAGGGATGGGCAGAAGGTAGCTCTCTAGAGGTTTTGGACTGCAACTCCCAGAAGCCACTGCCTGCATGGCCAATGGTTAGGAATGCTGGGAGTTGAAGTGCAAAAAATCTGGAGCTCTACTTTCTGCCCACAGCTATCGTGAGCCACTCCCTCTGAGGGTGCTTCCAGACAGAGGGCTCCTCGTGCCAGCAATTAGAAGGCATTGTGCAGCTGTTCTGTCTATTTCTGCATAAGGATCTTCTGTCTTTCTGACGGAATAAGTGGTGAGAAAATATGGGAGGGTCACTCATGAGTAGAATGGCACCCTTGAAGCCTCATCTAGAAACACCCTGAGTCTCAGCCCCTGCCCCCAACTTGCACTATGGTGATAACAACACTGGACTACATTGCAGGGTTGTTGTAAGTCCCTCTCTCTCAGGCCTAGCTCTCTCACTATGGGCATCCATCTATCCATCCATCAATCAATCCTAAAGACTTTTTTTTTTTTAATTGGCCCAGGAATTCCATTTGTTCCAATCAGTTATGTTTTATAACTGATTTTAGTTCTATGGTATAATTTTCCTGGATTTTATTGGTGTCACAGGAGCTATTTCTATGCTTTTTCTTTGTTTTTATGCTGTTTTATGATCAATTGTATGATGCTCCGGGAATTTTCTGCTGAAGGGAGGCCCAGAAATTATCTAAATAACTTAATCTCTCTCAGGCTTCCCCCACCCCAATCTGCAATATGGTATGGAGAAAATAATATTGGAAAGTTTATTTTATCCCTCTTAACACAGAGATCATTTGCAGGACAACTTTTTAAATTTTTAAAAAAGCAAAACAAAAAACAACACATTTCCTCCAAATAGTAAGGCTTTTCATTGCTTCTACTTGGGGGGTGGGGGAGCACTATTCTGCCAAATCACAGCAACAATGAAGTCCTCGATTACCACATTGTCTCCTATGAGCAGCTGTCAGCGGAAACCAAGGCTTCAAAAATTGCCAGGAACTCTGGTCTACAGTCAAAAAACTTGGATGGCTTTAAAAAGGGATGAGACAAATTCATATGACTATCAATGGCTACTTGTCATGATGGCTATATGTTAGCTCCAAGTGTCCGAGGCAGTACGAATCTGTATACCAGTTGCTGAGGAACACGAGGGGTGTGTGTGAGAGGGCTATTGCACTCATGTCCTGCTTTTGGGGTTCCCTTAGGCAGCTGGCTGGCCACTGTGTGAACAAAATGCTGGACTAGATAGGCCTTTGGTCTGATTCAGCATGGCTCTTAGTGAATGGACCCCGCTTCGTACATGTGGAATCATCATCATCATCATCATCATCAGGCGATCACTTGTGACCGAGTAAGATTGTCTTCCGGGATAAAAGGAGGAAATTCTAAAGAAGATTGTGTAGACTCTAGCGATGGGTCCATAAGTGACTGTGGAGGCCAATTCTAGATCCACACAGCTTCCCACAGTGAGGACACAGGTTACCAGATAGGAGATGGTCCTGTAAAGGATTCATTTGACGTGCTTTTCGCTTAGCACGTTTCTCCCTTTCACCTTGCACTCGGGCTTCTTCAAAGTCCATGGAACCTTTGTGAAAGGCCAACCTCCATTTAGATCGTTCATGGGCCAGAGCTTCCCAGTTTTCGATGTTTATATTGCATTTTTTTAGATTAGCCTTATGAACATCTTTAAACCTCTTATATTGACCACCGATATTCCGCTTTCCATTCTTGAGTTGGGAGTAAAGTAACTGCTTTGGGAGACGGCAGTCAGGCATTCGAACAACATGACCGGCCCTTAGTTTGATACCGTGAAGCCTTCGAGCAAACTTACACAACAGTCAGAGTTGGGCACATTGTGCCCTCCCGTCTGAGCGAAGTCATGCCCAATGGCACCCCTAGGCTATAGCCCCTGCCATGGCACATCCCTATAAGACCCCTGAAGGAGTGGGGGTCTGTCCACTCCATTCACCTAAGAGGGGGCTGCCCTACAATGAGGGGGAGGGGGCATGCATATGAGTGACTCTGCCCCTCATCTTTCTAATCGCCTCTGGCTTCAAACTGTATGGACTGCAAAGCTATGTGCTGGTTAGGGAAGTCTGTCCCTGGTGGCTGGAGATGTTACTGCAGGCTTCCTTCATAGGGACACATTTAATTTCATTAAAATTAATGGTTAAAAAAATATAACCCTGAGGTGCATATCCCTAGGGTCCCCTTAGTATGCATACCAAGTTTCAGGTGCCTAGGTTTCATGGTTTGGCACTATGATGCTGATGGACAGACAGAAACACCATCTTTTATTATAGATGTTCTTCTGACTAACTTGTTCTATTGTTTAGAACAGGATTTCCAACTAACTTTGGCTGGATTGGAGGGCTTTGGACTTCAAGGAGAAATCTTTTTTTCCCCTGTTTTAACCTTTTGTTGAGTAATAGGTGGTGGAAAATAAATGTGCAATTCCATACATGTCTACTCAGAAGTAAACCCCACTGAGCTCAATGGGACTTACTCCCAGGTAAGTGTGTATTTCAGGGGTGCCCCCAGATGCCATGGCACCCTCAAGGACCTCCAAAGGAGCCTGCAAAGCTCTCCACTCCGAGCCCACTTCAAACATTTATTTTTAAGTAAAAAATTGAAAAATGTTAGGACACCAGGTTCTCCTTCCTGTTCCTGAACCTGGGTGGGAATGGTGGGCAGGCAGAGGAGGAAAGAGTGGTTTCCGGGCCCCACCCAACCTTCTGTCCACACAGACCTTTCTCCTTTGCTTTCTCTCTGTCTCCCCACTCCCAGCCTCTAGCCTCACTATTTCTCTCCATCTAACCCCTTTCCTTGCTATTTCTCTCCCTTCCCCTTCCCAAGCTTTCTTCTTTCCCTCCCTCCCTCCTTTTCTAGCCCCTAGCCTTGCTCTTTCTCTCCCAGGCCAGATCTACACCTGAGGTTTATTCCAGTACTGGAGTGCCTCTGTGACTTGTGAGGCACACAACACTCTCACTTTTCTGTCCTGGTTGCGTTTCTCTTGCGGTCTCGTTCGTTTTTTTCTGTAAGTTCCTGGGCTACTTTAATCACATTCCCCCCCCCCCATTATTGCAGTTCTCTACCACAGTACGTGGCTAGTGTGTGCTAACCTGGCACTGTCGTTGTCCGTCCGAGGTGTGGCCACGAAAGTGTCGTCACCAGAGGTAGCCAATAGTTTTTAAGGGGCGGGGGAAATGCAGGGTTACGTGCGTCTCCCAAACTGGTGGGGAAGAGGGGTGGAAGACTGCTTTGAGAAAAACAATCACGGTCATGTACACTTTGCACCTTTGCATAGATGGATGACGAACCCTCCCCAAAAGAACCCTTTCTCTTAAAGGGCCATTTCCCCTGCATGTGCAAGGAAACGCCCAGTACTACCGCTATGGAGTTAGGTGTGGGGCAGCTAAATGGAATGACTGCAGTACATTTTATGAAAGTGTGCACGGTGAGTAGTGACTGTGAAATGTGAATATAGCAATACTGTAATGCTAACTATGATATACCATGTAATGTGGATCCGGCCCCACTCACCCTTTATCTTGCTGTTTCTCTCCACTCCCATCCTCTAGCTAGCCTCGCTATTCCTCTACCCCCCAAACACACACACCTCTTTTGACTAGCCAGGACTCCACGGCAGCCATTATGTGACTAGCCACTTCCTCCATGGAAGCCATTTTGCGGTGGTGCCCACAGTAGTTTCTCAAATTCCCAAATGTGTCCACAGGTCCAAACAGCCCTGGTGTATGGGGTTGCAGCCTTACAGATAATCTGTTCACTTTTAATTCTCAGGAATAACTAAATTAGGTTAACACCCACTCCCCATAGCTTTAATCTTGGTTGGTGCTCTGTTGGTCATTTTATTTCCATGGTCCTCAACATCTACTGCATATTTTTCACAGATTTCCTGACCTTCTATGAAATGTCAAAATAAGTTAATCATTTTCTCCAAAAAAAATCTAATTTGCTTAGCCTGTTCTTTGATTGGAAGCCCTCCCTGCTCTCCTTTCATGTTATTCTTTACTAGATCTGGTTGCCTGGTAACCCCAACCTCTATCTTTCTCTCCGCTAATTTCCTTCCTTCACCCCGCCCTCCCAACCCCGCTGTAATACAAGATAACATTCATATGCACCACAATATGTTTCTTCTCCATCTGTGCCTCTTTGACGCTATCTCTTGAAGACTGCCAAGTGACCAACATATGGAGCACAGCCTGTTGTTTTTGCTTTTGTGGTAGATTAGAAGCCATTTAATGACCTTTTCCCATTACAGAGAACAAAAATTTACACAGCTGAGGAGGCAGAAGGTTTCACCATACACATACACACACATATACACACACACACACACACACACACACACACACCCCACATGTTTCTGCTTCATAAAGGCCGCAGCTTTCAAGCTGCAACAGAGCCTCCCCTATTCCTCACAACCCACTCTTCTGGTGAGGTCTCACTTAGCTCCCATCTCAGTAGGCTCCACATCAGCCATTAAATGTCCTCTGTTGTCAGGGTTGGTTTATTTAAAGCATTTTTATCCCACTCCTCAGCCAAAAACAATCAGGCTGACATTCTAAAAAAGACATGGCACACAAGGAAGAAGAGATGGGGAGGAAAGAGGAAAAGACAAAGTAGTCTTTCAGCAGGGCTGGTGGAATGGCTCCGCGCCTCCTGTCATTTCGCTCTGTTACAGCCTGCTGGGATGGCTGCTGGTGGAGAAGGAGCCTTCACCGGGGCCAGCCCTCCCATCTTCAAAAAGGGCAAGAAGGAGGAACCTGGGAACTATAGGCCAGTCAGTCTGACATCAATCCCCGGGAAGATTTTTGAGCAGATTATAAAGAAGTCAGTCTGCAAGCACCTAGAAAACAATGCAGTGATTACTAGAAGCCAGCATGGATTTGTCAAGAACAAATCCTGTCAGACTAATCTGATCTCATTTTTTGATCGGGTAACCTCCCTTGTGGACTGTGGGAATGCTGTGGACATTATATACCTGGACTTCAGCAAAGCTTTCGACAAAGTGCCTCATGATATCCTGATTAGTAAGCTAGCTAAGAGTGGGCTAGATGGAACAACTATCAGGTGGATCCACAATTGGCTACAGAATCGGACTCAAAGAGTGCTTATCAATGGTTCCTTCTCAAACTGGGGAGAGGTAACGAGCGGGGTACCACAGGGCTCGGTCCTGGGCCCGGTGCTCTTCAACATTTTTATTAATGACCTGGATGAGGAGGTACAGGGAATGCTTATCAAATTTGCAGATGACACAAAGTTGGGTGGAACAGCTAATACTCTGGAAGACAGAAACAAAATTCAAAGTGACCTCGATAGGCTGGAGCGCTGGGCCGAAAACAACAGAATGAAATTTAACAGGGATAAATGCCAAGTGCTGCACCTAGGGAGAGGAAACCAAATGCAGAGTTACAGAATGGGGGACACTTGGCTCAACAATACTACAAGTGAGAAGGATCTTGGAATTGTGGTAGATCACAAACTGAATATGAGCCAGCAATGCGACGTGGCTGCAAAGAAGGCAAATGCAATTTTGGGCTGTATTAATAGAAGTATAGCTTCCAAATCGCGGGAAGTGATAATTCCCCTTTACTCGGCACTGGTTAGGCCTCATCTTGAGTACTGCGTCCAGTTCTGGGCACCTCACTTTAACAAGGACATAGACAAACTGGAGAGGGTTCAGAGGAGGGCAACAAGGATGATAAAGGGACTGGAAACAAGGCCCTATGAGGAGAGACTGAAAGAACTGGGCATGTTTAGCCTTCAGAAGAGGAGACTGAGGGGAGATATGATCGCACTCTTCCAGTATTTGAAGGGATGTCACACAGAGGAGGGCAAAGATCTCTTCTCGTTCATCCCAGTTTGCAGGACACGGAATAATGGGCTCAAGTTACAGGAACCTAGATTCCACCTAAACATCAGGAAAAATTTCCTGACTGTCAGAGCAATAAGACAATGGAATCAACTACCTAGGGAGGTGGTGGGCTCTCCCAGTCTGGAGGCATTCAAGGTGCGGCTGGACAGACATCTGTCAGAGATGCTTTGACCTGGATTCCTGCATTGAGCAGGGGGTTGGACTCGATGGCCTTGTCATCAGGCGATCACTCGTGACCGAGTAAGATTGTCTTCCGGGATAAAAGGAGGAGATTCTAAAGAAGATTGTGTAGACTCTAGCGATGGGTCCGTAAGTGACTGTGGAGGCCAATTCTAGATCCACACAGCTTCCCACAGTGAGGACACAGGTTACCAGATAGAAGATGGTCCTGTAAAGGATTCATTTGACGTGCTTTTCGCTTAGCACGTTTCTCCCTTTCACCTTGCACTCGGGCTTCTTCAAAGTCCATGGAACCTTTGTGAAAGGCCAACCTCCATTTAGATCGTTCATGGGCCAGAGCTTCCCAGTTTTCAATATTTATTTTGCATTTTTTTAGATTAGCCTTATGAACATCTTTAAACCTCTTATATTGACCACCGATATTCCGCTTTCCATCCTTGAGTTGGGAGTAAAGTAACTGCTTTGGGAGACGGCAGTCAGGCATTCGAACAACATGACCGGTCCACTGAAGTTGGCGTTGAAGGATCATTTTTTCAATGCTAGCAGTCTTTGCTTCTTCCAGTACACTGACATTTGTTCGTCTATCTTCCCAAGTAATTTGCAGGATTTTCCGGAGGCAACGTTGATGAAACCTTTCAAGGAGGTGGAAGTGACGTTTATAGATAGTCCATGTTTCGCAGGCATACAATAAAGTTGGTAATACAATGGCTTCATAAACCAGTGTTTTGGTCTTCTTACAAATATCCCGATCCTCGAACACTCTATGTTTCATTCGAGAAAATGCGGCACTTGCAGAGCTCAGACGATGCTGGATTTCACTGTCGATGTTAGCTGTAACAGAAAGATAGCTGCCAAGATAGAGAAAATGATCGACATTTTCCAGTATTGTCCCGCCAAGCTGGATAGATGGCATCACCAAAGGATTGGCTTGCACTTGCTGATGAAGCACTTTGGGTTTTTTGATGTTAAGTGAGAGACCAAGTTTTTCGTATGCTTCTGCAAAAGCATTTAGGATAGTTTGGAGATCATCCTCTGAATGTGCGGAGACCACATTATCATCAGCATACTGAAGTTCCACAACGGAGGTTGTAATTACCTTACTTTTTGCTTTCAGCCTGCTGAGATTAAAAAGCTTTCCATCTGTTCGATATATAATTCCCACACCGGTGGGAAGTTTCCCCTCGACAAGATGTAAAACCATGGTGATGAAAATGGCAAATAATGTTGGGGCGATAACACATCCCTGTTTAACACCTGATCCCACTTTAAATGGAGCACCATGAGAGCCGTTGTTGTCCAAAACCGTTGCCGTCATGTTGTCATGGAGAAGTCGCAAGATATTCACAAATTTATTGGGGCATCCAATTTTCATAAGGATAGTCCAGAGAGCTGTACGGTCTACAGTATCAAAGGCCTTAGCCAAATCGATAAATGCCATATAAAGGGGTTGATTTTGCTCCCGGCATTTTTCTTGGAGCTGACGTGCAGTAAAAATCATGTCTACTGTCCCTCTAGAGGGGCGGAAACCATATTGAGTTTCAGGGAGGATCTCTTCTGAAATAGATAGAAGACGGTTTGCGAGAATCCTAGCAAATATTTTACCTGCGGTTGCTAAGAGAGAAATGCCCCGATAGTTTCCACAGTCTGTTCTATCACCCTTCTTAAAGAGGGTGATAATTATGGCATCCCTGAAGTCTTCTGGGATCTCTTCTCTTATCCAGATTTTTTCGATGAGTTTATGAAGATGTTGTAGGCCCCTTCCAACTCTACTTTTCTATGATTCTATGAAACAGGATGAGGCGCCCACATCAGGGGGTGGGCGGTGGAGTGGGAGGAGCAGCGAATTGCACCACCCCCGCCCCCGGCCATGCAAGGAGAGCCCACTGCAACTGCCTGACCGCCTCCAGCGGGTGCTCTGGAGAGCCCTGCTAGCTGCTCTCCTGGCCGTGAGAGCCCCACATCCACTTCTTCCAACTATCCATAGAGCTGACGCAGCAACAGCAAGGGTAAGCGGAAAGGGGTATGACGCAGTGAGAGAGCTTGCGCTGGGGCCGACGGGGGTGTGTGTGGTGATCTTTCAGCAGGGCTGGTGGAATGGCACTGCTTCCCCCTCAGTACAGCCTGCTGGAAGGGCTGATGGTGGAAACAGGTGAGGGAAGAGGATCCTTCATGGTGGAGCTGAATGTACTCCTGTATTCTATACAAGTCCAGAAAAAAACAGCAGCCATAGCATGTGGCAATCTGGGGATGAGTCATCATCTCCCCCCACCCCCGCCCGATCACCAAGTGAGGATCCTGAGCTTCTTTCCGTGCAGCCGTCACCTCCCTTTTCCCCAGTGACATTGCTGCACTGGGGACAGACCTACAGCAACCTCTCACTCAAGGTTTACAGTGGACATTTGACTGGATCTTCCTTTCTGCTGCAATTAATGAGAAAGTTCCATACGAAACACTAACCCTCCCTCCCTCGTTACCCTGGGAGGAAAAATGTATCAGTGCTGAATATCTTGGTCACACCTCTACTAAAATCAATAGAGGCGCAGTGCTCTGTAGTGACAAATAAACACAGGCTCTGTGAGAGAATGGAAGGGGGAAAGTGCTCCCTCTGCCAATACCCTGTTGACCTTCTCTGGCAAATGTACACAGTAGCAGACTCAAGGCTGAGTCTCGTGTGAACTCATTCCGTGCTGTGGCGTGATGATGCTTCACAGCCACGAAGAGTTATGCGGAGTTGCAAAACTTCAAGGGAAGGCATGTTGAGCAGCTGTTGTGCCTGTGCGGTGGAATCTTATTCAAGTCACAGTGATTAGAAATCGCAGCACTGTCGTTTCTCTACATCAGTGTGCGCTCCAGTGTTTGTCAACTAAGTACTATAGGCACTCAGTCTTAGCTCTGGGTGATTCCAGGCGAGGTTTTTATCATGCCATTGCTCTGGCTCTTTCACGGGATTGTACAGGCACTCCAGATCATGGCATATTCCAATCATAACCTTCCTGTGTTTTCCCACCATTTCTTCTGTCTTTTTCCTTATCGCAGAAAATCTGTTCAGGAGGGAAAGACAAAAGTGGAAGCACTGGGAGCCCTCAGTCGGAAAGCACCCTTTATCTGGGAAAGAAACTCCTTACAGTGGGGTACAGAGCAAAACAACAACTGATTCCACAGGGATTAGAAGCTGGCATGTTACCCGTTAAAGAAGTCTGGAAATTTTGGCTGAAATCCTAAAGGCAGCCCAAGACATTATGGTGCCTGAGGAGGAAAATGTAGATGGCACCCTTTCACGTTAATTAACGTGGGACATAATCCCAGCAGGATGTTCTCCTGCGCAAGCTTCATTGAAATGAACAGGAGTGGTGCAAGAGCATTTTATTTCAATGGGGCTTGTACCAGGGATGGGGACTCGGACTCTAGGACTCGACTCATGAGTCAGACTGAGTCCCCCCTCTGACTCGAGTCCCACTCGAGTCCCACTATTTTTATATTGGGACTCGACTCGGGACTCGAGACCAAGGACTCTTCAACATCCCTGGGCTGTGCCAGAAGGAGTGGAGAGAAGTGCAATCGCCGGCGAAGATTTTATTTTTTAAAATCATTTTCCTAAAATGCAACCTTTCAGACATTTTGGGTTTGGCTGCCTCTGCCTGCCTGTTTGGGATTCCCTGCCTCCTCTGCCTGCCTGGTCTCTTCTTAACCAGTTCCACAGTTTGAATTGTCCAAGACAAAGGCCCCTGCCTGCCTGCTTTGGGGTTCCCTGCCTCCCTGGTTATTTTGGGTTTGTCTGCCTGGTCTGTTCTTGTCAAAATCAATTGCAGAGTTTTGAAATAAAAAGGCACACTTGTGCCTAGAAATTATTTAAGCCGCACATCTGAAGTAGCCTTATTTTGTTGGGAAAAACCCCCATTGATTTTAATAGGGACTCGTGGAGTCAGCTTTGGCAGTGACTCGAGACTCATGAGTCACCATTTTGGACCAAGGACTCGGACTCGAGACTCAGGTCCAAAGACTCGTGACTCGACTCGTAGGGATGTACTTCAGGCCCTATTTGGGCCCGAAGTTCTCCGCAGCTCGGACCTCTTCAGTGGCGGCGGCCCGATCCCACTCTTCAGAGCGGCGCGGAGTGTTCTCCACGCTGCTCGAGCTGCCGCCACCGGAGAACCCCCCCGCCGCCGTCCTACCTGGTCCCCTGCGCGCTACTGCCGCCGCCACCACCACCGCCTCCTCCGGAGCTGCTCCGTCGCGTCCTCCATCCTGGATCCCACCCGCGCTCAGTTTTGGCGGGGGGAACCAAAGCAACAGGGCTTAAACAGCCCTGTTGCCCTGGTTTCCCCCGTCAAAAACAGAGCGCGGGAGTCCAGCACGACGGAGCAGGATCCCGTTGCGTCACTTCCGTCGTGCCGGAAGTGACGCGACAGGACCAGCGGGCGGCGAGGCAGACTCTCCGCAGAGCGGAGAGCCTCAAGGTAAAGCCCGCGCGGACACGAGCAGGCCCAGTTCAGGCCTTGCTCCTGTCCGACAGGCTGCTTGGCTCCATCCCTCTCGTGACTCGAGACCAAGGACTCTTCAACATCCCTGGCTTGTACAGGATTGTGCCCCATAGGTTAAATTTGTCTGCCTCCCTCTTCGCCGCCTGATGGTGCTGAACATCTGTGCCTAAAGCAGCCGCCTCACCTTGCCTCATAGCAGGGCCACCTCTGCACAAAGGAACTTTGTATGCATCGGCTGTGGCCCGTGTAGGTTCCAGACAGAGCAGTGACCAAAGAGAACAGAGAGGCCCTGCAAAGATTGCTAAAAGCCCCCCTGGAGATACTGCATGAGAGCACCCACACTTTGCACACTGAGCCCTCCCACCCGTCTTGGTTACCACATGCAGTGGTAGTGACTGGTAAGCGCACAGACCTTCCCGTCTCTCTCTCTCTCACCTGGGAACTGCTGCATGCACCACCACATGGAAGGATGCTGGTGAACTGGCAGTGGCATGCAAGAACTGAACAGCCAGACCTTCCTCTCCCATTTCTGAAGCTGCAGCCCCAGGAGTGTAGTGGAGCGTGGGCTTGCACGGTTGAAGCGCTGGGACTTCTGGATTAGCAGGGGCAATGACATCATCTGCCACCCTATTTATTTATTTATTATATTTATACCCCACCTTTTTTCCTGAAAGGAACCCAAGGCGGCTTACATAATCCTCCTCCCCCTCTCCATTTTATCCTCACAACAACCCTGTGAGGTAGGTTAGGCTGAGAGTCAGTGCCTGGCCCAAAGTCACCCAGTGAGTTTCATGGCCGAGCGGGGACTAGAACCCGGGTCTCCCGAGTCCCAGTCCAACACTCTCACCACTACGCCACACTGGCTCAGACTTCAGACTTCTCTGTTCCCTCTGAGCTTAGCTGCAGTCCAACAACATAGATAGATAGATAGATAGATATGGTTGAGCACAGCTGCCTGCACTTTTGGACTCTCCTTAGAAGCCTGGCTATGGGGACTGTCATGATAAGTGTCTGCACTTCATATTTTACCACACCACTGAGCAGCCCTTATAGCCAGAGTCAAACCACTGTTCAATTAAAAAAACCCCAACTAACTTGCCACTTGAACACTGAAAATGCGAAGCTGAGAAGAACTTCGAAGCAAGCCAGAAACCCCAACCGTGAGGATAATTTCTGCTTGCCCACATGTGTGCAGCTCCTTTGGGTCGGTCAGATATCTTCAAAATGCACACATACTTAAGCTGATGATTCTGTATTTAGATAGCGGAAATCCATTTCCGCCCCCCACATGTCACACAAGTCAAGTCCCAAAGGTCCATAATGATCAGAATATCAACACTCGTTATATGCTAGAAAAGATGTGAGTTGTGCGATTCAGGATCAAAGTCAAGAAAGCTGGCATTTTACCAGCAAATAATAAGGTACGAATTTGGTTCACACTGCAGCACTTGGATAGTGAAGGAATAAGTACAGCTTTCTGAGGTGAGTACAGCTGAAGGGCTTGGGCCTATGTCCTAGAGCAGGCGAGTCAAACCTCTTTCAGCATGAGGGCCAAATCCAGCTTTGTAGCAGCTCTTGGAGGCTGCATTCCAGTGGTGAAGAATGGGGCTGAACACAAAAGGGGCAAAGTCAAAATAGCAGCATGTTTTAGCTTAACACTCTCACTGCCAGTAACTAAGCATTTCTACACAAGGATGTTAATCGCTGTGGCTCTGTTCTATAGCGGCATATCGCAATTACACAAGTAGGAAAATACATTTTCTTCTGCTTTCAGAAATAATACCCCATTTTCCCCGCTCTAAAACACACACACACCCCGGAAAGTGCTCTTAAAAAACAGAAACGAAACTAGAGGATCATGACATTGTCTAAAGAGCCCATAAATAACTGCGAGTAAGGAATCATAAGCACACAATCAATGCCTCGTGTAGAAACACTCTAAGCCTTAGGAGAGGCATTTCAACCTTTTAGAATGGGGGGGATGGACAGTGCACAAAAGCTGGGAAACCACCAAACGATCGGCAATTTGGGAAAAGAAGGTGGGGCCAGGGGAAGGGGGCATGGCCATTTGGGGTACCCGGTGGCCAGATTGGAACCCCAGCTGGACCAGATTTGGCCCCTGGGCCTGCAGTAAAACACCCCAGTCCTAGAGTAAAAGACACTATTTTGGTGTCTGATGCATTGCTCAGGGCACTTCGCATGATGTCTTTTGTTTTGCTTAAAAGCAGCTGTGCAGGGGCTATGATTTGGAATAGGGCCACTATACTGTATTGGGAGTGGGTTGACTGTTCACACACACACACTGCTGCTATTAGCCATAGAAGGGAAAAGACAGGTATTTGTACTGTACCTGTCTTATTCTCCCCTCCACGGTGGCTGATAGCAGCTTGAGAGTGGGGGTTATTTAAATCTAGGAAAAAGCATGGGGCAACAGGGATTCATAGATTTCATAGATCATAGAAACGTCAGCTGGAGCACATCTTGGAGCACGTCAGCTCCAAGAAAAATGCCGGGAGCAAAATCAACCCCTTTATATGGCATTTATCGATTTGGCTAAGGCCTTTGATACTGTAGACCGTACAGCTCTCTGGACTATCCTTATGAAAATTGGATGCCCCAATAAATTTGTGAATATCTTGCGACTTCTCCATGACAACATGACGGCAACAGTTTTGGACAACAACGGCTCTCATGGTGCTCCATTTAAAGTGGGATCAGGTGTTAAACAGGGATGTGTTATCGCCCCAACATTATTTGCCATTTTCATCGCCATGGTTTTACATCTTGTCAAGGGGAAACTTCCCACTGGTGTGGGAATTATATATTGAACAGATGGAAAGCTTTTTAATCTCAGCAGGCTGAAAGCAAAAAGTAAGGTAATTACAACCTCCGTTGTGGAACTTCAGTATGCTGATGATAATGTGGTCTCCGCACATTCAGAGGATGATCTCCAAACTATCCTAAATGCTTTTGCAGAAGCATACGAAAAACTTGGTCTCTCACTTAACATCAAAAAACCCAAAGTGCTTCATCAGCAAGTGCAAGCTAACCCTTTGGTGATGCCATCTATCCAGCTTGGCGGGACAATACTGGAAAATGTCGATCATTTTCTCTATCTTGGCAGCTATCTTTCTGTTACAGCTAACATCGACAGTGAAATCCAGCATCGTCTGAGCTCCGCAAGTGCCGCATTTTCTCGAATGAAACATAGTGTTCGAGGATCAGGATATTTGTAAGAAGACCAAAACACTGGTTTATGAAGCCATTGTATTACCAACTTTATTGTATGCCTGCGAAACATGGACTATCTATAAACATCACTTCCACCTCCTTGAAAGGTTTCATCAACGTTGCCTCCGGAAAATCCTGCGAATTACTTGGGAAGATAGGCGAACAAATGTCAGTGTACTGGAAGAAGCAAAGACTACTAGCATTGAAAAAATGATCCTTCAACGCCAACTTCAGTGGACCGGTCATGTTGTTCGAATGCCTGACTGCCGTCTCCCAAAGCAGTTACTTTATTCCCAACTCAAGGATGGAAAGCGGAATATCGGTGGTCAATATAAGAGGTTTAAAGATGTTCATAAGGCAAATCTAAAAAAATGCAATATAAACATCGAAAACTGGGAAGCTCTGGCCCATGAACGATCTAAATGGAGGTTGGCCTTTCACAAAGGTTCCATGGACTTTGAAGAAGCCCGAGTGCAAGGTGAAAGGGAGAAACGTGCTAAGCGAAAAGGACGTCAAATGAATCCTTTACAGGACCATCTTCTATCTGGTAACCTGTGTCCTCACTGTGGGAAGCTGTGTGGATCTAGAATTGGCCTCCACAGTCACTTACGGACCCATCGCTAGAGTCTACACAATCTTCTTTAGAATTTCCTCCTTTTATCCCGGAAGACAATCTTACTCGGTCACGAGTGATCGCCTGATGATGATGATGATGATGATGATGAGATCATAGAGTTGGAAGGAGCCTACAAGGCTATCGAGTCCAACCCCCTGCTCAATGCAGGAAACTAGAGGAGGGGTCTCCCATCCAAGTAATAACCAGGCCTGACCCTGCTTAGCTTTCCACACTCAGACAAGCTGAGCCAGCGTAAGCCATGACATCCCTTCCCCTGGCATCATGGCCCCACCAGCAGCTGCTAATTTTTGAAAACACTGGGAAGCTCTTGATCATAGTTCTGCATCACAGTCACATCTCATTGTGCCCTAATTTTAAAAATAAGGAATATTGAGTAATTCTTCTTCTGTAGCCTGTCACGATATTCTGAAACAAAGGCCAGCCTTGTAAGATAGGTGACAAAGGTTCTCATGGCAGCCTCCTGGTATTGAGCCCTTAAACTAATGTGGAGGCACAAAGATCTTTGGGAGTGGGGTGGGGGGATGCCCTTCTTTTAATTAACAAATCTGTTTCCTTTCTTGATAGTCCCACAAAGGAAGAACATTCTGCACACTGTGCAAAAAGAACTTGTTTGTTACATATTCTTATCCACATAAGAATAATCTGGGCCTTTGCAAATACCGGAAAAGATTCACATGAAATGGAGACAGACATTACCTTGCATGCAACGGAAGACAGCAGATCCACCGAGTTCAGAGTTGGTAACAATCCACAGTATGAGACATCGAGAGGTGGGGGAAGGCCCCTGGGATGTCACTGGGTGCTTTCCAATGCTTTGTACACATCAGTGAATCTCCATGTGGTGGAATTCTGTCTGCCGGGCCAGATGGGCTGGTTGCTTAGCATTTACAACAGGCATATTTGGACGGGTGTGTGTGTAAATTAATTAGGCTAACCATGCACAGAAGAGAAATGCCTCCCAAGTATATAACTAACCTGATCTTATGCAAAGAGTCCCATTTGTATAACGAAAAAACTCCATAGTGACTCTCTGCTTTCTGTGAAGGACTGCTGCTTGCCAGCCCTACCAGGTAGGCCGCAGTACCAAAATTACCCAGGAAGTGCCTCCCACCTTCCTGGTTCCCTTACACCAAATTGGTGTAGCAGCCCAGCCTTGCAACCAAAGAAGGAACACACAATTGTTAAGATGGAGACTTTATTAAAACAAAATTAAAGATTAAGCAGTGTAGGGTCTCCAATAGTCCAATACATATAAAAAGTATTCCCTTATAAGAAAGGACTAAAAAGAAGGTAGGGGGAAAGGGGGTGAGGTAGGATGTTGTGAGGGAATGGGAATAAAAAGGGTCCCTAAAAGATTATCTAAAACAAACCCCCAAAAGTCTGCAAAGAACCTCTTGAGCCAAACCAGGCCTAGCTCTCCCAGCTCTCCTGAAATCTTGGCATACTTGCCCCCGATGGAACTCCCGCAGCGTCCAGGCCCGGGGAAGAACAAAGCCACCCTCCTGACCAGACTCTTTGATCTAAAACTGGGACTCCTTTCCCGCCCAGTCTCCACCAATCCCATCATCCTGCTAGGCAGAACTTTCTCGCCTGATTCATGAAGGAGGGTCCCCCACCCCTTCCCAGCTGCGGGCACTCTCGCATGACTTCATCCCAATTACTAACTCTGGCCTTGGTGTTACAGCTCTGCAGATAGCCTGTTGTCTCCCAGCTGCCATTAATCTATCAGGTCCTCCCTACTCCAGCTCCAAGGACACTGGCTGGCACATTCCAAAGAAGGGTAAGAAAACAAGAGTGAAGAAAAAGGCAGAAGCAAGAAAGGCGGGGGGAAGGGAAGAAGAAAACCAGACGACGGCCCAACCTAGCCCAGCCACCGCCATGACCCTTCTTCACACTTTCCATACCAGATTAAAACCCATCCTTGTGTGCACAATGCAATTGTCCTGCATCCAGCCAAAATCAGCGACCTTTTCCTAGGACTGAGGACTGAAGCAGGGGACACGGTAGAGTAGGATATTATTTATTTATACAGGCAACAAAGTTGTATACAGATCAGGGTTTTTATTTTCCCATTTTGGTAGGAAAAATAATAAATAAATTATAACAGTTTATTAAGACATTTTTAAAAAATTACATCACCCTTATGTTAGATCAGCCTTCCCCAACCTGGTGCCCTCCAGATGTTTTGGCTTCAACTCCCATCAGTGCCAAGCCAGCATGGCCAATGGTCAGGAATGCTGGGAGTTGCAGTCCAAACTATCCGGGGCTCACCAGGTTGGGCAAGGCTGCTTTAGAGTGCTGTCGCTGCTTCACGTATCTCAGCGACCCTTACAACAAGAGAGTTTTATTATTGCCACACGGCTGATGGGAGCTGAGGCTGAAAGACAGTGGCTTTGTGGCTTATGCTGGCTCAGCTTGTCTGAGCGTGGAAAGCTAAGCAGGGCCAAGCCTGGTTATTACTTGGATGGGAGACCCCTCCTCTAGTTTCCTGCATTGAGCAGGGGGTTGGACTCGATGGCCTTGTAGGCTCCTTCCAACTCTGTGATCTATGAAATCTATGAGGCAGTATCTGAATGCAGGCTTCCTGGTTCACAGATTTGGTTCTTAGTCACCATCCTGCACTAAATCTCAGTTTATAACTATCCGTTCATTATGTGGAAATGGCCCCTTGACATTTAATAGTACTAAACGTGGACTACTTTCCAGTCTATATATGGGATCTCACCTCTCTGCAAAGAGTGCAGGGTGACCGACATAGATCTTCCTTCCTCCTCCAATTTCTTCTGCACAACAACCCAGTGAGGTTGTGTAGTCTGAAAGATAGTGGGAGGGTTCGCATGACACCCTAAGCCCCTTGGGAATTTTAGCCACGCACACTGACTAAAATTCCCGTGCCCGACAGATGCCAGGTGCCTCCAGTCCTCCTCCCCCTCGGTCCTCCCGCTGGTATCCCAGGGGACACTGCTGGAGCACCGAGGGGAGCAGAGCGGGGATGACAGCTGCCGAAAAGTGCCCAAGCGGCACTTTGGGGCAGCTGTCAGAGGCTCCCCTCATCCCTTCCCATTGCTCCATGGCACTGCCACTCAGCTGAGCAGCAGCGCAACAGGGAGGGGGCACAAGACACCTCACGCTGGGCTTGGAAGCCCAGCACGAGGTGGCTTGTCCTTTCCCATCACCTGGCGGAGCCGCTGCTCAGCTGAGCAGCAACTCTGCTGGCAATGGGGAGGCGGCTCATCCCTTCCCGAGCTGGGGTGTGTGTGTCACTTTGCCCTAGGCCTCTTCCCAGGGAGAACAAGGGGCAAGCACCTCCTCTCCCCTCTGCTGGCCAGGAGCTTGCCAGTGGGAGTGGGGGGGGGACTCTCCCCTTGGTCTCCCGGGGAGGAGGCCTAGGGGAAAGCACTCCCCCCTCCACCAGCCAGTGCAATCACAAGGCAATCACGCTGGCCAGTGGGGGGGGGGGAGGTGCATTCCCCTGCCTCTCCCACCGTGTTACCCCCTCTCCAGAGTGCTGCTGTCAAGCAGTGGTGGGGACGAGTGGAGGGGAAACGGGGCAGGGGATGCCAAGCCACTCCACTTGCTTTCCTCTTCCATTTGGCTGCAGCAGCGACAGGCAGGCAGGAGCCGCTCGACTACTTCACTTCCTTGAGAGGAAGCGAAGGCAAGTAGCTCCTTCCCCCAGACCGCCACGTTGCACCGCCTCCCCAAGCCCCGAACGGCGGTTGAGCAGGAGGCATGTGGTGGACCCCGGCGGCTTTCCCCCACGCTTCTGCTGATGCCGGGAAAGCGGGCTCACTCACGAGCAATCCCACTCTCCCTGCATCGGCAGGAGTGCGGGGGGAAGCCAATGACAGCCACACCAAGTGCTCTTTGGCCAGAGCAGCAACACTTTTTTGCCGTTGTTGCCAAGGGGCTCTATAGCCTTTGGGCTTGACCATGGCTTAGCATGTCATCCAGATTCAGACAACACGCTAAGCCACAGAGGGTTTTCTAGCCTGTACAACAAGCCATGGTTTCGCAGGATGACACACTAAGCCAGGGTGGCTTATAAATCACCGTGGCGTGGTGTGTCTTGCAAGCCCAGTCCGAGACTGGCTCAAGGCCACCCAGTGAGCTTCATGTCTGAGTCGGCATATGCTCACAGGTCCCTCTGGCTCTACCCTGACCTTGACCGCTACACCACACTAACTGCCAATATAATTTACCCATTGCTTTTATGATTTCACTCCATTTCACACAAGTGGCCCACATTATACAATCATACTGATTTTTCTGTGAATCAGAATTTCCTCTATTAAGGACAAGATTATTTAAAGCCAGGACTCTTGTAGGACTTGATGGGCAGATTTGATATGAGGAAATGTTCAGGTGGTCACGGCTCTGGGCAGGTTGCTAGACCAGAAGGCCTATAGGAGGCCTATTAGGAGAGAGCGAGGGACATTCCAATCATTTAGATGGGAAATATCTATGCAAAAGGCAGGAAGCCATGATTGGTAGTCAGGAATAAGGGGGACTGGGACCCCACGCAGGTCAGATTTGGCTGCAGGCCTGAGGTACAACACCCCTGCTTTAGCTGTTTCAGCTCTATGGGCCAGTTCAGACATGCATCACTTGAAAGCTGCAAAACAGTGTCTTAAATACGAAAAGGCTCAGATAAATTGATAAGACAACTCAGTCTGTTTCACAACTCCCAAAATATATATATTACTGGCACTTTTCTCATCTCTGGCATAGATGTAGCCAAGCCAAAGCATTCAGTCATATCAGATGCCTTTTTATATCTCAGGCTATAAAGAGATCTGGATTTGAAGACAACTTTGGAAATTAGCCAAAGAAATCTGACAGGCAGAAAGACATCAGAGTGGTCCAAAACACTGGGCTGGTTCAGATGCCAAGCCACATGGTTTGGCATGACATGAACAAGCCAGGCTATCTTTAAATGATCACACCAGGTTTTTAGGCAGCAGTTCTTGGAAGGAGGGGCAGGTCCATTTTAGAGCTGAAAAGCACCTGGCCCATTTGTAGGTGGCAAATAACAAAGAAATAATGATCTACTGGCAAGCTGATGCTGAGGTTAATGGAGCAAATAGCAGCAGCTTGGATAGTTCAGGTGGTTTTTATTGTGCGTTCATCATTCCTCACTCACGGTTGTTTCCGGGTGGTTTGGATCATGTCATGACCCTCTAGTTTTGCTCCTGCTTTTTAAGAACTCTTTTGCGGGGGGGGGAGATCCAGTAATTCTTTTCACCCCAAAACAAAGCACAAGCCACTACTAGTGTCATTACATTATTCCAGTTGCTACCAGTTGCTTGCCGAGCCGAATTTAAGGTGTTGGTTTTGACCTTTAAAACCCTATACGGCTCCAGATTTCATAGATCATAGTTGGAAGGAGCCTACAAGGCTATCGAGTCCAACCCCCTGCTCAATGCAGGAAACTAGAGGAGGGGTCTCCCATCCAAGTAATAACCAGGCCTGACCCTGCTTAGCTTTCCACACTCAGACAAGCTGAGCCAGCGTAAGCCACAGGCCTTGTACTCCGGTCCAGTCTATCTCAAGGAGCGTCTCCAGCAACACCAAGTAGGCCGCTCAACAAGATCTGCCACAGACGGCCTTCTCCTTGTCCCTTCAGCCAGAGCAGCTAGACTGGTGGGGAATAGGAAGAGGGCCTTTTCTGTGGTAGCCCCCGTACTGTGGTACTCTCTCCCGAGTGACCTCCGCCATGCCCCCTCTCTGCTGAGCTTCCGCCGCTCACTAAAAACTTGGCTGTTCAGGCGGGAATATGGGGTGGGCTAAGATTTTAAAATTTTATACTGTTTTAAATGTATTTTATCCTGTTTTTATCTTATGTACATCGCCCAGGGTGGCCGGTTGCTGGCCAGATGGGCGATAAATAAATGTAAATAATAAATAAAATAATAAATAAATTCCGCTATATCGCAGCAGCACCTAGAGGTTACTATGTAGCCTTTATGTACATAAAGGCAGGAAAGGAAAAGCTCTTTGTGTAGAGATCCAGTCTCAATTCTGTGACAAAACCGGAAGTGGGTACAGCGGGTTAACGGCCTTGTCTAGAGAGGCTCTCTTTCTCCTGCGCTCCTGATAGCGCCCCCTCGCTCTGCTCCCATTTCAGACACTCCTATAGCTCTGCTGTGAGCCAGCGAACTCTGAGGCCAAGCTCTGCTGTGTCGACAGATAAGAATGGCACCGGTCCATGGGCAGGAGAGCCCTGCCATGCAAGCAAGTGTAGAGAAGCAATATATCCCATGCTCTACCCGCTTCCATGCTCTACGTCCCCTCCTGCGGTTTTTATGCTAGACTTCCAGTGTGTGCATACTCCTGATGGGAGAGGAAGCCCCATGCGGCCAAGAGGGGAGCTTATGCTGCAGTCCAGTATACTTCCACCACCGCAGGTAAATGGGGTGGGGCACACAGACTGGAGCACTAATTTATTTATTTATTTATTTATTTATTTATTTTATACCCTGCCTTTTTTCCTGCAAGGAACCCAAGGCGGCTTACATAATCCTCCTCCTCCTCCTCCTCCTCTCCATTTTATCCTCACAACAATCCCAGTTCATAACCCATCTGAGGTCAAAGTCTGGATTTCAGTCTATCAACAGGGTCTGGAATAAGACACACAAAGCAGCAGTCCAAGTCAAGAAGCTGCAGGTGAGAGGGGTTTATATAGAGTTGGAAGGAGCCTACAAGGCCATCGAGTCCAACCCCCTGCTCAACGCAGGAAACTAGAAGAGGGGTCTCCATCCAAGTAACAACCAGGCTTGACCCTGCTTAGCTTTCCACGCTCAGACAAGCTGAGCCAGCGTAAACCACAGGCCTGTATGCTTACCATCTACCTGTCATTTCCCCCCTTTCAAAGCCTCCTTCCCTTCTGCCCAGGAAATGTTTTCCCCCAGCCAGGTTCATTTGCAGTCTTTGCATCTGGCTGGGAGAGAAGTGGTCCCTCCTCTGTAATATGGGTATAACAATATTGGCCTAAATTACAGGGTCAGTGTTAGATCGGCCTTCCCCAACTTGGTGCCCTCCAAATTTGTTGGACTGCAGCTTCCATGATTCCCAGCCAGCATGGATACTGGGAGCTGTAGTTCATCACATCTGGGGACAGCTGACATAGATGATGTATGTTTTTATTATTTATTTATTTATTATATTTATGAATTGCCCATCTGGCCAGACATCCGGCCACTCTGAGCGATTTACAATCCAATAAAATACAAGAGGGGGGGGGAACACACACACACACACACACAGTATAAAACACAATTAAAAACTGAACAAAACTTAAAAATCCTAACCCACCCCATATTCCCGCCTGAAAAGCCACGTTTTTAATGCACGGCGGAAGCTAATCAAGGAAGGGGCATGGCGGAGGTCACTGGGGAGAGAGTTCCATAAATTGGGGGCTGCCACAGAAAAGGCCTTCCTCCTAGTCCCCACCAGCCTGGTTTCTCTGGCTGATGGGACAGGGAGAAGGCCGTCTGTGGCGGATCTTGTTGAGCGGCCTACTTGATGTTGCTGGAGGCGCTCCTTGAGATATATTGGACCAGAGCCGTACAGGGTTTTAAAGGTCAACGCCAACACCTTGAATTTGGCTCGGCAAACAACTGGTAGCCAGTGCAACTCTTTGAGCACTGGAGTGATGTGATCACGCCGGCGGCAGCCTTTAATCAGGCAAGCGGCTGCATTCTGTACCAGCTGCAACTTCCGGACCATCTTCCAGGGTAACCCCACGTAGAGTGCATTACAGTAGTCTAGGCGAGAGGAGACCAAGGCATGAACCACTGATGGGAGCAGATGATTAGGAAGGTAGGGGCGCAACTGCCGTATCAGATGGAGCTGATACAGCGCCGCCCGGCTCACAGCTGACACCTGATCCTCCATGGACAGCTGGGAGTCTAGAATGACTCCCAAGCTGCGGACCTGGTCCTTCAGGGGTAGATGTACCCCATTCAGCACCAGGTCAACATCCCCTAACCTTCCCGTGTCTCCCACCAGAAGTAACTCGGTCTTGTCGGGGTTCAGTTTCAGCATGTTCCCTCCTATCCAGCCAGCCACTGCCTCCAGGCACTTGGACAGGGTTTCAACAGCCAACCTTGGTGAGGACTTGAAGGAGAGGTAGAGCTGTGTGTCATCTGCATATTGATGACAGCGCACCCCAAACCTCCTGATGATAGCTCCCAGCGGCTTCAGGTAGATGTTAAATAACATCGGGGAGAGGACGGAACCCTGCGGCACCCCACAAGTGAGCGGCCGAGGGTCCGAAGCCTCCTTCCCAAGAACTACCATCTGGTACCTTCCAGAGAGGAAGGACCGGAACCACTGCAATACAGTGCCTCCCATGCCCAACCCTGATGATAGCTCCCAGCGGCTTCAGGTAGATGTTAAATAACATCGGGGAGAGGATGGAACCCTGCGGCACCCCACAAGTGAGCGGCCGAGGGTCCAAAGCCTCCTTCCCAAGAACTACCCTCTGGTACCTTCCAGAGAGGAAGGACCGGAACCACTGCAATACAGTGCCTCCCATGCCCAACCCCTCCAGGCGGCTCAGGAGGATACCATGGTCAACGGTATCAAAAGCCGCTGAGAGATCGAGGAGGACTAGAAAGGAGCATTCGCCCCTATCCAAAGCCCTCCTCATATCATCCACCAAGGCGACCAAGGCCGTCTCCGTCCCATGTCCAGGCCTGAAGCCCGACTGGCATGGGTCTAAATAATCGGCTTCATCCAAATGTGCCTTCAACTGAGCCCCCACCACTCGCTCAATCAGCTTGCCCAGAAATGGCAAATTGGAGACTGGGCGAAAGTTGTTCAAATCTTGGGGATCTAAGGAGGGCTTCTTTAGAAGCGGTCTTATTACTGCCTCCTTAAGGGCTGATGGCAACACTCCCTCCTCGAGGAAGGCATTCACTACTGCCCTGATCCCCCCACCCAGTTTTTCCCTGCAGCTCATAACAAGCCAGGACGGGCAAGGATCAAGCAAGCAGGTGGTCAGCTTAACAGAAGAAAGCACCTTGTCCATTTCACCAGAAGGAAGAAGCTGGAACCGATTCCACAAAACCGGACTGCCACTGGCCTCCTCCCGTTCACCCACTGTGTCCACGATGCACGGAATCCCACTCCTAATCCGAACAATTTTATCTGCAAAGTGCTTCGCTAAAGCCTCACAGGAAGCTTTAGACTGTTCCAATGGATCCGGAGCAACTGGATTGACCAGGCTCCAGACCACTTGGAACAGCCTCCTGAGGCAGCACTCCGCAGCACTCTGCATCTTCACCGCCACCTGGTAGGCTGAAGATGCAGCTCTGACCTGTGTCCGATCGTCTTCAGAGTGGGATTTATGCCACCGGCGCTCTGGCCTTCTCACCTCCCACTTCAGAGCTCGCAGCGATGGAGTAAACCAAGGTGCCGTGCGAGCTCTGTTCAGGCGAAGAGGGCGCTTTGGGGCAACTCGGTCTAATGCCCTGGTGATTGCAGCATTCCAGTCATCCACCAGGGTCTCGACCGAGCTACCGTTTGCGTGCTCCAGTTCCCCAAGCGCATTCAGGAATCCATCCGGATCCATAAGACGCCTGGGGCGGACCATCCTAATAGGTCCCTCACCCCTGCAGAGGGGTTGTGGCACCAAGAAATCCAGCCCTATATTAAGAGGTTTGGACACTTGGGGTGTGTACAAATACATCTATGATGGAAGGACCGTAGCTCAGTGGTGGGGCACATGCTTTGCATGCAAAAGGTCCCAGGTTCAGTCTCTGGCATTTGCAGGTAGGACAGATAATTTCTCGGCTTGGGTTTGGCCCCCAGAGAAGCATCCGGTCAAATGAGCACTTGAGGCAACTCTGGGAACAGGAGGTGAGGCAAGGCTCACTTTGGGTCAGCAGTAACGCCAGGAGAACAGCAAGGCAGAGACTAATAACACTTTGGACATAGGCTGGCACATTTCCCCAGGAAAGGAGCTGTTGTTCCAGCAAGGGGCTGGCAGCTCCTGAGGGCTTAAGTAGGCTGCTCAGGCTCATGTCTCTCAGAAGCTCCACCTCCACCTGGGTGCCATCTGCAGCCTTAAAGGGCCCATGCTCATTTCTGTAGCCTTAAGCACCTATGAGGCTGAGGGATCTGAGAGGCTTCAGGAGTCATTCTTGGAGGCCAAGGCTGATGGGAAGACCAAGTCCTTGGTTCTGGGGATACATCAGGTGTTCCCAAGGGTCCTCCCTGGAGTGAGGTGACCAGGGTCTCACTGGGTATAATGCAGCTTTCTCTACCTCTACTGTACTGGAGCAGGTGCAGATTTTTTCCCCCTCCTGTGGGGCAAAGTCCTGAAATGACATATGTACCTGGCTCTGTTCACAAATCTGGACAAACACATGGAGGTCAGGGACAGCAGACATGATCCTGTTCCCCTTCCATACATTCATTTCTACATGGATGGACATGTGAATAGAGTTAAGGGAACAAAGCTTTGAGAATTATGGAACCAATTAGTAAAACAGACTGCTCAAAGGGTGAGTTTGTAATTGTAGGCTGTCAGATCATCTAGCATCATGGGGTATGGTGGCCCCAAGCCAAGGAGTATTCCAAAATAATTAGTTTGGGAAACAGAACAGGAAGGCAAAGCATTACAGGAAAACCAAGGTTTTTACTCTGTATTTTTAATGGAGTAGGAGGATTGTGTCTGTATTGTCTGGCTTCTTATTTTGAAGCTAAATATACTTGTGGGTGGGGTGAAAGGATTGCTGCTCCTTATAATGCCTTGGCATCATCTCAGTCACGGATTAAAGAGATCAAAAGAAAACCTGGGTGTTTCTGGATGCTAGGCTCAGGGGTTTTCAAATATTGTAGTAAGCACTTCTGCCATAATCAGGTGGCATCCTTAACAAATGACAAGATAATTCGGTATGCAGAATGTATCACCCTAATCATAGGGCCAGGTTGATGGAGAAGGGAGTGTGGTTGGTGTGCCTTAAAGTCCACAAGGGAGGAAACCCAAGGTCAAAAAAAGGTAGACAATACAAAATAAAAAACAGGAAATGATGCTACACAAAGGCCCTAATCTAGAGATAATTGTGTGCAACAAGGAGTTTTGAACAACTAGTTCCATGCAGAACTTCTCAGTCATCAAGAGAAGCTCCATACAGATTCTTACAGTGATCTATATATACTATAATACCCCAAATGCCCACTCTTGAACAGCAATATAGTTTCTTTTTTTCTGTTACACTGCAACACAGATTAAAGGAGAAGACAAAAATTGCTCTGGGGGCATATACTAATGAATACAGCCCAGTATCCACCACAATCCCTGGGAAAATTCTGGAGCAGATTATAAAGCAGTCAATCTGCAAGCACCCTGAAAACAATGCAGTGATTACTAGAAGCCAACATGGATTTGTCAAGAACAAATCCTGCCAGACCAATCTGATCTCATTTTTTGATCGGGTAACCTCTCTTGTGGACTGTGGGAATGCTGTGGACATAATATATCTTGACTTCAGCAAAGCTTTTGACAAAGTGCCTCATGATATTCTGATTAGCAAACTGGCTAAAAGTGGGCTAGATGGAACAACCACAGTTGGTTACAGAATCGGACTCAGAGTGCTTATCAATGGTACCTTCTCAAACTGGGGAGAAGTAACGATTGGAGTACTGCAGGGCTCGGTCCTGGGCCCAGTGCTATTCAACATTTTTATTAATGACTTGGATGAGGAGGTGCAGGGAATGCTTATCAAATTTGCAGAAGACACAAAATTGGGTGGAACAGCTAATACTCTGGAAGACAGAAACAATTTTCCCAGGGATTGTGGTGGATACTGGGCTGTATTCATTAGTATATGCCCCCAGAGCAACCGTTATCTACCCGGACACTACGCTCAACATCTGGGGCCCTCCTCCGATTGCCACCTCCAAGAGAGGCTCGGTTGGTGGCAACGAGGAGGAGGGCCTTCTCGGTGGTAGCCCCCCAGTTATGGAATCAGCTCCCCACTGAGACCCGCCTGGCGCCAACCTTACTATCTTTTCGGCGCCAGGTTAAGACTTCCCTCTATGCCAAGGCATTTAGTTAGGAGCTTGGAATAGCACGGAGGGGATTGTCACCTGTAGGCTCAGTTTTATTGGCTTTTTGTATTGTTATTTTAAACTGTGTTTTTAAATTTGGTTTTTAATTTTTTAAACTGTTTTGTATGTTTTAATGTTGTTTTTATGTATAGAGGGTTGTGAACCGCCCAGAGAGCTTCGGCTATGGGGCGGTATATAAATGAAATAAATGAAATGAAATGAAATGAAAATTCAAAGTGATCTCGATAGGCTGGAGCGCTGGGCTGAAACCAACAGAATGAAATTTAATAGGGATAAATGCCAAGTGCTGCACCTAGGAAAAAGAAGCTAAATGCACAGTTACAGGAGGGGGGATACTTGGCTCAACAATACTACAAATCAGAAGGATCTTGGAATTGTTGTAGATCACAAACTGAATATGAGCCAGCAATGTGATGTGGCTGCAAAAAAGGCAAATGCTATTTTGAGCTGCATTTGGTAGGGCACCTTGGGGGCACTAGGAAAGGTATCCGGTGGTGCACTGGGGTTCACAGAAACCATGTTGCTTGCCCCTGTTGCAGCACATGGCGTGCATTGTGCCTCGTGAGTGAACCAGATGTTAGAGTACCAGGATAACATGCTTGTGTAGCTTATACCTTAGATTAGAATCTGACAAGGGAAGCCACAAAAAGTGACAAACTCAAGTCTTCCGTTTTCTTATTTCATGGCACCAAAAACCGATTATGTTTTGCAGGTTTTTAACATCTAGCTATAAAACGTACAATAGGATAAACACATTCTGTGAACGTTAAGGGCGAAATGACGGCAGTAGAATCCTATTTTTTGCCCAGAGAAAACAAGTTCTGCAAGATGAGTTTGGCAGGTGGCAAATGCAGAATACAATAGAAAGAAAAACAATGAAGGAAGCAATGGGAAATGATGTAACAATATAAATTCAATATGCCATAGTCTGGCATTATTAATTGACTGGTTTTCATGCTCCACAGCGATGAAACAAGGTGAATTCCAAATCTCTGATTGTTTAGACTGCTGACAAAAAATCAATGCAATATGTGTAGTAAACAGATCTGGAAAGGGGGGGGGGGGAGAATAAATATTTTGCAAATCCCAGATCTTTCTAGTTAGTAGAAGCAATTAACTTCTTTGAACTAATTTTATACCATGCAAAACAACAACTCCTATCTCTTCCCAATCTGACCTTAAAAAGTAAACTCTTTCTTGGAACAGAAGGCTAGCATGACAAAGGATTACAGTCATGCCTTGGATTGAGAGCATAATTTGTTCCGGAAACGTGCTTGTAATCCAAAACACCCTTATATCAAAACGAAATCCCCCGGAAAAAAATTGTACAGAGATTTTTAATTTAAGCCGTACTACAGTACAGTACTTAAAACTGGAGATGGATGATGTCAACAACTGATCTTAAGGAGAGGGGGGAAATCCAATCTTATGGGCATGGCTCTCCCCATTTAATGATTCTGCCCAACCGCAGAATTTGGTATTTGTCACAGAATTCAGCATTCTACCAATATTCTCAGCACTCTCTTTCTCTCTTTAAAACCACCCAAAGTTTCTAGGCCATATGGTAACCAGGAAGCTTTGTGGTGATGCCTGGTGAAATCTCTGAAGCCAGGAAGGGTTTTTTTCCCAATAGGGATGGGATTCTGTACTCTGCATAGCTCCTTGCCAATAAATGAAATGACTGACAAGTTGCAGCCTTATAATGGTACCCAAACCAAGCTTGTCACATGAGATAGGCTGCATCACCCTGCCTAATGGTAGGGCCATCCCGCAGTGCTCACTATTCTACACGTTTTTGGAACTGCAGATATCTTAAGGTCCTGTCGACATATCCTGCGTCTCCTCCATACATACACGCACACGCCTCCTCATGTGTAAACCAAGTGGGACCAGTTGAGGGGGCTGGGAGGAAACGAAAGGTACATAAAGCATCGGATGGAATGAATGGCGCCTAGATGCCTGGAGAAGTTGGCCTAGGGCTTTCATATGTAAATAGTTCAGGCCCAGTAAGCCATAAGCCATGAGTTCCCCCTCCCTTGCCTGGCCAGGTGAAGTTCTTTCTAATTGGCTGAAGGCAGGAAAGCTACAGAAAGGGGGAGGGGGAAAGAGATATTTCCCAAAGCGTGGGTCTTGGTCTTTGTCTGTCTTGGATCGCGTGGCTACCGGCTACCCTGGCTGTTGGGTGATGGAGGCAAGCTAAAGGGAGGCCCAAGCCTTTGGGGGGGGGCATCAGGATCCGACCCCAGTTAGCTCCTGGTGAAATGAGCTGGATGAGGGCTCTAGTGAAGGCAAGTCTTGTGGGAGTTTTACCCATCTCGGACCTTCGGGTAGGTGTGGTAATCTCCCTCGGGCAGCGAGGCTGTGCTGGATTTAACCCTTGAAGAGAACACCCTCAGGTAACAGGTGTGTGCCTGAGAGATATTAAGGAATCAGGTTTTATTGTTTTGTAGCTCTATTTCTGTGTGCCAAAGTGTCTCTCTGACTCTCTCTTTATTTTGTGTGCTTCTCTCATTTCCCTAATCTTGTTGTAAAATGCTACCAGAATAAACCTTGTCCTGGTTTTACCCCACATGGTGTTTGTGGATTGCTCTGCTTGGTTCAGTATCTAAATCCAAGTTACAGAATGAAAGGCGAGTCCCTCAACAGAGATCCAAGTAGGATTGCAGACAGCTGAGGCTGGCAATCTGGTACCTTGAGATCTCTGGGGGTCTTGGTTCCTTTGGAGTAGGAAAGGGTGGGGGTGTGGCGGGCCAGCCAGCCCCCCCTTCCTCCACAATTCACTATCATCAAACAATGAGATTTTGCCTGTATGAATGCTTGTGAAATGGTTACATATGCATCCAGAGTTGCCTGAAAAAGAATTCATTCACTTCTATGATTTATTTTGTCGTGCACCGTCGCTCAGCTCTGATTTTAAAATATATGCTCCATAATCCAGGAAGCACCCAACAATAAAATGGGGCCAGACGCATCTGAATCGTAGTGGGAAAAGGGGAAACAATAATTTTGTACTCTGGTGATGCTGATGTTAGTACAGGTGTCCAATCGCTTTGCTTTAACAGGAAGTACATCCATTAACAGAAAATGTTCATTGTGTAATAGTCATCAAACCCCTGTTTCTGAGCCACACGGGCTCACTAACAGTACAATCCTATAGATGTCTACTCAGAAATAAATCCCACTGAGTATACCCAGATAAGTAGGCATAGTATTACAACCTAACTAAGTGTTTGGGAGAGTGCTGTGGTACTATCAGTACAGCCACCACAACCTATGCTGGTTCCTGTTACCAGATGGAGAGCAGCGATTGCATGACCACAGCTGTTGAACAGGAATGGAGAAAAGATTCACGGCAGGTCCACAATGGGTGCAACATGTCTGCTCTGCATGCAAAATGCATTTTGGTCACGAACCAGAGATGTGTTCCAAATTTTCTGCAGTAATATCCGATAATGGACATAGCCAGTGTAGCCAAACAGATTCCTCATTTGTCCTGCAGCTTTATCATCAATACAAGCCATTTTGTGGGCTGTTGCAGCTGCAGAACTCATTAAGGTCCCTCTCTGCTGAGCTTCCGCCGCTCACTAAAAACTTGGCTGTTCAGGCGGGAATATGGGGTGGGCCAAGATTTTAAAATTTTATACTGTTTTAATGCATTTTATTCTGTTTTTATCTTATGTACATCCGTCGCCCAGGGTGGCTGGTTTGCTGGCCAGATGGGCGATTAATAAATGCAAATAATAAATAATAATAAATAAGGTCAGGGTGAGAGGAAAAGATCCAATTAGATTATTATATGAAGCCATGGGCGTTGGCTTAAGTGTGTTGGGGCATGACACTGTACACTTGAACCAGTTTCTATTTGTGGAGAGCAGGATGGGCATCACCCCTTTCTGAGTTCAGACTGCATCCGACAACTGCTTAAGAGCACTTTCATGTCTGGCTAACTCACTGACTCTACACCAGGAGTGGAGAATCTCCAGCAGTTCCCAAAGGGCCTCTTCGCCTCTTGCCTTTCCCACTGAGAAGTGAGGGGGCCTCAAGGCACCTGCAGCACCCTGAAGTGGTGGTTCCCGAAGGAGCAGCCTCCGCCACTGCTCAACTGACCAGATCGCAGGGAGTATGGAAGGGTGAATGCAGGGGGGAGTGTTTGTGCATGTGCATGGTGTGTGTGTGTGTGTGTGTGTGTGTGTTGCAGCCAGGATGCTGATTGGGATCACACACACATTACACTGGTGTTGAAGCAACTACACTAGCTGCCTATTAGCCAGCAAGCCAAGGTTTTGTGGCTGGCATATAAAGCTCTAAGCAACTTGGGACCAGCAGGTATTCTGACATATCCTTCTCCCCGATATAGACCCATTCGTCTGCTAAGACCATCAGAGGAGGCCTTATTGGTTGATCTGGTGGCACCCCTAAAGCAGGCCTTCTCCATGGTGGCACCCACCTTGGTATGTAGTATATGTACATGCATATCTCCTTGGTATGCCATTGGTATGCCATTTCTGGAACCTCTGTAGGTTTAAAGTGGCCCCAGCCCATGGCTGTGCCCAGGCACAGCGGGGGTCCAGAGGCACCGCCTCTCCCCTCATCCTCCCTCAGTCCTCCCGTCCAGTATCCCAGGGGACACTGTGCGGGATCATTGAGAGGGGATGACAGCTGACAAAAAGTGCCCAAGTGGCACTTTTGCCAGCTGTCATTTGCCCTTCCTTGGCAGGGCTGCTACTCTGCCAAGCAACGGCAATGAACCCATTGGCGTTGCGTTTCCTCAAGAAGAAAGTAAATGCAACACCACAGGGCTCATCCCCAGGCCTTTCTCACAGAGGCTGCCCCAAGAAAGGTCCCTCCTCATCCCGCCCTGCCGCCCCCCTTCAGTTACCTCTTTCTCCAGTGGCAGCTCAGCAGCGGCTGCCCCCGCTGCATACCTCTTCCTTGCAAAACCCTGAGTAGCGCTGCGCGAGGAAGGGGCACGAGGCGGCAACAGCAGGCTCTGCCAGGCGCCCCTTTCACAAGCGGGGGGGGCCATGCAGCAGACCCCAGCCTTGCCCCCCTCCTACCGCTGTGAGCCAGTAAGTGCCTAGGCCAACTGGTAGCGTGCACGTCCAATCAGCTAAGCATGCCTCCGGACATTACTAACGCTGGTGATGTCAGGGGCGGCGCTTTGGCCACACAAACTGCCAATCAGCCTATCAGCTAAGTGCCTTGCCCCCTCCTATTGCTGGCTCAGTCAGGGGTAGGAGAGCAAGCGATGCCGGGGCGCCTGGATTCCGCGCACCATGGCCGATGCTGGGAGAGCAACCATCAGCCAGAGCCCCATGGCCAGAACAGCAGCCATTTTGTGCTGTTCTAGCCAGGGGGCTCTATGCCCCTTTTGGCTTGCAGGAGGGTTAGCCTGTCATCCAGGTTTGAACAACATGCTAAACCTCAGTAGGTTTAGCAAACCCTGCTGCAACCCATGGTTTAGTAGGTGGTTAAGGAGACTCTCCTTAACCACGCTAACTAAACCTTCCCAGGTTCACACGACACTTTAACCTTAGTCGGTTTACTTGCGCGGTAAACCTACTACGGTTTAACATATCGTGCGAACCCAGTCAATGAGTGACCATCCATTATAAACATTTAAACAGGCCCATATATTAGGAATGCGTGCCAAACACATCCCTTTGCTATTTTTTTTTTAAAGAAAAAAGTGACTGAGGTCTGTATTGATAATGTTGCTATTATGAGATATTATAGTGGTTATTTTAAAATATTTCCTCTTTGCCTGTGATTTCCAGGTGTGGTGTACTCACGCAATTGCCCATGCCCCATTAGATTCTGCAGCTCAGCAGAGACAGGTAGGTTGATAAACAACTTTCTTTTTATTAAGAACAACAGATGGAACAATAACCTGGTAGCAAAGCAAAACTGCTTATACAGGGATCTATATGGGCCAGGAAACACCGAGGGAGATGGAACAAAACCAGAGCCACACCCAGTAGGACTGAACCACACCAGGCAAGTATCAGAGGGGAAACTGGACTGTTCCATTAAAAGGCCCCTTATAAGATACATTCAATATACACAACCATGACAAATGCTTTTAAAATACACTGGGTTCCTCCCCACACCCAATTAATTTTGAATATATCCAAGTGTCCTCCTTTAGAGCTTGCCATTAAAAAAAAATGAATGGCAGTGCTTTATATAAGATTGGGAAAGAAATGATGATGATTAGCCAGACTGGTGTTGACAGATTGTAGCTGCAGTTGCTGAACACACTAAATTTCGAAAAGAAAGCCCCGGGGATACTGTCTGTGGAGAGTAGAACATTCAGATACGATCTATGGCTCACTCTTTTTGGGATGAGAGACTTTACCTCTGATGACTGTTTCTCCACCCAAGGTGCCTGGCAGTAGTCACAAGAGAAATCACTCTTGACTCTTGGGGAAAGTTCTGCCAGTTCCCCCCTCTCTAGCCATAATTCCCATCAGAGTTGGATAGAACTTTTGGCAGCACAAGCCAAAGGTAGGATTGAGCTATAATGCAGATGTATTTGTTTATAGCACTAGTTTTCAAACTGTGTTCCAGGGAACCATGGCCTTCCTTAGTTTCAAGATCAGCAATGGAAGACAAGCTTTCCGTATGACAGCTGCCCACCAATCTCAATCTTCCCCTGCAACTAGCAGCAGGGGAGTGCCGGCTGTGTTCCAGCATGCATTCTTTTTTTTCTTTTTCTTTTTTTAATTTTTATTTATATTTTTAAATGAACACACATACAAAGAACATAAACCTACAAATCATAAACTCCAAGTGCACCCGTCACCCCGGGGCCAAAACCAATTCTATCCACATAATCCATTATTAATCTATATTCCAAAAATACATCATATCATGACATGGCTTACTCCCCTTTCCCTTTACTAAAACATAATCTAAAAATAGTCCCCATATATCCTTAAAATTATTTTTCTTTCATTGTCCCCTTTTACATTTAATACTACATGTTAGTTTATCATATAAAGCAATATCCCAAACCTCTTTATACCAATCTATTATTAAGTACTGGTGTTGAACTTTCCAATTCCTTGCTATCAGTAATCTCCCTGCTGCTAATAAACTTACAATTAATTCCTTTTTCCCTTGTGAGCACAGAAGTTTCTCCGTTATTGATAACAATGCTAATTTTGGACAGACCTCCAAATTAATGCCAATAATTTCTGAAATTTCTACAAAAATTTTATTCCAAAAATCTAATACGCTTTTGCAACTCCACCACATATGACCATAAGTTCCAAGTTCCTGACATCCTCTCCAACACAATTACTATCTATTTTGTTTAATCTTACTGGAGTCAGATACCATCTCCAAACAGTTTTAAAAAAATTCTCTTTTATCCTTACTGACATATTTCTTAATATACGTCTGCCCCAAATATTTCTCCACCCCGCATTCGATATCTCCTTCTCAAATTCCATTTCCCATATCATCTTAAGGTTATCTTTTTTCGCTTCAATCCTCTGAAACATTATATATATCTCCTTAGTTAACCCTCTGGAAGATACATTCCCTTCTATAAGTTCTCTAGACAACACTTTCTTTTCAAATCCAGTAAACTCCCTCTCATGCTCATTTCTCTTCTTCCATTTCTTAGTCCACTGATCTAATTGCATTAAATTTAACCACGAAATTCTACCTGGCCCAATCATTTCCGATATTTGTTGTCTAGTCTCAATTTTTCCCATCCAATCCATTAATTTGATAACCTTATTTTCCCTAAATATAGCTTCCCAATGCTGTGCATTTTCTGGAAAGTCCTCCATTGCTACCACTGGAGTTAACGGGGATATCCCTGGTATAAAAATCTGTCTATTACTATTCTAAATCCCTACCATATTTTTCAAGAAGGGATTTTCTATTCTTTTTACCCTACTATTAGTTTTTTTTTTTTAATAAAAATTTTTCCATCCCATTTCTATTTCCTGCATTTCTATTTCTAACCACAAAATATTCTTCTTAACTAAAATATCCATTATAAACCTTAACTGATTAGCTATATAATACCACTTGATATTAGGAAGGCCAAGCCCACCTTCTTTTTGGGATTTATACCATTTACTCTTAGTAATCCTCGCCTTCCCCCCCCATTACAAAAATTATTAATTATTGCTTGCCATTCCTTAATTTCCTTCTCTGATAAACAACATGGTATCATTCTAAATAAAAAAATTATCTTTGGTAATATCTTCATTTTTATCAAAGCTATTCTACCAAACCATGAAAGTCCAATTTTTTTTATATTCCTCTATCTTTTTTTTACCTCATTCTTTAACTTTCTAAAATTTTGTTCTCCTATTTTTTCTAGCTCTTTTAATATATCTATACCTAAATATTTAATTATGCTTGTTACCTTAATATTTGATCTTTTTTAATCCCCTCTAGCTCCTCTATTTTACTATAATTAAACATAATCTCAGATTTATCCCAATTTACTTGCAACCCCGTAACATCCCTAAACTCCTTTCAATGTTTCTCTAGAGTCTAGCCTATCCATCATTTCCATGGGACCTTCAATTGTTAACAGAGTATCATCTGCAAAAAGATTAATTTTTATCTTATCCTTTATCCCTATCCCTTTTAAATTACTATCCTCTCTAACTACATTTGCCAAAACCTCCATAACTAGCACAAATAAGATTGGGGAAAGGGGACAGACCCCAGCATGCATTCTCAGCTCACAAGATGAGGCCAAACGTGCCATGTTAACTGAGCATATGCCCTAAAACACATTCCAGAATCCTCTGGGATATACTCATAAGGGTTCTTCCCTTACATATGCACAGGGGTCCCTCAGAAGACAAATCCATGTGGAACAGGCTCCCTGAAGGCAGCTGGTGTTAGTGTGTGTGTGTGTGTGTGGTGTGTGCGTGCGTGCGTGCGCACACATGTGTCCATGCATTTCAGCACAAAAGAACATCTGCCATGAAAATCTCTGCACTTTTATTTATTTATTTATTTATTACATTTATACCCCGCCTTTTTTCCTACAAGGAACTCAAGGTGGCTTACATAATCCTCCTCCTCTCCATTTTATCCTCACAACAACCCTGTGAGGTAGGTTAGGCTGAGAGTCAGTGACTGGCCCAAAGTCACCCAGTGAGTTTCATGGCCGAGCGGGGACTAGAACCCAGATCGCCCGAGTCCCAGTCCAGCACTCTCACCACTACGCCACACTGGCTCTACCTACCATTTATTTAAGGGATTTTTATACCACCCTTCAGTCCTGTTGCCGGGGTGGTTTACATAAAAAAAATACAATTGAGGTTATATAAAATGATGTCTGGTGGGGAGAAAGCGGACAGAGAGAAGTTTTTCTGCAAATACTAGAACCCAGGGTTATCTAATGAACCTGAATGGTGGGAGATTCAGGACAGACAAAAGGAAGTACACCTTCACACAACACATAGCTAAACTGTGGAATTTGCTACCACAAGATGTAATAATGACCACCAACTTGGATAGCTTTAGAGGAGGATTAGACAGGTTCAGGGAAGATAAGTGTCCTACTCTGGCTGGGTAACTCTCTAAGCTAGGCAAATACAGGGACAAATCCAATAGGCTAATCAATTAAACAGGCAAATACAGTAGTCAAGCACAGTTTTACCAGGCAAGTAGGTGGTTTCCAGAAGAGAGGGCTGAGGTACAGCCAAGCTCAAAACACAGATAAGCAGTCAGATACAACACACAGTCCAAGAAGCAGAGTCAAGTAGGAGTCCAAGGTCAGTGTAGCACAGAGGTTCACTCACAAGGCAAGATCAGGGATACACAGCACAGGAGCTGGTAGAACAATGTTATTCCAGTACTGGCTAGGATGAAATTAAAGGCTAATATATCCAGAGCTTCCTGAGCCCCACCCAGCGCTCAGCTGCAGTTAGTTATAGCCCTCTGGCAGAAGTCCTACTCATGAGGAGTCCTTTTCTCTTTGTAACCATGCACTCCTTCTTAAAGGAACCCTACTAACCTACCTCTTGAGGCGACGATCCTTTTGGGGGCCAGGGGGGTCTCCCAGCCTCTGCCTCAGAGGTGCAGTCCCCTGCCACTTGTGAGGATGGACCTGTGACCATCTCCACCAAGGGCTCAGGCTCCTTCTGGACTTCTGACATGGGCTGTTCTGGGATGCTCTTCATCTCTGGGAGCTCTAGCTCTTCTTCTGAGGAGGATTCCTCCAGCGGGGGCAAGACAATAAGGCTATCCATAGCTGCTAGTCATGACAGCTATCTGCTACCTCCAGGAACAGAGGTAGCCACAACACAGAGTACCAGTCACAGGGAAATGAGAGTGGGAGAGGGCCAATACCCACATGTCCTGTTTGTGGGCTTCCCAGAGGCATCAAGTGGGCCACGGTGAGAAAAAGAATGCTGGACTTTGGTCTGACCCAGCAGGTCTCCTTATGTTCTTAAAACAGTAGTGGCAGATAATAATCACATCAAACCTTTAAGCATCCCCGCAACGGTTTCCATCATAATGCAGCAGTGATAGCAGTAGATGCAGTCGCTGGAACTTAACAATCAGTCCTATATTTAACTAGCTATTGCCCACGGCTGCACTCATGTGGATTTTAGGATTTGGAACAATGGGAAAGATACAGTGTCTCTGACTGAAAGTGTAACGTTTAGGCTGGGTGCTGGCAGCAGAAAACTTTTCTGACAGAAATATCTGATCTTAAAGAAAAATCAGGTTAATCCTGAGAGTCTACAGGTGATGAAGAGTGACCGTGCCAAGTTTGGGGTAGATCCGTCAAAACGTGATGGAGCCTGTGCGACGACGCCCCACACGTCATTTAAAAAAGTTTCCCTCCCTTTTCACCCCCTCAGAGAACATTCTAAATGGCCTAGGGGAGATTTGCATACCCACCCCTATTGGCCCCTGCAGGTATTCATACGAACAATTCTAAGTGTCATATGGGCTATTTGCATAACTGCTCCTATTGGCTCCTGCAGCAATTATGAGGTGAGGCCGACTTGCATAACTGCTCCCCTGTTGTTTTGCCCATAGGAGATATGAGAGTGGGGTGATTTTGCCCCCTTTTTTCACCCCCTTAGGGATGGAATTTCCAAAAATCCTTCCTTAGTGGGTGTCTATGTCATAAAAACAATGTCCCTTCAAAATTTCATGTTCCTAGATTAAACGGTTTGAGCTGGGCGTTGATGAGTCAGTCAGTCAGGACTTCTTCTTTTATATATATAGATTGGGCAAATGAATACTTTACCCTAACTGGATGATGGTCACATAATGCACTGGGGTGTGCATGTGTAATGTGTCTCTGAATCAGGATTGGTCATTCTGACATTACACTGCAAGCACTGAGGTAATGTACCAGTACCACTAGACAGGAGGTACGCAGCCCACGGCACAGGCTAGGTTTCTTCTCCCATTTGGTATCTACTTTCTGACCTACCAGTCCATTGCCTTTCTTTTAAAAAGGTCACCTTGTATTTCAGCGTCAGCCCCAGAAGCCTTCTCAGGTCTCAGCCAAATAAAATGGCTACCCTCTGAGAGCTACTCAAATAATTGTCGTCTTGGTAATCTACATGTTTCAAAATCATCCCATGTAGTCTGGGGTAAATACCTATTCTTCCTCCTAGCCATGCCTTGGAATGTGCGTATGCTCTGCTATAAAGGACCCTGATGGACCTTTCAAGTCAAGTACGGACATGGACAGGCTTTCAGTCCCATTTGCATTGTGTTCGTAAAGTCAACAAATACTGTCTGTTATAGTCATAAACGTGTACATTAAGCTCATAGTCACAGAAACACAGACAGAAGAATGTCTGAGGATATCCTTGTCATAGCTATCCAATTCCCTTCCTCTGAGCCCACTTTTTTCCCCCCTTCAAGAGTTTTACCAGGCTGTTTTCAATCTTTTAAAAACCGAAATAATCTTAACTTTAACAAACAGCAAAGCTGCACATATCTGCAATTGCTCAAATCCATCCCTTGATGCCCTTACTTTGCGGCTCCCTCTAATCTCTCTCCACTGCAAAATGTTAGATTGTAAGCTCCCTTGGGCAGGGCAGTGACCTGGGTTTTTTTGCTGCAAAGTTCCATGTGCACTGATGGTTTGCTTTAGATAATAAATAAGCAAAACAACTGGAATCAAAGAACTAGCCCGCAATGGCCAATGTGTAAGTTTTTACAGGTAAACTGCAATCAAAGCTTCAGAAAGAGAGAGAGAGAGAGAGAGAGAGAGAGAGAGAGAGAGAGAGAGAGATTGGCTGGGTTCACACAGCATGACAAGCCAGAGTGTGAGTTTAGTATGGGTTGTTGTTGAATTGTGGGTTGTTGTGTTGTGTAAACTCAGCCATGCTAACAAACCATGGTTTATTAACCACGAACAACCGATGAAGAGAACCCATGGTTTGTTGTTGGGTTGTGAACTGTGGGTTGTTTGTAGTTAACAAACCATGGTTTGTTAGTGTAGTGGGGTCCACACAATGCAACAACCCATGATTCAACAACAACCCACAGTTCAAAGACAACCCACACTCAACCCCGTACTCTGGCTTGTCATGTTGTATGAACCAGGTCAGAGAGAGAGAGAGAGAGAGAGAGAGAGAGAGAGAGAGAAGCATTTAGCATATAGAACCACTTTTAACATCTACTCTATGCGCTGCCAGTGGCATAATCAGATTTCAAAAGTTGGTGGGCTAAAGTTATTTGGCATCACCCCACCCCGATACCTGTGGCTACAAGAGTGGTGTACTGAACCTATATGGGGAGTGGCCCATTGATAGGATGTGGAACTGGAGTGAGCGATAGATCACTGAGGGCCAAACTAGATGATATGTGTGATTGCATTTAATGTGTCTAGGGTGGGGTGGGATGACTAGGATTAGGACTGTTGTGCACAGGGTGTGGGGTTTAATGCTTCCCCAATAGTCCTGATTAAAAAAAATCTCCCTCACCCCCATCAGGAAGCTACGATGTGCCCCAGGAGAGAAGCTGGCATTGGCATCCATCCTTTCAGACTGCAGTGCGGGATCTGGTCTTCAGCCTAACATCATGTGGCCCTCAGCATCATCTAACTCTTTGAACACTACAAGCCCACTCTCACTCTCCTCTGAGAATTGCTTCCTCTTCCACTTTGTGTGTGTGTATCTGAGAGAGAGAGAGAGAGAGAGAGAGAGAGAAGGTGGCCTCTGGTCCCATGTACCATCAACTGCACCCTCCAATTGACTTTGTCCATGGGTCAACGGCTCTTCATATGAAAAAGTCCCCACACCCTGCTTTAAGGCCAGACTGCTGCCAGGAGGACCTGGGTCCAATAGCAGCAGAAATCTAGAACTCATGGTGGAGCCCAGCCTTGCAAAGTCTGGTGCAGCTGAGGTGAAAGACCAAGGTTTGCAAACGTTAGACCTGCCCGGTGATATCAGTGTCTGATGATTGAAGCCCTCTAGATATCAGCCACACCTCCCACTGAAATGTGATGGGCTGAGAGACGCTTGTCAGTCTCCTGGTCCAGGGAGACAAGACAAACTGCAGCATCTCAGACCCTGTCAACTAAAGTGCAATTCAAAAAAAGCAGCAGAAGAATTTTGAACAGAATATCGCAACCTTACCAGACCCGTGTAGGTTATCCATTGTGTAATGCCAAAGCATACTAATCCGGGGAGTATCAAGGAAACTTTCATTCCACAGGAATTAAAAGAGACACACCCTGGTATGTCCAGAGACAGAGACACTTCTAGACAGCCAGGCAATCATACCCAGGAGCATTCAGGCAGAGAGGCACAGCCTGGATGATGCAAAAGCTGCAGCCTCCCTCGAGCCAATGCTCTCCAGATGTGTCAGACTACAATGCCCATTACCCCAGCAAGCACAGCCAATGGCCACACTGGCTGGGCATTATGGGTGTTGTAGTCTGACACATCTGCAGACCCTGGGGAGGGCTGGCAGAAAGTCACTGTTGTTCTGGCAGAAATAGGCAAAAGTTATTTTAAAAATGCATGGAAATAAAAGGGACAAATATGTACAGTGATAGTCATCTACCATTCAGGAGACCAGAAAGACCTTTGAGAGTTATAGTGCCCTTTCCCCCTGAAAACGTGTCCAGTAACAGACATCAACATGCTCTACTTTGCCTCAACATTTTGAAAGCCCAATATGGAAAGATGTATTCTAGACTAGTAGTAGACAGTGCAGCCTGGAATAGGCACGCCGTTCTTCTCATCGTGGGCAGGACAGATTGTGAGAAAAGAACGAGAAGATAACAGTAGGGCTGTCAACCAATAAATGAGTTATAGTTTATTGTTTGTCTGATTTTTAGTGGATAAAGCATTGGGCTCAGATCAGGGAGACATGATTCAAATTCCAACTCAGCCATGAAGTCTACTCACTGATTTGGGGCTAGTCACAATCTCTGCCTAATTTACCTCACAGGATTGTTGCTGTTGGATGAGGATAAAACTGAAAAACCTCATGTAAGCTACTGAGCTCCTTGGAACAAAGGGCACTTCTAGATGATGAGCTCCTCGCACGACTGAGTGACTAGTTGATTCAGTTTAAACTACTCTCATATTCCAGAATCAGCCCCACCAAATATTCAGGAGGGTTGTAAATGGTGATTAGAACTTTAGCTGATGTATCATGCCAATACAATCATTTAAAGTTGCAGCCTTGGATAAAAGACAAGTCAGAAAATTATTTTGGATGTGAGCCAGCCAAGCATTTGAAAATTTGAAAGTGCCAGATTGGTGTCTACGGAACCTTGACTTTTGTTTTCCATTTTGTATAGAGATTTGACAATCAGGTGGTGTTTTGGGGTGAAATGTTGTGATCATCCACTTAAAACCTGTAGCTAAAGATTACATGCAGAAGGTGAAAACTGGCATCTCCATTCCTGTGGATTAGCTTAAGCTTCAGGCTGTACCCCACTTTCCTGACACCTTTGCCCCATAACCTTACAATATGACTCCTGGCGCATCCTCACCAGAGTGGCAATTTAGGGGCTGGGGAGAGGAAGGGAAGCACTAAAGATACCACTGCGGCACTAAGCTTCAGGGTCTATACCAGTGTTCTCCCACCTTGGGTCCCCAGATGTTTTTGGCCTACAACTCCCAGCATGCCCCAGCCAGCGTAGCATGCTGGGAGTTGTAGGCCAAAAACATCTGGGGACCCAAGGTGGGAGAACACTGGTCTACACGCTGCTGCTGCCTTGGGGCCAGTTCACACGTGTGTTGCCAGGTTTTGTGTTTTTTTTCCCATCCATGCTATTGGGTACATGAGTACACGGACATGTGGGAAATCCTGGCATTCACAGCCAGCAACAACAGCTTTGTGGAGTGCGTCTCTGTAGGTTGTGGCGGGGGGCTGGGGCGGAAGGGACCATAGCTTAGTGGCGGCGCACATGCTAGTGCCCGCAAGATGTGTTGGGCCACAACTCCCACCATCCCCAGCCAGCACAGTAATGGCATGCTAGCTGCGGATGATGGGAGTGGTAGTCCAACCCATCCGGGCGGGGGGGGCACCAGGTTGGGGAAGGCTGGAGTAGACCATATTGGGCTAAACAGATAAAAAAAAATAGCCCGACCAGAAGTTTCCTGTATTCCCATCCCCGTCTCCAGCAGTAGTCCGTTTTACCAAACGGGCAATTGAGAGCAACTTGCCCATTGCAGACACCATGTAAATTCATGGCTGTTCTGGAATTTGGAGCCAAAGTTCCCTGTAGGAGACTGTCTCTCAAATGCTATCCAAAACACAAGATACTTTGTACGACAAAGCTGCTGTTCTTCAGTAGCTCTATGAACAGAGAAAATGCTTGCTCAATTTTCTAGCTTGGAGACAGTTGATTATAACACTCTTGACTAACCAGAGGGTTCTGGGGCGGCAAATGTGATATTTATTAGAAGAGTATAGCATATAACACCCACACTTCATCATGGATCTTGTCCTCCTTGACTATAGCCCTGATAATGTTGGTATTCAAATTCTTTATTGGTTGTTTATGGGCTTTCACCCCCTCTTCTTTTAATTTTAGCTCCTTGCTAGGCTTTGTCTGTCTAGCTTTTTCTGCACTAGTAAATCCCGCCATGTTTGACAAAGTTAAGTCATGCAGGGCCTTCTTCCCCTGAAGCAGTGTAGGAATTGGCTACCTTGTTCGGTGTGGACAGTGTCAGATAAGCATTGACGCCCATTGCAATAAAAACATTGCTAACTCCCTAGGACAATTTCCTTTCCCACCCCTCTCAGGCAAAGATAATACTATAAAATTCAGCACGGTGCATTTTTGTGTGTGGAATTCATCAAAATGCAATTAAACGCTATTAACAAAGAGATTGATTGAGTCGTTTATACCTGAATTGGATGTTGATGCCAAAAGATGACTAAATGCAGCTTAGTAGGAATTTTGTATCCTTAATTTCTGAGTCACCTACATACCCTGACTGTAATATATATGACGATGGCTCACACATTCTCTCTCTAATTTCTGCCACACACACCACCTTTTGTTGCATAATCTTTCTCTCTCTCTCTCTCTCAAGCAATCTAACTTATATGTTCATGCACAGGTGCATATTCACTTTGTATGATCTCTAGATCATGCACATCCAGTCAATATTTTAAACCCCAAAACATAAAGGATGGAGCTGATTTGAATATCTCCTGAGGAGGCCCCTTTCCTCAAATGCAAAGAAGAACATGTCTTGACAAGATGTTTCAGAATCACAGGGATCTTGTGGCAGTTTGGGTGAACTGCTAATCTCCTTATCGGACACACCTTATAGGAGGTGTGTCCGATAAGGACAGCGGTTCTCCAGTGGGGAAGTTGGGCTTTTGATAAGCTAGCCTGTGTCAAATGGGCCTTTGTCAAATTTATTTAATATGTTGGGTCTGCTTCATCATTTTATTTTCAAACATTGCTAATTTCTTCTATGATGGCAAACATATTTCCATTATATCATAATGTGAATTTTCAAAATGTAGGGCACAATCTGGCAGGAACTTGTCATGTGCATGTTCTATTGAAATGAATGGGAGTAGTGCATTCATTTCAGCGGGGTTTGCACAAGACAGCTCTTGTGTCCTGACGGATTGTGCCCATAAAACTTGTGTTTCTAAAATATATCTCTTTCTACAGTTTTTGCCTCCAGAGCTGCTGCCCAGATCTCTGCCAGTGTCTGTACTTCGTACTTGTACATTTGCAGTGGGACAATCAGCAGAGCACCCATGCATGCCCACCACACCTCTTTTTGTACCACAGACTGGGCTCCGATCAGCATACTCCGGGTGGAAGAAGTCAAGCAAAATGTCTGTGTGTGATTGGTGCACTGCACACGTCCTCCTCAGGCAGCAACTCTAGAACTTCCATTCACCCCACTCGTGTCAAAGTGGAAACATTAGCAGATGTGCTGTTTGGGCACAGCCTTAAGCAAGTGGTGCTACTACCAAGGAACTGGGCAGAGCAGCAGAACACGAATAGTTGGGATTTGGGAATTAGGAGAGGCTTGTGGCTCAGTTCTGAAGGGGGAACTGTGACAGAAATCTGCTTTGTTGTGGATGTACGTGCAAGGGGATGGCAGTGCAGGCCACTTGAGAGGCAAGGAGGACCTGAAGGTTGCCGTTAGGAAGAAAATAGGATTTCCCGGATCAAAATTTCACATTGTGGGACACCACAAAACCGATGTGCCACCCATAGCTGTTGGCACAGTCACGTTCCGGAATAAGGAGTCTCTGCCATATGATGCACTGTGCCTCAGGACGCACGTGTTGTAAAAGCACAAAAGGAACGGGAAAGGGATGGCGACGGAGAACAGAGTTCCCAACAACATGGGGGCATTCAAGGGCGAACGAAACCCAGCGGATCGATCATCCCCTCCAACTCTGAGGCGCTGACAGTTCCCCTGGGCGCCTGGGCTTTCCTCTCCCCACTCCTCCGCTCCAGCCGCTCCAGCCATTTTATTCAGCAAAGCGCATGTGATATACCCACAGCTCCCGCTTGGTACCCGCGTGCCATAAGCAGGCACCATATGCCACTCTGATGTCGCCGCCAAGCGTAGTCACTTGTTCCCATCTTCCGTCCTTCTCTCCCCCTCCCCAGCTTTCTCCGTAAGGATGCCTGCGCCTTTAAGAACCCACTTAACTTGCTGTAAACAGCAAAAAAGGTGGGCTTTGGGGCCCGATTTGTTCTGTTCGCTCTCTCGCGCTCTCTCTGCCTACGTCACCTAATAGATTTTCCTGCTCCCCTTCCCTGATTCCCCTCATTCCCTCACCCTGCTGCCGCCGCAGTCTGTCCTGGTGCCTCTCCGAGCCTCGCAGATCGGGGCAGAGCTCCCCAGTCTCCTGCTGCTGCTGCTGCTGCTCCTGCCGCCGCCTCGCCTTCCCCTCCCCTTTCTCCCGAGTCCTGAGTGCTAGAAGCTCCTTCCGGGTTAGCCATAATTGCCCCCGTCCTAATCATCCCCCCCATCATAACACGACACGCGGGAGCCAGCCAGACACCCTAAGCGAGGAGGAGGAGGGGCGGCGGCTCCCCAGTCGTAGCTGCAGGATGGCAGCTGGGAGCCGAGCCGAGCCGAGGGGTGGCACCAGCCCGAGCAAGCCGAGAGGCTGTGCCGCCTTTTGAGTCTCTTCCCAGGGAGGCGGTTTCGTTCCCGCCCGCCGGATCCATCCCCCGGAGCCGCCGCCGCCGCCGCACTGTGAGCGAGCAGCAGCAGCAGCAGCAGCGAAGCAGCCGCGGCGGGCAGGGCATGGAGCGGAAGAGCCCCGCTGCGGCGGGGAAGCTGAACCCGGGCAGCCGGGCGGCCGCGGACGGGCACTGCGCCCTGGGCAGCGAGGGCGGCGGGCCGGCGGCGGCTGCCCCGCACAGAGGCGACAGCCAGCCCGCGGCGGCGGAGCCCGACGAGCTCCTGCGGAGAGCGCTGGACTTCAAGAGCCAAGGCGCGCAGTGCTACAAGGACAAGAAATTCCGCGAAGCCATCGGCAAGTACCACCGCGCGCTGCTGGAGCTGAAGGGGCTGCTGCTGGCCCGGGAGGACCACGACGACGCCGGCTCCGCCTCCTCGGCCGCCGCCGCCAGCCTGGGCAGACTCACGGGCGAGCAGCGGCAGCTCCTGGAGAGCGTCGAGGTCGACTGCTACAACAGCCTGGCAGGTCAGCGGAACGGAGCAGCCTCGCTCGCTTGCTTTCCTGGGGAGGGCCGTCGGTTGTGGGACCTTGGCCGGGGAGGCGCGCTCGCCCAGGCCGTTGGAGGAGCGCGCTCTCGATAAACTTTGCCTCGAAAGCAGGCGGGAGCGAGCAGCGAGATCCCCGATCTAGCCGCGGTGTTCTGCGGGGTTGACTGGAAAGGGAGGCAGCCGCGGCAGGTGTCATTTCTCTCCACACACACACCCCTCCGGGGTTCCCCTCCTGGAATCCTGGCACTGGTGGATTTGGGGGAGATTTTTGCCAACTCTTTCCATAGCGTCAGGAGGTAGATCTTCAGGTGCTGCTTGGCCTGGAGCTTGGGGCCAAAGTCCCGGCCGGGCCCCGCAACAGGGGACACGGGGGCTGGCGACTCCTATTTTGGTGGGGCTCCTTATCCACTGTAGGTTTTTCAGGTTTTGTTTGGAGCTTTATATCAACTATCCATGGTGCTGAACTCCATCCCCAAAATAGGTTCACAACAACCATGGAGCATCATGGATAGCTCCTATGGAGCTCCAAATAAAAGCCGCAAAACCTGCAATGGACAAGGAGCCCCACCGAAATTGGAGTCAGACACCAGCCTCCCTGAAGGGCAGGTGCGAAGCAAACTCCATGTTATTATTGCTCTAGTCATGATGGTGCTATGATTTAAGTGAGTTTAAAATGCAAAGCTGCACATGCTCAGAGGTTGGTTGGTTTGGTGGTGGTGGTGGTTTTTAAATTGGGCTTGGCAAACAGTTTTGTTGCTGTTGTTCTAACATATCAGGAATGTAGAAGGAGTTTTAAAGCCTGGAATGGCAGTTGGGGTGCGGCGCAGTGGGGAGAGAAATATTCGTGGTGCACTTCGCAACTGAAGTAATAATACACATGGGTCATCTGAAGCAAGGGGCCTTATAGGACCGTTAAGTCCGGGGTCTGCAATTACCCAGCTGCACCACTGGATGGATAGATAGATAGATAGATAGATAGATAGATAGATAATGAAGCTATCCCGAAGTATTTCTGAAGGTTTCTCCCAGCCAGGCAACAGACAACAGATATGCACCGTTTACTTGGAATGACAGCTAGTTCTCAGAGGTCTGCGTTGCATGTTGTCTCTGCTGTCGATCCTTCTTATTAATAGCCGGAAAGCACAGATTATGCTGTAAATGAATCCTTCTTTTTTTATGCTCTAGTGATTTACTTGTGTGAACATGCCAGCAGCAGATGTATTCATCAGCGATGTACTTTACAGCAAAAGGTTAGGTTCCTTCCCCAAGGAGCTTACAGTCTAAATTTTCTCAGCAGGGGAGATTTTCACAGGAGGGGGAGGAAAGACTGAGCCAAGGATAAGAGGAGGAAAACATCAGTCTTGCGGCACTGTAGAGACTAACAGATTTCTCCTGGCATAAGCTTTTGTGGACTAGATCTTACATCATCAATTCATGAAGTGTTATCTACAGTTGGCAGATAGAGAGATATAGATGGATACCAGCTGAGAATAACATGTCAAGCATCCACTGAAGTGGGCTCTAGTCTACAAAGGTATAAGCCATAATCAACTGGTTTGTCTTTAAAGTGTGTTGTTTTTGTTGCAACAAACACAGCCTATCCCCTCTGGAATTTTTCTCTAGGGGAAAACCTGCATGAATACAGCCCCATGACAGCATAAAAAAAAACAAAAAAAAAAAAACATTTTTTTTAAAAAGGGAGGATACCGAAGGGGTGAAAAGTATTTTGGGAGTGGTGGGGGTGAGCTACTTTCCCTCACGTAATCACAGGGGGCAAGTAATGGGGGGGGAGTGAGCAGCGGGGCAAGCTACGTCCCTGCCAGCCTGCCTCTGGGTTGCCCATGATGCAGTGGCATGTGCATAGGCTTAATTTCTGTATGGGGTGCGGGTGACTAAGAGGTTAAGCCAGAGGCTTCATGGAAAAAGAAGAAGAATCCGAAGGAAGTCATATGAAGAAACAAATAAACATTTCCATAATTGCATTGTGGGGAGGGGGGGGAGAAGGCGAGTGCAACATTCAGCATACCCTGCCTTGAAACATATAACAACAAACACAACAACTATATCTAGCAAGATTCTAACACTCAGATGTCATTAGGATTAATAAGGATGGTGACAACAATCCATAATGCATTGGGTCAGCCATCTGTGTTATTGATGTCTTTCAAGAGCAATGTAAATATGAACTTGCAGTTCTGTGGGGCAGCTAATTTGATGACTGCAGGTTTCGGGTGATCAGTCGGTTCTCCAAAGATTACAGCCCATGCACTTTTTTCCTAAGAGTATTCTGCTCCCTGCCCCCTGCCCCCACTTTCAATCCTTCTTCAAGCGTATACATCTGCCTTTTTCCTCTGCCTGCTTCCTGCAATTGTTTTATCCCCGCTCAGTTCAGTAGTTTGTCATTAGGAATATTATAGAGACAGTCGTCTGTTCTAGGATCAGTGATTGTCCAAATCCTCTTACATCAACAGAATGGTTTTGCGTTGCCCATATAAACGCTTGGTTAAAATTTAATTTGTGCTGAATATGGGACATCAATAGAAATAGGTAACCAAGCCTGGACATGTAAGAAAAACCATCAACTTAATTTTAGTGTTGTTCAGCGCAAACACCAGTGTGCCAATATGATGAAGAGCCCTGTGCAGTTTGAAAGCTCTCAAGAGCTTCCACAAACAAAAAAGCATCACCTGCTATGCAAGCTGCCCACAGCTGGTATATAGCTACTACTAGAACAATATAGTGGTTAAGAGTAGAAGCTGTGAGCTTGGAGGGCCTTGGTTCAAATCTCACCGTCCCTTTCAATCTGCAATATGGAGAAATACTGGCCTACCTTGCAGGGTTGCTGTAACGACTACTGCAATAATATAGATGAAACACTTTGAATGCTCCAAAAATGCTACATAGAATAGATCGGCCTCCGCCTTCCCCAATGCGATGCCTTCATATATTTGGACTACAAATCCAGTCAGCCCAGTCAGCATTGCTGGGGATGATGGGAGCTGTAGTCTAAAACATCTGGAGGGCACTACTTTGGGGGAGACTGGAATAGATGCTATCATATCCATCATTGCACTGCCTTTGACGGTGCCCTCTACCTGAGCACAATACAGCAAATGGTGGGGAGAGGCATGCCTAGAGGAATGGCAGGTTCCATTTCGCTCTTGCAGTCTTTACTCACACTGTAGGCTTGAGGTGAGAGCCTTGCCCAAAACAGAGATCCTGTTTGGTACCAAAACACTCTGTGTGTGTGTGTGTGTGTGTGTGTGATGATACAATGGGGAGAGAATTACTTCAGCAGTTGCACATACAAGTTTCTCTTCCTTGTCCTCCCTCTTTCGCAAGTGCTTAATTACTCATTTAATTAAACATATGTGATGAATAAAGAAGAATCATAATAAAGCACTCTTGTATACTGAAGAGCACTAATGACAGTGGTTTTTGTGGGCTGGAACCAGGCTGGATCCAGGCTTAGTCATACTTGGAGTAGATCCATTGAAATCAATGGGACTTGAGCCAGCCATGACTAACTTAAATCCCATTGATTGCAATAGGTCTATTCTAAGTATGACTATGTCTGGATCCAACCCTGTATATTTAAAGATTTGTTGGTGGCGGTTTTCTGTTTAAACCTCACCTCATGCAGTGGTCAACTGATTTCTGGAAAACAGCTGAGCAGCATGGGAGATCGTGTGTGTGCGTGTGTGTGTGTGTGAGAGAGAGAGAGAGAGAGAGAGAGACAGACAGACAGACCACAGTGGAGGTGTGGAGGTGTGTGCGTGCCTGTGTGTATGACTGTACTAGGTATCTATGTGTACTTTTGGCTTTGGCTCTGCCCACCACCAGCTCTGTGTCCACCCACCCGTTGGTATGTTGCCTCCAACCATTTTACTTTGCGGGAATGTAGCCCTCAGTGGGAAAGGTTCCCTACCCCGATGTAAGGCGACAACGACGACGCCCCTGATAATGAGCTATGCGGCGGCAAAGACATTGTTTGCTAGAACCAGCAGCACTCCGCAGTCTGAGCAGGGCAAAGGCAAATGGAAAACTTCGTCAAGAGAGGGTCGGGGCAACGACAGAGCTATGGGCTGCTCCCATGAGCCGCAAAGGCTCAGAAAGAAAGCTCAGAAAGCCTAGCAAGAAGGATGAAAAGGCAGCTCCATCCCTGGTGCTGGGAGTATGATGATCCCTCCCCTGCACAACAGGCAGCATCCTTGCCTCTGTGGTGCCCGTTCTTCCCTTCCAGCTCCTGTGTGACACAGAGCGCGTGTGCCACTCTGACAGGTGTGAGAAGTGGGCAGGGCACCCCGCCCTCCAAGTTTTTTCTTCCCACAGAAACTCCTGAGAAAGGAACAATTTCTCAGAGAGAGAGATAGAGATCTTCACTCCTCCCCAGGCATCAACTTGCACTTTGCAGTTACAGGGTGGAGGTGTGAGAAAGCAACCAATTAGGAATGCTCTTTTGCTTCTTGCCCTTCTGCTCTTTGCCTTTGAGTTTGGTCTGATCTCCGTTTGTCTCAGGATTGCTTTGCACGTGCTTGGACATTGACTGATGCCTTGAGGCTCCATGTCTTGCCGTTGAACGCAAGAGCGACCTCTATGGAAGGGATGGAGAACCTGTGGCCCAGCAGATGTTGCTGGACTCCAACTCCCAGCAGAGCTTGTGGTCAACGGTGATGGGAATTGTAATCCAACAACACCCAGAAGGCCACAGATCCCCCATCCCTGCTCTACAGAGAGGGATAGTGTCTGAATGTTGTCAGATGACATGCAAACTCTGTCTTTCGTGTTTTGATCTGCAGTGGCTGTTTTGTGTGTCTAACACCAATAGCTTTAGCTTGAGCAACAGGATCCCCCAAAACAGCTAACACTATCGGTGTTGCGCTAAAGACCCCTTACACTGATGCAATGTAATTTGCGTTAGCAGCATGATATAGTTGGATACTGCCCTATATTTTAAATCTGCCGAATAACAAGCATTCTCTGGGCAGGTTACAAATCCTGTGATTCACTGAAATGTGATTTCTTCTTTTCTCCAACAAATATCCTTTACTATACCTGAACATTTGGAGAGAGAATTGCAAATGACATTGGGGCTTCTTTCCCCCTCATTCTTCTGTATTTTTATGTTCCAATATTGGTACCCTGTCATTCTGTCTCTTTTGGAGAAAGAAGGGGGGGGAGGAATGAGGCAAGCTCTGCGCTTGCAGATTTGTTTCCATCTCGCATTGCACTTCATGCTTACATGGTACTGCATAGATTGTGTGGGCTCTATAGCATTAATAATTCAGTCAATGCTGAAGTGCTCCCTAGTTTTGAAAAATAGATTTTGCTAACTGGAAATATTTGCATGATCGTCAGTATAAAGATGCCAATCAAACAGCTCTGGAAAGTGAATAGGTCTGAAAGGATTGGATGGTTTTATGATAGCACTGGTAGTTTTGGGGCTGAGCGTACCAGTCCCCAGTGCTGGCTCCAGGATTTTGAGGGCTCTTGGGCAAGACTCTCTCAATGGGCTCCCTCCCTCAGTGAGTCCACCTTCTCACCACCAATGTCACCAGCTGCTTACTTGCTGGGCAGGCAGAGAACCAGTGAGCAGGCAGGCAGTAGCATCTGCTGATGGTATTTCTCACCACTACCATTGCCTGGGCCACAGTGAGGCAGGTGATTTCATAGATCATAGAGTTGGAAGGAGCCTACAAGGCTATCGAGTCCAACCCCCTGCTCAATGCAGGAAACTATCAAGAAGGTTTCACTGATAAAGAGGAGGAGCAAGTCCCAGGGGGATTCTTGTCAGTGAGCCCTCTGCTGGGGTGTGTGGGCCCTTGGCAGGTGCCCAGCTATGCCTACCCTTGATGCCGGGCCTGCCACTTCCCTTGCTGAAAATGCCTACCTGGGTGGCTGCTTTTCTCGATTGTACTATAGCAAGGGCAGAACATATTTCTTGCACTTTCCCAAGACGTTCCTGCAGAGCTTTGCACCTTGGAGTGGCTGTGGCAGTGTGATGGTGCACAACGCGCATTCCTTCACTTACGTCACTGGCACATCGTCCTTTTATGCGCAACTTGGCAAGTGGCATACGTTTGAGTCCCTTTCCATACGAATCCCATGCTAGTACCTACCGCTGCATATCAGGTGCATAGGTCTGTGCAGACATAAATTACTTCATAATGGTCAGAATGCTTTCGGAGTTGTGTGACGGCGGTGCCCGTCCTCCTGGCCCGCATGGCTCTTCTGAGTGCAGTGGCACCAGGCCGCCCTTCTGCTCAGCTCGGTACCTCAAGCCACCTTGCAATGTCAGCACAACTTAATGAGTCAGAACAATAAGCTGGCACTAGAGTTGTGACACCCCTTTATATACACGACACCTATGCTGGTATCCTGAGCGTTCGAATCAGCTTGCTAGAGAGGGGGCAGCACAATTCACCTTCGCAGCAAGGACAGGCTGAACCACAAATCAGTGGAACTTAGGCATACGTTGATGCTAATGGGACTAAATTAGCTTACAGTCGAACACTCAGGCATAATTTAGTGGTGAGTCAAGTCAACAGTGACTGCCTTGTGACCACTCCATACTGTATAAAAATCCAGTTGTAACACATGAACACCTGTCTCCATCAGCATTACAGGGCTACAAAGGGAAAAGGAACGATACTAACTTCAACACGGTGTTTTAGAGCTAACTTTGGCGGTGTCATCAAGTGCTTTTTAAAAAAAGGCATTGCATATCAAAATGTGATCCTCAAATGAAAAGCTACAGGCTACCACCTTAGTTCCTGTTCCAGAAGTCAATCTTTGTGGCAAAGTTTCATAGAGCTGATATCTGGAAGGAGAAAAAAGAGACTCCGGAGACTCCTACTTAAAGCATAAGTTGGGATGTGGATGGGATGCAGGATGCAGTGTGTGTGTGTGTATGTGTGTGTGTGTAGCATCTTGGGCCCATCTCCTGGCACAGCAGGAGGTTTTTTTTAAAGGCTTCCATTGGTGCCAATGGAAGCACTGTAAAAACTGAATTATGGGGCAGGGGTGTGTGTTGATTGGTGGGGTGGGGTTAACTCTCCCTTCCTCAGCTGCAAAGAATACTGAACTTAATCAAAATCAAACCTATACACCTAGGGCCAAAACTGGTGTGTGTTTTTAAGGGATGAGGGAGATGACACTCCCTAGAACTACTAGCAAACAGCAATTAACTCTCAGACAGACTAAAACAAACAACAGCAAGGATAAATCAAAAGTACTAAGAATTGGATTTTAGGAAAGGAAAGGATTTTAGGAAATTATTGGCTGGAATAAGGAAGAAATAGATAAGAGAGGTACTGGGAAGAAACACAAGCCAAAGACCTCCTATATACCACCACAGTTCTTTAAATGTTCCTGTCCAGAGGAGACACAATTATTAGCGAAAAGCACGGAACAGACTAGAAGCAAGTTGATACATCACTTCTACATCCCTCAAAGCACTGTAATTGGAGAGCCCAGGAAAAATCATTCCTGATTATTAGAAATTAGACCTGTGGGTCACAAAACTACAGCCCCCAGCTCTCCTTCTCCCCACACCCCTGGCATTTTCCTTATATGGAAAGCTTGGGGAGAAATGTTGTCATTTTGTGGACACACTGTCTGCCTGTCGGTTGGCCTCTGTACTCCAGAATCGCCCACAAAGCGTTGGGAGGACCCAAATTTGCCTTGGGGAGATTTGGGGGACCCTTGCTTTGCTTTGAGTGAATCCTGAATCTGTCCAATTCAGCCCAATTTGGTTTGGGATTCAGGATTCATCTTAATCTGGTGCACAGCTCTATTAAGGGTAGGTTTGACACACGTCTAAACGCATAAAATACTTGTGTCACTTTCAGCTGCCGGCATCTCTGGGACTCTTTGGTTGCGTTTGCGTAGATCCTCCTCGGGTCCAGATTTCTGAGTTCCAATATTGCCATGATTTACCCTGTCTTGCCAAAACCAGAAAATTATCTCTGGACCTTTTTTGATCAGTACCACCACCTACCAAAGCAGCTGTGTCCTGAAACTGCTAGGGCAGGAAGGACACCTAAACATCCCTTGTACAAAATAAAATGCCATCATTTCAGCCTGTGATTACAAGGCAAGCCGTGCTTTGAGCAACCGTTTGGTTATGACTCATTGCCTGCCTGTGACTTTGAGCCAGCAAAGGATGTGACCTTCTTTTGCCTCCGTCAAAATGAAATGGTGAAATCGGGGGAGAGGCGGAGGGGAAAGGGACCGCAATGAAGTCCTGATGTCACAATGAAACGGAGCTTTCCTGGGTCAGTAGGTTAGACTCTAATGGCCTCATCCATAATTACAGTCATGCCTTGGATTGAGAGCATAATTCGTTCCGGAAACGTGCTTGTAATCCAAAACACTCTTATATCAAAACGAAATCTCCCCCCCAAAAATTGTACTGAGATTTTTAATTTAAGCCGTACTACAGTACTTGTATTGCAAGACGTCGCTTGTATATCAAGTAATAAATAAATAAATATTTTAAAAATTGCTTGTCTTGCAAAACGCTCTCAAACCAAGTTACTTGCAATCCAAGGTATTACTGTAGTTCATTCCAGTGGGACCAAATAATAAATAGTTTCTGCAGTTCTATCTACTCTTTTTTATCCATTCTTCTTGAGTCACAAGTCACGTACCTTTCTGTTGCTGAACTATTTCTAACCACCCGGGTCACTCACACACTGTTAACTGCTTACTGCTTTACACTGGGTCTTCTCCTGCCCTTCCGATGCAGACCTTCTTCTTTCCAGTAAATAGAAAAGGATAATAAGTATTGCAGAGACAGAGCACAAGATAGACAGGCTAGCACCGCACGTCGGCTGCACCTTCCGCCAGTCATGGAAAGGGGCTCTACGCATGGATCAGTGGATATGCATAGAGCTCCTCCATGTGGGGAGGGGGAATCCTGATAGTGCCAAGACCTCCATCCTCACATGGAGGATCTCTATGCCAGGGGTGGGCAACTAGTGGCCCTCCAGATGTTTTGGCCTACAACTTCCATCAGCCATAGCCAACATAGCCAATGGTGAGGGATAGTTCTCACAGCTGCCAAATGCCTGGCCAGCAGGGGGCATGGTGGGTGACCTGTGCAGCCCTACGATCCCCTCACATGTGCTTTTAATGAGTGAGAGGGTTCATCTGAAGGGACAGCCCTTCAATATCAGTATAGGTACATCGTAGCAACTACAGTAATACCTTGGATTACAAGTAACTTGGTTTGAGAGCGTTTTGCAAGACAAGCAAATTTTTAAATATTTATTTAATTTTTTTTTTGACTTGATATACAAGTGTCGTCTTGTAATACAAGTACTGTAGTACGGCTTAAATTAAAAATCTCTGTACAAATTTTTTTTGGGGGGATTTTGTTTTGATATAAGAGTGTTTTGGATTACAAGCAAGTTTCCGGAACGAATTATGCTCTCAATCCAAGGTATGACTGTATTAGCAGATTTTCAATCAACTCCAAAATCTTTGCCGGATGTACACTTCTTAAATAAAGCAACAGTATTATTAAATTATCTGAACAAAGAAGATAATCTACCATATCTCTTATCACTTCTAGTATTTATTTATTTCTTTAAAAAAACAAAACAAAAAACATCTTGATAGAGACCCCATAAACACGGAATAATATTTTCTGTGCCAAAACGTGGGCTAGTTCAGCTCTAAAGGCTGAAAAGGATCTTTTTTGACAGTATCTTTAGGACTGCATAAGGCTTACTCTTTGCTCTATGGAGCAATGCAACATCCAATTGTTATTGTTGGTCAATTTTCCTAGGCTCAGGGAAATCCAAGAGGGAGAAAAGAACAAAGATGTTTATGGTGTGAATTAAGTACAGAGTTGTGAATCAACAGATCTGGGTTTTTTTTCTGCCTAACTCTGCTACAAATATGCTTTGTGGTCTTTGGCTGGCACTATCAAAATAAGATAATGAAGCTTACCATCTCACCAGGGGGTCGTGAAGCTTAATGAATTAATTACACCAATTTTGGTTTTTATCTTAATTAGCAGAACATTTTCTTTCTTAATCTAAAGGTTTTGAAGGGGGCTGTTAAGTATCCCAGCTGGAAGGTGCTACATTACTGCAAAGCCTTGCAGAGTAGAGTGGTTCAGACTATTGTTCAATAATCAGAAGGCCAAAATTAGCAACATTATACTTGAAAGAATATGCCAAAGGTATTTTTTTATGAGGGGTGAGTAGGTGAGATCTTCTGTGCCTATAAAATAGAGGGTGGGAGCAACCAGTACGGAACAATGGACTACCTTCACAGCATATTGTTACTGGGGAGGGATGCAATTAATCTGCATTTTATACATACCTAATTTATGTACATTATCATACATGTGGTAGGTGTCAGATAACAGCGGGGGGGTGTGTCACAATTCTGAGATGCACACGTCCTTTACTGCAGGGGTGGGGAACCTCTTTCAGCCCGAGGGCCAAATTCAATTTCAGAGAAGTTCCGGGGGGGGGGCACATTCCAGTGGTGGGAGGGGCCAAAGGCAAAATGGGGAGGGGCCAAAATACAAAAATGACCAGCATATTGTAGCTTAAAGCTCTTAGTGCCAGCAATTAAGCCGTAGAAGAGACATTTCAACCTTTTAGATTGGGGGGGGGGGGACTGTGCAAAATTCAGGAAACCACAATATGATTGGTGATTGGGGAAAGGGGGTGGGGCCGGTGCTACCCGAGGAACCCCCCGAGGGCTGGATTTGGACCCCAAGAGGGCCCAATTTGGTCTCTGTGCCCATGACTTCCACCTCCTGCTTCATTTACAGAAAACCTTCATTTGCTAGCCCCCTCTCACTGCCTGTGACTTGGGGTGACAGTGCTCCCCAGAATGTTCACAATCATGGGATATGTTCCTCGGACTTATTTTCTGGTTCCTGACCCTTCCAGACACTCTGGGCCCATACTCGAGATAATTTAACTCAGATGAGTTGCCTCCTAACTTCTTTCAACCATCCTGGGGTACTACCAACCACAATGATAAGACCTTGTCCTTTCCCCAAACTTTCTATGTGTGCTTATGGGTGAAGCTGGGATTCTCATAGGCTTTAGTAATCATAAGTGTGGAATCGGGGGCTTATTTTACTTCTGGATTTATTATTATCACAATGTACAAAGGTAAATTCTTCCAAATATGTCGTTGTGAGATGCAAATCTTTGCCTTTTGTTAAAACTGTAGTTCAAAGCCCAGGGCAGCTCTCTCCTCAAAATGATTTTCAACATTTAACTGCTCAAGACTATTCCATGTGCATAATCTTTGGGGATGTCAAGAGTAACACAGCAGCCCCAGCCATTCTGGAGCCATGAAACAGGGATGGTGGATCTCTGTATGCATAAACAAAACACCCCTACCTGCTGTGACATTAAAATGATTTGTTTACTGTGAGGGAAAGCATTCTGTTCCTAGGATTACTAATTTAACTAATTTAATTTAACAGACAGATCCTATGGACACATTATACTGGCAGCCACTACACCAGGGGTGCAAAAGGTTTTCTGGCAGCCCCAGACCCCTGGCATCTGTCGCAGCCCAAAAAAGTGGGGAGAGGGGAAAAACACACTCTAGGAACACGCTCCATGATTCCATAGCCTAGTACACCAGTGTATTGTAGTCATGAGCATATGTTCTCCCAACACTGAAGTCAAAAGCACAAGAGGACCATTTGGAGCCAAAGCTAATGCAGCAACACCAACAGTGTCCCTGGCAACTCCGCTGCCACTTCCAATCACGATGTTGCTTGTGGATGATGCCTGCACATTACCTATGGAAGGCTCCAGTGGGATGGAATGGAAATGTCATGGGACTCAGTCCACATAATGCATGAGCAAAGAGCCCACAGGAACTCCCAACACTGGACTCCATGACCCAGTAGCTAGGAGGCCCTCATGTAGTTACTCCAGTCACTGTTTGTTTTACTGCCGTGGTCCATGGCTCTGGTCTTGCAAAGAAGAGTACATGGTGTTTGTCCAGTAATACCAGTAAGTAGAATGCAGTGCTCAGTGTTCACCAACAGAGGTGGCTGTGCTTGCATTGCACTGCCGCAGTGCACGGTGGCAGCTCTCCCAGGTCTGTCCACCAACTGCCCCCCCCCCTTTCTGCAAACTGAATGCTTATACCTACTTTGTGGGAGAGACCCTCTATAACCTGTCTTGTTAGAAAAGTGTTGTTGTTTTAGCCAGTACAGTTTCCCCATATGTATCACATCATGCAGACACATGGCAGGAATGAGCCCTGAGGGAGCATAGTATTCCAACTAGGACATGCTGCACCTTGCTGTCACAAACAGACTCTGCCTGATTCCCTCCACCCCTTGCACTAGCAGTTTCTCACTGAGAAAGAGTTGCACTAGTGGTAGTGTGTCATCAGCGCAGTGGTGTATCATTATGCTGTAATTAATCATTGCATAAATTCACTACACGGGTATATCATTTTACTCTAACAGCACAAGGGGATTTAGTAGTGATCCTTTGCCCACCCAGTGGGCATAACTCAAGGATAGGATCACCTTGTAAAGGAATTTAATGTTAATGGGAATAAACAGTGGGAAAGGGAATACACTGAACATAATTAATTTGTAAACACTTGTTGCCAAAAATGTATAAGTGATTTAAAGATCTTAAAGGAATTATACAAGGATCTGAAAGGTACATGATTAATGAGGGTAATTACTATATTAGAAATACATAACTTATGTAAATATAAGTCTTCTTTTACTTAAAAGAAAGACTAGGGCAAAATTAGGACACACTTACTGGAGGTTCTCCTGATCAAGGCCCACTGAATGTAATGGGTGCTGTGGAAGAGATTACAGTAATACCTTGGATTGCAAGTAACTTGGTTTGAGAGCGTTTTGCAAGACAAGCAAATTTTTAAATATTTATTTAATTTTTTTTTACTTGATATACAAGCGACGTCTTGCAATACAAGTACTGTAGTACGGCTTAAATTAAAAATCTCTGTACAAATTTTTTTGGGGGGATTTCGTTTTGATATAAGAGTGTTTTGGATTACAAGCACATTTCCGGAACAAATTATGCTCTCAATCCAAGGCATGACTGTATGTGGTTGATCAGACAGGTTGATTCAGACAGTATTAGTCTGCAGTCACCTTTATAATCACTATTCAATGGAATCCCCCTAGAAGGGGAACAAAGGTTCAAGCATAATGCATTTCATAGCTGCCATACTCCCAGCAAACAAGATCATAGAGTTGCAGCTTGTCCAAAATATGGTGGTCATGGAGTCCATTACATGTTGTACCCCTAGTTAGACCGGGAAAAATTGGCCATCTGACTTAACCCTGAACAAATAAGAGGAGGATCATTTTATTTGCAGTGCAGTTTCATTAAATCCGTCATGTTCAAAGCAGATAAATACTTCAAATGGCCAGATTTGACAAAGCCATGCAATTGCTCAGCAGCTATCTTTGACAAACTGGCCGCTGCCACTAATGGGATTTTTCACCCATCCACTGGAAAGTTTTGAGCAACATTTCCAGATGAAGTTTCCTTTAGAGGAAAAACTACTGGAGACTTGCGGCGCCTCTCTGAAAATCTGTTTGTTTACTTATGTCTTATTGACATGGTTGGAAAGCAACACTTAGCACAGGGATTTGCAATGCTATTCCCAAGACGCAATCTGTGCATGTCCCCAGAGTGTAACGAGCAAAGAACACACCAGGCTGTTCCTGCCAACCATCTCCTTCCAGTATCCAAGGCAAGTCTTTTCAAACTACTTCCCTGCACTAAAGCTTTTATCTGGAACAACTGTGATTAGTTTCCAGGAAACCCTCTACATCAGCCTTCCCCAACTTCATGTCCTCCAGATGTGCTGGCCTGCAACCAGTGATGGTAGTTCCAGGCCAACACATCTAGAGGGCACGAAGCTGGGGAAGGCTGCTCTTCATCTTGTATAGGTGGGTCAGCCAAAGAAGTTTAGAGGTTCTTTTCCTCAATGAGGGTATCATTTCATTTACCTGCATTTCTGCCATAGATTATTGGGGCCCAATTTTAGGGCTAAGGATTTTGAGAAGTAAGCGGTCCTCTTGTTTATCACTATTTGTGACCTAGCCTGGCAATAACAAAACAAGAACTCAGTGACAGGAAGCTTGTTCTAGGGATGAAGGTAGACAGTGTCCCTTCTCACGCATCTAGAACAAGCCCTTGGCTTGAGCAGCTGTAATGTAGAACTATGTAAATTGGATTCATGTCCTGTTTAGTTGGTCTGCACTGTATAATTTTTCTAACACCTGCCAGAACTAAAATCCCCATGGCTGCTTCTCTACTGTTGGGGAATCTTAGCACTTTAAAAGGTCTGAACAGGCTACATAGGGGAAGGCACATGAAGTACACGTATATGTGCAGGCTCTCTTTACAGGGGGGGGGGGCACTTATGCATTGCCAAAAAAAGAGGAAACTCGTCACAAAAAAAGAGAACCAAAGAGGACTTTAATTTGCATAACATTTGCATGTGTAGATGTACGGTATATGTATCAGTACAAATTTAGAAATCCTAACTATAATTTTAATAGAAATACTATATATCTCACCACAGTAGAAGAACTGACTACGTGACCTGGGTGCCTGCTCATCCAGGTGCAAACTGTTGATGGACGACTGTAGGGCCCTGCCCCTGCTGCTCCTCCTCATGGTTCTTTGACTTTAAGCCAGACTTGGACTGGACACCTCTTCAAATAGAAGACATCTTCAAAGAGAGGACTGTCCTCTGCACAGTAGGACACCTGGCCACTCTCTCTTCATAGCTTTGGATGAACAAATCCCATTCCCCCATAAAGTCTATGGGTGCATATCCCCATATATGTCATAAGAACAGGTCTTTTGAAATCTTTCTTTGCAGCCTTGGAGCATAGACATTTCCTTTTAAAAAAACCCCACCCATGATGAAACCTGATCTTCTCCAGGTGCTGCATTCCGAACCTAGGACAAATTTCAGTCCTGGCATGGTTGGTGTTGTCTAAGAATCACAGAACACATACTCCTGCCTGTGAGGTGCGACAAAAGCAGAACTCAGAGGACTAGGCGCCAACAGCTCAAGAGCCCCAATCTGAGTCCTCCTGCTGACATTGGGATCTGATACCAGGAGTCACTACCGTGTAGTATAAAAGCAGCCAACTATGCTCTTTAATTAGCACCAGTCCCCTGATCTCTTAATTTAATTAATTAAGGGTGCAATCCTATGTATGTTTAGACAGAAAAAAGTCCTACAACTCCCAGCTTCCCCAAGCCAGCCATGGCGTTGTAGGACCTTTCTCTGTCTAAACATGCACATGCTTGCACCCTAACTGACTTGATTTTTAAACTGCTTTTCAGGATTCTCCCAAGGCAGTTTACAACAGTCAGTAAAACAATATAATTTTAGACCACGACAAAGACAACATTAAAATATGCAAATAACAATAGCACATAAATAAATAAATCAGATTAAAGCAATCACATAAAAAGAGCAGCAGAAGATAAAACAACACATTAAGCAACAACATTAAAATAGCGGCAGCAGATAAAAGTGTTATAGCACCATAAATAATTCAAAAGCCAACTGGAATAAAAAGTTATCTACGACCCTCCTAAGGGCCAAGAAGGAGCAGGCCAATGTATTTCCCTAGGAATGTATTCCAGAGATGTGGGGCTACTGCAGAAAAGGCCCTGATGACCTTCGCCTGCCTCCCTCTCCTGGAATCCTTCCCATAGGGCAGTTGGGGTCAGTTGGCTCCATTGGACAGGGAGCAGATAGTCATAGGGTGGCCAGGTGCCCTATTTTACCAAGGACAGTCCCTTATTTTGGAGAGCTGGCAGAGGACAGTCCTCTGTTTGAAGAGGTATCCAGTTCAATGCTGGTTTAAAGCCAAGGGACCATAAAGAGGGAGAGCAGCTGAGGCCTTCAAATTGCCCATCAGCACTTAGCAGACTGAGCAGGCACACAGGTCACCTTGGGTGCAATGCTATGCAAGTTTAGAGAGAGAAAAGGCCTACAACTCCCAGCTGGCTGGGGCATGCTGGGAGTTGTAGGCCTTTTTTCTGTCTAAATCTGCATAGCATTGCATCTCTAGTCAGTCTTCTCCACTGTGGTGAGATGTATTGTATTTCTATTTAAATTATAGTTACTATTTCTAAATTTGCATATACATATTTGCAGATTGCTGCCTTCTTTTTTGGTGATGCATTTCTTCTTTGTTGGCCATGCATACATGGCCACACTACCCTGGTGTTGCCTTTGCCTGCCTGCTTCATCCTCTCAAGTGGGGCATACGTGCTTAAAATCCCATGTGCTTTGGCCAGAATCGTGTGGTTGATTCCCGGGAAATCAACTGTGTGATTTTGGCCTACGTATGTAGCGCTGATGCAAGTTGGCCCCATTTGAACAAGCCATCCCTGGGTGGATGAGGGAGGCAGGGCTGGCATGCCAGGTCCGGCTACAGGGCTGGATCGGATATCTGAAATATCATCTGAACCAGGCCTGCTTTTCTAGCATTCAAAGGCTGGAGATGTTTGATGGTGCATTTCCAATTTTAGGAGGAAGTGACTGATCTAGATTGAGCTGCAGATTGATCCACTTGATTGATCCAATTGGAGATCACATTGTAGATTAATGTCAGCTGCATTAAAAAGGAAAGATCATGTCTGCCTTTTATGCCACCACAAACCTAAATGCATAGCATGAAAGTAAGGAATATCAAAAACAGGATTTATAATCCAGGTGTTATGTGGCAAAGGATGTTTCATGCAACTTGGCCGGCCATTGCTTGAATTACCAAAAAAAAACCAATGGCTCTTTTGGGGGTAAGTAAGCCAGAGCCCTGGAATCCTCTGACAATCTGCACCATAGTCAGACAGGGCTGTCCTTTGCCATTTCCTTTTGATAAAATTGTCAGCCTCCTCAGAGAGTTGTTATTGTTGTTCTCATGGGCGAATACAGCAAGGGCTGCATTTTTCTAAGTATTTGCCAAACTCAAATACTGCTTTGAAGCATTTTTCAAAGTCATGCAACTGATTCACAGCTATATCCAAAGAGATTACGGTATTTCAACCACTCTCACTGACTTACAGAGTCAGCGAGCCCTCCACCTTTTATTAAGAAGCCTTTTTGGTTGCACAGCATCATTTATTCTGGAGAACGTTCCAAAACACTTTGCCAAACAATAGATTCAAAGACGTTCCTCTTCAACACGCACAATAAAGGTTCTTTCCAATGGATCTTGAAAAATACGAAATATTCAGAGGACCCATTGCTGGACCTCTTCAGTGAGCCTTTTGTGAGATTTTGGGGTGTTTGGAGTTTTGTTCTGTCGTCCCTTGTCATGACTGTTGTGATGAAGTAATGAAGGTATCAGCCTCTCCATAGGAATCAGTCAGGAAAAATGCACAACAGACTGGCCTCCCTTAGGGGTGGGGAACCTCCTTCCCAGGGTCCAAATCCAGCCCTCCAGAGTTCCCAGTCTAGCCCTCTGGGTGTTTTCCCAGCTTTTCCAAAAGGTTCAGATGCCTCTCTTAAGGCTTACTTACTGACAGTGAGAGAGCTTCGGGTTATTGGGCTGTATAGAAATGAAAGAAATAATAATAAATAATAAGAGCTTTAAGCTGAAATATGCTGGCATTTTGGCCCTGCCCCTTTTGCATTTGGCTCCGCCCACCACTGGAATGCGCTCCCCTAGAGCTTCTCCGAAATGCAATTCAGTCCTCCGGCTGAAAGAGGTTCTGCAACCCTGCCTTAGGGCAACTTTTCCCAGCCTTAGGTCCTCAGATGTTGAACTACAATTCCCATCACCCCATATCATCTGCCATGCTAGCTAGAGGTAATGGGAATTGTAGTCAAACAACATTTGAAGATCCAAGGTTGGGAAAGGCTGCCTTCGGCATAATATGTTAGTCCATTGCAGTAAAAACAATGAAGAGTCTTCTCTAGTACTTTAAAGAGCATCACCTTATTATGACAAATGCTTTCAGGGGACTCGGGGCCACTTTATTAAGATGCATGAAATGGGACGTTTGTACTTTATGTTGCGACAAAGAACGATCACTTAATTGGTTCCCATACATATCATATCATGTGCCAACAGGACTCCAACTCTGCAACATTTTACTCAGTCTAATGCCACCTTCATGGATGGTTGTGATCTCTTCATCATATTCAAGAATATCATCTGATGACTATACTTCTATGCATTACTTCGATTTGATGCTCTCTTTTTTAAACCAAAGTGTTCTGCTTTGTTATTGTTGTTAAGTGTGTTTGACGGTCAATTGTTGTTGTTTTTTAATTTATAACACTGGAAAGCTAAATGAAAATATGGTTTTAAAATTGATGGTGCTGGAGGAGGGGAGGTGCAGTGAGAAGAAAAAACCTGCTTTGCAAGATGAGATTTAAAACTGAATGAACATAAATCCTGAAATCAGAGATATCTAACCAGTCTCATTGGGTTCCATGTTGCATGAGCAGATTTCTGCTTATGCAGTGGGCCTTCCCCTTCCTCTCCTCTCCCCTGCACTTCCCTTGTACCCCCTCCCAATCTGCCCCAGAGGGTCCCCCAACCCTCCAGAGCAGGGCTACTCAGGGGGCTGCAGGATACAGCCCATTATTGGCTCAGAGAGACATAAGAAGGAAAGGAAGGAAGGAAGGCAATGACTCTTCCTGGGAAAGAGGAACAGGGAAGGAAAAGGAGGAGGTTCTGCTGGGAAGAAAAACTTGCCCTGTTACTGACTGGGCTTGAAAAGGGGGCAAACGTAAATCAGGAACGAAAAGGAAGAGCTTCAGCAGGTTCACCCAGATGAATATTGATTTTGAAAGATGAAAGCTAGGTCAGAGATTACTGGTGTAATTAAAAAAAGAGGGGGGTGGACAGGCAAGGAGGAAACTCTCCAGGGCATTTAACCTGCTTGATCAACAACAAAAACACTGAACAAAAAGAAATAGAAGAAACTTAACTCAGCTCACAAAGTGGCCGCGGTGGGGAGTATTCATCAAAGCAGTGTTCACTGATTAATACAGAGACCTGGGCCTAGCCTCACACTGATTTACTGCTGTTTATATTATTTTAGCTTTTTAATAATGCAGTCAGTACCCAAAGAAAGGATAAAATCATGATTAAACTGCAACAAGCTGAAACTCTGGAAAATGAGCAGTATAGAACAGGAGTGGGCAGACTTCAGGCTGATGGGATCTACTTTGTTGTTTTTTCTACTAGAACCCCGAACACTTAGAATTAAAGCATTACAAGCTCAGGGATTCATTTTGAGTATCAGAATGGAACGGAGCACGTAGATCTTCCACACTGAAATCCAGTCCTGGTTATCCCAAGCTTTCTTCCTTTAAGCAGTATAATAATTAGGGTTGGGAGAATCATTTTGTTGCTGCAAAATATCCTTGCCAATTTACTGGGAGATTACCCAGAGATCTACTCCTAGATTACTCTGGGAGATTACCAAGCAATTTAGAACAGATCTGTCCACCCCTGGTGTTCATGTTATGAAAGCCAAAAGGTGAAGCTCTCCTCTATCCTAGTAGTTTACCTGTGAAGTTGTATTTAGGCTCATACTTTTCATATCACTTATTGGTATGTAAACTTGCTCTCCCCTGTCTATCTGTAATCCTAAATTGATTTGACTAATCTTTTAAGTGACTCCTAGGGATGTTGGAGAAATCCACAACAGATTCAAATGAGACTGAATTTCTGCGAATCTGACCTGCAGATTCTACAGTGGACTGGCTTTTTCCAAGTTACATGGCTTCTGCAAACTTGCGGACTGTTGTTGATTTTACTTTTGGGTGGGTATTTGCACAAACGCTCATTAGTGCAACTGCACACTTGAGAAAATGAACATTACCACAAATGCACATTTACAAACAAAAATTTTGTACAGAAAATCTGATACTGTCAATGAGCAGACAATGAACGAAAGATACCTGACAATCTGCAAAACACAGATGAAACGTATTTAACAAATTTGTACATTGCTATCCCACCAGACATCATCTTAGCTTCTCTGCAGTGCCTGTTTCATTTGACAAACTGCAGGAACTATTAGATTTAGAGCGTTTCTATATGAGGCTGTTACTCACTATATCTACTTGCGGTTTCATCGCAGAATTGATTTCCGAGCTCCACCCAAAGAGCTTTTCCTTTCCTGCTTTTCTGCTACATAACCTCTAGCTGGAGCTCTGCTACAGCAGAATAGCGCAAATACAAAAGTAGAAACGGCGCTTTCCGAAATAATACTGCATTTTCCCTGTTCTAACCCCCCCCCCAGGAAAGTGCACTAAAAAAACAAAGCAAACTTGGAGGATCATGTTGTCATCTAAAGAACCCATAAACAACCATGAGTAAGGAATCATGAGCACACAATAAATGCCTCATGTAGAAAAGCTCTTATTTCATTTTTTATTCATTTCATTTATTAATTTCAAAACTTACTAAACAGCATGTGTCAGTCCAGATGATGCCCATATCTGCCCCAGACAAGAAGGCCTCAGCAAGGATGTTAAAGTTCCTAAACACTATTGGGGGTTTGGAGACTTCAACACCAAGTCTGAGACCACCTCTGTCAACTCATAATTTCCCTCTGCTGGGCAGTTGGGTGGCTGATACACTAGCTCAGGGAAGGGGGGCTCTGGTCCACAGCCCTGATAAGGTCTGTGAGGGTTCTCCACTTGGCCTGGCATCTTATTCCACTGGCCCTCTCTGCCACGGAGGGAAAAGCTCCAACCAGTAGTTGATCAGAGATAAGTGCTTTCCCCTGCTTAATACTGGAAAAGGCATCATGATCAGCTGCTAATTGAAGATAAGAGATTTTCCCTGAGGGACAGAGGGAGTGGGCTATGGGAAGAAGCTGCTGAGTGATTTGGTCCTTCTGAGGCTTGTCCTGCTGAGTAGACATGCAGCGGCTTGCCTTGCTTGCTTCTGAGTACACATGATGGTCTTGCTTATCTCTGCGTACACATGCAGAGGCTTGGTGCTTGGGATACTATTTGACAATGCTGCTGAGTGATTCTTTCCTGCTTACTTCTGAGTAGACATGCAGAGGCTTGTCCTGCTTACTTCTGAGTAGACATGTTTCCTACTATAAATCAGTAACAATAGAATGGGTGGTGTTTTTTTTGCAAAAATATGCTCAGAGTCCTTTCCCAGAGAGCCAATATCTAACAATGTGTACTATATACAGCCTTGTTGATTGCATGTGTATAAGGAACTTTATTCTTACATTTTGTAAATACACCATGTCCACTTTTTTAACCGGGGGGGGGGGGGGGAGATGGATTTTTCAGCCCTGCCTGCTTTTGCCTTTGCTGCATTCTAGTGGTGGGTGTGGGGCCAATCAAGAGCTTCCCCAAAATGGAATGTGGCCCTCAGGCCAAAAAAGAATTCCCTGACGCTGCACTAGCTGAATCTCTGTTCTGCCTCCCAGGCACAGCATCAGGCACAATTTCCCCCATGTAATACCTGGTGATGGAGACTGAATCCCTGTGGAACAGGGCAACAGCAACACCATCTCCTGCAGCAGTTCCATTGGCTGCTGTAGATATGAGAACTTAACTGGGGACATCAGAGGTAAAGTAGGTTCCACTTGCCTCATCCTGCCAGGACTTAGTAAAGAACACCAGGCTGGTGCCTTCACCCAGGATCAAGTCCTGGATAATTGCTGGGGTGGGGGTTTGGCAGCTGATCTGGCTTTTGCATAGCAGCAGCTGTAGTCTCAGAGGGCAACCAATTCCCTCCCTAGAATTTCCAGAGCCAGGAGAAAATTCAGAATGAAGGATAGCTCTCGGAGTTCTAGGATGATTTCTCCTTTCCTTTCCTTAATGCCAAATCTCCCCCATAAACTCCTAATTGGGACATCCCCTACTCCTCCCCCATTCCAAAACTGTGCTGCCAAACACATATCTCCACAGATGAAGTTATTGTACCAGGAAAAATATTCCACATGATGATTAATGTGCCCGCCCAAGTTGCTAGGTCTCCCCTTAGGCTCCAGAATCTTTGAATATCACATCTGGTGTAGCATGCATCGATTCCTGCTTGAAAGCCAAGATGACCAGGTTCATACACATACTGCTGCATTTAATGCCACACTCTGTTAACATTGACGGGCAAATCTAGCCTAATTTTAGTCAGTTGATAGGAAGAGTAAATGAATCAGCTGCTAACTGGAAAGTGGCACTTATTTTTTAATTTTCCCATTCATCACAGCAAGTCTGTCATGCAGCAGTATAGTAAACGGATCTAATTAATGCTAAACATGATCAAGGAGGCTCTAAGTAACATGTCATTTGTGAGACAGTGGAAAATCCTCTTTGCAGGCTTCTAGAAATGGGGAAACCTCTTAGAAGAGATGCTTTGGAGTCCTTCAGCTCCTAGTAATTTTGGGGATGGGCACTGCAAGGCAAAATGATGCTTCCACTTCCAGTGACTGCTGAGAGCACCAGGAAAATGTGGGGAGAGGACACCTATAGGTTAAAAGATGAGTGTGATGCAGCTTTCTCATGAACTTTTGAAGCTGCCATATACTACTGTCAGACAGTGGCTGGGTTCACACAACATGACAACCCATACTTGGATTGAGTATGGGTTGAGTGTGGATTGTCACACTGAACTATGGGTTGTTGTGTTGTGTAAACCCAACCACGCTAACAAACCATAGTTTGTTAACCGTGAAGAACCCACAAAGAGAACCCATGGTTTGTTGTTGGGCTATGAACTGAGTTGTCCATGGTTAACAAACCATGGTTTGTTAGCACTGCTGGGTTCACATAACACAACAACCCATGGTTCAACCACAACCCAAATGTAACCTTGAGTGTGGGTTATTGTGTTGTGTGAACCCTGTCAGTGAACCATTTCACCCAGCATTGTTGCCTTTTGATTGATAGCAGCTCCCCAAGTTCTTGGCCAGAGTTCACAGCAGTATTTCCTAAAGGCGTACTCTCTGCCCCCTGGAGAATTTGCTTGTTTGAGGACTGAATGGTGGACATTTTCGACGTACATGTGCTCGCTCTCATGATCATGTCCGAAGTTGCGAGCAGGGCATGCTCGCATGTTTTGCAAGCAAAAATGAAATTCTCATACATCCCTACCGGGCCACCCACATGAGTGTGCGTGAGTGTACATGAGTGTTTTTGTATGAGTGTATGTTTGCATGTGTGTGTGTGTGTGTGTGTGCACATGTGCAGCCCTGGCATCCCAGCCAACACCTGATGTGGCCCTCAGGGCCAAGAAGATGGTACACCCTTGGTGTAGACAGTACTGAGCTAGATGGACCAGTGGTCCGGCTTGGAATAATGGAGCTTCCAATGAGCTAATTAACGCTAAACGGGAAGATGCCACCAGCATTTTCCTTCTTTTCTCTTCACACTTCAGATCTGTTTCTTTTCTCTGTTACCCTTGTGCACCATTCCGAAGTCATCATGTGCAGTGGGATTGCTCCTGAACACAACTGGGCACGCCTCGTGGACCAAGGGCAGCTGCTGCTCCCGCTGTACTTGTTAATCGACACATAAATATAGAACAGCCATCTCAGAGCTGTCAAGGGCTCTAGCATGAAATTCACACTTTAAAGGAAAAGGTGTTGAGATAGAGAGAGAGTACGGGGGAGGAAAGCAGAAAACCTGGGCGCGCTCATTTCAAGCTCCGTTAGAACCAGGCACAGGAAGTCAGCATTTAACAAACAGGAGAGAATAATACTGAATTTTTTTTTAAAAAAAATGCCTTTTACAGGTAATTTTTGAAACTGTGCAGTCAGTAACCACTGGCAGGTTGCTTTTGAAATCCACCATGTCTGTTCTTCTTTGGTGACAGCAACTATTTTTTATAGTTTTACATTACATTCTCCCCATCAACCAAACCCACCAAAGATACATTCATTCCGCTGTAAAGCTCATTTCTCTGAGATTTAACTAGTTCAGACAGCAGCTTCCCTCTCTGCTGGCTGCTTGACTGGCTGCACTAAACTGGTAGTGAAGGACGTGGTACAAGCCACAGAAGAGTTTTTAAAGCTGCAAAACAATTCCTTGGCAATCCTTCGTCTGATCTGGGTCACCCCTGCTGGCCCTGCTGACACCCTCTTCTGCTGTTTTGGATGAGTGAGTGGAGATCCGCTCAGGGACTGGCCCAGGGACAAATGAGACATGTTGTTCAAGGCATCTTTGCATAACATGCACATAGGATGGCCACTTATGAAATGTCAAAAAAGAGGAAATGCAAGGCCTAGCTGAGAGATTTTGCTGCCTGAAGCAGAGCCCAAATGGAGCCCCCACCAGCTGCCAAGGCCAGTGCTGAAAAAGGTGTTGCTGCACCATTGAGACATGAATTTCTGTTGTCATAGGTCGTATTCCTCTCATGGTACCACCTGCAGCAGGTAATTTCACCCTGCAGCATGGCAGGGCCAGCCCTGAGGGCACGTGCCTATTTCACTGCATGTACATGTGAAAAGAAAATGTTGGTGGTGGTTTCCCACTGGTGCCTACACAGTGCAACAGGCATGTTTGCTCCCAATCTTGCTAAAGTCAGTCATGACTAAGTGCCGCTGAAATCAACTAACTTGTGCAACTGGTTTTAATGGGGTTTAGTCATAACTGATCATAGAATCATAGAAAAGTAGAGTTGGAAGGGGCCTACAAGGCCATCGAGTCCAACCCCCTGCTCAATGCAGGAATCCAGGTCAAAGCATCCCTGACAGATGGCTGTCCAGCTGCACCTTGAATGCCTCCACAGTGGGAGAGCCCACCACCTCCCTAGGTAGTTGATTCCATTGTCTTATTGCTCTGACAGTCAGGAATTTTTTCCTGATGTTTAGGTGGAATCTAGGTTCCCGTAACTTGAGCCCATTATTCCGTGTCCTGCAAACTGGGATGATCGAGAAGAGATCCTGGTCCTCCTCTGTGTGACATCCCTTCAAGTACTGGAAGAGTGCGGTCATGTCTCCCCTCAGTCTCCTCTTCTGAAGGCTAAACATGCCCAGTTCTTTCAGTCTCTCCTCATAGGGCCTTGTTTCCAGTCCCTTTATCATCCTTGTTGCCCTCCTCTGAACCCTCTCCAGTTTGTCTACGTCCTTCTGAAAGTGTGGTGCCCAGAACTGGACGCAGTACTCAAGATGAGGCCTAACCAGTGCCGAGTAAAGGGGAATTATCACTTCACGCGATTTGGAAGCTATACTTCTATTAATGCAGCCCAAAATAGCATTTGCCTTCTTTGCAGCCACATCACATTAAAGCTCATATTCAGTTTATGATCTACCACAATTCCAAGATCCTTCTCACTTGTAGTATTGTTGAGCCAAGTGTCCCCCATTCTGTAACTCTGCATTTGGTTTCCTCTCCCTAGGTGCAGCACTTGGCATTTATCCCTATTAAATTTCATTCTGTTGTTTTCGGACCAGCGCTCCAGCCTATCGAGGTCACTTTGAATTTTGTTTCTGTCTTCCAGAGTATTAGCTGTTCCACCCAACTTTGTGTCATCTGCAAATTTGATAAGCATTCCCTGTACCTCCTCATCCAAGTCATTAATAAAAATGTTGACTGACTATATACTATCCCCAGAATCAGAGACAGCACACCTCAGAATAACAGCTACCATTGTGCTCATGTCATGCTTGTGGGCTTCCCATAGGCATTTAGTTGGCCATTGTGGGAACAGAATGCTGGACTAGAGAGGCCTTTGGTCTAATTCATTCCAGATCTTCTTATGTTCTTAACTAATTTTATGTGGATTGGAGCCATATGTGTTTATCTCACTTGTGTTGGTTATTTATTTATTTATTTATTTTCTATAGTGCCCAATAGCCAAAGCTCTCTGGGCAGTTTACAACAATTCATAAAAACACAGACCACAAATACAATTTAAAAAGGCATAAAATTTTTCCAATATACAAAATTTTAAAACAATTTAACAGGTAAAACAATTTTAGAACAAATGCCTCATCAAGCCATTGTCTGGGAGAAGAAGAGGGCAGTCTTAACCTGGCGCTGAAAAGATGTCACAGTTGGCATCAGGCAGACCTCAGTCGGGAGATAATTCCAGAATCAGGTGGCCACCACAGCCCTTTCCCTCAATGCCACCCTCCAAGCTTTCTTCAGAGGTGGTGCTCAATGGAAGGCCTCAGATGTTGATCATAGTATCCAGGTAGATTCGTGAATTACTTGGCAAGAGATGCTGGTGGGAAATGTCCCCAGAGCCCCAGACTCCCACCTGCTCTGTGTACTGATATGTCTTATTGAGGTGAGGGAGAACATTTGCTTGCCTACACTACTACTACAAAAAAGATGTGTCAGGACTGCACTGAAATGGATTTGGCCCACAGGGTTTGGTGACACTGAATTCATGGGTAAACGAATGTTGGTGCCACTGGGAGCTGTATTTAGGGAAGCAGGACCCACTCCATTGGCTCAGCTGAGAGACTAGCTGCCATTTGGCTCCCTCTCTCAACCGACATCTTGCTGCAGCAGAGGGAGAGAGGGGACTAGAGCATTTGCCTCTCCCCTTTCCCCCTCAAGTTGGTTACTATAAGAACTTTGTAACTTTAAGAACTGGTGCTTGTTTTCCTCTTCCTTCCACATCCCCTTTTCTCTCTCTCTTGTCTTTTGTCTTTTTAGATTGGAACCATGCAGGAAGGGATTGTCCTGTTTTTAATCTAGGTACAGTGTTCAGTAAAATGTAGGCACTTTATAAATGATTAAGTCTTATGCCAGTTGTACTGCTGTGAAAAGGGATAAGTATTTCTACTGGAACATAGCATAATAAAAAAGAAGCAAGGGGCAGAAGTCCAAGAATAACTCTGTACTTCATTGCTGGGCATGAGCCAAGTTGATCTGTGTTTGCAGGGCCAGATTAAGATAGGGGCTATTGGAGCTGCAGCTCCAGGCCCCTACCACAAAATAGGCCCACAGGCCCGGCAGCGCCCACTCGCCCGAGCCGCGCCGCTGCCTGCTGCCGCTGCCGCACTTGCCCTTGAGGAGGAGGATGCTGCTCGCTCGCTCCTGCAGCCTCCTCTTGAAAAAGTAAAATTAAAATAATTTTTAATAAGCAGCTCCGGTCGGAAGGAAAAAGGAAAAAAACCTGCTGTTGCTGCGCCCTCCCCGCCAGACCTCCCACACAGGCCATCCGGTGCTGAAGAAGGGCCCGTCTCTTCACGACTTTGATTGGCCCAGTAATGGTCACCTGACGCGGCGCAAACTCCGCCCCTTTTGCCTCAGCCGCTATCCCCGGAGGGATTTTTAAAGGGGTGAATGTGGGACTCTGGCGGGAATGGATTTTCTTCGGAAGTTCTTTGCGCTGAGGGGAATGCCCCCCCTCCAGGAAAATGGCCCCTCCCCGCTTTCAGCAGCCCCAGTGGCGAGAACCAGTGGAGAAAAAGGAGGAAGAGGAGGAGGATCTTATGGGAAGTGTCTCCCCGCCCCGCCTCAGCCACAGATGCGCACGAAGGAGGTTCCGCAGCGGCTGCTTCTCCGCGATGGGGCCGGTTGTGACCTGCCCTCCGTGCCAGTCTGAGCGCCGGGCAGGCAGCGGTGAGCTTAGCCCGGGGGTGCGCCCTTTCCGCGCCGTGCAGACCCCTCTGCCTGGGAACGGGCAGGGCGGCATCTCATGGGCTGCCCGGCCGCACCCCCTGAAACACCGTGCACCCTTTTCCTTCTCTTCTTTTCCTGCCCCCTGAAGTTTAGTGTTTCCCCCAAAAAACTTTCCCCGAAACTTCTCTTTTTTGCAAACTCCCGGGGCAACCAGCCCATTGCAGGAGGCTCATGCCTTTCTTCTTCGGAGAGTCGCTATGGCAAGTGGGCAGGAACCCCCACAGGGGGAGGGAAGTGGGCGGCGGCAGCTCCCCTTTTGAAAGCTTTCTTTTTTCCATAAATTTTTATTTAAAAAACAAACAAGCACAAAAAGTTAAAGACAAACAAAACACCACAAAATCTAAACTAAAACGGACTCCCGAGTTTTCCACAACGAAGCATGTAACATGGTCAGCAACTGCAGTGGTGAGCATTCATTTTCAGCATTAAAACGTGTGAAAAATGAACTAAGGTCTTCCATGGGTCAGGAGCGTTTAAATGCGCTCTCTCTGTTGTGCATTGAAAATGGTTTGCTGAACGAGCTTAATCTTGATTCTACAATTGAGGAATTTGCAAGTAAAAAAGCAAGAAAAGTTAATGTGTAATTTTATTTTAATCTACCAGCTTGATTCATTTAGTTTAAATGCAGGTTAGAGTTCAGTGAATAACCTGTTTGTGTGTTTAAAACTAGTGGTTGCTATTTATTTCAAGAGTTACTCTCTGCACCATAATCATAACGCAGGCTGTATTGATTATGATGCTTTAATAATAATAATAATAATAATAATAATAATAATAATAATAATACTTTAAGGAACAAATTTTTATGAGCCAAACATCATACACTTATATTTAAATTGTTTATATGGTTTATGTTTATTTAAAAATGGTTGTTGTGAATGTTCTATTTATAACGGTTTTATTGAGTTAACAAGCTTATTGTTTACAAAAAAAGAAATATTTTCAATATGTTTCTGTTTTGGCACTTTAATGGTAATTAAAATATTTAATTTGTTTTAATATAAAATTGCGTCTTCATTTTATTTATTTCCATAAAAAGGCTCACCAAAATCCTCAGCACCAGGCCCATAATGCTCTTAATCCGGCCCTGTGTGTTTGTGATCTTCCTTCGGAGTGGAGGGGGCGTAGCTCAGTGGTAGAGCATCTGCTTTGCATGTAGAAGGTCCCACCTTGGTGGCCCCGGGCAGGACTAGGAAGAATCCTGCCTGAAACCCTGGAGAGCCGCTGCCAGTCAGTGTCAAAAATACTGGGCTAGATGGACCCATGGTCTGACTCAGTTTAAGGCAGCTTCCTACATTTCCTTTCCTGCATTTCCTTTCCCCTTCTCCGTCTGGCACAAAATTGGATTCATATAGGCATGCACATCTTTCACCTAGTCTGCAGGGTAAGGGGGTTGGTATGTTATGTGTGTAGGTGTGTGCAGAACTGCATAATTAATTTGCATAATTGCGTGGCTTCAGTTGGTGGGAAGGTGCAATCTTTCAACAAAAAAAAAAGTGAAATAAAAAAATGTAGCATAAGGAAAAATAAAATCCCTTACCAGACATCGGATCACATGAAGATTATATTATAAACACAGCCTTATACCAGGTCAAATTATTTGTCTACCTAGCCTCCCATTTTCTACTCCAACTAGCAGCAGCTCTTTGGGATCTCTGGCAAAAAAACCCATCACTTGCATCCTGATCATTTTAGCTAGAGATGCTGAGGACTCAACCTGGGATGTGCTGCCTGTAAAGAATGTGCTGTACCTCTGAGCCATGGCCCCACAAATGAGCCAGGTCCACAAAAAATGGATAATGGCCTTCTGCGATGAAATAACCACTTTGTATCCATAGTGGGTTTGCTTTTTCAGCAGTTGTTAAGTAGCTCTTAGGGCACAATCCTATGCAAGTTTGAACAGGGGAAAAAGGCCTACAACTCCCAGCATTGTGCCCATAGTGTCTAAGAGACTGTGCTGGGAGTGCCCAGTACAAATCTTGTCTCTCCCATGAACTTTCTAGATGGTCTTAAGCAATTCAATATCAGTCCATCATTTGTAACATGGGGATAATAAATACTGACCTGACAACTTGCAAGGTAGTTATAAAGACAACCGGGATAATGTATGATTAATGCTTTGAACCAGTCTTTCCCAACTTGGTGCCCTGCAGATGCATTGGACTACAACTCCCATCATTTATTTGTACCCCGCCTTTCTACCCCCCCCCCCAAATGACACTCAAGGTGGCTTACAATCACAAATAAAACTTGATTAAAACAATAATAAAAACAAATACATTAAAACAAATACATTAAAATACATTAGAGCCAGTGTGGTGTAGTGGTGAGAGTGTTGGACTGGGACTCGGGAGATTCGGGTTCTAGTCCCCTCTTGGCCATGAAACCCACTGGGTGACTTTGGGCCAGTCACTGCCTCTCAGCCTAACCTACCTCACAGGGTTGTTGTGAGGATAAAATGGAGAAGGAGGATTATGTAAGCCGCCTTGAGTTCCTTGCAGGAAAAAAGGCGGGGTATAAATGTAATAAATGAATAATAAATAAAAAACACAATTAAAAACCTAAGAACAAAATGTTGGTGTAGCATCCAACCCAACAGACCCGCATACATGCCAAAGGCCTGCTTGAATTTCCTCCTTGTAAGGCTCTTCATAGAAACTTCCTTCGCATTGTAACAGACGGAAGCAGAGTTGGTTGTGCTGCACAGCTTTCAGCAAGGAAACTGCCTGTAGGTGTTTTTCGACTAGAGAGTGTTAAAAGGGCACCATCAAAAGAGAATTCACAATAGTAAGGTTGAGTATGATGCATGTCTTTATATTCGGTAACCTCATATTATTTAGGGATTTCTTTTTTGTTTTTTTAAAGAAGTCCTCCCTTTGTTTTAATGTGCTTTGAAACTGCCTGTCACAATGCAGCATTCTGTTTATGTTCCTTGCCTTTGTTAGTTCAAAGCTGTTTGCCTCTTTTTGTAAAGTTTGTTTCCCAATCCACAGAGAATTCCTGGCTCTTCTACAAGAAAAAAACACACAACACCTTCCAATGTATCTTTGCTGAAATTTCTAATTATAGACCATTTCTGTTGAGATTAGGGACTGAAAAGCTAGATTTGACACTCAGGCTAAATGACTGCCATTTCCTGAGTCATCATTGTTTCACCTGGCTTTGCATCCTTCTCACACCAGTGGTGAAGCAGGAGGAAGAGTGGCTCTCTGACAGTCTCCTGTTGTTGTTCTTGTCTCCCCTCTTCTCCTGTAGCCTGCCTCCTTCAAGCTGAGCTGGTGAATTATGAGCGAGTCAAGGAATACTGCCTGAAAGTACTGAAGAAAGAAGGAGAGAACTTCAAGGCACTCTATCGGTCAGGTGTAGCATTCTACCACCTTGGTGACTACAGCAAAGCACTTTACTACTTGAAAGAAGCAAGGTCCCGGCAGCCAGCAGGTACTGGTGGAGAAGCCACTCTCGGATTGCATCTGTATTCATGCTCCCTTTAAAAAAAAAAAAGTTCCAAGAGGACAATCCACTAGGAGGGAAAGCTCCTGCCTGCTCCTTGAAACAAGCTGATTCTCAGAAGCAAAACTCTGATTCTATCCCATTGAACTCTGAGTGGCTTCAGCTTTCTAAAGCAGGGGTGGGCAACCTGCGGCCCTTGGCCTAATTTCAAAATTCCTCTGCATGGGGTCAGTTCAGACCTCTGGCAGGAATGATCTGTCCTTCTCCTGGCAGCCTGCTGGGCAGAGAGAGAGAAAGATATTGAGAGAGATGGAATGTGGCCCTTGATAGAAAAAAGGCTCTCTACCCATGCTTTAAAGCCTCACGCAGGGACTCTTATTCAGCCATTCTGCTTGAGAACTTGAAAATGAAGATAGTAAGACCTGAACCTGGGACTTTATGCATGCAGGTTTTGTGTATGACCACTAAACTGTGACTCATTTCTTAAAAGATGAGAGATTTAAGCCACCATATGTCCTTCTTGCATTTCTAGTAAGGATTTTAAAAATTATTAATATTTTTAGGGTGCAATCCTATTCGTGCCCTCACGAGACGGAAGCTTCTGAACTTGGAGGCTTCTGTGTATCCAGTGCCTTACCAAGTTGCTACCAGCAGGGCGGGAGGAGCAACAGAGGCTGTTTTCGCCTCTCCATCCTCCATGTTTTGCTTTTTTTCTCTAGACGGGCCTCTGAGAGGGCACACTGGTAGGGGCCAGGCTAGGGCTGGGGAAGTCATAGGATTCCTCATATCTTGGCCTCTCCCCTCCCTTCCCCACCCCCTTTCTGATCTCCCCAAGACCACTTTTGTGACCTCGGGAAGCAGCCGGAGCAGTTTTTTCTGCAGTGGCTGCGAGGGGGTGGGGAGCCCCCCTCCCGAGGTCGTAGCAGTGTCTATGGGACGCTCTCCTGGGACCACACGATCACTCTCTTATTAGATTTTGTCTTTTTACACAATACAAATAAAATAGGAGGAGAGGGTTGGGACTAAACTGGATCACATTCAAAGACATATATAAGCTCTCATTGATATTCAAGCATACATATCAGGGTATGATGACCAAATATATTTCTAGCAAGAATTAATGGATGTGTAGGCAAAATTTGATGCTCTCCTTGACTTGGCAGTGATACAGTGAGCCATGATGCCCTCTCATTGTTTTTTTTGTTATTTTTCCAATGGTTACCAGTCTTTCAAACTTTCCAAAATGTAGCAAAATTATAGCTCTCCCTGTCCTAGGAAACTCTTAAAATTTCTGGCTAACCTTCAAGCCCCTTTGAGCCATACAATACCATGATTCTGTGGTGATGATAGGCAGGTCTTGAAAAACATTTCATCTTCTTACATATGAGCCTCAATATTTGAGGAACCAGCATCAAATTTTTATTACCAAACACGCACAAATCTGAGACATATTTCCAAACTCCTAGAAACCACAATCAACTTTCTAGGACTCCGGGAACTAGATACTGAGATTTGTCTGGCCTGAGGTTACCAACGCTTAGTGGAGGTTGCAGGAGATCTAGAAGAAAGGTGCTGGAGAAGTGGTTGCAACACTGAGGCCTTTAATTTCCTAAAGGTGCAGGCCAGTTAACATAAAAACAATCATTTATAAAGGTTAAAAGATATATAATTCAGATACATATACATTTATATTATACATACATAAATACACACACAAAACCCCAGCCACTAAATTCCTGTTGAATGGAAAGTTTTAGCATAACTTCTTGTAGAAGATGCTGCAGGTGATCCCTTGGAGGAAAGGGGTTCCAGAGATGGAGGGAAGCTGTCAAGAGAGCTTCACTCTGTGTTCTTATTGTTCATACATGAAGGCCACTCCCCAGAGGTCAATCTGAGTTAACCACTGAAATCCTGCTGGGATGTTCAGAGGGCTCCTGCTCTTGGGCGGTATAGAAATGTAATAAATAAGTAAATGTTGAGGGTGGTAGGATGGGCGGCCCCTTAATGATCAAAAACAGCTTTCCCCTCTCTGTTTTGAAAAAGAAAGGAAAGGTATGAAGCAGCAATTATCAAATTAATCCCAACTTCCCAAGTCCATTTTTTTCCTTCTTCCTCCCATTATTTTAATCTTGTTATTGCTATTCCTTGCACACCAGGTTAGTTACAAATCTTAAGGATCCAGGTAGCTGTAAAAATACCATTCAGAAAAACAGTATTTTTCTACTGTTGTTGAATTTAATGAGTTTTTGTGGGGGTGGGGGGAGGGAGAGATCACCATGAGGCAGTTCCATTCATCAGATGGGAAGCCGGGATTTTGTACAAAGTATATAACATGATACAAGGTCAATGTAGCTCATAAAGCTAAAAAAAGGGTGACATTTTAAAAAAGGAAAAGGATGCTATGACAGCCTTCCCCAGCCTAGTGCCCTCCAAAGGTGTTGAACCAACTCCCATAATTCCCAGCCAATGCTATTTTAGGTTCAACCCCCCACCCCCGAAACGAAGGATTGTCCATGCAGTGACCTTCGCTGCATTGCATGCACGTCACCTAAAGGACTATTGGCAGCATCCATTGCTGGCGGCAGCAATCACCTCTTGTACAGAGGAACCAAATCCAAAATGTCCTTCACCACTCCACTCCCCAACAGGTTATCAAAGCTGACACTAGCAAGCACCTGATTGGTGGATGAGTGGCAAGAATCTGCTCCTAAGGACCCATGAATCGGGACCCTAATGTCCAGTCGGGTTGAGGTCAAGGTCTGCTTCTACAAAAGACACACAGGACTCACTATGTCCTTTCTGTCCTTTACAGGGCATGCTATGAATGTTGTCCTGCACTGCCCTCTCGGTTTCCCACCAGGCATTCTGCTTCCATCTGTCATGTTTGGACAGGATGCTGCCTGAAGCAGTTTCCACTCGGCTCAAACAGCTGCACACCCTATACTTGCTCCACCAATGTGTTTATATGCCCTTTCAGTCAAGCCTAGCTTGATTAGAGGCTGCCCTCTCTGCTCTGCATCTCAATTAGCGACAGGAAATGCCTAGCCTCATCAAAATGAAAACCAATTAGAGGGGAGGACAGAATCAACCACATCCCCCAACCCCGAGGTCCAAGTTAGGTTCAGGTACTGGTCAACATTTCCAGCCATTGCATATTTTATCAGGATTAGAACTTCTACACACTTTTGTGCTTTTATTTTATGGCATACAACCTGCTTTTCTTCTTGTATAACATAGTCAGGTTTTAAAAATAAGTTGCCTCAAAAGCACATTTTTCAACAAGCATGTTTAGAGACTGGAGTAAGTACCTCATTATGAAATCTTTAATTTTACGGTCATAGACCAAAACCAATTTATACAAAATCGTATAGACTCATACGAAGCTACAGTAGTGCATTACAAGATCTATTAAGATTCAAGAAGTAAAAATTTAAAATTTATCATAAATATAAAAACTAAAAGGAAGCAATATTAGATTAAAACTAGATAGAATTAGATAATAAAATAACAATTTTACTTCTGCTCGTATTTAGTGCGGATTTTAACCACATAGGTACAAAACTTAGCTACTTGTCTTGTAATGTTAGGACTATCATCGGCTAGCAATTTTCTTATACAGGTCTTATCTGGCAAATGTAATAAAGTCTCTAAAAAGGGGAAAATAAGTTTAGTCCTCTTTTCAGTATAGAAGGGACAACGTAAAAACATATGACCCATGGATTCAACTTCTCCTGAGCCACATGGGCAAAGTCTCTCTGAGTACCTCATTATGTAGCAGAAGGGAGGAAATATAGGAAACTGCCTTATACCGGAAACATTTTTAGCCCAGTATCACCTACTCTGAGTGGCAGTGGCTCTCCAGAAACTCACACAGAGAAGGGCCTTCTGCATCACCTCCTGCCTGACCCTCTTAGCTGGAGATGCACCTCCTACCCGACCCAGCCATAGCTGTTTGGAACCTGGATACTTGCAGCAAGGTTGATGGCAAAGGGTAGCCTCCTCTCCCCTAGGCCTTGTCCAGTAGCACCTTGGGGGAGCGTGACCCCTGGCAGACTGAGCTTCGCTCCTGTCCTGGCCTCATCCGGGTACCAGAATTGTTGAAATCAAACTCTGGCAGCTTCATTTGAAGCATGTCCCTATCGTTGTAGGCCAGGGGTAGGCATACTTGTGGCCCTCCAGATGTTTTGGCCTATAACTCTCATGATCCCTCACCATTGCTGGCGAGGGCTGATGGGAGTTGTAGCCAAAAACATCTGGAGAGCCACAAGTTGCCAACCCCTGTATGTAGGCCATTGCTTCTGAAGGCTGTACTGATACATTCTGAGGAGAGAGTGGAGCAATAACACAAATCTATTACAGCTTTTTAAAAAGACAGGATATAGTACTGAGATAAGGTAGTTGAAGCACTCAAACCCAGGAGTGGGTAACTTGTGGCCCCCTAGATGTTGTTGGCCTGCAATTCCCATCAGCCCTAGCCAGTATAGTCAATGGTGAAGGATGATGGGAGTTGCAGTTCAACATCTGGAAGGCAACAATTTGCCCACCCCTGCTCTAAACACTAAAGTTTAGAGCAGGCCTATTACTACAGGCCTAGGCTCTGTTGCCCCAGTTTTTCTGTCTGTGAAATGGTGACATTTATTCTTCTTTGCTTTTTGTGAGCCTCTCACGCTTGAGCTATCATGAGCATGCAATGTCTCGCATATCTATTTAATAAGGATGCATTTGGACAAACCAGTGGAAAATTACTTCTCTGAACAAAAGAATTTCTTAAATGGCCAGCAGGAATTTACTTCACAAAAAGCTCCTCTGTTCTGAAAGCCTGCTGCTGCTGGTGAAGCAAATCTCTTAAAGCTATTTATTTTCCTGCCAAGGCTTACAGAACTGAAAACTAACCTGCCCGAACGGCTCCCCCCCCCCCCGCCCTCTAACCTCAACCACAAAACAAGCTGAGAGGAATCTGAGGTAATTGTGCTGTTCCCTCATTAAAGAAGGCAGTTTGAAGTAGGCCAAGAGACCATTAAAAAGTTTATGGCAGGCTGTGTGTGTGTGTGTGTGTGTGTGTGTGTGTGTGTGTGTGTGTAAATCATGAGGGACAGATACTAACTAGACTATTGGTTTGCATGTCATAGCTGAAACATTACACTTTTCTGAGGATTTCTCTGTGCAGAGGGGCTCAGCCTCACCACCACAAGCTCCTTCCTATCCATTTTCCCCCAAGAAAAGTAGGCAGGGATTGGCCTGACCACCAGCCTTACATTTACTCATTTCTTCTTCTTCTTCTTCTTCTTCTTCTTCTTCTTCTTCTTCTTCTTCTTCTTCTTCTTCTTCTTCTTCTTCTTCATCAGAGCCTTTGTGGTGTAGTGGTTAGAATGCTGGGTGACCTGGGTTCTTGTCCCCACTCCGCCATGAAGCTCACTGGGTGACTTTGGGCAACTCACTGACTCTCTGTGTACCTAGTGTCAGTGACTGGCCAAAAGTCACCCAGTCAGCTTCATGGCAGAGTGGGGACAAGAACCCGGATCTCCCCAGTCCAACACTCTAACCATTATACCACACTTTGCCATGCTACCAACCATGTGATAAGCTTGGTGGTTTACCAGTGCACATTCCTGGGCCTACAAATACTCTCATACTCCCGCACACACCTATAAATTACACCAAGTTTCGGATGAAAGAAAGTAGTGATATGGTGGGATAGCTCAAAGAGGTGGGAAAGAAGAATGGGTCGAAGTTGCAGTACTATATGAATGCAAAGCAAATCAGATTAAACTGTAAGAGGATATAAGAAAAGGAACATGTTGCCTGTGGAAACTGTGGCATCCCCGTTAGTGGAAGTGTGTGTGTATAAGTGTGTGTGTGTGTGTGTGTGTTGGGGGAGCCTGTAAAAATGGGTGCCAGAAATTGCTTCAATGAAGAATTTCCTGCCTAGGGATGTAATGGGTGGGTATAGATGGGCCTTGCTGTACCTTCCAGTCTTTGCTTCTAAGATTACAGCTTTTCCTAATAAAGGCTGAGAGTCTGCACTGACTTGCCTGAGAGATTTCAGGCTAGCAAGCACCAAATGTGTCTTGTGGCATAAACCTGACTCAGTCCTGTTCTGCCCCCCAGCTCTTGAGAATGTTGTTGCTTGTGCGTGTCCGTGTAAGAAGCAGAGTGCGTGTGCATGGGGAGATTTAAGATCCTGTCTCTGTGTGCTAGCCGAACTCAGACATTCCACACACAGATCTTCCAGACCTCCCCCCTTTACCACGGCGTGCTTTGTAATCTGACCTGCTTCCAGCTTCTCCGTTTGCAGATTAATTCATGGAGTCAGGAAACACTCTGTAACACCACAGGTCTAATTCTACCTGTTTATTCACTTAGCAAGTAAAGTTCTACAGAGTATACATTTCCTAGTTACAGTCCATGTGCAGAGTATAAATGCATAGCAAGCATTACATCCAGTGGAGTAAGTTGAGCTTCACTCCACCTCAGCAAAGGCGTTACATTGTTGCAGTGACAAAAGTCCAGCAAGAAGAACAAAGGAGAAGAGAGAAAGCAGTCCTGCCTCTCTCTAAGATGGCTTCAGACAGAAAACAAGTTAGCACGTCATCAGAACATACAAACCATGTGACTAGCTCATACAGTTCTCACAGTCCAGAAACCACAGTTTCTAGTAAGACATAATAAACCTGTTTACCTCGCCATTCTGTCCCTACCATGTGTAAACAATGTGCTGCAGATGGTAATGTGATACATATCACAACATTTGAGAACACATTTGAGAAATTATCCATGTGGCTGAATTTGTGCTGTGGGTCATTGGCCCTTTCTCATTGTGCTGATGGGAAGCATGGTCTCCAATTGGCACATTATGTGCTGAACTGTAATCCTTCGCCCACCTCTTCTCCCTCCACTTTAGGTATCTGGTTGCTGCAAGCTTGAGCATGTGCGATTTCCTAGCCTGTCTAGATAATGGGTTTGCATGACATGACAACCCATCGTGGGTAACAAGCCATGGTGGGTTATCATGTCATCCAAACTGAGACTGCTTCCAACAGGGTGGCTTGTGGGTTCCCCCCCCCCAAACAAGCTACCCTGAGGATCCATGGGGTGTTCTTGGTGATCTCGCATGTGCTGCCACCAGTGACAGCCCTCTGAAGTGCCCAAGCAGCACCGGGGGGGGGGGGGTTGTTGTCACTGGTTGGCCACCCTTTTTCTGTCTTTTTAAAATTGCACTCCAAATGTGCGCACTTTTTTTCGTAATCATTTTTTAATTTATTTTTTCTAGACGGACTTGCGCAAGTGTGGAGGTGCGCACTTCTAAAGGCCTGAAATAGGAAGCCTCGCCTGGACAATGTCCTGGGGGACAAAGTGCTGTAGGTACCAACCCTGGATATTGACCCAGAGAGGCTCCAAATAGGTTTTTTTCCCCTTTGCTTTTCCTTGACAGCGGTCAAAAGGAGAGCTGTCAAGGGAAAGCAAAGCTGCAAAAGTCTTTGCTCATGAAAGGGGGTAGGCAACTTTTCCCCCCTTCGCAGCGAGATCCTCGGGGTTTTGTGTGCCCCTATAGGTCCCAGTGCCCCCTACTTTTCCACCCATTCCCAAGACTCCAGGTGCTCTAGGAAGGTGGAAAAGTGCAGTCCCCCCTTTTCGCTGACACTTGCCTTTGACAGCTGTCAAAGGTAGGGCATTCTTTGAAAGCAGGGATTTAGGCAGGGCAAAATGGGGTAGTTTGGACAGGGAAGTATACATATGAAATCTGTATACTTCCGTGTCCAAACTACCCCTTTTTGCCTTTCCTAAAGTCCTGTTTTCAAAAAAGAGCCCTACTTCTTGGCTTCAGTAATCAAAACCACCCACAGTTACACTGTCTGCTTGGAACACTGCAAGGTTGCTGCGTCATCTACATAGTACCATAACTTACAGAGCAGTGCACATTTACCTTGTCAACCTAGATCAAGAGTGGGGAACCTCTTTCAGTGTGAGGGCCACATTCAATTTCGGGGAAGCTCATTCTAGTGGTGAGTGGGGTCAAAGGCAAAAGCTACAGGGCCAAAATACCAGCATATTTTAGCTTAAAGGTCTTACTGCCAGTAACTACCGGTAAGCCTTTCAACCTTTTAGAATGGGGGTGGGGGTGGAGAGCAGAACCATGCAAAAGATGGAAAACCACCCAATGACGTGATCAGGGGAAAGGGGTCATGGCCATCTGGGGAAGCTTAGAGGGCTGGATTTGGCCCACAGGCCTAAGTTACCCACCCCTGACCTAGATGGTTGACAAAGTGATGGTAAGCACAATTTACTAATTGTTTGAACAGTGAGATGAAGATGGTAGAGAAGAAGAAAAGGCATGCAACATAGGTCACAATCGCCAAGAACCTCAATGCCAGAGAAAGTGATTTTTGACATATTTTGTGCATAGTAGAACATATGAAGAGCCCTTGCTGGATCAGACTAAAAGCCCATCAAGTCCAGCAACAACCAGGCTGATGCTTCCAGGAAGCCCACAAGCAAGGCACAAAGGGAACAGTCTCCTGGTACTCAGAGGCATACTCTTATCAGGACTAATAGCCGTCAATAGGCCTATGCTCCATGCAGAAGGCATCTTGGCTCTCCTTCTTTCTGGCATCTGTAGGCACACAGTGTCTCTATATAGCCATGTCCTGGTTGTGTCACATTCACCAGCATGTCCAGGAAACAGAACCCTGGGCAGACTTATGCAGGTGAGTGCTGGGGGGGGGGGGGCTATGTTGGTTTGAATGGGCTCAGTTCTCAATGAGTTCTATGAGGCACAAACATACAGGCGGTAACCTGGGAAGTGGTTGAAAGGCTGCAAAACATGCTGCATGCCCCTCACAGTGCTGCTAGTGGTCTCTGTAATATGTAGACTTTTCCTTGATGGGTGTTTCACCCTTAGCAAATAAGGAATAATAATTTGAGAATGTGGTTTCACATGAATGGTAATTGCTTATATATTTCAAGCAGGAAGCTGTGCTAAGCAGGTGCATTTTAATTCTCTTTCCCTGCAGATACCAATGTCGTACGGTATATCCAGCTGACAGAAATGAAGCTTAGCAGATGTTCCCAGAGGGAAAAAGAAGCGTTGTGAGAAGAAACCCAGCTCTGTGGGCCTGAGTGGACACTTCCTCCTCCAAACACCCATTGGATGGATTGTCCTCCCTCCCACCCCTTGGCTCTACCTTAGTTGACAGTTTTTTCTGCCCGCTCCCATCTTTACTTTTGATCTGAGCTCAGGCGGGTTGTTTGTTTTTAAAGAAGAGTCTCCAACTCTGGATCTGGCTTTGGCTGTTTGCTGGCACGGCGTTGACATTCCGGCCCTCTTAGCACAATTCCTACATTCAGCCATGTTCTGGGACTTTGGCCGAAGGCTTGAAGGGGACAATGGAGAGAGATCTCCTTTGCCTTGTGCTTGCTGTTTGCTATTGTTGTTACATCCACCAATCAACCAACCAGCAAACAACCGGAGGTTCACCCCTTCTCCTCGAATGCGGAGGTGACAGCCACTTCATGTGAGACAGACCCCCACATCGGCAGCTTCTCTGCACTTTTAGATTTCCAAGAGCCAGAGAGAAGCCACCACCATCTTGATCCCATGCCAGTGAGACTCATTTGCAATACATTCTGCTTAAAGCGCAGGGGGAAATTGTACTTTAAGCAACAAGCTCTAAAAACAGGGAAGGACATGATGGAACCTAAACGATAATGTGAAAGGACACTGTATTGTTTGGGGAATAAAACTGTGGAATGATTAACTAATATCAAATACACATTGTTTAACAGGCAGCAATCCCACATATTATTTTTTAGAAGGCACACTTGGGCCCCAGCACCTTGAGATACAGCATGACCATGTAACTAGTTTCCGCTCAGACAGTGGAAACTGGAGCACCGAATTACAGTTTTGACACCACCTTCATATGCACCTGTGGGCAAGTCACTCACCTTTTCTGTGCCTCAGTTTCTCCATCTGTACGGCGGGGACAAAAATGCCTCCCTACCTCACAGGGAGTGTTGTGAGGATTTGTTAGTTGATGTTTGTACAGTGCTAAATATTATTATTGGTACACTGGACTGAGTTTGCAATCCTTCCATCTTTTTTTTTTTTTTTAATATTTTTTATGTTTTAAATGAACACACATACAAAAAGAAAATAAACCCACAAATCCATATAACTACAAAGTGCACCAGTCACCACGGGGCCAAAAAAATAATTCTATCCACATAATCCATTATTAATCTATATTCCAAAAATACATCATATCTTGACATGGCTTACTCCCTTTTCCCTTTACTAAAACATAATCTAAAAATGGTCCCCATATATCCTTAAAATTATTTTTCTTTAATTGTCCCATTTTACATTTAATACTACATGTTAATTTATCATTTAAAGCAATATCCCACACCTCTTTATACCAATCTATAATTAAATACTGATGTTGAACTTTCCATTTCCTTGCTATCAATAATGTCCCCGCCATTAACAAACTTACAATTAATTCCTTTACCTCTTGAGAACACAGAAGTTTCTCCGTTATTGATAACAATGCTAATTTTGGACAGAGCAATCCTTCCATCTTGTTTTGCTACATCTCTACATCTTCTTCCTTTCATTCACACTTAGAATGCAGATGCCCGTTAAAGGTACACAGTGAACCGATTTACCGACCATAATCCCAAGAGCCAAACTATTCATTAATTCACACAGTAGGGGCGGAGCAGGCTGCAATTGTCCAAGCCTCCCCCAAAATCCCTGAATTGGTCTGTGGGGGATTTTAGGGCAAAATCCAGCCAAATGTGAGTGTTTTTATTGATTTCAGTGGAAAAGCTAAGCATGTTCTTAACTGTCATTGCAAACAAAGTGCAAAATTTTGGATTGTTCATAATTTTTTCCAAGGCCCACAGTGCTCAGCATTTTGCCACTATAAACATATTAAGCTGTCTTTTCCTGAGCCAGGCCATTGGTACATCTAACCCTATACAGTCTGCTCTGACTGGCAGTGGCTGTCTAAGGCCTGAGATCTTTTAACAAGACGTGTTGGAGATTGAACCTGGGAAAGAATGTGCTCTGCCACTGAGCTATGGGTCCTTGCCCTACAAATAGTTAATGTGAATTCTTGTGCATGGGGTGACCCCCCCCTTCCATTTTGTATTATCTGGGGTCTGCTTAAAGCCTTTCCATGTGGCTGAGGTGTGCGGGAAGGGTTCTGCCGTAAATCTAGAGTTATTACTTTATTGCCAGTGATGCTGTTTTGAGGGGTTTGCATCTTCTAGAAATTCAGAACACAGGATTTTAAACCCAGAAAACGCAGTTATTCAAATGGGGCCGTCACGTGATATAAGCAACCAGCTGTCATACATTTCCTGTGAGGCGAATGATAAGGAACACACTTCCCTCCCCACCCCTATGCCTGAGTCATTGTGTGACTTGAAAAAAATGCTTTAGGACATGACCAGGGCTCTTACAACTACCATTTGGGGCTGTGCAGGAAGACCTAATAGGCCAATTTTAATAACAGTCCAGATATGAGTGATGGTGCGTAACCATCACACGTTTAAACATGAAAAAAACCTTGCCAAAAACATAGCAGGTTGAAATATGAAATTAGCTTGAAAAAAATTGAACACAAGAGGCCAGGCAAAATCGCCATATTGTCTTGAGGTCTAGGCAGACATCCCCTGTAATACGGGGCAACATCCAATGTGACATGAGTAAATTACATTATGCTAAATCAAGGGACCTCTACTGCAACGGCAATAGCGTTAGCTGGGTCAATGGGTTTTCTGGGGAATACCGTCACACCCAACTAATGCTATTGGTGTTGTGCTTGAGTTCCCTTGCATTAGCAGAACACAATTTACATTAGCACTCGTGTCACATGGGATACTGCCCACAAGTAGACCAAAACTGAGGAGAGGGATCCATAAGGCAGCCAGGCACGCAGGTACATTGGGGGTAGGGCTTACGTATGCACCCTTGTCCCCTCCCCACCTATGCAGGTGAACGTCTGCATAGACCTACAGAATCCTGAAGACGGCGTCCATCAATAGGAGAGTCAAGCAGGATAGGACAAATGCTGAGATGGAAGGAGAGCAGGCTCTTGGCTGGACAGAATATTTCCTTCAGCTTTAACTGGCAAGGAATAACAGGAAAAGAGGCACTAGATTTGAATTGATTTTCCAGCTGTGAGGAAGAGCCTTTCACACAATAACCTTTTAAAGGGAAAAAGAAAACCAATATAGGCAGAAAGATCCCCCCCCCCATAATATTATAAGAGCCTTACCAGTCATGAAAGCGATCATAAAATGAAATCATTCTTCATCTCAACAAGGAGCAGCTTGTTACTGCTTTTCCTACAAAATATAGTGACCATATTTGCATGTCCACCATTCCTCCAAGGAGTGGGGAGAGCAGAATATATGGGATTGTCCTGTTTTATCTTCACAATACAACCACCATGCCAAGCAGGTCAGACTGAAAAAGCTAAGTGGAGATTTGAACCCGGATTTCATAGATTTCATAGGATCATAGAGTTGGAAGGAGTCTACAAGGCCATGGAGTCCAACCCCCCTGCTCAATGCAGGAAACTACAGGAGGGGTCTCCCATCCAAGTAATAGCCAGGCCTGACCCAGCGTGAGCCACAGGCCTGTAGATCTGGTCCTTGTCCAGCACTCTATCCGCTATACCACACTAGCTATTCACACAGATTAGCATTGCAATTCTAAATGCAGATGTTTGGAAATAGGAATGAGTTCATGCAAACCATTTTCACAGTGAAACGTCTCCATAAGAGGATGCTTTCCTGTAACTGTTCTGTGGGCTCAAGTCAACAGGTAACAAGGGCTCAGCCTGGCTGTAACCAAATTTCATTTCCAGGCCTTGGCCACTGAATACGTGAAAAATAATGAAGAAGGCCTTTCTCAGACAGCCCTTAGAAATGATAGACAGCCCTCACTCTCTCTGATTATTAAGGGCAAGGGGTAGTATCTAATGCAACACAAGCACTAATGTAAATTACGTTGCGCTAGCATAAAAGACTTCTAACACAACGCCAGTAGCATTGGCTGACATGATGGGATTCCCCAGAAGACCCATTGCATCAGCTAACACTATTGTGCTAGAGCAGTGTTCCCCAACCTTGGGTCCCCAGATGTTTTTGGCCTACAACTCCCAGCATACCCCAGCCAGGCATGCTGGCTGGGGCATGCTGGGAGTTGTAGGCCAAAAACATCTGGGGACCCAAGGTTGGGGAACACTGTGCTAGAGGTTCCTATTGCTAGCACAACGTAATTTACATTAGCACTCAAATTGCATTGGATACTGCCCAAGATTTCTGTATTTCGGGGGGCAGTTTCCAAGGTGTTTGACCCCAGAACATCTTATATTAGAAATAAACTCTTGAATGTCATGTTCTTTTATCTATTTATTTAAAGTATTTTAATGTATTTTAATGAGATCCAGTGTGGCGTAGTGGTTAGAGTGTTCTACTGGGACTCAGGAGATCCGGGTTCTAGTCCCCGCTCGGCCATGAAACTCACTGGGTGACTTTGGGCCAGTCACTGACTCTCAGCCTAACCTACCTCACAGGGTTGTTGTGAGGAAAAAATTGAGAGGAGGAGGAGGAGGATTATGTAAGCCGCCTTGGGTTCCTTGCAGGAATTCTTTGTGGGAATAAGATCAGCTCCTTTACATGTGTTTTCCCCCCAGGTTTTTCTCTCTCTGCTTTTCTATATGTTCCATTACACAACCACTAGGTGGCACTGTGGTACAAGTGGAATTGTGGAAATACACCAGGGTTTCATGCTGCCATTCAGGGATATACCAGACTTTCCTCGTTAGGGAAAAAACAACGTTAAAATAGTTGCAAAGAATGGGAGAAGCCCTGGAGGATGACGATGTCATGAAAAGCACCTGCAAACTACCATGAGCGAGGAATCACAAGTGCACAATAAATGCCTCATGTAGAAATGTTCTATAAGACAGTCCCTGCCCACAGGCTTACAATCTAAGAAGCAGGGATGGGGACTCGGACTCGACGACTCGACTCGCGAGTCCGACTTAGTCCCCCCTCTGACTCGAGTCCCACTCGAGTCCCAATTTTTTCAATGGGACTCGAGACTCGACTCGGGCCCAAGGACTCCGCCACCGCCGCCACCGCCGCCGCTCACGTCACCGCTCACGTCACCTGCTGTCTCTGTCTCCCTCACCGCCACCCGCTCGAAGCCACCGCTGCCGCCATCACGCCGCCGCCGCCATCGCACGCCGCCGCCTGCGCCGGTCCTGTCATCACTTCCGGCGCGGCGGAAGTGACACGCCGGGACCCTGCTCCGGCGCGCTTGGACACCGCCGCTCTGTTCCGCCGCGCCGGAAGTGATGACGGGACCGGCGCAGGCGGCGGCGTGCGATGGCGGCGGCGGCGTGATGGCGGCGTGGCGTGCGATGGCGGCAGCGGTGGCTGCGAGCGGGTGGCGGCGAGGGAGACGGCGATGGCGGTGACGTGAGCGGCGGCGGCGAGCGGGTGGCGGCGACGAAGCGGCGGCAGGCGGCGGCGGCAGGCAGCGGCGGCAGGCGGCGGCAGCAACTCGAGCAGCATGGAGAACACTCTCCGCGCCGCTCAGAAGAGCGAGATCGGGCCGTGCCGCCGCCGCGGAGAACTACAAACCCAGGGAGGGCTCGTAATGCATCCCTGGTGCGGCAGCGGCGGCGGCAGGAGCAGGGACGAGGGAAGGACCCGCCCATGGTAAGTGGGGGCAGCGGCGGCGGCGGCCCATGGAGGGAGCGGGAGGGTCTCCGCGGGAGGAAGGGCAGCTCTTCTTCCTCTCGCGGAGACCCTCCCGCTCCCTCCATGGGCCGCCGCTTTGGGAGTGACTCGGGACTCGAGTCACCATTTTGGACCTTGGACTCGAGACTCGGACTCGGACTCGGGTCCAAAGACTCGTGACTCGACTCGTGACTCGAGGCCAAGGATTCTTCAACATCCCTGCTAAGAAGGTACAACACATACAAGGAAAAGGGGAGGAGAGGGGAAAGGAGAAAGGTTTTCAGCAAGACGGTGGAATCGCCCTGCTTCATCTCTTATCTCCTGATGGAATAGTCCAGCTGGAGCAGACCCTGAAGTTCCCTCAGCCTGCTCTGGTATCCCTTGCTCCTTCTTATTCCCCACAGGGCAGTTGATGTCAATTAGCCGTGTGTGTGTGTAGTTCAAATGAAGCAAGGCCCTGATGTTCCCTCGGCCTGCTCATGTCTCTGTCACTACTTCTTCCCCACAGGACAGTTGATGTCAGTCTAGATACAACATGGGTAATCTATATTACTTTTCAACGGGTGAATATCTTATCATTGCATTGCAATTTCACCACTTAGGAATGCATTTATAAAAATGGGTAACCCTCCAGAAATCCATTTTGTGGAAATTACATTAGGTTCGTGTATGAATGGGCCATGAGCAACTTGGTTGCATTCCCTTCATGTATTGGATAGTTCTGGGCAATTAGAGGGAGGTAGGAGAAGCAAAAGAATGGACTGGCATGGTGAATTGAGGCAGCAATTCTATTTCTAGGGTCTTCTGAGAGGCAGCTGTAGAACCAAATTAATCTATGAAAGATTAGTCTTCCAAGACTGTGGAAGATCCAGCCCTCTGGGGAACCTTAGGCCTTGGGGCCCAAATCTGGCCCTCTGGGGTTCCCCAGAACCAGAACGCCCTTCCCACAGCCCCTTTCCCCCAGCCACCAATCGTTTGCTAGTTTCTCTGCTTTTGTGGTTTTTCTCCAGTTCAAAAGGTCAAAATGCCTCTCCTATGGCTTAGTTACTGGCCATAAGAGCTTTAAGCTACAATATGCTGGTATTTTTTGTATTTTTGCCCCCACCCCTTTTGCCTTCAGCCCCCCCCCCCACTAGAATGTGGCCCCCCAAGAGGTTCTCTGAAACTGAATTCTGCCCTCGGGCTGGAAAAGGATTCCCCACCCTTGGCTTAACACTTCTCCTTGTCTAGAGCCGGCCCACAGTTTCCTCATTTCTGGTGTAGAAAGGAATGATTGCTTACCCATAACCATATTTTACCATTTCTATATTTACAAGGCATCAACTCACTGACAACCATATGTCACTGAAGCCATGGCTGTCACATTAATTGGTCATTATGAGGTAATTTCATCTACGGGCCTGTGGCACACGCTGGCTCAGCTTGTCTGAGTGTGGAAAGCTAAGCAGGGTCAAGCCTGGTTATTACTTGGATGGGAGACCCCTCCTCTAGTTTCCTGCATTGAGCAGGGGGTTGGACTTGATGGCATTGTAGGTCCCTTCCAACTCTATGATCTATGAATCATGTCTAATGATGAATATGATAAATTGTGCCTTGACATTATTTTATCATACCAGAAGCCATTTTCTATGGTTTCCCCTGGCATGGTGGATACCAGCTCATATTCTATGAGGGTGCCTTTAAGTAAAATACTCACTACTACACAAAACTGACATGGTCAAATGATACAGCTGAGCTGTTAACATGGTGCACAACATGAGAGTCAGGCCGCACATGTGGTAACTTTTGCCATGGCTTTGTAACCCCTTTTCCCAAATGCATGTGACCCAGGCGAAGCACTTAAAAAGAGATGGAAAATTGCCACAGCTAGGAGAGAAAAAGTATGAGCAAAACAGGCCCTGAAAAGAATCGTAGTCAGCACAAATTGAATGGCTCCACTTGACTTTCCATAAAACCAGCAACAACAACCAAAGGGCACAGAGTTTTCCTAATTGTTATCAAATGGCATCAAAATGGAAATATTTCTAAATGGCTACTTTAAAGTAGCCTTGCATTGGTTCACTTGCTCAGGAGGATGTCCAGGTGAACAAAGACTCAAGGTTTCAAAAGAACAAGAGAACCACAGGAAAGTTCTCTACTTGAAACATAGAAGATTGCTATCTGACAAGGTGCTTTTCTGTTAATATTTACTGTAGGCAGAAATGAAAGAGCACCTGCAGATTTAATGATATCACTCACTTCAAGTTTGCTATTGGGCAGGCATAAATTTCTGTCAAGAGACCTCCATTATATATATGTGGTTGCTTGCGCGTACACGCACGCACGCACACACAGCCCACTACTAAAACAACTTTGCCTCACTGAGGGAACAGAAGCAAGTGAAAATTCAGTTTGATGTGAAAAGCAGAGCAACACATCAAAGTGATTGCAGGAGGGGAATAAGAACAAGCTTGGTTCCTAACCAAGGGCCCCATGCCATAATGAATGCCTGCCCCTCCCTCGCATGTATTTAAATATACAGTAGGTGAAGGAGATTCTGGCTCCTGCAGAGGGGCCTCAGCATTGTTCAGATCAACTGTGCAGTAAAGGCTTATGGAAAGGAAGGGTCAGGCCAGGATTAGAAAGGAGGGCAACACAGCAAAAACAAGGAACTTTATAGATACATCATTATCATTCAGGCCATGGAAAAATGAAAATAATTGCTGAGCACTGCAAAATGTCAGATTGTTTCTCTCCAGTCTTTAAAGCCATGGTTTCATGGCATATATTTCACATTTCATCCTAACTTGGGTGAAATCAGGGAGAACCTTGGATTGAAGATCTGCCTTCAGTCTTTGGAATGGACATTTCTTGGGCTGTGCTGTTCATATTCTTTAATATTAATATTTATTTCAAACGAAGCACATTCTTAATAGCCAAACAGTTTGCCAAAAACACACTCATTTAGGGTGGCCACTTATGGATCGCCAAAAAAGAGGACAAAAGAGGGTGCTGATTTGCATATTTATTTATTAGATTTATACCCCACCTTTTTTCCTGCAAGGAGTCCTAGGTGGCTTACATAATCCTCCTCTCCACTTTATCCTCACAACAACCCTGTGAGGTAGGTTAGGCTGAGAGTCAGTGACTGGCCCAAAGTCACCCAGTGAGTTTCATGGCCGAGCGGGGACTAGAACCCGGATCTCCCAAGTCCCAGCCCAACACTACTCTAACCACTACGCCACACTGGCTCTCAACATACAAGTCCCCTCTGTCTCCCCTATTGGAGCACTCCTCAACTCACTGCTGAAGCTTTGTTACACGTGTGAAAGACTGTGAGCAGGTGCCCCGTCTGCCTGCCTGTCCAGTCTGCTGTCCAAGTGCATCAGTTCTGATGGTTCTTTATCTTTAAATGGGAATTGGACCAGAAAGCCCTTCAAATAAAGGACTTTTTCAAGTAGAGGATGGTCCTCTGGCAACTCATCAGAGGACTGTCCTTTATAAAGGAGGGCACATGGCCACCCTATGACTCACTCACCTTGCCAAGCGTTTGCTGCTGTTTGCCACCATTTCGCCCAGCCTCCTCCTGCTGCTGTGTTCCAGTTCCTTTCCTATGTTTGGACCTGCACAAGTCCTTGGCCTCCCTCACCCACTCAAAGTTGGTAGATTGCACCTTATAGAATCAGACACTCTGCTTTATAAATAAAATATTTCACTTTTATTTGAACAAGAGGCCTTTCTACAGAGCTCCCTCATGCTGCGGCCTCTCTCTCCCCAGGCCAGAAGCAGTGGGTGTTGCCTGTAACTACTTCCTGGGCCCTCCCAGGAAGCACAACCCACTCAGGCTGAACTCAGTGGTTCCCGCATATTGTTATACATGCTTCCTGCTATGCAATCCTGTCAGCTTTGGTGACCCACATAAATGTGTTTACAAGTATCTGTGACATCATCGTGCCAGTTGTAGAATTGTACGAATATCACTGGCAAGCTTGCTTGAGTCACCTCAGGATTAACCAGCGGGATGGGCCAATGAGGCTGAGGCAGGTGAGGTCAAAGGAGAGAAGGAAAATGGCACTGAAAAGAACAACACTGAAGCAGTTCAAATGTGTTATTGCAAGAAGCACTGGGAGTAGGGGGTGTTTTTCAAAGACCAATACAAAATGAGACAACATGACACTATGGAGAAGAATACAGTACCCATAGTTAAGATTGGTCAGAAATGCTTTGGGGATTTGCTCGAGTGGTAAGAGAAAGTTTGTTCAATACTTCATAGCACATAGAAGAATGTAGCTTTCATTTGTTTTAACTGAAACAAAACCTTTGCATGATACCTATTTATTTTAGCTTTTGTACCCTGCTTACGTTTCATTTTTGAAAATTCACGCACAGAACTGTGCACAGGCTAGGATTTAGGGTGTTTTGTTTCTGTTTAATGCTGGGCTTGGCAGTAACTCCAAGAATACTGTAACCTTATAACCATCTAGTTTAATCTTCTCAAGATTGATACAGACTTGAAATCATTTTCATATGCTCTTCAGAGACACTATAAAACAGTGCTCTCCAACCTTGGGTCCCCAGATGTTTTTGGCCTACAACTCCCAGCATGTAGGCGAAAAACATCTGGGGACCCAAGGTTGGAGAACACTGCTATAAAAGATGAATTGCTAAATGCACATCTGAGTATCTGTATAAAGGCAAATCTTCATGTTAGTTATATGATGTGGTATACAATGTGATTGGGTTATGCCACTACAGGATCAAAACAAGGAAGTGTTGTGATATGTATCACTTCACCAGCTGCAGCACACTGTTTACACATGGAAAGAACAGAATGGCTGTAAACAAGTTTGTTATGTCTTTCTGGGTTCCCGTGTTTTTCGCATGGGAAGCCTAGACCGTGGGAGCATTATGAGCTAGTCACATGGTTTGTATGTTCTGATGACGTGCTAACTTGTTTTCTGTCTGAAGCCATCTTAGAGAGAGGCAGGACTGCTTTCTCTCTTCTCCTTTGTTCTTCTTGCTGGACTTTTGTCACTGCAACAATGTAACACCTTTGCTGAGGTGGAGTGAAGCTCAACTTACTCCACTGGATGTAATGCTTGCTATGCATTTATACTCTGCACATGGACTGTAACTAGGAAATGTATACTCTGTAGAACTTTACTTGCTAAGTGAATAAACAGGTAGAATTAGACCTGTGGTGTTACAGAGTGTTTCCCGACTCCATGGATTAATCTGCAAACGGGGAAGCTGGAAGCAAGTTGGATTACAGGCAGGCTGGGCTGGCATCTTCACAACACGCTGCACGCTGCGAAAAGGGGGGAGCTGAGATCTGGAAGATCTGTGTGTGAATAACAGGTCTCTGCTAGCACACAGACAGGATTTTAAATCTCCCATGCGCACACGCACTCTGCTGCTCACATACACACGCACCAACAGGAAGCCATAATACTGTCTGAACAACTAATGGTATCTGCATAGTATGCAGAATTACACTATTCCTGATCCTATCTTTAAAATTGACTCACTTTGCCACTTGCTTCTTACTGTATTGGAACTACGGCTGTAGCAACAAATGTGTGTGTGTGAGAGAGAGAGAGAGAAAGAGAAGGTATACATAGCCTCAAATATAAAAGTTAGTCCCTTTTTATATTTGAGGCTATGTATACCTTTTTATATTTGAGGCTATGGTTGATCCAAGTTTTTTATAGTGTACAAACTTTTGAGCTCCCCAGAACTCTTCATCAGGCTAGATGGTAAACAAAGCAGGGTTGGAAGAGAAAAAAAGTTGGCCTAATAAAGGTATTGCCCTAATATGGATTTTGGAATTGCTTTTGTTGCCAATTTGTTTTTTCAAGTTTCTTTTTTTGTCAGAGTTACCAATAAAGATGGAAGAGAATAATTGCGGCAGCATTCCCCAACCTGTTGCCCTCCAGATGTTTTGAACTTCAACTCCCATCAGCTTCAGCCAGCATGGCCAATGGTCAGGAATCATGGGAGTTGTAGTCCAAAACATTTGGAGGGCACCAGGTTGGGGAAGGCTGCATTACGGTGTTTTAGGAATGACCTTGGTTCAGTCAAGTTCAGACTCATATGTTGGTTCAGACAAGTTCAGACTCATATATTTTCTGCTCTACACTACCCTATATATATAAATCCATGCATTTTTCCTGATGCTGGCATTAAGTGCAGTTTAAATGCATTGTAATTGCTGACAAAACTTTTAATGTTTGGCTTACCCAGAAGGAAACATATGGGCAAATCTCTTTCCTGATTTTGCTTAGCAAAGGCAACTGGGGGATTTGAAGCTGGAGGTAAGTGCTGAGCACAAAGGTTCCCTCCCCCCCCCCCCATTTTACAAGTTACAATAGCTTACAAGGGTAACTGATTTGTCAGCCTCCCCCCCCCCCCCTTTCTAGGTTTTGACAACCTGAGACAGACAGCTTAGAACAAACTCAGGGAGAGTCAGCTTACCGGGCAAATTGTAGGAGTCAGCTTGTTCAGAAAACCTTGCAGAAATAATACATAGCAGTATTTATTCAGTTTGCAGTACAGCTTGCTGTGCAACATTATAAAAATAACCCTTTCTTTCTCCTTTAGTATCAAACAGAGTTCAGAGACTGCTTTGATGAGAGATGGTTTGTAAATAGATTTCCATTAATCAGCAAGAACTACTCCTAGGGTGCTTTGCAGAGTAACACCTGCTATAGGAAAAAGACTGACTACTTCTGCCAAAGATTATTTTGAGAAAGAAAGCAAGAAAATATATATTTTTTTTCATCAGCTCTAGGAAAAGTGAACAAAATAAGGGCTTTGTCAGTCTCAACAAAACTTTAGATGCGCACCCTAGATGCTCCACCTTATATTTATTTGGCTACCTGGAGAAATTTGCCAGCATAATTCAATTTTGCCATGAAGCCACATTATTATATATAGTCATAATTTTAGGGAAACTTTCTGTGACACAAGCGACACCACGTAGCTTTGTGCTTCGGTAGTGGTCATTTTAAGGACACTTGATTGAGGATGCTTTCCATGTATGTGCACCTTCCATGTTAATAATGTTAATCAGGGTGAACAGCAGAAGTTGGAAAGCAAAAGAAAGTAATCTCTAAATCAATTGGCCGTTCTGGCTAATGCACATTTGTACTTAGAGGCATAGAAAATGCAAAAAGTATTTTGGAGTGTCATGTGAAAGAACGGCCTTAGTCTCATCTTCTCTACTGGCAGATACAGTTCGAGGCTGAGGATCAAATTAGTCATGACGTGGGGGATCCATGATCAGAGCTCCTGACACTTTTTTTTCCTTTGGTAAAAGCAGCTGCAGCGGGGCAACTGAATCATGTCTACAGCAGTAGGGAGGGGTGGTTAAACCCTTTCCCAGTACCATTCCGCCAATGATAGTGTGAAGGACCGCCACTGGTCCTTTTGCGTGAGTTCAGGGGTTAATGGGTTAACCGGCACTGCAAAAACTCCCTTATGCGGCTCCCAGGCTAGCTGAGGACAACCGCGTTGAATTGCACTGAACCAGAGCCAGCTTCCACCCTCGCAGAGTTTGTTTATAACACCTTTAATTGAGCAAAGCAGGTCAGATAGATAAGGAATTTCACAGTAAACAGAGCAGTCTATAAAACACAGTGAAGCGTGAAGCTCCAATACACAAAGAGACTAAATGAGGCTTGCGAAGATACAGACAGTATTCTACGTTACACCAGAGAACCTGACTAACCAGGACCGGTGCAGGGCAGTTTGGCGCCCTAGGCTAAATTATATTTAGCGCCCCCCTCTCGTGCCGGGGGGGGCCTCCGGAAAGCAGCCCTGCTCTGCAACCTCCCGCCCCCCCCCCGCCGTCACCGGACCCCCCGGCAGGGCGCCTGCTTTGTTCGGTAGCACTGTCCAGGCAAGAAGGGAGAACTTCTTTCTGGTAGCACGCCCAGGCAGGGAAAGCCCCCTCTCTTTCCGGGGCCCGGGGAGCTGCCAGTCCAAGGGCGGGCTTCAGCAGGGGCAGGCAAGCCAGGGCTTTAAACTACAGCTTCCAGCCAGGGATGCTGGGAGCTGTAGTCCCTTAGAACAGCCTCCCCCAACCCGGCGCCCTCCAGTTGGGTTTGGCTGCAGCTTCCGGGCTGCCTGGGGATGATGGGGGTCGTAGTCCCACACAGCCGAGGGGCACCAGGTCGGGGAAAGCCAGGCCAGGAGGTCCCCGAAGGCCTCGGCCGCCTCCCTCATCCGCCACAGGAACGCCTCCCCGGGCCGGGACCTAAAAGGCCAGCCCCTTCCCACCGCCCGACAGAGGAGCTGCGGGAGGTTTGTACCCGGCGGCCGCAAGGCGGAGGCGGAGGGGTGGCGAGCGACTCGGGACTGGGCTCGGCCGGCCAAGCGGCCTGCTAGGTGCCTCCGCACGCCCTGGGGCCGCCGCGCCCGGCCTGGGCTGGAGCGCAGCCGCCGCGCCAGGCAGCACAGCAAGCAGCAGGAGCGACGCGGGCACCAACGCAGCCTCTCCCAGGGCCGCCTGCAGCCCGTCCCGCCGCTCGGGGGAGCACTGCAGTCTGCAGCGCTCATATCTCCGGAATGCGGGCGGGTGCGGGGCTGGGGCTGGGCACAGGCACGCCGGGGAGACGATGCTTCCCTCCCTCCCTCCCTCCTACCTGGAGGCCGATCCTCGGCCTCGCGCAGCACACAGCCCCCGGGCCAGCGGCGATTCCAGCAGCCGGAGAGGGGAGGAGGTGCCTTAAGGGGCGGCGGCGTCCGGTGGCGAGGAATCACGCCCCCTTTAGCCATGCGCTCTAGGCAGTAGCCTAGTTCGCCTAGCGGTAGTGCCGGCCCTGTGACTAACTAAACTAACACTGGAAGCTAATCTTAGCTATTCTTAGTTACAGCAGACTCCCAAGCGTTCAGCTTGGGGGTTGAGAGTCCTGGCTTAGCCATAGCTGAAAGCCTGTTCCGTGCAGTCCTGCACCCGGTTCCCAACAACCCGATGGGTCTTGGTTGTTTCCTTTTTACCCCCTTCCTCGCCCCTCTCCTCTCGCCCCCACCTTCTCTTCTGATGACAAGCTGAACTGGTTTTGCTCAGCAGGGGTCATGGCGCCCCTTGGGTGCTTGTGGGCACTTGGCAGCTCTTTGAGACTGCTGGAGGGGAACCATTGGAGTAAATGTAGATGTGTCCTATTGAGTGAATGCAGATGTAGCTATATGTAAATGTCTGCTAGGAACTGAGCCTCCCCGCCCTGGGCAGAGATTATGCAGGCGACAGAGGGGGGGGAGGTATGTGTCTGGTCAGGCTTTCTCTCCACAGTTAGCCACCCCCCTGAAGCTGCTATAAACCACAGAGAAGGGAGAAATGTAGTGTATTAACCCTCCTCACTTGCCATACCAGAAATTAGCCATGCTGAGTCAGCACTGAGTCTCGGGCACTGTGCTTTCAGTTGCCTGTCCACCCTTGCCCGCAGAAGTATGCTGAATGGCCTGTTCGTTCTCAGCAACTTCAATACATAAACGTTAACTTTATGTATTAAAGTTGCTAGTTCTGCATCCTCTGGTTGGTTTTCTGTTCATGATATACTGCAGAAAAGATGGGTACAATTCAGATCTGACTTTCCTGTTCCCCAGTAACAGCAGTGTGTGCACTAAATTGGGAAAGCCCCCTCCCCCAGCACAGGGGTCTTGACCTAAGTTGGACACTCCTCCTCCTGCCCACCCACCACACGGCTGCCTTTAGCCAAAGGGGGGGGGGAATCCCACGTCTGGTTTGAGCCTGACGGGTTGACGGTTCTCACCCTGAGTGTCAGATCTGTAGCCTCCAAACGCACCAGCTCCTTATCAGTGATCTCTTCTTTGTAGACAATAAAATGAAAGTGGCAGAAGGAAGGTACTGTGGGTACACAATATTATTCAGAATTACCCAAGGCAGAGCTTATATATATTTAACTCAAGCAAGACATTTAAGGGGAAAGTATGGGGGGGGGGAGAACATTTAGACATTTAAAGAAAAATAAGAGTGGGTTTCAACTTAGGAAGGAACAAGCGGGGCTTGCAAGACAGCACTGCACTGTGGAGCACCCCTGTTTAGGCAGGATTCCAGCCAGCCAGTCATGCCCTCTTTCAGAATACTCCATTCCACCACCACCCCATTTTCCCTCCATCAGTCAGCATTCTTGCCCCCTTAGGTTTTTTTTTCCTGAAAAGGTTTTGTACTTCTGCAAACCTGAGGGCTCCCCTGAGCCTGCCAATGCCTCCCCTCTTGTCTGTAGGTGGTACTGTTTGGGCTGTATAAGAATGAGCAATTAGTATATAAGATACCAATTTCTTCTTATCTTGGTAAGAGGTCCTTGTTTGAATTGAGCTTCAAAACTGAGGTGAGAAAATGCACACAGCTGGAGAACATCGTGCCATTTAACTGTGCCCTACCATGACCTACATCCAGTGTTATGTAGGTTTTCTGATTGTATGGTCCTCGTATGGGATTTATGATGCAATCCTATACATGTCTACTCAGAAGTAGGCCCCACTGATTTCAATGGGACTTACTCCCAGATAAGTGTGTACTGTATAAGATTGCACCTTCAGTATTCAGAACTGAATTTTATACCCTTGCAACTTCCCCCCCCCCCTCTCTCTCTCTCTCTCGTATGTTTCTAGCTTTTATGACTGCAAAGAAAAGCTTGAAAGTATGCAAGCAACACTTGGGGATGTCTCAGAACCAAGAGAAGGGGTATTTCAATTTGATTTCAAATGGCCTGGGGCAGGGCTCTCCAACCTTGGGTCCCCAGATGTTGCTGGCCTACAGCTCCCAGCATACCCAGCCAGCATGGCTAATGACAAGGGATTCTGGGAGCTGTAGTCCAGCAACATCTGGGGACCCAAGGTTGGAGAGCCCTGGTCTGGGGGGTAGAGCTTCACTGCCTTGCATAACTTTCATTTCCTTCACAATTAGCACAGCCTTCTCAGTCATGGTGTGTGTTCTGGCTCTGACTAGAATATCTTCCTGGTGAAAATTCATCAGGCTGTATCTTTTAGACAGCAAAGCAAATGGAAAACATTTTTTTTTATTTTGACAGGCTTCTGATATGTGATTTCTGCAGCCGTTTTAAATTGATTTTTATCAGGAGTGCTGCTGCTAAATTGATACTATTTTAAAACTTGTATTTTATATTGATATTATTAAACTGTATTATGTTTCTTTTGTGTTGTAAGCTACCATGAGCATTCTATGAGCAGAAGATGGGTAAAAATATTAAATAGCAACAGCAGCAATAGCAAAAGCAGAATAAATTTGGCAAATTCTCATGTGTGCTTATTTTGCATAACTAGTGGAATTAGTACAAGTATTTGTAGAACTCAGATTTTCTGATCACATAGTTTAGAACAGAATTCTTGGTTGATTTTTCCTGAAGTTAAAGTCTTGTTATGGCACCATCCAAGCCATACAACCATGGCCTTGGTAACTCAACAGTTACTTCATTTCAGATTGCAGCTTCAATTTCTCCTTTTCTCCCTAACAGACAATTTACAATCTGGATAAGCAGGGAGAGAATAAGTGGGTTTTCAGTGGCAGATCATATTTCTGTGCGAACATCAGCAGATATGATATAGCTCTCAGAAGGAGGAGATATTGCCACTTTTCAGGAGCCCCTACCCCAAGAATATAATTAAAAAGCATTCTTAATTGGACTGCAAAGATGAGTTATATTTTCTTGCTTGTTCAGCTAATTTTATGGTTGAACATTTGCTTTCAGAGAGGATTGCAGGACTTCAGGGGAAAGCAAGAGTCAGCTCAGCGTGCCCTGTCTGAATCCAAACAGCAATGAGATTTCACAAGGCTGCCCTCTATTCAGAATACCTTAGGGGTGAATCCTGAAGATTAGCTGATTAATCCCCATGGATGGATGTTCAATGAGAGAATACTGTTAACAACCAAATATACTCTTGCCTGGGATGTTACTTTATGCTAATACATACTCCATACTCCCAAAGGTTCTTTTTCTGCAGTATCCAAAAGACACAGTAGAACACATTTTAATTCAATACCTGGAGTTCTTATTAAACACTTGAGTCACATGCAAGCCAGGCCCACAGGAAGAAGAAAAATGGTTTGGGGAGGGAGCCTGAGGAGTTTTTGACCTTTTGGACCCTTGACCAAAGTGGTCATATCTCAGTCCAATAAACCCAAGATGAGATGATTTGCATAATATCCAAAAAAGAATTGATACACAGATAACAGACCAAGTTAGCATGCCTCATCCATGAGATGCCTGGGGATACTTTATTTCCATACCCAAAGAATTCCTGAAGAAATTACAATGACTTCCACAAGAACATTGGTGCCCCAGTAGCACCCACCTATTTTGTATCCTTTGCCTCCCAAATCCAAAAGCAACATTTCAACCCTCCCTTTCATACTCACAGTCAAGATAGTTGAAAGGGGTGAAAGGAGAGAGTTGATTAAACTATTCCACTGCATTTTCTTATGGAATGGAATGTTAATCTTCATTACCGATGGAGACAACAAACATAAGGAGTTTGGATTAAAAGGATATGAACTTGTGCACACAATAGATTTGTAGAATAATAGAATCATAGAAAAGTAGAGTTGGAAGGGGCCTACAAGGCCATCGAGTCCAACCCCCTGCTCAATGCAGGAATCCAGGTCAAAGCATCCCTGACAGATGGCTGTCCAGCTGCACCTTGAATGACTCCAGATTGGGAGAGCCCATCACCTCCCTAGGTAGTAGGTTCCATTGTCTTATTGCTCTGACAGTCAGGAAATGTTTCCTGATGTTTAGGTGGAATCTGGGTTCCTGTAACTTGAGCCCATTATTCCGTGTCCTGCAAACTGGGATGATCGAGAAGAGATCCTGGCCCTCCTCTGTGTGACATCCCTTCAAGTACTGGAAGAGTGCGATCATCTCTCCCCTCAGTCTCCTCTTCTGAAGGCTAAACATGCCCAGTTCTTTCAGTCTCTCCTCATAGGGCCTTGTTTCCAGTCCCTTTATCATCCTTGTTGCCCTCCTCTGAACCCTCTCCAGTTTGTCTACGTCCTTCTGAAAGTGTGGTGCCCAGAACTGGACGCAGTACTCAAGATGAGGCCTAACCAGTGCTGAGTAGAGGGGAATTATCACTTCACGTGATTTGGAAGCTATACTTCTATTAATGCAGCCCAAAATTGTCTCCTCCATCCCTGATTTTTCAGAACTTAGTTGGCCAGGTTTACCAGAAGGCATTGCATTGGATTTTAGGGGCTGAATGAACTCCCAAAGCACATTACATGGACTGGCCAGAAATGCTGTGTAAGTGTAGCTGGCTGCCACCTTGCAACCAGCAGAAGGCTCCAGCTTAGGAAAACTCCAACGAGGGTTGTCAGGTTCAGACTCCGAAAAAGGGCTCCTCTATCATAGGTTGCTTGCGCAGAAGGGGAAATTCCATCAAACACTGCTTCACTGTGGGGAAAGTTGTACTTTATAAAGCCCTCAGTTCTGTGCAGCTCTTGAAGATAAAGGCTTCCCCTCAGGGCTGGTCTTGGCAACCTTCTTTCCAAGGCAAGGAGAAGCAAGCACTAAGCAAGCATTTCCCCCAATATTACAAGAACAAACGAAAACTCTGACAGATTCCTCACTGGTCCTAAAGCTTGAACAAAGTCAGTATGCTTAAACTCTCCCACTACCACATCTTGCACAACCATTTTTCTTACCTTGGAATAGTCATTGACTGCTGCTCCTAAAACCATATCCTCTGAGTCAGCCCAATTAAAATTGCTAAGTGATTTTCAGTATTTGGGGGCATTTTAGAGTATCAGCTATTTAAGAGGATAGACACAAGGTAGAATCAATTACTGTCATTTCCCCTACTGAGTATGGGGAGGGGGTATTTGTTTGTACAAGATTATGGGGCCAACTGAGAGGTAGCAGTCCTAGGAATAGGGCCACGCTTACTCCTTCTGCTATATAAACAGAAAGATAGCCATCGACCACACCTTAATATGTGGTTTCTTGTGCTTCCCAAGGGCAATAGCGGGGAAGGAGACAATGGTACCATATTGAAATCCACCACCAGCACATAGCATACATGCATCCTAGATGACTGCTTGAAGAAGTATTGCATACATCCTAGCACAGTCATCCCAGGATTGTGCCATCTTCAATACACCATTGCTCTTCCTGTCACCACCACCAGCTTCTTGATGACATGAGAATGTGCACATTAATATCACAGTAAAAGGCACCCAGGCCATGGCACACAGTGCTAGTGGTAGCATAGACAGCAATAGCACATCCAAGATGGCACTGTCCTAGAGTGTACACACACACACACCTGCAAAATGATACCCTCCCCTTCTTTCAGCAATGTTCTGACTGAGTCTAGAAACATGTACAGGAGGGATGGGGAGTGTGTGGCTGTTCAGATATTGGACTCCAGCTCCCATCATCCCTCACCACTGGCTATGCTGGCTAGGGCTGATGGGAGTTTCAGTCCACCAATATCAGGAGGGCCACACTTTCCCTGAGGTATAGCTTCTGCAGTCTTAAAACACACCTACCAAAAGGGTAAAGTACCAACGTGCAGTGATGATGAATATAAACCCTGTGCATGGCTTTCCATCACATGTTTGGAAAACACACTGGAAGGAATGGTAGAAATTCAAGCTGTGATTGTTGCTGAAGACAAGAACAGCCTCTGATGCTGAATAATTCATGTGAAGTATAAGGAACAGCCAATGAGTTGATGAACAAAAGCAGTGTACAATGCGACATAATTATGAAGTGGCAGCAGCAAGTGGAACACAGATGGAGCTTTCAGATCTACTGATTATGATGACATCATATATCGGGCAATAATGCCTGATGAGCACACAAGTCTGCTTTCATCTTTAATAATGGTGCTTTGTTCCTGTCAGATGAGATTCTTAAAGCTGCTTGCAGTCCTTGATTACATTTCACATCAACACTGTAAAATACCATAGCAGGACTCCATTTTATAGGAGTGGGGAAATATTTAAATGCTTTCCCCACATTTAGAAGTCTCTTCTGCGTAGTTGAGAGGGTTCCCCCCTTAGAGGTGGCGTAGAAATAATTTTAGATAGGGTTGTATTCTGCTATGGACTATAAGCTGAAGAATATAGCTGCACAGGGAACAGTAATGCCCACTTGCATGCAATTTGGTGATGAAGTGGAAGCTAACCTTGGGTACCTGTACTACTCATGTAGTCCTGTACCATAATGGCCTAGTGAGCCTCTCTAGATTTTGTTTAATCTCCCACATTGTACCCCATGTGTTGTGGTAATGCTGAACTGATTTGGGGCTTAGGGCAGGTAAATGAAGAGTAAGTGTGTGAGCAGAGCTTCACAGCTGCACAAGAAAGGGCACTAAGGAAGAAATAACAAAAGCAGATGTTGACCCAAGTGAGCCAGCACTTGGAATCTAGAGGGTATTCATCATATTGTATTGCTGTTTTAGCCAAGCGGGATAGCTGCTTGTGCCCTCCAGATGTTTGGGATATGGACTACAATTCCCATTATCCCTGACCATTGGCCATAGCAGCTGGGGCTTATGGGAGTTGCAGTCCAAAACATCTGTTGGGCACCAGGTTGCCTACCCCTTTACACATTCACAGAGAGGAACATCCGTCTTAGTAAGAGTCCACACATGGAAATCCCTCCTCTCACTTAAAAAAACCCAACCCAAAGTTGCTTACCTGAAACTGTTGTTCCTCAAGTGGTCCTCTGCACACACATCTGGAAATACCACACATAGACAACCAGAGGCAGAACCTTCTAGAAGGCTCGAAAGGTAGGATGCTCTAGCCCCTTCCCATCAGCTAGGTATTTTTTCACACCTACAACATGTAGTGGGGCAAGGGCAGCACCTTCCTGTTTGATGGCACAGAAAGGAGATGAGTTCAACTCAAGCTTGAAGAGCCATTTATTTAGGCACCTTAGGTCCTCCTGAATTATAGAGGGTTTAAAACTGTGGAGAAAGCCAACCTAAAACCCCTTTCTGACACACACACACACTCACCAAGGTGGGGGGAAGGAGACCCAGGGGGGGGGGGGAGACAGCCAGTCTCCACAGAGACCAAAGGGGACAAACAACATCTGCATAGAATCACCCCAGGGGGGAAGGCAAGAAGCATCCCCAGGTTCGTCAATGCTCTCGTATATCAGCCCCATCTACATAAGACTTGAATACCTCACCAGAGCAGACACTTCGGCACCCATAAGAAAGGACCATTCAACACCACAGGATGGGACCTGATCAGCAATCTTGCCCCATGCTTGGGGTAAGAGAACGAAGGGATCGGCAACCCCAAGTAGCAGCACCCGGCGTGCTCCAGCTAGCTAAAATCACTGGCCGCTTGGGTTGACCGGACCCCCGGGAAACCAAGCTGAAATCACTGGCCGCTTGGGTTGACCAGACCCCCGGGAAACCAAGCTGAAATCACTCACAAGCCGCTTGAGTAGACCGGACCTCCGCCGAGAACCCAGCTAGCCGCTTGGGTAGACCGGACCTCCGCCAAGAACCCAGCTAGCAGCATCTGGTTGACCGGGCCTCTGCTGGAGCCCGAGCTGAACTAACTAGCTGAAAGCCCTGAAATCACAGTGTCCTTGAGACTTCTTGCTTGCTACTTTGTACCGTACTGATAAGCTGTATTGCTGGCGTGTGTCTGAGTTTGTGAAGGTGATTTTGTAAATAAACTTGTTTTATAAAAGATACTTTTGTAGCTATAAGTTATCCCTTTGTTCTGGGCTAAGGGTGATAGTCGCTGGGGACTCAGAGAAGGCCCGCCCTAAGACTCGCTACCCCCTTAGCATTGAACCCGCGCAGAAGACCAGGCTGTTGGTCTTTCACTAAAACAAAACAAAACCCTGCTTTGCTGTGTTGTCGGACCCATCGCTAGAGTCTACACAATCTTCTTTAGAATTTCCTCCTTTTATCCCGGAAGACAATCTTACTCGGTCACGAGTGATCGCCTGATGATGACACATGCTCGATGCTGTTGCTTGGTGCATACAGGGATTCCAGGTAGATCATAGCTACAGATCAAAGCATTGTGCATTTGTTCCAGTAGAGAAGTGCCATCCTCTGCAATACTGCTGAATGTGAATAAGGGCAGCAGACTATGGAGGAGCGGGCAGGGCGGAATAGTGCTTTTGGACAGTAACTGGGGAAGCCATCTGAAAATAAACCCTTAAATTAAGGGCTCCACTCTTAAACATGTTGTAATAATTACCAAAAGAAAGTATCAAAGTTGTTTCATTTCCCTAAATATGGTTTTAAAATATGCTATTAATATATCCTATTAAACCTTTGGCTCCGATCTGGGCATACTGACATCAAATCCTGGTCTGGGCATACTAAGTAGTAGGTAATGGCCACTTGGTCCCTCCATATGTTGCATCTATAGAGATCACCAAGCAGACACATCTGGGAGGAATGAGAGAATGAAAGATGAGATGGAAAAGTCTCCTTCCCCCTCTGGCACCCCTCCCCACAAATTTTCATCTGTCTCCATTTAGATAACTTCATATCGTCCATGTTGTCCAGATATGGTTGAGGATGGGCTGCCTGCTGCACTGATAAGTGTCAGCTCCATCTTATTTCTTCTAACATGACATGAAAGTTAAGAGTTTTCAGCTATGGACTTCTGTTCATTTAGAGCCAGAAGAATGGGCCAGCAAGTCTCACAGGAGTAGAGGTCAGAGGGTGTACTAGTTGCCTTTCTAATGCTTTTGCTAAGTCAACCAAGGAATGAAAATAGAGGAAGAAGCCTATAATAGTGTCCTCCCTCATTTGCTGCCAAGTTAAATCACAGGTGGGAAACTTTAAGTGTATAACATGAACAAACTAAAGAAATCTCTTTCTGAGCTCAGATACATGGAGCACAGCCAAAAAGTTAGACTGTTTTAATGGATTTGGTAATGGTATTGATCACCTGTCATTTAAAAGCAAGTGGCATGTTAATCAGACCTGCAGAAGTCTCTCCCATTATTTACTTTGCAAACTGGAGATTAGATACCAAGAACAATTAAGTGAACTGCACAAGGCATAGCTAGTACAGTAGAATAGAGGCACATCCTTCATTGTCAGTCTTAGAGATTTGCTGTTGCAATGGAGCAAATCCTGAATTTATTTAAGAAGTTTCTGGTTTAAATCTATGTTTATGTGGGAGTAAGTCCCTTTGTAGTTTTTGTACAAACCATTAAGAAACACTGAGCTTTCAAGGAGCAAATGGCTACTCTTTACACTGGAATACTAAACGGCTTGATAAATTATCTGGTAGCAAGCAGAACATACAAGAAGTACTACAACTAATTGGGCCATAGTTCAGCAACAGAGTGCTTACATCGAGTACAGGAGGTCTTAGGTTTAATCTTTGGCATCTCCTTTTAAAAGGGTAACAGAGGAAGAAAAAGACATTGAAGAACCACAGTCTGGTTTGTACATAACAACAACAAGGCAGAGTATGGGTTGAGTAACGTGCAAGCACTGCACTATGGTTTAACTATGGGTTGTTAACCACAAACAAACCAGGAAGAGAACCCACAGTTTGTTGTTGGGTTGTGAACTCTGGGTTGTTTGTGGTGAACAATCCACAGTTAAACCATAGTCAGGGCCGGCAAACTAGGCTGTTGCCTAGGGCGCATAGCTGAAGAGGGCGCAGAAACGCTGCGCTCCTCTTCGCTGCCGGCGTGCTCCTGCCCCGCCCGCCCGCCTCGCCGACAAAGCCAGGTCAGTGCGGGGGATTGCGCCTGGAGGTAGTGGTGGGGCCGAGCCTGGGCGCCTCCCCCCGTGCCGCCGCCCCGCCCCGCCCCACCCCGCCTCCCCCCCGCGCCGCGCCGCCTCCCCCCCGACACCTACCTTCTCCGCGCCGTTTCCGGAGCCCCGCCCGCACTCTGTTTTGGCGAGAGCAACCAGGGCAACAGGGCTTAAACAGCCCTGTTGCCCAGGTTTTCCCCGGCCAAAAACAGAGCGTGGGGGTCCCGTTGCGTCACTTCCTTTTCGGAGGAGGCGGGGGAAGGTAGGTGGGGGCGGCGGCGGTGGGGGGTGGTCCGGTGGGGGCGGCCGGCGGCGGCGGGCGAGCGGGTCCGGTGGCGGCGGCGGGGGTTTGCAGAGCAGGGCTGCTATGCTCCGGAGCGGGCCCCCCACGGCACGAGAGGGGGGGCGCTAAATATAATTTAGCCTAGGGCGCCAAACTGCCCTGCACCAGTCCTGACCATAGTGCATGGTTCATACATAATGACAACACATGCTCCAACAACAACCCACGGTTCAATGACAACCCATACTCAACCCATACTCTGCCTTGTTGTTGTTATGTACAAACCAGGTCTATCAGTCAGAGAAGATGGCCTGGAGACCATCTAGCTGTGAGTCCTGCAAGACCTGGTCCCTGCTTCCCTGGCTCATCACACCTGGCCAGGGAGGGTGGGGCCTGACTGACTCCAGCTACAAAGGCTGCTGCTGCTCCTGCTGAAGGTGCCTGGAGACCATCTAGCTGTGAGTCCTGCAAGACCTGGTCCCTGCTTCCCTGGCTCATCACACCTGGCCAGGCAGGGTGGGGCCTGACTGACTCCAGCTACAAAGGCTGCTGCTGCTCCTGCTGAAGGTGCCTGGAGACCATCTAGCTGTGAGTCCTGCAAGACCTGGTCCCTGCTTCCCTGGCTCATCACACCTGGCCAGGGAGGGTGGGGCCTGACTGACTCCAGCTACAAAGGTTGCTGCTGCTCCTGCCTTTTTTTGTTTGTTTGTTTGTTTGTTGGTATCTGTAATTATTTCTGTTGTATTTTTTTTTTAATATTTAGTGTTTTTTAATATTTTTTAACTTGTATTGTTGTTCTTATATTCTGTAGATTGTTTTTTTTAATACTATATTCAGTGTTCCTTGATGTTTTGTGTTCATGTCTTTTAGATTGTGAGCCTGAGGGCAGGGACTGTCTTATTATTAATTTGTGTAAGCCACTCTGAGAGCCTTTTCTGGCTGAAGAGCGGGGTATAAATGAAATAAATAAATAAATAAAATAAAATAAATAAATAAAAATAGCCCTGGGACAGACAGACCAAATGTGCACATAAAGAAACTTTATATAATACATGCATCATTTATTTCTTCCCATGATGCAAATGTACAATGACCACTAAGTGTGTGAACACATTCCTGCAAGCTTTCACATGAAAGCTTTCACAAAATGTAAAAATACACAGAACAGACATGTGGAAGAATTTCAGGTATCATAAGTAAAGGGGCTTTCCACTTATTGTGCGGCTCCAGCCCCAGTGTACACGGAACAGGAAGCTTTAGCCAATCCTGACTGATAAACTTACCATACAGATATCCTTATCACATTCACCAGGTTAACATGCCTGTAACACGCACATGTGTGTCCACTTTGTCCAATTAGATGTATTTGGAATGAGCTGCTATTTTTAGATCAAAACTTTCCATTTTTACTTTTGGGTAATTTAGGGTGCAATTCTATGCTGGCTGGGGAATGTTGGGAGTTGTAGAACTTATTTCTGTCTAAACATGCATAGGATTGTACCCTTTATTTCTCTGTTACAGACTAGGAAGCATGCAGGGTACAGAACCTGTAGTATTTATTGACAAGGGGTATGTAAATTTACAAGGAGTAAATTTCCAAGCATGGCCTTCTAATGTTTTAAGCTAGTATTAAAGCACATATTTTAAAAGTGCTGAAGCTTTGGTTGTGTGGAGGGGATGATTTTCACTACAAGTATTAGAGCAGCTGTCCCCAACCTGTATTATATTATATTATTTATTATATTTATATCCCGCCTTTTTCCCTCCTGCAGACAACTCAAGGTAGCTTACATGATCCCCATCCTCCTCACATTTTATCCTCACAACAACCCTGTGAGGTAGGCTAGGCTGAGAGTCAGTGACTGGCCCAAAGTCACCCAGTGAACTTCATGGCCAAGTGGGGACTAGAGCACAGATCTCCTGAGTCCAAGTCCAACACTCTCACCACTATGCCACACCGGCTCTATTAGAGCTTCATGTGAGATGGATGGGTGCTCTATTCTTACCTTAATAGTCCCTGATAATTTCAGGAGTTGTTACTGCATGTACTAGTACATCAGTTATTAATTATCACAACATACAATATCTTATATGATTTCAAAGACTCAGAGGGTTCAGGCACATTCCTGTTCTAACATGCCCCTTCCATGGTTGTTTCTTCGTCGTCGACGACTTTTTCTTCTTAGTCTTCTTCATCTTCTCCTTTAGAAACTTGTGCCTTAGATATGCTGCTGTTGATCCTAAAGACAAATGATGGTCTGGTGCATGCAAGTCACTCTGAATAAATTTCCTGGTTTCAAGAGGCCTTTACAATGAGCTAGATCTAAATGTGGGATTTTCCTCTTATGCTCAGCCATCTATTGCATACAGTAATAGGATGTCTGCTGAAAAACTGTCTAGAAGTAATGAAGGGGATATATTTTTATTCATGACCTACCAGAATGCTGTAGTCCACAGTCCCAAAGGCAGAGAGTAAAAAAACCCAGGTAGTATCTTAAGAGGCTAGTTGTTCACATACAAAATGTTTAACTATTCTCATATCTTTCCCTACACCACCAGAAACCTCTGGTCAGGCAAAACCTTGTAGGTTTTTCATCTCCCAATTTCTTAACAGCTAGAATGTCTCTTGTGAAATTAGAAGCATTTCTTCAACAGGATACCAGAACAGAAATGAGAGACTGTTTCTAGAATCTCAGTTATCTAAATTGACAACAAATTTGGTCACTAAAGTATTTTAAATGTAGCTTTCACTTTGTGTTATTTCTGAGCAGGCAGGGAGGGAAGGGATAAAAGGTCATATCTAGCAACAAATTTTGCTGCATAATATAGCTTTCAAATTGTGGGATGTATGAATACAAGGTTGGGCTTTGACCAGGACCAGTCAGAGCTGAGATCAAATTCTTTTTCTGCCATGAAGCTCATGGGGTGGTCTTAGACCAGTCACTGGGCGTCTCTACATGAGGCTTTTAACCCACAATTTTACCGAGGCTCCTGTTTCCGGATTTTCTTTTTCTTTTTCTTTTTTTTTTATTTAAATTTTTAATTTTTCACATCTTACAACTACTAATGAATACAACAACAACAAAAAATACAACATAAACATTGTGCACCCCCCCACCTCTTGGGACCAAGTTATATTTCTCACCCCAATTTTTTTTCTCCCCCCCCCCCGGATTTTCACGGGATTAAGATCGGCTCCTTTACATGTGTTTTTTTCTGGGGGATTTCCTTCTCTGCCTTTCTATATGTTCCATTATACAGCCACAAGGTGCTGCTGCGGTATAGCAGAATTGCGGAAATACACAAGCTTTTCATACCACCATTTCTAAATAATACCACATTTTTTATTTTCCTCAATCTAAAAAACCTGCAGAAATGCTTGGAAAGCATGGGAGAGACCCTGGAGGATGACAAAATTGTGTAAAGTACCCTCAAACTACTGTGAGTGAGGAATCACGAGTGCACAATAAATGCCACATGTAGAAAAGCTCAATATTTCTCAGCCTCACAGGGCTATTCTAGAGGATAAAATCCCAAGAAAGCTGTTCTGAGCTTTTTGATACAAACATGATCATACTAATACAAGCCAGTACACACAGCCCTGGTTCTGTGGGACAAAACTACAACTCAACAGCCCTGTTCTTCACAGTTCTCTTGGGATGTATCCAGACAGCTGGTACACCCATGCTTCAATAACATTATAGCTTTTGAATAGGGGTTCTGAAGAGCTATCACATGAAGACAATAATAAATACACATGTAATAGACTGTAAATGTGGTGTGTGGAAGGGGAGTGGTCTTTCTAAGGCAAGGGTACAGAACCTCTTTCATCCTAAGGACCAGATTCCATTTCGGAGAAGCTCTCGGGGGCCGCATTCCAGTGGTGGGCAGGGGCCAAAGACAAAAAGGGGCAGGAGGAAAGGCAAAAGGGGTGGGGACAAAATGCTCAAAATACCAGCATATTATAGCTCAGAGTTTTTAGTTCTTTCTTTTACTTTTAACCTGCCCAGTAGCCAGTGCTCCCTAGGCGGATACTTACTGCCAGTAACTCAGCCTTAGGAGAGGCATTTCAAACTTTCAGAATGGGGGGGGGGGGGAACTGTACAAAAGCTTGGAAACCACAAAAATGATCAGTGGTCAGGGAAATGGGTTTGGGAAACCTGGTGGGCCGCATTTGGTCCCTGGGCCTGAGAATCTGCGCCTCCGCTGTAAGGGGACTGGACTGCTGCTTTATCTCTTTAAAAGCATTGTTATCTTGGTACCTTTTAAAAGCAAGCAGACAAAATAAAGTCTGGTCATCTCTCACCAGCCCTTCCTAGACCTTCCGGTGCTTGCTCAGTTCCCCAGTGCTTAAGTCAAGGCATCCATTAGCTTCCAAATCAGTTTTACCAGAGCCATTTTCTAGGGTGTTCTGTTGATCACTAGTGATGCTCAATTTGTTATGACACTCTAGCAACTGCATCTCATTCTAAAGAAGCCATTAGCAAAGGCATACATAAATAATAAAAACTGGTATTAGTAGAAAGGATACATCTGCATACTGCTCGATCCTCAAATGTGAAGGAACAGGAATAATTTGGGAGCAATACTCCAAATATAGATAATTTGCAAACCAAACTTAGGAGAATGGGCAACCAGTAAGTCTGATACTGGCAGCAAAGGAATTAAAGCCAGCTCTTCAGAGAAATGAAATTTCCACATGGATTGCTCAAGATAAGGCAGCAACAGTCTGCTGAGTGCTAGCAGGAATATATAGATATTTCCTCTGCACCTAGCTTTTTCAATTCCTTAAAAAAACCCAGCTTAAAATCTAGTTATTGGGGTATAATCTAGTGAAAAGTCTAATGAAGCTACAGAATCAAATGGATACCATGTCTTCAAGATTTATTACAGTCATGTCTTGGATTGAGAGCATAATTCATTCCAGAAACGTGCTTGTAATCCAAAACACTCTTAAATCAAAACGAAATCCCCCCCAAAAAAATTGTACATAGATTTTTAATTTAAGCTGTACTACAGTACTTGTATTGCAAGACGTCGCTTGTATATCAAGTAAAAAAATATTAAATAAATATTTAAAAATTTGCTTCTCTTGCAAAATGCTCTCAAACCAAGTTACTTGCAATCCAAGGTATTACTGTACTTGTTTTGCAGAATCTAAATCTTTGCAAATTCATCAGCCATAGCTGGAAATCCTGAACACTCTCCTGCATTCTTTCAACATAAAAACACACACACATATATTTTTCCACATTTCAAGCTCCCTGAGCAGCCTTGTGGATAAATTCAGTGAAACAGCAAAGTCATGTCCCTTTATCAGTAAGCACCATCAAAAAGCAAGCGGCATCAGAGCTTCATTCCTGCTTATCAGCCTGCACAGAACCACGGATGATCTGAACATCCTACTACAGAGGATTCGCTTGTGAAAAAATGATGCAGGTTTCAATGTATTTCAAAAAAACTAACTTTGGTATCAACAGTTCAAAATAAACCTCACTAGCTATATCATCTAGTGAGCAGCCTGCTGTTTCATGCAATGCCTTTGTGTTTGCGTGCATGCATTTATATGCATGTGTGTAAAAGGTTCATCTGCACCCCATTCAGAAATTTAACTATTAAGAGACCAGGGAGGAAGCTGAACCCTGAGAAATGACAGCTCTTGCGATCCATAGTAATGATGTTTTAAGTAGGCATCCTTAAAAAACAAAAATAGGTGCAGTGATTTACTAGGAAGGGCTCCCTGAAAATAGGGAAAGTTGGAGCATATGGGATGGAATAATTTTTTTAGACAGACACACACACACACACACACACACACACTAATGGTCCTGTGTGAACAAAAGGGAAATTGCAGTGCATGAAGTGGACTAACAAATCCACATCACATGAACCTGATTGGAACTGAACACTGGCATGCAGTATGTGTGTCCCTTGAAATGGTACGTTGTCTTCTGGACATGCTGGCGCTCCACTGTCATAGCTATGTCACCACCATTACCGTAGTATACCGTGGAAAGGTTTAGGACTGCTGCATTAAGTTTCTTAATTAAACCAAGCTGAACTTTTTCAGTTCAAAGTCATGCAATGCAAAAACAATAAAAATGAGTATAAAGAAACACGTTACTATTTCTGAAAATAGCAGAAATAGATAAGTTAATTGAAAGTATTCATGGAAGAATGGGACATCAACAGATAATTTGTACTGTGGAGCCTGTCTAGAGCTGCTGTGGGCAGGGCTGGGGCTGGAGAGGCCATAGGATTTTCTATATCCTGGCCTCTCCCCTCCCCTCCCCCTGGAATACCCCCCTTTGACCTCTATGAGGTTCTCCGAGGCTGCTTTTGAAGCCTTGGGAAATAGGCACTGTGGTTCTTTCTGAAGTGGCTGCAGGGGGAAAGGTCAGGTTTTTATGTCTACCTCCCGAAGTCTTAGCAGCATCTATGGCTTCAGGAGGAGGAATCCAATGCTCTCCAGGGAACATAGGATAGTTCCCTTAGGGCACAATCCTATACACGTTTATAATAAAAATACATATTATACATGTATATGTTTTTAATATGTTTTATATTAAATACAATATAATACATGTATATGTTTTTATTATAAATATAATAATAACTGCAGTGGCTGTTATATTTTTATTATATTAAATATAATAATAAATAAATGTTTAGACAGAAAAAAATCCTACAACGTCCAGCATTCCCCAGCCAGCCATGTTTGCTGAGGAATGCTGGGTGTTGTAGGACTTTTTTCTGTCTAAACATGACTAGGATGCACCTTTATTTATTTTGTGGAACACTGACTGTCAATATAATAGTTTAAATAGAAATCTTTATTGTAAAATTACCATTTTCTTTCTTCTGTATAACCTAGTCATGTTAAATGCATTAACATAATCATTATAAAAAAGAAACACTTTAGAGGAAAGTGAGAGAGGAAGCAAAAATTGCACCTGAACAGAGAACATTTGCAAGCTTTTTACCCAATAGTTATGAGATGCAATATTAACAGTGAAAAAACTCATGCCCTTTTCACACAGCCCCTTAATTTAGTAATTGTGTTTTGTTAGAGGAATAAGTTCTACTAGAGGGCATAATGTTTGTGGCCATCTCCCCCTCCACCCTGTTTTTTTTTTTTTTTTTTTTTTTAAAGGTAAGATTTCACATTCCCATAAGGATGTCAAAATAGAAGACACACATCATCTCTAAGTATAAAAGATTATACATTGTGTCTGCAAATCTTTTAGGCTGACAGCAACTCTAGGAAGACTAGAGTAAGACGTACAATCAACATGAGGTACAAAGACAAACTGCTTCCTTTTCCAACTTGGGATGCTTGAGAAGAGATCCTGGCCCTTCTGTTTGTGACAACCCTTCAAGTACTGGAAGAGCGCTATCATATCTCCCCTCAGGAACACCAAAATAGTCCTTTGACCCAATTCAAAATGCTTTTAAAAATGTAAATACAATAACAGAAGCCTGAAAATCAAAAGTGATTTGAAAATGCAGCACTTAGCATTTTGGCTATGAAGAGTGCCTGAAAGCTTATGCCAGGGCTCTCCAACCTTGGGTCCCCAGATGTTGCTGGACTACAGCTCCCAGAATCACTTTCTATTTGCCATGCTGACTGGGTATGCTGGGAGCTGTACGCCAGCAACATCTGGGGACCCAAGGTTGGAGAGCCCTGGGTTATGCCATCTATGTATTTTGGAGTCCTGCCTCCTTACCCTTTGTCCTATTGTAGAACAAGTAATGTAAAGTGAATTTGTATGTGCAGAACCAAATGCACAGTTACAGAATGGGGGACCCTTGGCTCAACAATACTACAAGTGAGAAGGACCTTATGAGCCAGCAATGCAATGTGGCTGCAAAGAAGGCAAATGCTATTTTGGGCTGCATTAATAGAAGTATAGCTTCCAAATCACGTGAAGTGATAATTCCCCTTTACTCAGCACTGGTTAGGCCTCATATTGAGTACTGTGTCCAGTTCTGGGCACCACACTTTAAGAAGGATGTAGACAAACTGGAGAGGGTTCAGAGGAGGGCAACAAGGATGATAAAGGGACTGGAAACAAGGCCCTATGAGGAGAGACTGAAAGAACTGGGCATGTTTAGCCTTCAGAAGAGGAGACTGAGGGGAGATATGATAGCACTCTTCCAGTACTTGAAGGGTTGTCACAAACAGAAGGGCCAGGATCTCTTCTCAAGCATCCCAATTTGCAGGACACTGAATAATGGGCTCAAGTTACAGGGACCTAGATTCCACCTAAACATCAGGAAACATTTCCTGACTGTTAGAGCAATAAGACAATGGAATCAACTACCTAGGGAGGTGGTGGGCTCTCCCACTCTGGAGGCATTCAAGGTGCAGCTGGACAGCCATCTGTCAGGGATGCTTTGACCTGGATTCCTGCATTGAGCGGGGGGGTTGGACTCGATGGCCTTATAGGCCCCTTCCAACTCTACTTTTCTATGATTGTATGAGAACTCCAAAACAGGGAGAATACCTGGAGGTCCTGAATATCAGGGGACACCAAAGGTATACAGGAAAACCTTCCTTTTTTAAGCGCCCTCCCGGTCTCCCCCTTCAAACTGGCTGGGACAGAGTCACAGAGAGCTGCCCACATGCACTGCTCATGCTGTGTCAGACCCAACAGCAGAGAGCAGTGCACAGGGCATGAGCTCTCAGACAACCAGGGCTGGGAGCTCAGAAGGGAAACATGAAACAGGTTTTAAGATTTGCTTCAAAGGTCCTGGTGCATGCCACTATGGGAAATGTGGCAGGACCTTCTCTGCGATGGCAACCCAACTTTTGAATTGCCTGGCTAGGGGCGTTAAACTGGCTTCATCTTTGTTTCATTTTAGGAGGGCCATTAAAATGTTTTTGTTCTGCATGGCTTATGGATGATTTTAAATACAATTAATTCTGCTCTGATTTTTTGAAGATTTTTTTTTCTTGTTCTTAATCTGCTATGGTTTTGGGTTTGTTTTTTGTTTTTTAATTTTAAAGTTTTTAAATTGTAAGTTGCCCTGGGCTCCTTTTTGGGCAGAAAGCTAATTTTATAAATAAAATAAAACCCTGACACTTCCGTCTATGCAGTATGGGCCTAAAGGGCAATGGCGTGGGAGGATGTGGAGAGAAAGACCTGGATTAGATTAGGAACATTCTTTCCTTCAGGTATACTAAGATATTTACAGAAAGAAATCAGGATGTGCATCTTCTGAGGCAAATTCCCTATACCACCACCCTCAGCCTACCACAAGCTTCTATGACGACCCTGGGAGATGAAGAGAAGGCACAAGCTCCCCTGCCCCATGTCACCACAGGAGTTTGAGCTTTTTGAACTTTTGAGAGAAATACAGCCCCCATGAGTCAACAGTGACTGGGGGACGAAGGTGTGGGAAGTAGGTGTGAACCTCCCCCCCCCCCCCGCTTTCAGCCCCAAGGTCACCATGATGGCTGGACAGTTGCCATCCAGCCCTTCCGCCTGAGCCAAAAATGCCCAGGTTGAGCAGCCTCAAGCTGAGCAGCCTCAAGCTGAGCAGGCAAATCAGGAGAGGCTCATTAGCATCTTTCTGCTCCAGCCGGATACTTTCCAGTACAAGCAGAGGAGTTGCAGCAGCTGTCCATGAAGCTAGGAAGCACAGATAATGGACAGAGAGGAATGGATAAAAAGCAAGAAAAATATCTTTCTCTGTCCCTCTTCTCTTCATGGGTCCACACTAAAACTGAAAAGCTGTAATTTAAGATTTATTTACCGGTATGTTTAAAGAGGGGATGAATCTAACCAAAGTGGTACAAGCAATACACAAACTATGAGCATTTAGGAGATCTACACTCACTCCTTTTCATATCACCCATGCTCCATACTTGAACAGCAATGGAGAGAAACACCAGCATAGTTTACTAGCCAGCTTCTGTTCATGCTTACCTCACCAAGCAGAAGGTTTTGGAGAGAAGCAGGGATTACTCTCATTTGTGTTGGGCTTTGGAAAAGGCAAGAAAGAGCCGGAGAATCTTGCAATTTTACTCTTTATTTCCTTCTCCAAACTGCAGCACAAGTGAGAGAATCCCCTGCCTCTGTTCAGTTCCCTGGTGTGTGTGTGTGGGGGGGGGCAGTTTCTCTCATTTGCACTGAGGTTTAGAGAAGGTCAAGAAGAGATAGCTAAAGACTTCTACTGTTTCTTACCTTCTCCAAATTTCAGCTCAGGTGAGAGCTTGGGAGAGGGGGGATGCATGGTGCTGGAGGATGTCCTTCTCGCTAGAGGGCCAGGGACACTTGCCCTTGGTGACTGTATACCTGGCCTCGCTGCTATGGGAAGGGAAACACTTCCTCTGGAGGTCTGACAAAGCAAGCTAGTGGGAACCTTATTTAAAGAGAGCTTTTCTTCATAAACTTAGCACACATGCTAAACTGCCTCATTTTCTATCCTTTCACTGCCCACTTCAGTTTATTCAGGTTATCACCTACGAAAATTCATTCTACAAGAACTGTCTTAGGGCACAATGATCCTTTGCATGCTGACTGGGGAATGCTGGGAGTTGTAGGACTTTTTCTGTCTAAACATGCATAGGATTGCACCCTTAGTTGTTAAAGATACCAAAAGGCGCTCTGTCTCTTCCAGCCTGAGAAGAAAAGGGGGGGGGGGATAGAAAAAAACAGTAGCCAGACATTTCGTAAGAATATAGGGCAGGAGACATCCTTCCTTCCTGAAGAGCCAGACTGGGGAGAAGCTTTGGGTCAGCACTGATCTCTTCACTGCTCCCTCTCCTACTTTCTGAATGATGTGACCTATGTATAGTCTCTCTCTCTCCCACCCTCCATACAAAGAGCCAACTCAAGCTGTGCGTGTGGTCCGGGGGCGTGTGCGTGTGTAGCAGTTTTTTCTTAGCATTGCTGAGTCTGCTCTGCCCACTGGATGAGCTGTTGAAAGGCAAGGATGGCTCTTTAGTATTTCTCCCCACCCCTGCCCATCCCTCCACACCCATGATGTGCATGCCACTTCAGTGCACAGAGTTTCCCCAAGTGTGCATCAATAGGCCACACCGGAGGAAAGCAGCCTCACTCTCCAATTTTTATTCCTTTACTAATGATCCCGCAAATGGAAATTCATCCTTTTCACAGCAACCACACTTGGTTGACATTTTCATCAAACTATCAACCACAAACCCAAGTTCTCTTTCTGGGTCAGTCACCACCAGCTCAGATCCCATTTACATATAAATGACGTTATGGGGTTTTGCCCGAATGTTCATCACTTTATATTTGCATACTGAACTACATTTGCCATTTTAATGCCCACCCCGACAGAGATCATTTTGGAGCTCTCTGCTGTACACTTGTTTTAACCACCCTAAATAAATTGGTGTCAGCAGCAAATTTGGCCACCTCACTGCTCACTCTCAACTCCAGATCATTTATTAACAGGTTAAAAAGCACAGGACCCCAAGGTTTACCTCCCTCCATTGCAAGAACTGACCATTTATTCCTACTCTCTGCTTTGTGTTCTTTAACCAGTTATCCATCTATAAAAGGACCTTTCCTCTTATCCCATGACTGCTAAGTTTTCTCAGGAGTCTTTGATAAGGGACTTTATCAAAAGCCTTTTGGAAGTTCAAATAAACAATGTCTACTGGAACTGGATAACCCGTCCACATGCTTGTTGACTTTTGCAAAGAATTCTAAAAGGTTAGTAAGATGACAAGATTTACCTTTGCAGAAGCCATGTTGATTCTCCTCCAGCAGGACTTGTCCTTCTAGATTATTGATATTTTTATCTTTAGTAATGTGTTCCACCAACTTACCTGGAACAGACGTTAAGCGAAATGACCTGTAATTTCCTGGATCCCTCCTGGATCAGTTATTAAAAATTGAGGCTATATTTGCCACTCTCTAGTTCTCTGGTTCAGAGGCTGATCTTAGGGGAATCTATATATATATATATAAGAAGAAGTCCTGACTGATCAACGCCCAGCTCAAACCATTTAACGTAGGAACGTGAAATTTGGAAGGAACATTGTGACGTAGGCACCCACTATGGAAGGATTTTTGGAAATTCCATCCCTAAGGGGGTGAAAAAGGGGGGAGAATTTTTTAATGGCTGACTGACTGACTGTTGCGTGCGAGGCGTCTGTCTGGCACATTAAAAATATGTTATTATTAGTGTTTACAATTACTTTAATATTAAATTGTAATTATTTATATATATAAAAGAAGTCCTGACTGAGATCATTTGTCTGTGGGGGATACATTCTTTTAAAATACTATTATTGTTTATTGTGGTGTTTACGCTGGGTAGACATTGTGTACCTTTCTCACTGCCCCCGAATAGAATTTATTTATTCCCTATCTCTTTCTCTCTCTGTTTCAAACTTTCTCATTTTCATCTCTCTCTCTCTTTTCTCCTTTTTTTGCCTCAAGCTCCATTTCCCTAAATTCTAGTTTGTTTTCCCAAACTTATAAACTCTTTGGGTTGTCAGTTTCTGAGGCAATAGGTGTAGCTCCATTATTTTCCCCTCCCCCAGGGAATACTGCCTTTTCAGACTCTTGAGCTTCAGACACCTGCTTTGCTTTCTTAGGAGCCATGCCTTATTATTTGCAGTTATTGTTAACTTTTTTCCTCAGTAATGGCACCAGATTGCGAGTGAAAGCTCTTCACAGAAATGTGATTGAGGCTACGGTGCTCACCAGTTCTGGCCAGGGGGAGTCGGTGGTGTTCATACCACGAATACCTCTTATACCTTCAGAATATCCGTTTGAATTCAAAAGACTTCAGTTCCCCCTAAAGGTTTGTTTCGCCATGACCATCAACAAGTCGCAGGGGCACTTTGCAGGTAGCGGAGATTGACCTAAGGGAAGACTGCTTCTCACATGGGCAGTTTTACGTGGCCTTTTCCAGAGTGAGCTCACCTAACTCTCTGGTCATCCTAGCACCTGAAGGGAGAACCACTAATGTAGTCTACAAAGAAGTACTGAGATAGGGTTTTTTTGTAGGTTGCAGATGCCAAATAAGTAATTTTTAAATTTTTAGTCTGTCTCATTGTCTGTTTCTAATAACACCAAGAAAAAATTAATTGTTGCATATGAATGGAACAACTATCTTTGTTTTGGTATTTTTGTAGCCAATACGCCCCAACTAACGTCTGCAATAAACATTGTTTATTACATTAAGACATCAACCTGTAAATTATATTTCGTAAAGTTTGGACAAAAAACTAATGTTTCTTTCAAAAACAATTGTACCAAATCCTAAAATCCACGTGAGCGAAGCTGCGGGCAACAGCTAGTATTACATATTTTTGTCAGATCAGTGATTTCACATTTGAGAGAACTCTTGGATGTGGTGATTTGTTTTCAATTTGTTAATAAGGTCTAGAACTTTATCTCTTGTCATGACTACTTGCCTCAGTTCCTCAGACTCCATTTGTGAAAGTATCAGTTCAGGTATGGGTATCTGCCCTACATCTTATGCAGTGAAGACAAACCCAAAGAATTCAGCTTCTCTACAATTTCATCCTCCTCCTTTAGTACTCATTTAACTCCGTTGTCATCCAATGGTCCAACCACCTCCCTATCTGGTAATCTGCTTCTGATGTTTTTAATTTAATTTTATTGTTGGTCTTAATGTTATTAATGATATGTTCCCCTAAATCCTTTGTTGCATCCCTTATCATCTGCTTGCATTTCCTTTGTGCATGTTTGTGTTCCTTTAATTTTGTTCTCATTTGGGCAAGACTTCAATTTTATGAAGGAAGCCTTCTTATCTCTAATAGCTTCCTTGACATTGCTCGTTAACCATGCTGATGACCTCTTGGACTTTGTGCTACCTTTCCTGACTTGTGATACATATTCTAGTTGATACATATTCTTGTGGTTTCGAGTCCCCAAGCATTTTGGAGATTTGACCCTCTTCTTTTCCTTTGAACTTCCTTTTTATAGTTCCCTCATTTTAGAGCCATTCCAGCTTTTGAATCTGAATATGCCTCTGTTGGGACTTGCTTGGCAATTTTCCATTTTCATATCAATTAAATTTGATAGCACTTTTTATGAAGGCTGCAGGATCCCCTAAACCTGTGATTGTTGCCTCAGCAGGCAACACTACACAAAAGCATTACCCTGTTACAATCAATTAGGTTTCTTAAAAAGATGGTGAATGCCTTGAGAGAGAGCCTCTTTTCCCTTCTCCCATCTCTAAATAGGCTTAACTCTGTCAAAATTTCATTAGAAACGAAGAGCAATCAATGCTCTTATTAGCATGAGCTGTGCCAGATGGAGAAGTGGGAGCTTTCATTAATCTGATTATGCATGGAAAGCTACTAGGAGTTTCTGAAAATAATGAGCTACTGCTCTGTCCAGCTTGGTTTAAATAGGGGAATTATATGGTCTCTATATTCTAGTAAGAACCATCTGCTGGCTACTACGAACTGTGAACAGATTTAACATTCAAGAGGATGCCCCAAGAAACATTTGAACTTAACCTTCTAAATTATTCCAAGAGTTGGCAGGTTAAATTAGCAAATGCCAGTAAGGCTATGCAGCTTGGGTCTCATATGAGAATGAATGAGGAAAAACAGTACTTCTGAATCCAATGAAAGGTTACTGGGGAAGTCGAAGATGTGGTGCATTACCTCTTGTCCTCTGTATGAGGAACCCAGCCAGGGCTTGTTTTCTGGGGGATCTTTTGGAAATAAGAGCCGGATGGCCTCCAGCTGATATTATCTGTGGCTTATTGGCAGATTATAGTAAATCCATCACAAACAAAGTGGCTACATTTGTAATAGCAACACAAAAGATTTGTTGTAATTTTTTAAAAAATGTCTGTGGTAGACTGTAAAGATTACTGTATGTTATAGAGTGTTTGTAAATATATGTCACTGATTGGTTTACATTTATAGGTATTTTGTATTCTGCATTGCTATATTTTATATAGTATTGTATTTTGTAATGGTTTTTGTGCCACAGACAAATAAACAAAGTTCCATTAGAGGCGGGATGGGGAGGGAGAGCGTGCACCTTCTTTTGAAGAAAAAAAAGCCTTTTTTCGCTGCTGCATTGCGGAATTTTGGTAGCAAATCGCTGCTTTTTCCTGTTGTGCTAGTCACGTTGCGCAAACACTGGTTTATGCTAGCACAACATCATCAGAGCTAGCACTGGGACACCACTGGGTGCTACCCTATCTGTGAGGCTAGTAAAGTATTTATAAGGTGATAATTCATTTCATATAATTCCTGCTTAAATAATAAAAGGAAGGAGACAGGAAATTTTGGAGGAACTAAATGTTAGAAATGGAACACAAAAAGAGGCAAAAAATGTTTCTTTAGAAATAATATAGTAAGATAAAATATTTAAGAAATTGATCTTGAAGATTCCAACACAGTGCTGGCTTCAGGTCTTTCAGGGCCCTTGGATAGATACCCTCAATGGGCCCATTCCAACTACCTGCTCACCACCATTGTCACCAACTGCTATTGCTCCTCATCCTCTTTCTCATCATGGTTGATGTTTGCTTGACAGGCAAAGAGTCAGTAAACAAGTAGACAGCAACATTTACTACTCCCCTTTTCACCACCACCATTGTCTGGGTCACAGACAGTGGTAAGCAGGTGAACAAGCAGGTCCAGGGAAGAGAAAAAGCAAGTCCAGGGTGCTCTTGTAAGTGGGCCCTCAACAGGTGCCTGACCAGGCTTACCCTTGACACTGACCCTGTTTCTACGAAAAGTATAGGCAATTACATTTTGTAAAAAAAAAAAGATTATATTTTGAAAAAGGTGACAAGCTGGACAGAATGCTGGCATTCATGCTTAAAGCAATTAAGAAATCAGTTATTCTACCAATAAAAAGTGGTAGACTGAACATATGCTACTGTTAATGTACATATTTTGGAAGAATTTGCAAGACATTATAAGCGACTATATAATTCAAGTAACCCAACAGAAGATTAAATAAAACAGGATTTAAACAAATTAAATATTCTAAACTTGGATGAACTAAATATGCAGATACTGGATAAAGAAGTTCAAGAGGAAGAGGTTATGGTTGCAAAAAGCAAAAAATAATAAAGCTTTGGGAGTGTATGGTTTCTCAGCAAGTATTGTAAGGCCTTTGCTAACATTTTAGACAGTTATCTATATAGATACTCCAAACTGGCGAACTTCCCAAATCCTGGCAAGAGGCAAAAAATAGTACTCATCTTAAAACCCCGTAAAGAACCAGCTTTAGTGTCATCTTAGAGACCAATATCATTAGTGAATAATTATTGGAAATTGCTTGCATCAATACTTGCTTCAGGGTTAAATAAGATATCATATAAATATATAAATCTGATGAAGCAGAATTTTTTTTACTAAAAGAATTAATAAAAGGTAACAGCAAAGTGTTGACAAATTTATTGTAAGTTGTGTGAGAAAAGAAAATATAAAATCCCTATTCATGTTTTTAGATGCAGAAACGCTTCTGATTATATTATCTGATGAAAAGTGGAAATATCTTTTCAAGGTTGTAGAAACATTCAGATTTGGATATAAATTCACAACATGGATTAAGGCAATTTATCGGAATGCTGAAGCTAAGGAGATGGTGAATAACAGAACATTTTTTAAAATCCCTTATCAAAAGGAACAAGACAAAGATGCCCACTTTTAGCAGTTTTGTTTGTCTTACAAGTTATATCCAATGTTTCTCTAGCATAACAATGACAAGAGATAGCATTGATCCGCTTGCAAAACTACTAGCAGGACAACTAGCACATGCAACACCTAGCCTAAAGAAGTCATAATAAGTTGTGGAACGCTTTGCACAAACAGTATCAAGGTACAGGATTTGACACTTCTGCAAGAACGAAAATAGGGTTTCCACGAGCTTTGTGCTAGTGGAGTGACACCATTGGATACAACCCTATCTCTGGAATCCATAGCTTAGGGATAAACAACCTTTTTGGGCTGTGGGCACATTTGGCAATTTGAGAAACTGTCTTGGGCATCACCACAAAATGGCTGTTATGGGAGGCATGGCAAAAGACAAGTAACCTGCCCAAAAGACTGAGTACAAGGCACAGGTGGAGTCTAAGCTGCAACACAATAAACTCCTTTGAACCCACAGTTTTCAGCACCAACAGAAACCTATTTCAGAATGATCCCAGCTGCTAGTAAGAAAATGTGTTAATTCTTTAAAAAAGTGGGAGGGGTATGTTACCTTGGTGGGCACTAAGAAAGGTGTATGCGGGTGCATTGGTAAATAATTATTAGAAATTGTTTGCATCAATATTGACTGCAAGATTAAATAAGATACAGTATAAATAAGGCTAGCATCAGGGGTTGACATGGGTGGGCAGCTGCCTAGGGCCCAGAGGATCAAAAGGGCCCTGCCCTGCCAAGTCTACCCTGCTCAGCTCAGCCCAGCACTGACCTGGTTGCAGTTGCTGCCAGAGCTCAACTGTTGATGCTGCTGGGGCTCCTCTTCCTAACCCAGTTCGCCCCACTGGCAAAAAGAAGTGCTGTGGCAGAGGCCAGACAAGCCTGCAGAGCCCACACTGCTCCTTTTCAAAGCAAAACACTTTCCCCCTTGCATCATGAGTAACAGTGATCTGAACCAATCAGACACTGTTGGGTGGTGGTGGCTAATGAGGGCACAGGAGTGGCAAAGGGGATGTCTTTTCACATTTTATTTCAATTTATTTCAATAAAAATCAAAGAGGTGAATCTGAAAAACTGGGGAGAAAGGGTCATAATTTTTCATTAGGTGCAAACATAAATGAAAAAAAATTATAAGGTTATGTCCAGATGGTACATAAGACCAGCAAACTCACATAAGATAAATAGAAACTAAGATAATAAATACTGATTAAATACTAAATAATAAAACTTGTAGATCCATCAGTGTCACTGGTCTCAAGTGACTGTGACTTGAGATTCCATGCTCCTGGAGTTCCGCATAGACCCATGGTCCGAGTCCACCAGGAGACAATAGAGCCTTCAGCGTAGAGGCTCCGTTTCTATTGAACTCCCTGCCTCTGGAAGTCAGGCTATGTTGTTTTTGGCACTTGCTGAAAATATCGGGTGACCGGCCAGATGGGCGATTAACAAATATAATAAATAAATAAATAAATAACTTTATTTCTGGAAGCCTTCCTTGTTTGATCAGTCATGCTTTTACTGATATCCTGTTTTTAATACACTGTTTTATTCTTTTATCTGTTTTATCTTTTTATTGTTCACCGCTTCGGAATCTGTTTAGATATGGAGTGGTATATAAATGTTGTAAATAAATAAAAATAAATGCTGAGGTGTGAGTCAAGTGTGGAGAAGCTACTTCTATACCTGCCGGCGGATAAGGCCAAAAAAAAGGGGGGGTTGTCTCAAATTAAGAATATGATTGAGAAAATAACAAAAGTACAACTAGATTCAGAACCTGATTGATTTTTGTTGACAGATACAAAAGGAAGTGCCTATATAGCAAAGAGAATTAATATCCTATATGATTGTAGCTGCAAGAATATGTTCTGCATATCCTGGAAAAATACTGAGAAAAGATTCAAATACCATCAATAACAGAATGGGAGACAAATATGTATGAATATGCAGTAACTGTCAAGTGTACAAGTTGCATAAGAGTAAAAGAAGGAAAAAACTTAATAGATTTACACAGAACTGGAGTTTATTCATTGACTATTGGAATAGTAGAGGGCATTCATCAGGTGATCATAGGTACTTATTTGATGTGTTATTTTAGGATTAGATAAGACTATAATCATAGAATCATAGAATCATAGAAAAGTAGAGTTGGAGGGGCATTAACAAGGCCATCGAGTAAACCCCTGCTCAATGCGAATTAGGTCAAAGCATCTCTGACAGGGATGCTGTCCAGCTGCACCTTGAATGCATCAGAGGGAGAGCCCACGACCTCCCTAGTTAGTTGATTCCATTGTCTTATTGCTCTGACAGTCAGGAAATTTTTCCTGATGTTTAGGTGGAATCTATGTCCGTAACTTGATGCCCATTATTCCGTGTCCTGCAAACGGGATGACGAGAAGAGATCTTTGCCTCTGTGTGACATCCCTTCAAATATGGAAGAGTGCGATCAATCTCCCTCGTCTCCTCTCTGAAGGCTAAACATGCCCAGTTCTTCACAGTCTTCCGCATAGGGCCTTGTTTCCAGTCCCTTTATCATCCTTGTTGCCCTCCTCTGAACCCTCTCCAGTTTGTCTATGTCCTTCTTAAAGTGAGGTGCCCAGAACTGGACGCAGTACTCAAGATGAGGCCTAACCAGTGCCGAGTAAAGGGGAATTATCACTTCCCGCGATTTGGAAGCTATACTTCTATTAATACAGCCCAAAATTGCATTTGCCTTCTTTGCAGCCACATCGCATTGCTGGCTCATATTCAGTTTGTGATCTACCACAATTCCAAGATCCTTCTCACTTGTAGTATTGTTGAGCCAAGTGTCCCCCATTCTGTAACTCTGCATTTGGTTTCCTCTCCCTAGGTGCAGCACTTGGCATTTATCCCTATTAAATTTCATTCTGTTGTTTTCGGCCCAGCGCTCCAGCCTATCGAGGTCACTTTGAATTTTGTTTCTGTCTTCCAGAGTATTAGCTGTTCCACCCAACTTTGTGTCATCTGCAAATTTGATAAGCATTCCCTGTACCTCCTGATCCAAGTCATTAATAAAAATGTTGAAGAGCACCGGGCCCAGGACCGAGCCCTGTGGTACCCCCGCTCGTTACCTCTCCCCAGTTTGAGAAGGAACCATTGATAAGCACTCTTTGAGTCCGATTCTGTAGCCAATTGTGGATCCACCTGATAGTTGTTCCATCTAGCCCACTCTTAGCTAGCTTACTAATCAGGATATCATGAGGCACTTTGTCGAAAGCTTTGCTGAAGTCCAGGTATATAATGTCCACAGCATTCCCACAGTCCACAAGGGAGGTTACCCGATCAAAAAATGAGATCAGATTAGTCTGACAGGATTTGTTCTTGACAAATCCATGCTGGCTTCTAGTAATCACTGCATTGTTTTCAAGGTGCTTGCAGACTGACTTCTTTATAATCTGCTCAAAAATCTTCCCGGGGATTGATGTCAGACTGACTGGCCTATAGTTCCCAGGTTCCTCCTTCTTGCCCTTTTTGAAGATGGGAACAACATTTGCCCTCCTCCAGTCGTCTGGCACTTCACCTGTCCTCCATGATTTCTCAAAGATAATAGACAGTGGTTCTGAGAGTTCTTCTGCCAGTTCCTTTATTACTCTAGGATGCAGCTCATCAGGCCCTGGAGATTTAAACTCGTTCAGAGTAATCAGGTGCTCCTTGACCATTTGCCTATCAATCTCAAGCTGCAATTCTGCCCCTTCAGTCTGCACTTCAGGTTTGCCAGGGGGGTCATAGACCCTCTTTTGGGAGAAGACCGAGCCGAAGTAGGAATTGAACACTTCTGCCTTTTCTTTGTCTTCTGTTATCAATTTGCCATCCTCATTGCGTAGTTGAACCACCAGTTCTTTCTTCTGTTTTTTACTGTGCATGTATCTGAAGAAAGCTTTTTTGTTGCTTTTAGCATTCCTCGCTAACCTTAGCTCATTCTCAGCTTTAGCCTTCCTGACACTATTCCTGCAGTTCTGTGCTACCTGCCTGTACTCTTCCCCTGTAGCCTGTCCTTCCTTCCACTTCCTATACGTGTCCTTTTTTGTTTTCAGGTCATCTTTGAGTTTATTGTGAAGCCACATTGGCTTCTTCTGTTGCCCTCTGCCTTTTCTCCTTGTGGGAATTGTTTGCAATTGTGCCTTTAAAATTTCCTTTTTAAAAACTCCCACCCCTCCTGGGCTCCCTTTCTCGTGAGAGTCACTTGCCATGGGATCTTACTAATCATTGTTCTGAGTTTGTTAAAATTGGCTTTCCTAAAATCCAGGGTACGTGTTTGGCTACACTCAGCTTTTGCTTCTGTTAGAATCAAGAACTCAAGTATAACATGGTCACTTTCCCCCAGAGTTCCCGAAACTGCCACTTTATCCACTAACTCGTCTCTGTTGGTTAGAATCAGGTCAAGGATAACCGATCCTCTTGTTCCTTCCTCCACTTTCTGTAGGAGGAAGTTATCAGCAGCACAGCTCAGGAATTTCTTGGAGGGGCCATGTTTGGCTGAATAAGTCTCCCAACATATCATAATATTTGATAATAGTATGATTTTATAGTGAAATGTTTTTGTATTTTTATTTTAATAGTTGATGAGGTTGAGCATTGTGTAATTTACCCTTTTTTTAAAAAAAGGATATAAAATAAAATATTTTAAAAATAATTACCAATAAAATCACTATGATAAACTGGCAAAATGAAACTGTTTTAGTGTAAAAATCAGTAAGAAGTCATCTCCTGGCTGAGTTCCAGAACAGTGGTTCCTATGGAAAAGGCCCTGTTCATCGCCCCATCACCAGGTTGAATCTTATGAAATGATGAATCCTCATTAGCTGATATTAGTGAGAAGAGGGTACATAAACACACAGCTTAAGTACAGATGACAATGCCAGCCAGGTTAGTTTATGCACTTGTACATTATTCCAGTGGACTGTGCAAATCTTTCCATATAACCAACTTTGAGACGGCCTGCTGAATGTTTCCCAAGTTTACATAGAATAACTTCATGGTTAGTTAGCTCCCTGAATTAGGCCAAAAGAAATAAGATCTAATGATGTTCCTGCTGTTGAAAGACTATAGACATCTGGATTCACCCAACTGTTCTACAAGAAATGTGATTTACAGCTTCAGGATTAGGGTAGATAAAAATGAATATTTTAAAAATAAAAAGCAGATTAAAAAACTTTGGATGTTTTGATGTTTTAAAACATAAATTATAGTTAAGTCTTTAAAAATAACCTGGGTTAAAAGAAAATCTGAATTCTCTCCTTAAATTGAATTATGACTACCTATCAAATACTGAGTTAGGCTACATTTCCATATAAAAGAGAACAATGGGGGGAAATATCTGACCCCAAATTAAGCATGATAAATAATTCATGTAATTCTATATGGTTCTGGGCTTAGCAGGTCATCACAGGTGCAAGTACAAAGAACCAAATAGAAATATGGTATCTTGTATCCAAATGGACAATCTGCAGTACAAGAGGCACATAGGCTGCATAGCCAAAAGTTGCAAAGATGCAAAGCAATATATTTAACTGATATAGCAACCAGGTAATGTTTGCTTAGGAAATACATGCCTTTCAAAATGGGAAATGTAATTTAAAAACAATGATTTAAATAACCTTGATTTAAATCAATCCACCATGCTCAGGATGAAGGCTGAGAAACCATACAGGAGAATGATGTAGATTCAGAGAATATTGAAGGGAGGCTCTCCATGAAAAATTATCTGATTTGGCAGAGCTAAGTAGGGTATGATAGAAAATGAACATGATGTTATAGTACGTACAGCAGATAATGTTTTCAGCATTTCTAGGCAACACTTTGTAAAGAGAGAAAATGAAAATATTACTATACAATTACTGTTTATTACAGCTTTATTCAAGTTTGTGTGCTCTAATGTTGAGACAAGGCCTAGAATAGCATTACACTGTAATACAATAATAATTTTAGTCATTGAACCAAGCCTGCTTGGAATTCTTGGTTTACGTCCCCTCCACCCACCCAATACATCCAGAAAAGAACAAAGAGTAAAAGCAAAAAGATCTATCAACTTCAATTAGCTCTGTTTTAATTTAAATATTGTTCTCTAGCATAAAATAAATTAAAAATGTATCAAAGATATACACATAACACTTTGACAAAGAACAGAGATACAGTAGGTTATGCAGAAGTGTGTTAGCTACCGTGAAACAAACCAGTCACTCATGTCATTTAATAATTATTTTTAAGTCCCAAAGGGTCAGAGGCAACAGGCTGTGTCACAAATATAGCTTTGGGGGGGGGGCAGCCTTATTCTCCCTCCCCGCTCTCACCCCCAACTTACTGCTGAGCAGATGCTAAAAGGCAGGCTTCAACATCACTTAACCACCATCACAAACGAAGATCACAGTACTTCGTAGACAAAACTAACATCTGGGGCAAAAAAGTTCCTTCCAGTGCTACTGCTGTATAGCAATATTTTTGTGACTTTGGTAATTGGGGCAGAAGCCCCAAGACATTTCAGGGTGGCAGACTGAATCAGCAAATACTAAGAAACAAAGTTGCTCTGTAAGGTGCCTTACAAAACATTTATTATACTTTACCTAAACTAACATCAATCAAAACTGAGAGATTCTACACCTGGGCATGCAAGGCCCTACAGGCACTAGCCTCTGAGATATATCAACAATGTGAAATGAAATTATTCCAGATGAACACAGTCTTTCAATAAAACAGAATCAGACCTAGTAAGGAGGAGGAGAGGAAGGAAGATCCAGGGGAATCAAATTATGCATGTAGCAGCTAGACTTTGGCCCTACTAGGACTGTAAGTGCTGGCAAACTTGGGCTTAAGAAAGTTGATTTAACAAGCCAAAAAAAGTTCAGCAGGAGCTACTTATAGCAGATGTGGCAAGGTCCAAAAAGACAGAAACACAAATTTCTTGCTTGTAACTGATGTTCAAGTATTCATCTGCACAGACACACGTATGGGGGCTGTGGCTGGGCATAGCAACCATGGGAAACTTCTAGAAGAGACATTTTAGACTACAATTCCCATTATCCCTGACCATTAGCCATGCTGGCTGGGGCTTATGGAGTTGGTCTGACACATCTAGAGGGCACCAGGCTGCTTATTCCAGTTCTAGAGTTTTGGCTGGCAACCTGGCACTCCTGCCCTCCCCTCAGAAAGTTTGCCTCTCCGAGCATGCCTTGAGAAGCTTTCCACTCAGCTCTGCACATATGACCCAAGACCATCAGTATGCAACCTCTGTTTGGGAAGCAGCTACAATGCAGCACCAACTATGTTACTGGAAGAAAACAAACTGAAACTACAGATGTCAACCAGATCAAGCTTCTGCTGCAGAAGAAAAATACAGCATAAAACAAAGGATGAAGAGACACCAGTTCAGGAGCCCAATAACTTTCATAAAGAGAGAAAGTAGAGTATTTTGGAACAAATTTCGATTATCTTCACTATAAATCTTGCAAACACACCTAAGCCAGAGGATATCTCAAACATTACTGGATACACTTTGGAACAGATAATAAATTAACTGATTAACATCTTCACCAAGAAGAAATTCTTCTCAATGATTCAACACTTTCTCCAAGAGACTCCCTTCCACCTGGAAAGAGCTGGCATCAGCCTCTTGGTCTGGTGCATAAGAGAGGTGGACTGCCACCAAAGAGGCAGCACCAAAGGGGATTGCCCGTTTGGGGGAAGCCACTTCGGGGGGTGGGGGGATGTAAGGGCCACCTCTCTAGTATCAGGTTGTCTGACTCTTGTGGTTATTTGGGGGAGTGGGTTGGCTTCTCTGTTACAGCCTGATCATGTGCTTGGGAGAGAGGATATGGGGCCAAGTGGGAGACCCGAGGGCTCCCCAATTAGTGTGGTTATTATGTGTAGAGGGAGGTATGGCATTGGAGAAGTGCCAGCTAGTTAAAGGGAACTTGACCCAGATAGTTAATGGCTATAGCGTGTTCTCCCCCCCCCCCCGATTTCGTGATTGCCCTATCAGCCTGCTCTCGGGTCTCCAGTTACTGGTTTTAAATGCCAGATTGATTCAAAATAAGAGCTCCCTCATCTATGATCTAATAGTGGATGAGGCGGCCGATCTAGCATGCATAACCAAGACCTGGGTAGGTGAGGAGGGAGGAGTTAGTCTCTCCTAGCTGTGCCCACCAGGGTATTTGGTTCAGCATCAGGGCAGACTTGAAGGCTGGGGAGGGGAGGGGTTACTATGGTCTATATGAATTCCACCTTTCTCTACAGGCTCCCTGTCCATCTGACTACTAATCTGACTACTAACCTTAGTAAAATCAGGGCCTATTATGAAAGGGAATGTTTTTAAAGCGTATTTTAATTGTATTGTTTAAACGCCATGTATGTTTTCTCTTTATCATTATATTTTTCTTATTTCTCCTGTTGGATGTTGTTTTGCTTGTACTTGCAATGGCCTATGGCTAAAGCAATAAACGTATGATGATGATGATGACTACTAATCTGTTTGCATCTTGTGTTGGGTATTCTGTTGGTGTACTGTCCACCGCACTGCCCAGTAGTTTCCCTACCTGAGCTGACAGAGATGGTCTTGAGTGTGCAGTTGAGGTCACCCAGACTGTTGGTTCTGGGGGACATCAACATTTATGGCAAGGGTGCCTTGTCTGGGACTATCCCAATATGTCATCGGCCCAATACATGTATGAGGGCACACTCTAGACTTCGTTTTTTCAGCTAGTCATGGAGATGGTGATCTGAAGGTGAGGGACTTTGAACTGGTCCCTTTGTCATGGTCAGATCACCTCCTGTTGAAATTTAGACTTACAGCAGCTTTCCCCCTCTGCAAGGGTGGGGGACCTATTAAGATGGTAAGCCCCCAGCGGCTAATGGATCCAGATAGCTTCCATACCGCTCTGGCGGGTTTTCTGGCTGATATGGCTGTTGAAACCATGGTTGATCTGTGGAATGCAGAAATGACCTGGGTAGTGACACGATTGCTCCTGAGCGACCTCTCCATATTAGAGCTCGTACAGCTCCATGGTATACCCTGGAGCTGAGAACGATGAAACAAAATAAGAGATAGCTTGAGCCTAGATGGAGGAAAACTCCTGACTGATGCAATTGAACACTGGTATGTGCCTATGCTCAAGTATAGTCAGGGGCTGTGAAGGCAGCGAAGAAACTATCTCTCTGCTTCTCTTGAATCCTCTATATGCCACCCAGCGGCATGGTTATCCAGGGCTTATTACATGCTGGGCCTAGGGAGGCTGTGGAGCCATCAGACATCTGCTCTGATATGTTTGCAAGGCACTTATAAAATCTCTTGCATCCACCAGGACTTAAACTCCATTGTTACAGCAGGTGAATCAGGTGAGATACAGAGCACAGTCTTGTCCAGTTTTGTTGGATGAGTTTCAGTTGGTACAGCTAAAGGATATTGACAAGGAGCTTGGACAGGTTCAAGCAACCACTTCCATATTGGATCCTTGCCACTCTTGGCTTATAAAAACTGGCAGGGAGAGTACAGCTGGCTGCGCCAGGGAGATAATTAATGCCCCCTTGTGAGAGGCAGTGGTCCTGGACTGCATGAAAGAGGCAGTGGTGAGACCAGTTCTGAAGAAATTCTCCCTGGACCTTCAAGATCTTAACAACTTTATGCTGGTGCCAAATGTTCCTTTCCTGGGCAAGGTCTTGGAGTGGGTGGTCGCTGACCAGCTCCAGACACTCCTGGATGAAACTGATTATCTGGATCCATTTCAATTGGGGGCTCCAGCAGGGAAAGGAGCTTCCAGGTCCCCGGCGCATCATTTCCGGGTCCCTGACGCTGCGTTTTTTACGTAAATACCAAGGTAAACCTCCTTAAAACGGCCGCAAATAGCAAATCGCAGCAGTTGTAAGGAAGTTTACCTTGGTATTTACGTAAAAAATGCAGCACCAGGGATCCGGTAGTGACGTGCCACAGACCGGAAGTCCACTGAGCGCTGCAGCTGCCGGGCGCCACAGGATGAGCGGGGTGGGGGTGGCCATCCCTAATCATCAGGCTAGGCTGTGGTTGAGCTAAATTGGTGCCTGGTTGCAATGGACTGCATGAGGGCTAACAAACTGAAGCTCAGTCCAGACAAGACTGAGATGCTGTTAGTGGGTGGTTCTTCTCTGACCAGACAGAGGGTGTTAATCCTGTTCTGGATGGGGTTGCACTCCCCCTGAAGGAGCAGTTTAGTAGCTTGGGAGTTCTCCTGGAATCATCGTTGTTACTTGAGGCTCAGGTGGCCTCAGTGGCACAGAGTGCCTTCCAGCAGCTTTAGTTGGTAGCCTAGCTACCATGTTGTGAGCCGCTTTGGGCACAATTTTTGTGGAAAAGCAGCATACAAATAAAATATGATGATGATGATGATGATGATGAGGAGGAGGAGGAGGAGGAGGAGGAGGAGGAGGAGGAGGAGGAGGAGGAGGAGGAGGAGGAGCTACACCCCTATCCGGACAGTGATAACCTGGCTTCAGTACTCTATGCTCTGGTAACCTTCAAGTTAGATTACTAAAATGTGTTCCATGTGGGGCTGCCTTTGAAGGTGGTTTGGAAGCTGCAGGCTGCAGCTTGTTCAAAATGCGGTAGCCAGATTGATAGCGAGGACCAGAAGGTCCAAACATGTAACACTGATTCTGGCCTGTTTGCACTGGCTGCTTGTATGCTTCTGAGCCCAATTTAAGGTGCTGGTTTTGACCTACACAGCTTACATGGCTCAGGATTGCAATACCAAACAGAGCACCTTGCCAGCTATGAACCTACCCATATACCATACTGCACACATCATCTGAGGCCTGTCTCAAGGGAGAGTGGGCCTTCTCAATGGCAGCCCCCAGACTGTGGAACGCTCTCCCCACTGAGGTCTGCCTGGTGCTAACATTGTCTGTTTTCAGTGCCACGTTATGACTTTCCTCTACTCCCAGGCATTTGATGGCATATGATGGGGCTTTTGATGTCAGTTGTTTTATCAGGTCTTGGTATCTTATTGTAACTCCTTTTTTTTACAAAATAGAAATTTTTCTATTTCTGTTTTAATTGTATGAGTTTTAAAGGTTGTGAACTGCCTTGGGTCCCAGTGTTGGGAAAAAGGCGGGATACAAACAACAACAACAACAACAACAACAATTATTATTATTACTATTATTATTTAGCTGTTTTAAATTGCTTTTTAAATGTTGTATGTTAAAGTTTTTATATTATATTTTTTAAATCTTGTATTTTTCAGTGGTGGTAATTCTTGTGAACTGCCCAGAGAGCTTTGGCTATTGGGCAGTATAGAAATGAAATAAATGAAAATAATATGAAAAAACTCACCAGATATAGAAGATTCTATTAATTTTCCATGTCTTGAAAGACAAGTATGCACAAACACCTGGAGGAATTGTTAAAAGTAATTTTGAGGTATTGATTAATAACATGAAAGCTGCCTTTGATAAATGGTCAATGCGGAAATAATCATGGTTGGGTCGTATTGAAATAGTAAAAATGAACATTTTACCCAAGATATTGTGTGTGTGTGTGTGTGTGTGTGTGTGTGTGTGTATTCCATTGAGTATTTATTTATTTATTACATTTTTTTAGAGATGGGGGGGTTACCTCTGGGGGGGCTCGTCTCACCTCTCCTCTCCTCGGCGAGCAGCCCCCCCTTAGCCCGGATTCGACGTGGCACAATTCTCCGCCCGCTCTCCGCGCCACTCGGGCAGCTGCGCTGGCAGCCCATCGCATCATTTCCAGCTGCCCGGAAATGATGCGGGCCATGCGGTGGGAGCCCACGCAGCGCAGCGGCTTGAGCAGCGGACCAAGCAGGTGGGAAGGTAAGCCCGCAAGTATCGAGGGGCTGCGAGCAGGGCCGATTTCAGCCTCATTCCAGCCCCCCGATATTCACGGTACCATCTCTATTTTTGAATCACCCATCTGGCCGGTCACCCGACCACCCTGGGTGATGTTCAGTCCAATAAAACACAATAATAAAACAGAATTAAAATACAGTTAAAACAGTATAAATTTTTTAAAAAATCCTGACCCACCCCATATTCCCGCCTGAAAAACCATTTTAATGCACAGCGGAAGCTCATCAAAGAGGGGGTATGGTGAAGGTCACTGGGGAGGGAGTTCCATAACTTGGGGGCCGCCACAGAAAAGGCCCTCTTCCTAGTCCCCACCAGCCTGGCCGCTCTGGCTGATGGGACAAGGAGGCCATCCGTGGCAGATCTTGTTGAGCAGTACTTGATGTTGCTGGAGGTGTTCCTTGAGATAAACTGGGCCGGAGCCGTATAGGGTTTTAAAGGTCAAAACCAACACCTTGAATTCGGCTCAGCAAGCAACTGGTAGCCAGTGCAACTCCTTAAGCACTGGAGTGATGTGATCACGCTGGCGGCTGCCCTTAACCAGGCGAGCCGCCGCGTTCTGTACCAGCTGTAAATTCCGAACCATCTTCCAGGGTAACCCCACGTAGAGCACATTACAGTAGTCTAGGTGAGAGGAGACCAAGGCATGAACCACTGATGGGAGCAGATGATTAGGAAGGTAGGGGCGCAGCTGCCGTATCAGATGGAGTTGATACAGTGCCGCCCAGCTCACAGCTGACACTTGAGCCTCCATGGACAGCTGGGAGTCTAGAATTATTATTTTATTATTATTTATATTTATTTATCGCCCATCTGGACGGCAAGAATGACTCCGAAGCTGTGGACCTGGTCCTTCAGGGGTAGATGTACCCCATTCAGCACCAGGTCAACATCCCCTAACCTCCCCTTGTCTCCCACCAGAAGTACCTCGGTCTTGTCGGGGTTCAGTTTCAGCCTGTTCCCTTCCATCCAGCCACCTACTGACTCCAGGCACTTGGACAGAGTCTCAATGGCCAACCTTGGTGAGGACTTGAAGGAGAGGTAGTGCTGCGTGCCATCTGCATATTGATGACACCGCACCCCAAACCTCCTGATTATCGCTCCCAGTAAATATTCCAGTAAATATTATTAAAATGATACAAAGCAGTACTAATCAAATTATCTCTAAGTCAACAATTTCAAGACTAATGTTTAAGGCTAGCCTGGGAAAAAAAACAAAAAACCTAAGGATGGAGGATTGGCAGGTTCCAATATTATTCAATATTACCAAGTACGGTAGTTACTCTATCTCCTTTGATTGTTTACTTATCAGAGTGCATACTGGGACTTAGAATGGGTGGGTGTTCCAATATCTTTAAAAGATTGGATATGGAAAATAGAAAGAAGTTGAACAACTCATCCTAATGTTGTGCATAATGTGATCATGCAAGTGTGGTTGAAGCTTAGGCTGATATTAGCCCCCCTGAATTTCTCCACTAATTAATGTCAGTTTTTTCTTTGAATCATTTTCAGCAGGCTAATATGTATTCTGAGGCGTTTTTGGAAACAGAAAGGATTGGAAAGAATATGTGATTTTTGGGAAGGGAGAATAATTGAATATAAAGACTTAGAACAAAGAGGTATTCAAGTTCCAATACTTCAGTCCTTACAAATAAGGAGCTGCTTAAACAAAATGTCTAGGACCAATAATATACGTAAAGCCTTAACTAAGTTTGAAAAATTAATAATTTATTCCGATCCCCCAAATCTATCAAAATTATAGGGAGACAGGGATAAAGGCAAAATGGGAAAAATGTTTAATATCACTATATCAGATAAACAATGGAATAATGTATGTATGCATGTGAGATCCAAAGCATGTTATGGATGTAGCAGCAAGGGAAAAATTCCATAAGTTCATATAGTATTTGTGGTATTTAACACCCCAAAGACTGCAAAAAATGTATAAATTGCCTAATGCATTATGTTCGAGATGCATTCAGGATTTTGCAGATTTCAGACTATATGGTGGGCCTGCAAATATATAAAAGTTTTTTGGATTAATGTAATTAGGAGCATAGAAAAAAGTACAGGGTATAAATTGCCTTTGGATCCAATAGTTTTATTATTAGGTAAGATAGATGTATTGGTAGCAACTAAGAATGAGTGGATGACTGCAAACATGTTGGTTTCAGCTCAGATTCTAATAGCAAAAAACTGGGGGGAAACAAGCAGTACCATCTCTAAAATAATGGGAACAATATTTGGCATAGAGTATTAATGCACAAGATCTCATACTATTAGAAAAATTGGAAGGTCAAGATACAAAAAAGGACTCTTTAGATCAGTGGGACAAGTTTATTCAGTACTGGAGAAAACAATAATTATTGGAATATAGGGAAAGGTCTTAGAGGTTGTTTAACAGCTATAATGGAATATAATGTACCGTAAGTTTGACTGGAAAAAAGCAAGAGAAGTATTGAATTGTGAAAGCATGATTATTAATTGTACTAACATTTCTCCACTTTTAGATTTGTATATGCTCTTTTGTGTTAAACGATATTGTCAATAAAACGTTTTTTAAAATTAAAAAAGGAAGGAAGAAAAGAAAATACAATTATGAAAATGTTCCTGGGCTGTTATGTTGTAAGCTCACCTGTGGCAATATAAACTTTCACTTTTCAAAGCAGAGAACAACAAGCCAAAATGTATAGATACAAAGATGAAAATGTGTATTTTTAAAAAAGAAATGTACATTTGAAAGTGCACATTTTTCATAAACTATGGATTTTTTTTTTAACATAATCATAAGTTCAGGAATGTGCAAGCGTTTTCTGAAAAAATGTGCTCGCATTCATGTTTGGGGTTTCAAACAGGGCAAGTTCTGATGATTTGCACATTGAAACAAAATTCTCATCCATCCCTGCGACATGTTGTGCGAAATTAATGTTATATGTTCTAATAAAATCATACACAGCTCCACTAAAATGCCATTTAACATGTGCAAAAGTAATCATTCCTTATTCAAATTAGTGCTGCTCATGCTACATCAAGTATTCTGCCTTGACTACAAAATAATGTTGCAGAATAAAAAAGGCAAGGGTACTCATGAGACATTGGCTGGAGATTGGCATGGAGGTGGAAATAGTTTTTAGGAAGTATTGTACCCTTACTACAAACCCATTCTAGGTTCCTTACATTTTAAGGCTGCAATCCTATGCACACTTACTTGAGTGTAAGTCCCACTGAAATCCATTGGACATATATGAGTAAACATGCATAGGAGTATACTCTTAAGAGACATTAAGAGACACTGAGCTCTTCTTTCATAGAATCCCTCTGCAGTCATGAACCTTTTGTGGTGTAGTTAGTGTTGGATTAAGACTGGGGAGACCCAGGTCCAAATCTACATTTAAGTGTGAAGCTCACTGGGTGACTGTGTCAAATGCCTATATTCTGATGAAGCTGAACAGTGCCCTCTAGAGCGTCTGGTAAGTTAGCAGCCTGCCAGGAAACCTGAACAGAACAAGCCCATTATCACTTTTTGTTCTCCAATAAAGTTCTGCATGCTCTTTTCTTTTCTTTCTTTCGTTCTTTCTTTCTTTCTAATAGTCTACTGGATTCAAACAGGCTGGCTTTTTCGTTTAGGGTCGTTACAAAGGTGGTTTTTCAGCCACTAAGTATTTTCTGATTTCCTGCCTAGACCACTAACACCAGAAATGGAGGGTATCACACTATTGGACAAAACAATGATCAGTCCCCACTGAGGGGCTGGTGTTTACTGAACTCAGATTCCTATCATCATCTAATCAGGAGACCAGGATGCTCTCTCTCAGACCATGCTCTCTGCAATTAACTCTGAAACCCACGTTTCCATGCAAGGAGATAATTTGTAACTAGCTACATTAGAGCAATCTTATTGAATGTACAGTAATACCTTGGATTGCAAGTAAATTGGTTTGAGAGTGTTTTTCAAGACAAGCAAATTTTTAAATATTTATTTTAAAAAATTGACTTGATATACAAGTGACGTCTTGCAATACAAGTACTGTAGTACAGCTTAAATTAAAAATCTCTGTACAAATTTTTTTGGGGGAATTTCGTTTTGATTTAAGAGTGTTTTGGATTACAAGCACGTTTCCGGAACAAATTATGCTCTCAATCCAAGGCATGACTGTATTTGGAATTCCATGTGTGTGATTCTTGACTTGCCTTGTTCTTCCTATTTTCCCCTTTCCCAATTAGACTCCTTTTAAAAAAATATTTTGATATTTGTCTGCATTGTTTTAAACGGGAATTTCTCACTAAAACCTTCACCACGTGAAGTCCTGCACAGCTGCAAAGCTATCACATGTGTTCTTAGGATTTTCACATTTTTTGTTAAGTTCTGTGTGTCTGGGCTTTGGGCAAGAGAATCCAAAGCACCAGTCTTTTTATTTTTCCTAAAGCTGAGCTGAATGTTGGAGTCCTTGGCAGAAGGGCTTATAACTTTCCAGCTGGACAGACCAGGGTATGTCAGAAGCTTCATCCTGACTTATCAATAGTTCAATTCTTTTTCTGGGGGACGATGACTCGTGTAAAGAAGCAGCTCACCAGTAGGCGAAGTCATCCCCTTTCCCAGATCCGTAACAGTGACCCTGGACAAGTCAGTCTCTCTCAGCCTAACCTACCTCAAAGATACTGTGTGTGTGTGTGTGTGTGTGTGTGTGTGTGTGTGTAAAATGTACACCACCCTGACCTGCTTGGATGAAAGGTGGGGGTATAAATGTAATCAAATCCATAAACAAATGAAATATAAAAATGAGGTTTGGGGTTCTCAGCAATTTGTTAGGTTTACTATCCTGGGAGCCAAATTCTGTGATTTCAACCATAATGCTAACCATGCAATTTTAGCTATGCCACTGTCTAAAATGAGGGTTTGCACCCAAATGCTCAGCATCTCCCTAAAGCTCAGACTGCTCTATAGTACCTGCTTCATCAGGGCCAAGACCATGATTGCTTCCATTTAAAAAAATCAGGTAAGACCAATCTAGATAAAAGGAAAGTCATTCACTCCAAACCACCAATACTAGGGTTAGGAAATAAATACCTAGCCTAGACTTGTAGGTGCTTGTAAGTACTACAGTATAGAAGTTAAGTGCTAAACATACTAAACAGCAGAGCTTGAACCTAAGATGGAATGACCCATTTCACCACAACTGTTTAGATTTGCTCATCTGGCTGGGCATAGAGAAAATACAAATACACTTGAATGATCACATGATATATCTAGCCTAAAATCTGCCACAAAGGGACTGCTTTCTCAGCATATACAAGAACTCAGAAAATCATTTTAAGGGATTACTTAACATAAAGAAGTATAATCTCCACTTCTGTCAAAGGCATAGTGTTAGGCTTCAACTTGCGTAGTAAGCCTACACCTCTGCTGCATGAGGTAGCTATTAGTACAGATGGAGAAACTGAGGCACATATGGCAAAGTGATTTGCCTAATGTCATACAGCAAGCTGGTGGCAGAACCAATATTAAACCTGAACTGGTACAATTTCAAGTTTAGTTCCTAAACAATGGTGCCACAGATTTACCCCAAATCCCTTATGAGTTACCAACTATGATTCAGAATAATGAACTATAGTAACTTCTTACTGAAAAAAAAGATTGCAAAGTAGTTAACAGCAGTAAATACAATACAGGAACAGAAGAAGCAAAATGGACATCAGCATAGGAACCTAAGAAGAGTCTATGAGAGAGCTTTTTCCAGAACTATGGTAGTGCTGGGCAGGTATTTGATTTAATGTGTTAGTAATTTATTTTAATTTGGCAGTAATTTAAAACCAGAACGGAGAAGAAGACCTACTCGTAAAACGAGATGGTAGCAGTAGGGGTCCACAAATTTTGTTTGGCCTCAGTAGCTTGCCCAAATCCATGCTCATCAAAGATCCTGCCCTTTTATTGCAGGCAAGGCAAGGCAAGGGGTCCTTTCCAACAAGATGCTAAGCTTTGGAGGCACTCTGAAGTTCTCCTGAGTTCTGTGATAGGGAAAGAGACTGGTCACGTTCACACGACACGACAATCCACCCTGCAAATAAGCTACGCAGTGTGGGTTAACCATGGAACAACCCACGGTGCACCTGGGAGACGATCGGGCTCACTGTGGGTTGTCCTCCACCTCAGGCCTCCCACAGGTATTCCAGGAGACTCCACAGCAGGACCCATCTTATCTCCTATCCCCACGCTGACTACAAGCCCTTTTGCAGTTGCCCTGGCTTTTTTTCTTTTTATACATTCCCCCCCCGAAGATTACTTTTCATGTGAGCTACTGAGAGCCCCTTCAACATGCCCAAGCAGCACATTGGAGCACCTGTCACTGGTTTGCCACCCTTTAAAAAAAAGAAATAGCGCAAATTAAAAAAAAAAATTGGGGAGGGGTCGGATTTTCGGAGGTGCACAACTCCGACAATCCCAAATGCATAGCCTTGCCTCTCAATGCCATGGATGGTGTCTCTTGTCAAAGTACAGGAGGCACCACCCATGAACATCAACAAAAGAAGGCTACAAATAGGTTAGTTTGTTGCTTTGCTTCTCATTTGACAGCTGTCAAATGACGAGCTGTCAAGTGAGAAGCAAAGTCGAGAGATCTTTGCTTGTGAAATGGGTTCCTGCAAACCCAGTCCCTGTGTCAGTGGGGTCCTCACCCGTCAGGTTAGCTTCAGAAGTACTCAGAGCATCTCCAAAGTCAGTGTGCTTGCAGGGTCTCCTCCTTGCTCTAAGACTTGGAGACACTCTGAAAGTATTGAGATGTTGTGCTGTGACATTTTGAAGGAGAGTCCCCACATATTTCTCAGGCTCTGAGAAGGATAAAGGATCTCACCAGATTAAAAAGGTGTGCAAATGGTGGACCCTGAGCAGCAGACCAAATTGCATGCATATTTACCACCACTAGATTCTCTAGATAAAGCTCAGCAAGCATACAAAACAGCTGGGGAGCTAATATTAGCTCACTATTTGGGAGACAGGTCATTTTAGATAGCTAGTTCCCAGATTTAATGAGCAAAACAAGATTCAGTGAATGTCTGTTATTTATCAGCATCTCATTACTTCCTGGTTGCACAGAAGGCTTGTGTATGCCATTAAAGAGATACAGGTTTTTGCTTGATTGGTTGGGGCCAAAGTCTCACATTGTCCCACCCCTTCTCCTTCACAGAGTCTTCCCAGTGAATTTGCACCACTGCACCTTGGCATCTGTTTGTCTAAAATACTTACTTTCGGGAACTTACATTGAAAACACCAACAACGACAAATCAGGCTCTCTGCCCCACCTTTTTTCAGCACAATGCATCAAATGTATTGGGGTGGGTAGTATGGATGACACAAGTTAAGTGTTTAATCACTTCTGAAAGCAGGAACTGTATGCATACCAAAAATGAACAAAGGATAGTTCTAGGGCACCAAGGGAGAAAAGCAAAATGAAATGTGATCGGAGTGCTGGTGCAGACACACCCAAACCTTTACATATAACCCTGCAGTTTAGCAATCTGTAAACAAACACTGTTGTTGCATCATTGCATTTAAAATGTTGGAGTTGACGTTATCACAAACCTATACCAGTACAGGGCATTTGAGTTCTTGAAGGTCAAGAATGGAGGCTTAGATATGCCACATTACTTGTTGCAGTTTAACACTAATGAAGGGACAAGGAAGACTACAGGAAACCCCATGAGAGTCAGCCGCTCTGCGTAGCTTAGCTACATGCAGCTACCAAAAAACCAACCCCAAAACCCAATACCATCTCTGTAGCAGACACAGCACTGCGATATGACCCCAACAGCATCTCTCTACTTCATCTGTCTTCAAAGTGCATTCTTAGTGCAAGAAGTAGAACTGAACTGAAAAAAGGAGCTTACCAACCCCTTGTGTATTTCATGCTAGGACCAAAACTCTTGCTTGAGCTCATATGCTGCTGCAGGTTTGTGTGTTCTGAGTTCAGTTCTGCATAGTGGCACAGTGCTGTCCTGGCTCTGACCTTCAACATCCATGTCCAACAGTGTCCGCTCCTCTTCAGGCAGTCTGACATGGAAAGAAAGCAGTGCAGGTCTCTCTTCCACAGTGCTGCTACTGCTGGCAAAGCAGGAGTCCAGGTTACTGGGAGTTTCAGTACTGGAGCTATTAGCAGAGGACTCACCCCTAGCATTATTGGGGGATGCAAACCACCAGGGGTCAACCCGCTGCCTGTTAGCGGAAGGGCGTGGCCTAGGTAGGAATTCCAAGGTCTTGGGTCTCTCCAGCATGGAGTCTTGCTGAACATTATAGCGCCTGGGGGTTGGAGGAAAGATGAGGTTGGGGTCTGGTAGTCGAGGGACTTCATGTGGACCCTGACCTGGACTGGGAGTTTTTAATATACCTATTTCCCCACCAAGAAAAAAGAAAAAAAACCACAAACACAAGAAAGGAGGAGGGGAGGGAGAGAAGAAAGAAACCAACCAGTTAGACAACACTGATGAATGAGACACTGGGCTCATTTAGTAAACAAAGGGTGTGGTCAGACAGAGGATTGATTCAGTTCACCTGATGCATACAAACCACATCGGCGCTGCAGTGATCTTCATGCTGATCCTTGCAAACTCATATGGCAGATGTGAGGAATAGCAGGGCCAGCAAGGCTGGCACTGTCCAGACATGAGATTGTCTAGGGATTTCCCCACAAATACACAACACAACATACATCTTGCACCTCCTTATTCCTAGATCATCTTTCCCACACTTGCAGCTTAGTGCTAAACTACAGCATGTACAGCTGTAGATGGGGAAGTCAGAGGATAGCACATACACATTCAAAACTAAGAGTTTCCAGCATATTTTCAGATATAACATGAATTTTATGAGGCTAGTTTGCCTCAGCACTACAGAACCCTTTAGAGCAAGTTTTATTCATAAGGATTTGAAATACTTCGCTGGTATTGAGCTGGCTACAACTTCAGGTCTGCAAAGTCATCAACACTTCTGCTATGGTAGCTCTATCTACCACTGGCAAACATATGCCAAGGCCAGAGAAAAACCACTGAAAACTGTGAAGCTTCTCTCCCTAGCCATTACTATCTTGGTGTTCTGCATACATATTTCAGGGCAGCATGCAGGATTTATAATGAAGACGTGGAGTTTCTGCTCAGTGGCTCCCATTTTAGAATTTTGCAATTCAAAAAGGACAGCCCCAAGATTAAGAGAAAGTGTCTAGAAATGATTAGTACCACATGTGTTATTTTGTTATGCATCTGTGGACCTCTAGAAGAAATATAAACCGTTGTTTAATTACATGTTTGAAGTGACAGTATTTTTAAGATTGGGGGGGGGGGATTGGGTAAAATCCAAAGTCCTACTTAAAGTAGACCCATTAAAATGAATGGGACTTACATTAGTCATGATATTAAGTTTATCCATTATATTTATATTAATGATATAAGTAGGATATCAAATATGAGTTAAGGCCGCCATCCTATGCACATTTACTTGGCAGTAAACCCTACTGAATACTGTGGGACTTACCTCTGAGCAAACATGTATATGATTGCACTGTACATTTTGTAAATATTAGTAACTAGCTGAAGGACCTGTTCTTCGAACAGATTACAAAACTGATTACTTTCTACCCTGTGGATGGTGTAACATTTAAGATTTAAGGAACTGCGTAGCTACGTGGCTAGTGCTTCTTGGTCTACTACGTTTGAAGTTTTACCCTCCGGCGCTAATATCACCAAGTTACTTGCTTTGTCATCTTCATCTTGTGAAAACATGCAACTTCACGTACATTGAATCTGGGGTGCCCGCCAAAGTCACCCCAGAGAAAAGTCCCTCAGGCAAGGCAAATTGTGCATATGAAAGGCCTTTGTCTGACTGAATGTTTTCCCCAGGCTGTTAGGATCAGAAGAAGAATGGATTTCAGGTTTCAGCTACCTAAGTTAAGTTCAGACTTAACCTTTCCTTCAGCAATGTAAATGCAGGAAATCTACATAACAAAGGTGAGGCCTAGTCAGAGCTATTAGGAGTCGATTAGCAGTTGAAAAGCCTGAGGCCTATAAAACTTTTATCATCTTAACAATGCTTTCCCTCAATAGATTTATTTTCTTTTTGAAGGAGGTGAAAGTCTTACCAGGACAGGATTGTAGGTCTACTTATGTGTAAATTACACCACAGTGAGCCTGGGGTAAGAAAAGCACCCCAAGATTCAGGATGATGGTTTAACTTTTTTTTCCACAACAGTTTTTATTAGTGATCTATAAGCAACAACCAAGCCAAATTTCAGCTTTCTAGCTTAATGGAAAATAGGAGATACATTGATGAGTCGGTGAGTCAGGGCTTTAGCTTTTATACACATAGATTCTATCATGTATTATTAAGCCCCTTATTTTATTATGCACTTTATCTTGTTAGATATGTAATATATTAATGCATTCTTGAACTAATTCATTCAAATAAAAAATGGTGGTGGTGGGAGAGATCAAGGGGGGGAAAGGAACAGATTCAGCCTGGAATATCTCCCATTTTTAAGGACAGAACAACTGCCTTTTATCCTAGCTAAGGAAATTTTACAATCCTTCCCAGAGCATAGAGGACTGTGCTGTTCTACTCTCATGGCTGGCTCATTGTGCCCACAACAGCCACACACTACCAACTGTCTGGCATCCACATCTTGTTATACTAGGAACTGTACAACACTGGAAGAGAATGTTAAAGCCAGGCATGATGGTAGGTATGGTGTCATCTGAAGAGATTAGAAATTATTAGGGAATTCTATTGATTAAATATGTTTTCCTAAATTGATTGAAATCCAGACAATTTATAAATTAGTGGTTATCATTTAAATTAATCTACATATTGCAAAGCCTCAAAACTGAGGATCCTGAAGAAGTTTCTCCTAAACTGTAATTGTAATTATACATTTAAAAATGCTAGTTCATTTTTTTCATTAAATCTGGGAACAAAAAATATTTCCTATCACTGTAGCACATCAGAGCCAAAATGCCTTCAAAACATAACCACGTAGTTTTTAGGAGTACTACAGATGTTTCATACTAGAAGGCAAGTAACTACCGTATTTTTCCGTGTATAAGACACCCCCCCACTGGGCAGTTTCGCAACCGCACGGTTCTCTCCTTGGCTTTCTTCCGTGTATAAGACGACCCTCAATTTTTAGTCTAACAATTTTAGGAAAAAATATAGTCTTATACATGGAAAAATACTGTACTAGCTACAGATACAAACTAGGAACACATGGGGCAGTATCCAATGCTACCCATCTGCAAGCGGGGCCCACTGCTGCTTCCATTCTGCAAATGGCCAGCCTCAGCGATTCCCTTACACAAGCGATGCCCACTGCTTGCAGAACAGAGATTTAGTGCTTCCAGGGGCAAGTCCTGAAATGAGCGGAAAGTCGGAAACGCTTCTTCCTGGAACAGGGCAGGTTGGCGGAGCTCCTTTATGCAGGCTCTGCTGGCCTGCCCCGTTCCAGAAATGAGTGTTTCCACTTATTTTAGGTTGCCCCTGGAAGCACGAAATCTGACCTGCAAGTGGCAGGCACTGCTTGTGGAAGGGGATTGGAGGGGTTGGCTGCTCACAGGTGATCTCTATTGAATACTGCCCAATCTTTTATGGGAAAAGAAACTTAATTTTATTTTGTCATTGTCCTTGTATTTTATTGTACTAATTTTATGTTGTATACTGCCCTGATATCCAAACAGGATAAAGGGCAGTATATACCTTTTTAATAAATGGAAGAACCAATGCCATGGCATGTTTTGCATGGCTATGCACCCTCTAAGAATTCAGGAGTTCATTTGCAACCCTAGAAATTACACTTTCATAATCATCTAGAAATTTAATGCTGCCAACCCTGATTTTAATATTGAATTTAGGCACAGACATGTTATATTTTACTTAAGAGAATCCAAGCCTGTGCTGAAAATGAATTCATCAGCACATGTCTATAACATTGTCAGTAAATGCCTAAGGAGCAGAGGGTTTGGGGGTTTTATGGTGCAAGAGCAGCTAGGCCATGTTGTTGCAAACACTAAAATAGTTTCCTTGAAATTTGGTCCAAACTAGCAGAGATAGAAGGCTCAATGACCTCTCATTTTCTGTCAAAATAATAAATGAAGGGCCAGAAAATCCTACTGCTTGAGTGAAAGTAAGCACATTTAACCAATTAAAATAAGAAATTCTGAATAACTTCCAATGCTAAATCTGGTTGATTTGTGGTTAATTCAAAACAAGAGTTTTATTTTTATTTTTTGGCAGGAATTAGGGCAGCAATCATTCTTGTGGGGAAGAAAATACCCAGAGCACTTGAGGAAGAGCTGCAGTGGAGGATCTGGAGGTGCAGTTTTGTATGGCATGGGGGCAAAATGTGTGCAAGGAGGAAAACAGTATTAAAGGGAAACAAAGAAGGAGGGAAAGTTGGAACTGGCAGCCACAAATAAAGGACAGAGCTGCCAAGTACGAGGAAAGATGAATAAAGACCAGACAGAAGTAGCCTCCATTACTTCAGTACATAGGGGAATCTTTTCTGCGGCTCACCCTACCCACACAAGTGCAGTTCCAGCCTCAACATGCAGAAGTACTGATTATGCAAAGCACCCTGGTTGATTTCAGCCATTACGTTCCTTCAATTTTCCCTCAGAGCCACCATCTGCAGGTTCTAATGCAACATGGGAAGTGCAGTGGCAAAAGCAGCTCTTTCCTGGCTTTTGTTTTAATTTATGGGGTACAAGGATGGAAAAGGATAACCTACCTACTCCCAGTGCTCCTGTTGGAGAATTACTGGAAGAACATCCATTGGCAAGCAGACCGGCCACTTTAATGGCACCATCAGAGGGGGTGCGTCTGTGCCCCCCTTGTGGGGCTTCCGAAGAAAGAGTCACGTGCGTGGGAGTCAAGGACTGGTTGGGATCCTGCTTGAATCTCTCAATACGGATATTAACCAGTGGGTTACTAACTACTGGCAAGGGAGCCTTCACTGTCACTGGGCTGACAGGCATCTCGTACACCACAATCTCATCGCTGTCTGAACGCAGCAGGGAACGGGTGGAGTTACATTCCGAAATGGAAGACAAGGAGAGCAGTGTCAGAGAGCTGGATGGCTCACCCAGCAACAATGTGGGATCCTCTTTCTTGAAGAGCTTCCTTGAAGGCGGGCTGGTACTCTGGCGGGAGCGCCCAGCCCGTTGGAAGAGACTTTCACGCTTCTTCTTCTCTTCCTTGGGGGCATCCAGCTCCTCCTGGGTTAGCAGCTGACACTTGCCAGCCTCCAAGAGATCAAAGCCTAGGCCAGCAGCAGCTAGCACAGCCCCACAGCCAAGAAAGGCAAGCTCACACCGCTTGTGCTGGGACCCCCCACGTTTGAGGCTGTTGGTGGGGGTGAGCTGAGGGGTACTTGTGGCAGAGTTCATCGGAGTGATCTCCTCATTGGCATCACTGGACTGGCCATCCCAATCCTCATTCTTCTGAAATGGGATGCAGAGGTATGATTGGTTAGACCCAGGGGATCGCTGCACCTTGCTCTCTCCATTTTTCAAAGAATCGTTGTCTTCATTCTCTGCAGTAGACACACACACACACACACACAATGAGTCCTTGCCATTTTCACCAGAAATATGAATTGGTTACAGTCACCATGTTTGTGCAAGTAGAAACGCACTGCTGCCATAGAAAGCTGTGTTTAACACAGAATATAGATGCTCTGTGCCTTGGCCCAGGAAAGCCCAGCAAAAGTCTACCTTTGGTTTTGTAGACTCTCAGGAGATACCAGCCACACATCAAACTTTTCTATGCAATCATAAGGACTCAAATCATGTTTTTAATTATTGTTGTTGTTGTTGTTATTTTAAAAAAAACCCATCATTGTAAGAAAGCCACATTCTGTGCCTGATTATTTGGATACATGCCACATGGAGAGACAGCCCTGCCATAGGGGTTCAATCTCAAGATAAACACTTGAGTGAGCTTCACTTAGAAAAAGGTGTGAAATAATGCACAAGTAAACACAGATGAGCCATTTGTTGTTCAACAGAGGCCACTTGTGGTAGTCAAGTTTCCAAGGACAGTTTCTTTCCATCCAGCTAGCTGAAGCAACATCAGTAGAATGGAGCAGGGGAGGGATCCCTTCTCCATAAAGACTGGAGTGGGAGGGAAGGGGTGATAATGGCCCATCTTTAGGCAGACATCTCTCTTAAAGAGGCCACCACTTTCATGGATAATCTCTCTGTCAGGGGGAAAAAAGACAAGCTGAATGACAGCACACACACACACAACCCACCTAGAAAAGCAAGCACTGAGCTGTGATGAGTAAATTAAAATAAATGCAGAAAATGCAAACAAGGGAAAAGGCCAATACTTGCATAAACATGGGTGAGTGAAATGGGGCTAAACTTCATATGTTATAGAGGAAAAACTGGAAAGTGTACTGGTAGAAATGCATTAATATGCAAATATTACATGTGTGCATATGTACTCATTATTTATTCATTATTTATAAAGCAACTAGAATATCTAGGCACTGTGCAAAGAACTAATATAAGTCCTGCCCATAGGCTTACAATCTAATAGATATGATACAAAGGAGAAAGGAAAGAGGAAAATAAACAAATTCAAGTACTAATCCTTATGTAGCTCAATTCAGACAAGATGGAGGTACTGTCTGTCCATATATGGTTCATCTGAGGATGGAGGTGGAATTCAGCCTATTCTGGATGGAGTTGCACTGTCCCCTAAAGAATCAGGACTGCACTCCAGAGGTGCTAACTGATCCAGCTTTGTCCTTAGGCCAGTTGACCTCCATGGCACAAAGCACCTTTCACTAGTTGAGCTTGGTGTATCAGCTAAATCCCTTAGTCAGAGATAGCCTGACCATAATTATTCATACCCTGGTAAGCTCCAGATTGGATTACTGTAATGTGTTATGCATGGGTGTTATCCAAAGATTTCTTGGAAACTTCAGTTAGTTTAAAATACTGCTGCTACGCTGCAAACTGGGACTGGCCCAAGAGAACACATCTAGTCTGTTTTGAAAAAAACTTAACTGGCTTCTGGATTTTTTCTGAGCATAATTTGAAGTATTGGTGCTTACGGTATCTTAAAAACCCTATATGGCTTGGGACCTGAGTACTTGAAAAACTGCCTTTTCCCATATGTATCCGACTATGCATTAAGACAATTGTTAACACTAAGAGCCAGTGTTGTGTAGTGGTTAAAGTGTTGGGACAAGGACTGAGGAGACCAGGGTTCTAATGTCCACTCGGCCATGAAGCTCACTGGGTGACATTGGACTAGTCACTAACTCTTAGCCTAACCAACCTCACAGGGTTGTTGTGAGGATAAAACTGAGTGGAGGAGGATCACGTATCCCACCTCAGGCTCCTTGGAGGAAAAGCAGAATATAAATGTAATAAATAAATAAATTGTTGGAGCTTTCCTCTGAGTATCCTCACCTCTTGAAGTGACTTGACAGTTCTGGGAGGAGAGAAGCCAAATTACAGTCGGCCCCAGCCAGGCCTATGTCATAAATAAACTTGCTATAGGTACATCTTTAAAAAGTATTGTGTGAAAGCCCTGAAATTAGAGTACAGAAACATATCTGAGTTGTTCTTAAACAGCTAAGTGCAGGTGAGAGAATGAATGTAGATGAGAATTCTACCATTTGAGAGAATGATGCTTGTTTAATGCAATTAATTTAACAAGTACATTACCCATCTCCGTTAGGCTTGTAAATCCTGGAAAAGGGATTATTGTTCTGTGGACTTTTCCTAGGTTTGGAGCACTGGATGACCACTGCCTGGATCCATCTACCAGGGAGTTGAGACTAAAATAAAGAGAAGGAAAAAAATAAATGCAGGAAATTGCTTTCTTCTATCCAGTTTTATGACTCACTGTTCAGATTAGTATAAGAATGAGGACATTCATGTCAAGTATTTGTTTATATAGATAATTTATGAGGCGTCCTCCAGCATATGCTCCCAGGAAAAGATACAGTTAAAAGAACAAAAGAATTAATAAAATACAACAGTAAAATAGTATAAAACATCATCATATTCAATAAACCAGACAAACCATAAAACACCTAAGTCAGTTATCCAACATGCTGAATGCCTGGGCAAATAAAAATAATAATAATAATAATAATAATAAAATCTTCACCTGGAGTGAAAAAAGAGAGGGAACACCAGGATATGTTTTCTGGGGAAGGCAATCTAAATGCTCTACCAATAAGAAGGCCTTCTCTAAGTCACCACCCTCCTAACAAATGGTGGTGGGATTCAGAGGAGGACCTCCAATGAAGATTTTAAAGCTGGGCAGGCTCATGAAGCAGGAAGTAGTCTTTCAGGTACCCAGGCTTTATAGTTAACTAGAAATACTTTGAATTGTGCCCAGAAACAGAGCAGGAATGAAAGAGCGCATCCCACCAGTTCTTCTAGCCGGCCCTAGTTAGTAAACTAGCAGCTATGTTCAGTACAAACTGAAGTTTCTGATCCGTTCTTAAGGCAGGAATAGGGAACCTCCAGCCCACAGGCTGGTTGCAGCCCTTGGGAGGAATGCCATCTCGTCCCCTCCCCCCCCCCCCCCGGGCCTCTCCTCCTTGGCCCCATCTCTTCCTCCTCAACTTCTGTGTTGGCTAGGGAGGGATGCGCTTCTCTTCCTCCCCAGCCAGCACAGAAAAGCAATGAATTGCAGGTGCTGAGAGTCTGGATCAGTGCCCTAGAGCGGGGATTGGGGGGAGTTAACCCTTTGACCCCTGCTGTGATCCCAGTCCAGATCAGGGGGTCCACGCCTGCTATTTGCATTAGAAAAAACCTCCCATTTGCTCCAATTACATGTTTTTTCCAATGCAAATTGCAGGTGTGGAGGATCCAGTTTGCATTGGGACAAAAGTGAGCTGGTTCACACGTAATGGTGGCAAATCGTGGGGTAATGTGTGAATGGGCCCAATACACAACACACACACACACACACAATGCCAGGGTGCTCTGTTACTGTGAAGAGTTCTGTAACACAACCTAGGTTCTATATATTAGTAATAAAAATCTTATTTTATGAACTTGCCTTTGCAAGTGCACAGTTCTGTGTCATGTTTTATTCATCCCCCAAAACAATAGGATTATAGAAAAAGCATCATCTCATTTATACACCACTCTTCATCCAAAGATATTTTAGATAAGCTTAGATATTTTTCCCAGGTGGCAACCATTCAGGCAGTTTACAGTGTGGCGTAGTGGTTAGAGTGTTGGACTGGGACTCTGGAGATCCAGGTTCTAATCCCCACTCGGCCATGAAACTCACTGGGTGACTTTGGGCCAGTCACTGCCTCTCAGCCTAACCTACCTCACAGGGTTGTTGTGAGGATAAAATGGAGAGGAGGAGGAGGAGGATTATGTAAGCCGCCTTGAGTTCCTTGTAGGAAAAAAGGTGGGGTATAAATGTAATAAATAAATAAAAAATAAATAAATAAAAATTCCCATCTAAACATACCTACATAAAACAGTACGTACATAGCAGGAGATAACAAGCAGGAGGAGGGTAGATGCATATAAGTGGAGTTGGTATGCTCACTTCAAAAGTAAGAAAAGCCAAGGCCTTTGATAAGGTATGTAAATTGGCAGAAGGCTGGATTCCTATCCTCCACCCAACTTAAAGGAGTGTATTGCATTTCTCAGTTTAAAGCTGCAGGAAGAAAAACAACAAACATATGCTGCCAAGGTCTAGCCCTCATCATGGACTTGAAAGTTACACAATATTCTGACTTGTCCTTTGTAGAATAGTAGAACACATCTGTTTCTTTCATAAAAGTAGAGGAAGAAATTTTGTTGGCTGAGCTAAGGAAGACTCAACTTAAAGAAAACTAAAATTCTGGAAAATTCTTATTCTGGAAAATATATATATACTGTATATACATACATACATACACACACATAGTGATGAATCACGCACCTTTGGGGGGCCCCGCCTCACCTCGCCTCTCCATGCTGGCCCCCCCACCGCTCGATTCTCTGCGCCACTTGAGCCGCCCGCGCCTATCTTGACGGTCCCGTCCCATCACTTCCGGCTGGCCAGAAGTGACGTGACAGGACCCTGCACCGGTGCAACGGGCCCCCGCGCTGTGTCTTTTCCGTAGAAACCAGGGCAACAGGGCTTAAAACGGCCATTTTAAGCCCTGTTTCCTATGGAAAAGACTCAGCGCGGGGTCCCGTCGCGCCGGCGCAGGGTCCCGTCGCGGCTGGAAGTGATGGGATGGGACTGTCACGGCGGACGCAGGTGGCTCATCGTAGAGAGGTGAGCGGGGCAGGGACCGGGTAAGGCCCGCGAGTCTCGGGGGGGCGTGAGTGGGGCCAATTTCAGCCGGCTACGCCCCCCCCCCGAGCCGAGCGGTTACATCCCTACATACACACACATATATACACACTACTTTCTCAGCTATCAGTACAACACAGTGCTTGTAAAAAAAAAACAAACCCAAAAGAGATCACTAGAGGGTGCTAGAAGACAACCGAGTCTTTCAACTGCTGATAGGGATTGTGTGAGGAATCTGATAGGGGGGTGAAAATTCAATGGATTTTCTCAGCTCAGCCTCAATGATTCTATTCAATCAACCCTGTGCTGGCGCCGACTTGATCTGACGCGAGTCAGGCCAGTATGTGGACTTCCATTTTTAAAACAGGCTGAGATTTGCGTACTTTTTTTTTTAAGCTGGGGAAAATTTGTGCAAAATTCGGGCCTCCGCTCTACAAATTTGTGCAAATTTCAGCAATTTGCTGCGTGGAAGCCCGAATTTTGCACAAATCTGAAATTAACTATCAGAAAATTCAAGGTGGCCAAGGTGGAGTGTTTGCATATGCAGCGAGAGGAGGATGCTTCTATACTTCTCATGTTAAATGTTACAATAATAACAACAAAAACAAAAGCAACTTGAATCTAACAAGTCGGCCCCAATTTGTGCAAATTGTGATTTGCACAAATTGCCCTAGAGATACGCAGTTCTCGGCTCCAAATTTGTGAAGCTATTTTGAACAATTTTGTAGAAGCCAACCCACTCCCCGCCCCTGACTCGGCCTGGCCATCAGGTTGGAAATGTGTCAAAAGTCCACTGAGCTCAAACGGAACAAGTTTTCCAGTGTCACACTCTCAATCAAGCCAATACAATTTACACCTTGATTCTATAGCTGCTTAGAAGCAAGGCCCACTTTCAGAGAAATAATGTAGATGGTGATCTATCTGGGCGGAAGGGAATACAGTCATGTGAAAAAGAAAGTACACCCTTCTCAGTTCAGTTCAGTTCTGTTTATTACGGTCAATGACCAATATAATTTACAAAAATAAAACAAAATACAAGGAATCATACATACAATGTTAAAAACGTACTAAAATCACTTGCTGATGGGTTTTGATGGCGGCAGCACAAAATTTGGCTACTTGAAAAGTAGTAGAGGGTGATTGATCAGAGAGGAGTAGAGCGGTGTAAAAAGTGTCCGGATGTCCAGGAATGTTTCGGAGGAGTGGTTCAATAAATGTTCTCTGCAGATCTCGGTAAAAAGTACAATAGAGGAGAACATGAGTCACAGTCACAGATTCTATCTCGCCGGAATTACAGGGGCATGTATGGTTGTAATAGGGAGTTTTCTGGTATCTGCCCTCCAGTAGCCTTGAAGGAAGAGTATTAAATCGTGCTAAAGTAAAAGCTCTACGATGTTCTGGAATAGCAAGCACAGATAGATAGTTAGCTGGTATAGCAGTTTGAAGCACTCTATTGTTGAAAATGTGATTGGATGCAAAGCTCAAATCAACTTGATGTTCCATGTCCAAAATACGCTGCTTGAGGATTGCCCTAGCCTTCTCGAGGCCCAAGGGAATAAGGAGATGCAATGAGAGTCCATATTGCTGAATCTTTTGGGAGATTGCCTGCTTCCAAGTAGACTGAAATCCATCCCAAGAGGGTGAGTGGGGCTAAACCAGATGGAGAGAAGATTAGTTTCAGCCAGAAGTTAAAAATAGGAATCCAGGCCCTAGCTTTGATCTTTTGCAAGCCCGTCTCAAGTCGTAAAGCGGCATTTGACACACAAGGAGGTATTTGAAGAATAGCCCTAAGAAATTTGGACTGGACAACTTCTAGAGGAGCAAATTTAGAGTATGGACCAAGTTGAGCTCCATATAAAAGCTGAGTTATACATTTGGCCTCGAACAGTTTTATTGCTGCAGGAACAAAAGAGTCACCTCTAATGTAAAAAAAAAGTTGAGGATCGCCGAGGCACTCCTTTGTGCTGTCTGAGCAACATTTTCTGCATGTGCCTGTCGTCTACCATTGGCCTGGAAGACTATGCCCAGATATTTGAAGGTCTTGACCTGCTCGATCCTATGACTATCTAAGGACCAGCGGTACATCTTTGGTCTTTTGGTGAAGGTCAAGATCTTAGTTTTCTGGAAATTTATTTGGAGATGGTAATCAAGACAGTATTGGGCCCATTTTGCTCATACTTTTTCTCTCCTAGCTGTGGCAATTTCCCATCTCTTTTTAAGTGCTTCGCCAGGGTCACATGGCAATCACTCCCGTGGTTAGCTGCATGAAATGCAAGCCTACAGTCATGTGAAAAAGAAAGTACACCCTTCTCGAGTTCCATGGTTCCATGTATCAGGACAGAAGAAAAATCATTGGGCCCATAGCAGGTCTCAAAATTAGGTAAAGACAACCTCAGATGAACAACAACACATGACAGAGTACATCATGGGATTATTTATTGTACAGAAATACAGCCAAAATGGAGAAGCCACAGAATATTAGAGTTGGAAGGGGCCTATAAGGTGTGGAGAAAGCCTGAACACGCACATACACTCACACACACATACAACTTCCCCTGACCACCCGTCTGCATAATCTCTCCCCCCGGGGGGGGGGGAGAGGCACCGGAGATACAGGCTCCCCAGACGGATCTCGCATACCAACAATGGGGCACCTGGCCCAGAATCCACAAGAAGAAGTATGGGCCATCAAGAAGGCAGGGCAGTCTCAAAGAGCTGTAAAGTACCCCAGGAACCACGACACGTCACCTTTTCCCCGGGCAGAAATAAGCCCACCTGACACGAAGGGGCAGGCATAAGCCCCACCTGACCAGGAAGGGGTGGGAGAGCGGGAAAACCGGGGTAGAAAACCCCTCTCCCCACCTCTGGGAGTTGTTGGGAACACGGGTGAACTGTCAACCACGTCGTCCAGCTGTGGCTGGGTTAAGCTGTCCTCTTCCCCGGGTCAGGTGGACCCGGAGCCAGGCGAGAAATCAACCAGCGTAAAGTCTTTGAGCTAAGGTAACTGCTTTCCGCAATACGCTAGTCTGGGAACCCATTCATTCATAAAGTCTGAGGTCACGCTCAGGTCTTGTTGATGTATAGTATTCCTAGAAAATCTATTAGTTCCGCTCCCTTTAACTACTAGTAAATGAAGCCTTATTTGGGTAACGAAAGGCTCGTAGTGCTTTCTCTTCGCCGCGTATGAGTTCTGGTCAGTTACACTTGCTTATCAGGGCTATAGCTCAGTGCCGGTTAACCTGTTAAGTGCCAACTCATGTCGAAGACCCAGTTGCTGGTCTTCCACATAAGTCTATCAAGTCCAAACCCCTGTTCAATGCAGGAGAACAGATGTGGGCAGCCCAGGCAGTCACCCATCCAAGCACTGACCCAGCTCATACCTGCTTAGCTTCAGCATGTGGCCTGCATTATGTCCTCAGTGTGGACCTGATATTTGTCAGTGTCCTCACCTTTTCCACCCTTTCTCAAGACTCCAGGTGCTTAGGAAGATGGAAACGTACATCTAGGGATGTACTTCGGGCCCTACGTGGGCCCGAAGTTCTCCGCGGCTCGGACCTCCGCGGTGGCGGTGGCCCGATCTCGCTTTTCAGAGCGGCGTGGAGCATTCTCTGCGCCGCTCGAGCCGCCACCACCGCCGGAGGCCCCCCTGCCGCTGCCCCTGCCGCCCCCCCACCGCTGGAGGCCCCCCCAGCCCTCCCCGCTGCTGCTGCTGCCGCCGGAGGCCCCCCCGCTGCCGCCGGAGGCCCCCCCGCTGCCGCCGGAGGCCCCCCCGCCGCCGTCGTCCTACCTGTCCTCCTGCGCTCCGCCGCCTCCGCGCCACCTCCGTGCCGCCTCCGCCGCCCCGCCTGCGCTCTGTTTTGGCGCGGGGAACCATGGCAACAGGGCTTAAACAGCCCTGTTGCCATGGTTCCCCCCCACCAAAACAGAGCGCAGGGTCCCGTCGCGTCACTTCCTCCACGCCAGAAGTAACTGTCATGGTAGGTTGTCATGACATCCGAACCCAGACTACTTCCTGCAGGGTGGCTTATTTTTCAGCAACAAACCACCCTGACAACCCATGACTTGTTCTAGGGGTTGTTTGGACCCACGATGGGTTGGTGTGTCATTTGATCCCAGCACAGCAATTTTATTCTGGGTTGTAAGGATTGGCTAGCAAGCCGCTCGGCAAGAATGGCAAAAAACCCTTGCCACTCTTCACGATCTCTCCCATGTTGCTGCTAGTGACAGCCCCCTCGTCATCAATGCCCAAGCACAAGCAGCACTTTGGAGCAACCATCACTGGGTCAGCACCTTTTTAAAAAAAATGGTCCCAGAGATGTGCACATATGTCTTCATAATTTGAAAAAAAAATGTTGGTCCTCCTTTGGAGGTCCGCAAGTGTGCACTTACAGCTGTCAGAAATATATGTTGTCTTGCCAGCTTGACGTCCTTGTAAGTTTCAGCTGTCAAAGGGAGCAAAGTGAAGTTGGTAACATAGATGGAAATTTGCAAGGCAAGACTGCATATAGGCTCATTTGCACACAGTTGCTGAGCTGAAAAGCATCAGTAAAAGGGGGGAAAGTAGGTGCCCCGAAAGGGTGTGGCAACAAGACCTCCCCCTTAGCAATGTAATCCTCTCGATTTCAAGTGTTGAACTGATAGTTCTCCATGCCCTCCATATTTTCAACACTGAAATGAATGAATTGGCAAGCAATTATACCAGTGGAAGGATGACAGTTTTGTGGAGGAAAAGGTAGGCAGGCTTTCATGCCTGTGTTTTATGACACAGTTGCAGCTAAGAAGGGTTCTTACCCATCCTCATCTGCTAGTAGTCCCTTATGACAGAGTGAACTTGGCCCCCATGTGCGACCTTTCTTTTTCTGGCCTCTTTTTTCTTCTTCTCCCTCCTCCTCCTTCTGGGATACAGAGTTGCGTCCCCATGTTTTGTTGCTTTCACCAGGTGTTACTATGGGGGAAGGGGAGAACGGTAAAAACGAGCGAGCATTTATACAGCAATTTTGTAGTAGGCAGTACTTTGTACAATGCAAGCAAAGATTACGGATCTTTCCTGAAAAATTACAAAAACCCTGGGTTTTATTCTTTGCACTACATTCTCACCTAGCCCTGATCTAGAGCTGGTGACATTACATCTACTCCCCACATAATGGAAAGGAGATTAGATTTGCTGCTGGGGGAAGGGAGAGGGCCCTTATGTGGAACGGGCAGCCATTTGCCACTTTTTTAAAAAAAAGAAAAAGAAAAGAGATGTGTATTACTGGAGAAGGAATTGCAGAGCATTCAGATAAAGGGTATCAACAAATAAAGCAATGAAATGGCAAAGCTTTCATGCAGGACTGTGTGTGTATGTGTAGCTTTGCTTGTGTTCACTCTCAAGTGGTACAGCCATGAAGCTTCAAATCAAAGGACAGAAGTGAGCTCTGGTTAGCATTGTTTTTTCTACCTATGGTGAAGGGTGGTATATATAATTCATCCACTCAAGGGGCGGGAGCACACAAATGCATTCCCTGATCCCAATCCTTTCACCATAATTAAAATACAGGCACCGTTACATACATCTACACCAGCTATTACAGAAAAGAAAGTTTATCTAAGCGAGTGAAGCGGGATGAAGAAGTGGCTTGGTGCCTCCTCTCTCTGGGGGACTATTCCACAACAGCAGCACTGCTATTGAAAAGTGATGAGTTATAATAGTTCACTGAGAGTGATGTCATGGGCACTATCTAACAGACCTGTGACATTCAGCCAATCAATATTTCACACCACACTCACTACTGCAACTAATGCACTGGCTAAGGGAAGAATTTTTCTAGCAACAAAAGATCACTGTTTGTGTGCTGTGGAAAATGAGACATTCCTGCACCGGAAGGGTTTTCTTGGGTAGAAGTGTCTAGATGCCCTACAAGAAAACAAGTCACAACTATTCATTTATTTAAAGAGGCCCACAGTGTCAAGAGTACAAACTATGGAAAAATGGGAGCTGGCAACTAGTTGTTAAAAACACGCACATTGGTAATGAGCAGCAGACGTGCCTCCCAGTGAAATAATAACTGGAAGTGGCCACAGGAGCCTGCAAAAAACTAAACTGAATCCAAACAAAAATCCCTCACACAGGGAGCATTGCAGCATTGTGTCCTGAAGAGGAACTACGGCCATGTATTGGCTGCTTGTCTTATATAACACTGTAGTTAAGATTTAAAACACACTGCTTACACTGGATGGCCCTGAGCCGGGGAATGATGGTAGGACTGGCAGGAGGGCTAGAGCAGCTGTTGATCAAACTTTTCTTTTTATCCATGGTTGGAGATGCCTGCACAGTGAATTTGTGCTGGAAATCTGTTAACAAAGCAAATCTTGATAAATACACTCATTAGTGAAGTAATGCCAACACATAAGGAAATACATTCATTTCTTCTGGTAATGCACTAGCAGCATTGTTAATTATGAGATTTCAATGTTTATCTCCAGAGAGATGTAAACTTTTCACTAACTAAATCAGAGGTGAGCAGAAGGTAGATTGCCAGATGTTTTGGACTTCCAGAAGCCCCTGCCAACATGGCCAATGGTGAGGAATGCTAAGAGCTGAAGAACAAAATGTCTGAAGAACGACTTTCTGCCCACCCCTGAACTAAATGATCCAGTCTGTACTTACAATGAATTCACCTTTTCCCTCAGAAAATGGTGTACCTTATTTGGGGTTGAATGCAAGCAAGTCCATGATGGCAATAACCAATTTTATAAACTCATCTCATTTCCTAAGAAGACTCCAGAGAATAACAGGAAGAAGCCATGCACACATACAGTATATACTAGTTTTAGTTGTACACATCTGCATGTTGAAGTATTTACCTCAATATCATGGCAGATCTGCTTTCTGTCAGTTTTAGTCAGCTTATCATTTCTGCAGAGGATGGGCTACTATAGGGTGCCCAGAAAACAAAGACAGGCAGGGCTCCTCTGTCTTCCACAGCTGAGTGGGAAAGGGAATTCTGGCAAATGCAGCACTTATTACCCTTGTAAATCAAGCCTTACCTACCAAAATTCTCTTTTCTACCCAATTATTAAAAGGTGCAGGAGCCCTGCCCTGTTTTGCATCAAGCCACCATAGCCTATTGTGGAGCACACTGCACATTCTCGAAGAAAGAGGTGATAATGAAACAATTATTGAACTCTGGCCTGTGAACAAGCATGGGCAAGAGAATGCTGGAAGCCTTTTCCACAGCACACAGCGAAGAACGATGTGTTAAAACTCAACTCATATTATCACTGTACTGAGCTGATGTGGGGAAGAGAAAGGGGGAAGAGCTGTTTTAGTGGAAATATGTTGCTAACTTTGCACATTCCCCATGTTACAGGTATTTGTCAGTTTGATACTCATCCTAAAACAGTATTTTAAGTAGTGCTTCCTGGATACTTCAAATGCTTTTTTTTTTAATTCTCAGGATCTCTTTGTATAAGAAGTCATATTTAACTACTTAGTACCAACAGATGATCAAGTTCACAAACAGCATATTCTACATACATGACTCTGGAAGGAAGTTACAGTGGACACTTAAGAAAAAGAGACAGAGCTCCACTTAGCCCTACTGTGCTGGGACACACCAGAAGGGAGACTGATGCGATTGCCATCTTTCAGCTTCAGCCGGTTCCTCCTGAACTTCCCCATGCGTTTTTTCACACGGGGCTTCTCCTGGCACAGCTGGTGGATGATTATGTTGAGTTCTCTTTCCAAGATGTCAATCTCCCGCTCTGCCAGCTCTTGCTCCCGACGCCGCAGCAATTCCTCATGGTTCTTCTGCTGAACTGCTGCTCGGGTTAATTCTTCTTCCCATGTCCGCAGCTCCTTCAAGGAAGCAAAACAAAATCCAGTATCAGAAGTATGATACCCATCTAAAAACTGAAGCAGCAAAGTCAATTATGATTGGCCTCTATTATTGCTCCTGCTCTTTAGTTTCAAGGACTAGGAATGAAAAATCAGGGGAGAAGACTACATTTCTTTCCCAGACAGCACCGTACAGAGATGGAGAATCTATGTACTGTAGCCTCCTGTGCTGGCTTGGTTATCTATACAGATAGTTTAAATAATCAAGAGAATCAGACATAAGTGATCAATCATTTAAACATGAAATATGATATATTGATAAGCCTTTAAATATTACACTCAATCAAGATCATCTACTTTAGCATGCTACGCCTACTTCTACTGGCAGCCAGTAACCAAATCTTCAAAGGAAGGAAAAATGTGGAGTAATCAGTGCAGGAAGCAGATAGCTTGGCTGATTATTCTTGTCATTTGTTTGTTCATTTTACAGATACTAATACTGATATTGCTAATACTAATAGTTTTCACAAACCTCGTAATAAGCCTTCAAAAGTTAATTTGCACTACATGAAAAATGTGTTATTTTGTTTGAACCCTTTCCCTATGTCATTACACTCTGTAACGAGCTCCTCTCTAATCTGATAGCCAGTCTTTTGATATCCTTTAACAAAGAAGGGTTCTGACAATTTTTGCTTACTTCCTATATACTCGTAATTCTCATCTGTAATTCTCATCTCCCCCAGTGTGTACTTTATTTATACATGCATGCATAAAATTATTCAATACCATCATGATTCAAAAAATTAAAAAGAGAAAGTACAGAAAAATATGATCTTACTCGATTAACCATATACACTAGGTTGAATCCAGACTTAGAGTAGACCCACCAAAATCAATGGGACTTAAATTAGTCATAGAATCATAGAAAAGTAGAGTTGGAAGGGGCCTATAAGGCCATCGAGTCCAACCCCCTGCTCAATGCAGGAATCCAGGTCAAAGTATCTCTGACAGATGGCTGTCCAGCTTCACCTTGAATGCCTCCAGAGTGGGAGAGCTCACCACCTCCCTAGGTAGTTGATTCCATTGTCTTATTGCTCTGACAGTCAGGAAATTTTTCCTGATGTTTAGGTGGAATCTGGGTTCCTGTAACTTGAGCCCATTATTCCGTGTCCTGCAAACTGGGATGATCGAGAAGAGATCCTGGCCCTCCTCCGTGTGACAACCCTTCAAGTACTGGAAGAGTGCAATCATATCTCCCCTCAGTCTCCTCTTCTGAAGGCTAAACATGCCCAGTTCTTTCAGTCTCTCCTCATAGGGCCTTGTTTCCAGTCCCTTAATCATCCTTGTTGCCCTCCTCTGAACCCTCTCCAGTTTGTCTACATCCTTCTTGTGGTGCCCAGAACTGCACGCAGTACTCAAGATGAGGCCTAACCTGTGCTGAGTAAAGGGGAATTATCACTTCACGTGATTTGGAAGCTATACTTCTATTAATGCAGCCCAAAATAGCATTTGCCTTCTTTGCAGCCACATCGCATTGCTGGCTCATATTCAGTTTGTGATCTACCACAATTCCAAGATCCTTCTAACTTGTAGTATTGTTGAGCCAAGTGTCCCCCATTCTGTAACTGTGCATTTGGTTTCCTTGCCCTAGGTGCAGCACTTGGCATTTATCCCTATTAAATTTCATTCTGTTGTTTTTGGCCCAGCGCTCCAGCCTATCGAGATCGCTTTGAATTTTGTTTCTGTCTTCCAGAGTATTAGCTGTTCCACCCAACTTTGTGTCATCTGCAAATTTGATAAGCATTCCCTGCACCTCCTCATCCAAGTCATTAATAAAAATGTTGAAGAGCACTGGGCTGAGCCCTGTGGTACCCCGCTCGTTACCTCTCCCCAGTTTGAGAAGATACCACTGATATGCACTCTTTGAGTCCGATTCTGTAGCCAATTGTGGATCCACCTAATAGTTGTTCCATCCAAAGCCCACTTTTAGCTAGCTTGCTAATCAGGATATCATGAGGCACTTTGTCGAAAGCTTTGCTGAAGTCCAGATATATTATGTCCACAGCATTCCCACAGTCCACAAGGGAGGTTACCCGATCAAAAAATGAGATCAGATTAGTCTGGCAGGATTTGTTCTTGACTGTGATTAAGTCTGGATCCAACCCACTGATTATTAATCCACCAATTATCATTCCAGTATTTATTTATTTATTTATTACATTTATACCCCGCCTTTTTTCCTGCAAGGAACCCAAGGCGGCTTACATAATTCTCCTTCTCCTCCTCTCCATTTTATCCTCACAACAACCCTGTGAGGTAGGTTAGGCTGAGAGGCAGTGACTGGCCCAAAGTCACCCAGTGAGTTTCTTTCGTTCTTTTTTTTTTTTAATTTTATTTATATTTTTTTAAAAGAACACACATACAAAAAAAACCCATAAACCTACAAATCATACACTCCAAGTGCACCCGTCACCCCGGGGCCAAAACCAATTCTATCCACAAAATCCATTATTAATCTATATTCCAAAAATACATCATATCATGACATGGCTTACTCCCTTTCCCCTTTACTAAAACATAATCTAAAAATAGCCCCCATATTTCCTTAAAATTATTTTTCTTTAATTGTCCCCTTTTACATTTAATACTACATGTTAGTTTATCATATAAAGCAATATCCCAAACCTCTTTATACCAATCTATTATTAAATACTGATGTTGAACTTTCCAATTCCTTGCTATCAATAATCTCCCTGCCGCTAATAAACTTACAATTAGTTCCTTTTTCTCTTGTGAGCACAGAAGTTTCTCCGTTATTGATAACAATGCTAATTTTGGACAGACCTCCACATTAATACCAATAATTTCTGAAATTTCTCCAAAAATTTTATTCCAAAAATCCAATACGCTTTTACAACTCCACCACATATGACCATAAGTACCAAGTTTCTGGCATCCTCTCCAACACAATGGAGCACAATTACTATCTATTTTGTTTAATCTTACTGGAGTCAAATACCATCTCCAAACAGTTTTTAAAAAATTCTCTTTTATCCTTACTGACATATTTCTTAATATACGTCTGCCCCAAATATTTCTCCACCCCGCATTCGATATCTCCTCCTCAAATTCCATTTCCCACATCATCTTAAGGTTATCTTTTTTCACTTCAATCACCCAGTGAGTTTCATGGCCGAGCGGGGACTAGAACCCGGATTTCCCGAGTCCCAGTCCAACACTCTAACCACTACGCCACACTGGCTCTAATTAACAAAACCCACTTTTCCACAAAAATGTGTCATTACTCATTCTTTCATATATATATATATATATATGTATGTATGTATTTGTAGTTGCATGTGAAAGCCATTTTTCAGATTTTGCAAAGCCATGGCTCAGAACACATGCTTCAACTGCAAAAGGTCCCAGGGTTCAATCCCTAGCAACTTCAGATAAGGAATGTAGACAATACTGAGCTCAGTGGACCAATGGTTTGACTTGGTATAAGGCAGTTTCCTAAACATGGGAGGGTGTGTGTTAAATTTTCTGTTTGGCTGCTAGCAAAGTTCTAGCAGCTGTTGAGACATGCAACCAATTCTATAGCCCTATTTGCACATTACTTGCATGTCAGGCCTGACATTGTTGAAGCTGGAGTGAGGCTGCACTTCCACCCCTATTGTGCATCCATCCTCTGACATCCGCACAGTGAGTGCAGTTGTTTGCAAACGAGCCTCAACGTGTGAGCAGCTATTCACATGTCGGGGCTGTGTGCCTGGGATATCTAGCTGTGGGAGAATCCAAATCATGCGGAGCCCCTACAGACAAGCAGCTGCCTGTGTGTTGAAGCATCTTTTAAAACAACTGTAAAATAACATGTGGATGCTGGAGAACACACACACACAATGTTGGGGGCAGGGCTAAAATTATGACCTCACTCCTTCTTCAACACAAATAAGGCCCTACACATGAGTAACATGTGAACAGGGCATGTCTTCAGGTACAATCAGAACAATATGGTTTTAGGGTTACATGGTCTCTCATATCCTCAATTTTAACAAGGGCTTCCTTCAAACACTGAATAATCACTGGACCAGACTCTGAAAACAAACAGGATAAAGGTACAGTTGCAGCAGCAGCAGGGTTGCTACCCACTGCATAAGCTGCACTAGAAAGATTAGAGAAGAACTGATCATTGACCTGACAGACAAAGATAGGTTGCTTACCTACAACTGTAGTTCTTTGAATATCTGTGCATTCACACATATGGGCTCTGTACCTGTGTAGAGCCTCGATCGGGAACCTTCTATAACTGAAGAATTTGGGGTATGAACCCTCCCCACTGTCCCACTGCACATGGCCGCAGCGGGTTCACCCTATTCCCTCAGTTCCTTGAAACCGCCAGAGCAGCCTTGAAATTGGGAGAAACCGTGGCATCAATATCAATAGACACCAAAGTGGGGAAGGTGGGTGGGTTGTGTGAATGCACAAATGACGACTCAAAGAACTACAGACTGTAAGCAATCGGTTTTTCTTCTTCGTGGTCTCTGTATATAACACATATGGGCGAGTAACAAGCTGACTTACTGGAGGTGGGTTCAGTATCCTACTGTAGAACAGCCGATAGTTCAGTATGTCCAAAAGAGCAATCCGCTCTAGCCCAGACAGCCATCCTCTTGTAACTGATGAACGTGGCTTTGACAGCGCAGCACAGTTCTGGAAGAGAACTTTGGCCAATGCCACTGATGTAGCCATTGCTCTGGTGGAATGCACTCAAACATGGTCCAGGAGTGGGAGACCTGCCAACTCATAAACCAGCTTGATGGTACATGCCATCCAAGAAGAGAATCTTTGAGATGACACAGGCAATCTCTGTTGCTTGCCACCATAGCAGAGAAAAAGATGAAGCAACTTACGGATAGACTCAGTCCAGGATTTATAAAAAGCTAGTGCGTGTCAAACATCCAGGGTATGAAGGGTAGATTTAAGAGGAGGTGAAGGCAATGGAAAAAAAGCTGGCAAGGCTATGCCCTCATTCAAATGGAACTCAGAGATGACCTTAGACAGGAAAGTGACATCAGGACATGTACCACATTGTCACGATGAAAAATCATGTGGGGTGAATAGACACGCAAAGCCTCTGTGCTGAAGTAATCATCACTAAAAATGCTATCTTTCAGGAAAGCAGGCAGAGGTCCACCATAGCAAGCAGTCTGATTGGCTAATATGCCGCTTCAGAAAAGTGAAATAACGGGAGTAGAACCCATCTTGAAATAGGTGTGTCAGGACTCATTCTATTGCTCCGTTTGCCAGAAAGTAGTTCACTTCCATTAGCAGCACCTTTGAAGCAGTGTTCTTGATGGCACTGTTTGGAGGGAGGTCATAGATTTCATAGATCATAGAGTTGGAAGGAGCCTACAAGGCTATCGAGTCCAACCCCCTGCTCAATGCAGGAAACTAGAGGAGGGGTTTCCCATCCAAGTAACAACCAGGCTTGTCCCTGCTTAGCTTTCCAAGCTGAGCCAGCGTAAGCCTCGATTCTGTAACACTTCTGCACAATACAAAGGACCCAGGAGTTTGATGTTATCTGCTTCCATGATGGGAGATAAGATGAAAGACAAGTGCCAACAGACAGAAGGATGAAAAAGGAGATGGGGGAGTCAAAGGTGATGTTTATTGTTGCCGTCTTGATTCCTATGGCTATCCCGGAATTTTGATGACTGGGACTGACATCTCTGTGCCTGTCCCAGTGCCTGGTGAAAAGGCTGCCCAAGCTGAAGAGCGGGGCTGCTTATAGGATGGCTGCCAAAACCATTTCTGTGGCTGATACAACTGTTGACCAAGACCCATTTGCCTCACTGTACTTAGCCTTTTTGACTGAGTCCATGGCCTCATCTGTCCTGGTATTAAATAAGCCCTCTCCATCCAATGGAAGGTCTTCTATCCTAGAGCGGGCTTCCTGTGATAGGCCCACATATCTCAGCCATGTATGTTTCCTCCAGGAGATGTTCAAAAAGAGACCCCATCTTCTCCCACAGGAAAAGCTGGTATTGGGACATTGCAGCTTGATATTTGCTACCTTCAACCCCAGTGCAGCAAAGGGGTAAATGCATCACCCCATCAGGTCCAAACATCTGCCTTCCTTGTCTACAGGGGTGGAATGAACTTTATGAAGCTTCCCCTGAGAAACTTCTAGAAAAGAATTTGATGTTGGGGGTAAAAATAAAAAGTTAAGGTGCTTTGACATAGTGTAAATGGATGAAGGGGCCTTCCAGGACTGCTGAATACTTTAGTGATGCAGGGAATTTACTGCCACAACAAGCATATTTGTGAAAAGTGGTTGAAAGGGCCGTATACCCTCAGGCGATCACAAAGATCATGAACAAAAATAAAATGCAAAACAAACATGATAGTGAGAAAATGAGAAGACAGAAAGAGTGAAGAGAGACAGAGAAAACCAAAAACTATGAAACCTCAACTTTCTAATTTCCCTCAGGAAGAGCGAATAACGGAAAAGATTCCCTACGAGGCTGCCACAATGGCAGTCGAAAGAGAACAGAGGGAACATGTGGGAACCCACTGTGGACATGCACACTGGGATGGTGGAGGAGGGGTCCCAACAAAAATTCCTCAGGTATAGAAGGTTCCCAATCAAGGTTCTGTGCAGGTGCAGAGTCTATATGTGTGATGCACAGAGACCATGAAGAAGAACAAGATGTTATATTCCTCCTTTAAAAATGGGGTCTAAACCCTGCATGGGTTTAACACCCATTCCTAGGCCAATAAAAACTGAACATGAGATTGGGTAAAGAACTTCTTGGGCTTTTAAGGTATCATTGCTGCCATGACTGAAATGGTGAAAAGGTCTTCATTCCACCTGAACCCAGCATATGAAATTTTAAATTTGAGTAGACGTTTGTATACATCCACACAAAGAGACCCAAGATGCATTATTTCTATCAGAGCTATTAGAGGGCTGTGGTTACAATATACAGTCACATGCATCCATATCCAACCCCATTTACCTTTTCTTTGGCCCTGAGTTGGTCAAACATCTCCTGGATCTCAACTTTCCAGTCTTCTTGCAGGGAATGGAAGGAGTCCTTTGGCATTTCAAAGAAACCAGACTCCTCTATGTTGGTTAGATGGTTCAAAATATTGGCAAAAGATGGCCTTGAATGAGGGTCAGCATTCCAACAATCTAAACAGGATAAAGACAGATATGCATTCTAGCTCAGAAGCTGCAGGAGCATCACTGGGACCATGGATTACATACAATTCACCAACTTTCTCTTTTTGTTTAGACTAAACTTTAATACTAGATCCCACCCCCGCCGCCGATTTGTGCTTCTGCTCTACAGAATCCCAAATTATCTAACATCTAGACATTCGCACACTGACCAAACATCTTTCTGATGGATCTCTCACATTATAACTACTTTGGCCCCACCTTATGAATGTGCAACCTTCTACATCAAACTCACTTTTTAAAATCCTAATAAGCGATTAAGACAGAAAAGCCATTCACTATAGTTCATCCCATAATTCGTAACACTAAACATGTGTCATAAAAACCTAGTCTTAATAAAGGACCCACCCACCTATATGCTCTTTTTCAATCAATATGCCTCTACTGACCCTTCCTATACCTCTGACTCCATACAATTCCTTACACAACATTCCAAATTCTCTAAAAAGAAAAGTGTCCAAAATGAAGGGTGCAGATTGATTATGCTTATGCAATACAGCAAATGAGCATTTTTGTCTATGTTTTACTAAGCTGTGTTATTTATATTGAACACAGAATTAGAGTTTTGTTGCTATCAAATTTGGATCCTTTTGGCTCTGAATAGGAAGAGCCCTGGTTTGAGGACTGTGTTACCATCAGCCATGTTTTGCTTTCTTTCATCTTACCAGCATTTCTCCAATCTTTCTGTCTAGAACTCTGCAAAACCAAGCATGCAGGTGAATGAAAGAAGTGGATCAGTAGCCCTACCTACAGAATACTGAATATATAAAGCAGGAAGCTAACTACTGTAAGAGCAGTGGACATTAATCCTTGGAATAGTTTGAACAACAAAAAATTTAAATAACATAGGAGCTTAGTAAACTGCCATTTGTGTTCAGCTGCTTATTATTCAAATTTTAAGCTGTTGCTGTTTGGTTGTCGTGTCCTGTATTTTATTCAATTATTATGTATTTACTAATTTATTACTTTATTTATTTATTTATTTATTTATTACATTTATACCCCGCCTTTTTTCCTGCAAGGAACCCAAGGTGGCTTACATAATCCCCCTCCTCCTCTCCATTTTATCCTCACAACAACCCTGTGAGGTAGGTTAGGCTTACATTACATTTCTAATCTACCCAATAATTAATGTTCTCTGGGCGGATTACAATGGATTACAGCTACTAATACCATAAACAGTTTTACCATTGGTTTATGTTGAAGTTTAAACTATTTCAGATGTTTTTAACAGAAAAGTGGTATATAAATATTTTCAATAAATAAAAAATAAGGGCTACATCCAATGTCTCATGAGCAAACTTCCACTCAAACTTCCACAGACCTTTCCCATCATCTACTTTCCCCAGGCCCCCTAAATCTGCTCCAGAGGGTCCCCCAACCCTCCAGTGCAGATTTAGGCAGGTGCATGGGACCGCAGGCAGCAGGGGAATCTGCTGCACTAGCAGATGCTCTTCTGTCAGCAATCATGATTGTATTTCAGCCTAAATAAAAATTTCACTAAACCCAAGGTAATTTTCATAGGATATTGCTTATAACTTCAGATAGCACAATTAATACAGGACAAGTAGCCAAGAGAGTTCCCTCTGTATCCTGCAGGATATGTAGAAGTTGTCAAAATGAATGCTTTTTGGAGGCTCAATTAGAGCTGTCAAACAATACCTCTCTAACTTACTTATATTTCTATTTCAATTGTTCATTAATCCCTGGACAGTGCAGTGAAACAAGCTGAAAGGAAACCAGGCCCTGAATTATTATAGGGTTCTCTTGGCTCAACTCTTTCATTTCAAAATGAGTGACAGTGTAACATAATAGCATTGTTGATGTTGCTCATGTAGCCAAGGGTTATGCAATTCAGAATACAACTGTTAATGATCCGTACAAACATTGCTACATTTAAGATTCATTTAAATTGGAGGATCCCATGGAGCAAGCCCTTATTTTTCTACCCAGATTTGTTTTTCACTATTGTATCATATTCTAAAAAGCATAAGGGTATTCAGATATAAGCATTAACTTGAACCTGTTTAATTAAGAAAAATAATGGCTTAATTGGATCAAAAAAGTGACACAGGAAAGAGGCATTTTTCCCCATAGCACAATTTTTCTACTCTTTTCTTCCCTGTTGCCAACCAATTCCTGGCAACGGGCAAATACATCCACATCCTGAGACAGCATTATCCCTGCCTCTTTACATCAGGTATAAGACAAGAGGAATGAAAACATGACACTGTAACACAAAGTGCAGTTGCCAACACAATGCATGAATGAGTAAACAGGATAACTAAGCAGGTGGCCTGTGGCTTTTCGTTTCCCCAGGCTTGAATCTGTCACAATACTTTCACTAATGAGGACTTCTATAATATCCAAACATCTCTTTAGAGACAGGAGGGCATGTTCAGTGTTGTCAACTCAGTGAAGCCCACCAACAGAGTTAATGCAAGAACAAAATAAAAACTGGAGCAAGAATTATGTAGTGAGAGAACTAAGGAGCCTGAACAGCACTTCATAAAGTTTTTTTTTCTTTACACCTAGCTTTCATTTTCAGCAAAGAATACAAAAACTTCAAATAGACCATTAGATTCTTAAAAATCATGGCATCTTTACTTTCAACCCATTTTTGTTTCAAGGAGCTCAAAATACATACAGTTACATTGTTGATATAAAGTTTCAACACTTACCAGAGGGGAAGCTGTATTAGTTTGTTGCAGCAAAAACAGCGAAGGGTCTTATGGCACCTTAAAGCAGTGGTCCCCAACCTTTTTGGACCCATGGGCACATTTGGGAATTTGAGAAACTGCATTGGGCACCACCACAAAATACCTAATCAGTGGATCACCACTTTGGCATCTAACTGTCACGTCTATGGGTCTTAGGCTGTGTCTTATCCAGCAAAAACCTTTGTTTTGTGTCTACTGGACACTGCAATGTCTCTTTAATAAGGGTCTGGCTGGGTTCACACGATCATCAGGGAATAGAGGCCATAGTGGCTTTTTTGCCCCGCCCCTGTGCATGCCAGTCGCTCGCCACACAATTTTCCTAATTACCTTTGCAGCACACAGTCTGCCATGTTGTCTGAACCCGTGGCTAGCTGTAGGGTACTGGGGGTGGTTAGGAAGCCACCTCCCGCTGTGCCCCTCGCTGGGTTTGGACAACATGGCAAGCCACACAACGCGAAGGTAATTAGGCAAAACACATGGCATGCGACTGGCATGCACAGGGGTAGGGAAAAGAAACCACCATGGCTTCTTTTCCCTGGTGATGGTGTTAACCTGGCCATTGTCTAATTCACCTAATTGCTGGTGGTGCAAAGAAGTTAATACTTCTTTTAAACATATGTTTTGGCAATGTCCAGTAGTTGCTTCTTTTGGGGAGGAGGTTATATTACACAAATAAATTTTGTACTGGTATAGCCTTTAATATTCATTGATGTACACACACTCTTTTAAATTATTTAGCTGCTTCATGGAAATTAACAAATGGAAGGGTAAATGGATTATCTGCACCCTTTTGACAGCTAAAAGACGGATATGACAAAATTGGAAGGATAAATACTCACCTGCTATAATGCAATGGATTGAGGACCTTACAACGCTTTCAATATATGAATGGGTGGCATATAGACGCCACCTTCAAATGGATACTTATTTGGATATTTTGGTTTGCTTTTGTTGAAGCCTATGTATAACTGCTAGAAAGTTGTATGCATTTCATACAAATGCATGTACGTATATTTAAAAAATGGAAAAAATAAAATAAAAATAAAATAAATTTTCAGGTGCCCATGGGCAACACATTGTGGACCCCTTCGCGGGCGCCACTGGAGGTGCCTGTGGGTGCCATGGCACCTGTGGGCACTATGTTGGGGACCCCTGCCTTAAAAACTAAAATTCATTTATTCTGGCATAAGCTTTTGTGGACACTGCATCTGATGAAGCAGACAGTGTCCCCGAAAGCTTATGCCAGAATAAATAGATGTGTTAATCTATAAGGTGCCACAAGATTTTTCGGCACTCAAACGTTCAGTATTTTCTTAGATTTTCTAAAGTGAGCAAGATGCATGATATGGACTGTATAATATAACTAACAGGTACAGCTTACAATAAAATGTTGCAGTGTGGAGTGCTTCTGTTCAGCGTTCCAGCCAGCCAACCATGTCCTTTTCCAGGACACTCCATTCCATTCCCCTTATTTTCTGTTCTCCCTGCCCTGAATCAGTCAGAATTTGATACCTAGATAGCATGCTCACTCAAGTTTGGGGTTTTTTCCACTGCCCCTTTATTTTTTTCTAAAGCAGTTTTGTGCTTCTGCAAACCATGGAGTTCCCCCAAGCTGGCTAATACCTCCCTCCTGTGTTTGGATGGTGCCATTCTGGCCACATAAGGATTGGCACTCGGAGAATCTACCGGTAGTTCATTCTCAGTATATATGGTCATACTCCAGGCAAATGCAATGATGATGGTCAAGAGACATACAACGTTTGGTAAATCAAATGTCTGGAAATTCAGCAAACAAGCCTAGTTGCACTTGTATTAGTTGCTGCCTTGCATTCCAATTGTCACCCTTACAGTGTAATCCTGTACTTTGTTTACTCAAAGTTCCACGGTGTTCAATGATGCTTATTCCCAGGTGAATGTTGTGCATAGGATTGCGGCCTTACTATTGCCACTAGAAGGCTTTTCTGAATTTTATTGGGTAAAGATATGCTGGTGCCAAATTCAGAACACAGATGGGATTTCCAAAGCCCCATGAATGTAAATGCCTTAGTGATGGTATCTCTTGAGACGTTTGTTCTGCATTTGTATATGCAGGCTCTGGGAGCCCAGAATGGATTACACTGCAACTCCTGAGAATTTCTTGCACAATTTTTCCTATGTGCAGCCCCATCCTGGCCAAAAGCCTTATCTACATAACAATTTGATGTTACAGCAGGATACATACAGACAGTATAGCAAAAGCACACCTTTCTTCTGGAAGTAGGCAAAATAATCAAAATACCACTTAGCCTGGTTAAGGAACTACAGAAACAAAGTGGTTTACAGTTTTCATTTATAAAATCAGCACTCATTCATAACTACGTTCCAGTAACAAAATATTTTGCCAGGTCCAATCCAGTTCACTCTTACCTTCCATCAGTCGGGCAAAAGGTTCTGGGCAAGTTGAAGGAATGGGGAGGGCAAGTTTATTCATGGCAACACCATATGCTACTGCTAGGCCATCAATTCCTCTAAATGGTACTTCCCCAGTTAATAGTTCCCAAAGCAACACACCATAGCTATGAAAAGAAGGAAAAAAAGGTTTAGTACCGTACACATTCCCACTCTTAAAACTAACCTATTCCTGGCTAAAAATGGCATTTCTGAAAATCCAGAAAGTAGAAGTCACCATTTTCCTTTTGTCCAGAGCAGAAGACACACACAATGTTTGGTAAATCAAATGTCTGGAAATTCAGCAAACAATCCTAGTTTCAGGCACAGACTACATTAACTTGTAGTCCCTGGATAGCTACAATCTATCTTCAAAACACTTCAAAAGGCATTTTCAGTGCTAACATATATACCTCCACACATCGCTGCCTTTCGAGAACATAGAAGAACGGATGACCTCTGGAGCCATCCAGGCGTATGTCCCAGCAGCACTCATTTTGGTTGTCTTATGCCATTCTCTGGCCAAGCCAAAATCTGTGATCTTCAAGTTCTTGTTGTTCAGGTTTCCATTTTCCACCTTCTCAAGTATCAATACTGGAGCAGAGGGAGAGAGAGAAATTAATGCACGCATAGTGAAAATATAATTCGCCAATCAGCAAAAATGTTTGTCTGCAATTTTTAGATCTTGTACTGTGGGAGAAGGGGGAGCCCTGATTCTGCACAAGCTACTACATATGCCTAAAGAGGCTCTCTGGATCACGGCCTGGCAGGGTAGGATGCATCATCCCTGGCAAGTAACAGGCCAGGCTGAGAAGTAAGAAGCCAAATGGCAGAGCAGCAAGGAACATTCCTAAGAACTTCCAAGGTACAGAGATTTGATCCAACTACAGTGCAGGAACAAAAGGACAACTATATTGCACTGTACACTAAAAGAGCTGGATACAGCAAGCTTACTGGAGATGTAACAACTTTAAAGATTAAAACTGTTCGTGTTCCCCAGCATACTGCCTCTGATACTGGAGGTAATATATGGCCATCATGGCTAGTAGCCATTGATAGCCTTATTCTCCATGAATTTTGTGGGATATTTAAAGTGCAGTCAAAACCAATGGCTCATGTTTCACCAGTTAGTTGGATGAAATGGTTAAGGCCACTGGTATCTTCTAGGGTGGATTCCCTAGAAGATACTCAGTGTGTGTTTAGCTGAGCCTCAGCAGGAAGTGGGCGTAGCTCTCAGCTCCTTTCTCTTCCTGCTGTGACTCTGAATGTGGTAGTAAGATAGTTGCCTCCACGTTGTTCTTACAGCAGCATGTAACCAGAGTTGCTGGTCTGAACTCCATAAGTTCAGACCCCAAGTATTTCCAAATGTACTTTTACCAACTGTAAGAAACGCTTTTAAGCCTACCTGAATGAAACTGCATAATCTGAGTGAGTAAATGTTACTTTTAACTTTTACAAGACTGTGTCTCTGATTATTGTTTTGAGGGAGAGAAAAGGGGGCAAAACCAGGGAAATCCAGTCTGCCTTAAAGCATCCTGGATTACCAAATGCTAACTGGCTAACACAATAGCCAAATCTAAGCTTTTTTTAAGCTGGAAAGGGACTCTACTCTGCTGATCTCACTAATGTGAGATAGGAAGGATAATACTCAACAATATATCCTCTCCTAGCATCTTTTTCAAGTCCCAACAAATTTGTCTAACCCCCATTTAAAGCTGTCCAAGTTGGTGGCCATCACTACATCTTGTGGTAGCAAATTCATTTATTTATTATATTTATACCCCGCCTTTTTTCCTGCAAGGAACCCAAGGTGGCTTACATAATCCTCCTCCTCCTCTCCATTTTATCCTCACAACAACCCTGTGAGGTAGGTTAGGCTGAGAGGCAGTGACTGGCCCAAAGTCACCTAGTGAGTTTCATGGCTGAGCGGGGACTAGAACCCGGATCTCCCGAGTCCCAGTCCAACATTCTAACCACTATGCCACACTGGCTCTTAAATTCCATAATTTAACTATGCACTGTGTTAAGAAGTACTTCCTTAGTGCTTATATCTGTTGTGACTCTCCCACCGGATTTCACTATTATTGTATATATCTCTATCATGTTCCTTCTTTATTTGCCTTTTTTCCTAATCTAAAAAGCCCCAAACATTGTTAACCTTCCCTCATAAGGGAGGTGTTCCAGCCCCTTGATTATTTGGGTTGCCCATTTCTGCACCTTTTCTAGCTCTACAATATCCTTTTTGAGGCACAGTAACCAGGACTGTACACAGTATTCGTCACACCATAGATTTATACAAAGGCATTGTGATACTGCCAGTTTTATTTCGATTGTTTTCCTAATGATCTCCAACATGAAATTTGCCTTTCTGGCAGCAGCAGGGGTTGTTTTCATTGAGCTATCCACTAGGATCTTTTGTCCTAATGTGCATCATTTTACATTTGCTTAAATTGAACCACATTTGCCATTTCAATACTCATTTCCCAAGTTTAGAGAGATCCTTTTGTTTTAAGCACCAGAAATAATTTGGTGTCATCAGCAAAGCTGTCCTAACTAGAGATCATTTATGAATAAATTAAAAAGTACCAGTCCTAATACAGATTCTTGGTTAAATCCACTGTTTACATCCCTCCATTGCGAGAATTGTCCATTTATCTCTAATCACTGCTTCCTTTTCTTTAACCAGTTACTGATCTATAAAAAGGCCTCTCCTCTGATCCTATGACTGCTGAGTTTGTTGGGGAGACTTTGGTGAGGGACTTGGTCCCTATCCACATGTTTGTTGACACTCTCAAAGACCTCCAAAAGACCAGTGAGATTCTGCATACCTTTGCAGAATCCATGTTGATTCATTTTCAGCAAGCCATTTACCTGGTAGAGATTTTAAGCTAATTGGCCTGTAATTATCTGGATCCCACCCTTGGCCCAGATCCCCTTTTAAAAAGTGGTATTACTTTAGCCACTTTCCAATATTCTGGTACAGAGGGTGATCTTAGAGACATGTTACATATTTTTGTTAGAAGATCAGCAATTTCACATTTGAGTTCTCTGTTGAGTCCACTGTTGAGATACCATCTGGACCCAGTGATTTATTTGTTTTCCATTTGTCAATAAGGTCTAGAACGTCATCTCTTATTACCATAAGTTGCCTCAGAATTTCTATCTCCCTTTCTGAAAATACCAGTTCAGGCAAGGGTATCCACCCTGCAGTTCAGATACAAATGAAGACAGACCCAAATAATTCATTCAGCATCTCTACAATCTCCTTATCCTTCTTTAATACTCCTTTAACCCCCCCCTGTCATCCAACAGTCCAACCAGCTCTCTATCAGTTTCCTACTTCTGATGTATTTAAAGAATTTTTAATGTTATTAGTGATATAGTCCCTCAAATCCTTTGGTGTACCTCTTTTCATCTGCTTGCATTCCTTCTGAGCAAATTTGTGTTCCTTTTTATTCTCTTCATTTGGGCAACACTTACATTTTCTGAATGTCTTCAATAGGATCCATGACATTTTCTGAATGTCTCCAATAGGATCCTTCTTATCTCCAATAGGATCCTTGACACCACTATCATGTCCCAAAAGGTCTCATGCACCAACCTCTATGCCTCCCTCAGCTTCTCAGGTAAACTACCTTGGCCTCAAGGGAATGGACTAGCTCCCTGAGGGCCAGGAGCTCACACCCGTAATGTCTGACCAGCAGGAAGACAGTCATACATGTGACACTCTGCAATACACTGGATAACACACATACCCCTGCTATCTTTCTACCATCACAACTATTTTTCTTTATTGGGTTGTTTACCTTAAAAGCTAAAGTGCCTTTAAGTGTACCCAAGAAAGCTACAGGAATCCAGTGCAGACACTGCAGCACTGATGTAATGTGTTCCTGACAAACCACTCTGAGAGAAAGAGGCAGGATGCCAAGTTGTGTACCAGCTGCAGCTTGAAAACAGTAATCAATGGCACCTTGTAGCCAACAAACCACAGCAGTCTACTTCAAGCTTACAAAAAGCACAAGATGACATTCCCCCAAAATATCAACCACCTCAGCAATTGTAGGACTCTTGAATGGAGAATGTCCACTGTATCCACCTCCCCCCCCCCTTTTAAAAAAAGGCATAGGTAGCAGCTACATATTTCCCCCTACTCAATAGTATGCTGAGGATCCTCAATCCAGACCAGGACCCTAGTGTGGGGTGTAGGGGGCTTTAATCCTCTGCCCCCTGCTGTAATTCCAATCCATAGCCTTCCCCCACCACACACACACACACACACCTGCAATTTGCATAGGAAAGAAATCTCCAGTATGCTGCTGTAGTCACTAGTGAGCGGGGGGGAGGGCCCTATATATATATATATATATATATATATATATGAATATTCTGCTTTCTTTCTTCCTTTTGCTCCTCCCCAGTGTGCCTTCTTTTGTGTGCTTTCTTGAAAGCAGATTTTTTTAAAAAGCAAATGCCTTGTAGGGTGACTCTGTTGGTCTGGGGCTATTTTTGTGCTGTGTGACCTCTTGTTAAAATGTGAAATAGCAGGGTAATTACTGAGATGCCAGTTTTGCTAATTTAACAGATAATAAGGGGCTCATGACACCACTGTTAAAAACAACTTCTGTTCACAGGTGTGAGATTGTGCTGTTGTCAGAGATGTTGTGGCAAAACAAGTCTGACATGGAGCAAACTCCTGCATGGACATTGTAACATTATTGAACATTATTCCCACCTATCCTGGATGCTCAGGTCAGCTATCAGCAGTTTAGCATTCTCTCTATATACATAATCTGAAAAGCTAAAAAGTGTTGCAGTCAATAGATGGCTTGGCTGGATACCGCTGTTAAGAACCAATTGCAGAAATTATAGATTGAAAAGGAGTAAGGAGGAAAGCAAGGTCTCTTGGCTTCTTCCTTCAGAGACACTGAGCTGTTGGATTTGGAAACAGGCCCTGAGAGCCAAGATGATCCTTTAAAGAATTGGGGGGGGGGGGAGTTCTCAGTAAGGCAGCATTTGCCAAATAAGGGGCATATAGGAGTGGGGCAGCACAATCCTATGAGGGTGCCTGCAACCCTCCAAACCCAGAGGATTGTGGGTATCTTATGCAGGTGGGAGGAGTGCGGCGGATAGGATATCTGCCATGCTCCCCTCGCCCTCAGAAACATCTAGACGGCCGATTTCGGCTGTCTAGATGTTTTTCCTCTCCTTGTGAGAGGAGACTGAGGCGCCACCAGAATTCCTCAGAATACAGCAGAGCCTCACTCCTCCCCTCCCCACCCCCAGGAACACCCCCCACGGGGGAACCCAAGACGGTCTTCAGTCTGCAGCTGGTGTGGAAAAAAACGTACCAGCTACAGTGCTGTGACCTTGGAAAAGATTTCTGAGGATGCAGGGGCTTCCAGACCCAATCCTATGTCCCCCCAGACAAGGTCGGAGGGACATAGGATTGCACCCTAAGAGGGTTTTAACAAAGGATTAAAAGCCTGAGTAAAAGTTTAGATATTACCCTCCAAGTTAAAGGCATAGAAGGGTTAAAGTTCAGTTGGTCCATCCAGACATTTACTCTGGCTTCAAGTGACTTAGAACTGGATGGCTTTTTATTATGGGACACTAGAATCAAGAGTGTTTAACACCATGGGCAGTATCCAACAGGGCTGCCCCACCTCAGCTGGTTCTATTGCGCTTGCAGCAGTGACCACTTGCACAACAGGGCTTTCGCACTTCCAAAAATTATCCGGGGAATGAGCTGAAATGTTGACAATTATAGATAGAATATTTTATTTTCATGCACAATCGTTTTTATTTCAAATCCGAACAGGTTCTTTTTTCTGAATGTTTGAGCCAAAAATGCATTTCAAATTCCTATAAGCAACATCACATTTTTAAGCACAAGCCTGCATACAGTTGAAGAAATGTGTCAATTCTGCAGTGGCAGTAGCAAAGATCTATGTGCCCATGCAACCTAAGATTTCTCCTGCCCCTGACAATAAGCCTGTATTTTGTTAGTAAACTCAATTTAGTGAGAGACTTTGCAAGAGACCATTGAAAATGAAGTTGCATTTTGCAGGCATGTAGAACTTAATGAACCTGCAGCCAAATATCCAAGGCTCACGAAATATTTCACGTGGGGTGATCAAAACATTTATTTATTTTTAAAGTGTATATCCTGCCCTTCAAGATAACTTCTCAAGGTGGCTTGTACAATAAATAATATGTGAAGGACTGCCAACCGGTCCTTTACTCAAGACCAGAGATCAAAGGTGCAAAACTGCCAGCCTTAGCTCTGCCGTCTTGACCTGATTCTCTCAGGGCCTTGCCCTGGGTCTATACACTGGATTTAGCACTGAACCTCAGAGGAGCCACACACTCTGTGTGGGGTAAAACCAGGAAAGTTTATTTAAGGTAAACAGATTACAACAAAAGATGGGAAATGAGGGAAGGAGAAAAGGTGGAGAGACACTTTGGTATACACAGCAGAGCTACAAAATAACAAAAGCTAGTTCCTTTACTATATAACTACCCAGGCACTCTCTTTACCTGGGGGCTGGTCCTCTTCAGGGCTGCCTCAGCAAAAGCCCTACCCCGCACTTCTTCACGTGCAGACCACAATGAAACCCAAAAGCCGCAGCCACAGTATAGATTCCCCCCCTCCTTTCAGTAGCCCAGGTGTCTTTAGCCAATCAGGATGAACTTCATCTGGGCCAGGCAGGGGAGGGGTGGCTCTTTGCCACATTTGCATGCAAATAGCTGTGGCACCAGGGAGACTCTGCAGCGTCAGGAGCCATCAGAGGAACTATGTACATTTTGCATTTCCCAGCCCCCAGCTGGGATTATACTTGTTTACACGTGAGGAGGTGTGTGTGTGTGTGTGTGTGCGTGTGTGTGGTGCAGGAAACTCTGACGCTTTTTCTCCACAAACTTCTCAAGGTGGCTTCTACAATAAATAATACAAATAAATAAATAGAATAAAAATTGTCAGCAATAAAATCAGCAACCATTTAAGAATGGTTAAGCCTGGGAAGCCTGGGAAAATAAGAAGGTTTTTGCTCCCCTTTTGATGCCTAGGACACAGGCAAACCTCCATAGGCAGGCACCATCACTGAGAAGGCCCCCTCCCCAGTCATCATCTGCCTCACTTCTGGTATCAGATAATTATCTCAGCACATGGGCAGGCTGACATGGAGGCAAGTATTCCTTCAGGTACCCTGGTTCCAAGCCATGCAGGACTTTAAAAGATAAGCACCAGCACCCTGAATTCTGCTCAGAAAGAGCAGGTGGGAAGAGAGAGTTTAACTACTCCCCCTTCCTCACATAATCCCAATAAAAATTGTATTCTACCCCAGAAGCTTCTGTTTGTATCAGGGGGGAAGGCACCAATGGTGTCAAGACTGGGAGGGGGGATTTTATTATTGTATATCCCACCTTTCTTTCAAGGAGCTCAAGATGGTGTACATGGCTCCCCATTTTATCCTCACAAATTAGCTTAGGATATGAGAGGAGCGGGGAGAGGGAGAGAGAATGGTCCAACATCGCCCATTGAGCTCCACAACTGAGTGGGGAATTGAACCTGTGGCTCCCCAGTCCTAGTCTGGTACTCTAACCACTACACCACACTGGCTAAACTCCCCCTACACACACACACACACACACACACACACAGGTCCTGATACTGCTTAAGCCCCCCATGGCTATTATTTCCATTTTAAAATGTGCACATTAACTGTATTTACACAATTAGCATCACATCTACTTTGGGCATTAGGCCAGCCATCATCATCATCATCATCATCATCATCATCATCATCATCTAGCTGCCTCCTTTCATGGCAGGAGCCCTCCCAAGGCAGCATACAACAATATAATAGACATACAATTTCATTAAAATAACAATAAAACCACACACATATGATCAGGGGAAGGCCAGAGTAAACAAGTAGGTTTTCAGAGCCTTCCTAAAAGCCTACAATGTAGAGGTCTGATGAACCTTCAATGGCAACTGCAACCACATGGTCTTCACACTTTAGGACCTGACGCATAAACCCTTCTCAGGCTAAGTACAAACACTTAAAAACCTGAGGAGAGGGTCAAATGAAACCTTTTCCCTACCAATGAGGGAAAAGATTAATACAGGTTATTAAGGATCTATTTTAAATCTATGATACTGTGGGTACAAATGTGTGTGTGTGTGTAGATTTAACAGTAATGCAGGTTAATAACGCCAAGCTGACACATAGGATTTGGGTAGCAAACAAAATAAAAATAAGTTTATTTTAATTCTCAAAATCTTAGTTCCAGAAAATAACTTTAAACCTGCCTACACCAAACACTTTGTAATTAACCTAAGTCCCTAGAACTCCAAATACTTTCACTCTTCAGACAAGCACTGATTTCTCTCAAAACTCCTGACAGACAAGACACAAATAACTGTAAGAAGGAAAAGACAACGACCCGACTAACCTAACTCCCAACTCCCAACTCTCTAACTCTTTCTCAACACACGAATCTTGACATCACTCAAACACCCCTTATATACTCCTCTCCCCAACCTTTCCAAGACATCACAAACCACACCCACTCAGTTCAACATTCTATACTCACTAAACATATTAACGCAGACATACACCAGGGAACTGAATTGTGGGGTTACGCCACAGCAACCCATTCCAAGGTGTGGGGCAAATGTAGAAAAGGCCCTCTCTTGGGTATTTGCCCACCTTACAGCCCTCAAAGGTGGGCAAGTGAGAAGGACCTCTCTTGCTGTTCTTAAAGTGTGGGCAGGCTGATATGGATGAAGGTGGTCAAGTAATTTGGTCCCAAACTGTTTAAGGCCTTAAAGGTCAAAACCAGCACTGTAAATTGAGCATAGAAATGTACCAGTAACCAATTTAGCTGGCACAGTATAGGCATTATATGAGCTGACTGCCTCACCCCCACCAACACTAGGGCTGCTACATTCTGCACCAGCTGAAATTTCTGAGCCATCTTCAAAGGCAGCCCCACTTACAGCGCATTACAGTAGTCTATCCTGGACATCACCAGTGTATGGAAAACCAAGGCAAGGTTCATCTTCTCCAGATAGGGCTGCAGCTGGCATACTAGCCTAAGCTGGTAAAATGCACTCCTGGACACTGCAGCCACCTGAGCTTCCCCAGTTAATGCAGAGTCCAGGAGGACTCCCAGACTAACACTTGGCCTTTTAGGGGGAGTGCATCCCCATCTAAGACCATTCATAGACCTCCAACCACAGTACTTGGTTTCCCAACCCTTAGTATCTCCGTCTTGACTGGATTAAGTCTCAGCATGTTTACCCTTATCCACGCCAAAACAGCCTCCAGATACTGGTTCAAGAGTTCCACAGCCTCCCTGGGATGTGCAGATGGAAACAAGAGGAAGAGCTGAGTATCATCTGCATACTGATGACACTTTAGCCCAAACCTCCAGAAGACTTCCTGCAGTAGTTTCATGTAAATGTTAAAAAGCATGAGTGACAGGATGGAGTGACAGGCTAATGGCCATGGGGTAGAACAAAAGTGCCCTAGCACCACCTTCTCAGACTGCTCCTCCAGGAAGGACCAGAACCACTTTAATACTGTGCCTCCTAAGCTCAACCCAGATATTTATTTATTTATTATATTTATACCCCGCCTTTTTTGATCTAGATCCATGGTCAATTGTATCAAAATTTGCTGAGAGGACCAGAAGAACCAAAAGGATTGTACTCCCCACATCCATTCCCCAGTGTAAGTCATCAACCAGGGTGACCAAGGCTGTTTCCATCTCATAAGGCTGCTTGAAGTTGCAAGGCCAACACACACTCCAGCACCTTGCCCAAGAATGGCAAATTTGATAAAAGGAGGTAATATCCAAAGCCATAGGATTACCACTGCTTCATTCAAAGCTTCAGGAACCTCACCATCCCTCAAGGAGGCACTGACTACCTCAGAGGTCCAGATCTCCAGTCCAGTTCTGGCAGATTTCACAAGCCAGGATGGGCAAGGATCTAAGGAGCAAGCAGTAGGCCTCAGTCCTCCAAGCAGTTTGTCCACATAGATTTCATAGATCATAGAGTTGGAAGGAGCCTACAAGGCTATCGAGTCCAACCCCCTGCTCAATGCAGGAAACTAGAGGAGGGGTCTCCCATCCAAGGAATAACCAGGCTTGACCCTGCTTAGATTTCCACGCTCAGGCAAGCTGAGCCAGCATAAGCCACAGGCATCTTCAGGTTGTACAAGCTGAAAGGTATAACATGACTACATGATGCACTAGCGCCATCCATTTTAGACTCTGTAAAAACAATGGCATCAAAGTTGGCATAGATATGAGTGATTTTATCAACAAAATGTCTAGCAAATTGCTCATAGCAGGACTTTGAGGGTTCAGGTTGCTGTATTCTAGAGCCTACACCCAAGAGGCCTTTAACCACCTAAAAAAGCTCTGCTGGACAACACTGAGCAGATACAATGGTGGTGGAGAAGTAAGATTTCTTCACTGCCATTACCACTAAGAATAAGATCATAAATGGATTCCTTCTTGTGTTCAATTGTATTCATCATGAGTCTTCCACCATTTGTGCTCTAATCACATTGCCCTCAGCTCCTCAGAATACCAAGGAGCTGACATGGTTCTACAACTGGGTCGAGGATGTTCAGGAATGATCATATCGATAGCCTGGGTCATCCCCTCATTCCAAGTGGAGACCAGGGCCAGATCTACACTACATGGTATATTGTCAAGGTAGCATTACAGTACTGCTATATTCATGTTCTGCAGTCACTACTCACAGCACACACTTCATTAAATGTACCGCAGCCATTCTGTTTTGCCACCCCGCACCTAAACTCCACAGCGGTAATACTGGGTGTTGCCTTGCACATGCAGCAGAAATGGCCCTTTAAGAGAAAGATGTTTTGTTATTTGATTCATCATCTATATGTAGGAATGAAGGAGCAAAGGAGCGAACAAGTGCACAAACAAGTTTGTTTTTTAAAGGGGAAAAAAGTTCCTCCTGCCCCTCACAAAAACTTGTGGAGAAGGAAAAGGGAAGAGAATGGGAGGCTGTGCTGCTCCTGCCACCGTGGGGTGAAGTCAGTAGGATCAGCACACCCATTCCCCTCCACCCAAAACCAATTTCCCAAAGCAGTCTTCCTCCCGTGTGATGTTTCCCAAGCATAAGCTCCACTGAAATCAATGTGATTTACTTCTGAGTAAGGCCACTAAAGATAATGTGATTTACTTTTGAGTAGACATTCTGAGAGAAGCCATGGGGAAGGAGGGCAATGAGAAAGCAATCTCGGAGTTGCTGCTGTTTCGCCAAAACCCCGATAGGTCCTATTCACTTTGTGATTTACTTCTGAGTAAGGCCACTGAAGATAATGTGATTTACTTCTGAGTAGACATGCATTTTGGCTCAGTTACCGCTAGTTGTACTTTGGGGCAGGGGGTTGAAATGTGCATTTACTTTTTCAAAACGGAGGGGTGGGGAGGGGGGAAGCACTTACTCTTCAGTTCACTTTGCAAGAGAGAGAGGCCATGGGGGGAGAGGGAAAGCAGCGGGAAAGCAATCTCTGCTTTGCTGAAGCCCTGATACAGCTTTGGGAGACAAAAGCTGAATGTTCCCCGCCGCTCAAAAACAATTGGCTAACATAGCTAAGGACAATTTCTTAGCCACACTGAGACAGGCAACAACAGCGCCCAGTGAACACACATAGCCGTGTACTGCTATAGTGAATTGCAATAACAGGAATATAGTGCATGGGCCTGTGGCTTACGCTGGCTCAGCTTGTCTGAGTGCGGAAAGCTAAGCAGGGTCAGGCCTGGTTATTACTTGGATGGGAGACCCCTCCTCCCTAGCTGGTTCCCTAGCTGGTTCACAGCCCTAATGTGTGACTACCATCAGAAGGTTCGCAACTGTCCTGTTTCAGACATCAAGGATATAATGGACCAGACATCATGGCAACCCTTAGATTAAGATGTTGTGCAATAATGCTAGAGCATCAGCGGGCTGGGGAGTCTCACAAAGGTATACACATAGAAATTGGACCCTTTATTTGCCCAGTCTGAAACAGATGTGGTTGCTTTGGTAGTTTCCTGCATTGAGCAGGGGGTTGGACTCGATAGCCTTGTAGGTTCCTTCCAACTCTATCTATGAAAACTATGAAAAATCATAATAAAGGTAGTCCAGGAAATTACGGAACAGAGGAACTAGGACACAAGACAAATGCAACCAGAACTGAAAAGTGAGTGCATTGTGTGCTCCACAAGTCACAGAAGCTATCCGGTACTGCAATAGCCATTAGGTGTAGATCTGGCCCAGGACCTTGGCAGGATCACTGGTTAAGCCTGCAGGAAAATATGCAAGAGACCTCAGAAATCCATCCAAATTCATCAGCCTCTGGGGCAGACCATCAAACTTGGTCCTCCACCCCTACAGAGGTTACTGGTAGCTGAAATAAGCCCACAGAAGTCACTAGCCTGCAAAAATGTATACTAGCCTGCTGGGGGGGGCATGCTGGGTGTGGAGGAAGAACAGAGCATTCTATCCCTTCTCGGCCAGCCACCCTACTCACTCACCTGAATGTGATTCCATGATGCCAATGACTACAAGGCAAGTCTTTAAATATAAGGCTGCAACAAACTCATCCAGTAAAATACAACCAAGCACAGCTCTGGACACTACCCTTGACTATAGTACAGACTTAGCTGTGCCCACATTGAAATGGATAAGAGCGATTTTATCTTGAAATGTTTAGCAAGTGTCACAGCCAAGGGTTCCTTCACCTGAACCACTCAGAAAATTTCTGCTGGACAGCATTCTGAGGACACATTTATAGTGGAACCTTATGGGAACATTCACACGTCACACTAACCCAGTGCTTCTCAATTATTTTCTGTCATGCCCCCCCTAGGAAGAAGAAAACATTTCGCGCCCCCCGCGCGACTGTAAATAGTATCATTTGTCTATAAAATTGTTATAAGTACACCTCTGCATAACACTGTATCCTTATTAACGTATAAGAGAATAAAAAAAGAAAGAAATGTGGATCAATTTACAACAAAGAATAGCTTTATTAACTGTAGCAGAAAAGATTTAAAGGAGCACAGGATTTAAAGGAACACAATATTAAAAAAAACTTTTAACTGAGGTCAAACGAGCCCCCCTTTACGGAGCCTCGCGCCCCCCCTGGGGGGCCCGCCCCACTATTTGAGAAGCACTGCACTAACCCAACCTGGCAATAAGCCACGGTGCGTTGATTGTTGGCAAAACAACCAATGGTGCATCCAACAGATGATTGGGCTCACTGTGGGTTGTTCGCCCCCTTCCTCCAACAGGTATCCCAGGGGTCTTTGCAGGAGGACCAACTTGACTACTCTCCCCTGCCGCGATTACGAGCCCTTTATCGCTCATTGCAGCTTCCCCCCCCCTTTAACTCCCCCCCCCCGGAGACTGCAATCTGGGGGAGAAGGAGGCATGGGCAACCCATGGTGAGCCTGATTGTCTGTCAAGTGCACCATGGGTTGTTTCATGAACAACCCACCCTGCGTAGTTTATTTGCAGCATGGGTTGTCATGATGTGCGAACCTCCCCTATTTCTTTTTCACTGCTAACGCTGTCTCACAATAGGCTCAGTAATGAAATCTTACTTGTGTTTGGTTGAATTCACATTGAGTTTTTTGTGCTACTTGCCTTTCAGCCGTTTCCCTAGCTGGTTCACAGTCCTAATGTGTGACTACCATCAGAAGGTTCGCAACTGTCCTGTTTCAGACATCAAGGATATAATGGATCAGACATCATGGCAACCCTTAGATTAAGATGTTGTGCAATAATGCTAGAGCATCAGCGGGCTGGGGAGTCTCACAAAGGTATACACATAGAAATTGGACCCTTTATTTGCCCAGTCTGAAACAGATGTGGTTGCTTTGGTAGTACATTGATTGCTTTGGTGGCACAGTACAATTTCCAATTACTCCTATGGAGATTACTCCACTGAGAGCTTTACAGAGAAAGATAAAGTGTTTAATATGTGGGGTAAGCTTCAGTGTTGGCAGCCAATTAATGTAGTTCAGAATAAACTTGTTCTGGATTGGGCTAAGCCCATCACAGATCTATTCTAAACTAAGAGTAGAGCTATGCCAGCCTTACTTCACTGAAGTCATTAGCCTGTGGAAAGGGGTTGTTTTTTCTTTGTTTTTTGCTATCCCACCTAACAACGCGTATCTATGTTGGCTATTCATAACATAAAAAGAAACAAAGAATTTCTTCCTACTTGATGGCAATGCTTACTTGTTACATGTTTACAAACCTGAAGTACACCTTCAAAAGCAAACATGCACTAGAAGTCCCAGCTGTTGCCTCTCCATTGCAATGCAGGGGGGTGGGGGTGGGGGTGGAGAGATTTGCAAGGAGCAGCAGGAGTCAGGGGACTGAGCTTTCCCTTGGCACTTTCCCCAAAGCCAGGCCTATGAGTGCCTGGTATTCCAAGCCCCACATTAGCTGCCGAAAAAGCTAGCGAAGCACTTTCTTCCAAGTGTTACCTTTAAGAAAACTTTACTCCTAAGGATGCATGCATTGCAAAAAGCTAAAATGAAAGACTGCCTTAAAAAACAAGCAAAAACAAAGTTACTATCACCACCATTGTAGAGTGGAGAGTGTTTGGTGCCTGCACTGCTACACTATGGCACATAGTAAAAAAATGGACAAGCTCCTGCAATCTTTTACAGCCCCAAATTTGGGAGTTGGGGAGGGGAGGCACAGCATAAGGTCATACACAAGGAGAGAGGCAGTGTCCTTGCAGCCACAAGTTTTGGCTTGGCTTCTAAGGAAAGCAAAAAATGTGCCCCCCTTATTATTTTATTTTTTTTCTTTATTATAATTATATCCCACCTTTTTTCCTCTTGCAAGGAACCCAAGGTGGCTGACATAATCCTCCCCCTCCTCCTCTCCATTTTACCCTCACAACAACCCTGTGTAGTAGGTTAGGCTGAGAGTCAGTGACTGGCCCAAAGTCACCCAGTGAACTTCATGGCCAAGTGGAGACTAGAACTTGGATCTCTCTTGACACAGATATACTTGCAAGAACTATGGTTGAGGACATGCCACAGTTTCCTGTCCAAACGGAAGGAAAAATGTTACTATCCACACTGCTGTAGTTCTACCATAATTTGTCAGAAACGTTACCTTACATATATTGCAGTATGATGCAACTGCATCACATATATTCAACTAATTAAATAGTTTGCACGGACAACATTATTCAGTAGTGATGCTCTCTGAGCCAAAGAGACCACAAAGTGAGCACACCTTATGAAGGCCCTATTCTCTAATCTAACTCAAATAGGCATCTCCTTAACGCAAAGGGCAACAAATATCTAAGCAGCAGTGTTAAGACAAAATTCTTCCCAAGGTCAGAGGGATTTAACACACATTGACAGCTAGCATCCCACTAATTATACTGGAAACTGACAGAGAGCAGATTTGCTAAGAGGTTTATTCTTGCTGTTTTTTAATTAGTTACACCTTGGCTGCAACAGGGTTATTTCTCCATGGTTAATGAACTTCACTTTCAACCAGTCTTAGCACTCCCCACAAATTTTAAGAAGCAAGTTGCTGTTGAACATACAAGTTATAGGAGAGTTTCAGCAATATCCTTTCTATGCTTACTTCTATATCTTTTCTTTAAAGTCTTGACCATCCCTACCCCCTCCAAGGATATCTCCTATCTTCCCATGAAATGGGCAAACATTAACTTGATTTGTGTATATTGAGTGACTTACCCAGAGTAGAAGAACGGTGTCAGAACAAGGCTGAAGACAGTGGAGTCCAAGGACTTCTTTACATGTTGATTCTTTAGCAAGTATATGCTAGACTGGGGGTGCACAACCTGCGGCTCCCCATGGCCTTATATGCAGCCCTCCACAAGGCTAGCCTTCTCTCTACCCCATACTCCAGAAATCCTAATACGGATCGCTCTTTTCCTGCCACTGCTACCCGCAAGAAAACATCAATCTGTATTAGGATTGCTGGGGAAGGGGGTGGAGAGGTGGCTCTCTACTTCCTCCCCCTACCCCCAGCAATCTGCATACAGATTGCTCTTCCCCTGTGCTGCTAGCAGTGAGGAAAGAGCACCCTATATCAGGATTGTGTGTGAGGGGGTGCATATAAGGCCCCAAGACATTGCGTGTGGCGCTCAGGGATGAAAAAATTGTGCACCCATGTTAGACCCATGTTTTGTACCTGACAGAACTTTAATATTCAGTAGCTACAATACTTGCATTTTATTTTTAACCACATTTACAGAAGTACAATTTCAACTCCCCATTCCCCCTTTCCCCACACCCTTCCCATCCACTCCATACTAACTGCTCCTGTTCCCCCCCCTTGAACCAAAAATACAAAGTTCTCTCTCCCCGCCACACCACTAATCATACACACCCTTTATTGTGTGTATGATATGTGTTTGTGCATGTGATATATTTATAGATATATCATAGCAAAAATAGGGTGGGTGGTTGAGACATCAGAATGAAAATTTGTTAGGGCGCAATCCTATTGCCACCACCCTCGATGCATGTAAGTCTCTGAACTCAAGAGGCTTATGTGCATCCAGCGCTGGGTGTGAGTAGCAGCAGCAGCGGCAGCAATTTCCACCGCTCCACGCCTCATGCCCTGCATTTCATCTAGACAGCCATTTTCAGTCTTCTAGATGAAGCTCTTTGGAGGTGGAGGGACGGAGGCCGGGGTGTCATTTGGATATGGCATAAGTGGTTGGCCCTAGCCTCCTTCCCTCTCTGCCCCCCCGGCACACCCCCTTTCCTCCTCTTCAAGGCAAATTTATGACCTCAGGGAGGCAGCCGGCATGGTTTCATAGATTTCATAGAGTTGGAAGGAGCCTACAAGGCCATCAAGTCCAACCCCCTGCTCAATGCAGGAAACTAGAGGAGGGGCTCCCATCCAAGTAATAACCAGGCCTGACCCTGCTTAGCTTTCCACACTCAGACTTTCCACACTGAGCCAGCGTGAGCCACAGGCCTGTTCTTTCCGTGCTGGCTGAGGGGGGCAGGGGCTTTGCATTGGGAGTCCCAGCTCTGAACTTGCAGGACTTCAGAGCTTGAGCTCCGAAGAATCCTATGGCCCCCTCAGACAATGTTGGGAGGCCATAGGATTGCGCCCTTAATGTATTTTAAATATATGCACTGTTGCTAGGTTTTATTTTGGTTTTCATTTTATACAGTACTGTAGTTTTAAACTTTTCTATTATATTTTATTGTGTTGTATTTTATGGTTTTGATTGTTGTGAACTGTCCAGAGAGCTTCAGCTATTGGGTGGTATAGAAATGCAGTAAGTAAATAAATGAATATACAAAGTGATTTACTTTCTCCTCCAATATCCATCTAGGATATTTGTTCCACAAGAGTCTCACAAAGCTATACCAAGTTTGTACTATGCTTCCTCACTGTTCCATGTACTCTCTCTCTCTTTCGAAGCCTGTCCACTCATTGTAGGGCTATTCCATATTTACAATGCTGGAGGAGACATTTAACTATTAATGTTGCTACACATACTAAAAAAATATCTAGGTATAATATGTATGAAGTTCTTGGATACAGAACTTACCAGATTCATTCTCCTGCCAAACTGTTATTTGACAAAATACATGAAGCTGCTTTAAGTGTTGTAGTTTTAGTCTATACATAACCGAGGTCCATGAACATATGCCCACTAAATGTGACTTTAATCCCTTCTTTACATCCTTTATTTCAAGAGCAATTGCTAACATGCCTTTTACAAATAGTAAGTTATTCAGATTTATGCACACATTATTCCAACTGAGATAAAAGGTTTAACTGCCTACCCACTCCTCCACCCGCCTGCATGCCACTGCTGCCAATGTTACCCTCCCACTTCTGGTAGTATCCCAGGGATCAGATTGGCAGCAGGAATAGACCAGTATATATATGCAGCCTTCACAGAGCAGCCCAGTGTTAAAGAAGGCTACATATGTGGCTCTGCCTCAATGGCAGTGGACCATTTTTACTTGTCTTAAATGATCAAACAACTGATAAGTTACAGATCTGGTTAAAAGCATTTATAGATCATAGAAATCCTGAAATCTGGACTCAGTTGAGTTCTTCTGAACATCACAGATGGATGATATGCTCAATTCTTGTAGAAATTGGGTAGAGGGGGAAGGCAGGAGAAGGGAAGGGGGAAACTGAATATGTTTGCCACTGCCAGCTCTAATAGTCAAATGAGCAAGGGCAATTAATCTTCTATCATCTCCTCAACTCTGTCCTATGTGGTTAAGGTTTTCCCACACATGACAGAAGACACAACTGACAAGAGTGTCCTAAAAGAAAGAAGACGGCAAGAAAGGAAACCCACTAGATCTTCCCCAACCTGGTGCCCTCCAGAGGCTTTGGACTACAACTCCCAGCATTCCTGACCATTGGCCATGCTAGCTGGGGTTGACGGGAGCTGAAGTCCAAAACATCTGGAGAACACCAGGCTGTGAAAGACAAAGGAGAAACTTCTAGTAGAAGGCTCTACTCTAAACAAAAGCTGTTTTTCTTTCAGTTTTGTTTTTGTTATTAGCAGTTCCTTAAGAGTAGGTCTAGTGTGAAAGTTACACCCCCTCTTCACTTCCTTCCACCCTACCCATTAATTCTATTCTCAAGCTTAATTGGTTGGAATACATTTCTGATTGCTAACATTTCATCAATACTGTCAACCTGGTCATGCGTAAGCGTAACTGCTCTCACATATTACTTTAGAGTTTTCTTTATCCCCAGTCTCTGAAAGCTATTGACATCACACTCCAAACACCCTCTATATTCTCCACTTACTGTTGCTGGACTTCAGATCCCGATGGATAATAGGAACAATTGCTTCATCATGCAGGTAGTTCATTCCTCCAGCAATCTGGACAGCCCAGTTCACCAGTATGTCTGGTGGGATCCTTTTACCAGACAGCACCCTATTTAGTGACCCTCCACGGGCAAACTCCATGATTAAGCAAAGGTTCGGTTCCTTTAGACATACACCTTTAAGGGCAATTATGTTGGGATGTTTTAGCATAGCAAAGAGCTTGGCTTCTTGATGGACATTCTCAATAGCCTCACTGATGTCTTCATCTGGATCATAGCGAGCTGCCTTAACAGCAACTTCCTCTCCAAGCCAAATTGCACGATAAACCTTTCCAAAGCCTCCTATGCCAATGATTTCCTCCAGAAGCAGCTCAGAGAAGTCAATCTCCAGCACTAGAAATAGAAAAATGATGATATCTAAGTTCTGACAAGATTACCTATTCACACAATATTTAGCATCAGCTTCATTCTTTGCCTAAAATAATCCAGCCATGACATTTTAATTTAACAGATTAGCCTCATACTTACCCAATACCATTTTTTTGGTCATTTCATTCCTGTACCCTTATCACTGTTAGTATTTCTCTAGTGGTATCATGACAGTGTCTTACATTTGTACACAATTCTGTTGTAAACAACTACAATTTTATTCATTGATTTAATCTTATTTATAGGCTGCACTATGGCAAAAGTACTCTGGGCAGCTTACAAGACAAGAAAAATGTAAAATAAAGCATGAACAAAGGTTTCACACAGAAATACCAATAAAAAGATGCAACATGGTTCACAATTAAAGCTTATCTCATCTAGCAATAGCTACAGTTATTAAAAAAAAAAAAGTCTTCTCTCCACACTGTTATTTTTGTCAGCATCATCAATTGTGCTAACTCAGATTAACATGACACTGTAAATATCCCCCATTTAAAAAAGCTCTGTAAATGTGGAGGTCTCCTTTTGCTGCCCTATAAAAATGAACAGCTGCCAACAGCCTATCCCAATTTGCTCCAAGCAGACAGAACATTTTAAACTTTTCCTTTAACTGGCCAAATGCCACACACAGCCTCTTAGAATATCAAGCCATATTTTATGGCACTCCAAGATTGCAACATGATATAGCACATATACTGCAAGAAATGGACAGAACTATGGCTAGTTTTGCTAAGAAACTCCTAGGCAAAGACAGCAACATTATTAACAGCTTTTTTATATTTCAACTCACCCTATCATCTAGGACTAGATTCATTTTAAAGCCACAGATGCACATGGCATGGTTACCTCCAGGTCAGTGGTGCAGCTAGGGCTGGAGCTTGGGGCCAAAGTCCAGAACCCTGCAGACCAGGGCCCCCAAATGACCACCCAGAGAGTGACAGGTGATGGAGCCAGCAAACAGGCCCAGCATCAGAACCTGGACCAGCTTAGGTACATTGGGGACCACTGGGGTGATGCTGGTCGCTTCCACATCCTTCCCTTCTTATGTTTAAAAATGTTTTCTAATCTGGGGTATGTGGTTACTCATACACTTTTTATTAATCATACTTTTAAAATATATTATCCTCTTCTACAACAAAAGTAAATGTGTTTAGCATCAGAGCAGGAGAAGCAAACTCCCTTTTTTCCTATAGTCATGATGGTGCCATGATTTAACTGAATTTAAAGTGTGACGCTGTACATGTTCAGAGTATTCCTTTTGAAATGGTAGACAAACCGTTTTAAAAACATTTGTTTGATCTAATATATCAGGAATGCAGCAGTGTTAAACCATGGGATAGAGGAGGGAGGGGTTGGGGAGAAGAAGAATATTACTTTTATTTATTTTTACTTAATAGATTTATATATTGCTTACCATATTTAAAAGTATCTCTAAGTGATTTACCAAAAAAAAATACATTAAAATACATTGTGATATACATTAAAATACATAATATTTGCTATAACATTTATATAAAACATTAATAAAAACATTTAAACCAATACAACTCCATAATAACAAATAAACTGGGCAGCATACACATGGCCATCTAAAGCCCCTGCCCCGTAAGACCATTAAGTCCAAGGTCTAAAATTACCTAGCTGCACCACTGGCAGTGATGTTATTATTGATGTCTGGCCCCAGATCCTGTTTTCAGAGGCAGAGCACCCTTGAACACTGTAATAGGAGGGAGGATTTGGAACTATTATGTGGGTTTCTGAAGGATGAGTAGCTTTACTTTTCAATGTTCAGTCCAGAGTCTAAAATTTGACCTGGTGCTGAATGGGGTACATTTGCCCCTGAAAGACCAGGTTCGCAGCTTGGGGGTCATTCTAGACTCCCAGCTGTCCATGGAGGCTCAGGTGTCAGCTGTGAGCTGGGCGGCACTGTATCAACTCCATCTGATACGGCAGCTGCGCCCCTACCTTCCTAATCATCTGCTCCCGTCAGTGGTTCATGCCTTGGTCTCCTCTCACCTAGACTACTGTAATGCGCTCTACGTGGGGTTACCCTGGAAGACGGTTCGGAAGCTACAGCTGGTACAGTACGCGGCGGCTCACCTGGTTAAAGGCAGCCACTGGCGGGATCACATCACTCCAGTGCTCAAGGAGCTGCACTGGCTATCAGTTGCTTGCCGAGCTGAATTCAAGGTGTTGGTTTTGACCTTTAAAACCCTATATGGCTCCGGTCCAGTTTATCTCAAGGAGCATCTCCAGCAACACCAAGTAGGCCGCTCAACAAGATCTGCCACAGACGGCCTTCTCCTTGTCCCTTCAGCCAGAGCAGCTAGACTGGTGGGTACTAGGAAGAGGGCCTTTTCTGTGGTGGCCCCCATACTGTGGAACTCTCTCCCTAGTGACCTCCGCCATGCCCCCTCTCTGCTGAGCTTCTGCCGCTCACTAAAAACATGGCTGTTCAGGCAGGAATATGGGGTGGGCTAAGATTTTAAAATGTTATACTGTTTTAAATGTATTTTATTCTGTATTTTATCATGTTGTACATCGTGCAGAGTGGCCGGGTTGCTGGCCAGATGGGTGATCCATAAATGGAACAAATAAAATAAAATTTCTAAAATAACCTAGCTGCACCACTGTTTCAGGTTAGGCTACTGTAATGCATTCTATGTAGTGCTGCCCTTGAAAAGTGTCTGGAAACTGCTGTTATGCAAGATATGCCAGCAAGGGCATGGGAGCATGGTCATATTACACCACTGTTATATCAAATGCGTTAGCTCCTTATTTGTTTCTAACCTCAATTCACAGTGTTGGCTCTTACCTCTGAAGCCCTAATGTTGGAAGGATTATTTCCCCCTGCAAGAACCTTCAACATGATGCTCTACCCTGTGAGATATGGAGGATAGGAACACATAATCAGGTCTTCTTGACATCAGCACCCAGATTATGTAACTCAATACCCAGGGAGGTCTAGCTCTCCACCTCCTTGAATGTGTTCAAACAGAAAGTTAAAATGGTTTTGTCTGAACACATATTTTATGGCACTGCTTGATGTTTATCTATTGCTCTGCTGCTTCTCTGGTTTTCCATACTGATTGAGTCTGATTTATTATAATTTATTACAGGTATTTTTAATACTAACCATTCAGTCATTTTCTCCAAGCAGTTTACAACAGGAACATCTCCTTGAGTTCAGTGGGAAACTCATGAACATGCAAATAATAAATCAGAGAAATACTGCTCGGCTGATGTTCTCAAATAATTCCAAGAAAGCAGTAAACACTGTTTAACCCCACAGCCCCAGCAGTTCTTAAAGAAGCCCCAGCAGTATACCAGGATGAAAGGTATAAAAACCCATACGGAAACTGCAACATGACCAGTAAGTTTCTCCTTCATATGGGTGGTTAATTATACTAAATGAAGTCATAGAATCATAGAAAGGTAGAGTTGGAAGGGGCCTACAGGGCCATCAAGTCCAACCCCCTGCTCAATGCAGGAATCCAGGTCAAAGTATCCCTGACAGATGGCTGTCCAGCTTCACCTTGAATGCCTCCAGAGTGGGAGAGCCCACCACCTCTCCAGGTAGTTGATTCCATTGTCTTATTGCTCTGACAGTCAGGAAATTTTTCCTGATGTTTAGGTGGAATCTGGGTTCCTGTAACTTGAGCCCATTATTCCGTGTCCTGCAAACTGGGATGATCGAGAAGAGATCCTGGCCCTCCTCTGTGTGACATCCTGTCAAGTACTGGAAGAGTGCGATCATACCTCCCCTCAGTCTCCTCTTCTGAAGGCTAAACATGCCCAGTTCTTTCAGTCTCTCCTCATAGGGCCTAGTTTCCAGTCCCTTTATCATCCTTGATGCCCTCCTCTGAACCCTCTCCAGTTTGTCTACATCCTTCTTAAAGTGTGGTGCCCAGAACTGGACGCAGTACTCAAGATGAGGCCTAACCAGTGCTGAGTAAAGGGGAATTATCACTTCCCGCAATTTGGAAGCTATACTTCTATTAATGCAGCCCAAAATAGCATTTGCCTTCTTTGCAGCCACATCACATTGCTGGCTCATATTCAGTTTGTGATCTACCACAATTCCAAGATCCTGCTCACTTGTGGTATTGTTGAGCCAAGTGTCCCCCATTCTGTAACTCTGCATTTGGTTTCCTCTCCCTAGGTGCAGCACTTGGCATTTATCCCTATTAAATTTCATTCTGTTGTTTTTGGCCCAGCGCTCCAGCCTATCGAGGTCACTTTGAATTTTGTTTCTGTCTTCCAGAGTATTAGCTGTCCCACCCAACTTTGTGTCATCTGCAAATCTGATAAGCATTCCCTGTACCTCCTCATCCAAGTCATTAATAAAAAGTCCATTAAGTCCATCTGATCAAGAGCCATCACTACTGAAATCTCACTGAATAGATACAAGAAGTAGAATTCTGAACTCTAACTAAAAGAGTCACATAGAAACTTTGTGTTGAAAGAAAAACAGGAAATTGTGTGCCAGTATCAAGAAATGCTATTGGCAGCTAACATAATCTCTTCATATACTTCTACAGTAGGGAAAAGGAAGTTGAAGCATGCCATAATAAGACAGATAGCAGGAGTCCCTACTTAGACATCTGAAGAAATGCTCACATAATTTCTGTAAGTCCTTTGCTAAGTAATTTCAAGAGAAGTTGAGAGTTCTATTAAAATGTACTGCGTTGATGTAAGATACTGTGAGGCAGGGGTAGGCAACCTGGTACCCTCCAAATGTTCTGGACTACAATTCCCCTAATCTGACCATTAGTCATGCTGTCTTGGGCTTATGTGAGCTGTAGTCAAAAATGTGTGGAGGGCACCAGGTTGCCTACCTTTGCCATAATACATACACTAAAAATTTATTCAATATTCTCTCAATACCAGTGGGAAACTAAGGTTCTGAACCAAAGGGTGCTGAACGGACAGCTCCTTTGGTGATATATTTCCAGAAAGGTTGCAAACAGCAGCTGAACTGCATTTTCTCAACATTCAAATGTACAGGTGGTCTGAACCTCACTATTTTTGTATGCTGAAAAGCCCTCTAATCACTGGTGTATGATTTACGTAGGAAAACAGCAACATTTGCTTAAGAGAAAAGACATACACATTCATGCATGCACAAAAAAGCATGGACATTCAAAGTTAAGAGCCCTGCTTTAACTTTTACAAGCAGTAAAGATGTTCTATGATTACACACACCATATTAATTTACAGTTTGGGCCTTGGCACCCATATTATCTGTGGTCTTTCAGAACCCAATCCTTCTGTTTCCCCAATACCACCTCAATACAGCTGCTCTCACGGCCATATAATATCCAAGTTATGCTGAAGGCTATGCTGGGAATGTACCTTCATAATGGAATAAGTGGGAAAGACCAGTCAATGTAGTTTCATAAACATCCAATCTAAAAACTTGCTTCATCCCCAGCCCTTTTGGGGTTTCTATGCTTTAGTATGAACAGGAGGGGGGAAATCCCAAACGTTGCTGAGTGTGGTCTGTGTTGATTATTTATTAGTTGTAAAAAGCTCTAATACTTGTCTAAAGTACTCAATAAAATAAGGTTTTCGTATATGTCTGTAAACAAGGCTTTATTATATGTTTGGGATAATGATTAAGTGCTTACATCAACCTTACAAGTATTTGATACAATGGGGAGAATATTACAAAAAACCCACAACAACACCTGTGCCCTATCTTCCAAACTACAATGTAAGAGTATGGTTTTCATTAAGTGTATGTGTTGTAAGGAAATACAGCTCTAAATAGTAAGTTTGGGGGGAAATGTATATAGTTTTAATAAATGTAAATGGTACTTTTACAAAGATCAAAGAAATGTAATTTTCATATATTTTAAACAGATCAGTTGCGCCTGATGAAGAGACCATTAGTCTTGAAACACGTAGAGCATTTTTAGAGCTTTTTACAATTAATAAATAATCAACAAAGACCATACTCAGTGACCCCTGGGATTTTTTCCTCCTGTTGTTCTTGCTTGCAGCGTCTTCCCTCTTTGTTTCCCATGCTTTAGTACGGTCTTAAAGTTTGGTACGTCTTTTTTATTTTCCTTTCAATTAATATATTACTTAGGCACAGATTTAAACACCTTGACGTTCCCTGCCTCAAATGTAACCAGGTAGAGTCTGGAAACCAAACGTGGTTTTTTGGGTAGGTTTTTTTTTGGGGGGGGGGAATTTATGCAGTGCAAAGAACAGCACACATCATCATTAAGGTTATATTGCACCAGATATGTAGAAAAGGAAGTAGCTTAAATCTAGTTAAAGCAATAAGAAATTTAGGGCACAATCCTACGCATGTTGAGGCAGTAAAATGCCCTACAACTCCCAGCATTCCCCAGCCAGCATGGTATTTTACTGTCTCAACATGCAAGGACTGCACTCTTAAAGTGTTATAAAATAGGCATTCTACCTTTGTAACTTATCTTTCACCAGGAGCAAATAGTAATTATGGGCAAGCATGTGTGACTCTAAGTTCTCTAGAAATTGCTAGCTTTAAGATAAACAAAAAGTTTCAAGTGCAGTTTAAATTAGTGATAGCAATTACTATGGGTTTCCTTGTCCAAAGGCAACAATAATGATGAATCTGTCCATGTACCTTCCCACAGGAGGTAGAGAGAGGATAAAAGATGAGCAAAGAACTTCGTTGCTACTTTCTTCAGAACAAGGTGCATCATAGGTCCAAAAGAAGACAGCAGTGGTGGCAACTGCTGTATTTTCCCCTCCAGATTCTTCTCTGCTTTTTCTTGTGTGTGTGTGTGCACGCACACACGCACGGGGGAGGGAAATAATTTGCTTTCTTATATTTTTGTACATTCCCTTTTCTCATATAAGCTTTTAAAGTCTAAAAAACTGATACAGTAATCAAATTGGCGGTTATGCCCCCAGAAAGAAAGAAAGAAACACACTAACAGCTCCCTGCAAATATCTTGATTTGGAAAATGCAATACAAGAATATTCCAGATGATAATTCCATACAAAAAAATAAAAGCAACACTCCTGACATTGCACACTTCAATTCCTTGGCATCTGCTTGAGTACAAGGAGAGTACTGCAGCAACATGATGGAAGACATAATGTGAACAAGAAGTCCAGATTAAGAGAACAGAGGCCAACAGCCTAAGATCCCAAGCAGAGTGAGCAATGGGTTTGATTTAGAAGAGTGCCCACATGCAGAGATAGTAAGACCACCAGAAGAAGAATAAAAGGTTCTACAAGCCTCTGATAGTTGGGGACATGTCAGAAGACACAGGCAGGAAGTCACAATGTCTTTATATCTTCCTAATAAGAATCAATGCATTTTACTCATAATCAACCAAAACAGATTTTCTATGTCTTTTAGCTATTCCTAGCACTGAAGTTTAGGCTATGCATGCCTTAATTTCTTCAGAACAAGTTTCCTTTGCTAATCACATATAAAAAGCCAGTAAGGGAAGAATGTGGGGACTGAAACAAACTACAACTATTTCGAAAATGGGGAATCAAAAACACAACACACTTTGGCCATAAAGAGATGGGGACTGACAAAGGAGAAAGAACAGTGAGTTGAACAGGTATTAGTGCATGGTTGGTTGCATCTCCCCAATGCAACTATTGATTTCCATTAAGTGACAAGACAACTTCTTGATTCCAAGAACAAAAAGGCAAAATACTCACACAGTACATACACCATTCAGTAACAAAGCCACCATAGTTTGCAGTGCTGTAATCTATCACCAAGTAGATACAGCAAAATGTCAGACTGAATAACATTCATCTGACCTGAAGCAGCCTGGCATTTAATTAGCTTATCGAGAAACCCAGAGGAGAAAAGGTGGGAGGGTAGAATGTACAGCTCTTCCCAAGCTCTTCACTGTTGTTGAGATCAAAAGGGAGACACAGGAGGGGGAAAAAAAACAGCGGCAGGATAAACACAGCCAAGCCCCCAGGGCCACACCCCTTCCTTTGCTTCCTCTGGAAGCATCAGGCCGTCTTCCGTACGACATAGGCAAGATCACGTCCTTGCAGTCTCATTAAGCCGGGAAAACTGCCATGTCTAGGGAAAGTTTCCACAGTCAAGTGGGTTAAAATCCTATTTAATCAAAAGCATGGAGCCCATATATATGGTCAAACTACCCCAGGGAGAGCTGCCTCAGCACAGGGCCGGTTGCTCCTCCACTTTACCCTGCCAAGCAGCAAGAAGAGTTTTTACGCGTGATCGTCTGCCTGGGCTTATGCGTTGAAAAAAAACCCGGGGGGAGTCCAGCCTCTCGCAAGAAGCAGTGGCCCAACAGATTTAAGGGATACTAAGTAATCCTGGTTCGGCCCTGCGGACTTCCCCTCGAGCTGTCAATCCAGCCGCGCCGCGCCGCGCGTCCCCTCCCCAAACCCCTCTTACACTGTATGGCCGGGGTCTGCGGGTAGTGGGACCGCAGCCCCGCGGCGGCGGCGCCCCCTTGGCGGAGGCAGAGGCGGCTGCTGCTGCCAGTGCTGCTGGTCACGTAGTTGCTGGGGAAGATGCCGACGCGCTGGTCGATCTGGCCCGTCCACCAGCCTTCGTCGCCCGACACCTGAGAGTCCTGCGAGAGCACCTGCACCACGTCGCCCGGGCGCAGGCTCAGCTCGTCCTCACCGCACGCCTCGTACTCGAAGACGGCCGTCCAGAGGCCGGTCCCGCCGCCGCCATCCCCTGAGGCCGCCGCCGCCGCGCCTGCCTTTCCCCAGCCAGGGCCGCCCGCCGCCCCCTCCTCTTCATCCTCCCCCTCCCCCAGCAGCGGCGGGTGAGCAGGGCGGCGCGGGCTGCGGGCTGCGAAAGGCTCCATGGGGGGAGAGGAGGAGGGCGAGGAGAAAGGAACGGCTCCTCCATAAGGGGGGAGGCGCTGCCCGCGGGAGGAGCCGCTGCCTAGAGCTCATACGGCTGCCGTCGCCAGGTACGCCCCTGAGGGGGCGCCGAGGCCGGGAGCGGAACAGTGCCACAGCCCGTCACGCAGCAGCAGCAGCAGCCGCGGCGGCGGCGACGACACCCGGCGGCTCTGCCGGAGCCGCATCCCGCTCAGCCACCGTCCTCGACTCCACCACAGGCTGAAGCACCAGCCGCGCATCCTGAGCCACCTGACTGACCGGCAAGCTGAGCGGGGGAGGAGGAGCATCCCTGAAGCGCCTCCTCCTCGCCCAGATCTTTGTTCCCGTTCGCAGTTACGACAGTCCTTCAAGCTCCTCCCTTACCTGATTGAAGAACCACGGCCCCTTGGCCACAACCCACTCCTCGGACAATCTCCGCCCCAACACTTGCTCAGTTGCTTCACACGCGCTCCAAGGTTGTCCTTCCTATTGGCCCGCTACGGCCCGACCATGGCTTTTCATTGGCTAGAATTTAGCGTCAGTGCAAGTGCTAAGACTACCGCTTGACTAGAAAAGAAGACGATTGCCCTTTCCTTCAGCACCACTTCGCACGCTCTGAGAGAGGGAGAGGGAGATCTAACTGAGAAGAAGGCCTCTTTGTTTACCATTGGCTAGCTACAGGATTGCTGTTGTCCAATGGCAAGTCTATATTGTGTCCGGCAGTCCCGTATGCACCTGCTAGAAAAGCAGAAAAGACTCTTGCTCTGAATTTTATTATTTCTCTCAGGCGGGCACATGAGATAGCCAGACAGTGGGGAAGGGGGCATAGATAGCACCTGCTTTGCACGCAGAAGGTCACAGGTTCAATCCCTGGTATCTCCAGGTAGGACTAGGAAATACTCCTGCCTGAAACTCTGGAGAGCTGCTGCTAATCAGTGGAGACAATACTGGGCTAGATGGACCAATGGTCTGACGCAGTATAAGGGAGCTTCCTTTGTTCCACTCCATGACCTAGACATATTTCACCTGGTGGCTACAATTAGTCAAGGAAATTGCAAGAGTTTCTGCCCCAGCAGCATTCTATCCAGAAATAATAATGTGAGAGAAGAGGGCCTATTTCGTTTTGGGGTTGGTGTTTTGTTTTTTTAAGTACTGGACTTGTACACATATTGTGTGTGTGTGTGTGTGTGTGTGTATTTAAAAATTCTGCCCAGTTAATTGGCAGCACCTTTTTCATCAACCAACAGGTTTTTGATAGATTAATCATACTGATCAATCAATTAAACATTGTATCCCTAGTCATATTATGTTTGATTTCTGCAGTCTGAAGGCTGATTAAATCTCTGATATATGTGTGGGAACAGGGGAAAGGGATATATCTATTTTAAGTTAAACTGATTTGAAGCATAATTGAAATGGAAAAGTTATTGCTAAATATTTTATAGCCTCTAAATATCTGAATGTTGTTTGATTTGTCACCTCCCCAATAAATAAAACAAAATTAAATTTTTTACTTATGCCAACATTAAAAAGGTTAGAATCAGGGCAGGATCGATGCAGCATGGCTTAGCAGACCAACACTGGATTTCATTCAATGGCATGTGAGTGGACTTCTGTTCATAGATTCATAGATCATAGAGTTGGAAGGAGCCTACAAGGCTATCGATTCCAACCCCCTGCTCAATGCAGGAAACTAGAGGAGGGGTCTCCCATCCAAGTAATAACCAGGCCTGACCCTGCTTAGCTTTCCACACTCAGACAAGCTGAGCCAGCATAAGCCACAGGCAGACATGACTTCCTCTTCCTCTCCTCCCACCTGCACCCCCACCAACTCTGCTCTGGAGGATTCCCCCAAGGAGTGGGATGCAACCCACTGGTTTTAAAATGCATGGGGGATTTCAACTATTTTATCCTCAAATTTTTTTGCTTGTGTAAAGATTTATATCGCACTCTTCTAGTGCTTACACCCCACTCAAAGTGGCTTACTGTGATTAATAACAATTATATACTATAATTTTACATAAAAGTAACAATAAGATAAAACAGACAGGCTCACCAGATAGCAAATACATTAGATAGGAAGTTATCTACCCTGTAATACGAAGGCCTGCTGGAATAAAAAAGTTTTTGCCATTCGATGAAACACAGGAAGAGAGGGGGCCAACCAAACCACACAGGGCAAAGAATTCCATAATTTGGATACAACCAGTGAGTTGTGAATTTATAAGACTAATATGGATAGTACTTACACTCTTTGCAAATAAAACAAAGGAGCAGAAGAGAACCAAAGTGCAGATCCTGAACAGAGATGTTTCTCATTTAGGTCAGGCAGTAAAATCAATACAAAGTTTTCCTGATTCTGGGGTTAGGCCTCATATTTAGTTTAGCTACTGCAGTGATAAACTATCCAGCTGCAAAGTTATCCTTCTCATTTTTGGAAGGGTATGCCAGTGTTCTTGAAGAAGCTGTGTTCGGTCATTTCTATAAAGGGTTTTTTGTTTGGGATTCCTGGTACTTATAACTATATCTTTTCATTGACATCTGTGTGCTTCACCCCTTATGATTTAACGCGTTTCCATATGTGAGCCTTGTCTTCAGTCTCCTTTGAGCCTTTCTTGAAATAACTATGTGAATGTGTAACAATGTTGTATTGTTAATTACAACAGAGGCATTTATCATTCAAATGAGCATTCCTAGCTGATGTAGGTTTCCATGTGCATTACAAACTGATTTAAGCAAAAACCTCTTTCATGCTCATGTTTGAAACATGAAACAAATTTTGGTGAAATGGGCTACTTTGCTTAACTTTGCTGTACATGTACATTTGAGTCTAAAATCTGGGAGTTGGATACAGATTTAGTCATACTTAGAGCAGCTATCAGCTCCAGGACATAAGCAGCAGGCGTATTCGACTGGAACACCGGGGCCAGGGGTGATGGAGGTGGAAGGAGAACCAGGGCTTTACGCAGGCAAGGGTCAGACACTGGCAAGGCATTGTAGGGCCAGAGGCAGAAGCAGCATCAGGAACAGGCAAGGGTCAAATACCACCAAATATATACATTGAGGCTGCAATCCTAAGTACTCCCATAAGGGAGTAAGTCCCATTGAATTCCACAGGACTTACCGTATCTCTTAAAAAAAAAAACATGCTTAGGGTTGTCTTGCACATCTACATGTAACAGCCCAGGAACTGACAGGAAGAGGGAAACTAAGCCATCCTCAAATTCCAGCACTTTATTTTATTTTATTATTAACATTTATATACTGCCTTATCTGCTAAAAAGCCATCAAGGTGGTATACAATTTGAAACAATAAAACCTTAAAATAATAAAAACAAGAATATTAAAAACAGTAAGAACATTGAAAAGATGCACCTTTACACGCTTTCTAAAGGCCAAGCAAGTGGGGGCCAATCATAGTTCTTGAGGGAGCACATTCCATCATTTGGGAGCATCACAGGAGAAAGCCCTTTCATGTGTCCCTGATAAATGGGCCTCTGTTCGTAATGGTGTCCTCAAAAGGGCCTCTCCCGCAGATCTTAATACCAGGTCCAAAGCTGTTTAGGGCTTTTAGGGCTTCCAGGTCCAAAGCTGTTTAGGGCTTTTAGGGCTTTAAAGGTTAAGTCCAACACCTTGAAATGAGCCCACTGTGTATTCAGTGTGTGCCACATTGTGAATATACATGACTATGGTGGGCACAAAGAAAGTATGGAAGATCAGAGGCTGTGTAGATGCTCAATACAGCCCATTCCCTGCTCAATACAGGTGATTTAAAGTATCTACATAAACTTAAAATATTACCTGCAAAACCCTCTTTAAAAATAGAAAATCTCATATCACCTAGATAAAGTAGGTGTGAAGTGGGACAACCCAATTGAAGCAGAACCACCACAAGGACTGTACACTGTCAGTGGTGAAACGGATGCTCAAATCACACTGTTGGTGGCAGTCCTCTGACTATTTAGTTGAAAGCAGGTTAACCAAAGTAATTGAGCATGCTTAAGAATGTCAGAGAATGTAACTTTAGGAGCATGTAGTCCAAAAAGGCAGCTGCATGTGTTGCCATCACACATCAGTGCTGGATAAACTCATGTTCTTGCACTACTTCTGGAATGGTCAGCTCCCAACACAAGCCAAAAGTGAACATTAGAAACCTTTACAATATCACTGAGGTTCCTGAGGTGTACTCTTCATTCAATGGGAAGCCCCAAGATGAGAAGCAAAGCATGAATCTAGGTTCTTGTACTGTTTCTCATGGAACCACAGGACACAACCCAGAGTCCACTTCAATATTGGTTTACAGCTGTGGTGCACAACCTGTTCAGCCCCAAGGGTCACACCCAGTGTTGGATGAGGGGCAGCGGGTGCACAGGTATGTGTGTGCACACACTCAGCACATGTACACATACACATATACCCACACTGCCCTCCGTCTGCAACTCCTACAGCATCCTCCTGAAAGAGGGAAGATGCTGTTTAAGGAAGTCCAAGGTGAGCTGCAAGGGGAGAAGGGGAAAGGAGGGCAATCAACAGTAAGGGCCCCCCAAAGTGGCACAAACAGTTGTCAACAGCGGCAGGGGGCAATAGCATTGTGGAGCTCTCAGCAGTGCTCTCAGCTGCATGTTTTTTTCAGTGGCAGCTGGGGGACCACATAACAGGGCTTGGGGGCCACCTATGGGTCATTGGTTGTGCGCCCCTGACTTAGATCAGGAGCACAACCTCCATTTGCATGGAGACCTGCAGCCTAAGTGAGGTGGTTAAAAACCAATCTTTTTTTAAAGAAGAATTTTAATCATAAAAATAAACACAAGGACACATATACAACAAACAATAAACAAAATTAAAAAGGACTTCCAATCTTCTCCACAGCATATAAGCAACCACAGTTATTCTCAGAAAATTTTCTATTAAGCAAAGATCACTTCCAGTTATGGCAAAAAAACCAAAAAAGGACAAACACAAGAGGTCTCCACCCACCCCAAATACAGATCAACTTCTGGGTGAACATGGCATTTTGAACGTGTCTCAGAAATCTGTGGGAGAGCCGATACAGCGTTTTCTGGCCAGATAACTTCTCTGGCTGGGGAATCTACTTCTGATGAAAGAAGCTAAGATTTGATGTTACCCCCAAATTATCTCACAGGGTCATAAATTGCTTTCTGTCTGCCCTCTGATGGATAGATTTGCGGCTTGCGACCTGAGGTGGGGGAAAACTGCGCTGTATTCGGAGACCGTTTTTTTACCGATCATTAGAAGCGTACATGCTCACTTCCAAATGAAGGTTTACATCTGGACTGGCTAATCTAAGGAATCTTTCTACAGCATAATAGGATTTATAATTAAGTGTGAGAGACTATGGGATACATCTGGGGGGCAAAAAAGTTAACGAAGAGAGAACTTTGAAAGGAGGTCTATTAATCTTTTATGTATAGCAGTTTGGAAGTGCCTTGGAAAAATATACACAAGGGAAAATGCTTTCGTGGGAAGCATTTATGAAGCTATGGGACAAATTGGAAAACAAGATTGAAGATTTTGCAAGTAGGTTGGAAGCTAAAATTGATAACTGGTACGTAAATGTAAAAGTGGATCTACCACATGAACAAGGGAAATTAGACATTTCCTCAGGACCGGCACAGGAGAAGAAAGAAGTAAATAATGATTTTTGGAAACTTACCAGAGATTCACAGAGGCTTTGAGGTTAAAAACCAATCTTGAGCCCTGACTGTGGCAAGAGATTCAATGTGTTGGAAGTTCCTGAGTTGATTATAATGGGCAGTAGCAGATTTCCTGACCTGGAAAACAAAGCAAGAGCAGTCTCTTCATAAGAGGCATCTGAAACAAATGGAAGCCAGAAGCCTCCAGCAAATTTTGCAGACAGACTTTTCTTGTAAGCTTAATTTTCACTCATTTGGGTAAGAAATCATCAATAATTTAGTAAGCACTATGGCAGGTCACAGTCCAATTTTGTGTGGGGCCCATAGCATAAATAATGACTGTAGTTAGCAACCTCTGTAAGAAAAATAAAGTAGCTTTTTTTTTTTTTGGTGGTTCTCAGGGTTTGTTGTCATCTTCTCCAGTAAATCCTATGTTGGAGACCTTGGAGGCCTACTGTGTTAATTTTGTGAGGCATTTTGATGATAAAATCACTTGGCTTCCTGCCGACTTGAATGCTACTTGTAGTACAGTATGTGGTGAGGTGTCCAATGCATGTCTGGTTCAGCTGTATGGGATCAGTGTCAGTTTTTGAGGCCTGAGGATGTAGACAAGAAAGATGCTTGTAGCTGTTTGGTCTATGACATGTTCTCTTGACCTTTGCCCATCCTAGCTTATTTGAGCTAGCTGGAGGGGTTGGCTGAGTGGATCCAGGGAGTGGTGAATGCATTTTTGCATGATAGAGTGGTGCCTGCTGCCTTGAAGGAGGCAGTGGTGCATCCACTCCTGAAAAAGCCCTCCCTGGATCTGGAGGTTTATACTAACCACCACCCAGTCACTAATACCCCTTTTCTGAGCAAGATGTTTGAGAGGTTGGTGGCTAGACAATTGCAGACGTTCTTGGAGGATACGGATTATCTCGACCCATTTCAGTCTGGGTTCAGGCCTGGTTTTGGGTCAGAATCGGCTTTGGTTGCCCTGATGGATGACCTCTTGCACAAGAGAGACAGAGGGAGTCTGATTCTGTTAATCCTGCTTGATCTCCCAATGGCTTTTGATACCATTGACCACAGTGTTCTTTTGGATCATCTCCATGAGTTGGGAACTGGAGGCACTGTGCTACAGTGGTTCTACTCCTTCTTGTGGGGCTAGTTCCAGAAAGTAGCATTTGAGAACTGTACTTCAGCTCCCTGGCAATTATGTTGTGGCATGCCACAGGGTACCATCTTGTCCCCCATGCTATTTAGCATCTATATGAAGCCACTGGGGGTATTTATTTATTTATTACATTTTTGAATTGCCCATCTGGTCGGCCACCCAGCCACCCCAGACTCCTATTCATTAGGAGTCTGGGGGCAAGGTGTCATCAGTATGCTGATGACAGCCAGCTGTATTTCTCCATAGCATCATGACTCAGGAGAAGCCATGCATGTTCTGAATCAGTGCCTGGATGCAGTGATGGGTTGGATGAGGGCCAACAAACTGAGACTGAATCCTGACAAGAGAGAGACTCTATGGGTGGGTGGTTCCTAGGTATGGAAATTGGGGGATTTCCCTGTTCTAGATGGGGTTGCATTCCCTCAGAAAGAACAGGTATGTAATTTGGGGGTGCTCCTTGATTCATCATTGTCATTAGAAGCGCAAGTGGCTTCTGTGGTGAGGAGCACCTATTACCAACTCACGATGGTATGTCAGCTATGCCCTTTCCTGGACAAGGATAGCCTGACCACTGTACATTGATTATCTCACATTTAGATTACTGCAATGTGCTTTATGTGGAGTTACCCTCGTGCTTGGTCCAGAAGCTGCAGCTAGTGCAGAACGCGGGAGCCAGGATGCTGAGTGGAGTGTCTGGCCATGCACATATTACACCAGTGTTAAAGAGACTCCACTGGCTACCTATTAGCTACCGAGCCATGTACAAGGTCTTGCTGTTGGCATATAAAGCCCTGAACAGTTGGGGACCAGGTTACCTGGCAGATCGCCTTCCTCAATACAGATCTATGTGATCATTAAGATCATTGGAGGAGGTCTTGTTGGTTGAACCACGACCTGCAGACTGCCATCTCACAGCAACCAGGAAGTGGGCCTTCTCCGTGGTGCTGCCCAATTTATGGTATGATCTTCCTCCTGGTATGCATGAGGCACCAACTATAACATGTTTTAGGCACCAGTTAAGACCCACTTCTTTACCAAGGCCTTCCCTGAGTGAGTGTGCTGCCCAGTCAATTTGTTTGTAATTATGTGTTGCAGTGGTTTTTAATTGGTTTTAAAGTTTTTATTTATGTTTTATATAAATGTTTTAGTGTTATGTATTTTAATCGTATTTTAATGCATGTTATGATGTATTTGATTTTTTTTTTAAATGCAATAAACCAGTGGGTTGGTTGTTGGACAAGCTTTCCATGGTGCGCCTGTGAGAGCTGGACTGACCCGGGTTCAAAAGCTCCCCTAGCCAATGACCCTCAGTCCCAGTCACGCAGGCGGAAGGAGGAGATAACAGCAGTTAATAAAGATTAAAGAGTTTATTTGTAAGACCCAATTACATGGGATTAAGGCAATCAATGCATCTCTACTCACTACATCATTGCAGACTCAAATCCTATACCCCAGTGGTAAGGCTAGATGAAGTGAAGTCCAGAACAAGTCAAGACGAGAGGAGAAGGAGGAGAGTGAAGCTATCAGCAAGTGTGTTAGCTTTATACCACCTATAAATAGGATATTACTCACCCCAGTTGTATAACCTATTCATCAACATGTTTACTGCTAAACCTGTCCAAGGTTGCTGAGTCATATCATCTTGAGACTATGTCTCGTGACCAAAGACCTTGTATACTTGAACTCAAGAGACACCCACCAGGTCAGGTGATAATCTCGATGTCAGGTGGTAATCTCGTTCTGCCTATGCAAAACCCAACAGCGCCCGACAGACGATCGGGCTCACTGTGGAACATCTTCCAAAGGGATAATAAAAAAAATACTATATAATAAGAACCTAATAAAATTTTTATTACAAGCAGCTAGACTATTAATAGCAAGAGGATGGAAAGATGCCAAAGGGTTGACTATCAATCATTGGTATAATGTGGTATGGGAAATTGCATTAATTGAAAAATTAACTCAAAAATTGAGAACTGCATGAGGAAAAAAGAAAACAAACTCTTTTGAAGCAGAATGGTGGCCTTTTGTCCAATTCTCATACAGAACATCTACAACAAAAATACCTCAAGCCTTCCAGCACATATGGATGCAATAAACTTACATAAGACACAACAGAATGACTGAAGAAGAAACTACAATAAAACAAGGACAACTTACCTAACATCAGTTCATCATACCTCAAATACAGAAAAAGGCTTTGGAAAGGGAGCCCAGCTGGATTTGTTCTTTTGAAATTCTAATTTGGGGTGGGGTGGGGTTATTTTATTCTGGTTTATTGCAGTCTATGTAATAGAATGGAGATTTTGTTTATTGTTTGGTTGTTATATATATGTTAAAAATTCAATTTAAAAAATACCAAAAAAAATTCTGCCCCAAATGTGCACAACTTTGGGGGGTATTTTTTCTAAAAAAAAAATTAGTCGGACTTGCACAAGTGTGCACTTGCGTGCGTCCGAAATGGCCTGCCTCACCTGGGCAATATCTGGGGGGGGGGGGTATGCTGTTAAAGTGCAGCAGGCATCCTCATTGGGCATTGACCCAGAGAGGCTTCCAAGTGCTTTATTTTTCATTTTGGTTTGTCTTGACAGCTGTCAAAAGGAAAGCTGTCAAGAGAAACCGAAGCTTGTGAAAAATGGGTGGCCTCTAGATCACCCCCTTTGTGGCAAGATCCTCAAGGGTTTATGAGGGGGGGTTGAACCAGGTGTAGTGGACGGGACCCCTCCTCCAAAGCCCACACCCTCAATGTGTACTTCGCTGTCACCAAGTGCCACATTGTATTGGTCACTTCAGACTTTAAGCTGTCTTCTTAAGTTGCGTTAGCCGATTATATGTCTTAGGGCTTATATGTAGCTGTTCACCCACGTTTGTTCGTCTTTATTAAGAGCAGTTTGTTTTATTTGATTACTTGAAGTAGGGTGCCCCTCCACTAATTCACTTCTTACTTTCCTGTCCACCAGTCAGACTCTGGACACTTAGAACTCTGAATAAAAAGATTGATTTATTGTTCTAACAAAGTCTCTAAACTGATATTCAACTCAGGCACAGATAACTTGGATTTTCAACAGTTAATTCAAACTTGTTCTTTGCTTAGATTCAGGTTAAAGGTAGGCAGATCATAAGCAGCAGCAGCTTAGCTACTGAGGACATCCGCCTTGTAAGGCAAGGCCAGCTTGGCAGCAGGGAAAGCGGCTGGCTGCCTGGAAACGGGTCCCGGAGGCGCTGCCGCCTCCAGGCCCGCGGAGGGCTGCTGGCCCCGGTGGTGGGGTCAGGGCGGGGGGGGGGCGCTGGGTGAGCAGGCGTTTCCCGGCTGCTTTGCTCCGGAGCCCCCCCCAGCACGAGAGGGGGGCGCTAAATATAATTTTGCCTAGGGCGCCAAACTGCCTTGCACCGGTCCTGTTCCCGGTATCAGGTGACCAATGTGGTTGGTCACCTGGATTTGGACAACACAACAACCCTTTGTGGGTACAACAGCCCCTAAAACAAGCCATGGGTTGTCAGGGTGGCTTGTTGCCCACGAAAAAGCCATCCTGCAGGTAACGGTCCAGGTTCGCACAACACGATGGGTTGTCATGCCGTGTAAACCCAGTCAATAAATGGGAGAAGAAACTGATGCTGTGGCATCCTGCAGCCATGCCACCACTGGTGGGCCAGTCCCTTTGCCCTTTTAATGGCATCACATCCTAATCCTGAGGATGTGTGGCAGGCATGCTGCACTGAACCTAATAGAGATTCTTGGACTTGCATTTGAAATTCATGGTCTATAAAGTTCAAATAAATCCATAGAATAAATATTTACAGCAGACCTAATCATTATTAGTTGTGAAAGGTCTAGATCCAAACTACAGGTCATTAAAAAAATCTGTTAAAACAACAATAAATTATTGCCTTTGAAAAGAGGATATTTGATCATTAAATTCCATTTTAAAAATAGAATATAAGTGGGATAATTCATTGCTCAGGATAATAAAAGTCAGGCTAAAACAATAATGCAGTAGTTCAGTAGTCATATCTTATTTTCCAACTAGTCTGAAGGCACAGTCAACATCTGTCTGCTGACTTTTGAAATATGGAGATAACAGCTGAAATCTTTAGCACTATTAAAAGTTTGCGGCACAATCATATGAACATTCTATGTAATGTTTCTAAATATGCAGTTCATGTTTGCTTTGCAATTAAAACCCAATACAGTATGTTATCTTTTTCTTCTTCTTTTACATTTTGTAAGTGGTCTAACTGTTGCTAGATAATATTAGGGTATTAATTTAAACCCATTCAAGTTGAAATATTGGAATAATAATATACGGTTGTGTTATTTTTATGCTATCAGGTTGCTATAAGCCTGCACTGAACATAATTTAATCTTCAGTGTATTTAATGGTGTAACAATTTTAGGGCTCAATCTAACAAAGTAGGATAGGGACAGCAGCAGCACCCCCACCACCCTATCAGCCAAGGGCAGTCTTTATCCCTTTGGCTCTTCCTCCAGGTCCTGTTCCTTCATCTCAAGTTTCTTTTCTTTAGCAAGCAGTGTATTCCAGTCTGAGCCTCAGTTCAGACTCATCAGTTTCTGTTCCTGAGATCCTGGGGGCAAGTGTGGAAGGTCTGAAACTGGGATGTGTAACTACTGAAAGGCACTGTGTCCCACACTCCCCCAGTGACACATTTTCTGGAATGGTTGTTGGGAGGGGGGTTATCCGTTGATTACCCTTGGTTTCTATTTTGTACTAGAAGAGAAGGTCTTATCCAGTTCTGGTTCCAGGCAGATCCCAACAGGAAGATGATGGGGCATGACACATCATCCCACCTAGTTCTTGAAAGATGGGGGGGGGGGCACACACACCTCTCTGCCTCTCAAACTACCAGTCCTAGAGTTTCCTGTACAAATGTTCTCTCTCTTTCTCTGTCTTGGTCCTAGAGGCAGATCTGGGCCAGGAACTCACTATTCAAAATGGTGCTTGTTCTAACACTGCCTCTAATGGGCTCCAAGTCTTACAAGATCTGGAAACTCCGTGTGTGTGTGTGTGTGTGTGTGTGTGAGAGAGAGAGAGAGAGAGAGAGAGAGAGAGAGAGAAAAGACTGCATAAATATCCTTGAGCATGATCTACAATTTAGTCTCAATGTTTTCCTCACAGTAATTGGCTTGCAACCCAGGCCAAGACATCCCTGTACCTTTGTGGTTGGATAAAGTGTCCCCTTCCTCCCATTGAGAATTATACATGTATTGGAAAAGATGGGGACAAGATGGGGCTCTGAGGGTCTCTATACGGAAGGTCCTTGGGAAAGATATTGAGCATCATATTCTACCTCCATGTTAAGAATTAATAGAACCACCTATACTTGCCTCTATCTTTAAGACCTTTTGTTCAACATTATGAAAAGCCTCAGAAAGGTTTGACAGGATTCTAGGGTAGAATTTCCCCTTCTAATTTCATCAACCAAGATGAAAAGTCTGGTCTCGGCTTCATACCCAATCTAAAGGAAGACAACTAGGGAGCTTCATTAGATCATCAGTAGTGTGTTAAGGGTTTTTTTTAAAAGCTGGAGCACAACTCAGCAATTAACTCCTCTCAAATAGAAGGTTGGAAATAAGAATGTGAAAAATATGTTACTTGCTGGATTATGCCCTCCCTCATAAGTCACTGATTTTTGAGCCTTTCCTGTGTAGATTTTACATACTAGGTAGTCACAGTCTCACTCATTGGCCAATTTGTCTTTTCTTAACATTTGCTTTCTAGGAGACAGTGCACAACGTGACATTTTCAGTAACCTTCCGGAATTCATTTTTGGCTATTGTTCTCAGTGGAAGTGCAAATCTTCTAGCCAGCAGGAGTTTTCATTAATTGGCTCTGGTAGTCTTGTGGGGTCTCAATTAACACAAAGGAAAACAAACTCTGTGTGATGACATAGAGAAGGGAAGAAAACAGTTGACAGGTAGCTGAGTAAAGAACTAATCCTTTGCCCCCCTGGAAGCCTAGCTATATGCAGTTCTGATCTATTCAGCCCTGCAGCGAGTTCCGCCAGTTCTCACCCAAGCTGTTTTTTGGCCTGCTGGATCCACATGCTGTTTCCACAGAGTTCCACATTTCCCCTTCATCTTTGTGTAGGTGTAGTCTACATCAATTTATTTCCAGTTCCTCAAAACAGATACTCACATACTCCTCTTTTAAGGAAAGAAGAACACAGAGTCTATCCTCACCACTGCCCCTTATATTTTCCAGGGAAATTATAACCCACTTGACAAATAATAATAGCTAGTGTAGTGGCTAAGAGGCTGAGCTATGGATGAGAAAATTGTTTGAATGACTGGGTTCACAAGACACGGTAAACCTCAGTAGGTTAGCCCCTACTGAGGTTTAGTGTGTTGTCTGCCCCCCGCCGGGTGCTTTAGAAGCCAACCTGGTGTGGCTTCTATACCACCCTGTGAAACCATGGTTTGTGCTAACCCTACTGCAAACCAAAAGGGGCATAGTGCCCCCTGTTCAGAGTGGCAAATGATGGCTGCCACTCTGGGCATAGGGCTCTGGCCAATGACAGCTGGCCAAGTGCCCAAGCAGCACTTGGCTGGCTGTCGTCGGCTTCCCCGCGTGCCATGGTCAATGCTTGTGAGACCGCGGCACAGGGGATGCAGGTGGCCCGGCTTGGAACATAGGAAGCTGCCTTTGGTCAGACCATTGGTCCATTTAGCCCAGTATTGTCAACACTGACTGGTAGCGGCTCTCCGGGGTTTCAGGCAGGATTCTTTCCAAGCCCTACCTAGAGGCCAGGGATTGAACCCGGGACCTTCTGCCTGCAAAGCATGTGCTCTATCACACTGACATATGGTCCGTCCCTACAGCACCTGGTATTTCAAGGTGGTCACCCATCCAAGTACTAACCAGGCCTGACCCTGCTTAGCGTCTGAGATCAGACAAGATTGGGCTGTTCAGATGATCTTGACAGCAAGCCAGACCAGGTTGCCTGCATCCACTGCACTGCCGAGCCACCCCCCAGCCTGGGCATCCCCCCTCAGACTTATCTTATATTCCAGCAGTTGGAAACACCTGGCCCTAGGAATCCAGCAGCCTCCTGGGCCTATAAGCCAGCCCACTGCAGGGTGGCAGGCCACCACTGGTGGGCCATCCCAGCAGGGGCATTCCCAAAGGAGGCAACACATAAGCTTATGTTGGCCACATCAAGGGTGATGCTTAGGCTGATTGGCAGCTCACGCTGCCAATGGGCCTAAGCGGCTTGTGCCCGTTATCGCTGGCTCACAGTCAGCAGTAGCGAAGGCACAAGGCGTGGCTCTGCTGGGCAGCCTGCTCCCGGTTGGGGAGGGGGCCACCTGGCAGAGCCTGCCGCCACTGCCACACACCTCTTCCTCGCCCAGCCCCATTGGGGGCTGAGTGAGTGAGGAAGAGGCACACATCGGCAGCAGCTACCACCAAGCCACACCACCACCGAGTTGTGCTGCCACCGCTGAACAAGATGAGTTGGGGGGGGGAGGCTGGGCAGGGGGCAGCAGCTGGGCAGGGTGGTGTGGGACAGCGAGACGGGATGGGGAGGGACCTTTTGTGGGGTAGCTGCTGCAGCAGTTGCACCAAGAAAGGCCCAGGGACAAGCTCTATGGTGCTGCATTTATGAGAAAATGCAGCACCATGGGGCTAGTTGCTGTTTTTCAGCAGGACCACAACTCAGCTAAGTAGTGGCCACACCGAAGAAGGGCAAATGACCACTGGCGAAAGTGCCGCTTGGGCACTTTTTGCCAGCTGTCATCCCTTCCCGCTGCCTTCAGTGCCCGTGCACGGTGCCCCCTGGTATACCGGATGAGAGTACTGAGGGAGGATGAGAGGGGAGAGGTGGCGCCTCCGGACCCCCGCTGTGCCTAGCTGCAGCCGAGGCCCAGGGCCACTTTAAACCCAGAGAGGCTCTAGAACCTCTCTGGGTTTAAAGTGACGTGTCAACCCAGCCACTGTTGACACCCCCTTCAGAATACCATGTTCCCCCTGAGCTTAGTTGCAATCCTCACAGAATCGGGGGGGGGGGATGAATTTTCCCTGCAGCAGTGTATCGTTCCCTGTTGTAATGCAAAGTATTTTGGGGTGGCTTAGTGTTGCATCGGCATTTAAGACCCATTTGTTTTACAAGTGACCTGCTCCTGGTGATGAGAATTGGTAGATATTGGTCAATGGTTTTGATATGGATCAACACAGCTGCCTGAATTTTTGGACTCTCCTTGGGGGTATGGCTACAGGGACAGTCATGATGAGCATCTGCACTTCAAAATGTACCACTATACCACTGGGGATATTGGCCTACCTTACTGGGATGCTGTAGGGATTACAGTATGATGCATATGGAGTACTTTGAACACTTGAATTTGTTATATAAATGTGAAGTAGATTTCATAGATCATAGAGTTGGAAGGAGCCTACAAGGCTATCGAGTCCAACCCCCTGCTCAATGCAGGAAACTAGAGGAGGGGTCTCCCATCCAAGTAATAACCAGGCCTGACCCTGCTTAGCTTTCCACGCTCAGACAAGCTGAGCCAGCATAAGTCACAGGCCTGTAATATTATCCATAAGATTATCCATAAGATTAGCATTAGTGGTGTACTACAGCCACACCTGTGTCAACATTTTTCCCCCTCAGTTGAAGTGCATGCATGAGCTGAGAGACAGAGGCTTGCCAAAGCCCAAAGGCCACCTACTATATTCCTACCAAGAGGGAGGGAGCAGAACGACCTGCTGCTGATAGACTTAGGCTGATGGTAAAGATGTCAACCCACAGAAGCAGCTCTTCCATTGATCTTGGATGCAAATGTGCTTCCTTACAAGAGTTAATTCCGACAGTATAATATATATCCTTATTGGAGTTGGTTGTGTTTATAGCGCTAGGGCAGTATTTCTTTACCCAGAGCCTTGGTCGTGGAAACTCTAATACTTATAATTACACTTCATAATCCTGTATGCAACATATATATATATATATATATATATAACATTTAACTACACTGCAGCTTTATGCACTTGTGCTCCTTAATCATATTACACTTCACAAGAGTTCACAATAGTGGCGGGATATATACGCCTTGTCACAAAATGGGTGTATGTGTATGCCTGAGACTGGAAGCTAGATCAACGTGCAGGGTGACCCATCCCAGCCCTGCAAGAGAGGGAGCGAGGGCTCGGCATGTAGAGCAGGAGAAAGAAGCTCGCCTGCCTGGGCAATGGGCGGCCGTCCCTTGTCCACTGCTGCGACCACACAGCCGCTCAAGGGACGGGGCATCGTCAGCCAGCGGCCCCCACCCCAGCGCCGCAACTAGAAGCCAGTCTGTTCAGGGCAGTCCCGTCGCCATGGCGATGGGGACGCCTTCCTGCGTTCTCGCAGGAGCGGGCAATCCCACGAGAAGTGGAGGAAGGAGGCGGGCATGATGCAGGAGCCACCTCCGTCAACATAGGCTCCTGTTCCCACCCCCTGAAACCAAAACCAAGCACGTCCGCTCCTCTGTCCCGCATTTCTCTTCCCATCTACTGGGTGGGAATCCATGTTCGTTTTCTGAGGAATCCTGCAGAAGCTTTTGCAAGCGTTTTCCATTTGGGGAAGGGAGACAAAAAAAGCCGTAAGGGCGGGGTGCGAGATACGCGTTAGGTATTATGGCATACAAGCCAACTTCGTTTGTCGCCTCAAATCTCCATACCTTTGTACCGGTCCCTCAACCAAAAGAGCTATTGCGAACGTGCAGTTTTGCCGATCACACCACAAGAGGGTTGAGCGGTGGCAGGTGAACTTGCAGCAGGTTCTGCTCTTGGTGGACGAGCCCAATGACCCGCTCAGCGGGAGCAGGGAGCGCCCCACCACAGACAAAAGAGGGCTTGGTGGTGGAAGTGGCTGCCCCCAACGACGCAGCCTTACGCACAAGCCAAGAGAGGCCAGCTTTTGTATTGCCCATTTCCATCATAAACATTCCCTTTCTATCTAAAAAAGGAGAGAGCGAGCAAGCGAGAAATAAAAGCGGCAAGTGAAAACGAGTAATTATCGAAATAGACAAAATGAACAAAATAAAGGGTTGTATCCAACGTTAGTCCTTCGAGTAGACCCATTGAAATGAATGGCACTTAGATTAACACGGGATACAGCCCAAAGATTCACGTTGTTTTCTTTTTCAAACGCCTTTCTGTCCATAACAGTCTTTTAGCAGGTGGAGCGCTCCCTCCCGTTAGCAGTAAACCCTTCCATGGGATAAACAAACCCCACGAGGCCTCCTAGTTCCCAACCCAGAACCGAAAGGGGGTGCGGAGGGAGCGACGAATGTGGCAACAGGTCTTGCCAACACGCCGCTTTGGGGACGGAGCGGAAACATGCCGAGTCCTCGGTTCTCCACCCGTGCTCTATTCTCAAAGCAGCCTCGCGGGAACGTGCGCTGCTGCTGACTAAAAATCCCCTCGTTTCTCGGGGCTCCCTAGTCATGCCTCTCCTTCGCTTGGGGGCGAGCTTGAGAACACGCGCTACTCCTGCCGAGGCTGGGAGGTCGCTCTTTACGGAGTTATCGCCGCCGCCGCCGCCATCCTTTGCCGGGTGGGAGGGGATGGGGAATGCGGTCGAAGAGGCTGCCGCAAGGGCTGCCGGTCTATAGGCAGGCAGGCGGACGGGCGGCCCGGGGCCCGGACATAAGATGGCGGCGGCGTTGGCGGGGGGGAGGAGGAGAAGAAGGCGGAGGAGGGGGTGGCGGCTCCTGTGGCTGTCGCGAGGCTCGGGCTGTAGAGGCGGCGGGCAGTTGTGCCCGGGCTCGCAGGGCGGGTAGAGCAGCGAGCGGGGCTCGGGGCTGGCAGGACCTGGGCTCGGGCCAGGCCGTCATGGGCTCCCAGGTGCTGCAGATCCTGCGCCAGGGTGTGTGGGCGGCTCTGAGCGGCGGCTGGTACCAGGACCCGCACCAGGGCGCCGGGGTCAACGCGCTGCACCTCTACCTGTGGCTCTTCCTGCTCGGCTTCCCCTTCACGCTATACATGGTGAGTGGGGGACCCGGCCTAACTCCCGTCCGCCAAGGGAGGAGGAAGGGAAGGGGCTTGGCGGGGGCTGCCCTCAGGGCTCTCGATTCCTGGCTTATGCCTCGTCTGTTTGGAAGTCTTCCTAGCCAAACTGGGCTGGCTAGCTGCCTGTCGACGCCAGCTTTATTTTTGAGGCTTCCCTTGGAGGCGGACGGCGATACAGCCCCAAAGGTGCCATTGCCCGCTTGTTCAGGTTAAGCGCTTGCATCTGGCCGGCCTGCGTTAATCTGAAAATGGGCAAACCGAGGCTGCTTCTCCTGCCACCTTAAAACGTAAACAGAAAAAGGAGCTCTGGAGCTGTGACGTCTGCCCCATCGTCTGTAATGGCTGTGACTTTCTGGAATAAACAAGGGCTGGCTGGAGGCTTTGGAGCAACTTCACACGTTACCGAATTTCTGCACAGAAAACGCTTTGTGTAGGAATTAATGTTCCATTTGCGTGTAAATCCTGATGGGCGGCAGCCTCACACGTGGGGTGTTTTGCTGTGCGTCTGTGTCCTCGGAATCCACGATTGGCTGAGGCTTCCCAGCATGTGCATACTTGCTGAGCACGGGACAGCAAAAGGCTTGTATATAAATAACATTGCGCATCTTCACAAGGGTTATGAATTAGGTTCCATAAAAGTACAGAAGCAACAGGGGTGGTGGTGTGTGTGTGTTACAGCTAATGTTACATAATTGGATGCACACCTGTGTGGTGGGGTGAAAGATGCCCCCTCTTGTGCAGAGAGTATCACATTTGGAGATGTGATAAATGCCATCTGATGAGGTCCCTGGCTCTGCTGCTTTCATCTTTGTCCGAGTTGATGCTGTTGCTACACTGAACTTGTAACTATTGCCTTGCCTCCAGGGAGCGACAGACATCTCTGAGGTTCTGGACAGGTTTAAGCAAGGCGGCACCACTGTAGGATGCCTTTGTTTGTACTTTTCAAATGCACAGATTTAGGTTGTGTTTGAACAAGGCGGCTTGTTTCTGTGATAATCCAAAAAGCATTGGAAGATTCGCCTTTCTACTAACAAGGGTGGTCAGCACTTGCACATTTTATCACTATGTGAGAGATGGCAAAACATTGTATACCATTTGTATAAGCACATCCCCCTAGTATGGTTTAAATGTGTATACATCCATATACTATGCATTAATAAATGGGCTGGTTGGGATAGTGGTGAACTGAATTGGATTCTTCTTGGTGTTAGATATTATGACATTGCTGTTATGTTCAGCCTTATCAATTTATAGCAGTGTTCTCCAACCTTGGGTTCCCAGATGTTTTTGGCCTACAACTCCCAGCATGCCCAGCTCATACGTGTGAGACACATCAGATCCATAGATGTGCAGTAAATTTGATAGTATGTGGAGTATGAGACTCTGTAGCTTAGTCCTGGACCTGCATTTCATGTAATATTTCCCCCTTTGTCCTACCTTAAGGCATGATGTCTATCCATAGCATGCAGGATGTTTCTGGAGAGGAACTGGGAAGTGAACATCTCCTAGTTATGTCTTACACCTAGAGATGCTGTCTCACCCTCACTTGAGACTTTATTTTGCCTGCTATATGTGGGACTAATTTTTGGTGAGTGCGGTGTTGCTGTGGCAACCAGACATTGATCACATTTCATTCCTGGCAAATTCAAGCAAACCGACAATACAAGGCAAAAACTGACTTGTAAAAGATGTAAGTAGTTCATCAAATGAGACTCCAGGGAGAACTCTGCATGAGCTTGCAACTACAGGAGTGAAGAGCTCAATGCAAGTGTCTACTGCAGTTTGACAGGAGAGTAGGCTCCTTGCAATTAGAAAATAATGGGGAAGGGGTGTGGCTAAGGAAGAGTGTGGGGTCTCCAACCTTTTTCTGGTCTGTAGGCACATTTGACATTTTATGAGTGTCATGAGCACCATCACAAAATGGCTGTCATGGTGGGTGTGGCAATCACAAAATAGTCATTTCACAGAAAGACAAACAGGTGAGGCTAAAAGACAATTGACTTGTCCAAGAATCTGAATACATAGCAGAGGTGTAGACTGAGCCTCCAAACACAAACCCACTAAAAGCTAAGCAGGGTCAGGCCTGGTTATTACTTCGATGGGAGACCCCTCCTCTAGTTTCCTGCACTGAGCAGGGGGTTGGACTCGATGGCCTTGTAGGCCCCTTCCAACTCTGACCTATGAACCCACAGTGTTCTCTCTCATACAGAATCATTTCCCAAATTCTTTCCTTCCCCTTTCTCTCACCCACACTCCATGCACACAAGATCCACTCATTTCTTTCAGCATCACCCCCAACAAGCACGTGCGCACACGCACACACACACGCTCTCTCTCTCTCACGCACGCTCGCACACACACACTCACACACACTTTCCCACTCCCCCCCCCAGCCTCCCTAACCCTTGCCAGGTCAACCCCAAGCCATCCCCATCCTAGCCTCTGTCTGCTTGCTTCCTCTTCCCAACCCCTGTCTCTCCACCTTGCTTCCTCCTCCCAGCCCACCCTAGCCACTTCCACCCCACCAGAATATTCCCAGTCCTCTCTTACTTTTACCACTGTCATCCCCAAACTTCCCCCTTACCAAACAGTGGAAATGACATCTGTCTGCCCCTTTTTCTTTTCTTTTTTTGGGTGGTTCAGAACAAAGCACTGACCTCCAAATGCTTGCTTTCTTTGCTTCTTAAGAATGTGTTTGGGTCCATGTAGGGCCCAGAGACATTTAGGGAATAAATATGGCAGGCAGCTGGAGGCCAGAGCTTCACTTTGAAACACTCCTGGCCATCCAGATTTTTTATAATTAAATTAAACAATTCAGAATCACAGTTTATCAGCAGGACACTTTGTGGGCATAGGGGGAGGTGTCTGCGGGCACCATAACCTCAATCCTTTTAATATCTCTTAGTATTCTATCACTTGAAAAAACAGACTTTTCACATGATTGAAAGCAATATAATATTTGCAAGGAGACAGTGACATATCATGGCTTTCTACCTAAAGCTGTAATGTGTAATAGAGGAGCAATCATAGTTTGTGTGGAGAAAGCCTAACACAGGTTCACACACACACACACACACACACACACGGCTTTCGCCCAAGGGAGGGGGCAAGGGAGGGGGGATGAAGTCATCGGAGAAGTAGCAGACAGACCATCATCCCCAACAAAGGAGGGTCTCGGTGGAGATCCACAAAACCAAGGAAGAGCCATCAAGGATCATCAAGCTATCAGGGCAGTCGCAAAGAGCTGCAGAGTACCAGTACGTCACCTTCTTCCCGGGCAGGGATAAGCCCACCTGAACGAAGGGGGCAAGCAGAAGCCCCCACCTGACCTGGAGGGCAGGGGAAGCGAGAACTCAGGGGTAGAAAACCCCTCTCCCTTCCGGGTTTGGGTTGTTGGGAACCACGGGTACGCCAGGGCCAGATCCACCTTAAAGCAAGCCGTCCGGGTACTCCATTCTCATCCACTGACTAGGCTAGAGTCTCTGATCTGAGGACACGGACAAAGTTCGATCTGCTAGCCTGGGAGCCTGCTCATTGGGTAAGACGGGGGTCAGATAAGGTTGTGTTGACAGTATAGTATTCCTAAAGACCTGCTAGTTCCATTCTGTGTTATTGTATAAACAAATAAAGCCTTATTTGGGCATTTAAAGAGTTGCGGTTTCCTTTTGTGAGTAAAAGCCTAGCGGGTGGTCGTTAGAGCTCAGAGGTGATTGCCTGCACTTACTGAAGCTGTATCTCCTTGCCGGTTAACCCTATAATTGCCGAACTCACGCAAAGGATCCTGTTGCTGATCCTTCACAGTTTGCTTATGACTAAACATTTCCTAGCAAAAGCTATAGTGGCATTTCTAGAAGTTACCTTATCGGGCAAGAAATCTTTCTGAAGGGTTGCCTGTTCGAGTGATCTAGTGCTGTGTTTTTGGTTCTATGGTAGTACTAGAGGCAATTCACATGACCAAACTAACATATTTGGAATGTGTTTGGGGTGATCTATACAGAACTGGACACACTGTGTCATTGTTATGTGTTTATTTATTTCTTATATTTATACCCTGCCTTTTTTCCTGCAAGGAACCCAAGGCGGCTTACATAACCCTCCTCCTCTCCATTTTATCCTCACAACAACCCTGTGAGGTAGGTTAGGCTGAGAGTCAGTGACTGGCCCAAAGTCACCCAGTGAGTTTCATGGCCAAGCAGGGACTAGAACCCAGATCTCCCGAGTCCCAGTCCAGCACTCTAACCACTACGCCACACTGGCTCTTCCATGTGTTTGCTTCCATGTGTCCACTTGCAGTGATTATTGTGATTAACTTGTGATTATTGTGCATTCACAATATCCTATGATTATTGTGCATTCAACCCACATCTGGCAACTTTGTAGTGGCATAGTAAATGTAGGATGATTTTAAAGGCTGGACAAGTGGTACTAACATGCTGAAGTAATCATACAATTGTTTTGCCAAACTTTGTACATATCCACTCAGACTGCATTCTCAGTGAGCCAGTGTGGTTGTGAAAGATTACTGGTATTGGATGACCATCAAGGAGCCTTTGTGTGGCCTGCAGGCTTCCCTTAATATATCTCAACTTTTACGCTGCTTTCTAGGTCTAATGGCTGCACAGAGAAGCATGAACATATTGAATGGTATTTTAAAAGGTTTTATAAACAAACAAACCGGCAATGAGTCCCACATGTGCAGTGTTTCCAAACCCCATAATTTCAATGTGGTCATGATTTAAGGGATTATATCATGATTATGAGCATTTCTGACCAATAGAATTTGATATTTCCATTTAGTAAGTGGGTTATCAACTGTCACTGGTTCGTCTACTTCTTTGTTCATGCAATTTCCCTTGGTTCTCATTGGGGTATGCAAAATAGGTTGCCTACCCTTGTCTTAACTTGTTGTTCTTAGCATGAAGAATCCTAGCCAAACCACTGACTGGGTTCAGACAACATGATATAACCCAAACTCAAAGGTTGAGGGTGGGTTGTTGTTGAACAGTGGGTTGTCTGAACCCAGCCGAGATAACAAACCATGATGAACAACCCACAGTTCACAATCCAGCAACAAACCATGGGTTCTCTTCATGGGTTGTTTGTGGTTAACAAGCTATGGCTTGTTAGTGCAGCTGGGTTCAGACAACACGATAACGCACAGTTCAACAACAACTCATGGTTCAACGACAACCCACACTCAACCCTTGAGTGTGGGTTATTGTTTTGTCTGAACCCAGCTATGCTAAAAAGCAATAACTTTTTAACCATGAACAACCCATGAAGAGAGCTGCTGTGGTTACTGCACCTCCCTGACAATTGTTTAAAAAAATGCAGAAAATATATGCAAATTTTATGGCTGGGAAGTAAATGGAGGGGAATTTTGTGTAAATGTAAGGTCTGCGAAGTAAATGGAGGGGAAATTTGCGCACTTGCATTAACTGCTCCATTGCTGCAGGTGGGCAGGTTTCCCCTCCATTTACTTCCCAGCCCTTAAATTTGTGTATATTTCCCAGTCCAAAACTTTACGCAAATATTCCCTACAGTTTAAAAAAAACACAACACACCCTTATAGAGGTGACAGACCGGGATAGAGCAAATGGGGCACCAGCACCAGATATACTAACACCCCCCTTGGGGCCCCATTCACTCTGCCCCATTCTTCTGCCTACTCAGAGTTTTTTTGGAACTGTCAGGGGCCTTCAGTAATCGCAGGAGTAAGTGGTCTGAAAAGGTGCTGCAAAAAGGGTGGTGAGTCAATATCTCCCCTTTCTGGAGTAGCTGGAGACTCTGGGAAGTGTTGAAAAAGTGGAGGGCACTGAGAAGTGTCAGTTCCAACACTTAAAAGCGACAGGATCACATTGCCAAGGGGGAAATATTGTGTGTGTCCCCTCTTTTGGTGCACCTACTTTTGGTGCTCCCCCCCCCCTTTCAGTTGTCAACTTTTGCTTGCTTTTCAATTGACAACCCAGCAATTGGTCCCTGGCAAATGTGCACAAATGAGCCTATATGCAGTCTCACCTTGTCAATTTCCATGTACTGTACAGCTGAAACTGAGAAGGAAATTGACCAGGTAAGAATACACATATCAGACAGCTGAAAGAGTGCCCTAGTGAAAGACTGACAAAAAAGATAATTAATTAAATTAAGGCTCTGAATTTTTTTTTCAAAAGCAGCAAATAAAAAGGGGTAGTGATTGGAGTGGGGAGGTGGACAAGATGGGTTCCACCGTGAAGGACACTGGGATACCGGCTAGAGGGGGGAAACAAGCCATGGTGAACACTGTGGGTTGTTCCGCGAACAACCCATACTGCGTAGCATATTCGCAGGGTGGCTTAGCATGTTGTGCGAACCTGCCTATTGTGTCTTACAATTGGAGGCTGCATGTGTAGGAAGTGGATTTAAGGTATCTATTTTGTAAATATACAAGGTGATGGAGTTGAATTAACATTTCAGAACTGTTGCTGGAGCAATGATTGTTTTAGGGGCCTCCACATTGAGATAAGTGTAATTATAGTTCTTGTTAGTCTTGGGTGCCTACTAATAAGGAAAAACCAGGCAAAAATATAATTGGTGAGATGTTCTCTGTGTGTGTGTGTGTGATTGTTACACAGCTTTTGACTAACAAGAAAGGTCATTTACCTTAACAGTGGTTGTAGGCCAATTAGTCACAAGTTAAAACAGCTTGAATCATAATTAAGATTTTCACATTTTGTCATGGGTATGCAGTCTAGACATATTCTAAATAGATATAACCATTATGGTAATCTCATTACTTACTTTCAAAGTACTGTTTACTGTTGGCTTCTGGAGCTGTGCCATTATAGCAGTTGCACAATAAAGCAATATTCACAGCATATTGTTTGAGGAAACTGGATATTTTTAGGATGTGGCTTGTGACTGTACAGGAGGAATTACGTAGCTTCAAAATTATATACTGAGTTTTACTTTTCATATTTTTCGAGAATACAAATACTAGACATCAGGGGAAATAAAACCCCTTCCAGGTTTGCACTGTGGCAGCCACTTAGATATATTTTTAAATATGTTCAGCAGTATGTTAATCTGTAAAATAAAAAGTAAGTAAATAAATAATGCATCACTGGGAGGGTGGGTGTGGGTTGCTTATAGCCCAGATTGTATCTCATTTGCCTGGTTATAGCCCCTTTTCACTTTGCCAGGCAACTTTAACCGTTCCTGCTTTCTGCAGAAAAGCCCTACTGTGTTGCTCATTGAAGTGCAGAATTGATGTGGCTGTGTTGGCTGGTGTAGCCCTCCCCACATTCAGGAGGAATCTCCACACATGTCCTCAGAAGCATTTCCCCATTGCTGATGTTTCAATTTCAGGCCTAGATTTATGCTCCTTTAAAAAAAATGTCTAGGATATGTGCCTGAAGTTGTAGGAAAAACCTGAAAGTAGAAGGCATGGATTGGATTAGCAATAGCAGGAACAATTTCTAGAACTCCTCTCTAGATAGGAAGTATATTCCACTGAGGTTGAGCTTACTCTGGAGTTCCATGAGCAGCAGCATCCTTGTGAGAGGAAATTGCATCCTTGAGGATGAAGCAACAACTGCTAGTCCAGTGGTTCTCAACCTTTTTTGCCCCATGCACCCTTTTCACCATATGTCAGAATGTCATTCCCCCTCTTTCCAAGATTGTCTGACTCAAAAGTTGCATTCCAAATAATATGCATATAATATTGAAGATCTTTTATTTTTTCTATATTTGTACATTTACATTATAGTATAAATGGAATATTTCCACAGATAACAAGTGAAATATTTGTATTTATTTTTAATTTAATCTGTGCCATACAATAAGGTGTGATGTCCTGTAGATTATGTACAATCTGTAGAATTGTAATTTGTAGAAAGATCAGTATTCCAACAGTTTGAGTCTGTGGTCTCAATCCCCCCCCCCGAAACCCTAAAATCCCCCCCGGGGGGGAATTCCCCCCTGGTTGAGAACCCCTGTGCTAGTCGTTCTCACCAAAAGAGCAATGCTTGAGGAAGTCCACTAGTGTGTGTGACTTCCGGAGATAACATGAAAAACCTATAAAACTGTTCAAAGATTACTGTAGGTTGTTATACTTGATTCAAATGACTTGTCTGTGTTATACATTAACTGGACTGTCATCTATGGGCGATGCTACAGATGTATCCTGCATGGCTGATCCTGCATTTTGCAGGAGGTTGGATTAGATTACCTAAGGCCCCTTCTAACTAACAATGTGAGTTACGGTAATCTTTCTTGGATCACAGTAAGTGATGTGGGTTTTCTGAAAAAAATTGAATTGGAAAATTTTTCAGAAAAGAAATCCTTTGCAAATTAGGCTAATTTGTATAGGGTAATTTGCATCAGGAAAATTTCTGATGCTCTAGAGAGTGATCAAATTTAATAGGTTGATTTTACTTGTGTTTAGTAAACAAAACTTAAAGTACCGCATGCTATTTTTTTTGTCCCAGTCTCAGTACATCACAAGTATTTGACTTGAAATATTTGAGCGGGGAAATAAAAGCACACTTACGGCACAATTCTATGCAAGTTTAGATAGAAAAAAGTCCTACAACTCCCAGCATGCCTCAGACAGACATTTTATTTTATTGAAGCACTTGTAAAAACTTAGACAATGGCATCTACTTCCCTTATACTGTTTACATTTAAGGAAAAACACACACACTAATAAACTTTAATAACCCAAAGAACTGTACATGATATGCTGACAACCACTCATCTATTTCAACTCTCTTCCACTGAGGTTGTTTTGGGGCACCTTCAGTTTTGCTGTCACTACCTATTAGTTCTATTTCACACTGAGATATATGTGTTTCAGTGACATACATGTATTCTCTCACATATGTGCTAGGGATAATCACCTGAAAAATATTAATTACAACTTTGAAACTGCCAAGCTTGCCTAATATTGTATTTGCAATTTGCATCCATTCATTGTTGCTAATGAACTTAAGAAATGGAAAACCCACATCACTGGTCACAGTAGCAGTTCCTACCTTGGAAACATCTGAGAACCAGAGTAGTACCAGCAGCTGTTGTATTATACAGCTTTGCTTCAAAGAGTGGCAAATTTTCCTCTAGCCATAATGCCACACACACAGATGTATTGGCATAGAAATTCTGAATTAATCTTTGACTTGGCTGTCTTAGTTGCTATGTGTAGGCTGAGCCATTCTCTGCTTGAGTCCTCCCTTGCCTCCCCCATTGCTGCTGTTAGCAGTCCATGTGATGCAAAACATATTTGCCTGTATAGTGAGCCTGTTTTCCTCTTAGTCTGCTAAGGGCTTTTTATGTGCCTTTACATAAGTTCGCAAAATGCTTAATGTTGTGCAATTTTGTAAGGCTAAAAAAGTTTTTGAAATAACTATGTTTGGAAGTAGCAAACAAGCAAATCTGGAAATCTCATTGCAAAAGCCTGGATATAACATTTTTGGTGTGGGGATACATCTCTGAGGTGTTGACATAAGGTTTATTTTGAATTCTGCAGCATACAGAAATATTCAAAGGCAGCTCAGACCCTGTAAGTCCTTACTGGACCTGTTAGAACTATCCTAAAAACTGCCTGATAAACAAGATCAATAAGTAACTCAATTTTTAGAAAAGCTCCTGTCTCCCTTCCCAACCCCAGTTTGTCTAAAATCATTGTCAATTTCACACCAGCTGTTGACCTGTTCCCAGGCTGCACAGGCATAACCAAGTAATATATATGCACTGAGAGAACTCAGTTTGCTTTAAATTCTGATGCAGACAGGAAGGGAGTTGGCAAGGCATGAGAGGAAATCATGGCCTAAAACTGGGGAAAATATAACGTGTAGCGAAATTAAGAGACGAGAGGATTTCTGTCAATGCAGAATATACTTTGTAGTTTAAATGGGAAAGTAGTGTAAGAACATAAGAGGCCAGGTAGATAAATGGAGAGTTCATCCAGACCAGCATCTTGTTTCCAACAGTGGCCAGCCAGATGCCTCTGGCAAGTCCACAGGCAGGCCATGAAGGCAACAGTCTGCCCTGTTGTGTGTTCCCAGCATCTGGCATTCTGCTTAAAAATATAGAAGTTCTTAATGGCTGATAGAGCTATCAGTCACTATCTTCCTTGAAGTTCTGTAACTTTTTAAAAGCTATTGGCTATCACTACAGCCCTTTTTGACCTTTAATGCCTTGTACAACTTGGAACCCAAAGACCAAGGATCTAAAGGACCTCCTTTTCTCATATGAGCCTGCTAGGTCAATAAAAACTCCTTCAGAGGCCCTTTGGTGGTTACCGTAGGTGGGCAGCGATCAAGGAGAGGGCCTGGCCTGACACAGTCTTCCCTAGAGATGTTTGTCTGGCACTTCCTTTGTTTAGTTTTAAGGTTTAGGTCAAATTATTTGCGCAAGCTTTTATTTGAGCACTGATCCTGATTTTATTGTTGCATCTGAAATTTTACTGCTTTGCTACTTTTTAGTTTTATTGTGTTTCTGTTCTTTTTGTAATTCTTACAGATGTTATATTGCTGTCTGACCCTGTTGACTTGTAATTTGTCAATTTGCTATAAAAGTCTCCCTTTGTCATTTCTGTTTGTCATAGGAGGAGGAATGCCTTCCCCACAAACAATGGTTGAGAAGTGGGTATCTCCATCTTCCACAGTGAAGGCCAATGCAAAGAATTAATTTAGTGTTGCTGTAATCTTGTCCCACCTTAGCATTGTTTCACAGCTTTTGTTATTGAAAGGTCTTACAAACTTCCGGGCTGTTTTCTTGTTCCCAGGGCCGGCGCTACCGCTAGGCAGACCCAGGCGGCTGCCTAGGGCGCGTGGCGGAAAAGGGCGCAGAACTCTGCGCCCCTTCCTCGCCTCCGGCGCGCTCCTGCCCTGCCTGCCGCCTCCGCTGCGCCTCCCCGCCCGCTTGCCGGCTGCTGCCGCCGCCGCTGCACCTCCCCCCCTGCGCGCGCCCGCCCACCAACCACCTACCTTCCCGTCGTAAAGCACGGGGGTCCCATCGCGTCGGAGGAGGAGGCGGCGGCAGCGCCAGCAGCCAGCAGCGGGGGCGGGGGGAAGGTAGGTGGTGGTGGCGGCGGCGGCGTGTGTGTGTGTGTGTGTTGCAGAGCAGGGCTGCTTTGCTCCGGAGCCCCCCCCACGGCACGAGGGGGGGGCGCTAAATATAATTTGGCCTAGGGCGCCAAACAGCCCTGCACCGTTCCTGCTTGTTCCTGATGTATTTATAAAGAAATGTGTATTGGTGGATCTTATGTAACTAGCTCCTCAAATTCTTTCTTTGGTTGCCTTAGCGCCAACTTACACCAGAGTTTGTGTTTTTTTATTTTCCCAGTTTGGGAAAGACTTCCGCTTCTTAAAGGAAGCCTCCTTGATGTTTATGGTTTCTTTGAAATGGCTACTTAACCATGCTGGCCTCCTCTTAGACTTATTTCTAGCCTTTCTGATCTGTGGAATACATTTAATCTGTGTCTCTCTTAAAGCGGTTTTAGATAACGTCCAAACTTCCTGAAGGTATCTCATTCTCCTTTTCAACTTCCTTTTAACTGATCCCCTCAATTTTGAGACAGTCTCTCTTCTGAAATAAAATATTACTATATTCGGCTTTTTGCACTCACACATATTTGAATTTGATAGCATTTTGGATCATTGTTCTCAGGTAGCTCATAACAGATACCTAACCAGATCCTGGGCACTGCTTAGGAAAAAGTAAAGGGTCATCTCCTCTTTTGTCTGGTCTGTGGCCCACTCTTTTCAAAGGCATAGTCTAAGGCAGGTGTGGGCAGGTTTCAGGCTTGCAGGATCTACTTGATTTTTTACTGGACCCCTGAGATTCAACAACTGGAGCTGGTACAAAAGCCATCCACTTAGAATTAAAGAATTCTGAGACGAGGGATTTGTTTTGAGCTTCCAACTGAATTGAACTCACCGTCCTTCTGACCACAAATCTACTCCGGGTTACAAGCTTTCTTCGTTTCAGTAGTATAATTTAAGGAGTTGTTTTGCTGCTGCTGCTGCTAAATAAATGGGAGTCAGAAATCCTTGCTCATCTCTTTCAGATCACCCAGAGATCTACGAGTAGATCCAGATCTACCTTCTGTTCACCCCTGTTCTAAGGAATATGCAGGGCTACAAAAATATTTTAAAGTTCTGGGATTGAGAATTCATTTCTTAGGTTCTTGTCCTAAACAGGTTTGAATAAATATTTCCCTAGGTATTCCCACAGTTGGTTGGCCACTGTGTGAACAGAATGCTGGACTAGATGGACCCTTGGTTTGATTTAGCATGGCTGTTCTGATATTCTTATTCCAGCAGTGGGGTACCTAGGCTCTTCTTGAGCCTTGATAACTTGGGTTCTGCACCTTCAATTTTGTTTATGAACATTCAGAGGAACCTTAGCTGTGTTAATTTGCATGACTGAAGGAGTTGCTACATTTGTGTAGATATATCTCTGGGGATGTTGAGGCAATTAGGTATTGCAGTGTTGTTTTCATCACTATGGTGCTTCAGGGTGGGGAGCACACAAGCTTGAGCCAGTCTGGCAAGGTGAAGATGCTTCAAGAAGAAATTACAAGGTGGCAAACTTCTTAACCCAGAAAAAGGGTTATTATGCAGGGAATTTCAGAACATGAAATTATTAGTGTGATCGAGAGGTTAAATTATTAATTGTCAATTTTAAAATGAGTTTTCAAGCCAAGGTATCCCCTGTGAATGACACAGTGATGGCTGTCAGTACAAAGTTCAATATAGAGGATGTATCTATTAATAATAGACTTGTCTGTGCAATCTTGTTCACCAAAGAACTGATTTCTACAGCATGTGTAGAGCTTATAGGTAGCATATAGAAAAGTACCTATAAAGTTTGCTTACTGGTATTGTCGGGACCAAAATGCTGCAGCTCAAAAAAATTCCACTCTTGTCCACGATGCAGTGTGCAAATGAACTTTATAAAACAAAAGTATTCTAATACATCTTTTCTCTTTCTAAGAAATGCAAGTTTTTTTAAAAAGGAAAATATTGAAATTGTGTAACAATCATATGTAGTTGAATACAATTCAGAGGCCAGCTTGAGCTATCAAGTGAAGCAATTGTATACTTTTTCTTGCAATATGGATATGTCTCTGCTTGCAGAAACAATGCAACAAACTGTATATTAAAGATAATCACTGAGACTTATTCCAGTTGTTGCTGCAGAATGCAATGCTGTGCGTTTTTGTTTTGTTTTTTGTTTGCTTATAACACTTTGCACTAATCTCCTGAATTGACTGACTCCTTTCTAGGCTTCCTAACATGTAAGGGAGAACTAATATGGTAAAAGCAATACATATGTTTCTATGCTCCTATACTGAATAAATATTCAGAGCAGGGAACCACAATTTTTGGTTGGCCTTGCTGGTCAAACAAAAATGGTAGATTCCTAGGACTTTGCCTGCTGGCTTTGCTGCTTCTCAGTGGAGGTGCTTGGACTGCGCCTCCGAGTGGCAGTCAAGGAAGCCCCCCCCTGTGAAAAAGGTGTATGGGGAGCAGGTCAGCTTGGCTATTGCAGGGCAATGGCACTTGAAATGCTGCTGCTGAACAGTAACCTGCAGGAAAGGGGAGTGGGGCTTACTGTTTTGGCCCTGTGTCTGTGGTTCTCAGAGTACATTGGCATTGCAGTTACCAGACAACTAACTCTGGGGGCGAGTGTGGGCAAGGAACATTACACAACAGCCAGGATGATGCCCACCCTTCTCTGCAGCTTCAAAGTTGTTTGTCATGCTTGCCAGAGAGTGGCACCACACTTGTTGTGATCACACACACACACACACACACACACACACACCATGTGCACATATACTGTGGTTAATGCTGACAAGTGTTCATGTTAATCGGTGTTTAAATGAGCATTAAACCCCAGTTTCAAAACCTCAGTAATGACAACCCTGGTTAGCATTATGTGTGATTATGATGGGTGCAAATGTAAGCCTTAACTATGGTTGAGGCTGCAGGAGGAATTCATGGTGGAAAGAGGTGTTGGGGTGGGCACAAAGTGCACGATCCCTTGGCCCAGTCTCTTATTAATCGTAGATGAGGGATTGGAGGTGCCATGTGTGCATTAGCCCTAAGAAGTCTTGAATATTTGAAGGGCCTTTGATAGTTGAATATGCTGGGTTAAGCTCACTGATCTAAAGGTGATGGGGGCGGTGGGGGGAAGCTACATGTTATGATCAACGTGCAAATTTGAAGGCCAGTTGCCAAAATAAAAACACTTCAGTTTGTTAGAGAATGACTGGGTTCGCACGACACAGCAGCAACCCATTGTGGGTAACTAGTCTTGCTGGGTTGTCGTATCGTGTGAACCTGGACCACTTCCTGCAAGGTGGCTTGTTCATCGGCAAAAAGCCACCCTGCCAACCTATGGCTTGTTTTAGGGCTTGTGTCATCCAAACCCGGGCAACTGACCGCGTCGTGGGTCCTGGGAAGTGGTGAGTGAGCTGCTCGGCAAGAGGGGTAAAAAACCCTTGCTGCTCTTGCCAAGCTCGCTTGGGTCACCATGAAATCTGCATATGTCGCTGTCAAAAAAAGCCCCCGTTTTAAAAGGAAGCCTGAGTTTTTGACAGACAATCTATTGCATTAGAGAAGTGAATCATAATTCCTGTGTTTTCAGTGTCGTTATAAAGTTTAATTTGATCTCCAAATATACTGTTAGTTCTTAATATTGTGACTGTATGAGACTGCTGTCTAAATAATATACTGTCTAAATTATCTGTCTAAATAATATACTTTATTTTGTTTTCTACAAAATATGTGATTTAGTTTTTCCTGCTTCTTAGATGGCAATACCTAAGATACATGTGCTTAAGTAGCATAAAGTGCAGCAGTTTGCAGCTCTCTCTCTAGTATTGGGTATACTCACAGTTTTGCTTGTGCAAAGCTAAGGTTCCAATCCTATACCCACTTACCTTGGAGTAAGCCCTACTTAACTCAGTGGAGCTTACTTCTCTGTAGACTATTTATTTATTTATTTATTTATTTATTGTGTTTCTGAATCGCCCGACTAGCCGGTACCCAGCCACTCTGGGTGATGGGATTGCACTGCAATAAGATTGCACTGCAAGGCATTTATACTTTTGAGGCTGCAGTCCTGTGTATGCTTCCCTGGGAGTACACTCCACTGAACTGAACATGTCTAACTTCTGAATAAATATAGGATTCTTTTATATAAGCTGATTTGGAAGAGTTCCTACCCTAAAAAGCAGCCTAGAAAAGTATCTACCGGTAAATAAAATTACTCTGTAAATTCCATAAATATGTCAAATAGTACAATTTGACATGCTACATTATAAATTATGCATTTGATGTTATAGCAATGCAATATGTATATATTTGATAAAGTATTGCATAAATATCCATTTCTATCAACATTTCCATTTTTCTGGGGGTTGGGCTGAGAAACAGTAAAAAAACAAAAACCCACAACTTTCCCGTGGCTTCAAAATTTCTGGAAATTTTACATCTCTAGGAAGGGGCTTCAAGCATTAAAAATATATAACCAGCTATTACTCAGATGTAAATATGATGGGTGCAAGATCCAAATTTGGGTCCACAATTATTTTCGTATTATTATTATCCACAATAATGTTTCCTCGTCCTCCTCCTCCTCCTCCTCATTATTATTATTGCCACCAATATATTAGGATTTCTGTAAGATGCTGCTGATTTCAGGAGTTCTAATTTGTACACATTTGCAAGTTAAGCTAGAGCAGTACTCCTGCAGAATATTATGGATTTTAGAATGTGACTTAGTTTAGTTTATCATAATCTATGGTCTTTGCCAGATAGCATAACTTCATTGATTTATTTAAAACATTTAAGTAACAGTTCTTAAATAAACATTTTATACACTACCCTTCATTATACTAGATTTCAGGTACGTGTGCAGAATAAAACCAAGTGTGGTATTCAGTTAACCCCTCCTATGCACAGAATGGCTTCCATCAGCAGAACCGAGAGGGGGTAATTCCCCCCCCCCCGCCCACATGCTCTTAAAAACTGCTCTGGAGGGTTGGGTATTTGGGGGCGGGGGTTGTGTGGCTTCAATGGGAAGGAGAGGAGGGGAGACTACTGTTGTGCAAGTAGAATATGAAGTTGGATTTTGCCCCAGTACAACAAATTATAAAACTACAAAAACAAAGAAAAAAGCAACAAATAAAACTTCATTTGAAACTTGCTTAGTTAGTTCAGTTAAAATCTGTTATAATACCTGCATAACTAAAAGGTTTTTTGCGTGGCACCAAAATGGTAGCAATGTTGGCACCAGGCAACACTCTTTGGGGAAGCCATGCCATAGCTAGGATGCCATTGCTGAGAGCTCTCTCTCTCTCTCTCTCTCTCTCTGGATGATCGTGGTACCTCTGACGGAAGAGGTACTTGGAGAAGGACCTCAGCAGAGGCGCTGTAACTTTTCCCTGCCCCCATTGCAGTAATCTTACTGATCTCACTCTCTTGGCAAGCCCTCTTTCACAGTACTCCTGGTTCTGCTGGGAAACAGGGCATGCGAAGAAGATTCCCCTCATGTGCCCTGTTTTGTGGTGGGGACAGAGGGAGGGAGAGAATGGGAGTCAGGGCACCTGTAGCAAGCTGCATACGACCCCCACAGCCCACATGTTGTCCACCCCTGTCTTACATCAGGGGGCAGTTGATAAGGGAGTAGCTGCTCCTTCACTTATTTGGATCCCCAGCCATCTAGGGTTTAAGGTAACTTTGTCACCTACTGGAAGCCTTTTGAGAATCCTCTATGCATAATGAATCTGAATCATTATGTGGTAATTCCCATGTGTAAAAAATCAGCCTTTTATATGTAAGGGAGTCAAGAACTTGGAAGGAAAAAAAAGAAGGGAATAAAGCTGTAGTTGCTCTGAGCGTAGAATAGTGGTGAAGACTATCAATTAAATGCATTACATAAAATGTATCCATTGTAAAGTTTTTCACTCCTGTGAATAACCTTTTTATTATTAATTGACACTAAATGAATGGAGAGTGCAAATTCTATTTTTAACACTAATAATTCAAAAGTCCACTTATGTCTAATGTATATTTTCTTGCCAAATAGTTTCCATTTTTATAAGGCTTCTTAAAATATGCATTGCTTTAACCTGCCAGATTCTCCATCCTTCCAAAACGCTGTGTGTTAGGGCAAGGCCAGGACCACGCACAGTCATACCTAAAAGCAGTCCTAGTCTGGGCTCTGCAGTCAGTTGCCAGGGATCGGCATTAGGGGTCAGGCAGCAGGGACTGCCCTGTTGACCAAGCAAGGGTTTCTAGTATGAATACCAGGTTTGTACAGCCCAGAGACTTCATGCTTCCTGCCAGTTGCAGTGACCAATGTTGCATATCCCTGTTCTTTTCTGTGCATCAAGAGATCACTGGCACCTGCGCGCATAGTCCCAAGATGTTTATTAGGCTAAGCCTCAGACTCCAACCTGGTGCAGTTCAGATGATCTGGACTATAACTCCTATCATCCTTTATCTTTGCCAGTGCTGGCTGGGACTGATAGCAGTTGTAGTCAAAAACATCTGGAGGGCACCATGTTGAGGAAGGCTGCTCTAGGTTTCCCAGTTCAGGGCCTGGAATCCTTGACACTAGCACATGACACTAGTTATGCATTTCCCTTTGCATAACTATGATTGGGCAGTGGTATTGGGTATCTGGGGCCTTTGAATCAGGAATGGTTGGATTGGATGAAGTTTAGGGTCTGTGGGCCTGATGTAAGATTGATAGTAAAACAAAACGTGAAGGATTTATAGAGTATTGTTCCAAAATGAATGAGTGCTCACAGTAAAAGGTACTTATTTAAAGGTGAGCATCCTTTCCTTTAAAACAGCACAGTTACCCCCCCCCCCCCAGTTACCCATGAATGCCCTGGAAGTCTCACTAGAGGTGGTGTGTGTGTGTGTGCATAGCACAGGAAAAAATACGTTGAAACATATCTGTGTAGTAGTAGCATCCAGGAAGTACTGCTGGGGTGAATCCATTTTGATAATAAAGAAATACTGGGTAAATGAAAGGAGTGGGGTGGGGTGGGTGGAGCATGCCTTTGTGCATATTTCTCTACTGTTAGCATATAACACTTTGAGGGAACACTGACTTGGAGCATAGTGTGTATGTACTATACTGTTGTACATGCAGGAAAAATACTAGAATATTAGAAACTGTGTAGTGGATGTAGGATTGCTGAGAACTTACCGACTTTGGTGTCTTGGTACCAGCTGGAGTTGAGTGAGTGAAAGTCAGTTACATCTTGTGAAAAAAAACAGTGAGTTAGTGCAGCCTTTTAACCCCTTAATATTAATTACGGTAAGCTGTTGAAAAGCAATAGTTTGGTCATGGCTTACATTTTCTGATCTATGTGTAACAACTTGTTGGTCAGTAAAAAGAAGTTGGATGAGGAAGGTCCAATGCACATTCCTAAAGGGTTTAAAAAACAAACAAACTTGTAAGCTATGAGATGCCCCTGAAATCCCTGCTCTAGGTCCTAGAGCAGGGATAAGGAACTGGCGGTCCTAAAGTAGGGATGTGCAACAGTGTCTTCAGCTGACACTATTACTTACGGTAAGTTAATTTTGTGCATGTGTGTTTTTACTGGCATGGCCTAGAAACCTGCTTTTTTTAAAAAATCACCAGTACAAAATATGAGATACTATGTAGAAACATGGGTACAGATCTATACTATCCCTATACTGAGAAATATTATTCCTCTTATTAAGAACCACAAGAGACAATGTCATAGTGTTTGCCCCCATGATGTTGCAGATAAGAGCTTCAATTTCAGTGGAAAGTCAAGTGTGCCTTAAATGAATGGAATTGAGTGTGCTTAAGTCTGTGATAGAATGTAACCTAGAATTTTTTTCTCATATGCAAAATAAGACCTTCTTTGGGACAACTCTCTGCATAGAGTGAAATAGAAAAATCCAGTGTAGGAGGCACATGTAGATTATCATATGTAAATTTGATAATCTAGTTGTAATTGATTTTCCAGTTTTCATCAGTTACCTCAATTTTTTTTTTTCTTGTCTCCTTTGAAAGGCCCTTCCTTCTTCCATGGTGATTGTAGCAATCTACTGCCCAGTGATAGCAGCTCTCTTCATTGTTCTGAAGATGGTAAACTACCGTCTGCACAGAGCACTTGACGAAGGCGAGATTGTGGAAAGGAATGCCAGTGAGCGTATGGCTAGAGGTGCGAAAACAGAACAAGATAACTCTTCTTCCAGGAGAAAGGACAGCAATGGACCTAGGTAAGAAATCTTCGTCATTTGCAGTTTTGATGTGCACAGAATACATAATTTATTCTTTGTTATGACCTAAAGGTTATAATAAATTAGTGGACTGAACTCAAAGCTAAGTAACACATTACCTTATTGCGTATCATTTGGAACATACATCAAGGTTATCCTATTTAATACATGATTTGGGGTGTGATCCCCTGTGCATACCAGGTGCATCATTTCCTGTAGCTCCTGGGCAACAAGACTAGCATGTGGTGCAGTCTGACCCATCTGCAACAGTGCCATAAACTTCAATTAACATATCTACCTACTTTCTAGTGGGTCCATCCCCTTTGCCATAGGTGCTTCACCTTGAGAGGTGGGTAAGAAAGCTGAACAGATGACAGAACTGCCTTCTGGCCTGAGTGGAGCCGGATTGCAGGCCCAGTCACTTCCTTTTTAGGACGCCTATATGGCCTTGCAGGGTCAGAGATTTCTGATGAAAATTCAGTGGCAAGTCTCCCTGTGCCTTTCACTGCCATTTTCATCTCCCCACTGTCTCTTCTTACTCATGCTACACTGTGCCTCCTCCATGGAAACAAAATGCGTATATTGGGGAAAATATGCATATGAATTTTCGTGTAGACTTTTTCCCAAAAAAATTGCAAACTGATGCAGAAATGGGATGGAATGAAGTTGTGCTTCAAAAAGTTTAAAAGGCGTAGAAACCTAAACAGACAGATTCATTCATCCTTAAATTTGTGTTGATGGGAATATAAGATTAGGCTTCTGTTATACTTTGTTGAATAGCTCTATTTGAAGCTTTTAAAAGTGGTATGGACTGAAACTAGAATTAAGTTGTTAATTGCTCCATCCATTTAAACAATTTCTATCTGCCATGTTACCTATGGAAATTTGGTAACCAGGATCATAGTATATTTGGTTCATCCATTCTGACAGAAAGAATTAAGATCTTCTATCTAGTCTGATATCCTGGTTTACATTTTTGTGGGGAATATCTTGAAAGTAAGTAAGCACTATTGCTTAATCTTATTTGGGTGTGGAAGGAACTGAGCAAATTCTCTGCAGCCGGCAGCAGTGCTGATTTTTCTATATATTCTTAATAGATGAGCTGATTGTTACCCGTCAAAGCAAGACTTACCTCAAGTATGCCTTTTGAATTAATTTGACACAGTTAACCAGGATAATATCTAAAATGTCTTAGCACTCTTCCTATTTTAGCGATCCTGGCGGAGGGATTGAGATGGCAGAGTTTGTTCGGGAAGCTACTCCACCAGTAGGCTGTAGTTCACGAAATTCCTTTGCTGGCCTAGAGTTAAATAACCAGGTAAGAATTAATCCTCAACAACGGTTTCTGTTTATGCACTGTTGTAAAGGTGACTATTTTTTTCCAGTTAAGATCAGTTGAAAAATTCACCAAAACACAATGTCATATTTTGGTTTATTTTTAATTCTATCTTCACTGTGTTAAGGCAGCAGAGATTCCTCATTTTGTTTGTCTTTTAAAGTATTCTTTGTTGCTGGATGTTGCTGGATGGATAGTTTGTTTCAACTCTGAATATTTTAGATGGTTCTTGCTTATTTCAAGATCATGTGTGTGTAAAACTGTTCAATAAAGGTGCAACCCTATATTTAGACAGAAAAATGTCCTACAACTAAAACATGTTTTTCTTTATTAACTTGTTGAAGATGTTCATGCAGTGAAATAAGCATTTTTGTTGCTGTTCTTTGTGACTGTTTGTTTTCATTCTGAGCTATTAAGGTGTCTTTATATATTGTAGTTATTTTGTGTATTAATTGCTGAGGGGTCTCTTGATAACTTGCAAACTACTTTGTTTTCCCCCTCCCCTAAAAATGTATTCTATGAGGTGTTCAGGATTGGTGTTGGGTTTTTTGCAAAGTAAAAACAATTAATTATATGGTTTATTATTCTTTGTCTTACAAGGAGAGCTTATTTTTTGAAGACCTTTCAATCACCATATTCCTGCTGCAAGTAAGGGGGAAATCAGCTACTTAAGTTGGCTCTATCAGTCATCTTTGTTTAGGCAGATAAATATTTTTTTCTATAGAAAAAAGCATTGTGTAACTCATCTGTTGATCCATTTTAGATCGGATCTAGTTTATCTCGTCGTGGAACCGCAGCTACCATTAAAGGTAAGACCTTGATCTTAAAATTCATCTTCAGGTAGCCTCAGCACTGACTGTTGGTATCAAGCAGCTTTTCTATTTTGTTGTTTCTATCAAAATACAGTTGATGCAGAGGAAAGTTCCACACAACGGAGCAGGCTTCCTCAGCCTGGTAGTGTCCGGATGTTTTGGGCTATAGCTCCCAGCATTCCTGACCATTGACCATGCTGGCTGGGGCTGATGGAAGTTGAAGTCCAAAACACCTCGAGGGCATCAGGTTGGAGAAGGCTACATTATAGGAAAAGAAACATCCTTGAGACCTAGCAAGAACTGCAAAGTATCTTTACAATAAACTATAGAATGTTACTTCAACCTGTTTGCATAAATACTTGCACCTATCTATAAAATGGATTTGACAGGAGTTATGTTTCTCCTTTTCACTTTTCCCCCTGTAGTCAGTGGCTTCCATATTACACTAACTTGCTGCCTCCAAAAGTGAAGGCTACTATTCTAGAGTGCTGTGCCAAAATAATTTGGAGTAGATAGCTTTATAAACCAAAAAATAGCAATTTGTTTGTCAGTGACTATGCAGAACCCTGGATATTTTATTAATGTGTTCTGTGACATTAAGCTTGGAGTCAGAGAGCCAGTTGATGACCTTTACTTTCTACTGTTCCTGCCTTTGGCAAGATAGCCAACCACTAAAGACTGCAGTGCTTTCATCTTATACTTTATAGTAATTTTTACCTCCTAACATGCATCAATATTGCTGAACCACCAGCCTGATACACTGTTTAGTATCCCTTCAGGTCTGATCGTAGTACTCATACCTGATGTGACTTTTGCTGCCCAATAGTTTGGGTAAGAAAAGATGCACAGCTTCATCCAAGAGTCCTGTCTTGTGACACACCCTTCCCTGGCCACTATTCCCTGAAACCATGCACAGCCCCTGAGTCTTTGGCCATATTGCCCAGCATGGTAGAACCCATAAGCAGCAGTAGCTTAGTAAAACACTGGTTGTATATTCTTTAGGTTCAGTCCCTGGGGTTTCTTTTTTACACGGTCCTAAGAGGATAGGCTGGGAAAGACTCTCCCCCCTCCCCATCACAGAGCTACTGCCAGTCTGAGTAGCTGCCACTGAGTGATGCATGGCCCACGTTGCCTCCCAGTTTGCCCTAACTGCTTTGGCCACGTTTCCTTTTCCCTTTTCCCTTTTTTCTCTTTTTTCCTTTTTTCTCTCCTTTTTTCTTTTTTCTCTTTCCTTTTTTCCCTTCTCTCTCTCTCTCTCTCTCTCCCTCCCTCCCTCCCTCCCTCCCTCCCTCCCTCCCTCCACAAACACACATGTTCTTCTTCGTGGTCTCTGTGCATCACACACATGGGCTCTGCGCCTGCGCGGAGACCGCTTCGGGAAGGTTCTATAGCTGAGGCAAACTTTGGGCGGGAACCCCTCCCCCCTGCGTCTCTACTGCGCGGGTTCCCGCCCTCTCCCTCAGTTCCTCTTCGACCGCCATCGCGTGTGGCTGTTACTTCGAGAGGTTCATTGATTCTCCGTAGAATCCAACAAAAAAAGATAAGAATACTTCTAATTTCTCCCCCCGTTCTTCGTGGGATCATTGAGGAAATTATGGCTCCGAAAGCCCCCTTCCGCAAGTGCGTGAGGTGCGGAACCAAGCTTCCCCCCGCAGACGGACACTCGCTTTGCCTTGCATGCCTTGGAGAAGGCCATAACGTGGAAACTTGCCATCAATGTCAAGGTTTCACTAAGCAAGCGAGGAAGCATAGGGCGGATAAGTTGACGGCGATTCTTTACAAAAAAGCCCTCCAGCCGCCCGCGGAAAAGCCTTCCTCTTTACCGAGGCCTAGTACGCCGCCTTCCCACACGGTCTCCTCAGCGGACGCTCAGGAGGCCTATATGGCCACTATGATATCTAAAAGTAAGGCCAAGAAGGCACGCAGGGAGAAGGAAGAAGCGAAAAAGCGAAGCAAGGAGCGGAAGGAAAAAGCGAGGAAATTGGCGAAAAAACTGGCTTCGTCCCTCTCGGGATCGAGATCGACGCTAGCCATGGACCCGACGGACGTCGCGGCCTCAGATCGCCCGGCTGGGCTCCAATCTCCATCCGCACCGGTTCCCTCGGGCTCGAGGGACCCTCCTCCTTGCTCCACTCCGACAGCTCCTTCGGGCTCGAAGGAAGCTACGCAGGCCGTCGCGTATTCAGATGGGGAGATCGTGGACTCACCATCGGAACCGAGACCCTTGACACAGACCGCTGCCGCTACTTTATCTGTCTCTCCAGCTCGTGGGGTACGGGCTCGTACCCCACGAACCCGATCCAAATCACTCGAGATCGAAGAGGTTCTGATCACCCGGGACCGGGCTTCATCCAGATCCTCGGTCTCGAGATCAAGGGATCCCCAACGCTACAGGGACAGATCCCGCGACTCCAGGGACTCGAGATACTCCTCAAGGTCGCGAGACACATACCACAGAGGACGTTCCCCGGTTTCCCATTATCGATACCAGAGAACGTACCTATCCCGAGATAGATCCCCACCTAGGAGACGCTCCCCACCAAGGCGGGAGAGATCACCCGGGAGCTCTAGGAGGTCTCCACCAGCTTGTCTCCTAGCTCTGCAGGCACGCAGCGAGGTGAGAGAAGGTAGGCTTACCGCCTACTCTCCGGAGGCAGCCACACGGTCCCGTAGATCGTCGACCCCGGGCTCACCTATCTCGAACTCGGAGTCAGTCGTCTCTGTCTCCCCCTCCTCGACATCACCAGACCAACAGGTGACCACCCAGTCGGGAGTGTCCCCTTCCGAGGATATGGGCACCTTCCAGGAACAAATCCTCCGGATGGCCCAAGCCCTCGGACTGGAGACGGTCGTAGAAGAGAAAAAAGCGGTGGATCCTCTATTTGATGCCGTCTCGAAATCCTCCTCGGGCCCCACATTGCTCCCGATTACTCCTACCATGTTAGAGACGGTGCAAGGATCTTGGAGCTCCCCGTCCACAGCCCCTCCCGCGGCTAAGCGCCTGGACGCGCTCTACAAGGTTAGACCGGACACGGCCAAGTTTCTCTTCTCCCATCCCACTCCAAATTCAATGATAGTCGAGTCGGCGCAGTCCAAGTCGGGCAAGCAGCACTCCACTCCATCGGACCCTGAGGGAAAAAAGCTAGACAACTTCGGACGAAGAGTCTACACTTCGAGCGCCCTGGGGATCCGGGTCGCCGGGTACCAAGCTACAATGGCGAGGTACCAACTCTTCCTTTGGGAGAAGATGAGTGGATTGATAGACTATCTACCGGACGAGAAGAGAGACTTGGCTAGGGTGTTCCAGGCCGAAGCGTCGAACACTTCCAGGCAACAAATCCACACGGCCAGACATCAGGGAGACTGCCACGGGAGATCCCTGGTGAGCGCAGTCGCTCTCCGCCGACACGCTTGGCTACGGTCTTCAACCTTAACAACGGAGGCTAAAGCCAAGATCGAGAACCTGCCCTTCGATGGAGTCGGTCTCTTTAATGACAAAACAGACGACTCCCTCGATGCGGTCCAGAAAGCCCGGGTGAACGCTAGGAAGATGGGACTCCTTCCGATGCAACCAACTCGAGCATTCAGACGCCGAAGGTGGACCCCATACTTACCACCTATAGCTCCAGCTCAACAAGGACAGCACCAGCAGTGGCAGGATAGCCGCGCTCGTCCACAGCAGCCCCGGGCACCGAGCCGTCATTTCCAGCAGCAACGGTACCGGGGCTCCCGTAAAGGAGGTGACTCCCAAAGGCGACGGGTTTGACGGGACCCAAGGCACGACCGACAGCTCCAATTCGATCCTCTTGACTCCGATTCCGGCTCGACCTCAGTTTGGAACCCGACTATCCCTCTTCCTACCATCATGGAAGAAAATTACCACCGATCGTTGGGTTCTGAACATTGTCCAGCACGGCTACAAGATCGAGTTCGCTTCCCTCCCACCCTTCCTTGGCACCCGCACTACACAACCATCTCGAGCGTTGCAGGAAGAGGTCCACTCCCTATTGCTCAAGGGGGCCATCGAGACAGTCCCTCCACACCTCGTTCAGGACGGCCTCTACTCCAGGTACTTTACGGTGTCAAAGAAAGATGGGGGACTCCGACCGATCCTGGATCTCCGTTCAGTGAACTTCTACATTCTACCCAAGAAGTTCAGGATGGTCACGCTCCAGTCGATCCTGCCTCTCCTTCGCAAGAACGACTGGTTTGCTTCCATCGACCTCCAGGACGCTTACTTCCATATAGCGATCCACCCGGACAGCCAGAAATACCTGAGGTTCATGGTCGGATCCGATACCTTCCAGTTCAAGGTACTCCCATTCGGACTCTCGACGGCACCGAGGGTGTTTACCAAGTGTATGACGGTAGTGTGTGCCTATCTTCGGACTCAAGGGGTGACGCTCTACCCCTATCTGGACGACTGGCTCATCGTAGCACCTTCTGCACAGGAGCTCCAGGATGCCCTACATTTAACTACCAACACTCTGAACACCCTCGGACTCTGTCTCAATGCAAAGAAATCCAAGCTTTTCCCCACTCAAAGGATCCAGTTCATCGGAGCATTACTGGATGCTACTGTCGGTCGCGCCTTTCTACCAGAGGACAGAACTCTAAAGACGCTTGCCCTCGCCCTGAGAATACACAAGGCGACCTCGTGCACAGCCTTCTCGATCCAGCGTCTTCTCGGCCTCATGGCCTCAACCATATCAGTTGTCCCTCTCGCTCGACTCCATATGCGCCAGCTCCAAAACTGGTTCATAAGGTCGTTCGATTCCGAGACGAATGCCCATCGAACTCGTCTGTCGATCCCGTCCACAGTAAGGCAGTCGCTTCTTTGGTGGACAACTCGTCACAACTTAACAAAAGGCATGCCGTTTCAGCCCGTCGTACCCTCAATCACATTGACGACGGATGCTTCCCTCCTGGGCTGGGGAGCGCATTGTGGGGACCACACAGCACAGGGGCAATGGGGCCCTCACGACCGAGGAAATCACATCAACGTCCTCGAACTCAAAGCTGTATGGAACTCCATGAAGTCCCTCGAGCCCATACTCGAGGGCAAACACCTACAGGTGGTCACCGACAACACCACTGTCGTTGCTTATCTGAACAAGGAGGGAGGTACTCGCTCGATACGGCTGACGAACCTCTCCCTTCGTATATTCAAATGGATGATACCCCGCCATATTTCGGTGAGAGCTATCCACATCGCGGGGAAGGACAATTATCTTGCAGATGCCCTCAGCAGGATATCCTTCGATTCCCACGAGTGGCAACTAGACGACCGAATCCGTCAGTCCCTCTTTCAACGGTGGGGGACCCCGACGGTAGACCTTTTCGCGACGGCAGCCAACACGGCGTGTCAGGTCTTCTGCAGCAGAGCGGGCCACGACAGCCGGTCGATTGGGGATGCGTTCCTGCTAACCTGGTCAGGGACTCTATTTTACGTGTTTCCTCCGATTCCACTGTTAACCAAGGTCGTCGCGAAGATCCAGTCCGACCAAACGAACTGTATACTTGTGACCCCGTGGTGGCCGAGACAGGCATGGTTTGCTCCTCTTCTCAGACTGTCCCAAGGGGAGTACTTACGCCTACCGAGCTCGACAACGATCCTCTCTCAAGCTCGAGGCTCAATTATGCACCCGAACCCATCCATCCTCCAACTTACTGCTTGGATGATCTGATCCCAGACTCACTCCCAGCAGAGATCAAACTTGTGTTACGGGAGGCCTGGAAACCATCCACCAGGACATCCTATACAAGGAAATGGAAAGCCTTCGGCGAATACCTCGGGGAGATCGAGGTGCCATATCCGAAGGCCCCTATTCATAGTGTACTGCAGTTTTTACTCCATCTGCAACACAAAGGTCTCAAGACGAGCTCGTTGAAAGTCTACTTAGCGGCATTGTCAGCGTTCCACGAGGGCAGGGATGGGTATACACTGTTCTCCCATCCCCTAGTCAAGCGCTTCATGAGAGGTCTGCACAACATGAACCCATCGTTCAAACCGGTAAACCCGACTTGGGATCTTCAGCTCGTGCTTCAGGTACTCATGTCTAAGCCCTTCGAACCTATGGCGACGTCAGACCTCCGTTTGTTAACTCTTAAAACAGTGTTCCTTATCGCCATCACCTCTGCCCGAAGGGCATCGGAGTTGACGGCCCTGAGAGTAGACCCTCCGTACCTTGTTTTCCATAGAGATAAAGCAGTACTGCGCCCAGACTTGGCTTTCCTCCCGAAGGTGGTCTCTTCTTTCCATCTCAACCAAAATATTATATTGCCAGCGTTCTTCCAAGGTCCGTCTACTCCCCTGGAACAACAACTCCACATGCTGGACGTGAGAAGGGCTCTACTTTTCTACAAGTCCCGCACCGAGTCCATCAGGAGGTCTCCACGCCTCTTCGTCTGTTACGGAGGTCACTCCAAAGGCTTGCCTGTATCGAGCCAGCGACTGGCTTCGTGGCTTGTGTCCTGTATCAAACTAGCGTACGAGCTCAAGGGACAACCTCTACCGAGCTCGATCCGAGCCCACTCCACTAGGGCCGTTTCAACCTCAACTGCCTTCGAGAGGGGTGTCTCCCTGACAGAGGTCTGCAAGGCGGCAGTGTGGTCGACGCCTTCCACGTTCGTGACACACTACCGTATCGATGTCCGATCCCGAAAGGACAATGTATTCGGCAGAGCTGTCCTTTCATCGATCCTGCAATGACACCGACCCTCCGCCGGTAAGTCAGCTTGCTACTCTGCCCATGTGTGTGATGCACAGAGACCACGAAGAAGAAGGACAGGTTGCTTACCTGTAACTGTAGTTCTTCGAGTGGTCATCTGTGCAGTCACACAACCCACCCAGCCATCCCCGCTACGGTGTCACTGTCGAGTTCGATGGTGTACTGGATCGGGACCTTGGGTGTACCATCGGTACCGTACGACGCCATCGATTTCCGCCCTCGGTATTGATGTTCAATGTAGGGAGTTTTTCCTATGTTCTTCCTTAGCACTGGGATCGCGATGGCGGTCTCAGGGGAACTGAGGGAGAGGGCGGGAACCCGCGCAGTAGAGACGCAGGGGGGAGGGGTTCCCGCCCAAAGTTTGCCTCAGCTATAGAACCTTCCCGAAGCGGCCTCCGCGCAGGCGCAGAGCCCATGTGTGTGACTGCACAGATGACCACTCGAAGAACTACAGTTACAGGTAAGCAACCTGTCCTTCTGTGTGCTAGTTGACAAGTGTCTGGTGATCATTTTCCTACTCTACTTTCCAATTCTGGAAGCACCACTGCCTGAGTTATATCATCTAGCTCTGAATCTTGGATGGTTCCATAGAGAGGCAATAGATGCATAATAAAAATTCCACTTGTAAATCATTGGGTGCTGCTGATAGTGCAGAATTGCTCAAGGGGAGGGGGGAGTCAGTGCCTGACAGTGCCTCCATGTGGATGCTCTTCTGTCTCTTCCATAAACCTCATTCAGTGTCCCCACTCCACTCCCTCCTTTGGTGGCCTACTCACTTAGTATTCTTTTTGTTTTCATTGAGTGTATACCTGTTGGGTGAGGTAATGGTGTTGGGGGACCATAGTTGCTTTGCAAATGGAAGAAGTTGTATTGGAATCTGTCTCTAGTCACTGTTTGATTTGCTGTGTGTCCTCAGTGTGCTTCTGCAGGGAAGAATTGGATCAGGAATGAGGGACCATCAGTGTCATTGGGTAGAGTGCATGGTTGTGAAGGCCTTGTATGCCATTTCATTCCCCTGAGAAGGATGATTTAGGATTTGTTGCCCATGTGGAACCTTGTCACATGATGAGGATACCAAGTGCATCTGTATGGGAGCCACTGGTACTTCCTGTTGAGGGAGGCCTGGGACTGTTAATTGAGAATAGTAGGTGTGCACTAAAATATATTTTTTGTTTACAGCACAGTGTAGAATAGAATAGAATAGAATAGAATAGTGGATAGGATGCTGACTAACTGACCACCACTGGATCTTCCCTGCCACATCCCCTTCTCTTCCCAGTTTTGTGCTTGCACCAACATAGTGGCGGCAGCATAACTGCACAGCATAAATTTATGTGCTCTAAGTGTACAGTTATAAAATGACTTTTGTTAGCTGTGCTGTTACAATGCAGTGTTGCACTGGTACAAGGGGAATGCTACTGTGCTCATATGGTACACTGGCAGGATGTGATTGTGCATTAATTTATTTCATTAAAACCATATGTAGCACTTAGGTTTCCCAGCTAGAAATAGCACCTCTCAAAATGTATTCTATTAGGCTTACTGGATAGTGTTTTGTAAACTAACCCTCTATTTCTGTTGATATACAGGTGATACAGACACTGCAAAGACTTCTGATGACATCAGTCTGAGTCTTGGCCAGAGTTCTAGCCTCTGTAAAGAAGGGAGTGAAGAACAAGGTAAAGCAAATTATGTCTTGTGCAAATTGTTATGTATTAAGGTCTTTGAGATGCCATTTTGATAAAAATGAACATCAACACTCTTAAAATTATGTTTTTGCATGATAATAGCAGTTTACCTGCGTAATGTGCTGTCACTAATTGATCTAAGTAAGTGTTTCATAAGCAGTCCTAACATGACGGTGATGGTTGCAACTCCAGTTTTATTTCTCTGAATCCTTTGTAATAAATCAGAAATCTTTAAAGTTTGCTATCTGATGGCTGTTCCATTTTTCTGATGTAGAGGTTGTTAGATGTACTGTGTTTTCCTCTGTGGAAAGGATATGAATCTTCAAGAACATAGTTGCAAAGAGTTAAAATGAAATGTTGATGGTTTTTTATGGTTTGTCTGCAACAGACTTGATGAAGAGATCTTCCCACATAACCATATGGCATGTTTCACACACTTCTAGAACTGCAGCGTTTTTGCTCAGTGAGTTTATATACTTAGCATGACATTCATACAACATTCATGATTGGATGTGCACAATTCTTTCTGTTGCTACACAAGACTTCATGAGCAGAAAGTCAATTCATTGTGACTATCAGGGCTGACTTCTTGTATTATTTCTTATAAACAAATTTTATTTGTGTGTGCCCTCTGTTGCACTCAGCAGCTTGACATCTACCCCAGAAAGTCACCTCACCTAACAAATGCAAGACTTCCTGCAGACATGTAGGAAACTTTTTCTCTTGCCCTCAGAGACAGGAAGTCACTCCTTGATTCAAAAGAGAACACATCATTAGATATGATGTTTCAGTGCTTTATTGACACATGGGAATGCACAGCACACAAAAGTGGCAACTCCTGTCTAACTTTCATACCTAGCACCAGGCAGATTAACACTGTGTTATCTTACCAGTCCTCCAGCCCTAACTGGGAGAGGGGCCAATGGTAGCCTGGTCAGGAACAGAGTAGTAGGGTCTTGGCTCCCCTCTGGCTTGGTCATCTTCTAATTGGTCTTATGCCAAGAATAATAGGTGTATACCTTTAGACCAGTTGTTGACCAGTCTACTCTAACCATTTAAGGCAGGAATAGGGAACCTGTGGCCTTCCAGATGATGGACTGCAACTCCCAGCAGCATGACCAGTGATCAGGGGTGATAGGAGCTGGAGTCCAACAACATTTAGAGGGTTACAGGTTCCCCAAACCTACTCTAAAGTTTTACATATGATGCTGTGGTTCAGGCAGGATAATATTGCAGGTGCAACATACAAGTTCCTCCACCGAGGTCCATGCTAGTGTGGGTGATCTCTGCCTATGCTCCACCCATGTCTGGGGGAGACACCCTTTGCTCCATTCCAGCTGTCCAATGCAATTTAACAACCTTATTTCATCCCTATATGTTTATGCTTAGCCTGACCTCATATTGCTACAAATAGAGTTAGCATTCCCAGAAAAGTCCCTTAACGCGTCCCTCCTTATTCTCTACAGTTAACTAAGTACAGGATTATACACCACCAAATGAGCATCTCACATGCGTGCGCACACACACTGTAAATGGGCTCTAGGACTTGTATATTTCAAGGAGCCTCTCAGACACCACCGTGTATGAAGACTCCCACATTTTGCAGGATATTTCAAAACACTACACCAACAAGAATTGTTGACTTGTGTATGTTGCCCTCAATATACACATTGTAAAGACCAGTGTACATATTTACTTACGCACGCACACATACACCAGGACCAAAAGCAACCACTGTTGTGGTAATGTGTACATTTTAATATAGATATGAATCTGTGCAATGCCGCACCTCCTGCCTGAATGGTCCTTTCTTCATCTAGATTAAAACATTCTTAATATTCAAATAACTTAGCCCTGTTTCTGGTCAAAACTTCCTATAAGCAATATGAGAGCTGGAAAATCTTCTTGCAAAATTTCTATTGATATACTGATATTCTCCATAGGGTGTGTGTGTGTGTGTGTGTGCGTGTGTATATGTGTATGTAAATGTATGGCAAAACTGCTCACAGTTTTGCCCAATGAAAGGCTGCCCTCTGTCCCCAAACATTATGTTCTGTTTCCTAACATGCAGATTTCCACACTACTCTATTTTAAGCTCTCTGTGCCACTTTCATGCTTCCATTCTTTAAGCCTGGAGTCAATATGCTGTGTGTTGCTTTGATCAGGGAAGACCTGCAAGTGACTGCCATGCTGGACAGCTGTAGAAACTGAAGCTCATTGTGCACCCACCTAGTGCAGACCGAACATGCTGGATAAGAGACTTGATTAAATAAAAACTATTAAGGTTGCATGGAAAAGAAGAACAATAAAGAAATGATTTGCCACCCAAACATTCAACATGGTGGGTTGGATCTAGACACGCCCGTCTGCAAATGGAAGGACTCCATTCACAGAAGGGACTCTGATCCAGCGAAGGTTCCTGCTAGAGGAAGTGATGATGGAGAGATTAAGTCTTTTGCTCCCTGTCCCTCTGAAAAGCTGCTTCACAAGGCCAGGGGGCACTGTGGAACAGCATGGGAAGTGGCACTGTGCACTGCAGGGGGATGGAAGAATTGGCAAATGTCAGTCTTTTCTCCCCCCCCCCCCCCCTCCAATCCCCTTTCTCCAGCAGAGCATTCTGTGAGTGGAACTCTGCTCATGGGAAATCTGCATTGTACCAGTCTTTTAAAAGTATTATTCCAAAAGTTACATTGACTTGGTATCTTCACTTAAATAAGCCTGCTGTTTGGGTCTGTTCTAGCATTACATCCCAAGGTATTAGTCTTGGCATTGTATTTGTACACTCCTCACTGCAAGGAGATGTAACAAATGAGCTAGGCTATTCATTGTTTGTTTGAACAGTTATTTTCAGATAAAGTGGTTAGGGAGATACTGTGTTCAAATAAAGTGCAGTCCATTTGTCGTCCGTCCGTCCCCCCAAGTAAGTGGGTAAAGTGTGTGTGAGAGCCCAGGACTAATAGCAGATGGAGAATTCTACCCTGAATATAATGCCTGGACAGGCCTTTTATCACCTGGGTTAATCTTAATTCCATGTTACAGTTGTCTCAGTTACCATTGTTTATTGCACTGCATTAATGGACTCTGATCTTCTCTCAAATAGATTTGCTTACATGGTAGATAATTAAGAAAGTGATAGACATAATGTCCATGGGTCATTTAGTAGTGGTCATTAGAGTCGATGCTGTGTGCACATGTTAGTTGAAATGGGAATCCAGAATAGAAGTTACTTTATGGCAGCTACTTTATATGGATATGCAAATATTTATTGTATCATGTAGAAATTTACATGTCTGAGCTCAAACTACTACAGGTAACTCAAATAGCTTAATTTGCATCCTTGCTTTTTATTTTTTTAAAAAACAGATTTGGCAGCTGATCGGAAGACTTTCCATCTGGTCTCCATTGATTCCTTTGTCTCCATTCAACCATCATTGTCATCTGCGCAGGAGTTGCCGAGGGATAGCAGTGACAAAGTGTGCCTCCCCAATAACCATCACATAGATCAGTCTATGTCTAATGCATGTGACACTGAAATGGCTTCCCTTGTACCTTTGCATTCACACTCCTATAGGAAAGACCATAGGCCACGTGGGGTTCCAAGGACTTCTAGTTCAGCTGTTGCATTTCCAGATGTATCATTAAATGACTTTCCCCTTTATCAGCAAAGGCGAGGGCTGGATACTGTTAGTGAATTAGAAGCTTCTAAGCCCCGATCTGGATCCAAAGAATCTTTAGCTGAAAACTCCTGTATTTCTGGAGTCTTTCAACTGGATGATATTCTGAAATGTAGCAGCCCACAGCTGCTGACAAAAAGCAGCAAAAGTAAATCCTTACAAGCAGATAAAAGTGTGGATAGTCTCAGAAGCCTGAGTACTCGAAGTAGTGGCTCAACTGAGAGCTACTGTAGTGGGACTGATCGTGATACTATCAGTACTGTCAGCAGCTACAAAAGTGAGCAGACAAGTTCCACTCACATAGAAAGCGTGTTGTCGGAGCACGAGGAGTCGCCTAAAGAAGAGAAGAAAAGCAGCAAGAAAAAGGACTGCCCTGTTGATTCTGATGATTGTAGCTTTGCTACTGACAAAAGGACTAGTAGTGAAAGAACTGCTCTAGAAACGAGCGCCAGCAGTTGCATTCAGGAGCAAGGAGGTTTGAACGCATCAGAGGAGATGCACACTCAGAGGGCCCTTAGTACCTCTGCTTCAGAAGAAGCAAACAAGAATCCTCATGCAAATGAACTGACAACACAAGCAGACCAGCCTCCTGGGAAACCTGTTGAGAAAAGAGATGAGCAGAAAGATAAATCTTCCATGGTTGACGCAAGAACTTGTAAGGAGATGGTTGGAAAGCAAAAAGAGGGGGATGTACGGCCTAAATCTTGTAGCTTAATTCACCGGACAGCTTCAGCTCACAAATCCAGCAGGAGGAGGACAGGGAAAAAACGAGCTAGTAGTTTTGACACAAGCCGGCACAAGGAATATATTTCCTTCCGAGGTGTATCTGGTACCAAACCCCACAGTGCAGTTTTTTGCCATGATGAGGACTCAAGTGATCAAAGTGACTTGAGCAGGACCTCAAGCATGCAGTCAGCCCACCAGTTCAGCAGCGATAGCTCTTCCAGCACCACCTCCCATTCATGCCAGTCTCCCGAAGGAAAGTACAATGCCCTAAAGACCAAATATATTGTAAGAGAGAGGGGCACAGACTTGGAAAACTCTTACAAAATCCACTTGGGCTCTGAGGGAAATGGCAAAAAACATTCAACACGACGGACTTCCAACGCAAACAGTGCCAAGAGTCGTACCAGGGTATTAAGCTTGGATAGTGGTACTGTAGCCTGCTTGAATGATCCAAATCTAATGATGCCAGATACCATAAAACAACTAACAACTTCTAAATCTGACTTAGAGGCCAAAGAGGGAGAGGTGCTTGATGAGCTATCTCTGTTGGGAAGGGCTTCACAACTAGAATCAGTCACTCGCTCTAGGAATAGCTTACCGAGCCAGACTATGTTTGCTGAAGGGGAAGAGCAGGAACAGGGAAGTGTTGGTAAGTAATCTGAGTGCTAGATGCAACACTGCCAATCATTGCAATTGTTTGCTTAATAGCTTCCTTTCTATTGTAATGAATTCCAGCATTCTGCTTATAAAGCCAGTGCCTTCATATGGAGGTCTTGTATCTTTTGGAGTATTTTATATTACAGAATACTATAAGATAGTTTTATATTAATACTATTTTGAGTTCTTTTTCTGTTTTGTAAATACTAACAAGGTATTACTACTTTTGTTGGGTTTCTAGCCATAAACTGAATAGCACATAAAAATATGGCACTTTAAAAAAGATGTGTGTATAAACCTTCTAGGCTGGTTTACCTAGCATAATGCTTAGCTTCCTTTTGCTTGACTTCAAATCATTTAATTACTGTAACATAGTAGCTTAATGTTGTAAGTACTTACATTCTTCATCCAGTCAATATATTTGCAGTGCTTCTTGATTTCTTTCATATCTAACTTATATCCTGTGCTGTTTATAAGCAGAGACCTCTCTGCGTACTTGTGCCATTATTGATCAAAAAGGATCTCTTTTCTTTTCCTGCAAAATGTGGTATCAGAAACTTGCCAGCATGGCCAATCTGTATGCACCATACAGTTAGGCCTTGGTGTAAGTTTGCCTTCATTAGCAGAATAGTGCTTATTTGCATTAGGATTAATATTCATCATCAAACTTCTCCTATGGGAACATGGATGTAACTTCCACTTTAATGACAATACAGCACAAAGTGTAAAGTGGAACTTGTTTTCATCTTTTGAATTGCCTAGTAGAGTAGTTCTTGCACTAAAGGCCTCTTGAAGTAGGCACATGCTTTTTGCTAAAGTAATTTAAAATAAAATAAAATTGGGCACTGAGATCTGCTCTCTGTCCTCCCTACATGTGTTGGCTGGCACTTCTGAAGTCCAGGAAAGCTTTCCTTTCTTTGGTGTCACTGCTTTTTGGCTTTATGTATGCTGTGGGCCTATTAACCTTTCCTTTGATTGGTCTGATTCAGTCTTGGACTGAGATGTCTTGGGTCTTACCACTCGGTTTTCTTTATCCTTTATTTTGTAGAGACTAGAATAATAGTTGTTGTGGGTTTTTTTGTGAGATCCATTGTGAGAATACTTGAGAGAGGTCTGCTCACTAAATGGGACTTTCTCTGTCTCTCCTCCTCCCTGCAGCCCCCACCCCTGAAAATCTGCTCTGGAGAACAATGTTCCAGAGGACATTTTGAGGGAGCCCAGGCTGCTGCGGAAGGGGAGGGGAAATCATCCCACTCTCAGTTCCACTGATGGAAGCAGTTCCATCATCTCTGGAAAAACTTTGTGGGATTTCATCCATGTTTAGAAACTTACGCGGTAATATTTTATTTATTTATTTATTATATTTATACCCCGCCTTTTTTCCTGCAAGGAACCCAAGGCGGCTTACATAATCCTCCTCCTCCTCCTCCCCATTTTATCCTCACAACAACCCTGTGACGTAGGTTAGGCTGAGAGGCAGTGACTGGCCCAAAGTCACCCAGTGAGTTTCATGGCCGAGTGGGGACTAGAACCCGGATCTCCCGAGTCCCAGTCCAACACTCTCACCACTACGCCACATTGGCTCTCAATATGCTGGCATCAGGCCAATGTGATAACAATAACCCAGAAACAAAGCCTGACTATTTGGTGTTAACACCTATTGGAACAATAGCTGACTAATTAATGGACTTTAGATAGTACCTGCTCTTGATGGTTAACTACACTGAACTTTGTGCAGAGGTCACAGATACTGGCTTTAGCTGCAGTAGAGAAGAATTGTTTCAATGTATACTTTAAAGTTTTGGAATACTGTATATTCCTATGTGTGAGGCCTTCAGCATAATACTATAAATGATTAGTGTCTCGGATTGCAGATATAATGAAGACTTGGTGCACAACCCAGCGAGAATTTGTGGTGTAGCTAAGCCCTTTTGAAATCAATTGGATATCATTGTTCTTTCTAGTAGACATTAATTTGCCCTATGTTTATCAAGAACCGGCATGTTGCACCTTTGCTATGGTTACCTTCACATACTTTATAAGCTACCTACCATTCATATCTGCTGAAAGCAAACTTTAGGAAATATTGCTGTCATTTACAAGGAAATTTTGGTCAGGATGTGAGATGAAAGAGTTACTTTGTGCTCCTCTATCTGCTGGTGGGCTTGAGGCAGAAATTTTCAGGAAGTTGGGAAGTGTACTCCCTGGTGCCCTCAAGAGAAAAGAGAGCAGAAGAAGATTGAATCTTTGCTGAACTTGCCCAAAACTCACTCTATTCTCTGCCATCTCTCCTTCTGCTCCTCTTCATGTCTGACTTGGAAGCTGCATACTGTATAACAGGGAGCAGCCATGCCATCTACTGCTTAACTGAGAAGCATGCACGTCTCTCTCTCGCTCTCAAGTTCTCTCTCTCTCACTTCCCACTATTTCAAAGTAATGTAGCTTTAAAAAGCAAATGGGATAGTCTTGTGTTTCTTTACCCCCCAAAATATTTTGGATCAGGACCCCTTCCTAAAGTCAGGAGCAGAGGCTGATCTTCAACAGTCCTTTCTTTTGCACTAAATAACTATGCATGTCATTAACAGCTATACATCCATACAGGGAAAGCTCATCTACTTGGAGATACTAGCTTATAGAATCCAGTCTGTGACTAATCAGTGAGCAATCTTAGCCCAGTGCTATACCTGTACTTTTAGTGACCCTGCACAGATTTCCATTCTCTAATCCAAATAGATCAGGGGAATTCACACGCCACAGGGTTCACATCCCTTTAGCCCACTGTCCACAGTTACAGCAGCCTTGTAGGTAAGCATTAGCCTGGTAGCCATGGGTGACCAGGAGCTGCATGCCAGTAAGTTCATGGAGTTCCATGCAGGCCAGTGAGCGGGCTAGCAGAGGAGAGTTTGAGTCCTCCACCCTCCTCTGTGCCCAGCATAGAAACCAAGTGGGCTACTGCAAGACAGACAGAGCTCTCTGTCACTTCTCTTCCAGCTACTAAAGCATGTTTTCAGGCCAGTATTTTTTGTGCATTTATTTACAGTGCTGAATATACAGGGTTTTTACTGCTTGTTTTCCTTCACTTGCTTATCTTTTCTATAAATTATGAATTCTGTTGCCACTTATTTGGCTTTTTGTGATGTAATGGTCAAATTGTTTGGTACGCTTAATATGTGTTGCCTTCAACCTGCTACTTGTTCTGCTGGGTTTCTGCCTTACAAAGTACATGTGGAAGAAGCGAATGTTCAGGGCACTGAATAGAGACTTTGCAGAGACAGATACATTTGCAGTGTGATTCTGAACAAATCTGTACCAGAGTGCACAAGCAGATTAAATGTAAAGACCACAGGCGATCTCTGTTAACAACCACTGCTTCCTTTCCTTTGGCAGATAAAATTAACTCTGATATTTTTGCTTTGGTACAGAATCTACTAAGTGGAAACTGTAAGCTGTCTTTAGAATAGAGTGCAGCGAGAGGTTTTTTCTAGGACAAGTATTGTAGAAGATAGGGGTATCAATTCTGGAGTAGCATTCCTAGAATGCATTGAATGAACTGGATCTACATTTATGCTAACAAAGATAGGGCCTGAGTTTACTGGTTCCATCAGAAGACGCAAAATCCTCACTACTCCACAAAGCTTTTAACTGGACTATGCATTTGTATTATCAAGGTTAAGTATCTGCCTGGGAAATGTGCCAATACTTATAATTCGCTCCATAATGCTCCAGAGCCATGCCTGGATTCATTGTGATTCACATCATAGAACGGCAAGTTAATCAATCAGTAATTCATATCGGACTCTGTGTGAATACAGTGGGAAACTTTCAAATACCGTATTTTTCCGTCTATAAGACGCCCCCATGTATAAGACGCCCCCCACTGGGCAGTTTCGCAACTGCGCGGTTCTCTCCTTGGCTTACTTCAGTGTATAAGACGACCCTCAATTTTTAGTCTAACAATTTTAGGAAAAAGTATAGTCTTATACATGGAAAAATACTGTAACTACTCCATAAGGCCCAGGTTTGGGAATCTGTTGTTTGTATATGACTCTATCACAAAACGTATCAACAGTGTGCCTGGTCATGCACTAAAGAATAGTAGCCTTTTTATACCATTGCCCAAAAGCTTTAGCACCAAGGAGGTGTGTACAGAATTCCATCTTTTCTTTGACTATTTCCATATAAAAATGTATCATGTATGTAAAATACAACCAGGTCATGCAGAATTAATTCTACTAATCCAGTTCAGTTCATCCTCAAGAAAAAAACACACCATGGGAACCACCTAAAACTGTACTTTAAAATGCTATTGTGTTGTTTCCCATGTACCTATATCTTTCTTTATGCAGTACATGGTCTTCCTATGTTGCCTCTTGTCATTTTTAATTTTTTTTTTACATCTTGAGAATTAAAGTTCAGGCTTCAACATTTAATTTAACTACTTTTCATCTTTTGCTTGGAGCTTTGTTTAAAGCAGGGGTGGGTAACTTATTGCCCTCCAGAGGTTTGGCCTACAACTCCCATCAGTCGTAGCCAACATAGCCAATGGTAAGGGGTGATGGGAGGTGTAGCCAAAACAAACAAATTGCTGACCTGGCTTGCATGACATAGCGGGTTATTGTGGGTTAAATAACCACAATGAGCTGCAGTGCATGCAGCTACTGTTTTGAACCCCCATGGGGGTTGCATCTTGTTCTGTGAACACCACCACTGTGGGTTATTCAATGGTTGAACAACTCTCGCATAACTCTTGATTAGTAGTAGGGTTTGTTGGCATTTACATGCCAGCTTAAAGTCCTGTGGTACACCTGTGTGCCTGCTAACTGCAACCTTGCTTTAGCTCCCAGCAAACACAGATCAAATTCTGCCACAGTCCAACTTTTAGTTCTCCTGCTCTGTTGTAGCAATCAGGAAACAGAGGCTTTCCTATTCTAATTGTTTTATTACTTTCATAAAACAATTATACACTACAACATACAGTTCTGAGAACATCACATAACATACATCCAAATTAGAAGAAAAAGAAAGAAGAAGGCAAGCAACAGCGAAGAAGCAAGCACAGCAAACATACACACCCAGCTGTGCTTGAGAGCCAATGGGAATTAAGACAGGCATATGACAGCATAGCAACTGTCATATTATAACACCCACTTTCTCCTACTAGATGGCCAAGGACATCTAGATATGGGAACGAGGAACACCTGTTCCAAAGACCTTCAGCATTGCAATGCTGAATTGCCTGCTGCTAAGTTTTACTGAAAGGAAAAACCTTTAAGCAAGCTCACGCTTGATTCATAATCCAACACTCCTCCTCTTGCTTAATTGTTTTACTCTTCAGTAACACCCAACTCAGCAATCAATTTTCTGTGTTTCTCACATGCTAGAGGTTTTGTTAGAACATCTGCTAGCATGTGTTCAGTGTCACAATATGTAAGTGTTACACAACCCTTTTGTATACAGTCTTTCACATGTGAATACCTGACATCAATGTGTTTTGTTTTAGGCCTACTCTTTTCTGAAATAGCCATACTGATACAACTTTGGTTGTCCTCATAAATTGTTACTGGAGTTTGAATGTTTATCTTTAAATCAGTAAATAACTGTTTAAACCATTCGATTTCATTGCAGGCTAAAGACAAGCTTATGAATTCTGCTTCACAACTGGAAACTGCAACACAACTTTGTTTTCTTGAGTACCAATCAATCAAGGATTGGTTGTATAAAAATACTGTGCCAGATGTGGACTTCCTGTCCATTTCAGATGCCCAATTTGCATCAGTGTACACAAGAAAACCACCTTTGTTTTGTGTTGACAGATGCAGTTTATACTCCATGGAACCTTTGAGATACCTTAATACACGTTTTAAAGCTGCCCAATCACTATTAGCAGGCTTTTGTACTTTCCTGCTGAGAATGTTTACAGCATTTGTTATATCTGGTCTGCTGACACTTGATAAGTATAGCAGACTTCCCATGACACTCTGATATTTATTTACATCCTCAAATACAGAGTCATCTGTGTGTTTCAAGTATTCTGTTGTCATTGGAGTGGAAACTGGATTGCAGTTTTCCATGTTATGTGTTTCTAGCAGTTTCTTGATTTTCCCAGTCTGACTAATTGAAAAAGATCCATCAATATTTCTGGTTATCTGCATGCCTAAATAATTCTTTACATGCCCCAGATCTTTTATTTCAAAATGTGATTGCAATTTGTTTGCAAATGCATTTTTCTGAGCTTCAGATTGGGAGATTAGAAGTAAATCATCCACATAAACCAATAAACCCATGAAACCTGATTCAGTGTGACACGTGTATAGACAATGGTCTGCCTTGCTCTGTTTGAAACCTATACCTGTCAAAACAGTGTCTAACTTTTTGTTCCAGCATCTGGCAGCTTGTTTCAATCCATAAATTGAGCGTTTGAGCTTGCATACTAACCCTGGTTCTGTTAAAACCCTTCAGGTTGTTGCATGTAAATTTCTTCTTCTAGATGCCCATACAGAAAAGCTGTTTTGACATCAAAATGAGAAACACAAAGTTGTTTCTCTGCAGCAAGCTTCAATAGCAATCTCACACTAGAATATTTGGTTGTGGGAGCATACACTGTGTCATAGTCAATGTTGTGTCTTTGTGAAAAACCTCTTGCTACTAATCTAGCTTTGTACCTTTCTATTTGACCATTTTCATTTTGTTTCAGTTTAAATACCCATCTACATGTTATGGGTTTTCTATCTGTGGGCAAAGGAACAAGTTCCCACGTGTCATTTGTGTGCATTGATTCTATTTCTTCCTCCATAGCATCAAGCCAATGTTTTTGCATTTCTGGTTCCATGTTCCTAATTTCTTGAAAACTTTCTGGTTCAAACGCCATTTTTAATGCTCTATGAACCACATGTTTGCTTTGAAATTCATCCTGATACCTGATTGGGGTTTTTCTTTCCCTTCCTGAACGTCTTAGAGGTTGTTCATCAGCAGCCTCTGACTGTCCCTCTATCTTAGGTTCATTTTCATCTGAATCTGACACAGAAGCCTGGTTCTGTGTATCAGACTCCTCCTGAAATGGCAAACCACCAAATTGTTTGTTTTCTTCCTGTGTATGTTCATGGAATATAACATCTCTACTCACAACAACACCATTGTGACTTGGAGACCAACACCTGTAAGCTTTTGAATGTGCATCATAGCCAAGGAATTTGCATTCAAAGCTTCTTTGAGACAGCTTTGTTTGCTTTTCACTCTGCACATGGACAAAACACTTACACCCAAAAACTCTGATGTGAGCCAATTTTGGCTTTCTTCCATGAAATAACTCATAAGGAGTTTTCCCAGACACAGAACAATGCAATCTGTTTACCAAATAATTGGATGTTACTAGAGATTCACCCCAAAAAGAAGAACTAAAACCAGATTCTTTCATTTGAGCACGTAACATGTTTTGAAGTGTACGGTTTCTTCTTTCTGCTACTCCATTTTGAAAAGGAGAAGAAGGTGCTGTCAGCTCATGCTGAATACCTTTCTTTTCCAGAAACCCTTTAAACTGAGTACTGAGGAACTCACCTCCCCTGTCTGTTCTTAGGGTGGCTATGGGTTTGTTGTACCTATTTTCAGCCCATTGTACAAAATTTTTAAACTGTTCAAATGTATCACTCTTTCTCTTTAAAAGAAAAATAAATCCAAAACGACTAAAATCATCCACTATTGATAGAAAATATCTATTCCCCCCATGACTGGGTTCAAATGGTCCACATAAATCTGCATGTAAGAGTTCAAAAATTCTTTTTGATACTCTATCACTATGCTTTGGGATTTCAGCTCTGTGTGATTTAGTTTGACTGCAAACAGTGCATTCTACATATTCAGAACATGGTTTCAAAGTTACACCCTCAGATAACTCAGGTAGTTTTGCAATTGAGCCAAAACTAGCATGTCCCATCCTCCTGTGAAATAAATGTACACAATTGTCATGTTTCTTGCAATTAAACACTTTTGCTTCAGCCTCAGCTTTAGCAGCAATTGCACAATCTTTTTCAAATAGATCTAGCATGTACAATGAATTTTGTAATTCCCCTTGTGCACACACTTTCCCTGCACGTTTGATATAGCACATGGAATCTGTGAAAGACACTTGAAAACCAGTTTTTGTTAATTGTGAAACACTCAAGAGATTTGAATCTAAATCAGGGACAAAATAAACCTTTTGTGGTTCACTTCCAAGACTTGGAAAACATACCTCACCTTCCCCTGCAATCTCTATAGATTCACCATTTGCAAGAGATACAGAGTACTTTACAGATTTCAGTGACACACCATCAAATAAAGACTTTTGATAAGACATATGACGACTGGCCCTGAGTCAAGATACCAAGAAGCCATATTCTTTTCAACTCTAGCAACAAAACCTTGCACAAGTTTTACATCCCCTCCCCCAGAAGAATAACTCTGTTTACTCTTAAAGTGTCCAGATGGTTTCTTCTTCTTGTTCTTCTGAGTACAATCCTTCTGCAAATGTGAGGGAGATCCACAATTATAGCATCTCTTAACTTTCAAAGCAGATACAACACCACCATTATTTCCAGCCTTTTGCTGAGCCTTAGGCTGACTGACTTTAGCAACCCCCTCAGCAGTAGAATTGGTGTTAGACATTCCAAATTGTCTCCTGTGATATTCCTGTAATAAGGATCCAGTCACATAATCCATAGTCAATAATTGTTCATCTTGACTTTCCAAAATCTGGATTATAACATCAAAAGAATTATCCAAAGATGAAAGCAAAGTGTATATCCTGTTTATGGGATCAATCTCCATTCCCCGGACTCTTAACTTCTCAAAGAGATCCAGCATGGTTTTAATATGGTCTGGCAGATTCCCTCCTGGTTGCAGCTTTGTGTTATACAATTGCCGTAGGAGGAGTACACGGCTACCGGCTGTGGCTCTTTGATGAATCCTTTCAAGAGCTCTCCAATAGTCACGGGCTGTTTCCAAGTTTCTCAGATAACTAATCTGAGAATCTTCCACAGATAAGGCAATAGCAGCCTTCGCTCTAGAATTTCTTTCTAGCCAGAGATCATATCCTTCATCCCCATATTGCAGTGGGGGCTCAGATATTGTAGTCCATAACTGGGCTTGTGTCAAATACATTTCCATTTTAAATGACCATAATGAAAAGTTCAGGTCTGACAGTTTCTCAAACAGAGGCATTTGCATTCCCTGTACAGCCATGGCTATAGGAATTGGGGAGGGAACCACTGGCTCGTCTTCTGAAGAATCCACGTCCCCCTCTCCCCCTCCTATGGGAATGCTTTCTGTTTCCTCTTCTTTAGCTGGAGAAAAGTCCAGTAACTCACCCGCTTCTTCTGTTACTTCGACAGTTCGCCTTTCTCCTTATCAGCCAGCTTCTCAGATTACAGCCTTTGAGAACAGCAGCCAAAAACACAGCAGCAGATAGAACCGTTCAGCTGACTCATGAAACAGAGTCCAGCCTGGCTCTTCTGACCTGGTCCAGTCCTGGCTCCTGGCAAATCCTGAGAAAACTGGCAGTCCTGGCAAATCCTGGCAAAACTGGCAGTCCTGGCAAATCCTGGGACCGTAACCCACTGTTGGCATTTACATGCCAGCTTAAAGTCCTGTGGTACACCTGTGTGCCTGCTAACTGCAACCTTGCTTTAGCTCCCAGCAAACACAGATCAAATTCTGCCACAGTCCAACTTTTAGTTCTCCTGCTCTGTTGTAGCAATCAGGAAACAGAGGCTTTCCTATTCTAATTGTTTTATTACTTTCATAAAACAATTATACACTACAACATACAGTTCTGAGAACATCACATAACATACATCCAAATTAGAAGAAAAAGAAAGAAGAAGGCAAGCAACAGCGAAGAAGCAAGCACAGCAAACATACACACCCAGCTGTGCTTGAGAGCCAATGGGAATTAAGACAGGCATATGACAGCATAGCAACTGTCATATTATAACACCCACTTTCTCCTACTAGATGGCCAAGGACATCTAGATATGGGAACGAGGAACACCTGTTCCAAAGACCTTCAGCATTGCAATGCTGAATTGCCTGCTGCTAAGTTTTACTGAAAGGAAAAACCTTTAAGCAAGCTCACGCTTGATTCAGAAAGGTGGCCACACGTGCCTGGCACATGCCGCAGCTCATCATGGGTTAAATAACCCACAATGGCCTGGCTGTGTCATGTGAACCAGCCCAGTATTTCTGTTCTTCTGTGGCTTTCTTAAAACCTGTTACTTTCAGTTTAATTTGAGTAATAAAACATTTCTACTACTTTGGGAGAGGGGGGAGGATATTCAAGAACTTTCGCTTTGCTTGAATTTTAAAATTGAGTCCAACTCAAAGCAATTATGTAGCTGAAAAGGCTGGGATTTACGTATGATATTATAGCATTAGCTGTAACAATTGTAGCAATTGTTCTGTAAAATAAGCATGTATATATATGTAAATAACATATAATAGATAACTTGAGGAGACATATCCACATATAAAGTAAGCCTATATAATGCACAGACACCCTACCCCCTAACAGGGGAGGGGGCAACATAGTTATCTCTTTATGAGTACCTTGTCCGAATGAGGATCCAAACAGGAACTGATTCTGTGGTCAGTATAATATCAAAAACATTCTATTGTATATCATTGTGTGTTCTTACACAATGTATTTGCATTCTACGTAATGGTGTACAAATATCGTGAGTTTTCACAGCTGGTAGTCTGGTAGTAGGCAATCAGTCGTGACCGAATAAGATTGTCTTCCAGGATAAAGTTACAAAAAAGAAAATTCTAAAAGAAGGAAATTCTAAAAAATTGTGTAGACTAGCGATGGGTCCGTAAGTGATTGTGGAGGCCAATTCTAGATCCACACAGCTTCCCACAGTGAGGACACAGGTTACCAGATGGAAGATGCTCCTGTAAAGGATTCGTTTGACGTGCTTTTCGCCTAGCACGAGTCTACCTAAAGCATGAATCTGCAGGAGAGAATTGGGTATTGAAGATTAATATCTAATGGCAAGACTACTCTAGCACATCAAATAATTAAAAGATATAGTCTTCCGTGACATGTAACACTTCAAAACCTTGCCATTTTTTTTTTCCTGGTAGAAAGGAACATTCATGATATGTGAGGCTGTCTGAGAGGATCATCTGTCAACATTAATAAAATCTGCAACCATAGTCTCAATAATGTGAATCAGTGCAGTGCTCTGTATCTCTTTCTTAAACCACTCCAGTGCTTGTTCTCGGCATATAGTGGATGATGAACAATCCTGTAGCCCCAGTAAAATCAGTGGGACTTGTCTAGTGAGTGTGAGGCACTTCCATACCTATTTTATTTTATAATGCAGTCATTCATAACTACAGACTGGTTTTGCTTCCCATGCTTGGGAAACAACTACATATCGAATTCTGATTGGAATTGAGGAGAAATGAATGTGCACAACCTAGCTGGTGATTAGAATTGGAAGAGGCCTCATGACACAATTCTGTTACTGATATTGCCTCCCTTTGGACCATTGTGATGGGTCTTTTTTATCCCTTGAAGCAGTGGCACAACTGGTCACTACAACAGCAGATCCACGCATGAATTGTACCTTGATCCGACAAGAAGTCTGTGTTTTCATTTTTCCCCATGAATATTGCCACATCTTAATAATTATTTTGTTTATTGAGTTAATTAAACCAGGTCCCATCCCATCTCAACTGATTAGTACTTTGAGAGGATTCTGCTCTCCAACACTGGGTGGAGACTGAGTAGTGAGTGGGCTTGTAGCTGTCCTCAGTACTCAGTGTCTGAATTACAGCTTTGGGGTCAGTTCAAACTTAATGCTAAACCATGGTTTGGCACCAGTTTAACTAGCCCTCTGCTCCCACTCTCCTCTCCCCCCATCCTGTGCTCTGGTTTCCCATAGTCTGAAATCCAGGAAATAAGTTTCTGTTACAGATTGCTACATGGGCAAGTGGGACTGGACTTTATAATTGACATGTTTTGGAGTGTGTAATTGTTCAAAAGTAGAATTCAGTGGTGGCATTTCAGTGTAATTTTATGGTTAAAAGTCAGTTTATATAATAGTAAATGTTGCTATATCACATGCCGTGTCAAAACTTCCAAAAGAAAACAGTAAAATGTTTAAACCAAAATGCAACCTGTTAGAAATCATCAATGTGTAAAATGAACAGTGTCCCCTGCTAATTTTGTGCCAGTCTCCACAAATCAACTAACCAGGGTCAAATGCCCCTGGTCTCTAGCAAGGCATGAAACCCACATCCAGGACTTTGTGGGCATTCAGCAGGAATCCTCTAAAAGCCCAATTGGTTGAACTGTCCCTTCCCCAAGTGAAAACAGACTTACCTGGGTGCAGGAAAGGGTAATGGGTGGATGAAGGCTCACTGGTAGTGTACCGCAACGCCTCTACTTAGCTGCAAGTGACACATGCGGTACCATTTCCTGACAAGAACTTCCACCAGGCTCTGTCCCCATAACCAGATATTTTTAAAATCACAAGTTGGCAAGACTACATACACACACACGCAAATGCGCACATGCACATAAATAAATTTGGCAGTTCTAACCAGTCCTATTCCCAAAGGGGTGAGAAATGATAAACATCCAGCATTAAAGTAAATGAAAAACTGCCACAGAAAGCAAGGACAGCCTGCTTGGCCCTGACTACTTTCTGTATGGACTTTCTAACACTTCTGGAAATGCTTGGGCTGAGAAAAGTGGTTCCAAAGCAGGGGATTAGACACTCTCCAGTGCTGCTGCTATTCCTAATTTAGACAGTATTTTTAACTTGCTAGGTGTATGTAAGGTAGGTCACTATTATTCACATTTTACAGATGGGTAACTGAGGCAGAGAAAGTGAATGGGTCACATACTGGGGCTGTATTAGAGATGGAATTAAAACCCTGGTCTCCAAAATCCAAACTCAACTCTCTGTCCTTTGGTCTGTATTAACAAATGGCTTTAATAGTGACAGTAGCTATTAGTTGTCCAACTAGGCAGGTTTCCCCCCCTACATTGGAAAGAGACTGGATTGATCTCCTTGCAAACCAAATTCAGGAGGATTTACCTTTAAAGGAGACAGAGAAGCGCGATTTGTGTGTCGCCATTGGGCATTTTGGAACCAAGGTGGATTGGTTTAAATCAACAAGATTTAAACCACAAAGAAAAAAGGCATAATTTAAACCAGTGATTTAAATTAAGGTCCCCATTTTGTAATACATACATTTCCAGAACAGGCATGGTTGCTAACTTGTTGCCAGAACAGTTCAAGCGTATTACTTTGTAACTGAATGGAGCCTCTATACGCCACACTCCAAAATCTTTGGTCATGCAGTCTGCATGCTTTTTGCACTACAGAATTATATTTGCTTGGAGGCAAGGGGCAACTGTGAAATAGATTTTTGGCTTTTGGTAAATGTGCAAGGACTAAGGCCAAGGTCCAAAGAAGCATGAGATTTGTTTCATTAACCCAAAGGGGATTTAGGTTTGTTTTCTCTACACTCCTCTCCAATAGTTTAGTTTTTAATGTAGAAAAGCAGGCTCTAATTCAGTGTACTGTGTTAGAGGTTCATGGGTTCAGTTTAACTGATATGTGTAGACTTGGTTTTTGTTTTCAGCTTTTGTTTAAAATCAGTTATATTTTAAACAGCACACTTAAAATAACTGATTTCTTTAAAATCAAATTTACTTTTTTAATGGATTTTTAACCATCCTGGTTGGGACAGCAGAAATTTAGCTTTATGTTTTTTGTTTTTTTTAAGGTGATAATTCCACCCTCTTTGTGACTGAACTCAAAACGATCAACTTATTTGCAACAGAAGGAATAATTATTTTAACTTGTGGGGGGGAAGCGTAAGATGCTGTGAACATAACTGGACTGGGCTCCAATTTGACTTGGTCTGTCTTGATGCAGCAGCACAAGCCAGTGAGGAGGCGGTCACAGTTCGTCATGAACGCAGCACATTTAGGCGTCAGGCAGTACGGCGCCGTCACAATGCAGGGAGTAACCCTACCCCTCCTTCATTGCTCATCGGCTCACCCCTCAGGTATGGTATTTGTGTTCCACCGTATCTAACGTGCATGCAGCTGATCACCGCTTCCCAATCCCAACAGTGTTGCAGAAATGCTTTGTTTTGCCTTCCCTCCTTCCCCATCCCAACCAACCGCTCTCTTTGAGCTGTTACTGCATGTGCATTTGTGATCTTTTTGGATTTTGCATGTGTACACTACGCTGTTCGTTTCTTCCTCCGCCCCTTTCAAAATGAGTAGGCCAGTGAATGATGTCTGGGTCAGCCAAAGTGCTAACAAACTGACATAAAACTAGCTCTTTCATTTAAGTGTGTAAAATCATTCAGTGTTTCACTTTTCCCACAAATATAAAATGTAGAAATTGCATTAAATTATGCATCTGTTCCCCTAATTCTGAATCTGAAAGCAAAGGCTATGAGATAGGTGAGTTCAACTTATGCAAAAACCAAAAGGATATATCTTAGCTATTCTTAGACTCGAATAATGTTTTGGGTACATTGTCAGCAGGTTGATCTAAAACTAATCTTTAAACGTGATGCATTTTTCAAACTATTTGCCCATCTCAACCCTTTGTACAATTTTAAATTCTAAATCCTTAGTCATGTACATTTCTGCTTTAAATTCTAGGTGAAATAACACGTTTAAGAAAAAGTCAAATACCAAGGAATAAATGTCCCAAACGTCTCTTGTAGTATAACAATTATTAAAATTTAAATAGTTATAAAAGGCTAAAATAAATACCTGATTTTAAAGCACTGTTGAAATTTTCATGTTCATAAAGAAATCTCATAATGCGACATGTTTCTCGTAGTGTCTATGCTACTGGATACAAAAGGAAGGCAGCATGTTTTAGAGGGGGGAAAGTATTGGAGCAGAGTAGGAAAAATATTTCAAATTCTTGGCATCAAATGTTCAGATGCTCAAGATTTTTACAGGCCCATGCATGTATATTCAACTTTGAAATCCAACTCGCCAGTTTGGATCCAGGAATAGATGAGTGGAACTCTGCTTTAGCAATAGGCCTTTGCTGGCTACATAAACACACACACATGCGCACGCACGCACGCACGCACGCACGCACACCCCTCCCAGACCTCTTTGTTTCTCCCAAAGCTGCTGCCGAGGGTTGAAGGACCCTCTGGAATGGCATATGATGGGGACACAGGGGGTTACAGCAGGATGGGGAAATCGGGAGAGTTCAGTGAGGCTGCCTTGCTCAAGCAGAAATGCCTTTCCACTCATACAAGACATGGATGTTTAATAACCATCATCCCCTCTGTTCTTAGGTTCTTATCTACAGCAGCAAGAATCAGTGTTAATATGAGATTTCAAAGGATAACGTACTGAAACGGAGCAAGCGAAATACAGAATAAATAGAAGTATAAATGTTATAGAATAAAACTAGGGTAATTGACAGAATAAAAATATGGAGTAAACAGATTTCTATATAAAATAACTATAATATAGCAAGATAATGTAACAAGTAAAAATATTAAATACATAAGTTATTTCACATGAAAATACACAATCACTGCTTATAGTGTAAGGCAGAAGATGCTAAAATATTGTTTGTAGTCCCCAGAGAATGTGGTGGTGGTGTTTTACAGCAATCCGCTCCGCCACATGCAAGGCTTTTACACCCTTGGCTTTACATTCTTCTAGTCTATAGCCATAGATTACAAGCCACGGAGCAAATCCATGCATGTATTTGATATCCCACAGTTGACGTGTTTGACTCTTGGATTCTGATTTTTTAAAAAATATATTCATGAAGTGGACAGTACTTCTGATGCCTATTTCCATTAGATTAAAAGCCCTTATTTAACATTTCTTGATAGTTAACAACATTGAAATAGTGCCTAGTTTCTTCATATAGACTAGTAAATAGACTTGCAAAACTTGTCAGTTCCTAAGTTGATAATTTATCCTTAAATACTCAGAACTATCCTGGAAGCAACCCCACTAACTTAAGTTAATGGTAGTGTCGAACTGGATAGTGCCCTAACTGTGTGAGAACCTATTTGTGAGAAGTGGCTTTATGCAATTTTAAACCTGCCACTCCAGGATTTTTCTGGTATGGTTAAAATTGCTCAAGAGCTACTTCACTCAGGCTCATAATTTTATGGGAACCCATTTGTGTGGATTTTTTTTCAGTGGCAGCTATTATAAGGCAAGAACAGTCCCTTAGGTTTTATTCATATGAACAAAGCGAAGAGGTGTGAGGTAGTTAAGTATGATGCACTTTTTATTCTGTTCACACACAGTTATATACAGGAATAAATTTCCTATTTACAACCATTATTATTCCACTACTACTACTGTTATTTAGTACTACTAGCAAAATGCTAGGCACTTCTTCCAACAGGGATAATCCCATTTGTTAAAGCAATGTGATGAGATCTTCATGGTTTTTCTGTTTTCTGGACAACAATTCCTTCTCTCTCTGAACAGAAGCACCTTGGGAAATAGTAAAGTGATATTTAGTGAAAAGTAAATTGAAGTAAATGTTCATGAGAGAATGACTTTAGGCATAAAAATGTGTGGTGTTAACTTTTCTGACTAGTAGATGCTATTCTCCACCCCATGCTAGCTATTCTTGTGAGTTATTGTCATCTTGCCCTTTCATCATGCCCGTCTTCTGTTGCTCTTTCAATCAGGATATTCCTAAGTAACAAATTTACTATGAGCTTTCATTGCTTTCTCCTGTGAAGCCAAAATATTTAACTACTGTTGCCAGCCCTTCTGTTTAGTTCCCCTGAACCCATGCATATCTTCTTTCCTCTTCTACCATGTCAAAGAAATGAAAGAAAAGTGTATATTTTAGGAAGGACTAAAAGAAATTCAAGGCATTTAGTCACCCAGATGCCTACAGTATAGAAGCCAGAAACTAAAGGCGCAATCCTATGTCCCTCCGGCCTTGTCTGGGGGGCATAGGATTGGGCCTGGAAGGTGCTGTGACCTCGGAAATCCCTTTCAAGGTCGCAGCACCACAGAGCACCCGCCCCCCCCCTCACCTCATAGCCGGCATGGTTCTTTCCCATGGGGGGGGGGGTTCTTTCCCATTGAACGGTTCTTTCCCATTGTCCAGTTCCCCCATGGGTGGGCATTCCTGGGGGCAGGGAGGGGAGAAGCAAGGCTCTGCTGGATTCTAAGGAATCCAGGCAGCGCCTCAGCCTCTCCTCTCAAGGAGAGGTAAAACATCTAGATGGCTGAAACTGGCCGTCTAGATGTTTTTGAGGGAGAGTGGAGCGCAGCAGATATCCTATCTGCCACGCTCCTCCCGCCCTCAATATGATGCCCATAATCCTCCCGAGTTCGAAGGGTTACAGGCAGCCTCACTGGATCATGCTGTAAGAGACAATGTTTAAGTGCAGTGTGGAAGTGACTCCTAAATATTGGCTCCTAAACATTTGGTAGTCTCTAGAAATCTGGGGAGGAAATGGTTCCAGGTACACTATTTGTTAACTCTTCTGCCACAGTCTAGAGCCAAATTTGTCTTAGCCAATTCTAGATTGTTGCATCAACTTGTTTTCTGTGCAATTGTACAATTATTTTGATTTTTGGCAATGGCCAGAATAGCTATTTACAGACTCCTTTTTGTATATTACACAAGGTAGCCAGGCAGTGTTTCATTTTTGTTCCAAACAAAATTAAAAAGTATAAGTTCAATCCAGAGACAGTGAAAGGAACCAGTAGGCACATAGGAAGCTGCCTTATTGGTCCATCTTGTTCAGTTTTGTCTACACTGAGTGACAGAGGTGCTCTCTCTCTCTCTCTCTCTCTCTCGCTCTCTCTGCATAGATAAATGTGGCCAATAATCCAACTTCCTTACATGTTTTGGGGGAAACAAAACTTTGGAGAAAATAAGGTTTTATCACTCAAAAAGAATGAACAAAACATTTTTCAAGCATTTAATACATTACTTTATTAGTAGAAAAACAAATGCTAATGATAAAAAATGGCTTTTTTCTAGAAGACTACAGATTAACTTCAGCTCCTCCCAGAAGCTGTTCACAGTGTCTAGAGCATGAATCTCTGCTTAATAATCATTAATCCTTATGGACCTTGTGTACCTAAATCTCAGGCTCTCCCTTAGTACATGAGGACAGATTAGTTTGAACACCCCCATCCCTTTCCAGGGAGAAAAACTGAAGAGAGAAGCCTTATTAGCTCTATCCTTAATAGATATGATAGACATTTTAATTAGTGTTTATATTAAATGTTAATCAAATAGCTTGCTGTGCAACTGTAGTTTCTTTGATTAAATGGTGTACTAAATCTAGTGAAAACTCCTCAAAGATTTTACCTAAAAACAAAATACTTTAGATCAAGATGTTTCAATACAGAATTGGCATATACGTTTGGAGGCCCCAGCATTCCATTATAGACTTTCTATGAGGAGAGTTCTGTTTTAATTACACAACTATTTATTTATTTATTTATTATATTTATACCCCACCTTTTTTCCTGCAAGGAACCCAAGGCGCCTTACATAATCCTCCTATCTCTTCATGAAGCCATTTGTTTTAGCTTAAAGAGATCCTGCTGGTTTTTGCCAACACTATGACATGGTCATAACGAGATGCAAATATAATAAATTATCATCTGTAATTAAGTTATTGACTTGAACAATTTACTGGAAAAATTAGATCTGTAAAGGTAACTTGTTCATTATCCACATAAACAGTTGTCACAAATACAGTTCCACACTACTATGATACTCCTGTCATTAACATTAACATTTGAAATATCTCCAGTATGAAACTATTTCTGTTTTGGCATGTCTTTATTTCTGATCTCTTTACTGTATTCTGCTTTGCACTTCCCATTTTGGTGAAGCATTTTTACATTGGGACATGGAGTAATCTGCACTCCGGTGCTAAATATATTTCTGTACTGATGAGTCTATTGAAATCAATTCAGCTATTTCCAGCTATTTTTAGCTTCGGCTATTGGGCGGCATAGAAATGCAATAAATAAATAAATATTGAGGTTGGCAGCCTAACTTCCCAATGCTAAACCTGTTTACTCATAAACAAGACTCACTTTACATGTACATCTAGTGGCCTCGGTGCAGCCATTTCCTCCTAGGTTCTGTGTATTGATTGCTTAATATAGTAAACATGCCTGCAGTTAACCCACATGGGCTTAAGATTTCAGATGTTCTTCTGAACTCATGGGAGAAGACAGAGGTGGCTACAGCCATGTCACTAGACTAGAGTATGTATAAAGAGGATCTTGGTCCCATTGATTTCAGTTAGATACACATCTAGATAAAGCTGTCAGGAATTGCACTTCAACATTAGCCATTGAAAGACATTCCATGTTGGTCAATTTCCTAGATAAATTAGGAGAAGGCACAGTCACATACAAATGGGAAAACAGAAGTGTGACGGCTGCTAAATGACTAAACACTAATGTTTTTTTCTGGGCCATTCAGATTAACAACATTCTTATTGGCCTGCACATGGCATGGCAATATTTACCTATGCATCTGTCTTGAAAAGTGACAACCTGAATGACAGTGTGACTGCAAGGATTTATTGATAGCATTTTATGTTCATTGTTATTCCTCATAACTTGTTGAATATTTTCTTTTGGTTGACATAAATAGCAATTGGTCTTTACCTTCCACTAATAGGTGACATGAAGGTCTTTAATTTGTAGTATTTTGTGCAACAGTAGCGGTGCTAAAGATTTTGGGGGTAATAGTGCTTGTTAAAATTTTGATACCTCAAGATTCCTGTTGCCAAGTAATGTCACCAAAAGCTATATCTGCAGCAGCAGAAAAACCTGATTTGGGTTTTCAAAAAATAACCAACTGCAGCCGTGTGTATTTTATTTTTGTACATTTCATTTTCACCGGTTTGTCAGTAGTAACTACTCTAGTGGGGGGAAAACTCTTGTAATTCCAAGTGTTTTCTTCTAAAAGGGGTTTTAAAAGTTGCAATGGTAGAATAGACTCTTGCGCTAAAGAGACTCTCCATTCCCATATTCCCTTGGGCAGTGTCCTACCATATCGGTGTGCTAACACAAATGACATTGTGCTAGTATAAGGGACCTCTAGAACAGTGCCTGTAGTGTTAGCTTGTGCAACAGGATTCCCAAAAAAACCCGTTGCTCAAGCTTACACTATGGTGTTGCGCTAGAGTAGAGGACCCTTATGCTAGGACAGCGTAAGCACATTGACATGGTAGGATACTGCTCCTTATTTCTTATTTTTCATATTTTCCTGAGGGAACTTGATTAATCCAGTATTATCACTGAAGTACATAAGTCTCTTATTCTTTAAAATGTAAAATAAAGATGTTTCTGTCAAAAGCTATTTACAACTAACAAAACGTGGCTAGACTGCTTGGTTAAGATACTAAACACTTTTCTGCTTCTAACACAGGTTTTAAGTGTGAATGTGATTGATACAAGTCGTGTGCGAACAGCCATTTTTAAACTCAAGAATAGTTCTAGAATTTGGCTTTCCTTTTTGAAGGATCATGGTTTTTTTTAATTTAATTTTTATTTATTACATTTATATCCCACCTTTTTTTTCTTTTGCAAGGAACTCAAGGTGGCTTACATGATCCTCCTCCTCTCCATTTAATCTTCATAAGAACCCTGTGAGGTAGGTTAGGCTGAGAGTCAGTGACTGGTCCAAACTCACCCAGTGAGATTAATGGGCAGTGTGCTCTCATATTGCAGTGTGCTCTCCTGTTTCTCTGTGTAGGCTGTGTCTTAAAAATGTGCCTTATTAATTGTCAGTGATCAATTTTACCACATTGAAATATGACACGTATACCACTGTCCTAGGGGTGTGCGTATTCCACACTAGTAATGTTTAAGCATACACAATGCAGGACCCATTATGGTACAATGGAACAGAGAGTTTTGAAAATTAAAACTAATATTTTCCCAATTGTCTCTTGAGAAAGCTGCTTTAACATTTTAATGGCACTGAAATCAGTGGTTTGAATTCATTTTGCAGCACAGTTCTGTGCCACTTGCGATAGAAATACCAAAGACTTTCATTGCACATCAGAAGGGGCCAATTTACACATGAGTGCAGCCAACAATCCTCTGTATGGTGAGGAGTGGTTGTGCTTGCCTTTTTCGCAACCGTAAACCTAAGAAAATTGAAGCAGACACTCCATAGGGAGATCCAGTTTTGCACACTTCTTCAACTGTCGTGCAGTTCCCCTGAAGAGTGAGGGGAAAGATGTACAAATCGGGCCTGCATGCATACAGTTCTCTAGTTGTACATTATCTTAGGTGCATGCTGGTGACAAGAGCACACACCTATATCTCCGTAACGCAAAGAAAATTGTCAGCCAGGTAAGCTTGTAAACCAGACTAAGAAGGAATATAGATCAGTAAAAGGAAGCTTTACAGAAACGTTTTTTTTTGGGGGGGGGATTGTGCTTACAATGTTGCTTCAATTATGTGAGTAGTATGAGTTTGTCAGTTTTGATTCTTTCTTATATGAATGTTCTTAGTTACTAAGAAGGTGCAATGTTTTGGAACAGGAATGCAGTGATGGGAGGATGCCAAGGAAGAATTGCTTCAGCTATTATGTAGTAATTTTTGTGTTTTTCTATTAGCATTATTCATGAACTTATTAAGCAATATGCTGATTGGAAAATTCAAGAATCATGATCTTTTTTTTTTAGCATGCAAAGCTTTATATTTACAAAGGAATGCATGTTGCAAAGCATTTGCAGACAGGAGTAGTCCTATTTTACAAATAATTTGTACTTTTTTTAGTCATTAAAAAGTAGCCTAATTAACAAATGAATGAACAGTGAGCTTTCAAATTAGAAATTCATATTGAACCAGTGCCTTAAACACATGTAGAAAGGTGGGATATAAATTGAAATATTAAATAATAACAATCCAGCATTTAGGATGTGTTCCTTTTTATGTTATAAATAGTTTCTGTTTGTGTCAAAAAAGCCGTACCCATTAATGGAAACAAGGGTGTTTTTTTATTATTATTGTGTCCTTCATATGAAAAGCTTTCAGGCTAAAAACTTGTTCCCCATTCTAAAGTGTTGTCCATTTTTAATATTTGGATTACTCTGGCAAATATTAATTTTTTCAGTGTTAAATTTAGTAGGCAGTATCTAATGCTGGTAATCCGCCAGCTGTAAACTTGTTGCGCTAGTGCAAATGACCGCTAGTGCAACAAGAAGCTAGCAGTTGCTAACACAACTCAGGAAACTAGCTGAAACTACTGCTTCCAGAACGGGACAGGTCAGCAGAGCTCCCTTCCGCAAGCTCTGTTGACTTGTCTCATTCCGGAAGCAGTAGTTTTGGCTAGTTTCTCGTTGTGCTAGCCAGCTCTGTCTTTGCATTGTGCTAGTGGTCTTTCCTACTGTTCCTCAGCAACAGCATTGGATACTGCCCACTATCCATTTCCTAGAATCTTTTAATTAGTTTTATTTTGACCCCTAATAGTTTATGTAAGGACTGTACTAAATGGTGCCATCAAGGTGATCACCTGCCCAAAATTTGTTGCTTTGTTCCAAGCGTATTGTTGTAGGTAGTATGAATTCATATCATGCTTCTTAAATATGTAAATATATTTGTCCACTAGTCAGCTTAGGCTGCAATCCTGTACCTATTTACCTAGGAGTAAGGCACATAGAATTCAGTAGGACTTAGTTCTAGGATTGTGAAGCGAGTTACATTTAAATCTTCTTTTAAAGGGATACTTAATCAAGAGTATCTAATGACTTCTGCCTAAAATACATCAACATCATGAGCAAAAGCAGCCATTAATTGAATCCAGAACTAAAATATATCAGACTGCCAATATGTGCAGAGCATATCAGTTTCACAGCACACTTAATAATAGCACAATTCTGTTGGATTGTTCAACTTTCAAGGAAACCATAAGCTCTTTTCCCTCACTCAAAATATATGAATATTGAAATGAAATATATTGAAATATTATATAAAGCATGGTTGTGTATAAGTGTCTTCTGTTAATTATTTTCAGGCCTATTTTAATTGGGTAATGCAAGTGCATTACCCATTTACTATTTAGACTTCCCATGCTTTGGCTTTGAACTTGCATGAAAGAGTGAAATTTGCAGTTTGTTAGCAAAAAAGAGCACATGCTACTTTTTAAAAGAAATACCATATCGCCACTCGATATTCCAACACCATGACAGAGTTGTGCACTCTCAGATACTGCTTAGGGTAGGACTCTGTGGGACAGAGAAAGTTCTGAAGTAGTAATCCCAAGGTAGCTCTAGGGGCCTCTCAGAATGATAGCTGATTTTTGTTGTTGTTCTCTAACATCCTGGACATGTTGTAACATGCTCATTGTGTATTTTGGCTCATTCACTATGGTATACTTCTTGTTTAACCTTTTTTAAATATAAAAAAGTGTTAACTTGGTTTCTAGCTGTTGTTTCTGTGTTCTTCCCTGTAATGTCTCCACCATCCATGTTCTTTCGTAGCCTTCAAGATGTTCAGCAAGGGCAGCAGTCCACAACCCAAGTCAAAGTCCAGCCCCGCCCCCATTCCCAGGCAGCAGTGCTCAGCGCTAGCGCCTCCTTGCTGGTGAGAAATGGGAGTGTCCACTTAGAAGCATCACATGACAATGCATCTGCTGTCGGCAGCAGCAGTTTGCACGATGAACTTGGTATGCAGGCCTTCTGTAACCTTGGTGAAATCAAAGTGTTTATAATGCAGATTTATGGCTTATGAAGCACTGTAACTTGCTTGGTCTTAGCTTCATTTCAGAATGTTGCAGGTTTGTTTCTTATTGCAAATTGCTTCTGTTCCTTTTCTTTCTTCTTTGCTTCATAGGTTAAACTATTATGTTAGGACTGGATCACTGTTCAAAGATACTGAATTAGTTCTTCAATCCTGTATTGTGTCACATCAAAGTACTTCAAGATACCATGCCTCAACTTTATGCAGTGTTCTTAAAGCTCTAATCAGGCATGGAGCTATAAGTGGTGGTAAACACTCATACTAGATCAAGAATGTATTATTTAGGTGTCAGCACTAATATCCAGAATTCAAGTAAACATATTTCAAAATCTGTTCTTCAGACAATTTTGTATTAAATACTACAGTTGTAAATTGTTACCTTGCAGTTCTCATTACAGCATAGGCACTTGTAACTCCTTTGCTATATTGACCGAGACGTCCAATTTCTGTAGTAGAAAAAATGACTGGATTTGGGGAAATATGAAGATGGAGAAGCCATGGTGTTCTCTGTGTCATGTCACCTTGATAATATTTTTTTATAATTGAAGCAGTAACATGTTGAAATTGTTGTATTAGTAATTTTTTAACAAATTGATTTTGAGTTAGGAATGATTAATTGCAATTTGTCATAGGAATAATTTGCAAGTGTTTAATGTTGTGTTGTTCTGCATTTGTACCAGAGCACAAAATGTTACATCTGATGACAGCTGAATTATCAGATCTTTTATGCAGAATATTTTAAGCTGTAGGGAAACAGTTACTGCTTGGCAGTTTTCGTGTGTGTGTACATATATACATATATATATGGGATGGGGCGGAGGACTCACACAAACCCACCATGAATATAAAAGCATTCTTGGATTTAGTTTTAAGTGTTTTGATTTTAATTTAAGATTTATGCTCTAGAGAGGTCATGAAAATACTATTTTTTTCTGGACTGGTCTAGAACTATTTGACGTCAAGGTACTCAGCAAAGTAAGCTGGGTGATCTTTCACCCCATACATGTACGTATTCACATAAAATTAGTAGTGGTTTCTTTAAAAACAATGTTTTCTTCTTTTTGACAAATTTTAGAATTTCACAGATCACCTAGGTATTCCAGATGTCTCTTTTTCTGGTCTGTTAAACCTTTTACTATCCTTTCCTCATGACAAAATAAGGCATTGGAATTTAGTGTTGCCATCTCATGATTAACTGAGAATAATAATAAAGCAAGAATATTTTATTAGTGACTGTCTTTAGGGTTCAATGGACAGGAAGCGATCCTTACCATTAAAATGACAAATTGCACACTGCAAGGATCTTTACACAATATTAAGTAGCTTAAAATGTGCTATTCTGCTAAGGCTGCAATTTAACCCACATTTTGCTAGGGATATCTCATCAAATTTAGTGGAAATTACTTCTAAGTAGACATAGCTTAAGTTTGCACTGCACTGTTCTTATCTGTATTCATGGAAGGTGTTGAATCTGCCATACATAATTATGTTTATGGTACCAGTGTGCACTGACCACAAGATTCAGTTTAGACCCCACTTTGGTGATTCAGAAGATAATCCAATTCAGCTGGAACAGCTTGGAGGGCCTCCGAATTCAACTCAAGAACAAATCAGAATCTTGCTTTGGAAACCTGAAGCTTCGTACTGCCCCATTGAGTATCATTAAAAATCAACAAATGGCTATAACATTTTCAGTTTTTGACAGAATTCAATTAAATGTGCAGACATAGTTACCCCTTCTGAGGGAATGAAGCCTGCCAAATGTCAAACAAATGGGTGCAGCAGGTTTTGTGCTAGGTGTATTTATGCAAGAGTGGCCTTTTCAGTTTGAGGGATTTCAGAAAAATGATTCACTTAGATTCCCCTGGGAATTTGGGGGTAATCTGTTTGAAGATGGTATACATCATAGAGGTGCTCCTAGGGACGAAATGTACAAAATTTCAGGAGGATAGGTTCAGGGTGTTTTGTACTTTGCACACCTCTAAAGTTGATTTGGAGGAACTTAAAAAGGGGATTCCTCCCCTCTCCTGTGTGTTTGTGGGCAATTTGTATGCATACATTATAGAGGTGCCCCTAAGGAAGAACCCCACCAAATTTCAGGGAGAAATGTACAGGGGTTAGGGAGTTCTGATTAATGAAAAACAGTTTTAGGATTTTATTCTTCGTTTTCTGTTCAATTGGCGGCACCAGAGTCACAGAAATGTTAAATACTTCATCCTTGACACTTTATTGAGAAAATATATGAAATGATACTCTGTAGAGCTTGTGCACATTGGATAATAAAAGTGGGGCCTTTAAAATTTGGGGTGTTTTAAAAAGGATTCCCTCCCCCTTCCCTTTTGTGGGCAACTTGCTGTGTTCTTTGTTGTGTGACTGTGGTGTGCGTGCGTGCGTGCGTGCGTGCACACACACACGCACACACACACACCCTTACATGCCTGTAAAGCACTCAGAGCACCCTCTCCCCATATATTCTTTCAGGCAGAGGGGGCATCCTTCCTGTTCTTTGTTTCAGAGTGAACAGAGTTCGCACGACCCAGTGCGAACTGAGTGAGCAGTGAGCGAGGAGGCAGCAGAGGTGGCAAGGCATGTTCTCTTCTCCCCTCCCCAACTCTGCTACACTCCATGGCAGCCTGAAGCTTGTGCTTGGTCCTTTATTATAAGTTGCTGGTAGGGACCACTTTTAGAAAGGAGGTGGTGCCCCGCCCTCCTTGTACCAGCAGCCAAAGAGAATGTGCTATGCAAGCTTGACACAAGTTGAACTCAACATACCTGCTTGGGGAGTTGGTGCCAGCAGCAGCCACCCTCTGAACAGGCAGCATCTTCCAATTAGGGCTGGCTCTCAAGCAGTTTCTGGAAGCCCTGAGCACCTCTGCTGCCACAGGTGCACCATCACAAAATGCAGTGGAAACACAGGAGTTGTCTCTGATAAATTCATTCTACATCCCTCCCAAAAGCACTGTGATTGGAAGTTTAAAAGGAGAGCACTGGAAAAGTTCTCCCCTGGTTGGAAGCTAGACCTGTCAATCACAAAACTGCACCTCCATCTTCTACCACCCCCTCTCTCCACCATGCATTTTCCTTATATGGAGAGCTTGTGGGGGTATCAGTTTTTGGAGACACACTTGGCCAGTTTGCAAAACACGACATCCCACAGGTTAAACAACCTGTGGGCTGTCGGACGAGTGGGGGGGTGGGGGGGCAGATGCCTGCAACATGCCCACCATTTCCGCTTTTACTCAGCAACTCACGATAGGTTCCTGTGCAGGTTGTAGATTTCATAGATTTCATAGATCATAAGAGTTGGAAGGGGCCTACAAGGCCATCGAGTCCAGCCCTCTGCTCAATGCAGGAAACTAGAGGAGCGGTCTCCCATCCAAGTAATAACCAGGCTTGACCCTGGTTAGCTTTCCACGCTCAGACAAGCTGAGCCAGCATACCGTAAGCCACAGGCCTGTTGTCTGAACCTGGACCCAACAAACCAAGGCTTAACCACTGTGTTGTTTTGCCCCTAAACATCCAAGTGGTCCAGGTTTGGATGACATGTTAAGCAACCTGCAAAGTTACCAGTCATGGGTTGCTAAGTAGAAGGGGAAGTGGCAGGCATGCTACAGGCAGCATGTGCACTCTCTCCCACTCATCTCCGACAGCCCATGGGTTGTTTAACTCATGGGCTGTCGTGTGAACCAGGTCAATGTTTTTATAATCCTCTGAATTGTTCACAAAGGTTTGGGAGAACCCAGGTTAATCTTGGAGCTATTTTCCGGACCCTTGCTTCTCTTTGAACAAATCCCAAATCTGTCCAATTCTGCTCAAGATTCATCCAAATTTGGTACACACTTATAGCATGGAGCCAGTTTTAATTGTTTTTCTGACCAATACATTTGGCTCCTTACATTTTGCCTGTGGGTTCAATCCTCAACTTTTAATTCAGTTTTCATTGATTTTCTTAACATGATGCCTGAGTAGATATGTTTTTTTATGTGCTTACGTTCAGTTATTCTAGATCAGTGTTTCCAAAACTGTGTTCCATGGAACCCTTGTTTTCCGTGCAATGTGAATAGGAGTTCCATTGGGAAGTTTTGATGCTATTTCCCCCTCTAAAATGTTGAATATGAAATGTATGTACAGTAATAGCTTGGATTGCAAGTAACTTGGTCTGAGAGCGTTTTGCAAGAGAAGCAATTTTTTAAAATAAATTTTGACTTGATAAACAAGCAACGTCTTGCAATACAAGTAGTGTAGGGATGTAACTGCTCGCCTCAAGTGGGCGTAGTGGGCCAAAATCGACCCCACTCATGCCTGCCAGAGACTCGCTTTGATATAAGAGTGTTTTGGATTACAAGCACGGTTCTGGAATATGGGGTGGGTTAGGATTTTTAAGTTTTCTACTGTTTTTAATTGTGGTGTGTGTGTGTGTGTGTGTGTGTTCCCCCCCCCTTGTGTTTTATTGAACTGTATATCACTCAGAGTGGCTGGATGTCTGGCCAGATGGGCGATTCATGAATATAATAAATAAATAATAAATAAATAAATATACTTAGTTGAATAGTATTTTGATTGTAAAGGCTGCTGTCATGAAGCCTCATGGGCTTCAGCAAGCTGGAGCCAATGAGGGAGCCAGACCAACCCACACTCCTCCTCAGGCCATTATGGGTGACTTTGAGAATGCACGGCCCTATCAGAGCACAGCATCTGCATCACATGGCTGGTGTATGCAGCTAGAGCCAGGATTCAGAACATAGACTCACAGAGAGGAGAGTCTGGAGCCAAGCCTCCATCTCTTGTTGCTAGCATTATCAGGCAGCTGAGCTGTGTGTGTTTAATTTTTGTTTCTCTATTGTGTATGTGTGTGTGGGGGGCAGTCTGTAAGCCTGGCAGTCAACTTGAATCCTTCAACACCCTCAGCAGGCAGCAGCATCACCCAGAAGATAGGAAAGTTTTTCAGGGTTGTTGATTTTTAAACAACTATGGTGCATTTCTAGGCTCTGCAGTGCAAATTAAATTTTAGGGGCTGCTATCAAAAGGACAGTTGTTAATTTAGACAATTTCCCCTCATTCTATCCTCTTTATTATTTGTTCGTTGTCAAATGTAAAACATCCTCCAAAAACTAACTTTAAAAATTCACATCAAAAATCAGATGGGTTTTGAGCAATACATGTGGCAATTTTGGCATGAAAACAGGCTTAGTTTCGTCTATTTTGTTCCAAAAATTTCCCCAACCCTCTTTATCCGATGGATATTCCATACCCCCCCCCATACCCCTTCCAGACCAGCATTTATGGGTTCCAACAATATTTCAAACCCAAAAGTATTCCATGGCCAAATTAGTTTGGGAAACACTGTTCTAATGCCACTACCAAAGATTTCTGAGCACTTAAAACATTGCATTAGTATCTGGGAGCTTCCAGATGGAGGGTTTTTCAACTGAGAGCAGCAAGTAGACAAGAACCATGCTGATTGTGACTAGCCCAAAAGGCAGGCTGGGCATAGCAGGACAAGGATCTGTTCAGGTCGCACAGTCCGAAAGAGTGGTTTACTGCACACCTCCTCTACTAGTTATTTCTTCCCTTCTCCCTGTTTTGTGGTCTAGTGCTACAAAATTAAACAGACATTGGGGAAACTGCGTATGTTTGAAACTTCCGGACAGTTTTACATTTCTTTTGTGTGTTTAGTTCTTAAAAACACTGTAAAAGCAAACAGCAGGAAACTTCTTAGGAAAGTTTGCAATGCAATCAGGTGTCATCTACTGTTCTGAAATACTGCAGAATCAAGTTATGTTTTGATAGGGTTTTTCTTGTGCTTGTGTTGTGGCTGTGAACATTTGAATGTGGCTGCTGTTGATAGCCCCCAACCAGAGCAGTGTATAGCTTCCATCACTGTCCCCTGGGCGCACCATATAAAGTGTAATTTTAAAGCAGATGTGTTGTATGGGGTGGGGGTGTTGTCCTAGGCCTAGTGTCATGACTGAAACGGCTACTTTCCTGTTTATATTTGAAGTTGATGGGCAGGATGGCAGAGACTGTGTAACCAAGGCAGTGTACTTGTGTTGCTTGCTGGCAAATGTCACAGCTACACTTCCTTTTTCACCCAGTGCATTCTGCCTGAGGAATTATGCCTGCAAAGTAGTTAAATTGTAATTCTTAATCAGAACACTTTATGATTTGGAGAGCTTCTCCCTCTGCTGGCTGAGAGTCCAATGTCAGAACTAGGCCCAGGAACCAGTGTGGCTAATTGCGGGCATGCAGTGAGGCATTTAACTCTTTCATTTCTCACTCCTCACCTCCCAGCAGAAGCTGCCTGTACTATGTAACCAAATTTCAAAAGCATTTTGCATTACCAGGGGCTGCTGTTTGAAAGAGAGAAGTTAATTCCCACTGTGTGTTAATAAGCTATTGCATCTGCTTAAAGAAATTTCTGGATCACAACTAGGATTGCGCAGGGAAGCACACAGAGGGATGGTAACCGCGTGGTCAGAAGGTTTAGATAATGATGTCCCTGTATAGTTAACTTAGAAGTACAGTCATGCCTTGGATTGAGAGCATAATTCGTTCCGGAAACGTGCTTGTAATCCAAAACACTCTTATATCAAAATGAAATCCCCCCCAAAATTTTGTACAGAGATTTTTAATTTAAGCCGTACTACAGTACTTGTATTGCAAGACGTTGCTTGTATATCAAGTAAAAAATAAATAAATAAATATTTAAAAATTTGCTTGTCTTGCAAAACGCTCTCAAACCAAGTTACTTGCAATCCAAGGTATTACTGTAGCTCCTGTGGTTCTTAGTAGTCTGAATCCTACCATTCATAGGTGCTTTTGTTGTTTTTAAGTTAGGTACTTAATGAAGTATCTCTCTCAAACACAGCTGCACTATATATTCTGATATAGCATAATAATTCCACACTTTGGTTTCAGTCCAGAGACCCTCGATCCTCCAATTGTTAAAACAGTGATGCTGAGAAAAGGTGAATGATGGCTAGAATTGAAGCCACATTGTGTTTAACAGTAGTGATAAGCTTTCACCTGAAACGTAATGTGGCTTAAGAGTTTTGTACTGGTCCACTACCAAATACCACTGGTGGTAAATTCTCTGTATCTGTGGTATCAGTCATCATCATCAGGCGATCACTCGTGACCGAGTAAGATTGTCTTCCGGGATAAAAGGAGGAAATTCTAAAGAAGATTGTGTAGACTCTAGCGATGGGTCCGTAAGTGACTGTGGAGGCCAATTCTAGATCCACACAGCTTCCCACAGTGAGGACACAGGTTACCAGATAGAAGATGGTCCTGTAAAGGATTCATTTGACGTGCTTTTCGCTTAGCACGTTTCTCCCTTTCACCTTGCACTCGGGCTTCTTCAAAGTCCATGGAACCTTTGTGAAAGGCCAACCTCCATTTAGATCGTTCATGGGCCAGAGCTTCCCAGTTTTCGATGTTTATATTGCATTTTTTTAGATTAGCCTTATGAACATCTTTAAACCTCTTATATTGACCACCGATATTCCGCTTTCCATCCTTGAGTTGGGAATAAAGTAACTGCTTTGGGAGACGGCAGTCAGGCATTCGAACAACATGACCGGTCCACTGAAGTTGGCGTTGAAGGATCATTTTTTCAATGCTAGTAGTCTTTGCTTCTTCCAGTACACTGACATTTGTTCGCCTATCTTCCCAAGTAATTTGTAGGATTTTCCGGAGGCAACGTTGATGAAACCTTTCAAGGAGGTGGAAGTGACGTTTATAGATAGTCCATGTTTCGCAGGCATACAGTAAAGTTGGTAATACAATGGCTTCATAAACCAGTGTTTTGGTCTTCTTACAAATATCCCGATCCTCGAACACTCTATGTTTCATTCGAGAAAATGCGGCACTTGCGGAGCTCAGACGATGCTGGATTTCACTGTCGATGTTAGCTGTAACAGAAAGATAGCTGCCAAGATAGAGAAAATGATCGACATTTTCCAGTATTGTCCCGCTAAGCTGGATAGATGGCATCACCAAAGGGTTAGCTTGCACTTGCTGATGAAGCACTTTGGGTTTTTTGATGTTAAGTGAGAGACCAAGTTTTTCGTATGCTTCTGCTGGCTGATACTATGGCAAAAGAAAAAAAAACACTCTCATTAATTTACTCCCTTTTAATCATGCACCTGTATCTTTAGGCTGAATAACTTGATCTAGCATGGTGAGCCTGGAAAGGCAAAGTATTGTCTATTTAATCTCTTCCCGTTTTAAAATTAGGTTGTAGAAGAAACATAGGAAGCTGCCTTATACTGAGTCAGACCATTGGGCCATCTGCTATTGTTGGTAATGACTGGCAGCGGCTCTCCAGGATTTCAGGCAGGAATTTTTCCAGCCCTACCTGAAGATGTCAGGGATTGAACCTCAGATCTTCTGCATACAGAGCAGGTGCTCTACCACTGAGCTACGGCTTCGGTTTGTTGTTCTTGTTTTTGAGGAGGGGAATTTCTGGGGATAGGGTATGGGAAAGAATGAGTTATCCCTGGGCAACCAGAGAGAATCTTTTTTTCTTAGCTGCCAGGGACTGGGGAGAAGCTCATTCCCTGTTCTGCCTTGAGTAACATACATTGCGGGGTGGGGCTTTGAATGCCATTTTCCATTTGGGGCGGTATCCAGTCAGACACTAGCGCTAACATAAGGGACCTCTAGTATAATGCCAATAGCTGGCACGACAGGATTCCCCGAAAAACTTATCATGCCAGCTAACGCTACTGGTATTGTGCTAGAGGTTCCTTATGCTATTGGATACTGTCCTTGCTGTTTGTCAGCAAAACTTTCTCCAGACATGGATTGGGGTGGAATTTACTTGGTGAGTGATGCAGGAAGAATGGTACTGTACTATGTTTGCGTAAGAGTGCTAACTAGGGTTATATATCTGCGTCCAAGAGATAACTTTTCATTCATGGCATGGCAAAAATGACATTTAAATTTGTTTGTCAGATTGCACATTTGAATTCATTTTGGATCACATCCATTAATAGCTTGCAGCTAGGGGTTTTGCTGGATTTGTATTTCTGTGATTTTGTCCTTGGGGCAAATCATGGCTGCCTCTCGCATGACATTATGTCTACATAGGTATAGGAAAAGATATACACCATTTTGTGGGAATATTGTGTGCTTGTCTGTTGTGCCATCTGTCCACATACTGTAGTTTCTGACAATGTATGCCCATGGCGAAATAGGTACGTGTGTAGTCTATTTTCATGTCAGTGTACATTATTTTTGTATAGATAGCTGTAAATATATCTTAGGTATTGTGTAGAGTGGTGTTCTCCAACCTTGGGTCTGCTATGCTGGCTGGGGCATGCTGGGAGTTGTAGGGCAAAAACATCTGGGGACCCAAGGTTGGAGAACACTGGTGTCCTTAAGTGTGAAAACTTTGGGTAGGCATTCTAGTGTTCATCCATACTGGCCTCTCAAACGAAACTCAGCATCTCTGCCAGTCATGCAAATAAGCCCACAAGAGTTACTGGGTTGGTGGACCACAAATATGTTGTCAGTTGTGGCATATCAAGGGCCTAGAAGGAAAATAAAAGAACTAACCACTACCATTTGCAAAAGCTTTCCTACCTATTGATCTGAATATGATTCTTTTTTACCATGTAGGCAACGAGGCAAGTGATTGTTTACAAGCTTTGATCTGCACATGTGTTTATCCAAATATAATAGGTATTTGTTGAAGCAGAGAGTAGTTGGAAAACTGATATAAAGTTAACCACTGAGATTATTGTATTAATCTATCGTTATTCAGCATATGGAATTGTTATAGGTCAAAGCTGGGTGGTGGAGCATTGTTCAATTTGGTTTTTGTGCCCTGGCAAAACATGGCAACTGGCAAAACATGGTTCTGTGAATCCACCATTTATTTATTTATTTATTGTATTTATACCCCACTCTTCAGCCAGAAAAGGCTCCCAGAGTGGCTTACAAAGATTAATAATAAGACAGTCCCTCCCCTCAGGCTTACCATTCTCTGCTTAAGAATAGAATAAGCGCTTTGAGAGCATTTGTGCGTGTGTGTGCGCGTGCGTGCGTGCGCTATAATTAATATAATTTGAGAGTATCATATGGTAAATAAAAGCAGTATAAAGCTGGCATTAGCAACAGATATACTTTATACAAAATTTAGCATTCATAATGCTCTTTAAATTAGGGTAGGTATGAGGAACCTCAAATAAAGCCATCTTGTCTTTGTTCTGGCCTTGCAATATCCCATTTAATCTAGCATTCTATTTTTAACAGTAACCAATAAGATGCCACTAGGTAGCGCACAAGCAGACCCTAATGGAGGCAGTCATCCCTTGTTTGTGTTACTAGTAGGAGGTGATAACCAATGACAGACCTGTCATGCATGAATTTTGTACAGCCACCTAAGCTAAATCTGAAAATGAATGCCATGTGTTAGTACGTTTTGCTTTAAGAAGTACTTCCTTCTATCTGTCCGAAACATGCTACTAATCTATTTCATTGAATAAATCCTGAATTCTACTATTCTGCATTAGAAAATTATCTCTCCACTTTTGTCACAATTCCTAACAGTATAAATTGCCACCGTATCTTTCCTTGGTTATTTTTTCCAAAGAAAAATAGGCCAAACCTGCTTAGCTTTTCCTTATAGGGAAGATACTGGGTGGGTTTACACCTCACAACAACTCACCCTACAATTAAGCTACACAGGGTGGATTCTCCATGAAACAACCTACGGTGTGCCTGACAGACGATCGGGCTCGCAGTGGGTTGTTCCCCCCCATCCTTTCCCCCCAGTCCACCAGCCATTATCACAGGGGACTTGTTGGCTAAAGCAACCTGGTCTCCTCTCCCTGCTGCAATAGCAAGCCCTTTTTGCTCGCTGTGGCTTTTTTCCCCTCCCCCCTTTTTTTGGGTGAACACCCTTGGAGATTGCCCAAGCAAGGCTACCCAGTGTGCAAATGTGCACTTGCACAAGTCTGACTACAGGCTTTAAAAAATATATTAAAATATTTGCACGCATTTAGGGTGCAAAAAAAATAAATAGATGGCGAACAAGTAACAGCTGTGCCAATGTGCCACTTGGGCACTTTGAAGGGATGTCAGTGGCTGTCAACTCGGAGATTGCAAAAAATGATCTCTGGAAAAAAGGGGAAAGCTGCCGCGAGCGAAAAAGGGGTCGCGATCATGATGGGAACACCCAAGCCAGTGACAGTCTCTCCACCATGCCACTTGGGCATTAGTAGGGCAGCTTCCACTGGCGGTAGCCCAGACGAGCTCAGTAAGAGTGGCAAGGTTTTTTTTTACTAATATTGCCAAGCAGTTCACTAGCTGCTTCCTTGGACCAATGATGGTGCTGGTTGCCTGGGTTCGGGCAACATGACTACCCATCGTGGATCTAACAACCCCTAGAAAGCCATGGGTTGTCAGGGTGGCTTGTTACCCACAAACAAACCACCCTGCAGGAAGTGGTCTGGGTTCGCACGACACGACAACCCACCATGGCTTGTCACACACAGTGGGTCATCGTGTTGTGTGAACCCAGTCACCTCTTTGGGGTGTGGTAAACTATAGAGTGTGCAGTGTTCTAAAGAAAAACACCATAGATGCTCTTAGTGGTATTGAAACCAGCTCTTTTCTTTCCATGTTGATGGGCTGTGTCAGTTAGGTATGCAGACCAGGGTCAAGGAAAGATCAGGGACAAGGTAATGAAATTTGTGTGCATTACACAACCTCTTGAGGAACTGTTTTCCTGTGTGTTAATCTGCATTCTTGGTTGTGTCTAATTTGGCCTTGACCGATAAAATGTTCCCCATTCACACTTCATGAAGTGTGAATCTGAAAAGTTTATCTGTAGATGAGAATTGTATAAAAGGAACTTACAGCATATATATGTTTGCTCTATAGCATATATGTTTGTTACTACAATGTACAAAGATGTGGCAGTATTTAATCTATCTTGACTTTCTCTTTAACAGGTAAGTTCAGTTCTACACTCTACGAGACAGGGGGCTGCGATATGTCGCTTGTGAATTTTGAGCCAGCTGCAAGAAGAACATCTAATATCTGGTGTGTTTTTGAAAGCCAGTTGCAGCAATGATTAGATTAGAAAACAATTTGATTAGACTTTGATTAGAAAACAATTCTGAAATATTATTAAGTGGCTGTGTATTCCAATGAAAGCCTAGAACACCTACAAAATTGCAGTTTGGTGTATAGGGGAACTTTTACATTTTGGTTATTTTATATTTTGTCAAATAAGAATGCTTATTTATCTACTGAACTAAAGTTAGTTCTGAGTTGAATAAGTAATTGAGAACTAGCACCAGCCTCACCCTCAAGTTTATATAGTCATGTCAAGTGTTCAAAGAACTTTGCATATATTGTTAGAACCCTGAAATTAGGCCAGTATCATTATCCTCAAGTTCTTTTTTTTCTTGCAGAACAGTCATGAAATGTTTCATTGCATTTTAGGGATGTTCTGTTTCTGGGCTTATTCTCTAGATACACAGCTTTCTTCTGCTTGTGCAAAATATTAAATCTACATGCTATTTCTAAGCTTTCCCCAAAAAAATAAGCTTCTTTTTTATCTACTATATAATATTATTTCTATTTTCAGCTGTTACTTTTTCTTTTCACCAACTGGCAAAAAAAAATTAAAATGTTTGTATGAAAGTTTTCCTATCCTTCTGTTTAAATGCTTTTAAAGTACTGGGTGCCTTTGAATGGGGGTAAAATTTTATGTTCAACCCCACATAGTATTTTAATCAGCTAGCAATCACTATTTTTCATAGCTGCCTCTACCGCCAGAATCTTAAGCCTCTCCAGGCATCACCCCAAGCCATGGAGAACTTAAGGTCTGGGGCCATCCTCTTTGCTCCAGCCAAGGTTCTGGATTGGTTTTGCTACTTTGGGCAGGAAGCCCTTTCAAAAAAAGCAAGTAATGTTGTAATCTTATGGCCTCCTTTTCTTCTTAAAGGCAGCATGTTGTGTGTAATAGCATGCATTGTCCTACTAAGAACGTGACTCACACAATTGTGTACAGATTCCTTTTCCTTTGGTTAAAACAACGCTGACCTCCATGTAGCACCTTTTATTTAAATTGGGGTACTGAATATCCTAGAAATTACAAAAAGTCTTAAAGTAGAAAAGAGACTTGAATTTGAGAGCAGAATAAGATATCAAACTAAAGTCATCTTCTTGTTGTTATAGTGACACGGATTCTCATGTATCAAGTTCTACCTCAGTTCGTTTTTATCCACATGATTTAGTAAGTTTCTGCATTTGCTCCTATTTGTTGCAAGCAATTGATCAAATAGCACTTTATGTTGTTGAGACAGTATACTTAGTTGTACCTGTTAAATGGGCACAGGACTTGATGGTTCAGGTGGTCAGCAGCTTGACAGTACCATGTCTTCACTGCTGCCAATAGTTGGAGTGCCACAGCCATTTTAATACTTTAAATAATGTGGGCCCTGAAGTGTGTTAATATGGGGAGCACAATGCTACTACCATTGTAGAGATGGGAAAGTGATGTCCAAGCAAGGCTCTATGTATAGAATCAATTGCATACTATCCATACTGAAGACTTTGGTCATCAGTATTTTGATCTTTGAAAGCTCATTCTTCAGCTTCCTAGATGTTAACCTCATCAACTGAAATACTCTGGAATAATTGATGTTGCATAGGGAATGGGGTCCCTAAAGCTGGAGATAAAGCATGGTTTGCATTTACCCTTATAAAAGATCAATGCTATGTTCTGGAAGCAACCAGCCAGTCCAGATATAGGGTGGGACTCTGCAGTTCAACAAGGCTGTTTGTTCTTGGGCATGTAGTCTTAAACAGCTGTTGTTCATGCATCTCTGCTTGGAGTGAAATTAATTGCATCACGCCTCATCTTATCTACCCCTCAGCCCCCCCCCCCGTGCTCATAGAACCTTGTAAAGATGGTGGGGGCCAAAGAGGTAGTTCCCTATGGCAGGCTCTGCTCCGTGACACTTTATGTTTCTTCAATGCTTCAGTTTATGGGCTGAAGAAGTAAACAATGAAAGCAACTTATTATTGACTTTATTGTAGCTTTCCCTCCCCCAGATCAGATTGAACAGGCTATTGACCATAGATACTGATCTCCTGGAGCATCAAGACATTGACCTAAGCCCTGATCTGCAGGACCATCTGCAACCTCAAGAGGAAACAGCCCAGAAAGTTAAACACTATTACCGCTTTTGGATCCTACCCAAGATCTGGATTGGAATCAATTTTGATAGGCTGACTCTCTTGGCCTTATTTGACAGGTGCGATCCTGTGTGTGTGTGTGTGTGTGTGCGTGCGTGCGTGCGTGCGTGCGTGCGTGCGTGCTGTTCTAGCATAGTTGAAGAAATTAAAATGTCCATGTTAGGTTTTCATTGACTTTGTTCATATGCTAGAGACCAATGACAATGCAGTGTTCAAACAAATGTTTCAATGGGTGATCATTCTGTCTAATGCCAGACTCGGGTAGTGACTGATGACAGAAATGGGGCCACTAAAACAAGCGGGGAGGTATTGGCAATGCCTGGGAGAACCCGAAGGTTTGCAAAACAACACCCCCTAAAATAAAAGAAAGAAACAATGAGAACTGAGCTTGCTCAGTAGCCCACGGAATGTTGAGTGTCAGTTGGAAATGAAAACTAGAAGACCAGAGGGGTGGTGATTGGAGTATCCCGGTGGAAGGCATGCCTCGCTTGAGCCCTGAACAGGAGGCACTTCTGTTAGGAAAAAAGATGCACTGCAACATTTTGCTACATGTCTTGCTTGTGATAAGGATGATTTGCATTTTAAATATACATAGCTTTGTGTAGAGACAACTTTAATGTATGAATTGCACAGTTTCTATTCAAAGCATGGAGTTGTGAAAATAAGCTGCCCTTTTGTTGCTCAGTTTTAATGGTATAATGCTCATCTGGGCATCCAGCAAGAGGCTCAATAGTTTGACCTTTTCTGAGGTAACCTTGGATATTTCTTTACAGACCTATTTTGCTTGCTTGACCATGTGGAGTTATGGTAATTCCTCCACGATACCTTTATGGAAGTTTCTTCTGGTGGCATCCAGTGGTCTAGATTTTGTTGGGAGGAATTGGGGATGGATAGATTTCTCTGTGTTGTGGTTAGGGCTAGGACTGGATGACATTTTGATCCCTTCTGATTCTATGAAATATGTTGAGCACATTGAACTCAAATTAAACCATGATTGGCTCCATCTGGAACTTGTTTTAAAATCAAGAGTAAGCAAAGGCATTCTCAGACTTTGAATACTGATGGCAAGGTTGTGTTTGATTTTGTTCTTCAGCTTTCCTACATCCTTTCTCCTATTGCATAAACCTATTCAGCTTCCCAGTACCACATACTTCTCCTTCTCCATAGGAATCGTGAGATCCTGGAAAATGTGTTAGCTGTCATCCTAGCTATCCAAGTGGCTTTCTTGGGTTCTGTACTCCTTATAGAAGGCTTCTTCAAGGATATCTGGGTCTTCCAATTTTGCCTGGTGATTGCCAGCTGCCAGTATTCCTTGCTCAAGGTAACTTCTATCCTTGTTGTCAAATGGTTTAAATGGTAATTAATTGTTTAATGTATTTTGCCTAACCTGCTCTTCATGCTTAGCATTTTCAAAATGTGCAAGTCTTTGTTCATTCATTTTCATTTCATGTATTACATTTCTGAGGTGCCCAATTTCCAAAGCTCTCTGTGTTCTGTAACTTATTTCTATTTAATATATTGAAATTTTAGGAACTTCTTGAAATACTGGTCCAGTTCAGTTGTAATGGGAAGCCATGATTTCCTGTTGCATAAATTAAATCTACCCATCTTCGCACTTCTCTCTCCTCTTTCAAGTTACAGAAGAGGAGATTGGAGGCATCCACTTCTGTTTTTAAACTTACCACAGTTCCCTGTGATGTCCAAACTCTGGGAATTGAATAAACTATGGTATGAGAACAATGTCAGATCTGAAACCATGTTTAGATCCTGGTTTGTTTTCACTAAGCATAGCTTAAGCAAACCATAATTATGCATGGTGTGGAGAAAGTAGACCGGGAGACATTTTTCTCCCCCTCTCATAATACTAGAACTTGGGGTCATCCCATGAAGTTGACTGGTTGGAGATTCAGGGCAGATAAAAGGAAGTACTACTTCTTCACACAGTGCATAGTTAAACTATGTAATTCACTTCCACAAGATATAATGATGGTCACCAATTTGGACAGCTTTAAAAGGGGAATGGACAAATTCATGTAGGAGAAGGCTATCAATGGCTACTAGTCCTGATTGGCTATATGCTTCTTCCAGTATCAGAGGCAGTATGCTGGGGAACATGGGCGGGAAGGTGCTGTTGCACTCATGTCCTGCTTGTGGGATCCTATGGGTAGCTGGCCAGCCACTGTGTGAACAGAATGCTGGACCAGATGGAGCCTTGGTCTGATCCAGCATGACTCTTCTTATGTTCTTAAAATAGTGAACAAGCTTTTGATTTCTCCAGAACTCTGGATGTTTCTTTTCTCTCCCCGCTCCCACGCTTTCCAGTTGTTTAACATCCAGCCTGGTGAAGAGTTCTGGAGAACTCAAAACTTTGCTCGTTATTTTGTGACATTTCAGTTGGTCCTAAGAAAGGTATTGCCTGACTGGATTTTAGTAATTTGTATGGTTACAGATTTTATATATCCTATAGAATTTTTTAAAAATCTAGCTGGGGAATTAATGATCTTGTCCACTGTGAGGAAACTATGCCTAAGGGATTTTAAAATATGGACTCTTAAATTGGCATGATGATCAATCAGTTTGGCCTGCATTGTGCTCTGTAAACTGGTCATTTCACTTCTAAACTACCCGTAATTCCCCATGATCCCTGACCTAGAGGAATTTTGTACACCTCTATCATGCCTCCCCTTACTCATTCCCTCATTTTGAAGAAGTTTACTCTTTTGAAGTCAAATATGACTGTGTTAGACTTCTTGGCAATCTTCCATTTAAATATATATTAAATCTGATAGCATTGTGGTCACTATTTACTCTTGGTTCAACATTTACATCTCGTACTAGGTCCTGGGCAACACCATTTAGGATTAAATCCAGGGTTGCCTCCCATCTGGTTGGTTCCATGACCAACTGTTCTAGGACACAGTCATTTAGGACATCAAGAAATTTAACCTCTTTGTCATGACTGGAACATGCATTTATCCAGTCAATGTGGGGGTAATTGAAGTCACCCATTATTACAACACTTCCTCATTTGGAAGCCTCCCTGGTTTCGTTTTCCATCTCAAGATCACCCTGTGCATTATGATCTGGGGGACAATAGCATGTTCCTAGTACTAAATTAATTTTAGAGCCAGGTATTGTCACCCACAGTGTTTATGTGGAAAAGTCTGCCACTTTTAGGTTTTCAAGTCTGCTGGATGCTGTGCCCTCTTTGATGTACAGAGCAATAACTCCAGTATGCCTTTCTCAGTCCTTCCTATAAACTTTATATCCAGAGATGACCATATCCCACTGGTTCTCTCCATTCCACCAGGTTTCCATAAGCCCACTATATCTAGGTTCTCATTTAAAACCAGGCATTCCAACTCTCCTATTTTGTCTGGGAGGCTTCTAGCATTTGCATAGAAACACCTATACATGGTGTTCTTCTCCAGATGTCTCTGGCGTGTGCAACTTCTGTTTTGGCACTTAGGCCTCTTTGATTGGCTATCATGCTTCACCATATACTCATGGCCTATTTCCTCCCCTTCTACATTTGGGCAATCAGAAACTTTTTCATCTTCATCCCCCAGGGATGATTTAACCCAAACCGGATGCTTCCCGGCTAATGGTGGGCAATCCGCCCACCACCTGACTCATGACGTGCTCGGCGAGCACTGCCACTGCACCTGCTGAGCTGGGCTGAAAGTGAGCACCAGCCGAGGCACTCGCTGGACTTCCAGGTTCCCTCCGGAGCGCTTTTTATGTAGAAAGTGGTGTAAGATGTGTTAAAAGCGGCCGTGATTTGTGTAACTTGCGCAAATCATAGCCGTTTTTAACGTATCTTATGCCATTTTCTACGTAAAAAGCGCTCCGGAGGGAACCTGGAACTGGAAGTCGCTTCCTTGGCTCAGCTTGGGAGAACGTGAGTCGAGCCGGGGAAGCAGGTAAGTCGAGCGGAGCTCGGGAGGTCAAGCTCGGAGAGTTTGCTGGACTTCCACCACCCAAATGAGCTCTGCACGCATCCCTATAATCCCAGCTCCTGTCGGCTTTCCCCCAAGCTTTAGTTTAAAAACTGCTCTGCCACCGTTTTTATATTTTGCTCCGGCAGTCTGGTTCCATTATGGTTCAAGTGGAGCCCGTCCCTCTTGTACATGCCCGGCTTGTCCCAAAATGTTCCCCAGCGCCTAACAAATCTGTACCCCCCTCCCTGCACCGCCATCTCATCCACACATTGAGACTCCTCAGCTTCACCTGTCTAGCTGGCCTTGCGCGTGGAACAGGTAGCATTTCAGAGAAAGCCACCTTGGTGGTCCTGGATTTCAACCTTCTACCTAGCAACCAAAATTTGGCTTCCAGGACCTCATGACTACATTTCCCCATGTCATTGGTACCAAGATGGACCATGACCACTGACTCCACCCCAGCACTATCTACAAAACTATCTAGACTGCACGTGATATCTACAACCTTCGCACCAGGCAGGCATTTTACCATGATGTCATATTTTGTGACATTTTGGTTAGTCCTAACAAGGGTATTTCCCAACTGTGGATTTTGAATTTTTTTTCTTTTTCTTTCTTTGCTTTTTGTGCATACCAATTACTGTGGTGATGATGGTGATCCCTTAGAAAATTAGTATGATCCACCCCTTCTTCCCATTAGGTTTTAAAAAAAACAAAAACAACTTCCACTTTCTACCTCAGCTTGTCATGCTGCACTGGAAGCTGCTCCAGAGACTACTCCAACCTTTTTGTAGGGGTTGAGAGGCTACAATTGAAAAGTGCAGCCTGGGATGCCTTGATGTGTCCATGGAGGTCCTTTGCATTCCACTCATTAAGAGTTTTGTACTTGAAAGATCTCAAACCTCAAATAATATTGCCCTCTTGTCTTTCCTGTCTCTTTCAGAGTGTACAACCAGATTCTTCATCACCTCGACATGTAAGTTGTCCCATATGGAATTTCACTATTTAAGCAAGCCTAACATTTCTGCTGCTATAGGTTCTTTTTGGTTCAGATTTTGACATTGAGGAGAATGGCTGGAAGCAATCCAGCTGGAAGCAATCGTATCATAATCCCAACTGTAATACATATGCAGCTCATTCTGTTGTACTAATTGTGATAGAGTTCTAAAGAAAGCACTCTGTGGTTGAGTGTTAACCACAAAATACAGGAAAACAACAAAATATTATTTGAAGAATATAACTGGATTGAAAATTGTTTCTTAATGCTACCCTATGCCTGATGTAGAAAAAGAAAAACCTGACGGTGTAATAGTAGCAAGTCTAATGATTACATGAAGTATAAGTGTCAGAAGTAGAAATGAATGTTTCCTGAATCTTTGCAAACGGGATGGAGTGAGTGTATAGCCTGTGTAACTGATACTGAATTAAAATAATTTTGTGTGCTGACTTGAGGAAGTTTGAGAATGAACTTTTCTCTTGCCTAGAATGCGTATATCTCATATTCTAGCGTCACTGAGTATACAGGGCTTTCACACACTAAACTTTTCATTTCAACGGGCATGCACAGTGAAGTTTCAGAACCGACTCTTGAAGAAAAGTATAGTTATGACTTGTAACTTAAGTTGCAGTAACCAAACTTGTATTCCAGGGTCACAACCGAATCATAGCCTATAGCAGGCCCGTTTACTTCTGTATATGCTGCAGTCTCATTTGGCTGTTGGACTATGGCAGCAAGAGCACTTTTACTGCAAGGTTCCGATTATATGGAATGGCTTTCACTAATCCAATTTTGCTGCTTTCAGCAAGGGACTTGATTATAGGTGAGTGACATTTCCATATGGCCCTAATCTGGATGGTTGGTACTCTTGGATTATGATTGTCATTTCTCCATGACAAATACCATTTAGACTTCTGTTCTTTAATGGAAATACAAGTAATATCTGGAACCTACTATCCTTTTTCTGTCTTAAAAAGATTTTTTTTTAAATGGAGAACAAGTGGTTCTCGGGTGTAGGTCGGTCCCATGATAGTCCTCGGACAGATAGAGCTCAGATGAACATGTAGGGTTCACAAGTTGGAGAATTTAGCATACCCATAAAAGGAAAACCAGCAGGTGTAGACAAAATGTATTCATGTCTTTAATCACTTTATTATGCCATCAATACATAAGTAGAGAGCTGTACCTCAGTATACTATACCATGTGTAGAGTGATATACCTCTTGGTGTAGAGAAGTGCAATGTGTTGGGATGCACCTCTTAATTCATGTGCTATAACCACTTCCTTTGACCACTTTGTAATTGGTGGGAGTCATAGTGGGAATGAGAGCAACAGAGTGCCACAGATTCGTTTCTGTTGGGCCTTTTTTGTCTGCAGGCCACATGTGTTGAAGCAGTGCCATACTGAAATGACCTGTAGAAATAGCTGGCCACAATGTCATTTTTTACTTCTATTGGTGTTGGTATGTTAAAAGCAAGCACCCATGCCAGATCAATTGTACCTAAGGTAACAAAAGAAAATGGGGTGGATGCCACCCTCAAAAATTAAATTAAAGGTTGTTTTGAAGGTCATATACCACTGTAGGAATTAGGCTACTTTGGGGGAAACTGTCACAGCTCTGTAAGTAATGAACTGATCTGGACACAATAGACATACTATACACCAAAATCAACTCAGATCCTCTTTGTCATCCCATGTACAATTGATCTGGCACAGGTGCCTGCTTTTAACTCACTGATGTCAGTACTTTTGTCTCACCTAATATAGCTTACATGCTTTCCCTAAGTGGATCTCTTTGGTGGGGACACTGCAGTTCTTTCTTCATGACATTGTCATCAACCATCACCATAATTTTTAAAAAATAAATTTTATTTAATTATTATAAACTACATACAAAGCTATAAAACACAAACATACAACTAAAATAAATCATAAGGTGCACCCCCCACACCCGCCTAGGGACCAATTAATATACAACCATCCCCTTAATCAATTAGATTCCACATTCCAAAAATATAACATATCCTGACAAGGCATACTCCCCTTTCCCTTTATTAATACATAGTCTAATAATTGATTCCATATATCCATAAAATTATTCTTCTTTAACTGTCCCTTTTTGCATTTGATACGACAAGGTAGTTTATCATTTAGGGCTATATCCCAAACTTCCTTATACCAATCAGTTATTAGAAAAACATGTTGTACTTTCCATTTCCTCACTATCATTAGCCTAGCCGCAGTTAACAAGTTCACAATTAATTCCTTCGTATTTTGGGCACAAGTGACTTTATCTGTTATTGATAACAAAGCAAGTTTAGGACAGACTTCTATATTAATACCAGTAATTTCTGATATTTCTGTAAAAACCTCTCACCAAAATTCCAGAACATTTTTATGACTCCACCACATATGAGCATATATACCTATTTCCTGACATCCTCTCCAGCAAAGTGCGGAGCAATTGTTATCTATTCTATTTAATCTTACTGGAGTTAGGTACCATCTCCATATTATTTTATAGAAATTCTCCTTTATCCTAGTTGACATCACCTTCACAATCCGTCTATCCCATATATTATTCCAGCCCACCTTCGAGGTCACCTCTTCAAATTCATTATCCCATACTGGCTTTAGATGGTCATCTTGTTAACCATCACCATAATTGTCTCCCCTGGTGCCTCCACTCCACACCTCTTATCTAATTATTTCCCTCCCAGCTTAGCTCCTTGTAACTTTCTCAGTGGGCTTCCAAGCTGGGAGGGGAACAGTTAGACAAGAGGTATGGAGTGGAGGCACTGGAGAAACAATCACAATGATAGTTGATGAAGATGTCACAAAGTAAGAACTGCAGTGTCCCCGTTATGTGAAACCATTTCTTCTGCAAAATAAGGAATAGGCATTTCCCCCATAGCTAAAATTAGAAGAATAGCCAATAGTTCTATATGTTCTTACTACTTTTTCCTATTACTCTTGTCTTCTGCAGTGTTTACACTATGCTTCCCTATAGTCTTCTTCATTGGTCTTCTGCCTCAGGTGAACACATTTGTGATGTACCTCTGTGAACAGTTAGATATTCATGTCTTTGGTGGCAATGGTAAGTTGAACATCTTCATTTTATGGGTGGTAAAGAGCTTTCAGACCTACTTTGGGGGGGGGGGGATTGAGGGCTTATCCAGACAGTCAATTTTAAGTGTATCACTAATTCATTTTAATTTCTGCAGAATAATTCTGCAAGTCTTCATTCATTCAAGGCAGCTGCCTGATATCCAGGTAGTTTAAACTTCTATGCACTAAATTGTCTAGGCAAAACTTAGCTCAGTTCAGACATAATATCAAACCATATTTTGGTGCCATGTGAATGTGCCTGGAACAAGCCTTGGTTTCATACACTCCCTCCTCTCATGCACTATGATTTCCGCTCTCCCTAGTTTGCAAGGCAAGTGCAAACCATAGTTTGCTAGTTGAGATGTAAAGACAAACTGAGGTTTGCTGCAAGCTAGAATGTGGGAGAGGGAATCACAGTGTACAAGGGGAGGATAGAGTGCCTGAGCCCAAGGTTCCTTTTGGGCTTGTTCATGAAGTGCCAAACTATGGTTTGGCATTATGTCTGCCCTGAGCCATTAAAGAAGCCATCCGTTTCACCCCAGCAGCCAGTTCAGTAAAACTAGTAAAGCAAAACCTGAAGGCTTGCTAATTGGAAGAGGCAGGGGAAACTGATGGGCGAGGGGGCTCTCCACACATCTGGGTAGCGTTGCACATAAGTACTGGATTGCTCTCCAGAAGATGCTCATATTTGTACATGCACATTCCAGACAGCCCCCCAAATTACAGTGGCTCTGTTAATCAGAAAAATAACCATATTTTCCTTAAACGATATATTTTTAAGAGCTGGAGAGATACGATATCCCTGAAACAAAAATACTTCCTAAGATAGAACATTTAAATCCTGTAGAGCAAATGAGCAGCTGAGTGTTGTGCTGATGTTATAAATAGTCTGGAAATTCCCTCAGTTCAGGATCAGTGGGGAAAATCACATTTTTGAATTAACCTTTATTTATCTATTTCTTATATTTTCCAGAAAAAGAGTTCTACTTAACAATAGTATAGACTCTATCTACTATAGAGCAGTAAAATAATCCGCAAAGGTAGTATGCTTTGCAAGAAAGGGTCTTCTACAGGACTCTAGTGTTGTAGGTTAGCTTCCCAATAGACTCTAGACATGAAACAAAAATCAAAGGGATAAATGTTTAATCCGTTGAATCTTAATTACTCTACTGTCAGGCTTTTTTGGTGACATATCGTCATTATTTCCTTATTCTCTAGCCACCACAAGCCTGCTTGCAGCACTTTACAGTTTTATCTGTAGTATTGTGGCAGTAGCGTTATTGTATGGATTGTGTTATGGTGCCCTAAAGGTGAGTATTACCACTGATGCTATATTTTTGCCCAGTAAATTTAGGCTTGATGCTTTTACTTCCTATCACTTCGTGAAACTAATAAATGTTGCTATTACTTTGACTCCATAATAGTTAAAGCTGGAGAAGGTGGATGGAGATTGGTCTTTCTTCCTTTCCCATAATACTAGAACTCTGTGGTCTTCCACTGAAATTAATTGGTTGTAGATTCAGGGCAGACAAAAGAAAAGTACATCTTAACACAACACAATCAATTTAAAGCATTCACTTCCACTAGCTTAGATAACTTTAACAGAGTATTAGACAAGTTAATGTAGGATAGGCTACCAATGGCTAATAGTCGTGATGGCTTTATGGACCCTCGAGATTCAGAGGAAGTGGGCCTGTTCATACGTAACAGCAGCCCACTGTGGGTTAATTTACCCATGGGGGATGTTGTGTTGTGCTGGGCGCCCATGGGCACTATTTTTACCTGCTGCCTGCGGGCACCCAGCTTTCCTTGGCTAGTTGTATCATATGAACCCAGGTGGCAGGGGTTCTTTGATGCTTGTTTGAGGTTTAGACAACCCTCAAATAACCCTAAAACAAGCCATGGGTTCTTTGAGGGTTGTCTAACCCTCAACCCTGCTGCCTGGGTTTGCATGACATGACAAGCCACAGCAAGCCAGGCGGGCACCACACAAAAATGGCATACAACGCGACAGCCCACACGGGTAAATTAACCCACAGTGGGCTGTCATGTCATGCAAACCAGGTCAGTATTTCCCTGAATGTAAGTTTCTGGGGAGCAACAGTTACTTTCATGTCCTCCTTAGAGGTATCTGGTTGGCCACTGTGAGCAGAACTAAATGGACATTTGGTCTGATCCAGCAGGGCTGCTATTATGTTATGTATGTGTGAAGACCAGGCAATAAATAATTAGGTGGTTCTGCTTTTTCAAATCTGTTCATTTTAGAAAATGACTTGTCCCACCTACACTTGTATCTTCTGCCCTAGTTCTGATTTTGCTTACAGTCTGGAATAGTATAGTTGTCTCTCTAATTGACCAAACTCTGTGGTACTTAAATATTCAGTAAATTTGATAGTTGCAGAATTTTCACTGTATTTCCCCCCAGTGTTAAAAATGTGTCAAAGTCATTCTTGATCTTTCACATTAATTAGATTTATTGACAGTGAGTTCCTTCTGGTTTGGTATGCTTTAGATGAGATAATATATTTTTCTAGATGCAGGGTTAGGCAACCTGGTGCCCACCAGATGTTTTGGACTACAACTCCCATCAGCCCCAGTCAGCATTGCCCATAGTCCAGGATTATGAGAGTTGTAGTCCAAAACATCTGCAGTGCACCAGGTTGCCTACCCCTATCTTAGGTTATGGTCAGCTTCCTCTACCTGATTCCGACATTGTTGTCATGAGTTGACTGCAAGGAACGTATGATGTAAATTTGGGAAAGGGCACTTTCAGCAGTGGCACCAGTCATGGAACTCCTTCCCAGGGAAGGTCTATTACACTTCCTCACTCTGGGTTTTCAGATAGTGGGCTAAGAGGGTCCTTTTTCATAGTGTTTTTGGAGCTCTCTGTGTGTTTTGAGGAACTGCTTGCTTGGGCTTGGGCTGTTTTAATACTTTGCACTACTGAATTGCATGCTATGATATTTTTAATTTGTATATTTAACTTAAATTTGTAAGCCACTTCATAGACTCATTGAACCAAAATGTACGGTAAAGCATTGTTTAAACTATTTTCAAAAATAAATAAGCATAGTGCCTATATTAACAATGATACACACTGATGCTCTTTATTTCACAAGTACATAAATCTATAGATCACAGATTTTGTAATCTTAAGAATTATTTTTTTTTCTGATAATCTTGGTGATGCCATATATATCTGTCCACAGGATTCTTGGGATGGTCAACATATTCCAGTGCTCTTTTCAGTATTCTGTGGTATGTTAGTGGCAATATCCTATCATCTCAGCAGACAAAGTAGTGATCCTTCCGTGCTTTTGTGAGTGGTAACTACCTGTTCATATATTATATAGAAGTCTTGTTATGATAATTGGAAAACACTAGTATAAAATGTTTTTTTTTTTCAAAGCCTAAGGCTGCAGTCCTGTGTACACTTATAAATAAGTCCCATTAAACTCAATGGGATTTACTTCTTAGTAAACATACATTGGATTGGACTATATGGCTCTTTACTTGGTTGTGATTTCTTCCGGAAAATGCCATTTTTGACATGGTCATGGTATAGAATGGGATTCTGAAACAACTGTATGTATGGGGACTGCAACTGTGTCTTCTATTCATTAGATCATGTGATACTGCAAGAACCACTCTGTTGAAGATGGTGGTTCTTGGTCCTGTGGCCATGGACCCTGGTGCCAGGTGCTGCTCAGAAGTTGCAGCTCTGAATAGTTTCAGTCATATGTCCAGGGAGGCTAAGGGGTGCAAATAATATGATGCACTAGGAACGGTCAAGATCCATTATTTGTGTAAGAAAGAAAGAATTATTGCTGAAAAGGTCATGGGGAATAAAAGGCCTAAAAACTTTAGATAGCCAGAATCTGTTAATTATCTAAATGTTTTAATAACATTATAGCAAGGGTTGTGTTGATATAAATTTATTTTTGCATTTTTAACCATTTGTGACAATATCCAATAGCTGGATGCTTGATAGTGAGCTACTAATATCCATTTACAGTACAATGCAGTGGACCTACAAGTTTCATTAATTTCAGTGAGACCATGAGTAGAGGGTCATAGGGATGGGCATTTATCAAATGGCACCATGCTGTGGTGGACATGTAGCATTTAATCGCATGATGTTCAGAATTATATCACACATCCATACCTAACCAGGAATTTGGGAATTAAGAGGAGTGATAACATTTTTTTTTACCATAGAGCTGGGCATGATGGGTTATCTGCATTCCTCTGTGGTTGTAACTGTGACAAAATGTCTCCACACTGGTTGCAAGTATTATGTGGAAGGTTGTTCTGTGAATGTCATGGGCACCTGTGAAATAGTTGGTGATGCAATATGGAGACTCTTGTCATGAAAGGAGACAAAGGGTACATAAGCACTGACAGTTGTTTTCTAAAATTGATCATCTGTTTTGGACTCCAATCAATGCACATTTTTTACAAAGAAAACAACTTGTTTATATTTTAGCTCTTTAGTGCAATCAAAGATTTTTCCTACTTCAGAAGATAAAAATCCAGAGGATCCGCTGTCTGAAGTTAAAGACCCATTACCTGAAAAACTTAAAAATTCAGTGGTAAGCTGGCTCATTTCTCAAATTAACAAAGATGTTGTTATTTATTTATTTATTTCTATACTGCCCAATAGCCGAAGTTCTCTGGGCGGTTTACAACAATACATAAAAATACAATATGAAATACAACAAGAAAAACAGCATAAAAATTCCACTACTAAAATTTAAAACTCGCATTTAAAAATGACTTAGATAACTGAAAACAAAATAAAAACTAGACCTATTTAAAAACCTGACATAACTGCCCCCCATGTACTATTTAGAGATGTAAAATGCCTTGGTATAAAGGACAATCTTGACCTGGCACTGAAAAGATAGTAGAGTTGGCACCAGGTGGGCCTCAGTGGGGAGCTTGTTCCATAATTGGGGGGCTACCACAGAAAAGATCCTACTCCTTGTTGCCACCAACCGAGTCTCCCTCAGAGGTGGTAGTCAGAGGAAGGCCCCAGATGTTTAGTGTAGTGTCCAGGTAGATTGTGGTTGGGAGAGGCATTCCATCAAGTATTGGGGTCCCATGCCATGTAGTGCTTTATAGGTTAAGACCAGTGCCTTGAACCAGGCTCGGAAGCTTATAGGCAACCAATGCAGGTGGGCCAAAATTGATGTTATATGTTTGGACCTTCTGGTCCTGGTTATTAGTCTGGCTGCCACATTTTGCACAAGCAGCAGCATCTGAACAGTCTTCCAAGGGCAGCCCCACGTAGAGTGCATTGCAGTAGTCTAGCTTAGAGATTACCAGAGCGTAGATTACTGAAACCAGGCTATCCCTTTCCAGATAGGAGTGTAGCTTGGCCACCAGCTGGAGCTGGTAGAAGGCACTCTGTGCTACCGAGGCTGCTTGAGCCTCAAGTGACAAAGATGGCTCAAGGAGGACCCCCAAGTTACAAACCTGCTTCTTCAAGGGGAGTGCAGCCCCATCCAGAACAAGTTGAACACCCTCTATCCAGTCAGAGGAACCACCCACTAAGAGTATCTCAGTCTTGTCTGGATCGAGCCTCAGTTTGTTAGCCCTCATCCAATCCATTGTCGCAGTTAGGCACCGGTTTAGCACATCCACAGCTTAACCTGCTGAAGATGTAAAGGAGAAATAGAGCTGCGTGTCATCAGTGTACTGCTGGCAACGCACTCCAAAACTCCGAATGACCCCACTCAGTGGTTTCATGTAGATGTTGAATAGGATGGGGGATAAGACTGACCCCTGAGGAACTCCATACTGGAGAGTCCATGGGGCTGAGCAGTATTCCCCAAGCACCACCTTCTGGAGCTGGCCGTCCAAGTAGAAGCGGAAACTCTGCGATGCAGTCTCCCCCACTCCCAACTCAGACAGCTGCCCCAGAAGGATACCATTGTCGATGGTATCGAAAGCCGCCAAGATATCCGGGAGTATCAACAGAGTCACACTCCCCCTGTCTTTCTCCTGACATAGGTCTTTCGGGTCCAGAGAGAGTTTCTTCAGGAGTGGCCTCACCGCTGCTTCTTTCATGCGGCATGGGACCACTCCCTCTCGCAAGGAGGCATTGATCACCTCCCTGGCCCAGACTGTTGACCAGTCCAGTTTGCTCTTATGAGTGCTAAATAAGAGCTAAATGCTTGGTGTATTTTTGAAGCTGAAATTTTCCGAGGAAGAAGGGCCTATCTAGTTAGATGCTTAAGTAGTTTTTTCATATCACATTAAGGTTTTCTGATGTTCAGTCCTAATAACTCTTAACATTTCCAGAAGGTGATCATGGGCAGTATCCAATGGGGCGCAACCACTAACATAAATTACGTTGTGTTAATGTAAACTACTCTAGTACAACACCAATTGTGTTAGCTAGCACACGTTTCCCCAGGAAATTGGTGTGCCAGGAAGCTCCATTGCTGTTGCCCTAGAGTAGTTTACACTAGCGCAACGTAATTTATGTTTAACAGTTGTGCCCCGTTGGATGCTGCCCTATGTCTGTAGAACTTAGCAGGTCACCATGTCCCTAAACTTAAGAATTCTATGAGCAGGGAAATTGAGACGAAAATGAGAACAAGTTGATCTTGAGAATTCTGTAAACATTTCATTGCAACACTTATTCCAAGATTGTCTTACATATGCTCCCAGGAAATATTTTTTTTAAAAAAAACCCTTAGTTTGTAGGTAATGACTATATATATATATATATGAGTACTTAAAGCTAACAGAAAAGATTTTTAAAAATGTAACCATATTGATAATCAAGTGTACTTGTGATATTTCTCTTTTCCTTCTAGAGTGAACGTTTGCAGTCTGATCTTGTTGTGTGCATAGTCATTGGTGTACTTTACTTTGCAATTCATGTCAGCACAGTATTCACAGTATTGCAGGTAATTTACTTGTTTTTGTGTCACATTTTCTTTCGTATGTGCCTCTTGGACAATATTGTTTTGACATGTATACTATCTCCATGTCACTACAGTTTAAGATTGCTCAACTGCATAGGCTAATTGTTTCTGGTTTAGTATGTAAGAGCTTGATTTTCTTAAGCCCCTCAATCCTTTCCCCTTTTAAAAGCTACAGTGTTCACTGGCTAGCCCCCATAAGTGCCTTCAGGGACTGTGTAGGGGTAAGGAAGGATTATTGGCTAGCCAGAAGATGTGAAAGATTTTTCATTCCTACATGTTCCTACTTGTTGTGTCCCCAGGAGTTTCTTGTAGATTAGAAATCGAATAGGCACAGCTAACATTCTCAGTCCAAACTGATGTATCTAATCATATGAGCAAATGAGCAACGTTAGGATGCTAAACAAGCGCAATGTGCTGGAACTTTGCTACTTGAACAGTCAAGAATCTCAGTATATTTTTGTCTGGTACTCTGACACCCCCAAAGAAGGAAATGCTGAAAGATGGAGTACAGCAATTAGATGTTAGTAAGCACATCAGTCCGCATCTGAAGGGCAAGCTTGCAGGGACAATATTCCTTATAATGACCTGCTTCGCACATAATGACAAACCAGATGTCAGGTTGAATATGGGTTGTTGTTGGATCGTGGGTTGTTGTTGAATCGTGGGTTGTCATTATGTGCGGAGCCTGGAGTATAGTTTAAGTATGGGTTGTTAACCATGAACAACCCCAAGTTCACAACCCAACAACAAACCATGGGTTCTCTTCCTGGATTGTTCATGGTTAACAACCTATACATTGGGTTTGCATGACATGACAACCCATTGTGGGTTGCTACCCATTATGGGTTGTCGTGTCGTGCAAACCCGGACCGATTTCCCCAGAGTGGTTTGTTTATAGGCAATAAGCCACCTCAGCAATCCATGGGTTGTTGTAGGGCTTGTTGTACCCACGATGGGTTGTCTTGTTGTCCGAACCCGGGTGACCGATCCCATTGTGGACATGGGGAATTGGCTACTGAGCCACTGGGCAAGAGTGACAAAAAAAATCTTGCTGCTTTTGCCAAACGGCTCCTGGGCAACCACCAGTGCCAGCCACCCCAAAAGTGCCAAAGCAGCACTTGGGGGCAGCTGGCACTGGCTTCTCTTGCTCCCTGCCATGAAAGCAAGTCGTTTTGGGCTCACCATGGTTTTTTTCCATTTAAACTTTTTTCCCTTCAAATTGAGAAGGCTGGCTGTCAGGCTGGCTTTCACGATCCCCATTTTACAGCTATGGATGGCACCTTGGAGGGACTGCCCACAGTTGCCAAGCATTTTTTTTAAATTGTTCCCCTAATAATTCGCAGTTGCATGGGAATAGGGAGCCTTAGGTGGGCAATGTGCAGGGGGGTACCTGCTGGAAAGTCCAGCAGGTACCCACCCTGGGCATTGCCCCATAGAAGCAGCAGGTAAGTTTATTTTCCCTTTTGGTTACATCTGATAGCAGTCAAAAGGCTAGTTGTCAAGTGTAACCAAAGGCACAAGTGATCTGGGTGCGTTGTTCACCCCCTTCATGGCAAGATCCTCGGTGGGGTGGGGTAGGGGGACTCGCGGATCCCAAGGGTGCCCTCACTTTTGCACTTCTTCCCAAGCTTCTACCGTCTCGGGAACGTGCAAAAGTGCAAGCCACTCACAATTTTTTTGGGCAGGAAAGTATACAGGTATATAGGTACTGTATACTTTCCTGCCAAAAAAAATGTTTTAACCCTTTCTAAATCCCACTTGAAAAATGGAGCTTTACCTTTGACAGCTGCCAAAGGTAATTACTCTAGTAAAATGGGGTGGCTGGCACTTTTGCACATTCCTGAGATGGTAGAATCTTGGGAACAAGTGCAAAAGTAGGGTACCCTTGGGACATATGAGTAACCCCCCCCCCCAAAAAAAACCTTGAGAATCTGGCAGCAAAGGGGGTGAACAATGCACCATCGTGTTTTTGCAAGCTAAGATCACTCGCACCTTTGGTTACATTTGACAGCTTGCCTTCTGACAGCTGTCAAAGATAACCAAAGAGAAAAATAAAAATACCTGTTGCCTCTGTGGGGCAGTGCCCAGGGTGGGTACCTGCCGGATTTTGCCAGCAGCCCCCCCCCCATGCATGTTGTGCACCTGAGGTTCCCCATTCCTGCAAGTGCAAATGTCCACAGTTGTGCAAGGGCGGGCAAAAAATTAAAAAACAAATCATAAATATTTGCAAAAATTAAGAGGGACCAAAAAAATTTTTAATGCCTGGCAACAACAGGCAGCCCCTCCAGGGTGCTGCTGGGGCATTTTGAAGGGACTGCCTGTAGCTGTCAAAACAGGGATCCGGAAAGCTGACTTTACAGCCAGCTTTCACAATTTGAAGAGGAAAAAAAAGTTTAAAGGAGAAAAAAGCCATGGCAGGGCCAAAACAGTTTGCGATCGTGGAAGGTAGTGGGGAGATAACTTGGTCCTCCTGCGGGGTCCCCTGGGATACCCACGTGAGAACCGAGGGGGAGGGAGGGGGCGAACAATCCACGGTGATCCTGATCATCTGTTGGGCACACCGTGGGTTGTTCACATGACAACCAACCCACTGTCGCTTATTGCCAGGGTGGGTTAGCTTGATGTGCAAACGCGCCCATCGTTAAACCGTAGTGCAGGGTTCACATGTAATGACAACCCACGATTCAATGGCAACCCATACTCAACCTATTCTCTGGGTTATCGTTAGGTGTGAACCGGGCCATTGTCTGTCTGGCATCACAAGGAGAAATGCACGAAACTTGTTACCTCTTATTTTAATGGGATACTGATTTTTCCCCATAAAAAACCCTACAAAATGGACCTCTGGTCTGGAACACCATGGGGGATCACATGTGGGGCTGCAACAGGTATTTCTAATATGCCCTGGGATGCATTCTGAGGTGAAGGGGAACAGCTGGTGGAGAGCACTACCTTTCTGCACATAAAATGGAGTAACACAATTTATGAAAGGAATTGCCATTTTCTGATTTTTAAGACTGAGCCTTCTTACTTAAACTTTTCCTTTAGCCTGTCTTGAGCTATGTTCTGTATGCATTGGTGGGCTTCATAGGCTTTATGACCCATTACGTGCTGCCTCAACTCCGGAAACAGCTCCCTTGGCACTGTTTTTCTCATCCACTGTTGAAAACCAAGGAGTACTATCAATTTGAAGTCCGCAGTAAGTAGTACAATTTTCTTATGATTTGGCCTATGGCAATTTGCAGTTGATTATGTCTAGCTAAATATTGCTGTTATGATCATTAAATATATTGCATCTACTGGATCCTAGAACATTGCATCTATAGTTAAATAGCATCTGCTCATTTCCTGCCATAGAAACCTTTTTCCTTGCAGTAAAAGTTACAACTTTGTACCAGTGGAAAGTAGTTCAGATACCTTATCTCAGTGACAGCTCTGTTGGAAGGATGGCGGGTAGAGAAAGTTGAGTCTGGTTTGTTTTCTGATACTATCTCTCAGTTTCTGAGCTATCTGATTCCATATTGCACTCTGTGAACTCTTCTTAGATGCTGCACATGTGATGTGGTTTGAGAAACTTCATATATGGCTTCTTTTTGTGGAGAAGAACATAATCTACCCTTTGATAGTCCTCAATGAGCTCAGTAGCAGTGCAAAGGCTATTGCTAGTCCAAAGAGACTGGATACAGAGTAAGTAGAAAGGAGCATGTATGGCACCTTTATTATTCTAATTATATTCTTTTTAAAAGTTGGCATATTGAAAAGGTGGGCTCTGTTGTTTGGTCAGGTCTCTTAGCACTCCAGTCTCTTCTCTCCCACCATTATAGAACCTCCTGATCTTATGCATTGTGAGGTTTCTTCAGCTTCCCCTTACTCTTTGGAATATATGAAGAGCTGTACTGGATCAGACCAAAAACCTACCCAGTCCAGCATTCTGTTCACGCAGTGGACAACCAGATGCCTGTGGGGAAGCCCACAGCAGGACATGAGCACCATGGCACTCTCCTGCTCGTGTTCCTTAGCAGGTAGTATTCAGAGGTATACTTCCTCTGATACTGGAGGTAATATATAGCCGTCATGACTAGTAATCATCGGTAGCCTTACCTTTCTCTTAGCCCCTTCTTGCCTCAACTCCCTACTTCTTCTCCCTCAAGCTCTAGCTGCCTTCATCTCCCCTTTCCTCAGGCTCATGTTTCTCAGTTCATTACACTCTTCCTTCAACCACCTTGTCTCGGAGGTTCCTGGTCCTTCGTTTCCCATTCCTCAGCATGCTCCATAAAGCTATTCTACATGTTGTGTGAAGAAATACTTCCCTCTGTCTGTCCTTGAACATCCAACCATTCAGTTTCACTAGATGACCTTAGGTCCTATTATTATGAGAGAGGAAGAAACACTTCTCTCTATCTACTTTCTCCACACCACACATCATTTTATACACTTTTATCATTTTCCCTCTTACTTGCCCTTTTTCTAAACTAAAAAGCTCCAAGTGCTGTAACCTTTCCTTATAGGTGAGGTGCTCCAGCTTACTAATAATTTTGGTTGCTCATTTCTGCACCTTTTGCAGCTCAATCCCTTTCCTGATTATCTCTAGCATGCAATTTGCCTTTTGCACAGCTGCTGCATGCTGGGCTGATGATTTCATTGAGCTATTCACCATGATCCCAAGATCCTTTTCCTGGTCAGTCACCACCAGCTGAGCCCCCATCAGTGAATATGTGAAATTAGAGGATTTTTTTTGCCCCGAAGTGCATCACTTTACACTTCCTATGGGTTGCGACCTCGATGCTTGTAAGCCGCCAAACTCAAGGCTTACGAGCATCCTCTACAGAGTGAGGAAAGTAGCAGAGGTGATCTCCACCTCCCTGCTCTTCCCACTCTGCAAGTCAGCTAGACGGCTGCAGCACTTCAGACGGGGAGGGAAGGAGGTGGAGCGCTGTAGGATACCTCGTATCCTGGCGGCCCAGGTCTCCTCCCCTCCCCAACCCCCAGAATGCTCCCTTTACCCCCTCCGAGGTGGATTTTCCAACCTTGGAGAGGCAGCTGGCACAGATCTTTCCATGCTGGCTGCGAGGGTGGGGAGGGGGATGCGAGCGCGGATCCCCAGCTCCGAGGTCAGAGCACAGTTTCCAACCTTGGATCTGGGAATCCGAAGAATCCTATGACCCCTCAGACACTGTCTAGGGGCCATAGGATCACTCTGCCCCTTACATTGAAACATAGTTGTCTTTTTGATGCCTATTCACCTAGTTTGGAGAGATCCATTTGGAGGTCTTTGCTTTTTTATTTTTATCACCCTTAATAATTTGGTATCATCAGCATGCCTGGCCATCTCACTGCTCACCCCCCCCCCCCCAGCTCTAGGTCATTTATAAACAAGCTAAAATACCACCAGTCCCAATACACATTCTTGGGGGACCCTATTTTTTTATATCTCTTCATTGTGAGAACCATCCATTTATTCTTACTCTCCGCTTTCTGTTCTTTTACCAGTTACCAATCCATAAGAAGACCTCTCCTCTTACCCCATGATTGCTAAGTTTACTCAGAGTCTCTTTGATGAGGGACTCTGTCAAAAGCCTAAGTGACAATATCACTTAATGAGTCTCATAGCTGAGTGAGGATTTGAACCTGGATCTCTCCCTAGTCTTAGTCCAGCACTCTAACCACTACATCACACTAGGAAACAGATTTTGGAGGTTGTTTTACTCAAAGAACGCTCACATAGGATCTTATGGTTTTACTTCAGCAGCCTAAAAGAATACTCTAGATTTGCAATTCCTAAACACTTCAGGAAACTTACTGATTGTCTGTTTTCCCCATCAACAACTTCTGAAAATGATTAGGTGTAACTGTGTAAAAGGGTGTTCAACATTGCACTGTGGATGCAAACATAATGTCTTGCCTTGTTCAACTGCTTTTGGTACATGCCACATCAGTGGATATGGCAATGACTGGGTTCACACGACACAACAAGCAACGGTTGCTTATTACCGTTGTTTGTTCGCCGTGTTGTGCAAACCCAGTCGTGGTGACCGGTTGTCAACCATGATAAGACACAATGGTCTGTTCTAGGGTTTGCTTGTACAACGATCGCTTGTCATGTTGTCCAAACCCGGACGACACAACCCATTGTGATACAAGCCCTAGAACAAGTGAGCTGCTTTGCCAGAGCGGCTGTTGCTGCTCTTGCAAAGCAGCTAGCCACAGAGCACAGCTGACAGCTGCCCCCAAAGTGCCCAAACGGCACTAGGAGGCAGCTGTCAGAGGCTTCTCTGTCCTCCATTTTGTGCTGCCGCGGAGCAGATCAGACACCCAGCCTCCTCCCTCCTCCTGCCCGAGAGTAGACATCTCAGGCAGGAGGCGGGAGCCTATGATCCACTCGGGGCAGCGCCTCCAAGCGGATTGGGCACCCCCACCGCCTCCCTCCTCCTCGAGAGTAGACCTCTTGAGGAGGAGGAGGCAGAAGGTGGGTGACGAGCCAGGCGGAAGGTGGGTGATGGGGGGCCGCTTCTCTCTGTCATCAGCGTGCATGTGCCAGTGACAGAGAGAAGCGCACGCCCCCCACAAGCCTCCTGCCTGAGAGGTGTATTCTCTAAGTAAACCTCTCATGCAGGAGGCAGTGATCTGCTCTCCACTGCTGCTCCGTGCACAGAGCAGCAGCGTAAAGTTGAACCTGCACTCCCACCTTCTGCCTATGAGTAAACCTCTCGGTCAGGAGGTGGGAGGCTCCCCCGTCCTCCCCCTTGTGCCTCATGGCATGAGCCCTGTTTGCACAATGGGGAGTCTTTGACAGCCATGGCGAGCTGCAATCCGCTTGCGATCGCAGATGTCAAAGAGTGGAGCTCATTCCTCCCCACAGTGTCTCCTGGGATACCTGCTGAGCGGAGTGAGGGGAAAAGGGGGAGGGAGAGAACGAAGCAACCAAGATAAGCCCAGTCTTTTGTTGGGCTCATTGTGGTTGCTTTGCGGGTTCCTGCAAACAATCGTGGTAACTTGCCACGATTGTTGCTGTGTCATGCGAACCCACCCAGTGGTTTGACAGTGGAGTATGAAGACAGTGGTTGTGATGAATAGGTTCATTGGAACTGCTTTGCCTGGAAGAAGTTTCATTATTTAACTTAGCTGTATTTGTTCATTATTAGTTACTAGCAAACTGGCCCAGCTTTGCACAGGTTGGGATAGCCCTGAGTTTGTTACAGCGAAGCTCTCACACAAACTTATGCACCTGTCAGAGCAGGACACATTCTGCTTGCTCCGTCTGAATGAAGCCATGCCCACTGGCACCCGTAGGCACGGCCCCTGCATTGGTGCACACCGACAGGCCCCTGGGGGGGGACTGCCCCACAGTAGGGGAGTGGGAGGGAGAAGCCATATAGCTCTGTCTCTCAGCCTACTGATCTCCTCTGACTTCAAACTGCATCAACTGCAAAACTATGTGCTGATTAGGGACATTTGCCGACTAGTGACTGAAGATGTAACTGCAGGCATTAAACACATAGACACATGTAAATTAATTAAAATTAATTAATGCATTTTAAGAACCAAATAAAGCTAAGGTGTACACCCCTCTGATCCCCTTAGCATACATGCCAAGTTTCAGGTGTGTAGGTTTCACTGTCTTGGCGCTATTCTCTATTATCATTATAGACAATGTGGTTATTATGTATACTAAATGCATCACCATGTTCCTGGGCCTCTATATTTCTTAGACTTTTACCATTAATCACTAGTCACTAGAATATTACAAAACTGAAAAATAAAAGTTTAGGGAGGAATTACATTTACCTGCAGTTTAGGTCATGGCCATCATTTTGAAATGTAGATTTGGAGTGTTCCCGTTCTTCAATTTTTACAGATTTTGGTTACGTTTATCAGCTATCTTTTCTGATTGGGAACACTTATGTTACAATTTTGCCCACATCAAACTGTATTTTTCCTAGACTAATTAGGCTATCAATGTCTACTATTTACAATGACTATATGCTACCCCCAGGATCAGACGTAACATATATTAAAGCAAAGTAAAAAAATATAGTAATCACTTTAGAGTGCAATCTTATGCAAGTTTAGACAGAAAAAAGGCCTACAACTCCCAGCATGTCCCAGTCAGCATAGCATAGCTGGCTGGGGGCATGCTGGGAGTTGTAGGCCTTTTTTCTGTCTAAACTTGCATAGGATTGCGACTTTAACTATTTAAGAGATAGTGAGCAGTAGAAGATCAGCTTGTTCAACCAGCAGATGTTCACAACACCTGACAAGTCTTTTCTCATTGTAGATTTGGTGCTTTAATGATTACTATAGCTGGTATGAAGCTGCTGCGCTCCTCTTTCAGCAACCCTACGTACCAGTACGTTACTGTCATTTTCACAGTGCTTTTCTTTACATTTGACTACAAACGTTTCTCGGAGACTATGCTGCTAGACTTGTTCTTCATGTCCATACTCTTCAGCAAGGTAATGTCAGCTCAAACACACTGCCAAAACTCTGGTATTCCATACCATAAAAATGGGATGGCAGCCTCTCTAGTCTTCATGGATGCAAAGTAAATCTTGCAGCTGTCATGGGCATTTTTCCCTCAGTCTTAAAAGGCAACTTAAAAGTATTTCCACTTTGTTTTGTTTTTGATGGTAGTCTTATGACCTTAGAGTTTGGCTTATGAACTTGAATATGTTGAGTTAATTCCAGTGCCAAAATATATGGTATTCTCTCCCCTCTCTCTTTCCATTGTATGTTGAAGAAAAACCTGACAGTTGTTGTTTTCTGTCATTTTATCCTCTCAGCTGTGAACTGGTATAGAGAATTTCCACTTGTTTTGGTTAAACGCTTAAGAAAAGTAGAAATGCCATGTTGTGCAAAATTTGGCACAACATGGCATTTCTACTTTTCTTATGTTTCATACCCCTCAAAGCTGAATCAGTTGTTCTACCATGGCATACAGAATGCATACTTTTACAAACCTTTTTTAAAACCCAAAGTTATGCTTTGCATTTTTGGGTCTTAGGGGCTTGTTTGTCTCAGTGTAGCAGCATAGTTTGTTCAAGGGATGTGGTGGTGCATCTGACACTAGTACTCTGAAATCGAAATCATACGTGTATCTGAATAGTACAAGATCAGTGACTTACTTTGATTCTATGTTACCAACAATGATCACATGTGTATACTTTCTTCTGTTTTCCTTCTAGCTTTGGGAACTCTTTTACAAGTTGAGATTTGTGTACACTTATATTGCTCCTTGGCAAATCACATGGGGATCTGCTTTCCATGCTTTTGCCCAGCCTTTTGCTGTGCCACGTATCCTTTTAAAAGCTCAAACATTTTGTCTAACTTTATTTGATCACAGAGAAAATAAATTCCAAAGTCTAAATCCCAGTAGTAGATAAAATATATAGTAAAAGTCTTACTTGTTTATGATCTAAAGCAAACTGATGGGGCACTAATCTCTGATTTAGAAAGGATGGTTGTACTGGGCATATGTTTGGGAAAGAATGTTACCCAGGATGGGTGGGCAGGGAAGAGACAAAACACTGGTGCTGTTTGCATGACACAACAGTCCTCTGTAGGTTATTTAACCCACAGTGAGGCTGTGACTGGGTTTGGATGACATGCCACAGCTCATTGTGGGTTATTTAACCCATGATGAGCCATGGTGCCCGCAGGTACCATTTTAAATATGCAACGGGATTGTCATGTCGTGCAAACCTGGTGAGTGTGGGCGTTGTAAGGGCTAAAACAGACCATGGGTTATGCAAGGGTTGTTTAAGCCTCGCATAACCCACGCTTGCTGGGTTTGCACAACACAACAATCCCCAAGTAGGGTTTGGCCATGCAGTATGGCTCCTGCAGGTACCGCAGCTCATTGTGGGTTAAATAACCCATGATGAGCTGCAGCGTGTCATCTAAACCCAGTCTAAACTCAGTTGCTCAGTTCAGTTTCTGCTGCAAAGCACTGTGCTATGTACATCAGTGCTATGTAGCCTGATTAAAGTTGCTAAGCATGCCTGATATAAGTTGCTATACTTCTAGAACAAGAACAGTAGCAAGTTCTTATTTCATATATTTCATAGATCATAGAGTTGGAAGGACCCTACAAAGCTATTGAGTCCAACTCCCTGCTCAATGCAGGAAACTAGAGGAGGGGTCTCCCATCCAAGTAATAACCAGGCCTGACCCTGCTTAACATTCCATGCTCGGACAAGCTGAGCCAGCGTGAGCCACAGGCCTGTGGATCTGTCTGAGGCCCACTGTAATACACTTGCTAGGCACTTCCAGGATAAAAACTCTTGCAACTACCAGGACCTAGACAGCAGTGTTTCAGCAGGTGAATCAGCTGAGGTGTCCAGAGCACAGCCTTGTCTGGTTTTCTTGGATGAGTTTCAGTTAGTGCAGCTTGAGGACATTGACAAGGTGCTTGGACAGGTTCATGCAACCACTTCCTTATTGGATCCTTGCTACTCTTGGCTTATAAAAGCTGGCAGGGAGGGAACAGCCGGCTGGGCCAGGAAGATGATTAACACCTCCTTGCAGGACGGAGTGGTCCTGGGCTGCCTGAAAGAGGCGATGGTGAGACCACTCCTGAAGAAACCCTCCTTGGACCTGGAAAATCTTAATAATGTTAGGCCGGTGGCAAATTCCTTTCCTGGGCAAGGTCCTTGGGCAGGTGGTTACCAACCAGCTCCAGATGCTCTTGGATGAGACTAATTATCTGGATCCATTTCATTCTGGGTTCAGGTTTTGGCATGGAAACAGCCTTGATCACTCTGTATGATTACCTATGTTGGGAGAGAGACAGGGGGAGTGTTACCCTGTTGATTTTCCTTGGTCTTTCTGCAGCTTTTGATACCATTGACCATGGTATCCTTCTGGGATGATTGTCTGAGTTGGGAATGGGGGGAATATTGCTCAGCCCCGTGGATTCTCCAGTATGCGGTTCCACAGGGGCCGGTTTTGTCCCCCAACATCTACATGAAACTGTTTGAGTGCGGTCATCTGGAGTTTTGGAGTGCGTTGTCATCAGTATGCTTGATGACACAGCTCTGTTTCTCCTTTTCATCTTCATCAGGTGAGGCTAGATCAGTGCCTGGTTGTGACAATGGACTGGATGAGGGCTAATAAACTGAAACTCAGTCCAGACAGGACTGAGATGCTGTTAGTGCATGCTTCTTTTGACCAATTGGAGATTGGTCAACCTGTTCTGGATGGGGTTGCACTCCCCCTGAAGGAGCAGGTTTGTAGCTTGGGGGTTCTCCTGGAGCCATCTCTGTCATTTGAGGCTCAGGTGGCCTCAGTGCACAGAGTCCCTTCTATCAGCTCCGAGTGGTGGCCCAGCTACACCACTATCTGGACAGGGATAACCTGGCTTCAGTTGTCTTTGCTCTGGTAACCTCCAAGTTAGATTACTGCAATGCATTCTACATGGGGCTGCCTTGAAGATGGTTCAGAAGCTGCAACTCGTGCAAAATGTGGTGACCAGATCAACAACAGGGACAAGAAGTTCCAAACATATAACACCAATTCTGGCTTGCTTTAACTGGCTGCCTGTTTCCAAGCTCAATTCAAGGTGCTGGTTTTTACCTATAAAGCCTTACACAGTTCAAGACCACAATACCTGATGGAGCACCTCTCCCACCATGAACCTACCTGTTTACTGCGCTCATCATCTAAGGCCCTGCTTCAGGTGTCTCCTCCGAGGAAGGCTCGGAAGGTTGCACAAGGGAGAGGGACTTCTCAATGATGGTCCCCCAATTATGGAACAATCTCTCCAAAAAGGCCTGCCTGGCACCAACATCGGTGCCAGGTTAAGACCTTCCTCTACTCTCAGGCATTTGGCAGCATCTGATAAGGTTTTAATCAGGTCCTGGATTTTCCTATAGTTGATTGTTTAAAATTGCTGTGTGTGTGTGTGTGTGTGTGTGTGTGTGTGCACGCGCATGCGCGCGCATGTTTGTTTATACTATGTATAATGTATTTTTAAGGTTTTTAATCTTTGTAAACCGCCCAAAGAGCTTTGGCTACTTGTACAGAAATGTAAGAAATGAAATTATATGAAATGAAGTTATTCTAGTCTCGCATGCAATAGTTGCCAAGTGTAGATTATGGTAGATCTTTCTAAACAATATGATGGTTTTTTGAGCTCTTGTAGTGCTTTGTGTCATCCTACCCTGACACAAAGAACCCAGGTAACAGTTATAATATCCTTAACTCTATTGCCCTACAGATTCTGCAATGCTGTTTGTCCAAGCAGCTGTGTCTGCTTTTTTCTCTACTCCACTAAACCCTTTTTTGGGTAGTGCAATATTCATCACTTCTTATGTCAGACCTGTCAAGTTCTGGGAGAGAGATTACAAGTAGGTGACGTTGAAGTCGTTAAAAAACTCCATCTGTAGTAATGAAGTTGTGTGTGTGGTGTTGTTTTTTTTAAGTTACAAAATGTGATATTTTTGGATGCAATTAGAGTGGTTCATAGCAAGTTTTTAAGGCAGCCTTTTTGTATTTGCATCCCCTTGATGCTCTTTTTCTGATACTTACTAAAAAGCATATGTACCTTTTAAAAAGCATTTGAAACAGCAGAGCCTCAAATACTCATACTTGACGAATAACTTCTTTGTAATAGATTGAAAGGATTTCAGAGTTCCATGTTATCCAGGAGAATATGCTGCTGCACAATTAGCACTACCTTATTCAGGCTGACCAATATCCTCACTTCAACCTACCTTTAGCTAAAAGCAGTGGAAATTCTTCAGGGTAGTGAACTGTACAAAGTCAGAAATAACCTGGCCTGGTCTGAGATGCTTGAATGAGTTTCTTGTGCAATCATGTATTGAAAAATAATTTCACTTGAAAACCAGTCAAACTATTTTAGAGTTACACTATGTGCAAAGTTCAAGTTACTACTTAAATTGCAGAACAATCAGTACTTTTTCTAGCCAGTCTGATGAATTAAGAATCATAGCACTTGAAGGGCTCTCATTCACTCTGATTATCCTTTGAGCAATCTTCCAACTTTGTTGTTAATATTGCTTCCCTAACAATGGATTTTCACGGCAATTATAACTTTAGTTTTCCAATTTCTGTGAACTTTTCATAAGCATCATTCAGAACTTTGGGAGGTAGGGAGGCTTTTCTGAGGCAAAGTAAGAATTTCTAACCACCTCGAAAGGTTTCACTGCTGGGATGCCTTTTGATTCTAAAGCAGTGTTCTCCAACCTTGGGTCCCCAGATGTTTTGGGCCTACAACTCCCAGCATGCCCCAGCCAGCTATGCTGGCTGGGGCATGCTGGGAGTTGTAGGCCCAAAACATCTGGGGACCCAAGGTTGGAGAACACTGTTCTAAGAATTGAGAAGCATATAAACCTAGCCTGGATTCCAAAGAGCTACTTAGGCTCACTGCAGCCCACACATCTGTGTTTGTCTCCAGTCGGAAGATTAATAGATTCATAGATCATAGAGTTGGAAGGAGCCTACAAGGCCATCGAGTCCAACCCCCTGCTCAATGCAGGAAACTAGAGGAGGGGTCTCCCATCCAAGTAACAACCAGGCCTGACCCCGCTTAGCTTTCCAGGCTCAGACAAGCTGAGCCAGTGTGAGCCACAGGCTTGTATAGAGAGCTCAGGTAGTGACTGCATTTGTCCACCTGCTAAGAGGGATGGTGTGCTGAGCCTGGTGGCAGACACAGTGCCCAAACTGTGTTTCCACGTGCAGAAGAATACAGTGGAGCACTGTAGCTGCAGTCTCTGTCAGTGTGCCTTGCAGGAGAGACAGGCAGGCAGAAAAACGAAGGACTGAGACTAGTGGTATTCGTAGCACTTTATTGCCTTTCTCCAGCAGGGGCAGCACAACTGGTGCTCTGGCTACTTTGTAAGCAATTTCTCTTTTAGCATACAGTGTGTCAGGGATTTGAAATAGTCACCAGTTGGGAAAATGCAACAGGGTGCTCTAGTTTCTGCATGGAATTCTTTCCTCATTTGTCTTGGGGGAAGGCATGATGGTAGGGAGCCAATGTATGGCAGGTCGAATCGGAGGGAAGCAAGCAACTGGAGCAGAGAGTGACTCTCCCATTTCAAGACTATTCAAGAGAACAAATAACTCCTCTACTATTTTGTCATCTTCTTCAGCACAAAACGAGTGGACCACTCAAACACGAGACTGGCTTCCCAACTTGACAGGAATCCAGGTAATCATTGTCAAAAGCAGACACTTGATTCTGCTAGCTATTTTGTATAATGGCACATAATTAAGTCCATATAGTTTCAGTGAAACTAGGGATTTAAGTTGCACATGAATCTCATGGATTTTAAAGATTATTTGGTATAAACCAATATCTCTTGTATTAGCGTACTTGTTTTGTTTGTATTTAGACTATTGGTTCAGGTGTGTCCCTGCTCCAATAATAGGGGATGCAAAAGAACATTTAAAAATGACCTCTCCTTCTAACAATGAGTTTTAATTGGATTTTTTTCCATTCAGGTTCAGATGACAATAACTTGAATTCAATATTCTATGAACATTTAACCCGGTCCCTTCAGCACAGCCTGTGTGGAGACCTGCTTCTGGGGCGATGGGGTAACTACAGTACCGGAGACTGCTTTATCCTTGCTTCTGACTACCTCAATGCACTAGTACACCTTATAGAGATAGGCAACGGATTGGTCACCTTTCAGCTGAGAGGGCTTGAATTTAGAGGTAATAATTACCTGGATACATTTTTAATCCATCTCCCTGAACCTGTTTTCTGCTTCAGAAATCTGAAGTTGCAAGCCAGTTACCGGTACTTAATCTTAGCCCTTTGGTTTGATGCATATTCTAAAGATCAGAAGGTACTGTCTCCATTTGGGTAAAACCAATAGATGTGAACAAGCTTTCCTCTTCCAAGTTCAGTGTAAAAGATTATGTATCAGACAATTAAATCTCACTTTCCTTAAAATACTTGAACCACAAGCCTATAAAATGTTATAGTAATTGGGTCTCATCTGGGTAATTTCTGGCATCTTTCTACTGGGCTGCAGCCTCTTAGTTAAGAATCTAAACTGTGAGCCAGAAGTCTCTGATTCAAGTCAGCCATGAACTTATTGTGACGACCCCCACATCTCTCTTCCCCTTCTACTACTATATGTATATATATATAAATAATAATCACTAGTCTACCTTGTGGAGCTGTTGTAGTTATTGTTGCTATTCGTAAAAGTTCCTCTCTTTCACTTCAGGAACTTACTGTCAGCAACGAGAAGTAGAAGCTATCACTGAGGGTGTAGAGGAAGATGAAGGGTTTTGTTGCTGTGAACCTGGTCACGTCCCTCACATGCTATCTTTCAATGCTGCCTTTGGCCAGCGCTGGCTCGCCTGGGAGGTTCTAGTCACAAAGTACGTGTTGGAGGGCTACAGCATTACTGACAACAGTGCTGCTTCCATGCTTCAAGTCTTTGACCTGAGGAAGATACTCACCACTTACTATGTGAAGGTACAATTCCAGGCCTAACATACTTGTTCTTGGGAGTGAAAAGTGTGATCATCATGAAGATTTGTGCAGTATTATGCAAAAAGTGGAAGATCTATAAGCCAAAAAAGCAGAAGCATCAGCTTCTTCACAAATGTGTAATAATGTGGCTTATTCAAGCTGTTTATATTACTGACACCCACCATGCTAGTTAATTTCAAAAGGAGAGGCGGAGCTGCACCTTTGAAAAAAAACTGGCTAGAAATGGATTTGTGAGCATTGAGTAAAGTTACTTTGAAATTTAATGCATTCTACAAAGGGCATGCATAGTCTGAACCTCAAGTACGAATCTTATCCGCCCGCCCCCCCCCCCACCGCCAAAAAAATGTATTTTACATATCTGCTCTTTTAAATGTCTTCAAAATGTCATTTGTGTAAAGCTTCTGAATAGAATAGATCAGGAATTGAATTGATCAGGACAACATTTTCATTATTCTTCCTCTTTCCCTCCCTACCCTAGTCAGGAAATGATGGACAAACCAGTTAAATAGGTTCAACAATTTCACAGTATGTGCTTTTTCCTTCTCCCCATGTTTTGCAAGGATATATACAAATCATCATAAAGTTGTGGTCAGGTATACATGTGTTAATGCCTTTAACCTTTTGTCTTTGCAGGGCATCATCTATTATGTAACATCCTCTCCCAAGCTAGAAGAATGGTTATCAAATGAAACAATGCAGGAAGGGCTGCAGCAATGTGCAGACCAAAATTACGTTGACGTGGACCCTACATTCAATCCTAATATTGATGAAGATTATGACCACTGCCTAGCAGGGATCTCCAGGGAGAGTTTTTGTGTCATTTATCTCAACTGGATACACTACTGCTGCTCTCGGAGAGAAAAAGTAAGCACCTTTAAATTATTCAGGACCCCTAGGAAGATCTGATGTCTTACTGGCCCAATAGTATTTAAATCCTGACACGGTGCATATTAAAAAGGTAAAAAGCACATAAGGAAATAATTTCACATTAAAGCAATGTAATTATTTATTTACTTAAAGTATCTTTAAACCATCCTAATGGATACCAGGGAGGTCTACAAGAGAACTACTCTTGTAGACCTCCCTGGTATCCATTAGGATGGTTTAAAGATCTGAACTGAAAACTAAAACATGCCACAAATGCAATACAGTAAAACAGTAAAAGAGCATTGTAATAAAAGCAAATCAGAGGCATAAAACAGCAGAACAGCCTAAGCACAAAACCACTTAAAAACTTTACAATGCCTGGGCGAATAATATTTAATCTGGAATGATAGTAATATTGGTTCCAGTTGAGATTCTATGGGGTGGGCATTCCGAAGATAGGGTACCACCACTTCTCCCTTGTTGGTACATAACAAACTTCCCCCTGGTAAAGGAAATCAGAGCCTACTGTAGGTTAAGAACATAAAAAGAGCCCTGTTGGATCAACCAAAGAGCCAACCAATCCAGCATCCTGTTTCCCAAAGTGGCCAGATGCCTTTGGAAAGCCTACAAGGAGGGCATGAAGGCAGCAGCTGTGACTCGCCCCGCCATTGCCTGTCCCCCCGCAGCTGGTGTTCCGAGGTACACTGCCTCTAAAGATGGAGATTCCATTGAGCCACCATGGCTAATAACCATTGATAAATTAATGGAGGAGAGGTCTAAACCATTACACACCTTCTGGAAGCAAGCTTTACAAGTGAATTATGTGTTGTATGAAGATGCTCTTCCTTTTGTGTGTCAGATCTATTACCAGTCAATTTCATTAGGTGACCCTGATTAGGGGAGAAGCAGAAAAACATGTCTCCCCTTTCTCCACACCTTGCTTAATTTTATTATTTATTTCATTTTTATAAACCTCTGTTCTGTCACCACTTCGTCGTCTTGGTTTTTTAAACTGAAAGTCTGCAACCACTTTAGCCTTTTCTCATAGGAAAAGGGATGCACCATTTTGAATATTTTGGTTGTCCTATTTCTGTACTTCTTTCTGTTCTACAATATTATTTTTGAGATTTATGTATTTATTTATTTGTTTATTTATTTATATTTATACCCCGCCTTTTTTCCTGCAAGGAACCCAGGGCGACTTACATAATCCTCCTCCTCCTCTCCATTTTATCCTCACAACAATTATACACAGCTCTGAATGCAGCCACTGCACTTTCGATCCTAGCCCCTCCTAAAAACCCCTGGCCTGGCATGGAATTCACCTTTTTCTTCCCAACTGCACACTGGTGTTCACACATTCAGTGCATATTTAGCAAAGGTTACATAGCTGCATTGGTTTTGGCTTGGACAAAATGACTTGTACTGTGTTTTTTTAGATTTGATACTAAGATTTGTTCCATCAGCAAATAGGGGCTTAGGCAGAGTGCCTCAGCTGCAACCCAAATGCAGTCCCTTTTGCAACACGGGATGACAGTAATGTTGCCAGGATGCTATTCCAGCCTGTCAAGCAGAAGACACTAGCACAGATTATTAGTCTCAGGGTGCCAAGTAAATGAAGGTGTTGAAGGAACCTTCCAGATAGTAGGAGAGACAAAGAACTTTATTATTAAGGCTAACCTTAAGGTTAGCATAACCCAAATCTAATACCAGTGGTGCAATATCACATCTCCTTATGATGTATGATAGGTAGCCTCCCAGCATCTTTTGTTAAAGTGAAAATGTGTGCTCCTACATTGGAGGCTATGCACTCTCCCTTTTGAAAGATCCGATGTTTTTCTTAAGGAAGTGGGAAATTGTTCATGAAATGATAATGTTGCTACAGGTCAAGATATATGTAAACATAATAGTATTTCCTATGGTGGTAACTTACTATCTGTTTTACCTAACCCGTTCACTTTCTCCTCTACTTGAAGTCCCTTAATTCAGATAAAGATTCTTCCGTGGTGACTCTTTGCTATGGACTGTGTGTTCTTGGTCGGAGAGCTCTGGGTACTGCCTCGCATCATATGTCTAGGTAATGTACATCCCTTATTCCAGAACCTGACTGAAGAGAAAGTTCAGACCATTTAAGTCATGTCGTTTTATACCTCTTTCTATTTCCCAGCCCTTAGGAATTTTGTATAAAAACAAATATCCCAAACTGCCTGTGTGAGGCATGCTGAACATCTGAGTAACTGATAAGTGCCTCCAGATGAAAGTGATTAAAAGTAAATGACTAATTCTTGCAGTGTGTTAAAGGGAGACAATGAGCCTAGTCTCCCATAGTAATTACACAGAAAATGTATTTAATTCATGCATAAGATAGCTGGAACAGTTTCATCTAGACAATTTCAAGAGACACGTTTTCCAGGGGAAAGCTCCATCTGTTTAAAATTAGTGACAGTATTAAATAATATGACTTTGTGGCTATACTGCCATTCTCTCAGAAAATGAGTAGCAAATTTGTAATGGCGAATACAACTCAAGGAATAGGGAGATGACAGGGCATCAGGAGACCTACTTTCCACCTGACCTTCTCAATAATAGAATATGTGTAAGAGTGATGCTGAGGGAGGTGAAAGATTCAGGAAACATCAACACATTTTGGTAAAGATTGGCATAAGGCTGTTTTCAAATGAATAATTGCAGAGTTCAGTGTAGTGAGACTTCTTCCTAAATAGAACTGCTGCTGTTGCCCTCATCAACCAGAAAGATTTTAGCTGCTGTCTGTAGGGTAACTTGAGGATGATAATTTGCCCTTGGGCATCTCACCTTATCCCTTCACACTCAGCCAGGACAGTTAAAGAACCAAAGAATGATTATGGGGGGGGAGGTTCTACTCTTCTCAGTCAACCTTGTGTATGATGGCAATTCTAATCTGCATTGGCAGTTGTAAGTATAGAATTGGAAGTGTTAGTTTCTTTACAGCCTTTTTCTGGTAACATAGAAGGTTGAATACTTTAATGTTTTGGCTTTCTCTTCCACAGTAATCTGGAATCCTTTCTGTATGGGCTCCATGCCTTGTTTAAAGGAGATTTTCGTATCTCCTCAATTCGAGATGAATGGATCTTTGCAGACATGGAATTGCTAAGGAAAGTGGTGGTCCCTGGAATCCGCATGTCATTAAAACTGCACCAGGTATGCAGACTGTTTGTGCTTGTGTGCATCAGAGGTGAAGGTGGAGTAGGTTAGTCTAGCTCAAGTTGTGTGCAAGTGCTCTGTTGCACTGCTATGGTATGGAGATTTGATCATTGTAAAGACCTAGGTCAGGGGCCATATTTGGGGGTGGGGGAAATGACACATTTGTAGTAATATACGAGGAAAAATTTAATGGAAAAGTTAGCCCGCCAAAAAGTACCATAAGAATTGGCTCAGTGCTGCACTTCGCTATGAATTATCCTCAGCTTACATGTCATTTAGAAATATTTAATTTTTAAAAAATGGAAGCACAGTTTTTTGTCAGTTTATTCAGGTGAGCTTATCCGTGTACATATCTCCTTTCCAAAAAAGAGCCTAGCTTTGAACAATCTTCTTTTACTGAAGTAGACCGATTTTCACAAGTAACTTCATAACTAAACATTTTTGTGGAATCCATAACCAATCCTATTCCTTACATCTTAATAGCAGCCTCTGAAGTGTTTAATAAATTAACTCTTTAAACATTACCAAGCATATTTGTGTTAATCTGCCTGGATATCTCCAAAACAGTTTTGGGGGTTGGTGAGATGCTAGTTGTGATTGCATAATTGCATAGTTTTAAAACTGCATAATTTTAACTCTCCTTTTCACAATAAAGACCCTACTGTGCAATGCTGCTTTCACTCCTCTGTGTAGGATCATTTCACTTCTCCAGACGAATACGATGACCCTGCTGTTCTCTATGAAGCTATCACATCCCATGAGCAAAATCTGGTTATTGCTCATGAAGGGGACCCTGCTTGGAGAAGTGCTGTCCTTTCCAATTCCCCCTCCCTGCTTGCCCTTCGCCATGTGATGGATGATGGCACGAATGAATACAAAATCATCATGCTGAACAAGCGCTATCTGATCTTTAGAGTCATTAAAGTGAGTTGCTTTTTGTGGTGTGGCTGATACAAAAACTTTCCAGGTTGAGCTGTAGCAAATGTGGGGATTTCCTGCATATGATGGTGAAATTGATGTTTTGGGGTTTGTTGGTTTTTTGTTTCTTTTAAAAGCTGGATTCCCTCCAAATGTGAATTCCGTTGTGTTGAATTGTTCAGATTTTTAGTGCTGCTGTGTGTGTGTTTTCCATAAAATTAAACAGGGAAGGATTAGGAGAAGAAAAATTAAACAATTCTTTGAAGGTAAAAGCTTAACAGTATAATTTAAGATCACTTGTGAATTTGTATGTGTAGTTGGTGAAGTTGGCAGTGAAAAATTGTTTTCACAACACTCAAGTACTGTAAAGCCACTATAACAAAGCTTGATAACCTCGGGTATATGCTGCTACTATTTTTTCTTTCCTTTTACTTTTCATGCTGAATTTTCTAGTATGACATACCTTCCCTCTCTCTATACTTCTGCAGGTAAATAAGGAGTGTGTGCGTGGCCTTTGGGCTGGGCAGCAGCAGGAGCTGGTCTTCTTGCGCAACCGGAATCCAGAAAGAGGGAGCATCCAAAATGCAAAGCAAGCTTTGAGGAACATGATAAACTCATCTTGTGATCAGCCTATTGGATACCCAATTTATGTCTCACCTCTGATGACGTCTTATTCAGATAGTCATGAACAGCTCAAAGAGATTCTTGGAGGTGCCATCAGTTTGGGAAACATCAGGAACTTCATAGTATCTACATGGCATAGGTGAGCTATTCAAGAGATCCAGAGAACATCTGTTGAAATCAGTATGTTTCATTTTAATTGTCTTAGAACATAGCTTACATTATAAAAGTTGTGTGCTTCACTACTTTCCATTATGTAGCAAATGCAAGATATGATTCTTGCTGTAAAAGGGAAATTGCACAGTTTTAGAGATGTGAAAAGCCCATTTCAGTCACCTTGTCAATTTGAGTTTTATATTTAATCTGCTGATTCACAACAAAACTCTGTGTGGATGGCTTATGCCCAGAGGTCTTATCTCAGCTGTGCCACTTACTTCTTGGGTAAGGTAACTGAGTATAGCGCCTGTTTTCTATTCAAAATGAATTCATTGCAAAATGAATTCATCACAAAAATGTTTAAGTCCATCTGAGGATCCAGAGAAGCTGTGGAGCTTACCTAGAACGACATGAGTAAACTCCTTGAAATCAGTTATACTTCAACACAAGATAAACAAAATGAGACACTGTACAGTTGTGTGAGATTCTGCTTTTATAGAACTCGAAAATATAAAATGCTACATTGATGCTCCTTGTTGGAAATTGTTATGGAATGTTTGCTAAATATATCAAAACATTTTCTGTATTTACTCCATTTAAAATTCAAGGTGGAATAGCATTCTCATGTTGAAGTTCTGCCTCTCCCCTCTATAATGTGTGTGCCAGTGTTGTCATGTTGTGCATCTCCCTGCTGTTATAACAACAGCCAATAGCGGGGCGGGACAGCTACCCAATATGATGAAGTAAGGGCCCACAATAAATTTTCCAACATGTTATGGTGGGAATGGCTTTCTCGATATAGTTCTGAAAGGCTTTTGTTAGAATCTGGAGCCTGCTTTCTCTAGTCCAGGAGTCGGCAACCCGGTGCCCCCCAGACTCCCGGGTGCACTACCCAGGATCCCCGTTTCCCCCCGCCTCATGTCCACCATTGCTTCTGCCACTGCTTCTTCCTGCTGCCACACTCAGCTCAGCCGAAGGAAGCAAGAACTTGGCAGACTTCCTGCTTCCTTGCTCCTGAGGTGAATGCAGTGCTGGGAAAAAGCGGCAGGGCAGGGGAGAAAGAGCTTACCTAGGGGAGAAAGAGGCAGGCAGGCAGGCAAGGGAAGGGAAGGGAAGCAGTGGCAGAAGCGAGCGAGTGAGTGAGTGAGTGAGTGAGTGAGTGAGTGAGTGGGTGGGGTGGGGTGGTGAAAGTGGCAGGCATTTGGGTGAGGGGCTGGTGGGAGAGGGGGATGGTGGGAGAAGCGGCAGATGGGGAGGAAGAAGCTGGCGAGCAAGGGAGGCAGTGCAGGAGTGAGTGAGCCGGTGCATGGGCAAGGTGGCAGAAGTGGTGGATGTTTGGGTGAGGGGCCAGTGGGCCAGGGGTGGTGGTGGCAGAGATGGCGGTGGCAGAGGTGGCGGGCGAGGGGGCAGAAAGAGGAAGAGAAGCGAAGAAGCAGCTGTGGGGGTGGGGAGAGGAAATCCTGTGCTGGAGGGGGAGAGGGAGGAAATCTAGGTGCAAGAGAAGAGGAAATGCAGGTAGGTGAGGTGAGAAGAGACAATACAAGGAGGGGGGAAGAGTATAGGAAAATCTGGGGGGAAAGGCAAAAATTACAAATGCACCCACAAACTTGAAAATGGTTGCCTACTCCTGCTCTAGTCCATTTTCTCTTGGGTGTCCACTGTTGTTCAGGTTACGAAAAGGCTGTGGTGCTGGCTGCAACAGTGGGGGAAACATCGAAGACTCGGATGCTGGTGGTGGAGCTTCCTGCACAAGTAACAGTGCAAATGCCAACGACTCTCAGAGCAGCGTGTCGCAAGGTGGAGGAGGAGGTGGAAATGGAAATGGAAATGTAACAGTTGGACAGGGACCTGGAACAGGACTGCATCCTCCTGTCACGTCTCACCCTGCTATTCTAGGTAAAGCTGAGCCGAGTGCACGAGAGAGTACATTTAAGTACCTTACTATCAGGATGGGAACCTGTGGCCCTCCAGTTGTTGTTGGACTACAACTTCCATCAGGCCCAGTCAGCATGACGGGAGTTGTAGTCCAACACCATCTGGAGGGTCACAGGTTCCCCACCTGTGCTTTGGTCATGCTGTGGTGGGACACAGAAGAGCAGAGGGAGGGAGTTTTTCCATGAAGATCAGCCCAGAAATTCTTTAACAAATTCTTGATAGACCTATCATGCAGTAGCATGCACTTTAACTATAACTGCCTTCTTGGACCAAACCTAAAATAGCAGTTTGGTAGTCTTAAGTTCATCTTGTCCTGCATTTGATTTTATTTGGCCAGTGAAGGACTTGTGGTTGTTGCAGACAGTGTGGCTGCCATGTCAAGGTCACTTTATATTGCTCTGGGTGGCTGCTTTCACTACCCTTGCTGAGCTCTGTGTATGTAGTGGCTGGTCGCATAGATCAGTGAGTTTTCTCCATGTCATGCCCCCAAGCCAAAGAAAATCTGTGGTAGTATGGAAAAATGTTGCCCGATCCAGGTAGTGACCAATATGCAAACAAATAGCTGATAACACTATTGTCAGACATTCCCCTGCTGCCATGTAGAGCAGTGGTAAAGCATCCTTGATGTGGCAACTGCCATGTAGAGCAGTGGTAAAGCATCCTTGATGTGGCAACTGTAATGTGCACCAGCCCTGACAGAAGACATGAGAGAGAAATGTAACAGTTTATTATGAATGAAGTTGAGAGTAGTCTCAAAACGTTTATCCAACATCTCTTATCCCAGTGTATGAATGAAAGCTATAATAGAAGGAGTGAAGGAGGCAGGAGTAGGCAGAGGGAACAGCAGGGCCTGCTCCAGTTGGACTCCCCCGCCCCGGGCTAACTGACATCAACGACCCTATGGGCAAGAAGAAGGAGTGAAGGAGGCAGGAGCAGGCAGAGGGAACATCAGGGCCTGCTGCAGCTGGACTGCCCCCCCAACCCTGGGATGGGGGGGGGGGGGAGGCAGGGCCACAGGGAAGCCAGTGTTTATGTGAATTGTTGTAAACTGCCCAGAGAGCTTCTGCTATTGGGCGGTATATAAATAAAATGAAATAAATAGCTACTGCAACTTCTGGGAGTCACTGACCTAGATTGCAGTTTTAATTTTTGACGAAACAAGTTCTGTTGTATCTAAACTATGTGAGGCATTTCCAATTTGAGTTTAGATTAAAATGTATGCCAGCATTTTAAAATAAACCTATAGCATATCAAAATCTAACATTCACTGTTTGCTCTCATGGTCATATATATTCCATTTTTAGGCACCAGCCATAGTGCTCACTCTGTGCAGTCCAGCCTTGTCAGACATTCCCCTGCTCGTGCCTCAGTTGCCAGCCATTCATCTTATTGCTACAGCAGTCGTCACTCGTCCCTCCGCACGTCCGCTACTGGCTTTGTGCCTTGCCGACGCTCTTCCACCAGCCAGCTCTCCCTTCGCAACCTCCCGTCATCCATCCAGTCACGGCTGTCCATGGTGAACCAAATGGAGACCCCTAGCCAGACGGGTGTTGTTAACGTGCAGCATGGCCTACCCTCTTCAAGCAGCTCCAGCCAAAGCATCCCAGCCTGCAAACAACATGCCCTCAGTTGGCTTTCTAGATGGAATGAACAATGTTGCGGAGATGCAACCGGGCACAAATGTGAGCCCTGTAAACCAGGCACAAGCCAAAAGGGATGATGTAGTTTACAGAATCCAGGTGAATCAGCCAGAGGATTTACATTTAGCACGAGCTTTTGTCGCTAGCCTGTGGTACACTTCATTTCTGACTACCCCTGCACTTTTATAATGCATACCATAGATATATGTACAGGCCCCAAGTAGCTGACCAAAGCAATTGTAAAAGTTTGGGGGAGGGGGTCTTATATTTCCAATACTGTTCCAGGGCTGCAAGGCTACATTGAGGATGTTGCCATTCTCTCCCCATCCCCCAGGTTGAATAGTCAATGTTCATGATTCAGTCCATAGCTAGTAGCTTCTAACGAAGAGATGGTTGTTGTAGTGAATAATGCAAGTTTATGCTCAGAAAGAATAAATAACTTTGCATACAAAGTTGGTTTGAGTTAAGTATTAGGTACAGTTCACCAGCTCTTTAGGATATAGACAATATCTATAGACACAGGCTAGAAGTTCAGCCATACTTATTTTGTTGTTGTTGGTTTTTTTACTCTTTGTACCAAAATTTATACAAAGAATAGATTTGCATACCTAGAGTTGACTGCTTAGAGAACAGAGTTCTGGTGACAACATTTGGAAGCTGTGGAGAGGGGATTTATAATAAGAGAGGACATTAAATTGTGCAGCCCCTCCCCTGTGGTTTGGAATGGTGCAGCCTCAGGAGGACAGTACCATATCCTTTTTCATCTAGTTGATGAGGGAAAGAGTTTGATTTCACTTTAAATCAAAGGTGGGAAACCTCCAAATATTGTTGGACTATATCTCCCCTCATCCTGCTGTCCAGGGCTAATAGGAATTGGAGTCCGACAACATTTGGAGGGGCACAAGTTCCATATATTGGTTGGTTTCCCAATATTTTTAGCTGTTTCTGTTGCAGATAATGGATCCCAGCCAAGTATTGGAAGGGATCAACTTGTCCAAAAGAAAGGAACTACAGTGGCCAGATGAGATGATAAGACTAAAAGCTGGGAGAAACGCCTGGAAAGACTGGAGTCCTCAGGAAGGCATGGAAGGCCATGTAAGTTCCACCTTGCAACCTACTTTTGGGTTTAGCACATTCATTTTTAAATCATGTTGAACATATACACAGCACAGAGCTATGTATACTTGTTTAAAAATAAGTAAACTTGAGCGCAAAGAAAAAGCCCAATTCTGCAACATGTAAATGATGGCAAACATAGGGGGATTTTCATAATTCTGCTTCTGCAAGTCTCACCCATTGACCACTGGTAATTGTATTTATTTATTTATTTATTTTTATTTATAACATTTCTATGCCACCCAATAGCCAAAGAATCATTCTCTGGGCTATGGAATCATTAAAACCATAAAATATAACATGATAAAATATGATACAAAAGTTTAAAACTACAGTATAAAATAAAAACCAAAATAAGCCCTAGCAACAGTGCAAAGATTTAAAATACAGTAACAGATTTAAAACAACAGAAACTGAAAGACTACTATGCCACAAGGAAAATAAGAAGGTCTTCACGTGGCACTAAAAATCTTTCCCAAGCTCCCAATCCTTTAGTTTCCTGACATGCTTTCAAGTTGATGTTAACAACCATAAGCTCTAGAAACCTGTACTTTTAAAAAAAATCCCAAGACATGCCAGGTGGTCAGTTCTGCACCCAGTATAAGTTCCACATTTGGAAGGCGAGACCACAGAATACACCTAGCCCTGGGTTTTAGTGCTCTCTGTGTTTTCAGGTTACTAGCTGTAAATCCAGTTTAGGCACATATTTGAAGTATACATTTCTGCAGTCCAATACAAAAGATGCTAATTGGAAAGACAAGCACTTGTACATGTAATAAGATAGAGAATTGCACCATTCACAAAAGCATTACTTTTACTTCCTCTTGTCTCCTGTTCCAGTTCTTAATGCCTTTCTAGAGGGTTTTTTTTTTTGGGGGGGGGTTGTCCTGTGAAATACAAGCCCACTATTTTGAGCAGGAAAAATATCAGCATGTATTTTGTTCCAGTGTTAAGTCCATGAGTGGACATTGAGCAATCCCTGAAGTGAGACGGGCATACCTGATAGGTGGGACATGGAAGCCTAATCTCGACCCTCCCCCCCCCCACCATGTAGGGAGAAAATTAGGACATGATCATCCAATCTTGGGTCATTGTCTTGTCATAGAACAGTGCAGTATTTCAGGTTGATGAAAGTTACACTTGGCTGTCTTACCTAATTTTTCTTCCTTCTCTTTGCTTGACCCTACCACCAGGTGATTCACCGTTGGGTGCCTTGCAGCAGAGATCCAGGGAGTAGATCTCACATAGACAAAACCATCCTGCTTGTGCAGATTGAAGACAAATACGTGACTGTGATTGAAACTGGAGTCCTGGAACTTGGGGCTGAAGTGTGACCTGCTTTAACTATTTGTTGTCCTTCTCCAAAAAGTTTAGAAATGAGGTAGGGGTCTCAAGAGGATGCTCCTCATGCCTCAAGAAATAGGAAAAGACTTGAAAACCAAGTGGGTGGTGTGTCAGCCTCCGGCCCCAAATAAATGAGGGGACTTTTGGGGGGTATTTTTCAAGTTAGCTACTGAGGAAAACGTGCATGAATGGTAAACATGACATATCTTTTGTTTTATACTTTATTTTATGCATTGCAATGCTTTAAAAAAAACAACCCACATTTTCCAGTTTTAAGATAGAAACATCTCATTTTTCTAATTGTTTTGCCAAAAATGGCCATGTTTTGTCACAGTAATGTGGATTCTGTTAATATATTTTTTTAAGCAACTGAGTAGCGTACACATTTTGAGTTCAGTGTAAAGCAGAATTGAGGGTTTATTCATGGCAAGAGTGACCAGACTTAAAGATTCTTATTCTTTGTGAGTGAAAACTTTTAATGAGAAAACTGCACTAATACTTTTTTTTTATGGCAATGCACTAAAAAAAAAAAGAACTCTGAGATTGCTCAGAACATTTATTTATATATATATTATATGTATATAAATATATAAAAAGAAGAAAAGACCATTATTTAAATTGCCTTTGGGATTAACCCCCTCCCACTCCATATTCATATTGATAGTAGGAACTGTGCCATTGATTCATTTTTGGCTTAACACAGTAGATTGCACACCAGTGCATTCATACTATCCTATTCACAATATATGATGGAGTACCAATAATTACAAAATAAAACATCAGAGGTTTCTGCTTTTGGTGAAACCAATTGATGGTGCAAATGTGCAGCAATGTCACCCTTTTATGGTGGGCCCAATCACACAATTGTGCATTTCTTTCCTTTACCTTCGGCTGCTTTCCAACTGGAGCCAGCTAAAATATGCTATAAGCATCCTTTGGAAGAAGTTTGGGTTTTTTGAGGGAAACTGGATAAGGTCCAGTATTTTAAATGGAATTGTGTCTTTCTCTGTGTGTTGGGACGTCTTCCTATATTCAGTCAGATGAAACAACTTTCCTTTTTTTCAAAGGAAAAATATAGGAAGCACAACCAGACTGTCATATTACTTGTACCATTTCGCCTTTTAGCTCCCTTTAGTCATTTTTTTTTTTTTTGGTGACTTGAATTTTATTTTCAGTGGTTATATATTCTATAATAACTGTACTTTGTATAACTGTGAAATTGATTTATGTTGCATATCTTAGGTTTTACTGTGTTTGGGGTTATTTTAGTGTGTGTTTTCAGGGAAACAAGTTACTCAAATAGCAGAGGAGAGGAAGCTGCAGCTTCTTAACTTGCTGCTTCTATGACTCGCTCACAGCATTCATGAAAAGTTGTATATGTAGTGAATGTTTCCTGTGTGTGATCTGGAACTCTGTGGAGCTCAATAGGAAACTGAACACAGTCTGCAATTGTAGCTTTTAGAAGCAGCCATCTTTTATTCTCTTTAACTTTCCCAATATTAAGTTAAAATGATTTATGGGTGATCTTGCAAGGGAGGAATTACTGTGAGATCAAAATCATTACATACCTAATTAAAGAGTTAAAGTTTTCATGATGTGAGAAGATATGTAGTAATGTCCTGACCTAACACATACTGTCGGATGCCATGAAAAATAGCCTTTGTGTTGTGCAAAGTGTCAATATGTTGAAAATGTTGTTCCTAGTGTACTGAACTTATGATCTTGATAAGGTCACACACTATGCAAAGTTTTTCATTTTCCAGTACTGTGGTTTTCACTGCTGCAGATAACTCATAATATGAGTGTGAAATCACATACTTAATTTTGGAAAAACAACAACATACATACATGAATGTAAGAGAACCTTTGAAAAGATTTTGTTCTGGTCTGGGCTACTGCCTGTGTACATTAATTGTCACATGAGTGTCTGAATGCCTTCAGTTTAGCACTTGATTCTATTGGCATTTTCAACATTTAGGCATCAGCGAAATCAACCTCTGTGTGTTTTTGATGGGTCTTGGCTCCCTTCTTAATTGACAATTACATATTTATTCATTTATCACTCTCATCTTGCGCTTCCCAAGGATTATAAGGGGAAGAGCAACCAACCTTTTCAGAAGATAGTAAGTGATCTTGCACATAGTTATATCCATTAATAAACTTTTTTAAAAGTGTCAGCCTAAAAGAGGCAATGACTTGAGTATAATATGGCAAGTTGCCTGTGTTAGACTTGTCTGAGAACAAGATTTTGCTTTCCCATTTTTAACATCTAGCTGGGAATAAACTCACTACAATTTTGTGACTTAGAATATTAGACACTACTTATCTAATTTAAGGTTTAAAAGTAGAATTTAGAGAGAGATGGTCATTTTAAAGTTTCTGGTGTGTTCATATGCGGACCCATTTATACTTTGATCAGTTTTTGAACACATGTCTCCAGTATGCTAGTTATTTGATGAACATGGTTTCACTTACACCAGTATTGGGTATAAATCTCATCTAGTTAGCAGTAAATATCTCACAAGAAGATGCACAACTCCAGTTTCACCCTCAGGTTTCTTAACTTGCCCATATCCCATTAATTTGGGAATTTTGCTCTGGGATTCTTGGCTCTTAATGTATGACCACCTACTTAGTGCATATGGAATTTCTACACGAAGCCCTTCTGCTTTTCTCTTTGCTCACTGTGTTAGGTGGGTTTGTAAGCCAAAAAGATTAAATTGCAACGCAGCTTTCATTAATTGGAACTGTAATACAATTCAATGCCTTGGTGGATTTATTATGACTTCTCCAGCAAGATGTGCAAGTGTTTTTTGAATACTTAAAATTTTTCAAAACTCTTTGCCATTAATACTCAATATTTATATGAAGCTGGTAATCCACTAGATCAATTGCTCTCTGCTTAGATTTATTTTATTTTAAAAATAATATCCGCTGATGTATATCTAGGAACATTTTATGATAGTTTTTCTACATTGGATATTTATAAATCTATACTTAATAATCTGACTACCCAGCTAGGGTAGTCTTTGAACAGAAAAGCATGCTTAACTTCCCAGTCAATGCCCTGGGAAAATAAAGCAGGAACTTTCCTTACCTCATTTTGAAATGCTTTGATTTTCTTAAAGAACACACAATCCTACTCATACCAAATGTTGAAGTAGTGAATTGTAGACTTCTTTGTAAACTAGGAATGGAAGAGAGTCCTCAGTAGGAGAAGAGAAGTACTTTTAAACAAATGGCATCCCTTATAAGAGCATCTGACATGTTTTTACTCTTAGTTTTTTGTGGCATTACCTCCCAGTCTTGCTGCTGGAGAGCTTGTGGCCACAAAGCTGTGTGAAAATGCTGAATAGATGTAGTCCTGGAATGGTATGGCAGAGGACCGTGAAAATTTTGCTTTGGGACAAAATATTAGCAAAGCAGGCAGTAAAATGCCTTATTCTGAGACCAAATAACCCAGTGATGTCAGTCCTCCTGTTCAAAGCCCTTTTACAAAATAGTAATATCTCAACCAAATGGAGTAGTATAAATGAAAGAGCCTTTCAAGGGATATAGAAATACTTCATATTAGGTATGGGGTTAAGCCACCATGGTATTATATACCTAATTTTATTAAGGGAATTTTTTTGCCTATTATATAGGTTTCTACTTGTCTGGCCTTACTTGGTGTTTGATAACCTGATGCCCTTTGCTCTGTGATGCTAGACAGTGTAAGAAATTATAGCACTATTTAAGATGTGCCTTAGTAAAATGTTTGTGGGTACATAACACCTTGGTGGGAGTTACTACCCTTGACTAGTCCTCACCCAGTGTTTTTTTTAAAAGGCTGTTTTTTAAGATGGCTGCTCCAAAAGGCTTCAGAGGTGTAATGCATCATTCATAGGCACACACTTTTGGGGGGGGGGGGGGAAATGCCATTTAGATGTTTCTACTCTGTATACACACAAACCAGTAAGGTCGCTCAGCTTATGACTTCAACACATTAAATTGCATCGCTTGAGGGTTAAACTTGTTAGTGCCCTTATGAACCTTAGCCTGACAATGAACTGCTAATGATGATATAGAGGGAGGAGGGAGAAAATATAGCAAGTTGGGAAGTGGAATATATATACTCTACATCTACCAGCATATGGAGATCTTGCCAGGGATAGGGGTATGTGTACTTGGCGTGTGTCAGTGAGTGAGTGTGTGTGCGTGCGTGGGTGTGCGTGTGTCTGCGTATGTGTTGTTGGAAACAGCCTGTAAATATTGTAGCTGTTTAAAACTGGGGAAAGCTGAGATTTGTTTGCAACATGTTGCATTGAAAAGAACAGTATTGACAGTGAAGAAACACTGAAATAAAAAAAAAACTTTTTCCTCCTGTTGTTCCTTATTTTATTTTCTCCTTGAGTTTCTCACATCTGAGGCTTGCATCTGGGGAGGATCCATGGCTCGCTGGTAGAGCTCCTGCTTTGCATGTAGGAGATGCCAAGTTCGATCTCCAAAATAGGGCTGAAAAACTCCCTGCCTGAAACCCTGGAGAGCCATTGTCAGTCAGTGTCAAAAATATTGGGCTAGATGTTCCAACTGCTCAGTATAAGGCAATTTCCTATGTTCCTAAAAAAAAAAAAATACATACACATTCTGTATACCTATGAAGAGTAATGTGGGGAAATGGGATGCTGGACTAGAGAAGCCTTTGGTCTGATCCACTCTTATATTCAGACCCTAATGAACAGGACGTAGCCACAGCAATGAGGAGAATGCTTTGGTGAATGCCAATTGATCAGTGGAATGGTCATGGAAAGAAACTGATGCAATAACTTGAGAGGGTAGACAGTAAGCAATGCTGAAGGAGATAAGATGATCATTAGAGAAAATTCCACAACGAAGAAAAGGTCAGAGAGAGAGCAAATCTTGGCGAAGAGTAAGAGAATGCCCAAGGCAGTACGTGGGAATCTGTGCAAACCCAGAGATTGAAGAAGGTGGTTAGGGAGAGGAGACAGGAGGCTGCTGAATCAGAGAGATTATCAACATGAATGTTGAAATTGCCAAGGAGCAAAGTAGGGAAATCAGAGATGAAGAAGGTGAACAAAACTTTGCGGTCTGAAATAGTTGGGAGGGAACTGGGAAGGCCATATTGAACAATAATGGAAAGGAGAGTAAAGTCTCCAAAGGGAAGAGAAACAGGGATGGGCAAAGAAAAACTGGAAGGATTTGGAAAGAAGGCCCAATGCCAGCAGCACAATCATTAGGGTGAGTTGAGTGGGAGAATGACCCCCAAGCAAGATCCTGGACTGTGGCTGCTTTCTGGATGGAGTGGCAATTCCAGATGGAACAGGAGGAGGGCGTGTGGGGTGGGAGGCAACAAATAGGAATGAAATTTGGGGGGGGGGGGAAGGTGGGTGCCATAATGATGGAAATGTTGCAGGACTTCAAGCAGTCATCATCTGCCTTGGCACGCGCAAGAACTTTAGGGGTCTCTGGCACTTGTTGGAGTTCTCAATGTGGGAGCGGGCACAGAGTAGCCACTTGGGAAAAGATGTCACACTGAAGCAGTTCTCTTCCATCTGGGCAAGCACATGCTCCTCCAACACATTTAAACATGAGCAGACTTGAAGATATGCTTTAGAAAGCTTGCGGGAATCAGTCTTATAACATTCACAAACTGAAATTTTAACATGCCAGGATTTTGCCAACCTTCCTTGCCCTGTGATTCTTGGTGTGTGATTCTTAATGCCTGCATGTCAAGAGTGGTTGGGAACAAATGTGCACATACCTTACAAAGTGTCACCCACCACAGTATCCAAAGATGCATTGCTCTTAGCAAAAATTATTATTCTGTAGCAGACACTCCTTTCTGAGTGGAAGGGAAAATGCTGACTTCCTACAATTAGAAACACAGAAGTTCCAGATTGGAAAGGGGCATTGGAAGTTAAGTAGTCCAGCTCTATATTCAGTGCAACCATGACAGCTACTGCGGCAGCTTTTTGTAATTTTATTTATCATTCATAGTGTACCAGTTGCTGTTCAAAAGTCAAATTGAGTCCATCTCATTTTACAGTAGTGCCTTAAATCCAAAAGAATCCTGCATCTCCAGCTTGAATCCCTTGCACACTCAGAAACGTTGCTGCTAATCATTGGGGCATTCCCTCAAATGGCATGAAATATAGCTTTGGGGTTGCAGCCGGCAAGGGGGAGGTGGGGAGAGATCCTCACACATGGCACTTTGGTTCCAAGCTAACGTGAAGTTCATGACTGAAAGGTTTCTTCAGGTCATTCCTAGCTAGTGCTTCCCTTACCAAACAAACCAAAATTGAACTAAGTCAAATGCAAACAGTCCACACTTGTCCTCTGGGTATGAAAGGGGTGTGAGGGGAACACTTTCAATGCACTGGGCCAGCCTTCCACAACCAGGTGCCCTCTAGATCTTTTGGACATCAACTCCCATCAGCCCCAGCCAGCATGGCCAATGGTCAGGAATGCTGGGCTTTGTAGTCTAAAACATCTTGAGTGTACTAGGTTGGGGAAGGCTGCAGTGGGCTAACTTCCATAAAATGATACAGTGTGCAAATTAAGAGACCTGAGCAGATATTTTAGATTGGTATGCATCCTCTTGATATTTATTTTATTTAAAATGTATCTCATCTTTCTGCAGTAGAGTCTATGGCCTACAACTCCCATCAGCCCTCACTATCGGCTAATGCTAGCTAGGGCTGATGGGAGTTGTAGGCCAAAACATCTGGCCACAAGCTGCCCACCCCTGGTCTACAAGGTAGTGTATTCCTTGAGTAGTTGTCCATTATTCCTTGAATAACACCTTTATTTATGTAGATTGGTAGAATGAAATGAGCCGGGGATAAACCATGAGCAATGACAAAAACAGAACTTCACACTAGCATGATTTTATTCTATCCACCAGTCAGAATACGTCATCTTATGTTGATGAAGCTACATTCTGCTGAATTAGGGAAAATGGGAACCCTCGTCATTCCTTTGTGATATTCTTACCATGGATTTGTCTGCCTAATCCTAATGGGAAAGGAAGTGTATTTCTGGCAAAGTAACTGGTTAAATCTAAAACCTGGGAGAAGATGAAAATAGCCAAAAGTACTGTGAACAACTACTTTTATTTTCAAAATGGCCTGATGTATTTCAAGGCTTTTAAAAATGATGATGATGATGATGATGATGATGATGATGATGATGATGATGATGGCTGCACTTTTCTTTTTCTTCTTTCTTTTCTTCTTTGAAGGGGGGACCTGTTAAGCTCAAAACACACTGGGTCATTTAAAAAATAAAACTAGTTTTCTGCAGCACCTTTGAATATTTTTTTTCTTTTGGAACAGTTCAGCTCTATTTTCTGGAATAAATTTAGAACTTCCAGCAGATGGCAGTAACAATTCAGCCTTGCAAACGTAACTAATGCTGCAGTTCTAGGCACATTTCCTGGGAGTAAGTCCCATTAAACAAGGTGGAACTAACTTCAGAGTAAGCCATACATAGGACTTCATTGCAAGGCTGATTCTTCACGCTTAGGAGTACGCTTTATTCAAGTATTACTATTTTTTGTTTGTGGGAGGGCAAGGAAGTATCATCAGGATCTAATTCAAAATGGCAGTCCAGGCAATGCACATAAATCCCCTTGGATATTCACTGGGTTTAATCCCATTTTGTCCTTGCACTGAAGCACTACATGTACCAGGAAGATAGACTGTGAAATCCTTTAACTGAAATTTGAATGGGTGGATTGATCATGGGCTCCGGTGGAGGAAAACCAGGACCAGCCCTACCATTAGGCAGAGTGAGGCAACTGCTTCAGGCAGCAGATGCTGGGGGGGGCAGTGGCAGCAGCCCCTGGCTGCTCCCCTTTGCCACACAGCCTATTCTGGGGGGCCTAAACTAGCCGGTTGCCTCAGGTGCGATGGAGGATGCTATCCCATTACCAGTATTAAAATAAGGTTCTACTGCCAATCCAGTTGGCTTCTGTACATGGCACGGGGAGGGGACACCATGTTGTTCTTCACCTCAGGCAACAAAATGCCTTGGGCTGGCTCTGAGGAAACGGTGGTGGACACCAAGTGTGCTTCCAAAGGGATGACTCCTAGCACTCCCAATCAAAGAGCACTGTGCAGCTAACTATCCCATCTTTTCCTCCTCAATGGATTTTTCTTCTTTTTCTGATGCAGGCCGATTGCACAATAAAAGCTTCATCTGGAAGCACTCCCAACTAGCTAGTTGAAACAGGCGGTGTGCTTCCTAACTTGTGCTGACTACCACAAAGGAGTCTGTAGCTAACTGAGACCACCCCAAGAGTCTTTACGGTGCCATGTGCCAAAATGGGGTGGGGGTGGGGAGCATGCACGAGCTGCAACGGGCTCACTACCCCTCTGGAATTGGTCGCCAGCCCTGCTTTCTGAAACATGGTGAAGTGACCGATGGAAAGGCTGTAAGCTCGCCGTCCCCATCCTGGCACGCTCCAGATGTGTTCGACTGCAGGCCCCATCATCCCCAGCCAGCATGGCCAGGGCTGGGTGGGGATGGTGGGAGTTGTAATCCAGCACACTTAGAAGGTGCTGGGGTTGGAGGAAGGCTTATCTAAGCTCTGGAAGAGACCTCTCATTCAAATGTTAACTAGGCGATGGGTACCAGGAGTGTGAAGGTGCTCTAGCAAAGTCCCAGCTCACGCTTGTCCTGCTGTTGCAAAACTAGCCCGCGGGTAGGTGGAACAAATGGAAGACAGCTGAAGTGCCACATTGTACTGGAGACACTAGCACCGTCCTGCTTCTCCTTTGCTTGTCCTGCCCTCTTGTGAGGAGGAGGGGGGTGAGCTATCTTACAGAGGAGTCAGGATATGAGGGGTTTCCTCCCCTTCCTGTCTGTGGTGTGAACTCTACACTGACATCTGTCCTGGCACCTAGTTCTGTCTCTGCTCACGTAGTCCTCTTGTTTATAAATAGGCTCTGCATTTCCAGACTGAAAAGTTGCTTTTGATTTTGAATGTTTTGCATTAACATTTTTCACTAAGAACTTGTTGCACGCAAAAGATCTGTTTTCCTCTCGATGTGCCAGTCCTTTAACTCCTGCCATTCTGTTTTGTCGCTCGACGAATGTATCCAGATGTTTCAAAGGCATTTTTTGCTATGAAATTCCTGCGGTTTAAATATTGGACTCTGAACATTAAACAGGCCTGTGGCTCACGCTGGCTCAGCTTTGAGCATGGAAAGCTAAGCAGGGTCAGGCCTGGTTATTACTTGGATGGGAGACCCCTCCTCTAGTTTCCTGCATTGAGCAGGGGGTTGGACTCGATGGCCTTGTAGGCCCCTTCCAACTCTATGATCTATGAATCTATGAAAATGGGTGAATTTAAGTATCTAAGGGTACAATCTGAAGGCATGCTGGGAGTTGTAGGCCTTTTTTCTGTCTAAACATGCATCGGATTGTGCCTTAAGAACTCTTAGCTGGAGAGCTGGTGTTTCAGGAAGTCTTACCCAGTGTGGGAATGAAGAATAGTAGCTCAAGCCAACCACCAACTTGTTCATAAATCTATTTAAGAGCTTCCCTGACTGAAGCGGGTCATTCACAGCACACCTCCACTACACCTGCTCCTTGTATCTCATTCTCTTCCCTTTCTCCCCCCCCCCCGCCCGGAAATAAGCCCTTTAAAATAATAATTATTATTACCATACTGTGATTCTCAAGCTGCTATCCACGTTTTATGTGGGTTGAGGCAAGTCGCTGCGATGATTCTGGTAAGCAGAGAGAACAGTTTGCTTTGCACAAGCTCATTATGCTCTGAGGATGAATTCACAACGCCGCACAATCTGCTAAAAGGACTGCCACATGGCGACCTGCTGCTTCATCAGGTCTTGGAACCAGCAGGCGAGACGACTTTTTTCTCAAGAGGCCTATGGAGCTGGCTTCAGCCACAAAGCCACAAAAGCCACAGACAAGTGCATGGGTTCAAGCGGCCTTTCCCAGCCATGGGTCCCCAGATGCTTTTGGATGACAACTTCCATCATCCCTGACCATTGGCCATGCTGGCTGGGGGATGATGGGAGTTGTAGACCAACAACTTCTGGGGACCCACAGAATATTATATTGTGACCAGGCAGTGCCCTCGCGGTTTGTGGGCACACTAAGACAATAATGCAACTAGATTGTCCATGGAGCTCTTCCCTTTCCTCAAGCTCCCATCTTTTATACTTGTTTGAAAATCTGTCCAGCCTCTGATTTGGGGCATCTAATGACCTTTACCATATTTTTGCAAGCTATTCTCTGCAACTTTGAGGGGATGGAAATATATTTTGTTGGCACTGGAATTACCTTTCTTCCTCTCTGGTTGAGCCCCTGCAATTGCATATGACCGAGGCTACCCTAGAGAGGGCTCTGTGTGCGTGCCTGAGTGTGAGGCAACAAACCTCATGTGCTTTTCTGCATGCATAATCACAAGCACAATCACAAAACATTGTACAACATGAGGTTTATACAGGAGCAGTTTGTACAAGTGGAGCAGGTTGGTGGGTGTTAATTTTCCCTGTACAAGGCTCATGCGAGGGAAACGGCTGCAGCTCATGCCAAAGCCTCTTTCTGTATGACGAACAGGTTTTTCAAGATTATGAACAAGATTGCTTCATAAATCAAAAATGTGTTGACAACCCATCCCTGCAGTTTGGCGGCAGCAGCCTGTTTCCTTAGGTCAGCGGTGCAGAGCCTCAAGCCCAGGGACCAAATCTGGCCCAGAAGACCATGCCCCTTTCCCTGGCCCCACCCTACTTCCCCAGGCCATTCATAATTTGGTGGTTTCCTGGCTTTTGTGACATCTTCTCCCCATTCTAAAATGGCCCTCCTAAAGCTTAGGCAGTGACAGCAAGAGCTTTAATTAAAACATGCTGGTATATTTGGCCCCGCCCTTTTGCCTTTGGCCCCGCCCTCCACAGGAACGCAGCCCCCGAGAGCTTCTCTGAAATGGAATTTGACCCTCGGGCTGAAAGGGGTCCAGGACCCCTGCCTTAGGGTAAACCCTCTGAAGACCTTCAATGTTGGGTTCTTGCTACCCCAATGCCATGAGAACCACAGCCGTGCTACTCCTTTGCACGCTGCTGGGTGGAGGTCAGACATCAGGAGCAGGTTGGGAGAACTCTGTAACAGCTCCTTCCTAGGCACGCGTTAACCTAGTTTTCCGAGGGTTAATGCTAGTGTGGGAAGGAGCTGTGCCTGGGCTTCTCCAGGATGTGCTGCACCAGCTTCGTGAGAAGGAACGGTGCTGCCGCAGCTCCCCTCCGCTGGAGAGAAGAGCAAGAACCCAGCCCAAAAAAGGCCAGATGCATTTGTGCTGAAGCTGCGTAGGCTCCCCTTTTTTAAAGACTAACAGCACTAAACACTAAAAAAAATAAGAAACAGCTCTTGTAAACAGTATGGTTAATAGTCCACATCACCCCAACCAGCATCTCTGTTTAAGAGGTTAAAAATAGCACCTATCGCAGAGTCAGATAGCTGAGTGGATGAGTCCGACTTCCCATGGAAATCAGCGGGATTTACGAGCATTCAGTTATGTTTAAGATAGTTGTAGGATGAGGCTCTTGCTCTGAGTGGACTTTTAAACAATGGAACTGGTGCATCATGCAAACCTCTCCTTTCTGCCAAGCAGCCGCAATGTTGAAAATAAAATGTCTGACTACCTATATACTCGGTAGTGGGACAGGTAATGAAGCTGTAATGCGATTATGTAAGTTGTGGGTACCTGTATTCTACTTCCTCCAGTCAGATGATGATGATGATGATGATGATGATTTTATCATCATCATCATCATCATCATCATCATCATCATCATCATCATCGCTTGAGAAGAGAAGAGCACTGCTGGATCAAGCCGGAGGTCCATCTAGTGCAGTGTCCCATTTTCCAGTGTGACCAACCAGATGTTTCCGGGAAGACTGCAAGCGGGACATGAAGGCGGCATATAGCCATCATGACTAGTAGCCATTGATCAACTGAGCATCCATGGAGCTCCTTTCCAGCACTGCTGAACAACTGCAACTTGTCCCTAGCCACTTGACATGAAGGAGTAGCAGGACCTCCTTCCAGGATGAATAGCAGGGAAGAGACTCTGCATCTCTTAGAAATTAAACATGGCTCCACCTCTGCATACACCATTTTAAAAGAAAAGAGAACTTAAAAAAAGAAAGAAAAGAAAAGCTAATGGCTTCTGACTCCATTATCACTCAACCTGACTACAGCCGCTCACTTTCACAATTATTAAGAACTTCAAAAAATTGTAGCAGGTCTGTTATAGGCTGTGGTTTATTAATTTATTTATTTTCTCTTGTCTTTTTAAATGTATCTGTGTTTTGTTTGTAGAGCCCTTCTGCTACCTTTACTCAGTCGGGAGAATGCTAATGCGGCTCACTGCCTGAATAAAGGTCTGGCACACTAATCCAGTAGTGAACAGGCTGCTCAAGACATTTTTTTTTGCCTGCGATGAGGGACAAGTTGGTGTTCCCCCACTCCACCCACAGTCGTCTACCAGGCTGTTAGTGGAATCTTAGTTCCACGCTAGCAATTGGATAGCATCCTCCACACCACACCAGAAGGTTGCAGGATAGCCTACACGTGGCAGGGCAGGGCTGACTCTCCTGTGAAGTGGGGTGAATCCTCCACCTCAGGCAGCAGATTGGGAGGGGAGGGGACTCCTGCCCCCACCCACTGGGAGGACCCCCATGGCCGCCACCTGACCTGCCCCCGCCTCACCTGCTGCAGCAAATGCTGCAGTGTAAAAGCAACCCACAAGGCTCCCCGGTGCAGCTGCCTGCCCCATCTCTTACTGACCTCAGAGTGAGAGATCAGGCGGGCAGCTCTCCTGAGCAGCTGCTGCACAGGGGGTCTCCAGGGCCACCTCACCCACATCGCCTGGCTCTGAGGAAGGACCCCAATTCAGAGCCAGGCAAGGTATTTGGGCCTGGTTTGGCTCTCTGGAGAGCAGTATCAGCCACCCTCCAGAAAGCCCACTCACTCCATCAATGTCTCAGTCCCAGGGAGTCCTCAGAGTGAGAGATCAGGGTGTGGGGCATGATGGTGGCAATGGGGGGGGAGTGACGGTGCGCATCCTCTCACCTCAGGTGGCGGGACATCCTGCAGCACCACTGGTGCAGGGCAGGCAACATGGCAGACACAGCTCTGTCTCAACAGCATCCTCCACTAGAGGTGGCCGTCCCACCTATGGTGCAGATGGCCGGCCCTGGACCACAGAGTTAGCCGTCTGTTTCAGTGTAGATTACAAACTGACAGATTTCCCTGGAAGTGAAACACCACATCTGTGCACTGCGACTAGTTGCTAGTGGGTATGTCATAAGCCCTCATGGTATTTAACCTAGAGATTGATCCTGGTAACAGAAATGTTGCATTTTTGTAACGTGGGGGCCGCATTCTCACTGAGGCTGGGCTGTGCCACAGCAGGTGTTGTAGGATATGTCTTCCATGGCCATCCTTTGACAAAGTGAGTTGAAGGAGCCCTGCGTGAATAAAGACTCTGGAAAATATTCCTTATTAGAAAAAGCTTCTGGTGTATCTGCCTCTGGCCCAGCTTCCTTCCTGTCTTGATAGATCAGGCTGACTTTCCTCCAAAGACTGCACCCAACTTACTCAAGTCAGTGTGCTACGACTGAAGATTGTGAAATGTTTCCCAGGTACCATGAAATACTGCTTTGTCACTTCCTTATCTGTCTTGTATTCCCCGATGAAGTGGAAGATATGAAGCCCTCAGAAGCAGTGATAAAAGCTCTTGCAACATCCTATGAAGTGAGTGAAATGCTGCACTGTTGAGATGGGCACACAGTTAAAGCGATTTAGTTTTGCTCCTTCTCATAGTAGGGGGAGAAAGAAAATACTTATTAGACTTTGGCTTTGTCATACAGTCAGGGATGGATCAAGTCCATGATGGGCCCTGGGATTAGCCGTCTGTAGTGGGGGGCCCTACTCTGCCCCCAATACTGAACTCACACACGACATTTGTGCAGAGAGAGAGAGAGTCAACAATGTACAACAATAAAGCCACAACTTTTTCACTACATATTTTAATGGAATTGTCTTCCATGCTTTCCTGGAAGCAAAAGACGAATATTTCGTCCATGATAGAGAACTCAAAGACAACAGGCCTGTGGCTCACGCTGGCTCAGCTTGTCTGAATGTGGAAAGCTAAGCAGGGTCAGGCCTGATTATTACTTGGATGGGAGACCCCCTCTTCTAGTTTCCTGCATTGAGCAGGGGGTTGGGGACTCGATGTCCTCTAGGCCACTTCCAACTCTATGAAATCTATGAAACACAAGCTTCCGCTTTTACAGCATATAGCACACAGATACAGAAAACATAAATGCCCATTGACACACTCTCTCATACACACACTTTCACTCACTCAAGAAAGAGACGTAGACTCACTCACTCACTCTGGGTGGGTTCACATGACATGCTAAGCCACCCTGTGAATAAGCTACACACAGTGGGTTGTTTGTGGAACAATCCACGATGCACCCGACAGACTATTGGTCTTACCATGACTTGTTCTTCCCCTTGGTCCTCAGGCCCAGTGTCCTTTGCTGCAGAATCTGTCTTGTCTTCCCATCCCCGCTCCAATCGCTACCCATTTTTGTTCTCCACAGTTTGCTTTTTCAGAGCCTCAAAAATGTGCAGCTGGGGTTGTATTTTTTTTAATTGTCCCCACAAAATTGCACAATTGTGTTCGTAATTTTGGGGGGGGCAGTCTTTCGTAAGTGCCCTCTTACAGCTGTCCGATATGTGTTGTCTTGCCTGGTCAATTTCTCATATGTTTCAGCTGTCATAGGGAGTGGCAAAGTGGAGTACGTAATGTACATGGAAATTGAAAACACAGTTGCCAGGAACCAACTGCCAAGCTGTCAATTGAAAAGCACCGAAAAGAAGGTGCATCAAAAGGAGGGGGGACAACAATATCTCCCACTTAGCAATATAATCGTCTTGATTTTAAGATCAACACTTCTCAGTGTCCTCCACCATTTTAGCATTTCCCAGAGTCTCCATCTAGTCCAGAAATACAGGTGTCTTGCCCAAGGGCCCTCCAAAACCTGGAATCAGCACTGTCCCCACCAACCCTTGATGATGGAACTGTTTTCTAGAGATGGTGGAACTGGTGAGGAGGAGATTGGTATAGGCCCCAAACTGGCATATGTTGCATCCAACCCACAAGCTTCCACCTCCTTTAAGATTGGAGTATTACCTTACTAATATTCTGAGCCACTGAATACTAGTAAGATGACTTACACTCTTGCAGATTTTTCACACTATAGTTATAGACCTTGCCATTGTCTCAAAGTCAGAAATTCAGTCTTGAACATATTTATCTTTCTTCCCAAACCCTCCTCTCCTCATGCATTCCCCATATCCATTGACACGGGAATACACATGCCACCTTGACTTTATCATTTGCTCCTTTCTCTACTTTGCTTTCCATACTCAATCTGTCACCAAATCATATCACTTCTCCCTTTACAACAGTGGTGGACAACTTTGGGTGTTCCTGGGGCCATTTCTGTACCCTGCCCACCCGCCCCGCCCCGCCCCGCCACAGGTCACAGTCTCCTGAAAAATGAAATGCAAGCAAAAAGGGTGGGAAAGGCAACTGAAGCACTACCGAGCACCAGAAAGGTCAAATCTAGCTTTGTGAACTAAATTCGAGCCTGTTAGGGCTCTGTAGCAACTACACAGCCCTAAAAGGGCCAAATCTAGCTTGCAATAAGCTAAATTTGACCTTTTTGGAACTCCGTCATGCTCCAGACATATTTTTTTTCCATTATTATTATTTTTTAATTCAGGGTGTGGGGACAGTGGGGGCCACATATGGCCTGTGGACCACATGTTGCCCACCCCTGCTTTAAACATTGTTAAATATGAGCCTTCCTCACTCTCTCCTCAGCAAGACCTTTGGACCACGCCCTGACCATCTCTTGTTTTGGACTACAGCTCCCATAATCCATGACCATTGACCATGGCTGGCTGGGGCCAATGGGAGTTGTAGTCCAAAACTTTTAGGAGGCACTAGGGTGTCTTCCCCTGGCCTACTACAAGTCAGCCTATACATTTAAGCACATACAAGTGAAACAACCACATGTTGCTCCTCCGTTCACCCGAGCTACCTCCACTTCCCTCTGCTTCCTCTGTTGTTTTCCCTGTGGCAAATTTTAGATTGGAAGCTTCCCATGGCAGGGACCTGTCCTTTTGTGTTCTGTAAAGTACCATGCACACTGATGGTGCTAAGTAGTTAATACAACATCATTATTATTATTATTATTATTATTATTATTATTATTATCATCATCATCATCATCATCATCATCATCATCATCAAATAAAAGGACTCTTGAATTATGTTCCTTTTATTTTATTTACTTTATGAATTTCTACCCCACCTTTAAAACAAATTCCCAGATAATCATCTAGTTCAGGTGGGAAAAAATCCAGTTAGCCTTTACTCTGAGGCCATCCCACTGGTTCTCACGTAAGACACAATGCGCACTTTGAAAGGAAAGCTATATTTTCAGGTGCCTGTGATTTTGTCTACCTTGCCCCTAATCATTCTGTGGTACACTGCAGAACTGCAGCAGGCTCTATTCAGGCTTCTACTATTTGGAATATGAGGAATGACAGGCTTGGCTCAAAAGAGCAGTTTTGGTTGACAAAAGGCAGTACTACATACATGGGAAGATTAAACTGAACCAGCCCTAGATATGTAGATATTAGGAGTTAGTGAATCTAGCCGTCAGTGAAGAAACAGAGGGGTGGGGAAGAAATTCTAATGTGACCTTACCTAAGTTTGCACTTTTGAACCACAACTCAGTTCTCCTTCAAATTCTCTGAATTTTGCAATGAACATGAGAAGAGTCCTGCTGGAGCAGACCGAGGGCCCATCTGCCCCAAGATTCTGCTCACACAGCAGCCAACCAGCTGCCTGAGGGAAATGGAGTTCTCCAATAAAAAAATGGGTACGTTACGTTAGGGGAAATTGCATAATATTCGAAAAATTGCTTGCAGTAAATATATTAGGCAAAAATGCATACAAAATGCATGTATTAGAAGAAATGTGCAGCAAAAATACTTATGAACTTCATGCAACAAAATTTTTTAAAGTCTCAAACTTCCTGACAATCTCAACTTAAGTTTGGAGAACTTCTCCAAGTTCAAGATGAACCAAATTCAAGACTGGAAAAATTAAGAAATGGAGAGAAACCAAAATGGACAGATTAGTCCAACACTAAAAAAAATCAAAGTATAGAAGAGAGAAATGAAAACAACAACATGGGGGCATTTTTGCACGTAAATGCAATGTAAATAGAAGGCTGTATTGAGGATTGTCCGATATGTTTTTTATTTCCCCTTCCCATTTCTTTTCCTCTCTCCCTGCCCCCCAACCCTCTTTCAGACTTTTCTGGTTATTCTGATTCTCTCTTTAATATGTTTGGAGGTATGAATAGTAGCTGAATGTGTAAAAAGCTTCCTTTTTAGAAAATGGATGTATTTATTTATTTATTTACTGGGAAGAACTTTTACAGAAGATTTGAAATTGCAAGGACTGTGTTGAAAGAAAGGTGGCACTGAAGAATTAAATGGGGATTTTTAAAAACTTTTTTAAAATAATGACACGTAAATTAATGATCATCATAAAAATCTTCTGTGCAGCCCCCAAAGCATTAAGGTTTTTGCTTACAGTGGACTAAGCACTCAGTTCTCCAACCCACACATGTACCAATACTTGAGGCTTTAGTACTGGAGCTGTAAGAAATCCTTAGCCCATTTGAAATATTCCACCCAGTGTGTCCGTGACGCACACTCGCTAAAGCCACTGGGCTATGATAGGATGCTGGACCTGGATTGGCAGGCGAAGGGGGAGGGGGAAGGATTTCCTTTCAAACCCTGCTGGTAACAGCTGATTGCTGCTGCTTAAATAACCGTCAGCCCCTTTTTTCTTTCTCTACCTAAATATGCACTTTGCAAAAGGTCAACTACAAGGATTAAAATGTAAAGTGAATTAAGCATAGGAATATGTGCTGACTTTCCCTGCTGTAACCAGGCAGGGAAAGGCTTTCAGACAGAAACAAGTTTATAATTAACCTTTATAAGCGTTCTCTAGTACCTCCTCTAATGAGGTCATCTTCTGGTTTGTGGAAGCCACCTCAAAATCCTTCAGCCTCTGAAACTTGCTGATATAACCTCATCAGAAGCTTCCAGTTTCCGCTGGAAAATTAAGGTGCCTCTATGACATTTGAAAGGAGAGATGAAACCTGGCACCCTTTGATACTCCAGGCAGAAGTGTCTCCATATACAAGTTGGCGGTTGCCACCATTTCTGACGTGATATTCTGGCGTTGCAGTGCTGTTACAGAAGACTGGCCACAGCCTCCTAAGAAAGAAACATAATGGAAAGGTCCTTTCCCAGCTATCCTTGTTCTCCATTGGTGTCCCTTATGCCTGAACCCAGCTTGGAAAAAGCTGTGGATGCAGCTGAAGGGCTGCCTTCACTTCACTCCACCACACATCAAAATCCAGGTATGCTGGACTCTTCAGCCGCCATGGAGAGAATGGAATAGAGTTGCTTTAAATTGGGGCAGCCCACGAGCTCGATCCAGCCCCCAGGAAGCTTCCATCTGACACACACACCCCGATCATAGTTTCAGAACTAGGATAGCCATTTAATGAATCACCAAAAAGGAAGAAATGCATCACCAAAAAAAGAGGACACTGATTTGTATAAAATGTGCAAATGCTAATTTATATGTATAGGTGCAAACTTAGGAAGTATTATAATTAAATAGAAATACAGTACATCTCACCATAGTGTGGAAGAAGACTGTGGCCAGGTGACCTGTGTGCCTTGCTCAGTCTGCTGTCCAGATGGTTTTTTATCTTTATACCAGATGGAGATTGGACAGCCCTTCAAATAGAGGATGCTTTCAACACAGAGGACAGTCCTCTGTATAAGAAGGCACACAGCCACCCTATCTGAACCCAAAGGCCTCTTGAGGCGCAATCCTATGCATCCTTAGACAGAAAAAAGGTCTACAATGCCCAGCATTGCTGGCTGGGGAAAGCTGCGAGTTGTAGGACTATTTTCTGTCTAAACATCATTGGATTGCACCCTCAGTAACTTTGATATCCTCCAAAGGCAGCACTACGGCAACGTATACAGCAGCTTTGGCTTTAACAGAGTCCTTCCATCATCATGCACCTTTGGACACGTGGGGTTGGATCCAGATTTAGTCAGAAGTAGAGCAGACCTATTGGAACCAAGTATGTCTACATCTGGATCCCACCCATCATATGCAAAGGGCTCTTTAGTCACTTCCTCTTCAGGACCACCAACCAACAGAGGCTCTGCTGGAGAGCCTATGAGAAGTAATGGGGCAGCCATGTTTCATGTCCATGTGCACAAGTGATGGGACAGAGCACTGGCCCCTCCCCAAGTTTACCTGCCTAACCTCCAGCATTGCAAGCACTTTTGTGCCATCCCAGTTCCAACGCTGGAAGGGAGCCGAGCCAGGCTGGGAGAAAAAATGCTTGAAGCGACGGAGAACAGCAAGATGAGGAGGGGGTGAGGGAGAGGTATGGCTCCCCTGGCCTGTGGCTCCCATCACCCCACCCCCATTATATATATATATATATATCTGAATAGGATAGATATGCAAATTAAACAAATGCGTGGTCACTTCAAGTTTGTCCCTGAATCCCCTCCCATAAGCAGTGAGTACATTTGCCCTGGAAGCAACACACTGCAAATATGGGGCACTAAACGCGCAATCCTATGCAAGTTTAGACAGAAAAGGGGCCTGCAACTCCCAGCATTCCCCAGCCAGCCATGCTGGCTGGGGAATGCTGGGAGTTGTAGGACTTTTTTCTGTCTAAACATGCGTATGATTGTGCCCTAAATGATTGTACTGATACATAAAGCCATTCTGAACCTGCATGGCACAAGTGGCTCAGATTCTCTGAGAGCCCCCCATCAAGGATCTTCCAAAAATGGCACATGCTGGGATGTCACAAGAAAAGCCAGTCAGTTTCTGATCTTCAGAATGTTTGGGTAGCACGGGGGGGGGGGTATTCTATCGAGAATCCCAGTCAGGAAGTTGTGAATAATTGCTTGGAGAATCTGCAGTTCCACTTTTAAATGGCCTTCCCGGTAAAACTATACAGAGTGTATTCTTGCCTGGTTGCATTTTCTGGCACCAGTGAATTTTCTTATCCTCTTCCTGGAGGTGGGGGCATAAAACTATTTACCTTATTGTGTTGATAAACACTGACGCTGAGTGGGTTGGCAGCACCAGTACAATGTGAATTCTCATTTTCATTGTTAAGCTAATTACAGACAAGTTCTTTCTCTCTTTTTTCTTCAAAGCCATGATCACTTGGAAGACAATTATCCCAAGTATTAATTTTGACCAAATTATCTAACAATAGGAATAGAAAGGACATCGTTATAAAAGGCTGAGGAAAGGGTGTGCATAAAAGGTTGTTGGGGTTTCTCAGTTCTTTTGCCAATTCGTTCAGTGTGGGAATTTCGGCAGGAATCTCGTATTCAAAGCCTCCATTAACTGACCTGAATAACAGGTGAGAACCTCCTTAACTGCCTCCTGAAGCTGGAGAAAATGGCATGGAGTTCATAGGTGTTTAATGCCCTATTTCTCCTATGCGTTGAGCACTTCTGTTGTTGGTCATGCCTTACTGGCAAAAGAAAGAAGCCTTCCATAATATTATTACCACCTTTATATCCTGCCTTTTTCCTCTTTCAAGGAACTCAAGGCAGCTTACATAGTCCTCCTCTCCATTTTATCCTCACAACAACCCTGTGAGGTAGGTTAGGCTGAGAGTCAGTGACTGGCCCAATGTCACCCAGTGAGCTTCATGGCTAAGTGGGGACTAGAACCCAGATCTCCCGTGTCCCAGTCCAACATTCTAACCATGACTACACCACACTGGCTCTCAATGTTAGCAGCTCGCCCTTCTCTTCAAGCAGCCTCCTGAATGTGACAATCACAAAGCTTATGCAGGGCTGTTGTTGCTTTTGACAAATAGCCAGCATCCCCCCCCCCCAAATAAGGACGTACGTGTGTGTGTGTGTGTGTGTGTGTGTGTGTGTGTGATTATGGACTTTAACCCTTTCCCCTTATGCCTGTAATCTGCATTGCAAAAGAGGCTCCATTAATTTTCTTGAGGCTTAACCCTTTACTTCTTTCCCCACTTCCAATGTGCAAGTGTTCCCAACATCTCTTTTTAAATTCCTTTAAAATGTTCATGCTGCCCCATGACCATATTTTGTACATGATAAACATAAACAGTGGCTCAGTTTGTTTTGCCTCTAACCTGTCTTCCAAATTTTTGTCATACACTCTGAACAGCTTCTAAAAACGATGCACCAAATGCAGACAGTCCTTTGCAAAGAGGGATGTTGAAGAGGAGGAGGGACTCTGTGAGAATGCGAAAATGGATTTCACACATGGCACTTTTGAGTCTTTGTCCTGCCACTGGGGTGCAGAAATGCAGTGCTTGGGTCGGAGTTTTTTAATTTGATGAATGGCCATGAAGGAATGTGGATTTGCAGTTGCATTCAAACCTTGCTGCCTTTTTTGTCTCACTTATGGACAAATGTGTTCCATCAGAAGCACATGTGTCATCCACTGCAACAACACGGTCCCTTACACTTTAGGACCAGGCACATAAACCCTTCTCAAGCTAAGCATCAACACTTAAAAACCTGAGGGGAGGGTCAAATGAAACCTTTCCCCCACCAATGAGGGAAAAGATTAATACTAGTTATTAAGGATCTATTTTTAAATTTATGATACTGAGGGTACAAAGGTGTGAGTGTAGATTTGAAAGTAATGCAGGTTAATAACACCAAGCTGACACGTAGGATTTGGGTAGCAAACAAAATATAAATAAGTTTATATTAATTCTCAAAATCTTAGTTCCAGAAAATAACTTAAAACCTGCCTGCCCCAAACACTTTATAATTAACCTAAGTCCCTACAATTCTAAATACTTTCACTCCTCATACAATCACTGATTCCTCTTAAAACTCCTGACAAGACACGAATAATCCAACTAACCTAGTAACTCCCAACTCTCCCCACACTCCAAACACTCTCCCATAACACACTAACCCAACTAACTCTCTGACATCACTCAAACACTCCTTATATACTCCTCCCCCCACCCTTTCTAAGACATCACAAACCACACCCACTCAGTTCAACATTCTATACTCACTAAATATACTAAAGCAGACATATACCAGGGAACTGAATTGTGGGGTTACGCCACATCCACCCACCCACCATTTCCCCCCATAGGATTGCATACATTTCTGAATTGCTCTTTTCCATATTTTAACCTCTCCTTCCCTGGACGGAAGTTAGGGAAAGCCTCATCAGTTTCATTGCCACTGGGAACGTTTACCAGTCCACCCCATTTTCCTTGCTGCTGAGAAAGGGAGGAGTTTCCCTCCCCACTTTATTTATTCTGTTTTAAATATTTGATACCTTGCCCGTCAGTCCTTAAAAGGACTCTCAGCATGGCTTCCAACAAAAGCACAAGCAATAAAAACAGTAAAATAATAACAACAGAGTAATGCAATATAGCAACAGCATGCCAGCATAAGACATTTAGAACAGATCTAAAAGTCCTGGGAATTATTATTATTATTATTATTATTATTATTATTATTATTATTATTATTATTATTTAGGTTCTTCACCGGGCACTGAACCTTATGGCAAACCCAATGCCAGATGAGCCTCCTTTGGGAGAGGCTTCCAAAGCCAGAGTGGCACAATGAAAAAGGCCCTGTCTGCTCCAGTCACCACCCACCTTGCCCAGTAGCAGTGAGACCTGGAGAAGGGCCTCTGAGGAAGATCTTAATAGGTTCATGTGGGAAGAGGTGGGCAATAAGGTACCGAGCTCCTTTAGGGCTTGTATGCACCCTAGGCAAGATCAGATATTTAGTGCCCCCCCTTCCCACTTGAGCCCTCCCTCCCTCCAGCCCTATGCCCATTATGCATGATCCGCATTCACACACACACACACACACACACACACCCTTCCTCTCCAGTCCTAAACATGTTGTTTCCAGCTCCATCGAGATCAAGGGGGTTTACTTCCATGTAAGTTCTTTCCATGGGCTTCATTCAGCTGGAGGACGTCAGATTGGAGAAGGCGGCACTGCACGGATCTTCGCCTTCACGGTGTCCCTTCCCTTCTTTTTCTGAGTGCTCTTTCTCCTCCCCACACACCACCAAGCCAGGCTTAGCAGGCTATCTGCTCTGCCCCAAGCCCCCACCGCCCCAATCCATCCCCCCTCCCCATCGGGCCTGAGTGAATCTCTGAGAGGATCCTGCAATAGCAGCCACTGAAATCTTTGGGCCCCACTGGACGGCATGGGTCAAGTCTCCCCTAACTATTATTCCAGAAGGGAAACTGGGGGGGGGGGGTCTCCCCTTACTCTCCCCCAAAAGTAACCTCTTGGTGCCTCCCTCCTTCTTCTCCTCTGCCCCAGCCATGCAACCCCCTCACCTCTTTGCCGCCTCCTCCTCCTCCTCCCCCCCTCGGGCCAGACTCCCCCTCCCTGCCAGGAAACTTCCCCAGCCCAATTTCCCTTCCGGGAACAGGAAAGCAGGACCATTCTGAGTGCCTCCCCCTCCCGGTTTCCCAGTTGTGGAAACTCCTGCCTCTGGGAAGCAGAGCTTAGTTACTTTAACCCTTGGAGCACTGAGGGGGAGAAGCTGGGCTGGAGGATCATGTAAGCCGCCTTGGGTTCCTTGCAAGAGGAAAAAAGGTGGGATATAATGTAATGCAGCAGCAGCAGCAGCAGCACTATTGTATGTTGTGCAGACTGTGCATCCTTGTGGGCTATGGATTATGTCCTTCTGGCATCGAGGGGGTCAGAGCTGGACTGGCTGGGGGATCAGGAGAACCAAGCTGTTCTCGGCGATGCCGGGAGGAGGCTGCGGTGCCAAAGCGAGAGGGGGCGGAGCCAAGGCGAGCCGCGTGGACGGCAGGCCCGGCAGGAAGAAGCGGCAGCCCCGAGCCCGCGAAGAAGCGAGGGGGAGCGCTTAGGGCGGACTGTATTTTTCCCCCAAGGCGTTTTGGCGCCCCCTTTAGCCCTGCGCCCTAGGCAGCGGCCTAGTTGGCCTAATGGTAGCACCGGCCCTGGCACCAGTGCTCATGCATACACAGCAATGCTGTAATTTAAAAACAAAAATAAAAAGCACTGACAAACTTTTTCTTCACCATGTCAGTTTCACTGGAGAGCAAGGGGTTGTAGTAGGGAAGGAAATGGTGGCAGAGGAGGCCAGAAGGACTCCGGTGGGTGTCTTCCAAGTCTAGTTAAGGGCACCGTCCAAGATAGGCAAGGAGAGAAGTGGAAGCGGTTTGGTGGCATTTCAAGTGGGGAAAGTGTAGCTTGCGAATGGCGGTCATGTGCACATGAAATGAAGTAGGGAAAGATTCCCAAGGGATCATTAAAGTGCCTTAAACTGCATGCATTTTCAATCTAACGATATGTAGGAGTCATTATACCGAACTAACAATTATTAGAAGACAGCAGGAGAGTGGCTGGCTTTTTCAAGAATATCTTTTCTAGCAAAATACGTGAAAATGAAAATTAATTTTTTTATTGTGAATTTCATTAAACCAAAAGAAAAACATAAAAAAAGAAATAAAATAAAATATTACCGTTTTCTTACATGAAATCTGAATAGATCAATACATATGAAAAGTATACCCCTATATATTTTATATAAAGCAAGATATACTACTATCCATAAGCATAGTTATGCATATGCTTCAACAAAGGCAGACCAGATATCCATGTATTTATCCATTCGTAGGTTATGCCTAAAGAACACCCATTCAAAAGTTGAAAGTGTCGTTAAGTCCTCAATCCATTGTGTTATCAGAGACAAGTCCTTGTTAAAAAGACATTGTGGCATCCAATATACACGAAACAGACGGTAAGTTTTTGCTGAAAAAGACCACCTTGCGTTTTAAAAAATTAGGTATTTAGCTTTCATGATAAAACAAAACAGAATAACAGTGAGCTTGTAGGTTCATACATGGATGGCTTCACATATTGCCCAGCATCAAACTATTACTGATATGAGCACCTACTATTAGTATTAACTATATATTGACTGCCTTTTTGCTTTCATGTGTACTTATAAAAAGAAGTGGTGGCCAATCCCAGCTTCCTGATGCATGTACACGTATAATACATATGTTTGCACACATGTACTTGCCACATGTATACTTTACCATTTGTATGTGTACATGGTGGGTGTACATGTACAATAGTTTTATAACTTCCAGAGGGTTGGCTGTGTTAGTCTGCAGAAACAAAAAAATAACAGGAAGTCCTGTAGCACCTTAAAGATGAACAAAGTTATTATGGCAGAGGTTTCATGGATCAGAGTCTACTTCATCAGATGCATTTAATATTCTCCTGTGTGGGCAGGTACACAAAGGCAGGTACACGTGTGCAAAAGGGGGGGGGGAGTAGTCTGTTATAATTCAATAGAAGTTTAATTGCATGCAAAATAAGCACAGTTACCATCGATGATAACACAGTCATCTTCGCATTGCTGAGCCAATTAATAGGTAATGTAAACACAAGTTCTCTGACCCAGCAAGGAAGATTACTGTGCGGCTGATGTGCATTTGCATCCCAATTCAGATGCACATTTGACTACTCATCCAGTCCTTGTCAAAGATGAAAGATGTGTTTAATATGAGTGGAATTTCACTGCAGTGGGACAGACTGGGGCTTAGCCAAAATAATGCAACAGAAACATGAGTCACCATTGAAACCTCAGAGATGAAGGTGGTTCATTACTATAATTGTTCAGATCCTCCTGCTTTTGCTGCCTATCTTACTCCAGGGATAATCCCTGTATAGCCTCATTGTTAGCTTTGTGTAGTCCACTCAGTTTTGTAAAACTGCTAGTTGTTGTTTTAAGTAGGTTTTCCACTCTATGATGGTAAAACAAGAACACAATAACCGTGTAAATGTAAGAGTGCTGGTTAACCCGTTAAGTGCCGAACTCACGCCAAAGACCTGGTTGTTGGTCTTTCACAGGGGACAATTCATGGATTCCCAAATTGATGCAAGTCAAAGCAGCAGCCACAGCCAGCAAGGAACTGCCATCTCCACTCACTGCTGCTTTTAGCAGCTGGGCTAGGCCTCATCCACACCCACAGAGGCCATTGGAACCAACAGCCCTGTGAGGAAGAGCAGCAGGCCCACCTGCTCTGGGGGACGAGGTGGAATCATCTGCCCTCACCCCCAAGCCTTAACTGCAGTGGTGGTCATTGTTGGAGTATACAACAAGAAGATGCCAACTCTGCTGGGAGGGTTTTTAAGTTGACTGCCCAGTAAAGGGTTAAGTAAAGGCTCGGTTGTTTGCCAAGCCGAATTCAAGGTGTTGGCATTGATCTTTAAAACCCTGTATGGCTCCGGTCCAGTATATCTCAAGGAGCGCCTCCAGCAACATCAAGTAGGCCACTCAACAAGATCTGCCACAGATGGCCTTCTCCCTGTCCCATCAGCCAGAGAAACCAGGCTGGTAGGGACTAGGAGGAGGGCCTTTTCTGTGGCAGCCCCCAATTTATGGAACTCTCTCCCCAGTGACCTCCGCCATGCCCCTTCCTTGGTTAGCTTCCGCCGGGCATTAAAAACGTGGCTTTTCAGGCGGGAATATGGGGTGGGTTAGGATTTTTAAGTTTTGTACTGTTTTTAATTGTGTTTTATACGGTGTGTGTGTGTGTGTGTGTGTGTTCCCCCCCCCCTTGTGCTTTATTGGACTGTACATTGCTCAGAGTGGCCGGATGTCTGGCCAGATGGGTGATTCATACATATAATAAATAAATAAATAAATAAATAAATAAATAGACTGTTGTAGTCTAGTTGAAGGCAAAGGGAGAAACGAAGCTTCTCTGTGTAGTCAGGGGGCAGGGTTCAGTGGACTGAACCACTTGATTGTAGCCGGGAGGGAATTCTGGAGGTTGCCTAGCAACAGGTTAGAATTCTGTTCTACCACTGCTCTGGCAGTTAGGCGGGTTTACAGTTAACAGACTTAACCGACCCTTGCTTGGTTTTAAGCAAAGGGACTTGACCTGTGTTTTCCTTACCTCTCAGTATGAGTAACATATAAGAAACTGCACTTACTAGAAATCTGTAACCATCAAGCTTATAGTACACTAGTAATCTTATGTTACTGTTATTTATTTTAAAAGCATCTACTTTAGAAACGTGTGTGTGTGTGTGTGTGTGTGTTAGGAGAACTCTGCTGCTGCTATTGTGCTCTGCCATCAGTCACGACAAGAAGCTAGCCGATTCCAGCAAAGCCCCAGAAGACTGAGGCCTCACCCTGTAAGACCGCCAACTTCAGGGTGAATTATAGCCATTCGAGGAAGGTCAGGTCACCAGGCTATTTTTTTGAGGCCAACAAGGCCCGTTTTTGAACTGTGGGAAGCCTGTTTCCATCCCAGCTAGACATTTTAAGAAATCCATTGCATTAGGAATAGTTTTCTTGTGTTCCTTTTCCCTTTTTGTGTCTCTGTAAATTGTCAATTTGAGGGTAGATAATGTCTTGATTAATCTGTAAACTCTCTGGAAGCCTTTCCAGCTGAAGAGCAGGGCGAGTGGCCAGGTGTCCTCCTTTACAGAGGACAGTTCTCTGTTTGAAGGGCTGCCAGAGGACTGTCCTCTATTTTGAATGTATCTTCTGTTTGTAGGGCTTTCTGGTCCAAGTCCAGTTTAAAGATAAAAAAACTGTCAGAAGGAAGAACGGGTGCTTTGAAGTTGCCCATCAACAGCACCAAGAGCAGCAGACGGAACAAGGCACACGTGTGACCAGGTTACAGCGGTGCTGTATTTCTACTTATATTATAATAATAATTTCAAAATTTGCATCTATACGTATAAATTAGCATATGCATACTTTATACAAATTGGAGTCCTCTTATTTGGTAATGCATTTCCTCTTTTTTGGCAATTCATAACTGGATACTCTAGGTATAAATGTTTTATATAATAACTTAAGTAATACATTTAACAGAGGCCAAGTTTGGGCCACCATCTCTAGGCTGTTGATAAGTTTAGAGAAAAATAATTCTAACCAATGTACAGTAGGGCCCGGGGAGACTGTGGTTCTAGGCTCAAGTTGTGAGTTGTTTCAAATTGGTGTTTCCCAAAGTTTTGATAGCCGAGGCATGCTTCTTTTAAGTTAAAAGGAAACACAAATGGATAGACTTTTGAAGCATGTAAGGCAGCAGTGGGGCACTTCAGGTCCACCAGCCAAATTCAGCTGCAGCCTGCAGAGGTTCCCAATCCATCCCATGGAGGAGGCTCTGCTGGCCCCTCCCCTCACAGGCCCCACCCCTCATTTGACAACATCCCTGCCCACTTTTACATTTCTCTGAGCAGAGAGAGGAACGGAGCTCTGTGCCTTTCTCTGCACAGAGAAAAGGACTCAGATGGCACCTAGAGGAATTCCTCCAAGTGCAGACTGAGTCCCTTCCTAAGCCACTCACTGCCCAGAGAAGGTATCCAACTTGGCCAGCACTTAGAGGAGCGGCTCCTCCAAGTGCCAGCCAAGTGCCTTTGTCCATGCAGAGCACCATGCCCCTCTCTGCACAAAGGAGAAATGGGCGGGGCCAGATGACATCATGGAATGGGCTTTGGGGAAGGGGCCCCACTACTTGATGTTCCATTGCAATGGTATGGGGGGGCAATTTGGCCCCTGGACCAAAAAGGATTCCCCACCCCTGCTGTAAGGGTCAAAGCTGCTCGCCCTCAGGGGTGCCCACTACCAATGTTTTTGGTGTGAGTGACTGCTCTGGGCACACCTCTTCTGAGAGCAGACATTTGTACTGTATTAGGAGAAGCAATTTGGAACTGCAGCAAAATGTTGCAGAGTTGGAGTCTGGGTTCCTGCCAGCCAGAGCAGGGAGTCACATAGACAGATTCTTCTGTGGGCAGGTACTTTGGGTTCACAGGAGTCTATCATGGTTTCATTGATTTCTCATGGCACTCTAGTAGGCCTACATGTTTTAAATGATGTGATCAACTTGCCACAGGGGTGTTCATCTCCAGGGTGAGTATAACTTCGAGACTAGCTCTACTAGGCTGTTCATCAGGGCCGGATTAAGGCCAGCTGATGCCCTAAGCACAGCCCAATGATGGTGCCCCCTCGGCCCTTCCATTGCTTAGCTGGCAAGACATTAAGACTCAATAAGTGCTGGAGGTGAAATAAGACATTAAAAACTCAGTTTCCTTCAAGGCCACCCCCCACGCCAGAACAAACAACTATATTGAATATAAACTGTTTTTTAATTATATGTATTTAACACTGAATAGCAGCAAACTATATAAGCCAATTACTTACTTATAACTAGGGCAAGAGAAAAAAATACAAATTTTCATCACTGTTTTATGCATTTTTAAATAAAACTGTTATAAGGGGAAAATGCAAATGCAAAAATTTGTGATATTCTGGTGCTCTGTGGTGCCCCCCTTCCCTTGGTGTCATAAGCATGTGCCTATATTGCGTAATGGTTAATCCAGGGCTGCTGTTCATCCAGGGGCTTCCACAAAGTAGAACACTGAGTAAGCTAATGTGGCATTGAACAGTGGCACCTAGTAGATCAACCTTCCCCAACCTGCTGCCCTCCAGGTGTTTTGAACTACAACTCCCAGCATTCCATGCTGGCTTGGACTGATGATGGAAGCTGAAGTCCAAAACACTTGGAGGAGACCGGCTTGGGGAAGGCTGTGGTAGGTCATTTGAATTCCCCACACAAATCCAACTATAGCAAATACCTTGGCTGGTGCTGCGCCTCTATTTTAATAACATGCCCGCTCTTTCTCTTTGCACCACACAAGTGGCTTTTTCTGCCGCTGAACATGTAATGACGCACAATGCCTTTACTTTACAGGCTGTGCCTATGAATAGCACCATATGCTTGCATTAGCTCACTGCCACTTCCTCATTATGCCACTTTTGCAAGAAAAAAATGACTGTGCATTGTTGGGATCTCGCCTGCTGCTCCTCGCTTTCAACCGAGCAGAGCTGTAATTGTCATTCTGTTCTGTTCTCAGAAGTGCACTGGGGGTCTACAGGAAATTACATTGCTAATTAAGCTACTTAAGAATGTACAAAAGCTACAGAGCGTAAACACTCGGCCTCTGTTAAAATTTGCTTGACACGCATTATCATTGCTGGCTTCAAGATGAGCGTGGTAGTGATTAAGAGGGTTTTAAACTCTTACCAAATGGAGGTGCCGAATGAGAACAAATGAAAGCCGGGCTGTGTGGCATGTATCTCTAAAACAACGCCAACACGATCGGAAAGCCACTGTCACCACAAACACCGCAAAGAAGGTGACAAATAGCGTGCGCTGCTGCTCTACAAGTGACACCGAGGGTGCTGCTTCCAGGCTAGGCTTTTATGGAGCAATCGCCCTGCCTCGAACATGGAATTTTAGGAAGAGTTCAGACAAGGACATCTCCCATTGGTAGCCCTCCTGTGTTTCTCCACCTTTTCTTCTGTCTTCTTTCTTAACACACAAAAATCCATTAAAGGTGCAATCCTATGCAAGTTTAGACAGGGGGGGGGAAGGCCTACAACTCCCAACATGCCCCAGTCAGCTATGCTGGCTGGGGCATGTTGGGAGTTGTAGGCCTTTTTTTTTTTTCTGTCTAAACTTGCATAGGATTGTGCCTTAAAGAGGTAAAGACAGAGTAGCTTCACAATGTCTTTGGACTGGCTGCCACTGAGAAGGCTCTCTCCATGTCCCCACCAAACACGCTTCCAATGGCAGTGACCCTGAGAGAAGGGCCTCCCCAGGAGAACTTGAAACTCAGGAAGGCTCGCATGAGAGATAAGGCAAGGCGGGCATATTTGAATTGTGCCCAAAACAAACCAGTAGCCAGTGAAGTTGTTGTAACAAGGGACTTATTGTTTTTCTTATCCCACTTGTCACTCACTGAGGGGAGGGTATCTTACTTTTCTCCAGTGGCAGCAGTTGATTTCAGTGGCCACCATCTTGTTTTCCCAGAATGTCCCAGAAAATGCATTTCTCTGAAACATTCATGTGTGTGGTGGTATGGCAGTTGCCAGTAGAGGCAGCCATTTTCCGTAATGCCCTGGCTGGAATGATGATGCAACATCTGGGAAATGGCATTCTGGGAAAATTAAACCGTGACCACAAAGAAGCGGCTATTAAAATCAGCTCTGCAGCGGCAGCTGCTGCCACCATGGCCACATACAATGACAAAAAAGACTAAGGAGAGGGGAGAAAGCCAACAAAAACAAATGTAACAAAAAATGAATACACTTTAAACAACTGAATAGCTAAAGAAATGAGGTTTTCATTAACAAAAACAAATGGAATAACACAGCAGACAAAAATTCTTGCATACCCCTGAAGTCTTGCCACGTAATGCAATCAAATTACCTAGTGCAGTGTGGCAAGACAGCACTGGTTGGTGGAAGACCGGGGTGGGGGTTGGTGGTTTTGCAAACATTCCCTAAAGAAGCAACTTTTGCAGGGAAGCTCAGAAAAAAACACGGAATGTGACGACTGCTGCTTTGGCAGTGGGTGAGTTGTGACACTTGCAACAACATCCTGTGTGTTGGCACTGTTGTCCCTGTATGTTTCGTGGATTGCCAAAATCTCACAGAAGTGTTTGCAGGACAAGTCTCTTGGCAGCTACTGCAGGGCGAATTGGGAGGTGTGGCTGATGTGATTAATTTGTTTACTACGTGCAACGCATTTGCTTTTATCCTTCACCTGAAGTCAATCATTTGCCATCGGAGACTACACTGTTTGCACACACTCACAGTCGCTTTGCAGCGGCTTGTGCCAAGTGGCTATGAAATAACCCTGAATCAAAATGACATTGTGTGCATTTCGTTTTATGCCGGTACAATTGTTTGAGCAAAGCACAAGATAAGAGCCAAACAAGGGCCAGTGTTTGGATGAGTAATAACTGTAAGGTTCAATGCCATTACTGGATGAATTGGAATGATTCCCAAGGGCTTTTCTACATGAGGCTTTTAACCCGTCACTTTACTGAGGCTTCTGCTTCTGAATTCTTTGTGGGATTAAGATCAGCTCCTTTACACATGGTTTTTTTTTTGGGGGGGGGGGAGGGGGTGTCTTTCTCTGCCTTTCTCTATGTTGCATTATACAACAGGCCTGTGGCTTATGCTGGCTCAGCTTGTCTGAGTGTGGAAAGTTAAGCAGGGTCAGGCCTGGTTATTACCAGGGATGTTGAAGAGTCCTTGGTCTCGAGTCACGAGTCGAGTCACGAGTCTTTGGACCCGAGTCTCGAGTCCGAGTCCGAGTCCTTGGTCCAAAATGGTGACTCACGAGTCACGAGTCCTGAGTCACTCCCAAAACTGACTCCACGAGTCCCTATTAAAATCAATGGGGTTTCCCCCCAACAAAATAAGGCTACTTCAGATGTGTGGCTTAAATAAATTCTAGGCACAAGTGTGCCTTTTTATTTCAAAACTCTGCAACTGATTTTGGCAAGAACAGACCAGGCAGACAAACCCAAAATAATCAGGCAGGCAGAGGAGGCAGGGAACCCCAAACAGGCAGGCAGAGGCAGCCAAACCCAAAATGTCTGACCCTAACCCAAACCCCCCACAACAACACATCAATCAAAATAAATCTCAACACATCGTTGGGGCTGCGCTCCTGGTAGCTGTCCATAGTGGCCGAGCAGCGGCGCGCCTCGCTTCCATGCGCTCTTCACCGGTGATCGCGCTCCTTCTGGCACAGCCAGAAGACTCGTCAACAGCCCAGGGATGTTGACGAGTCCTTGGCCTCGAGTCCCGAGTCGAGTCTCGAGTCCCATTAAAAATATTGGGACTCACTCGAGTCCGAGTCGAGTCAGAGGGGGGACTCAGTCTGACTCACGAGTCGAGTCCTCGAGTCCGAGTCCCCATCCCTGGTTATTACTTGGATGGGAGACCCCTCCTCTAGTTTCCTGCATTGAGCAGGGGAGGGGGTTGGACTCGATAGCCTTGTAGGCTCCTTCCAACTCTATGATCTATGATCTATGAACCATTGGGTGATGCTGTGGTATAGTGGAATTGCGCAAATAGGTGAGGGTTTCATGCTGCCATTCACAGATAATGCCAGACTTTCCTTGATTTAAAAAAAAACAATTGCGGAAATGGTTGCAAAGAATGGCAGAGGCCCTGGAGGATGACAACGTCATGCAAAGCCCCTGCAAACTACCATGAGTGAGGAATCACGCAAAGAGGATTTCGTTACTTAAACATGAATGCCTAGAATTAACTTCACGCCCATCTCCAGGGGCCTCCTCCAGTCCCTGCCCTGATTCCTCCACCTCTAATTCCCTTCCTGCCCCCTCCCCAGGACCGGTGCAAGGCAGTTTGGTGCCCTAGGCAAGATCAGATATTTAGCGCCCCCCCTTCCCACTTGAGAGCGCTGTATTTTTTTTCAAGGCGTTTCTGGCGCCCTCTTTAGCCCTGCGCCCTAGGCAGCTGCCTAGTTGGCCTAATGGTAGCACCGGCCCTGCCCCTCCCCCCATGCTGCAAGTCCCCACCCCCCTTTCAGAGTCCATAACACAGACACGTGGAATAAAATCTACTGGGGGAAGCAGCACCTTTTATCAACAAAATAATGTAAGTCAATTAAATATACAATTTACTTCAGTCACAGAATCTGGGGCTTGTCCAAAGTGCCCCTCCTGTGAGCAGAAGGGCTTTCAATCCAACGGAGGGTGGGGAGGGGCTTTTCACCCATTCCTCCTTCTCCCTGCAGCCCCCGTGCCATGCCCCACGCTATTCCAGAAAGCCCCCCCAACCCTCCTGAGCAGATTTTCAGGGGGATGGGGTGGGGGAGAGAATAAGCAAAAAACATTTTCCCCCCCCCCTTTTCATCAGTGGGGGTTCAGCTCAGTCACAGGCATTCAAGATCCAAGCCAAAGTATTTTTATTTGGACTTGAATGCAAATATTTAGGAACAAACTTTTAAAGTGAAGATCTTTCAGTATTTCTCCTTTTTACATAAGTATAAAGCTGGCTGTGTATAAATCTGGCATATACGGTATTTGTTGGCTATAAAGAGACTCAACACGTCCAAATGCCAGACCTGAATGTCTCTGTGAAGCAGTTGCATGCATAATATTCGTGCAGTTTCACAAGCTGCGCTATGAAAAGTTGCCCTTGTACCTCTTTGGAGTTCTTACAAAGGTGGACTCTGGAGTTTGGGCAGGCCTGGGAGACGGCATCCGTAGTCCCCTTGCCTGCCGCTGGATGATACGCATTCAGAACATAAATTTGGTGAGAATGTACCAGATGTGCTGGATGACAACGCCTATCATCCTAGGCTGTGCTGGCTGTGGATGCTGGGACTTGTCATCCAACACATCTGGAGCGCAACTGGGGTTGGGGAAGGCTGCTTTAGAAGAATGCCATGATTTCTCTTATCAAGATCTGGCTGCCAAGTATGAGAAAAGTGTGCTACAAGGGAAGAAAAAGTGCACACAGGAAAATCCTTCGTGCCTGCATGTCCTGATTGCTGTCCCGATTCACTCATTATGGAGTGCAGCAGAAGCAGCAGGCTTGGGCATCATCCACCAAACAGATGGTTGGTGAGGTCAGTATTGACAGCACCAGACAGATGGGCAGGGGGCAGAATCCCGAATTCAGTCCTTCCACCCAGCGGCGCCATCAGAGCAGGACTTTGGGGCAGAAGTCCAGGGCCCCGCAGCAGGATGAGCAGGAGGGCCCACAAATGCAGCAGGGCTGGCTCACTACATTTTGAAGTAACCGAAGGAATACATTTTGCCACCTAAACAGGGGAGCCTCATAAAACCCTTCAGTCCAGAGTCTAAAATTACCTAACTGCACCACTGCTTCCACCTCACCAAACCAGTGACTGGCATTGCAAAGCTGACCATCTCTTTGGCCAGTGTGTACACAGTTCCCAGTGGCTGCTGCATATGTATGTTGTTTAGCCTACAGGAGCAGAACCAGAGGACAATCCGCGTGTACAACTGGATTCTGAAGGTCACAAGATTTGGGGGGGGGGGTGTACATCAACACCTTTCCTCTCCATTGCCCTGAATTTGCTATGACTGCACCTATTGCTGCAGCTGTTTTTATGAGCTTCCGCCGTGCATTAAAAACATGGCTGTTCAGGTGGGAATATGGGGTGGGTTAGGTTTTTAAAAGAACTTTTTATATTGTTTTAATTATTGTTATATTTTGTTGTGTTGTTTTATTGTATTTTAATTGTACATCGGCCAGGGTGGCCGGGTGACCGGCCAGATGGGCGATTAATAAATATAAGAAATAAATAAATAAATAAATAAATCACTCAAAGAGCACTTTTACATTGCATTCCTATGCATGTCTACTCAGGAAGAAGACCCATTGAGTTCAATGGAACTTACTCCCAGGAAAGTGAATATAGGATTGCAGGCTTAATTGTCAAAGTGCCGTCTTCATATTGCTTTGTAACATCCTGTTGAGATAGATAACTATTTCCCGCATTTTGCAGAGGTGGAAACTGGGTCTGTGGGAAAGCGATGTGCCAAGGCCACACACACAGTGAACTGGTGACAGAGCTGTCAACCCTGATCTGGTCTCCCAAATCCAAGTGCGGTTCTTCATTGCTGGGCATCACAATGTTTGTTTTCTGGGCTGATGCAGAAATTTAAAAATGGCCACAATATTTAAATGAATATGATGGTGATGCTTGTACATGCTGGCCATTTAAAAAATGTGCATTAATATAAAAGATTGAGGGGGGGGAGGAGGAGGAGGAAGCAGCTGGTACAAGACTGCAACACTCTGCCCTCCCACAACCAGCTCCCCTGAAAAACACAGGCCTGGATACCAATCATAAAACCAACTCAATGTCCACTCCAGCTCTGTTGCTATTTCCAGAAGTCCTACAGATCTCAGTAACACCTCCATCTTCTCTGAAGACAGCTCGTCAATGTTGCCTTCTCCACTTTGCATGGTGGTGGTAGAGCAAACCGAAGGCACTGTGATGTGAAGGATAAAATGTTGGACTTGGACTAGGGTTAGGATCAAATCCTTGTCCAGGCTTACCCTAACGTACCTCATAGGGTTGTCGTGAGGATAGTTTGGGATAAACCCATTTAGGCTATCGTGTACTTGTTAAATGAAGAATGGCGTACGAACAAAAAAGCAATTCTAAAATACCACAATCATGTTTTCTATGAGCTGCTTATTTATTTATTTATTTATTTACCGTATTTATTTCCTTTTTATGCCGCCCAATAGCCGAAGCTCTCTGGGCGGTTCACAGCAATCAACAAGACAGTCCCTGCCCGCAGGCTTACAATCTAAAAAGACACGACACACAAGGAAAAAGGAATGGGGAGGGAAGAAGGGGGAATATGAATGAATACTCCTGGCAGGGCTGGTGGGATGGCCCTGCGCTCCTCCGCCTCTCTTCTCAGCCTGCTGGAATGGCTGCTGCTGGTGGCAGTTGAGGGAGGAGTCACTGTTGACACTACTGAGTCAGCTATTCTTGGGGTTTCAGGATATGTAGCGTTGAACTCTTCTAGTCACTTATGGACTACCTTATTATAGTGAGAGTAGTTTTGTCTTTTGCATGTAGATGACAGCCAGTTAGGAAGCTGAGCTGATGTACTCAAAGTAGACATAGCAAAGATAGAATTTCACAGCTGTTCTATCTTTCTCCCTTGGGAGCTTAAGACTTAGTCAGAAAGATGATGATGTATTGGCATCTGTGAAATTAATGTTAGCAGTAACTGAGATGTGGATTTCCCCCACCCCCACCCCCCAATGCCAAGTATAGTTCTTTTGGCTCTTGGGTGAATGAATGACAACTGTGAAAGGAAGATGTAATAAAGGATGTATCAATTGGATTTCTGTCTGGGCCGCAAGCTGACCTTTTCAAATTGGAAGAGGAATCACTCTCATTGGGCTTTAAGTGCAGCCAGTCTTAAATATAATGGCCAGGATCCAAAGAACTGTTTAGGTTCATGGAAAGAGCTTACTGTAGCGCAATGGAATTTTTGGTTGTTGTTGTTGTTGTTGTTTTACATTATTAGAAATTTTCAGTACATTAAAAACTAGATTATAACGGGATTTTTAAACATTTATTTCTAACTAGACAATATAAAACACCAAGAATAACAAAGACTAATTTTTAAAAATCAGTCTATATTCTGCAGTGTGTTGCATAAGTTACACATTGTTTAGCTTGTAAACTGTTATTCTCTTTTCCAGTAACAATGTCTCTCCAAAATGAAAGGTTATGCATCCGCATTCTCAATACAAAAGGCTCTTTGTTTACATAAGATATGAATGTGAACCAAGTCTCCACAAATGAATCTTGTTTTGACAGCCCTCTAACTCACCTATCTTGGTGTGTCAATTCCTCTGTCAATGAACTTGCCATTTTCTAGATAGCCAGCTGTGGATATTGTAACCCATGGCAATAATAGGACTTAAAGCACGCACGCACACACACACGCATGCACGCACGCACGCACGCGCGCACACACACACACACACACACACACATAAACTGACCCCCAAAATCCCCTCAGTTCTCAAAAATCCCCTCAGTTGCAAAGGTAAATTGTCACGTGGAAGAGACCAGGTGGGGGTTCTGTTTGAGCAAACCAAGTCTAAAGCCCTCCTCTGCTCCCACTACTAGTTTCCCAGTTCTTCAGATCCTGGCTACCGTAATTTATTTATTTCAACTAATATCCATAATAATCCAGAAGAAAATGAAGCCTGTCCTTTCACCCCTCCAACTTATTTTAGTGGTGCTAATGCTGGACCAGCTGGTATATTGTACCTATAGGTCTTGAAAAATATGGTATTTCTTCCCTTTTAAAGATAGTGGTGCATTTCATGCAGTGTCATCTTCTGCATTTTTTGAGGTCACTGGTCAAGACATCCTCAATGGGCCCATCTCCTGCTGCTGCTGCTGCTGCTGCCGCCACCCATTCCCTGGCCCTCTCCCTCTAGGTCCAGTCTGCACCACAGCCCAGAGGAAGAGAGCAAAGCCAATGGAGGTAGCTGCTCCTTCTTCTTCCTGCTCAGGCACGTGGAGAAGGCAGGTGAACATGCAGCAACAGCAAGGGGGGGGGAGGAACAGGGCTAGGGGGCTCTGAGGGCCATTACCCCCTACTGAGGTATGGTCCTCAACAGGTAACCTACTTTATTTTTATTTATTTATTTATTATATTTATACCCTGCCTTTTTTCCTGCAAGGAACCCAAGGCAGCTTACATAATCCTCCTCCTCCTCTCCATTTTATCCTCACAACAACCCTGTGAGGTAGGTTAGGCTGAGAGTCCGTGACTGGCCCAAAGTCACCCAGTGAGTTTCATGGTCGAGCGGGGACTAGAACCCGGATCTCCCGAGTCCCAGTCCAACACTCTCTCACCACTGCGCCACACTATGCCGACCCCAGATGCCAGCCCTGATTTTTGTGAACAATATTCAGCTAAGAAGTATTTGAATATTCAAATCCTAAATCACACTTTTCAATAATGTTCTTATTCATTTACTAAGGATGTTATATTCAGTAGTATTGTTGGAATTGCCAAGGAACATTTCAGTGCACAAAATGCTGTGCATTTCTGATCTCATTCACTCTGAAATCAGTGGGAATTTTGATTTCAGCAGAATGTGGATGGAGCTCTTAGAAATGCAGCAGCAGACTCTTGCAAATGTGCAGGAGTCGGAACTTATCTGGAGACATCCAAAATTAGTTGGTTGATAATTTTGAAAAGCCCTCTAGGCATTCATGACAATCTCAAAATGAGTCCATCCATCCTCTCCTGACCTTTGCTAAAAACTAATTAGCTGCAGAGGGCCAAAAGTCAGACAGAAGTGTGATCACACTTATTGCAGGAAACTATTATTTCAAAAATCTGTTTTTATTTTCACCCGAAGTGCAAAAAGATGGATTTTTTAAAAGGCATTTCAGATGCCCATCCATCACATGAATGCTTCTGATGCTGAAACATTCCTCTGGGGATCTATGGCATCCATTCACAAATATCCCGGGAGCTTGCCCAAGAAGAACTGCTGACAGAGGCACTGGGCACTGTACTGTACTCCTAAGCTATTTTGCTTGTTTAATCGGCAGCTCTGAATTCATAGGGTTTTTGCCCACCCACTTGCTGTTATGTACAGTACATTCTGTGCTACATGTTGTTATGTACAATGCATTCTCCTGCCTGAAGCTTCCAGTGACTTCATTGGGCCTGGTAACGCGTCAGTAACTGTAACAAAAACAGGGCTCAACCTGACTCATCTTGAGCTGCTGGCAGTCTCATCGAGTCTGGCTCAATGGTTTATTCTCCCATTGAAGCTTTGGTTGGATTGAACCCTTATTGATGCTGACTGCAAACTCATTTCTCTCAGTCTACACAGAGGGCAGTACAAGCGTCCACCTTAGTCAGTGCCATCTCATTACTATTTTTTATCAGAGATAAGAACATAAGAAGAGCCATGCTGGATCAGACCAAGAGTCCATCTAGTCCAGCATTCTGTTCACACAGTGGCCAAGCAGCTGCCCACGGGTTCCCACAAGCAGGACATGAGTGCAACAGCACCTTCCCACCCATGTTCCCCAGCAACTGGAGTACACAGGCATCCTGCCTCTTATACTGGAGGCAGCATATAGCCATCAGGACTAGTAGCCATTGATACTCTTCTCCTCCATGAATTTGTCCAATCCCCTTTTAAAGTCATCCAAATTGGCGGCCATCACTACATCTTGTGAAAGTGAATTCCAGAGTTTAACAATGCACTGTGTGAAGAAGTACTTCTTTTTATCTGTCTTGAATCTCCCACCAATCAGCTTCATCGGATGACCCCTGGTTCTAATATTATGAGAGAGGGAGAAAAATGTCTCCCTATTAACTTTCTCTGAACCATGCATAATTTTCTATACCTCTACCGCATCTCCCCTCACTCATCTTTTTTCTGAACTAAACAGGCCCAGACGTTGTAACCTTTCCTCGTAGTGGAGTTATTCCAGCTCATTGATCATTTTGGTTGCGCTTTTCTGCACCTTTTCCAACTCTGCACCTTTTCCAACTCTATGATATCCTTTCTGAGGTGGTGTGACCAGTATTCCAAGTGTGGTCACACACCATAGATTTGTGTAAGGGCGGTATGACATGGGTGGGCCACTGGGCCAGTTTATTTTCAATTCCATAGTAAGACTTGACTATCTAAAGAGCATGTACTGCAGTTCAGCTTCAGCTATGGATTTTAGTACTCGTTATAGGAGGGCATAGTTTAGACCAGGGGTGAGGAACCTGTGGCCTTCCAGATGTTGTTGAACTACAACTCCTATCAGCCCCCCCGGCAGTATGGCTAATGATAAGGGACGACAGGAGCTGTAGTCCAACAGCTTCTGGAGAGACACAGGTTCCCCATGCCTGACACATACTCTGGGGTTTCTAGACCTGGCGCTCTTGTTCCACTTCATTTCAGAGTACAGGGATGTGAAGCAGCCAGGCTCCAAGGCTCCAGGGTTACAGCCTTTTCATCTGTTAAAAGGAAACAGATGGAATCGTGGAATCTCAGTGTCCCTTCTGCAAACAGAAGGGGTCCTTCTATTCATTGAAGGGCTTCATCTGGCGGAGGCTCCCACTGGTGGAAGGTGGGGCAATTTTGGCTGATTTCCCCTTCTCCCTGCATCCTCCTGCACCCCACCCAACCCAGATTTTCAAGGGGCTGGAGGGGTGGGACTGGAAAAATTCATCTCCCCTCCCTTCCCCCAGGATCTAAGCTGCAGCAAATAGGTACATGGTGGTAAAAGTGGTAGATGAGTACAATGCTGCAAATTCAGCATTAAAAGTGGGGCGGGGGGGAGGCAGAGGTACCAGTAATGGGAGAGGAGGAGCAAGACAATTGCCAAGAGGAAGATCAGCACAAGATTTCTGCCCAGAACAATTATGACAAGATTTGTATCTCTGTAACGTTTTTTGTTCAAAGATATTTCCAGAAAGTGGGGAGGTTGCATTCATTACAAGCAGAATAAATATAAATCCCATTCAAATCTTGCCTCATTGGTTAATTTTTTAAATTGTATTTATTTATTTATTTATTACATTTATACCCCGCCTTTTTTCCTGCAAGGAACTCAAGGCGGCTTACATAATCCTCCTCCTCCTCCTCCTCTCCATTTCATCCTCACAACAACCCTGTGAGGTAGGTTAGGCTGAGAGGCAGTGACTGGCCCAAAGTCACCCAGTGAGTTTCATGGCTGAACGGGGACTAGAACCCGGATCTCCCGAGTCCCAGTCCAACACCCTAGAGGCTAGCCACTATGCCACACTGGCTCTCTGACATTTAAAAAAAGGAGCCAAGAAATGGGCCTGAGTCAAGTGATCTCTCTATAAAGCAGGTTCTAATTGTTTTGTTTTATTGTCATATGTTTCCTGCATTTGATGTTTTATTTGTAAGCAGTCTCAGGAAAAAAATATTTTGATGCGGTGGGTAAAAATATAGTTAAATAAATAAATGCAGATGCCGCCACTGAAAAAGCCCTCCACCTGCTCATTACAAAATGACTCTTTTGTAATTAGTAATGGCTGTGTGGCCTTGGGCAAATTGCTCTCTGCCTCAGTTTCTCATATAACAGAAAATTGAAAAATATATTATATATTGTAGTAGCCTATTGTTTTAAGCAATAAAATCGGTACTACTACTAAAAATAAATTATAAAGTGTTAGGTGATGGGTGGGGTGGTCAGGTAGACATTGCTTGCATGGGCTTCAAAAAGGCTTTTGACACTCTTATGGGTTGAACAGTGAGGTCCCACAGGGATCTGTATTGGGACCAATGCTTTTCAGCTTATTCATAAATGATCTAGAATTAGGAGTAAGCAGTGAAGTGGCCAGGTTCGTTGACAACACCACATTATTTAGGGTGGTTAAAACAAAAAAAGGGATTGTGAGGAGCTCCAAAAGGATCTCTCCAAACTGGAAGAATGGGCATCAAAATGGCAAATGCAGTTCCATGTAAGCAAGTGATGCAAGTATAGTGATGCACATTGAGGCAAAAAAAAATCACAACTTCAAGTATAAGCTGATGGGATCAGAGCTAGTGGTGACTGACCAAAAAGAGAGGTTGGTGTTGTGGCGGACAGCTCGATGAAAATGTCAACCCGGTGTGCAGTGGCTGTGAAAAAGGCAAATTCCATGTTGGGCATAATTAAGAAAGGAATGGAGAATGAAACTAAAAAAAGATCATACTGCCCTATCTATGATGCAACCACACTTAGAATATTGTGCACATTATTCTGGTCATGGCACCTAAAAAAGAATATCGTAGAGTTGGGGGAAATGCAGAAAAGAGCAACTAAAATGATCAAAGGGCTGGAATGAGGAAAGGTTACAACATCTGGGATTGCTTAGTTTAGAAAAAAGGCAAGTAAGGGAAGGCATGATAGAGGCTCATGGTGTGGAGAAAATGGACAGGAAAGTGCCTATGCACACCAGTTGCTGGGGAACATGGGTGGGAGGGTGCTGTTGCACTCATGTCTTGCTTGCCTTTTTCCCATGGGCAGCTGGCCGGCCACTGTGTGAACAGAATGCTGGACTACATGGACCCTTGGTCTGATCCAGCATGGCTCTTCTTATGTTCTTATGGCTTATCTCAGAAGGTCGCTATAAAGGAGAATTCAACAAAGATGTGAATGTACTTTGAAAATTTGACGAACCATATTGATGGCTGCAAACCTATGCACAGTTACAGAGTAAGCTTCATTGCGTTCAGTGAGACATCTAATCCACCCAGGATTGTGCTGATAAGTAACAGCACCTTTCCCCTATTGGCCACATGCATAATTGTCCTAACGTAGCAAGCAAGAAGATGTAAAGCACTTTGCACACTAAAAGAGCAACATGAGTGATACTTTCTATGGGTTTTTCCCTGGTTTATTTGAGCTACATTGCCTTGTGGGAAATTCAGCAGGAAACACTAGCTGTTACCATGGAAACACATTCTTGTACTAGAATGCACGGGTTTATGACTCACCATTACCATAGGTAATAACCATCCTAAGGAATAATTAAAGAGTGCAGGAGGGGGGGGGAAGAGAGAGCTGATCACATATATGTGGCTTTGGGGGGCTGTTATGGTAATTTCAGAGGCAGCTACTCCTGTTTACCAGATGCTGGGGACAAAGATAACCAATACACCCTGCTTGCGAGCTTCCCAGGGGCATTTGTCTGTGTCCTCTGTTGGAGACAGAGTGAAGGGCTAGATGGATCTTTAGCCTGACCTAAGAAGGTACTTTAGTTGAAGAGGAACCTGAGTATGTGCAGTGTGCCCTTCCCAGGGCTTTTTTCCTGGTGGAATTCACCGGAACTGAGTTCCAGCACCTTTTCTTCTATTAATTGCATTACAATTTAATCGCCATCTACTCCTGAGGAAATGTAATCCAAGAGTTCCGGTACCCTTTTCTCCAGAAAAAAAGCACTGGCCCTTCCATGTCACTGAGCAACCTCTGCTGGTCCACACTTGCTAGCAATTATAGGGAAGAGGTCTGTCTTGAGCTGCAGCGTACACCTCTCTCTTTTCTGAAACGTATGAGTTTGCTAAAATGCAGCACAATCCTATGCATGGCTGCTCAGAGAATTAGTCCAACTGAATTCAAGTGGGACTTACTCCCAGATCACTGTGCATAGCAGGGGCGGGCCACATGTGGCCCACGAGCTGCGTGTGGTCCCCATGACCAGTTTTGTTGGGGGGCCCTGGCACCAACTTTGCCACAGCCATGCTGGGGGGCGGGGGAAGTGCAGATTTTACAAGAAAACAAACAAGGGGGCACATGCCTTGCTTGGAAGCAGAATCGTGCTCCTGGAAGCTTCCCAGGAGCACAATTCTCCTTGTAAACAAGGTGCGCAACCCCCCCTGCAATGTGCGATGCTTTCTCACAAAATTGCCATTTGTTTTGCTGCCACAAATTTGGTAGCAAATTCAGTCGCAGCAGTGGCAATTTCAGCAGCCCCAAGTGGGTTCCGGGGGGGGCAATGTGCCCCCCTCCTCCGACCCCCAGAAGCTGCCAACCCCTGGTATATAGGATTGCAGCCTTAGACTGATGCCCAATCACATTCATTGATCCACCTTTCATCTGCCATATTTGACAGATGGGGAATACTGCCAAAGATTTAGTGCCAGGGATGGGGAGAGGACAGTTTTTCTATATGTAGCACACAACAGCCATTGCTTGCCACACAGGATATTAAATTAATTTCATGTGGATCTTAACATATAAATTGGATACCTCTTTCTGCTCATGTCCTTTACAGCACAATCCTACCGCAGGATCCTTCACAATCTGAAGTAAGACCTGTTGAGTTCCATGGGAATTACTCACAGATAAGTGGGTTGAGGATTGCAGGCGAATTTTGGTAGCAAACCGCTATGGAGGGTTTGAAGTGACAAACTGAGCTTGTTTTCAGGTTAAATGTGTCACTTTTAACCCTCCATGGCAGTTGGGGGGGGGGTTTGGTGGTGCGGCAGCAGGAGTGCGGTCCATGGGGGAAGTGGCCCCTGGATTCCCCGAAGTTGCGCACCCTTTCCCTGGGGCCTTAGCATGAAAATCTCAGGTTCTTCTAAAACTAACTGTTTGGAGAGATGCTTTTTCCTCCTCCCTCCCAAGCCTTTTCCTTGCATCTTGTGTCTTTTTAGATTGTGAGCCTGAGAGCGGGGACTGTCTGATGGTTGTTGACACTTGTAAGCCGCTCTAGGAGTCTTTTGATTGAAGAGCGGGATAGAAATGCATTGAATAAATAAATAGCAAATACCACACATATATGTGAATAACCAGTGCTTTTTTTCTGGAGAAAAAGGTACCGGAACTCTTGGATTACATTTCCTCGGGAGTAGATGGCGATTAAATTGTAATGCAATTAATAGAAGAAAAGGTGCTGGAACTCAGTTCCGGTGAGTTCCACCAGAAAAAAAGCCCTGTGAATAACTATGTAGAAACACAAACATCTGTCGCCGTTTCAAGGGAACAGGAGAGGAATGTATTAGGCATGTGTTGGTGTTTATAAAGTCATACACATTTCATGAACCCCTCCCCTCTTCAAGCGGTTATTTGTAATGTTCCCTTTTCCAACACATACTAACTCCAACACGTTTCTAGTTGTAGAAGAAACCCCTCCCGAAACGTTTCAGTGGACATCGGTTTAGAGTTCAAGCCACGCATTGTTCGTCTCCATTGTGATATTTATTTCATGGTTCTTTACACTTGAAGAGTTTTTTGTACTAGGCTGCTTTCTGGAATAACAAAATGATCTTTAGCAGTGCTGAATAATTCATCGCTTTGCTTGAATTTATAGCAAGGCAAAAAGTATTTTCCACATGTCTCAAGTGTTGCAGCGATGTAAAACCTCTCTGGGATTAGAACGACATGAGTAAATCATCTCTGTTAAGTGATATCCTGTTATAGATCTCCCCTAAGAAGATCCTGTCTGTATTGTTAATTTGCTCGATGATTGCCACCTGGAGTTTTATTTCAATGACAACCAATAAGAGACAAGTCTCTCTCTCCGCCCGCCCCGCAGAGATGAAAAGGGTGCCTTTTTAGCAACTGGTTGCTGTGTGAGCTGACAATTTTGTCAGATAAGTAGAAAGGAAGGGACCTCTAATAGCACTCTTTAGCCTTATGAAAGAGAAGAAGGATTTTTACAAGTTGCCTGCAAGAGAATGACCTTCCCTCGCATCACGCGCAGCTGTGGGCGGGGAGAAATTTTGCGGACGTGGGGGGAGGTGAGGCGAGACTTACCAGTTCTCGCAGGTATGCCTTAGGTAGGGGGGCAGGGTTACAGGAGCTAATATTAGGACCTGCAGCCCCGCCCCACACTCTCTTTGTTCTCGGCAGCTCCCTCCCTCCCGCCCTGTATACAGTATGGGCTCCTCTGGTCGCCGTTAAGGGGCCGAGTAGGAATTTTGGCTTATCCCTATTAGGGGGGTAGGCGCGTTTCGCCTACTCCATACTACTGCAGAGTGGGGGGTATTATAGTTAGTGTACATAGCAAGCAAAAAACGGTCACAGGTAGATAGGGGGCAGGTAAGTGCGGGTTAGGGTATTGATAGGGAGAGGTGAGCATCCCTGGCACCATTCAGGTGACAGGCGGTTTCAGGATGCCTCAGATGGATGGGTCAGTAGGCTCAGACAGCTGGGGGTCAGGAACGCCTGTGATGCCTTTGTTCTCGCCAAGCTTGTTGTCGTGAGACTCCGAGAGGGAGCGACGTAACAAAGGCTGCCAACACTGGAAAGTGCAAAATGGGGAGGCGGCGGATCCCTCGCCACCTCCCGGTTTTGGATGCTCCACCCAATTGCACAACAGAGCGGCCTACGAGGCCAGAATAGAATAACCCGCACTCTATCCCTTTGCAGTTCATGTATGTAAATAAACGTGGCCCAGTTAAACACCAACTGAGTGTCTCGACTCTTCATTTCCCACCTGTACGTCCGCAAGAATCTTTGTCAACGACAGAGCCACTTTTAGGATTTCATACATGTGCATTTTGTTTCTTAATTCTTTTGAACTCATGTTTTTAGTCAGGGGTGGGCAACTTGTGGCCCTCCACATGTTTTGGCCTCCCAAAACAGCTCCCATCACCCCTCATCATTGGCTATGCTGGCTAGAGCTGATGGGAGTTCTAAGCCAAAACATACGGAGGGCCACAAGCTGCCCATGCCACCTTTAGACTAAAAACAACAAAGCTGGCCTAAAACAGGCCTGCACCATTTATGATTCATCCAGCTGAACAGAACACACTCCACTGCCAGCCATGAATTGTGTTTCTCACCAGGGACTGAAGAAACCTCCGGATGTTGCTGGCTATATAGGACAGACTGCAAACGTAGGGAAGTTGTCACGCTCCATGCAGGGCACAAGATATATGGCTGGCGGTGCCAGGGCCAGCCCCACCATTAGGCACTGTGAGGCGATAGATTTTTATTAAAGGCCAGCAAGCTGTCAGTTATTTAGTTATATTTGTACCGTAGTGGAAGATGTCATTTGGCTTGTAGGTTTTAGTCTTGGTCGATCTTTGTAAGTCGTGCAGGCCCAGCTTAAAAGTTAGCTAAAAAGAGAAAGAACTGTGTTAGCAGAATGCTGCTTTCACATAATACCTGCATGTACCACTGTAAGAGTATGCAGATGCTAGTCTATTTTTGCATTTGTGTGTGTATGTGCTAATACAGGGGTCTTCAAACTACGGCCCACGGGACGGGTCCGGCCCAACGTGCCCTTTCATCCAGCCCGACAGCCAATGAGGAAAAAGTTGCTGCTGCTTCGCTGCCTGACGCTCCTGCTGGGGAATGGGGAGGGGGCATGACATCACCATGAGCCCACGTGAGCGCCGCTAGGAGGACGGCCCCAAGTTGTGGTGGTGGCGGCAGCAGAAGCCAGTCTAGACTAGAGAGCAAAGTTTTAACAAAGTGAGTAAAGTTTTTTAACAAAGTTTTGGTCTTTGGAGGAGGAGAGGATCCTCCATTGGAGGAGATGTTTGCTGCGGCGCTGCTGCCTGGGCTCCGGGTGGCAAGCGTCCCGCCGCCGCCAGCCCTGCCATGCCTCTTTACTAGAGAAGATTGCTGCGGCGCTGCTGCTTGGGCTCCGGGCGGCAAGCGCTCCGCCGGCGACAGCCCTGCCACGCCTTCATCGGAGGGACGCTGGCTGCGGCGCTGCTGCCCCAGCTCCGGGCGGCTCGCGCTCCGCCACCGCCGGCCCTGCCACGCCTCCATTAGAGGAGGGAGAAGCTTCCTGCGGCGCTGCTGCCCGGGCTCCTGGCGGCAAGTGCTCCGCCGCCACCGGATCAGCCGCGCCTCCGCCATCGGAAGGACGCTGGCTGCAGCACTGCTGCCCCGGCTCCTGGCAGCAAGCGCCCCGCTGCCGCTGGATCAGCCGTGCCTCCGCCATCGGAGAGACGCTGGCTGCAGCGCTGCTGCCCACATGCTCAGCTGCCCCTCCTCCCCTTCCCCCAGAGACACAGTATGTACAAAAAATACAGTGTTCTTTTCATTTGTTTGTAAAAGATTTGTTTGTAATCCAGAGTGATGTCTTATTATTAAAATTGCTTTCAATAAATGCAAAAATATATTAAACCTGTAGAAGGCCATGAGGTTATGGTTCCATTAGTATGCATTGCCCCCATTGAGCTTCTGAGTAAGCATACTTCTGAGTACACCTGCATAAAAGTCTGGCTACAGGGCTATAATCCTATGCAAACTTACTTGGAGCAAGCCTCATTGAACTTAATTGGGCTATACTTCCAAGCAAACATGTTTAGGATTGCTGGGCCTGGCTGAAACACAAGCCACTTACAATAATTCCCATTTAAATCAGTAAGGCTTACTTCTGAGTAAAAATCCTTAGGATCAGGCTACGAAACATCTAGAAAACAATCTGGTGCCATTGAGGTGACTGAAATGAAAATCATTTCAGTTGTACACACCATTTATTAATTTGTTTGTCATATTTATATCCTGCCTTTTTTCCAGCAAGGAACACTAGGTGGCTTACATAATCTTCTTCCTCTCCATTTTATCCTCACAATAACCCTGTGAGGTAGGTTAAACTGAGAGTCAGTGACTGGCCCGAAGTCAGCCAGTGAGCTTAATGGCTGAGTAGGGACTAGAACTCGGATCTCCCGAGTCCCAGTCAAACATTCTAACTAACCACTATGCCACACTGGCTCTCACTATATTCTCTGGGTACCAGGTTTTCGTGACCTACCCCAGGGAATTGGTTTGTACTTTTAAGGCTGTGATCCTTTGTAAACTTACCTGGGGAGAAAGTCTCCTTGAATTCAGTGAAACTTACTTCCAAGTAGACATGCATAAGATGAGGCTGTAAGGCTGCAATCTTATGCACATTTATGTGGAACAAAGTTGCAGGATGTGGACCACCAGCTCTGTGGCTGGTAAATACTGCTCATTACTACTAAATACTGCTCATCAATGGCAACCATCTTTGGCAGCACCTATGTTTGTGAACAGACTTTTTCCCGAATGAAACATCTGAAATCTCCAACCAGATCCAGACAACTGATGCACACTTGCATCACTTGTTATACGACTAGCAGTGACAACTATGGAACCGGACATTGGCCATCTTATTAGCCAAAAGCAGGCCCATACTTCCCATTGAAATACTAATAAGCTTATGTTGATTAAAATTGTTCTTCATTTTAAATATTGTATTGTTTTTTCCTGTTTTTTTGCACTACAAATAAGATATGTGCAGTGTGCAAATCAAGCCTTTCTATACCTTTATAAAATTTAATCATTAAATTTTAAAAAGGTATAGAAAGGCTTGATTTGCACACTGCACATATCTTATTTGTAGTGCAAAAAAACAGGAAAATACAATATTTAAAATTGTATATTGTATATAATATTTTAATGTATTTCAATTTTAGACAGCAAATTAATTTATAATTAATGTATTATTAATTAATAATAACTTTCCATTTAATCAAGTAAAAAAAAAGGACCCGGGTCCTTTTTTTTCCTTGATCCATTCGTTCATATTTTTTTCAAACTATAGTCCGCCCCCCCAACAGTCTAAGGGACAATGAACTGGCCCTCTGTTTAAAAAGTTTGAGGACCCCTGTCCTAATATATAAATGGGAGTAAGCTTATGTTGTTCACACCTAAGTCCTTGCCTGCTTAGAGCTCCACTTACAGCTTTTTTTTTTAAGCACGGAGGTTTACAGTGCAATCCTATAATGTCTATTCAGAAGTAAGCCCCATTAAATTCAATGGCATTTACTCCCAGGTTAAGCGCACAATCCTATGGCGATGGTCATAAGCCCCCAAACGCGGAGGCTTACGGTCGTCCAATGCAGAGCGGGAGGAGCAGTGGAGGTGATCTTTGCCTCCCTGTCCTCCCGCCCTGCATTTTCTGCTGGATGGGCTTTTTTGCCCATCTAGCTAGAGCGTCTTGGAGGGGGAGGGAAGGCGGCTGGAGAGGCCCCAGGATAGCTCATATCCTGGCCTTTCCAGTCTCCTCCCCACCCCCGACCTTGGAAAGCATTCAGCGGGGTTCTTTCTACACCTCTTTCCTGTGAGGGGGCGGGGGCAGAGCTCGGATCCAAAGTATCCTATGGGAATACTTCCCAATTCCTGTGGGAATCCAAAGTATCCTAGACGCTATCTAGGAGCCATAGGATTGTTCTCTAAGTGTATATAGGATTATAGCCTGTGTCCCTTGCAAAATAGTTATTAACTTTGGTTTTTCCACATGAGGCTTTTAACCCGCCACTTTACAGAGGCTTCTGCTTCCAGATTCTTTGCGGGATTAAGATTGGCTTCTTTACACGTGTTTTTTCCCCAGGTTTTTTTCCCCACTGCCTTTCTATATGTTCCATTACATAACCACTAGGTGGTGCTGTGGTATAGCGGAGTTGTGCAAATACGCGAGGGTTTCATGCCGCCATTCACAGATATACCAGACTTTCCTCATTAGGAAAAAAAAATGCTAAAATGCTTGGAAAGCATGGCAGAAACCCTGGAGGATGACGATGTCATGTAAAGCACCCGCAAATTACCGTGAGTGAGGATTCATGAGCGCACAGTAAATGCCTCATGTAGAAAGGCATTTTATCTCTGAAAGGGTAATTGGGACAAACATTTGACAATCCCATTCATCCCAACTATAGTTTTGTCGCTCCTCTACCATTATCAGAATTTCCTTTTCTTTTTATTCTGATAGTATTCACTGATCTCCACCAGCCACCTTCATCCTCTTGTATTTATTGCCTTCACACCTTGTACAATTTCTGGTAATTTTTCAATTTAACAGTGTGTTTCCCATCCCTGTACCCTTTTCATAATTTTGCACAGCCAAAGTTAGTGACTTGGGGAGGGATTCACAGCTGCTGGTGAGGATTTATTTATTTATTTTATTTTTTAATATTTATACCCCACCTTTTTTCCTGCAAGGAACCCAAGGTGGCTTACATAATCCTCCTCCTCCTCCTCCTCTCCATTTGATCCTCACAACAACCCTGTGAGGTAGGTTAGGCTGAGAGTCAGTGACTGGCCCAAAGTCACCCAGTGAGTTTCATGGCTGAGCAGGGACTAGAACCCAGATCTCCTGAGTCCCAGTCCAACACTCTCACCACTACGCCACACTGGCTCTCTTTTGATGATTAATCTTTTGGTAAAACCAAACAAACATTTAAGCCCACCTGTCCCCCCAAATTCACAGAAAAGGGGCTGTCATGTAGAAGATGGGGCAGACTTGTTTTCTTTTGCTCCAGAGGGAAGAACTAGAACAAATGGGTAGAAATGGCAAGGAAGCAGTTTTCGGCGAAACATTAGGAAAAACTTCCTAATGGTAAGAACTGTTGACAGTGGAACAGAGAGTCTCAGGAGGTGATGGCTTCTTCTTTGCTGAAGTTACTGAAACAGAGGGTGGAGAGCCATCTGTCAGGGATGCTGTGTTCGCAAGATTCCTCCACTGAGCTAGGGGCTGGACTAAATGACCTCCAAGATCCCTTCCCACTCTACATTCTATCATTCTAAGAGGATGCAACACATATTCATAATAGAAAATGCTGACCGGGGAAAAGAGCTGGGAAATAATATGTTAGGAAATGCTGCAGTGAGCACTGCTGCAGTTAAACCCTAGAGGAGTTTAAAATTAATCTCCTGGGTAAAATTGAAAAAGCAGCATGTGGAGTGAGTGAGCAGATGGCATATATTTGGATTCCAGTGAAGCATTTAGGAGTACAGCTCAAAATTTAATTAGTATTGTTCTTTTTGAAAAAGGCATCTAGATTTGTTCTAAACTGTCTTCTGCACCCGAAGATCTTTATGTAAAGTTTAACAGGATGGCAAACGGTGGTGGTGGGAAAAGCCGTAAGCTGTAAATAATGCTCATGATAGTCAAGGATGACACTAAATAGGGGTGACTTACAAATATCTATAATGACACACAAACATGTAAAGCTAGAAAATGACAATCAAGTAAGGATGCTGGAGAATTCCATTTCAGTTCATTTATGATGGGATCCCACACCCCTGAAAAGTTTTTGCCATGTTCTCCATATGTGGGACAGAAAGAATTTGAGATTTTTAAAAACTGAGTGTGGGAGAAACTGAAATGGATAGATCTGTCCACCCAGGGCCAAGGGGCTTTGAGAGCTTTGCTCTTAAAAGTCTGGATTTGAATCCCTGTGTATTCAACCATGTTACTGCTTAATTATGGTTGTTACAATTGTTTTTAATGCTTTACTATGTTTTTCTTTGTTTATGACTTTTATTTTCTGAATTTTTGTAAACCGCCATGGTTGGTTCTAGAAAGGCAGTATAAAAATGCAGTAAATAAATAAATAGATAAATAGGGCTGCCAACCTCTTTCTTTCCTTTTTTTTATGATTGGCTCCTCATCTTTAAGAACTACATGGCAAGCAGGTATATCGTGGTCCTCTCCATGCTGGGAATAGCTGTACCTATAGAATTTAGCTGGTGCAGATGGGCAAGAATTTAATTTCAGTTCATTCTTTATAGGAATTTACCATAATTCACAAAATTCTTCACAGGGCTGGCCCTACCATTCGGCAGAGTGAGGCAATCACCTCAGGTGGCAGATGCTGGGTGGTGAGGAGGAGGCAGCGGTGGCGGCGGTACCTAGCTGATCTCCTTTGTGGTAGGACAGAGTTGGGTGTTCCCAGGAAACCTGCCCTGCACCTCCTAAGCTAGCCTGCTGGGTTTTTTTGTGAGGTGGAGGATGCTATCCCAGCACCAGTATTGAAGTAAGATTCAGCTGTAAGTCCAGTTGTCATCTGTAGGTGGAATTGGGGGGAGATCTTATCCTTTGCCTCAGGCAGCATAATGTCTTGGACCAGCCCTGGTTCTATATATTTGAGAGAGAAAGAACCTGAGATTTTAAAAATTCGAATGTGTGAGAAAGCAAAACTGACAGATCCTTCCATCCCTACAATCAAGTACAGTTTGGAATTATTGTAGCAGAAGAATGAAACAAATAAAAAAGCAATCACACTTTAAGAAAGGTGCTACAGAGTTCACCAGTGTACTTCAGCGCCCCAAGGAAAACAATACACAGCATTTCATGTCCAATTACAACCACTGCCAAGGAAGAAGCTTATTAATAATAAGGGAGTACAGTGGGGTAGAGGAATACAAAATAAAGATGTACAGCAAAACAAAATATAAAACAGTTTCTAACATACAGTAATACCTTGGATTGCAAGCATAATTCACTCTGGAACCGTGCTTGTAATCCACAACACTCTTATATCAAAGCGAGTCTCTGGCGGGCGTGAGCGGGGCCTATTTTGGCCCGCTACGCCCGCTTGAGGCGAGTGGTTACATCCTTACTTGTCTTGCAAGACCTTGCTTGCTTATCAAGTCAAAAAAATTTTAAAAAAATTTGCTTGTCTTGCAAAACGCTCTCAGACCAAGTTACTTGCAATCCAAGGTATTACTGTACTCCCAGTTAAGAATGGATACATTCCAGCATGGCCAACCTTTGAAAGACTGGGGTCCTTTTTTTAAAAGATGCAATCTTATGCATATTTAGACAGCTATGCTGGCTGGGGCATTCTGGGAGTTGTAGGCTGACTGGGGCATTCTGGGAGTTGTAGGCTGGCTGGGGAATGCTAGGAGTTGTAGGACATTTTTTCTGTCTAAACCTGCATAGGATTGCTCCTCTAATGATGCGGTGCCAGATTTAAGCTGCAATCCTATATACGTGGGAGAAGCGGTGTGGCTAGGTGGTGCTAGAACCTGGGCTGAATGGTCTTGGGGTGGGTGGGAGTGTTTAGACAGCCACGTCGATGACTTCATTTGTGAAGCACACCGGCGCTAACATTTCTCTTCTCCCCACCTGACCCCTGCCAATCCATGCTTTCCATCCGCTTCTACATTCCTGATAGGTTAGACTAAAAACTGCAACAGCGGCCCTGCCAACCTTGATAGAAGAGCAATAACTCGGAGCATGTGCAGTTTCCCACATTGAAAGCTCACTTAAATCACAGCACTATCATGACTATAGGAATAAAAACGGAGTTTGCTTCTGCTGTCCTGATGCATAACACATCTGCTTGGAAGTCCCAGTCCAACACTCTCACCACTATGCCACACTGGCACACTGGGAATTTACCTCAGGCCAAATTGCCTAAACCTCCACCCCAGCCAAATATACTCACAACCAGGTCCAGCTTCTGGGCACAGTCTTCCTCTGACACCCAAGCTGTCCTCCTGCTGTATTACTCCTGCTGTATTCCTGGCTGCTTGGTTAGTTTATCTGGGTTTTTACGGCCTGCTTGTATAACTTTCTTCTGGCAAGATCTTAGGGCAGCCTCTTGGCATAACACAGCCATCCTGCTCCCTATTCCTGATCTTCACCAGCCATGTATGCAGGACCGGTGCAAGGCAGTTTGGTGCCCTAGGCAAGATCAGATATTTAGCGCCCCCCCCCCCTTCGAGCGCTGTATTTTTTTCCCCAAGGCGTTTCTGGAGCCCCCTTTAGTCCTGCGCCCTAGGCAGCTGCCTAGTTGGCCTAACGGTAGCACTGGCCCTGCATGTATGGTTATCCCCCAGAGAAAGAATAGCTGAACATCCAGGCCTTAGCTATTCACTTTCTCCTTAGCTTTCTCCAGGCTGGGGACGGCTGCATTGGAGTGAGGCGGCCTCCTCAGGCCGCTGATCGTTGAGTGTTGTGAAAGGGCAGCAAATGGTTGCGCTGGAACCTAGGAAGCTGCCTTATTCTGAGTCAGACCATGGGTCCGTCTAGCCCGGTATTGTCTCCACTGACTGGCAATGGCTCTCCAGGGTTTCAGGCAGGAGTTTTTCCATCCCTACCTGGAGACAACCCGCGGATTGAACCCAGGACCTTTTGCATGCAAAGCATGTGCTCTTCTGCTGAGCCACAGCCCTTCCCCTTACTTATTTCTTACTTCTTTAATGTGTTGTTTGTTGTTGTTGTTGTTGTTGTTGTTGTTGTTGTTACAGTTGTATTTCCAGGGAAGGGCGCTTGAAGGATTTTCTGCCACAACTGTCAAAACAATGAGACGGGCTTTGGGGTACTATGCACCTTGACTGGAGTGGCGGGTGTGTGTGTGTGTGTGTGTGTGTTTGCTGCTCTGCCTCAGGCAGCAAAATGTCTTGGGCTGGCCCTGACAACGAATGGAGTGTGTGTGTGTGTGTGTGTGTGTGTGTGTGTGTGTGTGTGTGATCCAAGGCATAGACCGCAAACAATGCCGCCTCGATATCTGCAGTAGGCTTCTCTTCTTTCAAAAGCTATAAGACTAGCAGGGAGCCTGGCAGCCCCGCTTTCCACACATGCAGGCACGCAGTGGTCCGGTTACTCGTATTGTGAAGCCGGTGGTGCTTCCACTCTGCATTTGCAGTGATTTAAAAGAGTGGGCAGAGAACTGGGTGTGCCGGAGCTTCCATTCACACCATCATCACTTTGGTACTTTGCTCCCTAGGCAATGGGGCGGGGGGGGGGAGGCACAGGTGGGTAAACGCCAAGTCAGCAAACCACGCTGTTCATCCACCCGCCCACCCCAGCTGCCAGAGGTCCATGGCAAAGTGCAAATCCCAACCATTCTGCTTGTCTTGGCAGCCAGCAGGAATTCATTCAACCCTCGGGCAAGAATGCACCAAATTGTTCTTCAGCAAGCGATTCACCCCTTTTGCTGTTTGGTCCATTCTGCCTCAGTTCCAGTCAGTCAAGATGAGGGATGTATGAGAATTTCCTTTCCGTTCGTTCAAGACCAGAACTCCCCCCATGCACACCCCCATTTTGCAGGCACACTTTGTGCATTCCAGATGCTTGCCATGCTCATTGGTAAAATGCATTCTTTAGAAAAATGTGCACTTTGAAAATGTGCATTTGGGCAAAATGTGCATTTTTACGCTTTAGTTAGTGGGGGGGGGAAGTGTGCATTTGGGTATGCATTCAAAAAATGTGCACCCAAGCACATGCTTTTCCCATTCGAAGGTGAGGGGAGCTTGCTATAAGGAACAGGGCAGACCGAGATTCGAGGTGGAATGCAAAGAACCTCAATGAGCTCGAGCCTCACAGATTCTGCCATCCCTAGGACTCAAGATGACTTCCTCAAGGCACTGCCAGAATCCTGGCAGCAAGGTAGTAAGTGTCAGTGATAGGGCCAAAAAAACCTTCCTCATAAATCTCCTGGTCAATTTTGTCTGAGCAAGGAAGGGAGAGGCAGAAGCAAGGATAGAAAAAATGAGAAGCAACAGAGCAGAGAGGTGGAGGTAAAAAATCCCAGCTGCTGCTAAAGTAATAATATCCCAAACCAAGATTCAAGGAACCATCTCCCCCTTTGCAGGTACATTTCAAGATCTTCTCCTTTTGCTTCAACTTACCGCAGTAGTAGTATCCCTTTTAGGCTGGGATATATTCTGGAGCCCCTACCAGCCTAAGGCAATTTATGACTTCCTCTGGTACAAGTGTGTATGTTTAAAAATACTGAGTGAAGACTTCCTGATCATTCCCGAATGCTGACCCACCTGATCAGCCATGTTGAATAGTGTTGTTGCTAGAATAAATTGTTTTGTTTATAACACGGGTGAGGAACCTGTGGCCCTCCAGATGTTGTTTGACTCCAAGTCCCATCAGCCCCAGCTAGCCTGGCCAATGGTCAGGGATGATGGGAGTTGTAGTCCGGCATCATCTGGAGAAACACAGGTTCCACACACTTGGTTTATAGCCTTGGTGCATCTGGAGACAGGCTTTGGATCAGCATTCAGACACATGTATGTCTGCCCCGTGAACCAACCTCTAAGCAAGTGAGACTATTATATGGTGGTGTCAGAGATGTGTAGCTCTGTGTTTTCACTGTGGTGTTGTTTTTTTTCACTTGGCAGCCTAACTTGGAAGATTGCAGTTCCTATTGACTGCAGTAACAAATGGAGCAGTTTAAGCCACCAGCATAGTTAGATTTAATGGGCAACCTTGGCAAACCTTGGAACATGTGGGAGTAAACACACTTCTGCTTTACCTGACAGTCGCAGCAGCCATTTCTCAGCATGAAGCCTTTAAATTGCTGTCATGCTCCATTACATTGGAGACAGGGCATTAGAAATCTATAACAACATGCAAAATGTCTATGTAAATCCTGCAAATAAAACTAGCAGAAGACCTAAACCTAAACGTTTTTAAAGATTATTGTGACTGAAGAAAGAGCCCAGTTTTCAAAAGGAGCCAGTCCAGAAACATACTGTACATTTGATGAGGCAGCTGGGACAGATAATTACAGTGCAATCCTATACATGTCTACTCAGAAATAAGTCCCATGGAGTTCAGTGGAGCTTATTCCCAGGGAAGCGGTTACACCCAGATAGGCCGCAAGCAGAAATCCTGTACCCGCTTACCTAGGAGTAAGTCCCATTGAACTCAAGTCAAGGGGACTTACTTCTGAGTAGATATGTATAAGTTTGCACTGGAAGAACTAAGAAAGAAAGATGCTATAAATTAGGTGTGGAGGACCTTGTGTTGAGGTACAAGACTGTATTCAGTGGTGCAGCTAGGACTGAACCTTGTGCCAAAGTCCAGGACCCCACAGACTACCCCCCCCCACCAGTGACCACCCAGAGAGAGGTAGGTGATGGAGGCAGAGGCAAACAGACCTAGCACCAGCACCTGGGCAAGCACGGACATTCCAGGGTCCACCAGGACTGATGCTGCTCATCACAGCATCCTTTCTTTCTCCATATTTTAAAAACATTTTATAGTCAGTGGAGGCCAGCTAGACACATACTTGGTTACAGATGCCCATTTTATTATTTTTATTATAAAATATATTATTCTTTTCTACAAGAAAATGGTACTTATTCCCAAGTAAATGTGTTTAGCATCAGGGCAGCAGAAGCAAACTCCTTTTTATTCCTGTAGTCATGATGGTGCTGTGATGTAAGTGAGCTTAAAATGCACAATTGTGCATACTCAAGAGTGTTTCTTTATAATCAGGGTCAGCGAACAGGGTGTGACAGGGGAGTTGTTGTGTTTTTTGGTATAACACAGGGGTCCCCAATGTGGCATGCCTGGGCACCTCCAATAGCGCCTGCAAAGGGATGCCTAATGTTGTGCCCACAGGCATCCGGGGGGGGGGGAGAGGGTTTTTTATTCTTTTTATTTCCCCCCCATTTTAAAAATATATGTACATGGATTTGTATGAAATGCAGGGATGTTGAAGAGTCCTTGGTCTCGAGTCACGAGTCAAGTCACGAGTCTTTGGACCCGAGTCTCGAGTCCGAGTCCGAGTCCTTGGTCCAGAAAACCAGTAGTTTTTTCCCCAACAAAATAAGGCTACTTCACATGTGTGGCTTAAATAATTTCTAGGCACAAGTGTGCCTTTTTATTTCAAAACTCTGCAACTGATTTTGACAAGAACAGACCAGGCAGACAAACCCAAAATAACCAGGCAGGCAGAGGAGGCAGGGAACCCCCAAAGCAGGCAGGCAGAGGCCTTTGTCTTGGACAATTCAAACTGTGGAACTGGTTAAGAAGAGGGCAGGCAGGCAGAGGAGGCAGGGAACCCCAAAGCAGGCAGGCAGAGGCCTTTGTCTTGGACAATTCAAACTGTGGAACTGGTTAAGAAGAGGGCAGGCAGGCAGAGGAGGCAGGGAACCCCAAACAGGCAGGCAGAGGCAGCCAGACCCAAAATGTCTGAAATGCATTTTAGGAAAATGATTTTAAAAAATAAAATCTTCACTGGCGATCGCACTTCTCTCCACTCCTTCTGGCACAGCCCAGGGATATTGAAGAGTCCTTGGTCTCGAGTCCCGAGTTGAGTCTCGAGTCCCATTAAAAATATTGGGACTTGAGTCCGACTTGAGTCAGAGGGGGGACTCAGTCCGACTCACGAGTCGAGTCCTAGAGTCCGAGTCCCCCCATCCCTGATGAAATGCATACAACTTTCTAGCAATTATATATAGGCTTCAACAAAACTATTCAAATACAGTCATGCCTTGGATTGAGAGCATAATTCGTTCCAGAAACGTGCTTGTAATCCAAAACACTCTTATATCAAAATGAAATTCCCCCAAAAAAATTTGTACAGAGATTTTTAATGTAAACCGTACTACAGTACTTGTATTGCAAGACGTCGCTTGTATATCAAGTCAAATTTTTTAAAATAAATATTTAAATTTTTGCTTGTCTTGCAAAACCCTCTCAAACCAAGTTACTTGCAATCCAAGGTATTACTGTAAGTATCCATTTGAATTTGAAGTCTATATGCCCCCATACCACTATATATCAAAAGCATTGAAATGTCCTCAATCCATTGCATTACAGGAGGTGAGTGTTTATCCTTCCAATGTTGTAATATCAGCCTTTTAGCTCTCAAAAGGATGCAGAGAATCAATTTCCCCTTCCATTTGTTAGTTTCCATGAAGCAGGTAAACAATTTAAAAGAGCGTGTACATCAGTGAATATTAAAGGCTGTTCCAGTACAAAATTTATCTGTGTAATAAATTCAATTGATCTCCCCCTAAAAAGAAGCAACTATTGGACATTGCCAAAACATATGTTTAAAAGAAGCATTAGCTACATTGCACCACCAGCAATTAGCTGAATTAGACAATCCCTTATTAAATAAAGAAATGTTGCGGTGTCCAATAGATTAGGCATTTTGTGGTGATGCCCACTGCAGTTTCTCAAATTCCCAAATGTGTTCACAGGTCCAAAAAGGTTGGGGACCCCTGCTCTAACATATCCGGAATGTAGAAGTAGTCGTAAAACATTGAATGGCAATATGGAAGTGGGTGGGGGGAGAGAAACGTTAGTTGTGTTCTTCACAACTGAAGTAATACACATGGCCATCTAAAGGAGGGGCCCATAAGACCATTAAGTCCAGGGTCTAAAATTACCTGCCTGTACCACTGCCAGCGAAGCAGTCTGAAGTGCCAGTAGACAAATCCAAGAACAGCCCCAGGCGCATGTCTTCTCTTCTAGAGGAAACAATCAATAACTTATGCATCCTGAGTGTTAACACAGGCAGGGAAAATGTATGCTTGCATTGAGAAGGAGCTGCTGGTAATTGTATATTCACTATGACCAAATCCCATCAGTATGTATTTGGCATGCTTGTGAAGGTTCAGTCTGACCACAAGCTCCTGGAATCTATTTTCAAAAAGTCTATAGGAAAGGTGCCAGCTAGGCCGCAACAAACACTTCTTCTGCTACAGAAGTATGACAAACTGCCTGCGTGGAAGGGAAGGATATGTTAAAACTTGGCCTGCTTCCTTCACAGCAGAAGAACACCCCAGCTACTGAATCAAACCTCCTGTCCAGAGAGATAGGTGGTCATGAAGCCACTTTAGTCCAGGAGTTGGCATAGAGGAAGCCATGCTCAAAAATTATACCGGGGCTCTTATTTTCTGATTAATGTTTCATGGGTTCCACGCGCCATTGGTCATTTAGCATGTGATGTAGTCCAATTTCAAGATGCCCTCCCTAACTTAAAATGGTGGCTAAATATGTCCTGCTCCCCACCTCTGAGGCCAGTAGCCCAGGATATAATGACAGTAAAGCCTTGAAATAAAAACTGAATACAAGCTAAGATTTGCAAGGGTATTTTAATGGTAAAAAAGAGGAACTCCTAGCTATCATAAATGTACAGGAAACAATTAAAGTTGAAAATCATGGGAAAATTCGGTCAAACACACATACCATTTGGAACAACTTTTAATTCACCAAAATATTCCAGTAAATAATTTGAGCAGGTGCTTTTCTCTTTGTTATGGTCCACTGACTGATACCTGTCTTTGCCTTTTCTTTTACAGATCTGAAGCAAGACAGCATGGCTTCCTCCATAGGAAAATTTTTGTCCAAATTGCAAAAAATCAAGAGAGACAGCAAACACACATAGTGCAGAAAGCAAATGAGAGAAGTGTTGCAAAATTTATACAGGCTGCTGGAAGAAGAAAATCAACACATGATGAAGTATATGCAAGTATGTGCATGACAGAAATGTCACAGAAATTGCTGCGCATCAGACTTCAGTGAGGACAATATTCAGTGGAGAGGACAACAACTGGTTTCAGCTAATGAGAATGAGCATCTTCGACAAAAGGCCTATGCACAACATTTAAATGTCTCAGGCTGCAGTGAACTGTGCTCAACAAACTCATCCAATTGCCTGTTAAGGATTTCATTTTCTCAATATTTCTGCTGACAACAAGTTATTTGAATGTTTCTAGAGACTGGAAGATGCCATACACTTTTGCTTCTTGAACTTCAGGTAAAAAAGATATCCATCTCAATTACATCCTTGCTCCTGTAACAATTTTTGCCTCTGTTGTACTAATTGCAAACTAAAGATTGCGAAAAGTGTGTACTTTCCTCTGATACTCCGGGCTTCTCTACATGAGGCGTTTAACCCGGTGCTTTACCGAGGCTTCTTCCGTTTTCTTTTCGGAAGGAAGAGAGTGTCCTTTACATGAGGTTTTTTTCTGGGACTTTTCCTTCTCTGCCTTTCTATGTACAGTACATACTTCTAGAAAAGAGCACCATTTATTTTCATAAGGACCTTTGAAATGCTGCAAGGGGAGATGTGAAGAAAAAGCATCAGAGTTTCCTGCACCACACACACACACACACACACACACACCTCCACACATGTAAACCAGTATAATCCATGCTAGAGGTTGAGAAACCCATGCAAAATGTACATAGTTCCTCTGAAGACTCTAGGCGCCAAGAGTCTCTTGCAAATATGCATAGTTTCTCTTTGATGCCCCTGTGCCCAAGTATTCGCACGCAAGCACTCTAGTCATAATCAAGGGGTCACCTCTCCCCTAGCTAGCCTAGATGAAGTTCATCCTGATCGGCCAAAGACAGCTGGGCTGCTGAAAGGAGGGGTGGGGGGAGAATCTATATTGCCAGCTGTGGCTTCTGGTTTGGTTGTTGTCTCGACGTGAAGAAGCGCAGAGTAGGGCTTTTGCTGAGGCAAGCCCTGAAGAAGACCAACCCCCAGGCAAGGAGTAAGTGCCTGGGTATTTATATAGCAAGGGACTAGCTTTGTTGTTTTGTAGCTCTACTTCTGTATACCAAAGTGTCTCCCCACCTTTCTCCCTCTTCCCTCATTCCCCACCTTTTATTGTAATCTGTTTACCTTGAATAAACTTTCCTGGTTTTACCCCACACGGTGTGTGTGGTTCCTCTGTGGTTCAGTCTAAATCCAGTGTATAGACCCAGGGCAAGACCCTGAGAGAATCAGGTGAAGACGGCAGAGCTAAGGCTGGCAGTTTTGCACCTTTGATCTTCAGTAAAGGACCAGTTGGCAGTCCTTCACAGAAAATTATTTATTTTTCTCTTTTGCTGTTGAGACAAATTTGCAGTGTGTTTTTTAATTGCAATTTTTTTGTACATAATATAAAGAGCAGCAAAATATCAGTCCATCTCACCCACTCCATGTATTTAAAAGAAGAGAAAAACAGGTTTTCGATGCTCGAATCAGCCACTGATTATATACATTCAAGCTAATGTCAATTTGCACATTTATGGTAGGGATTGGGGGAGAAATCTGTTCGGTTCATGTTTTAATATGAACTTACCTAATTTTGCGCTTTCAAATCTATACGCAAACCGAAACTCAGCTAGCCTTCAAACTTTGCGCTTCTCTGAATTTTGCAATGGAGTTCTCAAATCAATGGGTATAGAAATGCATATTTTAGTGGGAAATGCACACAAAAATTTGTACATTAGTGAAAATATTCAATATTGGGGAAAATTGCTTGCAAAAATGTATATATTAGGGGAAATTGTATACAAGGAACACATGTATTAGGAGGAATGCACACAAAAGAGTGGCCGGTTGCCGGCCAGATGGGCGATAAATAAATGTAAATAATAAATAAATAAATGTAAATAATAAAAATGCATACAACATTTTGTGTGAACTAAAAAAAAAACACCTGTTATGGAAACAGGATGAATCAAATTTAAGGTTGGAAAAATGAGAAATGGAAAGAAACCAAAATCGACAGATTCGTCCATCCATAGTTGTATGCATATGGATGTTTGCATGTCACCTCAGAAATGCTGTTTCACACAGCCCAGATGGAACTCATGATTTTGGGGGGCACAGCACGCTTTCCAAAATGGCCCTGGAACACATGAGTAGAATCTTCCAGTAAGCCATAGTTCCGGGGTGCTTAATCTCTTTCAGCCTCAGAGCCAGATTCAATTTTGGAGAAGCTCTCAGGGGCTGTATTCCAGTAGTGGGCAAGGTTGGAGGCAAAATGGGGTGGGGTCAAAATACCAAAAAATACCAGCATATTCTAGTTTAAAGTTCTTACTGCCAGAAGCTAAAGCCTTAGGAGAGGCATTTCGACCTTTGAGAATGGAAAACACACACACACTCACACACACAAGCCAGGAAACCACCAAATAAGTGGAGATCAGGAGAAAGGGGGTGGGGCCTAGGGAAGGGGGCACGGCCATCCAGGGGATACTGGAAGGCCAGATTTGGCCCATGGGCTTGAAGTTCTGTACCTCTGCTGGACAAAATGCCCCCATCTTCAATGCATCCGCCCCTGTCCAGGGGCCTGGATGTTTCAGATTACCACAGGGGAATCTTCAGTGCCATCATGTATATGTCTAAAAGATCAAACATTCTTTAAAAAATCATGTCAAGAATGCACTGTAGTACATAATGTACCTCTCTTTAATCCTCTAACAAGGAGATAAACTACATATGACAGTGCAATCCTATACATGTCTACTTAGAAGTAAGTCCCACTGAATGCAAGGGGGCTTACTCCCAAGTAAGTGGGTATAAGATTGCAGCCTAAATATGTGTAAGCTTTTAATGTTTGGCTGTTTTTCTTTAAGTCATGGGGGGAAGCTGAGCAAGATTGGGACTGTGGCACATGGGGGAGGAGGGTTTAATTCTTCCCCCGCAGTCACTCTTCCAACCCCCAACCCATGCCCCAGGAGGGAAGCTTCCATTGGCACCAATGGAATTCATTTTAAAAGAATGCAATAAAATAAATCTATTTTGTTTATTTAAATAAATGTTTAAAACGATCACCTCAGAAGTCACCTTCATGTGAACCACTTTGGGTTCTGGAGGGTTGTGTCTCAACCCTCACTTTTGTGGTGGTAGTGGTGGGTTGTTGGCTAACCAGTACCATTGCTATAGAACAGGGCTCTCCAACCTTGGGTACCCAGATGTTGCTGGACTACAGCTCCCAGACTCCCATGCCATTAGCCATGCTGGCTGGGTATGCTGGGAGCTGTAGGCCAGCAACATCTGGGGACCCAAGGTTGGAGAGCCCTGCTATAGAACCTTCTGAAAATCAATAAAGGCGTGGCCATTTGAATCCCAATACTTCTCTCTTCATTCCATGCCCATGCATAATGGGAGCTGTGGATTTGATTCCTGATGCAATAGGGTGTGTGGAGGTGATGCTGTCTTCTCCACTTGAAGTTATTGCTTTGTATCGCTTCCGGCCCTGTTGTTGTCTTGGCTGTAGAATTACATTTTTCACTAGCAGGCTGAAAAGTTCTTTATTGATGTCTCTTGAGAAGATTTTCTTCACTCATTTATCCAACGTGTTATGTGAAGTCATCTGAACCAAAGGAGGAAACATATTTAATGAGCCTAATCCACATGAAGGTGCTATCTGTGTTATTTAATTATTGTTATGGGAAGGGTGATGGTGTTAAGAAATATTTTGTTCTATGTTTGAGCTTTTTTCTTTTTTGCCATATAAACGTAATTGAAAACCCTGCATGTTAGCTGAATTTGAAGGGGGGGGATCTGTATTGGGGATGTCACCTCCTCAGTAATTTTGCAAATGTCCAAGATCTGCCTGCAATATGATGTTGGAAGCTGGAAGTGAAATATTTTTGCATTAAACTCCTGCCCTACTAAGCCTTTTGATTGTTCTGCTATCCCCTTTCTACTCTTCCTTACCAGTTGGAAGCCAATCTTTGGAGGCCTTGAAACATCACCAACAAAAACCTCCACACCAGACAATAAGCAAGAGAAAGCCTGGATTATATGGGAACTTGTTTGTGTAAATGAATGAGAAGTGAAGAGATCACACACATGTTAGTAGCATAGGCATTTCCTTCTTTCAGAGGCAGAAGCCCAACCACAACAATTAATCCATAAACAACAAATTCCTGGGTTTTACAGTCCTTGGGTGTAATTAGAGTTAAAGCCAGAGGAGAAATTCTTTTGTGCAACACCCAACTCCTCCCCAGGATGTTGCCTGACTAAAACTTGTCAAAATGTCAAAAGAGTTTGATCCTTCCCAAAGATTCAAATTTCATCATGGACATTTGACATTTGGGAGAGACTTATATTTAACAATGGTCACAAATAAGGAAAGCTTTGTTGGCTAAATTCTTTCCCACAAATAATATTAGGATCTTATTAGGTCTTTACAGTTATACTAGTGAAATGCTTAACATATGGTATGTGGAGAGCAACAGAAGAATCATGCCTGAATGAAGCTGAATGAAGCTGAATGAAGGGAGGGTGCTGTGTCACTCATGTCCTGCTTGTAGGATCCTGTAGGCAGCTGGTTGGCCACTACATGAACAGAATGCTGGACTAGATGGCCCCTTGGTCTAACCCAGCATGGCTCTTCTTATGTTCTTACATTCTTAATGAAAGCCTCCTCCCTGGAGGGGCCAGAGCTTAGTGGTAGAGTATATGGTTTGCATGGAGAAAATCCCAGTTTCAGTCCCTGGTATCTCGAATTACCAGGATCGGGCCCGGTTAGTATTTGGATGGGTGACCACCTTGGAATACCAGGTGCTGTAGGGAGGGACCATAGCTCAGTTTGATAGAGCATGTGCTTTGCATGCAGAAGGTCCCAGGTTCAATCTCCAGCCTCCAGGTAGGGCTTGGAAAGAATCCTGCCTGAAACCCTGGAGAGCTGCTGTCAGTCAGTGTCGACAGTACTGGGCTAGATAGACCGAGGGTCTGGCTCAGTATAAGGCAGCTTCCTATGTCCCTACAAGGTTCTCAGCAGGAGTGGGAAAACCACGGCTCTCCTGAGGCTTTGGAGAGCCACTGCCCGTTGGAGTAGCCAGTACTGGTTTAGATGGGCCAATGGTCTGACTACATTATTCATACATAGTAGAAACTTCAAACTTGGCAAACTTGAAGCAATTAGCTCCACTGATTCCCATCACAGACACAGCAGCAGGAGCCTCAGGAGCGTGGCTTATGCTGGCTCAGCTTGTCTGAGTGTGGAAAGCTAAGCAGGGTCAAGCCTGGTTATTACTTGGATGGGAGACCCCCTCCTCTAGTTTCCTGCATTGAGCAGGGGGTTGGACTCGATGGCCTTGTAGGCTCCTTCCAACTCTATGATCTATGAAATCTATGAAATCTATGAGCCAGGGTGAGGTCCAGAGTGACTACCTGCACCCACTTGCATCTCATTTCCAACTGCGTGCTGTAACAAGAGGGTTGGAGGGCCATACCTCCTGGCCCGCCTCCCACCTCATGTCATGGTGACCACTGAGGGCTTTGGATGGATGAAAGAAGACAGATTCTTCATCTCCTACCCAATGCCCACTGCTGACTGTGAGGACCAGCAGAGAAGCTGAATGCCTAGAGCAGTGTTCTCCAACCTTGGGTCCCCAGATGTTTTTGGCCTACAACTCCCAGCATGCCCCAGCCAGCTAAAGCTATGCTGGCTGGGGCATGCTGGGAGTTGTAGGCCAAAAACATCTGGGGACCTAAGGTTGGAGAACACTGGCCTAGAGTGATGGTGGCTAGGAATCTACAAGAATCTCATTTCATCAGAACTTGCCCCATTGGCAACCTCAAAAGCGAACATGAACAGGAGCACATTTTTCAGCAAAAGGTCACATATTGCTGAACTTGCAATCACATTCGAAGAATGCACTTTAAAAAAAAAATGCACACTTTAAAATGCACATTAAAAACAACAGCGCATTTTCACGCTTTTGTCAATGGGGGAAAGTGCACTTTTCCTGGTTCAACAAAAAGAAAAACAGGTTGCAAACGAAAACACAAATGAGGAGAACTGAGCTTCAAAATGGAGTTCAGAGAATCTTAGTGAGCTATTTTGAATCAGTATCGCTCTACACTGCTTCCCGCCAACACCACATGGCCCTTGCCATCATTGGGCCCTGAGTGAGATTTGGTCCCACTCCTGCCTCCTTGGTACTCCTTGCCTTTTCTTCCTTGAACCACCCTGCCACCTGAGCCCCAAATTCCCCTGGAGCTTGCACCCCTAAATTATCTTTAGATCCTATGTGAGATTTCCCACATGCTTTGTCCCCGTGCCCCCTGCCCTTCCCTTCCCATCCCACTTCTTTAATTCTTTATCTTGCCAACTATCTAATCCTGCAATCCAAAATTCACCCTTTCTCCAAGCACTGTGTGATGGGTTGTTGTTTACTGGCAGACTAAATTAACTTTTGGCTTCCCTCACGGCAGCTGCACCAGTTTTCAGCATTCCCTGACTTATCCTTCGCCCTCAGAAGTCAGAATGCTTGTGAACATTCTATCACAGCAGCTTGATCAGGAATCTGGGGAAGAGGGGAGTACAAAGAGGCTACAGTCAATTTTTAGCCCATTGTATACAGATGACTTTTGGCTCAGTTGTGCCACACTATTACTCAGGTTAGAAAGTGAAATATATCCTGCTCAGAGACTGCTGAATGGAAAGTGATTTAATATGAATAATGTTGGAATGATGAAGTATTACCTTTCTTTTCTTGCCCCAATTATTTAGGGCAGCTGGATGCTTTTATGAGTGAATTTGGAAGAACTTCCAGAGTAAATTGTGCTGTATTTCTCAGAAAAGAAACTGTAAAAACTTCCAGGAATTGCCAGCAGTCATCCAGACTTCCATGGAGAGCGCAACTTGAATATCATAGTAACAAAACACCCCATGCCTGAAAGTAGGTAGAGAGAAGTACTGTCTACCTTGGCAAATATTTTAGTTTCAGTTTGTACAAGGTTTTAGTGCTATATAAAACTACAGGGGGGTTGTGCCTGACATCCCAGTAGGTCTCTCATATACACAGTTCTCCCCCTTGCGCTCCCCACCCCCCACAGAGTGTCTCTTCTGTACAAAATAAGTGCCCAAAATAAGACTGCCGTGGAGTCACTGAAAAAACTTGCCAATGTACCACTATTCAAAGGGAAGTGCTGTAGCTCATTGGTAGAGCACATACTGTGCATGAGAAGGTCCCAGGTTCAATTCCCAGCATCTCTAGGTAGGGCTAGGAAGGACTTCTACCTGAAACCCTGGAGAGCCGCTGCCAGTCAGTGTCAACAATACTGGGCTAGATGGACCCACGGGCTGACTCAGTATAAGGCAGCTTCCTATGTTGCTTATGTTCCTAAACTTTTGCCTAACAGGTGGACAGAAATCAAGAACAGATCCCTGAGATACTTTCACAGATCTCTCTTCTCCCTGGCTCAGAACCTTTACCAGAGGGGTAGGCTACCCAGTGCCCTCCAAATGTTTTAGACTACAACTCCCATAATCCCTCACCATTGGCCATGTTGGCTGGGCCTGATGGGAGCCCAGAACATCTGAAGAGCACCAGGTTGCCTACCCCTGCTTTACCATCTCCTTGCTGCCTTTGTCTTGTCCCTTAAGACCTCCTTCTCAGGGGCCGGCCCTACCATAGGCAGAGTGAGGCAGTTGCCTCAGGTGGCAGATGCTGGGAGGCAGCAGCAAGGTGTTGGAGGAGAGAGCTGTGTCCCATGTGGCCTGCCCTGCACCCTCTAAGATAGCCTGCTGCTTTCAGGTGCAGTAGAGGTGCTATCCCATCCCCAGTATTGAAGTAAGATTCAACTGCTAATCCAGTCAGCTTTTGCACATGGAATGTGGGGCGGGGGGGGGGGGATCTTGTTTTTTGCCTCAGGCAGCAAAATGTCTTGGGCCAGCCCTGCTCCTTCTACTCCCCCTTCTCACAGCCTCTCTCTCAGCCTAAGATCTTGGGATCTGGTTCAAGGAGACGGATAAGATCCCATATGAATGTTCATCTCCCCTTTTATTTATTTATTTATTATATTTATACCCCACCTTTTTTCCTGAAAGGAACCCAAGGCGGCTTACATAATCCTCCTCCTCCTCTCCATTCTATCCTCACAACAACCCTGTGAGGTAGGTTAGGCTGAGAGTCAGTGACTGGCCCAAAGTCACCCAGTGCATTTCATGGCTGAGCAGGGACTAGAACCCAGATCTCCAGAGTCCCAGTCCAACACTCTAACCACTACGCCACACTGGCTCTCAAAACATCACTTCCCTGACCGGGAATCGAACCCGGGCCGCGGCGGTGAGAGCGCCGAATCCTAACCACTAGACCACCCTTCCTTGTGTTCTTTCTTCCCTCCTCCAGCCTTAATCCCCTTCCTTCTTTCCTTCCTTCCTCTGTGCACAGACATCTTCAGTGCGGCTCATCACTTCATCTCCAGTCACATGACCTGTTTTTTGACCCGACCCTAACCTGTCTTCATTTCTCTCTCTCATTCCTTCCTCCTGGGTCTGTGCTCTGGCTCCTCCTCCTCCTCCTCCTCTGAATAAAACACACATCTTCCTCTCCTTTAAAAACTCCCTTGAGACCACCTCTTCATCCTGATACTGTCCCATCTCCACTTTCCTCTCCCTCTCCACAATATGTGGCACCTGCCTCTCTTTTACTTCAATTGTCTTCCAATCAAACCTGCCCAATCTGGCATTCATCCTCCAAACTACTCTTCTGAAATTGCTATCACCAGGGTTTCCAATCATCTCCTCACTAAAACTATGTGGAACACTTCTAATGTTTCATTGTAAGTTTTATTGCAATTGAGTCGACAATGCTTATCATATCACAGTCAATGACTGGGTTCAGACAATATGATATGCCACACTCAAGGGTTGAGTATGGGCTGAGTGTGGATTGTTGTTGAAATGTGGGTTATCGTGTTGCCTGAACCCAGCTGCGCTAACAAGCCATGGCTTGTTAACTAGTGGTGGGTGATCCCACGGTGACCTGACCCACTGCTGGCTCAGCGGATGCTGCCACTGGGCCAAAAGCACTTGGCGGACTTCTGGGTTCCCAACAGGCTGCTTTTTACATAGAAAATGCTGTAAAATACGTTAAAAGCGGCCGCAATTTGCACAAGTTACACAAATTGCAGCTGCTTTTGGCATATCTTATGGCATTTTCTAGTAAAAAGAGGTCTGCTAGGAACCCAGAAGTCGCTTCCCTGGCTTGACTCGGGAGAACGTGAGTCGAGCCAGGGAAGGAGATAAGTGGGACAGAGCTCGGGGGGGGGGGGTCGAGGCTGGCCAGTTTGCTGGATTTCCACACACCCCTGAACAAACTCCTCACACATCCCTATTGTTAACCACGAACAACCCATGAAGAGAGCCCATGGTTTGTTGTTGGGTTGTGAACTGTGGGCTGTTCACCACTGTTTGTTATCTCGGCTGGGTTCAGACAACATGCTAACCTATTTTTATTTATTTATTTATTTAATACATTTTTATACCACCCAATAGCCAAAGCTCTCTGGGCAGTTTACAACAACGCACAGTTCAATGACAACCCATACTCAACCCTTGAGTGTGGGTTATTGTGTTGTCTGAACCCAGTCATTGTCTCTCCTGCTGCTTTATCTTCAGCAACACTGCTCTTCCGGCTAGATCTGCTCTTCTTTCCTTCCTTCCTCTGTGCACAGACATCTTCAGTGCGGCTCATCACTTCATCTCAAGGAGACACACTTGGCAGGACTGAGATACAAACTTTGAATACAGTCATGCCTTGGATTGAGAGCATAATTCGTTCCAGAAACGTGCTTGTAATCCAAAACACTCTTATATCAAAACGAAATCCCCCCAAAAAAATTTGTACAGAGATTTTTAATTTAAGCCGTACTACAGTACTTGTATTGCAAGACGTTGCTTGTATATCAAGTAAAAAATAAATAAATAAATATTTAAAAATTGCTTGCCTTGCAAAACGCTCTCAAACCAAGTTACTTGCAATCCAAGGTATTACTGTATTTTGTATTATCTTTTTAAAAATCCTTTTACAATCTCTATCCTGATCCTGGGAGTTTTGCAAAACATATGCTTCTGATTCACATTTGAGCACACACTGTCACGTTGCCAAGCTAGGTGCCTGTGGCCATTTTATTACCGTTCTGAAAACAAGTAAGGAAATGTCAGGCCTGAATGAACCTTCTGCCATCACCAATATTGTTTAAAATATATGATACAAGAAATGGCATTTTTAAGGGTGGCCTCTAGTCTCAACCCCCCTTTCTGATGTTGAATGCCAGTGGTAGACATTCCCAATCCTAGTGATAGAGCAGATTAACTTGACCCAAGTCTGCCTCCTCCCCTCTGTGGACTGGATTAAGTAGGCAAACTAGGGCTAAACTCACAGTCCAAGAATGCAGATGGCCAAATTTAAAGTATGCAGCTGCTGGCAAGAGTCTCAGACCTCTGCCCAGCCCTATCGGAATGGGGGGCCGTCTTGTCATGTATGGTCTTGTCAAGTTAAGTTAACTGATGTCCAAGTAGTGTCCCTGCCCTGTCTGGAATAAATAAATGCAATAGAATGTCTAGGCTTCCCTAGGATGCACCCAAATGCTTCCCTAAGATGCGCCACACCTTCGCTACTCCAGCTGCCCCAGGCCACACAAGGGGCTGCCTTGCCTGCTTTTACTCACTCGCTCATTCTCTCACCCTCCTGCTAGTGCTGCTGAGCATCTATGTGGGCTCAGCCACCCCTGAGCAGCGCAGCCCGATGCTTCTCGTGGTGCTCTCTGGCAGCAGGCACCATGAGCATGCCGTGAGGGTGCTGCTGTCAATGAACTGGTGGGAAAGCCTCATCTCTGCACATCATCCATGGAACCTCAGCAGGTTGCAAAGGATTCTGGGTCATGTTCAAGTTGCATGCTCAGTCATTCCCGCCTCATCATTCCAGTTTAAGATAGAAAGCATTGCCCTGTCTTGCCCGTTTTAAATAAACCCAGGAACAGAAGACACGACACCCAACATGCCAGAACTGCAAGTAGGTCTGCCAGCTGATCAGAAGAAATGTCCTGACCTACTCCCGTATTTAGGGATAGGCAAATCTCTCCGTTTCGCTTTCCCCCGCATTCAGAGGTTTAAAATCTCATGTTCTTTCTCTCTGAAATATGAGAAACTTTGCGAATGGTTGGTAAATTCTTACCAAAAACAAATTGAAATGAACTTCTCACCCATCTGCTCCAGCCAAATTCAAGAGGTACAGCTATTCCCAGGATGGAGAGGACCACGATGCACCCGCCTGCCATAGGGCTATTAAAGGTGTCAGGAAAAAGAGGTTGATTCAGACCCAGACTTTTAAGGGCAAAGCACTCAGAGACCGGGGCCCAAATGGACAGATCTGTCTGTTTCCGTTTCTTCCACATTCAATTTTTTTCAGGGAATGATCCTATGGCCACTAGACATTGTCTGTGGGGCCATAGGATAGTTCGCATTCCCCGCTCTGAGGTCAGCGACGGCGCTCCAACCTCGGAGCTGGGAATTGGAACTCTGACCCCCCCCCTCCCCCGCCTGCTCGCAGCAGATGTGGAAAGAACCACGCCGGCTGCTCTCCGAAGTCAGGAAGGCAACCTCAGAGAGTGGTCAAAGGGGACAGGGAGGGGGCGGGGAGGGGAGGAGACTGGAGCAGCCAGGACACGAGATACCCTGAAACTGCTCCAGCCTCCTTCCTTCCTCCTCCAAGGCGCCATCACTGAAAACAGCCATCTAGTGAAAATGCAGAGTGGGAGGAGGAGGGAGGTGAAGATCACCTCCGGCACTCCTCCTGCTCTGCATTAGATGCCTGTAAGCCTCTGAGTTCGGGGGCTTATGGGCATCCCCATACGATTGTGCCCTAAATCTCAAGTTCTTTTTGTCCCAAATATGGAGAACGCTGCGACTTTGGGGAAATTCCTATCAAATCCAAATTGAAATGACATTCTCACCCATCCCAACCTGTGCCTTTAACAGCAGTTTTCAAAGCATGGAGATAAAACATCATCTGCTTTTGCCTGTGCATCAAGCTGATGTTAAGAACATACATAGCTAAGGAGGCCAAATGAAAAGCTAGCAAGCCTAATTGCAAGCAGGAGGAGATTCCAGTGCCCACTCAAGAAGTTTAATCATTAAATAAATTTCCTCCTCATGGAAATAACATTTTTTTAAAAAACGAGGCGTGACTGTGGAAAGTCTATGCAAAGTTGAAATTTAATACTTGTATGGATCTATTTTTATATGTGGCTGAGCAGTGAGGACAGAAAGGAGGGAATTGCTTAGAGGGAAGTTTCATGCTGAATTATTTCCTTTGCAGTACTTTGAAAGGTTATATCCCCAATTAACTGTGCATTAGGCCTAACCCACACCCCAATTTACCATATGCTCAGTGGACTGTGACAAATTCTCTCTCAGGTTAAAACAGATCTCCTCTTTTTCTTTTTCTTTTTAAAAGGAGAGAGAGATAAGAATCAGGTTGGTGACAAAATGAAGTTTTGGCTCTCTGTCAACATACCAGGCAAGCCTCATTAACTTGATTTAAAAGCAAGATATTTTTAACACATTGCCTTAGTATTTGTGCCTACCCTCGCCCTTCCCCAGTTCATTCAATGAGCAAAGGATGAAGCCACAAGCATTTCCCCGGCTGTGATCTGTCTCAAGCCCCAGGATGCACTGGCTTTGGCATGCAGAGCCACTCCCACTGCTGCTATTACAAACCATGCAGATGTAGGTCTGGTCTAGACATTGCATTTGCCATGGAGATCAGCATCCCTGTGTCAAGTTTCCCTCACGCACACCCTTACCCGTATTGCCTGAAATAATTTGCCACATCAGTTGGGTCCATCACAGGATGCTACATCGATGGCAAAAGTGGCTGACGTGGAGGAATCAGGTAAGCTCACAACATGATAGCCTCCCACTCACAGTTCCACCGTGTGAGTGGAGCCCCTTGCTGGATCAGAGCCCCAGACTGCAGGTCCATTTAACCCAGCATCCTTTCTCCAGCAACTGTTTCCTGGAAGCCCAACAAGAACACTGCAGGACTTCTTCATTTCCTCTGCTGATATAACCAGCTGGGTGTGTGTCCCCATCAGAAAACACCCTGGACCTTAGAGTGGTGGTGATCACACATGAAGGCATTTCTGCTGCCTCCAGTGGGGCATAATCCTTGGCTTGAAGAAATGTTTTGGTTAGAGTTAGGCTGAAGTTCCATTGACACTATTAAGATGTCAATAATAGTTCCCCGCTTCAAAAACTCGCTGCATGTAGAAAACTGTGCAAGAAAGTGGCTGTTGCCATCCAGTGATTCCACAGCTGAACTAAAAATCTGAAACAAACCCCACCCCTAGGTCTAACACCAGCAAACTGTGCATGGGGCTGCCAGCTCTTTTCCCTGGTACACCCACGGTGACTTTAACAGCTGCATCTATGGCAAGCAGAAACTCAACTGGTGCTGTTTCCACCCACCCACCCACCCAATTCACACTGTATCCCCACGATGGAGAAAGCTACACTTGTCTGCAATGTCGCTGTTTAAAGGCACAGAGTCTCAGTTGTGGGGGGAAGTAGCATGACTTAGTAGCAACATGCATGCCGCGGAGGCTGGCGACCCCAAGGCCAGTGGAGCAGTGTATCCCCTCCAGGCATCAGTCTGAACTTTTAAGGAGCTAACCAGGGTGTGGAACCCTAGCCCCAACCTAGGTTCAGCACCATGGAAAGCTCCTTTAACCCTGGAGTGGATGCCCTGTCCCACTGACACTGGAGCCTCACCCGCTGACCTGGATTGGGCTACCTTGGTTTGCAGTGTGTATAAACACTGTAAAGATGAACAGTAACTTAATGAGTGGGGTGAAAGAGGAATAGATTACGGCAAGAGTGTCAAACCACAGGCCCACAGACCAAATCCGGCCCCCTGGGGTCCCCCAGACAGCCATGCCCCCTTCCTCTTACTCCACCCCTTTCACCCCAACCGCTGATCATGGTGGTTTCCTGGCTTTTGTGCAGTTTCCCCCCATTCTAAAAGGTTGAAATGCCTCTCCCAACAAGGCTTAGTTACTGACAGCAAGAGCTTTAAAGTAAAATATGCTGGCATTTTTGGTCCCACCCCCTTTTGCCATCAGCCTGGCATACCACTGGAATGCGGCCCCTGAGAGTGTCTCCGAAATTGAATTCAGCCCTTGGGCAGAAAGACTTTGGACACCCCTGGATGAAGCCTTCGAGGAAGTGCTATCCTTTGCTGGAAGAAGCACTGACAGAAGAGAAGGGGAGGGGGAAATAGCGGATCGGGTTTGGGGAAGTTGTTGGGTCTGACACCATGAGGCGTATACAGACATACTAGAAACTCTCTGCATCAGCATAATAACTTGGAGATCCTGATGCAGCGATGTAGAGTGATGATGGTTTGAATGCCTTGAAAAAAATAGTTTGCCTTAAAACGTTCCTGGATGTAACAAGATTTGTTTTTTCCAGATTCAGTTAGCTCTTTTTTTTTAATGTGCCAAAGAAAACACACACGCTATTAGTCATTTGTTTAAAATGCACACAGATCCCCACTGAAGGGAGAAACAACTGTGAATGTAATAATTGCTAAGGAGATACAGAAGATCGAACGCAGGAGCGGCCACAACGTCAAGACCTGGATAATGAGATGTGATCATTGCATAGAGCCCAATTTTCTTCTTTTTACCTCTGCCAAACGTGTCCAGAAGCTCAAGGTCAGCCTTCCCCAACCTGGTGCCCGCCAAATATGTTAGACTACAATTCCCAGCATCCTCCAGCCAGCATGCTCCAACACATCTGGAGGGCACCAGGTTGGGGAAGGCTGCTCAAGGTCACGACACAGCTGCAAACCCCAGCAACAGTATGGATTAATGGAGTGGAGCTGAAAGCAGTGAGTTTCTTTCCTTCAATTACCTCTTCACTGCCATGAATGAGAATGATGACCGGTCTCTTGGGGAGATTTGTTGGAGGCTGAAGTTGGGCTCAATTATAGGCCGAGTGGAAGTACACATTAAAAGCAGAAACCCCACGAAAAGCAAAGACATCTGCGGTTCTTTTGTGTCTCCGGGAACGTGCTAAAGAGGATTTCAGGCTGTAAGATGTTTTTGCAGAGAACTCTCTTCAGGCCTGCCTTTGCCCGTAGAGCTTGTACAGTTCAACGAAAAAGAGGATGGGCACTTAACACGGAGAGGCAGACAGAATTGGTATCTAAAAAAAAGAGTCACGCATTGGCAGAGCCCTATCAAGACTGGAGATCCAGTCGCCACACACCTGGTGTTGTCAGAGCACATCTGCTGTAATAGGGGAGGAGCCGTTTGGGATAAGGACTCCAGGTAGATGAGGTCGCATAATGCAATCAGGACCCCAGGTAGATGAGGTCACAGGGGAGGCATGCAGCGATTTCAGCTCAGCCTAAGTTTATTCTCTGTGCTCTGAACAAGACAGACAGCTGTTCCCTGTGGAACAGAAAGCAAGTTTGATTTCTCAGAGCCAAAGCACAGCAGGTACAGTTTTGCACAATGCTTCCAGACCAAGCTTTTATGGTGCCACTGCTCTGTCCCATTCACGGAATTTTTCAGGGGGTCCAGACAAGGTCGTCATCTCCTTCCACTCATAGACCTCCTGTGTTTTCTTACCGCTTCTTCCATCTTTTTCCTTACCATTATACATCCATTAAAGAAAAAAAAAGATGCAATAGCTGCACAATGCCTTCTGATTGGTAATGCTAGGATCCCTCTGTTTGGAAGCACCCAGAGTCTTGAGAGAATCACTTACAGTTGGATTTAGGAAACAAAGCCTTGTTTACCGGTAGATACAACCTAATCCAATAATGATCTGAGCATTCAGGTGACTACGGCATTACAGAGCAGTTTGAGAAAGTCCTGAATTATAAAGGGAAGTGCCTAAGGACTCTCAAGGACTCAAGAAGATATTGACTGGGTTCGGAGGACAACACGATAAGCAACGGTGCTTACCATTGCTTGTCAGGCGTGTCGTTCGAACCCAGTCATTGTGACTCACCATTGTGACTTATTGTCGTAAATCAGTCCGGTCCACAGATAAGCCGTTGTCGTTCACATAGTCCAAGGTTGAAAGCCAAGAGATATGTCCGAAACCAAGATAAGATGAAGCAGTGTAGGAGCAGCTGAAGCGTGGTCAGGGGCGTTCCGAAGTCAAGAAAGCACGAGTCTCAGTCCGGGGGCCGGCAGGAGTGTCTGGCTACAGTCGAGTTGCACTGACAATTGCTTCCAGCGTCGGAAGTGTGTTTGGGGCCTGTCTTTTAATCAGGCACTGATTGGTAAGGCAGCACAGCTGTGACAGGCTGGGACTCCCCAAACACACTCTGGCTCAGTTGCCCTGTGCCCTCCTTCTCTATCTCAAACGGAGGCACAACACTTATTGTTGTTTTGAACAATGATAAGTCACAATGGTCTGTTCTAGGGTTTGTTTGTACCACGATGGTTTGTCGTGTCGTCCGAACTTGGACAACACGACCCATTCTGGCACAAGCCCTAGAACAAGCGAGCCGCTTGGCAAGAGTGGACACTGTCGCTCTTGCCAAGCGGCTGGCCACAGAACGCAGCTGACAGCTGCCCCCAAAGTGCCGAAAAGGTGCTAGGAGGCAGCCGTCAGGGGTTTCCTCCGCCATGCCACCGAACGGATCAGGCACCCCCACCGCCGCCTCCAGAGGAGACCTCTAGAAGAGGAGGTGGGAGGCAGCGATCTGCTCCATTTGGCCGCCCGGCATGCTGAACAGCCACAGGGATTTGGAGCACAGCCTCCTCCCTGAAGGGTGTCCTCCCAGGGGGAGCCCGTGCTCTGATCCCTGTCGCTGCCGTATGTGCCGAGCAGCCACGGGGATGGAGGTGCTTCTTGCAATCACCGGAGCCACCGCCCCGGTGAGTGTGGGAAGCGCCCGCCCTCTCTGCCCTTTGCTTTCCCTGGAGGAGCCAGGAAAGAAAAGGGCGAAGAGTGCAGGGGCTTCCCACTGCCCGCTTGGCCGGAGAGGTTTACTTGCTGGAGGCAGGGACTGTGTCACCACCTCCGGCAGGTAAACCTCTCAGGCGGCGGAGCAGGGCGGCAGGAATCACCCGTCCACTCCGCCCTTTGCTTTCCCCACCTGGGACAGCAAAGGGCGGAGGGGGGTGATTCCCGCCACCCTGCTCCACTGCCCAAGAGGTTTCCCCACTGTAGCCAGGGATGCGGTCCTGACTGCAGCGGGGAAACCTCTCAGGTGGTGCAGAGGGGCAGAGTCTGCTCCTGTTAATGGTGTGGCCGCCCTGCCATTAGCAGGAGCAGACTCCTCCCCTCTGTGGGCAGTCGAGCAGGGCAGCAGGAATTGCCCGCTCACTCCGCCCTTCACTTTCCCCACCTGGGCAGAGTGGGGGGGCGCTTCCTGCCGCCCTGCTCCACCACTCAAGAGGTTCCCCCCTCCACCTTGCGCTTCAGGGCATGAGCCCTGTTTGCGCAATGGGGAGTCTTTGACAGCTGTCGCAAGCTGAAATCGGCTTGCGATTGTGACTATCGAAGAGAGGAGCCTCATTCTTCCCCACAGTGGGATATCATGGGATATCACTGGGAGGAAGGAGGGGAAGGCGCGAAGCAGCAACGATGAGCCTGATCGTCTGTCGGGCTCATCCTTGTTGCTTCGCGTGATCCGGCAAACAATCGTGGTAACTTACCATGATTGTTGCCTGGTCATGTGAACCTGCCCAGTGACAGTTTCCTACTCCTTGGAGTCATGCTGAGAGCAGAGAATGCTTCTGACTAATTAATATGCTGAGTTCACCATCTTCACCAGCAGCTTCTCGTCCATTTCCAGGCCCAGTTCAAAGTGTTGGTCTCAACCTCTAAGGCCTTTCGTGGCTTGGGACCAGGGTAGCTGATGGATCAACTCTTCCCACACGAACCTACTCCGACCTTCAGATCTTCCTCCGTGGCCCTTTTCCTGGTGTCTCCACCAGGTAGGGTGGCCACTCACACATCACCAAAAAAGAGGGAATCCATCCCCAAAACAGAGGACAGGGATTGGCATAAGCTAATTTATATTTATAGGTGCACATTTGGACATGATTACTATAATTTAAATAGAAATGTAATATATTTCACTGTAGTGGAGAACACTGTGACCACATGAACTGCGTGCCTGCTCCATCTGCTGTCCAGGTGCTGTTGATGGGCAGCTTCAAGGCCTCCACTCTCCCTTCCTATGGTTCTTTATCTTTAAATCACGCTTGGACTGGACAGCCCTTCAAAAAGAAGCTGCTTTCAAATAGAGTACTGTCTTCTGAGAACCTGTCAAATAGAGGACTGTCCTCTGTAAAGTAGCAACATGGCCACCCTACCACCAAATGAGGTGCGGTGCTATTGGGTGGATACCAGTGAAAGGGCCTTTTTCAGTGGTGGCACCCTGGTTGCAGAATGCCCTCTCCAGAGAAACCTACCTGGCACCCACTTTGTTCTTCTTCATGGTCTCTGTGCATCACACATATGGGCTCTGCGCCTGCGCTGAGACGATTCGGGAAACGTTTTACACTTATTGTGCTTTTAATTGCTTGCTTTATTTTAAGTTGCAAGCTGTCCTGAGAACTTTTTTGGTTGTAGAGTGACTTATAAATACTGTAGATAAATAAAGCAAGCAGGTTTAGGAGGACAAATCTCAGCTTCAGCCTTTGGGGCCAGCAGCCTATGTACTCCAAGGGCCAGTTCACACGACACAGAAACCACGGGGCAGCAGAAGCCCCCTGCGGTTCCCGTGTCATGCGAACGCTGGCCAGGGGCGCCCCCGCGGGACGGCCCCGCGCGGGAAGCACGCAAAGTGACCATGGGCGGTAGAGGGGTAAGCCCCTACCGCGTGTGGCCACCCTGCTGTGCGAACAGCAGGTGGCCGTCCCGTGGGGGCCTCACAGAGGCGGCAGCCCAGAGCAGCTGGAGCTGTGGCCACTCCAGCCTGTAGGGGCAAACAGCCCCTCTGGGCATCCCGAGCCCCCGCCCCCTAGCGCCGGGAGGCCCGCACTGCGGTGTGGGGACTGCCAGCTCCACTGGGGTCCACCCACATGCGTGGGGTGCAGGTTGTCTGCGGCGCCCCGCCGGACCCTGCAGACGGCCCCATGGTGCCTCCCCCACTCGCTGCCCGGGTCGTATGAACCGGCCCCAAGTCAGAGACCGGGGTGCAAAAGGGAACTTGAGCAACTTGGGCCTTGCAAGCCACACAGACTAGCCAGCCCTCCACGCAGGTCAATAGTTAGTACAGGAATTACTTGGAAGACTCTGAAGGTGACAAAATGGTTAATTGGGACCTGGAGAGCCCCACTTCCACTGCCTTCCCATATCCTCCTGTCCCAGGTAAATTACTGGGCCTTGGGGGGGGGGGTGGCAAAGGGAAGCAGAGGCGGCAGAAAGTGCTTTGTGACCACCCTCTGAGCTTCTAGCAAGCATCAGAATCCATCTCTCAGAAATGCTCAACCCCTTTTGGGGCGAGCTTTACAACAGTGGTGAGCAATGGTGTCCCCCAGTGCCCTCCAAAATTATAGATTTTTTTAAAAAAAAAAATGGCATTCAGAGCAGCCATTTTGACTCCTTTTTCATTCTTTTGACCAGAAGGGCCAAAATTAGCTTGCAAACAAACGACTTTTGACCCTTTGGGCACTCTGTAGCTCCTGCAGATGCCTTTAAAAAAAAATTAAAAATCCCACAATGGGGGTATGTGCAGCCAATGGGGGAGGAGGGGGTGTCCAAAGGGTGAAAATGGCCAAAAGAAATCCCAAAGTTGCCTGCCCCTGCTTTACAAAGTCATTTATGAAAACCATGTCACCATTTAGTGCTGAATGAATGGATGGTTTCTAAATCCTGGAACGGGCAGGAAAGAACTTCCCAGTGCAGCATCGGTGGGTGCATGGGAGCAGCCTGCTGCATGCCTTGCCCTTGCATATTTCGATGCACATCCGCCTCCGCAGTGCACCATCATCCTCGTCTAAACCCTGTTTAACTAAATGGGCACCTTTCTGCATGTTGGATATGAATGGGGATGCTTGTCTATGCGGCCCAGGGCCGCCGGTAGTTATGTGAGACTGTAGGTGCCTATGGCTGTAGCTGGAGTGGAGCATTCACCTCACAAGCTAAAATATCTGCAAAATTTGCAAGACCTCAATGTATCTTACAAAACTCAAAAGCTATTTTGACTCTCTGTACTGCGGTAGTGATGTTTAAAATATCATGAGCATATGGTGCAGCACGGAAGAGAATTTGTATTAATTCAATGGCCCTTTTTTTTCATTTAAAAATACAGATTAAAATGATGTACCCTAAAAAGAACAACTGCGTCAAAGATTGTTTATTTTTATTGGAATTTCCTAAAACAAAAACCATAAATAAAAGTAGCTGTGTGCTAATTGCATCCCTTTCTGTAGTAGAGAAAGTGTCATTGCGATCCTTGTTCCCTCACAAATCCCAAAGCATAGTCAATTGTTTTCAGCAATTCAGAAAATTATGCACATTTTGTGTCCCTTCACAACATTTTACAAAATTTACTAATTTAATCTTATCCTGAACCAGTATTGTCTCCTCTTATGGGCTGTGGTTCTCTAGGGTCCCAGTTCCAAGCCTATAATACCTGGATCAAAATACTGAGGTTCAGGGCCAGGCCAAGACATTGTGCTGCCTGCCCGAGGCAAAGGGCAAGATGGCGCCCCCTGCCCATTCTACATGAAGGATCCAACTTGACTGGCAGTTGAGTCTTTCTTGGTGAAGGGGCAGCTTCCTCCACCACACCCTGGGGAAGCAGGCTAGTTTAGGTGGTGGGAGCAGGCCAGGCTAGCTTGGGGGACTCAGAAGAAATAGTGGGGAGCTGCCGCCTGAGGTGGCTGCCTTACTCTTCCTAATGGTAGGACTGGTTCTGCTGAGGATTGAACCTGGAACTTTCTGTGTGCAAATCAGGTGTTCTGCCACTTAGGCTGCAATCCTATGTTGGGACATGTAACAAAACAACAGCTGTGGCACAAGTGTTTTCATTTGGAAAGGTACAGGATGGCTAGAATAACAATCTTGTTGAGTCTGACACTACTATTCTATTCTCATGGGAAAAGTAGGTGGGAAAGAAATATGAGCTGATCACATGGTTTGTACTTTCTGATGACGTAGTATGATTGTTAAGTTTCGTTTCCTGTAACTTTGTAGTAGAGAGAAGGATTGCTTAGTGTGTGCATCTTCTTGTCTCTTCTCTCTGATGCTCTGACTTATTGCAAACATGTAATGAAGTACTGCTAGGGTGGACTTGGTCCACTGGACTATGCTATGCATTATAATCTGCAATATAGACTGTAACTTAGGAGATTGTATTTACTCTGATATAGAATAAACAGGTAGAAAAAACCCTGTTGTGGATTCTATTGGAGTTAATTCCTAACTACAGTGCAGCTGCGAACAGCAGGGAGCAAGTTGGCTGAAATCCGAGACGCTTGGACATGCTGTGTGTGGGAGACAAAAGCTGAATCTCTGTGTGAACTACATGGGCCGGTTACACACATGGGACAGAGGCTGTATCTTCCATCTCACGCTCTGCTGAATCCACGTAGGCGGATGGGCCTACAGGGTGGATTGTAAGCCATCAGGGCTGGAGAAATTTTAGCCCTTTCATCCTATACACCAGGGGTAGGTAACGTGGTGCCCATGGGCACCATTGCACCCCCAGACACCTTTCTTGGTGCCCTCCAAGGTGCCTTCCCCCTCTCCATTTTTAATTAGCACATTTTCTTACCAGCACCTCTGCCTTGTACTCAGTCTTTTGGGCAGCTTGCTTGTCCTTTGCCACACCTCCATGGCAGCCATTTTGTGGTGGTGCCCAGGACAGTTTCTCAAATTGCCAGATGTGACCACAACCCAAAAAATTTGCCTATCCCAGCTATACACATTTACATGGGAGTAAGTTCCATTGAACTTAATGGGACTTACTGCTGAGTCTCCATAAATAGGACTGGACTATCTGTAGAGATGTACATTCATTTCACAATGAATGAAAAATTGACCAAATGGGGTCAATTGGGCTCAATTTTCATTAGTTATGAAACAAATGGCATGCATGACACATATGATGGGTTTTATTTTCATTATCCCATTTGTACCTATTTGTCATTCATTTTGGGAAGGGGAGGGGCTTACCCTTCTCCAGTGGCAGCAGCTGCTTTAGCAGCTAAAATTTTATTTCCCAGAATGCCCCAAACAGAAAAGGGGGGGGATTTAGAAAAGAAAGAAAATGAATGTAATGAAATGAATAACAAAACAAATGTAATTTTAAAAACTGAATCTTCAAATGAACACATCATCATCATCATCATCATCATCATCATCATCATCATCCCCAGGTGGTCTCCCATCCAGACACTTGGTTGAATCCAGATTTAGGCACATGAAACTGGGCTAGCAAAACCAAATTTCCCCATCCCCTTCTCCCCATGGCAGCCCCTTCAATGCCCTAAAAATGCTACCCAGTTGGTTGGGGGACCCTGCTGAATGGAGTGAGCTGTGGTGTGTGTGTGTGTGGGGGGGAGAGATCTCCCCCAAATCAGGCAGAAGCATCTTCCATGAGCGGAGCCCTTCCATCCATGGAAGGCAGATCCTGGATCCAACCCATTGGCTAGAGCCAGGCCTGCTTAACTCCAGCAAGTTAAGCAGGCCTCATGTGGCTTCATACTATGTGGCTCATGTGGCTTCATACTATCAACAAATGGAATAACAAAATAAAAGCAATTCGTGCTCACCCCTATCACCAAGCTACGACTTCTCCAGAAATATTGAAAATCATGCTTCTATTGCTGGCGTTGTTTTGATTGCCCAATTTCTAGCAACTACTATTTTGACTGCTTCTCCTTCTGAACTAAATTACTTTTACTGATCACCTCTCACACTCCCTACTCCTCCCCAGTGTTACGGATACGGATCACCACTAGCAGTGATGGGGAAAGAGTGATCTGTATGAGGATCTCTGCAGGAGGGAGTGGAGATTATCGGTGGCCTGGAAATAAGTGGAGGGGTGGGGATTTGGTGCTGGAGGCAGAGGAGTCAGGGTATCCATGGGGGGCCACAGGAAAGGCCTTGGGGGAACACATGTGGCCCACGAGTCATGGGTTGCACACCCCTGCATTAAAGGGTAGTGGTATAAACAGACCCAGGATTGAAGTTAAGAGTTAGTGAGGCCTGCATTGCTTTATACAGTATGTCAGGTCTTGATTTTTATGGTCTTTGATAGTTGTGGGTTGTTTTTTTTAGGGTTTTTGCCAGGTCAAAAACAGCCAGGTCCTGTTTATGACACCTTCTAGTCGTCTCTCGTAAAAAGCAGGAGAAAATGTAATTAATCTGCAGAATTCTGAGCCTTTCATACAATGGTCCTGTCACATCTCTTGTGGGATCATAAGGGTGAGAAGGCGACTACAGTTACTGAAAACTAATATTCTCATGATTCCGGCAACAGATTTTTGGGATGCAAAATAAAATAAAATGTTGCTGATGCCTGCCCATTTTCTGTCATTAAAGTTCTATTCCCAATAATAAAATGGGAAGTATCTTTATTTATAAAGGTGTTTAAGCAAGCGAATGATCACGACAGATGGTTAGAAGTCAACAGAGACTACAAATAACTTACAATATTAAGCTAGTCATAGGACTAATAGGAATTAATTAAAGGTTCAGATGATGATATGGGCTTGGTAGAACAGGTGGATTTGTGCAGTTGTGACAATAGTGTGTGCCAACACCTTTGGCCTCTCTCGGGGTGCAGGTGACTCTGCTATAAAGATAATCCATCCCATCCTTTTCTCTGTGGGTTTGTTTAAATACACAACAGTACTGAACATACAGTGCTATTCAGTAACAGCACAATACTAAAAATATGAGATGAGTTTGTGAGCCAAAAGGGGGGAGGGAGTGGGAAAACTCTGTATCCCAGTGGCTGCTCCTGAGATTACTTCTGATTGGACTCACCACCATCAACAGAGATAGCAATCAGATGATAAAATCTTATAAAGTCGCTCCCCACTGAGTCAACCTAAAGCTTCTTCTTAGTTCCTGGTCCTGCTCCTGGATCACCAGAGCAGCTGGTGTTGGAGAGAATGTGAGAAGTCATGTGAATCTGTGGGTGTGCCAAGGGGGCACCTGGAAACTTCTAGTTCATAGATGAGTTGAGAAGGCCAACTGAATCCTTATTTGGGGGTATCATGATTCCATAGAAGTCAGACCCATTGGGCAGTATCCTATGCTGCCCCCACACTAGCAGAAGAGACTGCTAGTGCACCAAGAGCTAATGGTTCCTGAAACAACTGGAAACAAGCAGAAATGCTCGTGTCCGGCATGGGGCAGGTCAGTAGAGCTCACAGAAGGGAGCTCTGCTAACCTGCCCTGATCCGGAAATGAGTGTTTCTGCTTGTTTCTGGAGTTATTTCCGGAACCATTTGTTCCTGTTGCACATGGGGCAGGTCCTCCTGCTGATGCAACAGAACTAGCAGAGGTGCAGCAGAAGCATGGGATAGTGCTCATTCACATTATCCTACCTGCAATAAGATCTTCGTAACACTATGTCCAGTTCTCATGGCACAGGATACAGATACCTTGGTTGTCGAGCTTTGTCATTTCCACTGCTGCTGCCTAAAAAGCAGTGATCTGAAATGGACAATGCTCAATGGACAATTTGCCTTTGCTTTCTCTTGACAGCTGTCAAAAGGTGAGCTCTGAAGGGAAAGCAAAGGTGCGAGTGATCTTTGCTCGTGAAAAGGTATAATCATCATTGGCATGATGTGCAAACACGCCAGGTAAATAAAATTAAGCAACAGATGTGGGTTAATGAGCTGAACTACTTATAACTAATGATGTCACAAGCACCAACCAACAAGTCTCCATCCAACTTGAGACCACACAACACTTTGCATTGCATTAGAAGCACTAATAGGAGGAGGGCTTGGAATTGCAATTTCGCAGCAACAGACAATTGCAGTTTGAATACTAGAAAAAGTGGTTTTAGCACATAAGATATGTTACCTCTAAAGAGGAATGGTTTGATCCCCTACAACATTAGAATAACAGCTGCATGTTGGGTTTTTTCATGCTACAAAGTGCTAGACCATTTACTTCTTTCATTTCTTTCTTCCCCTCAGTTGAAGGACTTCCTCAATACTGAGAAATGCGGTCATCTCCAAAAAAAACATTTGGTGTAACGGTCATGATTTTCTGACATGCAAAGTGTGTAGGAACCACTGCTTTTCCCAAGCTGGGTGGAACCCACTAGGTAAGCGAATCTGTTAAAATCAAATAGGCAATGGGCGGGTTTGTACGACACCCCAAGCCCCTTGGGAATTTAAACCACGCACTGTGGCTTAAATTCCCCTGTGCCCAACAGACGATCGGGCACAGCGGGGGTAGGGTGCCTTCTCCCTGCTCTTCCCCCCTCAGTCCTCCCAGGGGTATCCCAGGGGTCACTGCAGGAGGAGTGAGGGGAGCGGAGTGGGGATGACAACTGCCCCAAAATGCCCAAGTGACACTTTTGGGCAGCTGTAAAAGGCTCCCCTTGCTGGGCATGGCTGCCACTTGGCTGAGCAGCAGTGGCACCCAGGAAGGGGAAGGGGTGAGCTGCCAGCGCCAAGCGGCTCATCCCCCCTCCCCTTGCTGGGCACAGCCGCTCAGCTGGTGATTTTAAAATGATGATTTTAAATGTTTTTCTTTTGACATTTTTTCTATAAAATGTAAGCTTTATGGTCCCTATTGGGGGGGGGGGAGGTTACCTACCCCATGTCTAATAGCTGACCCCTGCACTACATAGATACCTGATGCCCAGAGAGTTTTAAGGCTGGTTTGGTGGAGGCAGTCAGAGAAATGTCCAACTGGTGGCAGTGGAAAAGGCCACAGGAGGGGAAGAGCAAAACAGAGTAGGGGAACCCTATTTTGCCTGTTTTCCCTTCCACTCGTGGAACAGGGCTTCTTCATGACAGACTGATTGCACCTCAGTAATACCTGCTCAACATGTGCTTTTGTAAATGCATTATTACAAGTTACAGCAAGGGCCCAACTAGAGGCGATGGCTTATTCCCCACCACCACCACCTCCGGATGTGCCTTTGTAGTATGGGCTGTTGTAGGGTTCTGGGGTGACTTGCTAACCACAGCAACAAGCCACCCTGGCCTGGCTGGGCTTGGAGGACATGACAAGCCGCTGCAGAGGGTAATTATAAAAATCATCTCCCCTGGCATGTGACCAGCATGTGTGGGGAGGGGAATACACCACTGTGGCTTTATTTCCCCCTTTGGGATCATGCGAAACTGGTCAAAGAGTTAAATTTCCAATCCCCACAGTCCTGACTGGCTAGTCAGGCTGACTCACAGCTGCTATTTGCATAAGAAAAGACATGCATGCTAATTTCATTTACACAATTAACATCACTTTTGTCCAAAGCAAATGGCAACAGATACCCTGGCCTGAGCGTCCTACTGCTCAGAGATGAAGCAGTGAAATATTACTAAAGAACATGATGTAAAAATTAGGGCTGCCAACAAATTAAAGGAATTTTAGTTGATTAATGCTATGAGTATTAGTCATTTAAGAGTTTTACACAGCAATCTTATACATGTCTACTCAGAAGTAAGCCCCATTGAGTTCAATGGCACTCACTCCCAGGTATGTGCAAACCAGGGGTGCAATCCTATGCATTAGGGGCAGGCAACTTTGGGAGGTCTGGGCCCTGGGGGCCATTTTTGCTACCCGGACCTCCCCCTCCCCCGTAGCACGCATGCGCACACACACACACACACACATTCTGTATGGAGTACCATAAAGGTCAAAATTAGATTGCTTTCAAGCTAATTTTGACCCTTCTCGTACTCCATAGTAGCTACAGAACACTAAAAGGGTAAAAAAAGGCTTCAAAATGGCCACTCTTTAAGCCATTTTGTTTTTTGTTTTGTTTTTTACAATTGGAGAGGCAGCAGAGGTGGCAATGGCCAGAGCCAGGACTGAATGCGGCCTACAGGCCACACGTTGCACACCCTTGCTATACGCACTTACCTGCTAAAAAGTCCTGTTTGAGGCCATGGGACTTATATATCTGAGTAGACGTGAATAGGATTGCATGGGTAATCCATTAATCTATCGACTCAATTTATACAGGGGCAAAAACAATAGTTCTGAAGCGAGAAGCGTACTTAGTTTTTAGATGATGTCCTATCGGAGAGAAAAAGGGTGATGGCCTCTCTTAAGGTGGTGTTTGCCCACTGCAGTTGCTATAAGGACCTGTTTTTAAAACAATACTTTAATTTACAAAAACAAAACAAAAAAACACCATCTTCTGATGTCTAATTAATCATGGGACCCTTGTTAGTTGATGAAGAGTTTTCATTTGATTGATCGACCCAATTAATCGGTTGAATGGTGGTGCAGCCCTATTATAATACAAAACAGTATTAGCAGAGAAAGAAGTAATGCACTTGCTGTTTGGTTTCACTGTTAATTCTACTCATCCAGCAACACTGGCTTTCTACTGAGGTCGAGGTGGCCCTAGTAGGAAGACTTTAAAACTAGCCTCCTTTGTGCAGCCACAATACAGCATCCTTACTGAGGAAGTTGTGGACAGTGTGCAAATCCCCCGACACACACACACACACCGCCCGACCCTCCAGGCACACAATCTGTGCTACAAATCTTTCACATGGGTTAACAGGAGGAGATTTCCATTGGGACAGGCACCTTTGGAAAAATGCCTCGGGTAAATATACTTGCAATACCCACACCTCTGGTTTATATATCTTTTTTAAGCGTTTTGCCTTTTGTCCCTTATGGATTTTCCTCTCATTGCCGTTCATTCTTCCAGAAAAGAACAGCATCGGTATTGACGCGGGCATACGCAAATACGTGCGGGCCAGTTACTCCAGGGTGATGGACTTTCGCTTTGCTGGGTTTCAGCGAGATGCTTGCTTCCAGTAATATGCTGCAACACTTTGACCTTTTGGATGTTCTGCAGCCGGTGTGCTCCCCCCCCCCCACCCCACAGGGCACGGAGAAGAATCCTCCTATTCTTCTTTCAGTGACCCCATCGGAGCAATCCCAGTCTGTCATTGCCATGCCTGGGCCGTTGGGATGGGTTGTGTCAAAGCTTATATAAGAGACCCTCCCACCTCTACCCCAGCAGGCATCTCTGTGCTACCTACTATATCAAGAAGCCAATATTAGAAATTTCAAATGACAGGCTTTTATGCTACCCAAGAGTCGGCCTCTGCTGTACTGGACAATAAAACTGGAGATCAAGAGGAAAGTGGAAGACAAAGTCCATACAAATTACTTTGCTCCAGTTAGACTGCTTGGCAGATGCGGGGAATCACAGGGGGAATCCTAGGAAATGTTAATGACCACAATCTAAGGAACTACTTTGGAGCAGGGGTTGACAACCTGGTGCCCTCCAATTGTTTTGGACTGCAACCCCCATAATCCCTGACTATTGGCCATGATGGGTTGGGGAGTATGGGGACTGTAGTCCAAAGCATCTGGAAGGCACCAGGTTGTCTACCCCTGCTTTGGCCATTCCATTGGGACTTCTGGTTTTCTTGTTCTTGGAACATCTGAGTTGTAAACTGTGTCACAAGGGGCTTTCAGCACTTTGGTAGAGAGATTAGGTGCCAGGCTTTGCCGCATTCTGTTTGAGAAGGCATTGAATGATCCAGGAAGAAATGTCAGAGAGATGGCTTTAGGCTGGTACAATATTGGACAGAAGGGTAAAAAGCTAGATTTGGAAGTTGTCTGCAAAAACTTGACAGTAATGTGCTCTGCATCAGTACTGATGCAGAGCACATTAAGATGCTCATTGTCATTATGCAAGGAAGGAGTTGATGTGGGATGATCATGTAAAGTGTGCGCACCCCTGGCATAGAATGTGCACCCCTCGCACTGAATCCAGCTAATTGCAGGCTGTGGAAACAGCTGCACAACTCTAAGTAATCCATAACATTTTGTTCCCTGACATTATTTGTTGTCCCTGCGCAGTTTTGCCCATTGTAGCTATTAGGGTGCATAATGTGTACTTCTTCCATTCATGACGAGCTTTTCTTTGCAATGTTGAACAAGATGCAATAGTGAGGTTTGTTTTCCACATGGCTGAATATATGCACAGCCAGCCAGGAGGCACTACCAGCTAAGGTCTGCCCAGATACCAGGTTCATGCCTGCTCAGCTGGACTCTATAACCCTGGAAAGGGCATTTATCATTTCTATGAGGCCCCCCAGATCCTCACCCTGCCTAGACTGCAGGGATGGGATGGGAAGCCCTGAGACGGTGTACCTGTTCCTTGAAATCAGCCACCCAGATATGCTCCCTGCCTTATATCTTGCTCACACAAATAGGAAGATGACCTTTCTGTTTCCATTCTGTTATTTGGCAATATCACACTTGCTACACAATGCTCATACAATGGGATCTATGTGGCTGCTGAAAGTAATAAGTTGGAAAACTGATGAGCAAAGGAAAAGGAAGCCAGCAAGGAACCTTTTAAAAGCTTAGCTTTCCATTTATTAACTTAAGTAATCTAAAAGGCAATCGGGAGCCATGCACCTGGGAATTTAAACCTATGTGGTTGGCTGCATGCTTCCCAACCAACCATTTGGATGGCCTCCCAGAATAAGAAATGAGGGATGTTTTACAGAGGACCAGGGGATTCAAAACCCCTTCATCTGGCTTACACACAATCCTCTTCACTCTGATGGTTAGCAGAGCACAGACCGAACCATGTTTGCTCAGAAGTGTTCTATATTGATTTAAGTGGCACAGGTGCTTCATAGTTAAATCTGCTTGGAATTGCAGCCTAGATACACATCACATTCAAAGGTGTGTAACTAAACCCTAGTGGCCCCTTCTTTTTCAGGAAAAGCCACACTGGAATAGGGTAATTTAGAGCAGCAAAGTGGCGGTGGAGGACTTGCCTTAAAGCAGGAGTGGAAAACCTGTTGGTCTCCAGCTCCCATCAACCCCAGCCAGCAGGGCCAATGGGCAAGGATGAGGGGAGCTGTAGTGCAACACCATCTGGAGGACCCCAGGTTCCCCGCCTTTGCTTTAAACTGTCTCTCACGCCAGTCATGAATAAAAACATACCTGCAGTTCGGTGGTTTGTCAACTAGCCTAAAGAAACTTCAGCTGCACTTTATACACTTACGTAAAAGTATTTGACTGTAACCATTTCCCAGGGCCATGTGTAAAAGTTTAGTTTCTCTTCCTGTGTTGTGGCTCTTGTAAGGCTGAAGCCCACAATGGATCCTGATTCCTGAATCTGGGGAAGTTCAGGCTGGGATTCATCCTGAGCACCGCAACCCTCAGGGAAATATTAGGAAGCCTGCTAAGGACCAATGCCAGGGGGCTTCTTTAAAGCACAATAGGCCAGAGCAGCGGTTTCCAAACTTTTGGGGTTGATGGGCACATCTGGAATTTTGAGAGAAATGGCTGCCATGGGGGCACCTTGCCCATTCATAAAATGGCTGCCACAGTGGGCGTGGTCGGTCACAGAACACTCATTTCCCAGAAGCCAAACTGGAGAGACTAAAACAAAAGTAACTTGCCGAAGAACCCAAGTACAAGGCAGAGGTGGGGTTTAAGTTTCAAAATATGAAACTGCTATTTTGAACCAAAATAAAAAGATGGTGTGAGAGGGCAGCACATTGTTTTGCAGCAAGCCAGTCTCCCGGGATGATGATGATGATGATGATGATGATGATGATGATGATGATGATGATGATGATGATGCCCCAGGGCCAGAGTATGTCACAGAGGACTACCTGACCTTGATTAAAGCTGGCAGGCCAGGCTTGTGTACTGTTCTGAGCACGAAGAGGACTCCGCTGCTGTAACAGACGCCTTTGGCTTCCCTTGTTCTGGCAGGGCAGGCACTGACCGGGTCTGATACTAGGCTCCAAACAGCTGGTTATGAACCTGCTGCTAATTTAGAACTGAACTTGAAGGAACAGTTCAGCGAAACTGATACAGCAATAAAAACTACATTTTACAAAACACTTGTGGCTTAATTTACCATCCTGGAACGGGAAGATAGTTAACAAGATCTCAGAGCATGGATTGTATTTGTTTTTGCATGGGAAATGAGCAGGAGGGGAGTGGGAGGAAGAGGAGAGGTGGAGCCCTCGACACCTCTTTCTGATTTCGATCTGGAGCCCGGTGTCCCATTTTATCCCACCGTCCTTTTGCTGCCAGAGAAGATCACCTGACGTGACTAATCAATTTCATAGTGCGAGCCTACTTTGGACTTTTCATTGGACTGTCTGCATGCATGTGACTGATTAATGGAGTGACATATCGCCATTATCAAAAATAAATGGAAACCGTCCTATACTTCCCCCCCCCCCCGTCCCCTTCAAGGCCTTTATTCTGATGGAACGTGGCGTAAAAATAATTGAAACCTGCGATGAAATTCACAGTGCTTATGAGGCTTTAGACACTGTTATTCAGTTACCCTTTTCTGCCCTTTGGTTTTGTCAATATGGTTAAAGCTACTACTAGATGGACCTGGCTGATATAGTGAGGAGGGTCTTTAAGCAGGAGGATTAAGGCACTGGGGCAAACAAAGGGAAACAGAGACCAGGGTTCTCAGAGGCTGAGAAGAAGCAGGTGTCATGAATAAGGAGGTTTGGGGCAAGCAATATTCTGCAGTGCCCGCACAAGAGCACAGGGGTGGGCAAGGTGGTGCTCGAGGGGACCAGTGCAGCCCTGTACACCTTTCTTGGCACCCGCCGAGGTGTCCTACCTTCCCCACTCTTTTTTTCATTAACACATTTCCTTACTGGCAGCTGGGAAATGGATTTCTGTTGGTGCTAGAAACTGCAGGTTTCAAAGAAGCTGTTTGGTATGTTGGGACTCAGACCCCACCTCTCCCTTGTTGTACTCAGTCTTTCAGGCAGATCACTTGTCCTTTGCCATGCCTACCACGGCAGCCACTTTGTGGTGGCACCCAGGACAGTTTCTCAAATTGCCAGATGTTCCCACGGCCCAAAAAAGTTGCTTACCCTTGCCCTAGCAGAACCTAGCATTAGTGCAATAGGAAGCTAGCGGTTCTTGAGACGACTGGAAATGAGCAGAAACCCTTGTTTCCAGAACAGGAACATCAGTGGAGCTCACAGAAGAGAACTCAGTTATCCCATTCCAGAAAGGAGCCTTTTCACTCATTTCTACGGTTGCTTTAGGAAGCTCTGGTTCCTGCTACTACATTAATAGTAGGTCCTGTGGGCGCAACAGAACCAGCAGAGGTGTAGCGGCACTATAATAGGACACTGCCTCTTATTATTACCCTGCCTTTTCTCCAAGGAGCTTGGGATGGCCTGCAAGGTCCTCTCCCCCAACACACAAACACACTGTCCTCACAATAGCCCTATGGGGTAGGTCAGGGTGAGAGTGATGGGTCGAAGGTCACCCAATGAGCGTCATAGCTGAGTGGGGATCTGAACTTGGGACTGCCTGATCCTAGTTTGATGCTCTAACCACGACATCACACTGGGCAAGTTTGCATGTCGTGCAGCCCACCCTAGCAATAAGCTACGGTGGGTAGGTCGATGTGCGAACAACCCATGGTGCGCTCGACAGACGATCAGGCTCACCATGGGGTGTTCACTTCTTCCCTCCCACTTCTTCCCCCTCGGTCCTCCAGCGGGCATCCCAGGGGGCTCCGCAGCAGAACCGACTTGACTGCTCCCTCCACTGCAATTGCGAGCCCTTTTTTGCTCACTGCAGCTTTTTTGTCCCTCTAACATCCCCCCCGCCCCCCCCGAGATCATGATCTCCAGCTTGACAACCAGTTTTTGCGATCTCTGTTTTGGCAGCCACTGCCAGCCCCTTCAAAGCGCCGAAGCAGCACATGGGAGGGGCTGTCAGTGGTTGGCAAACAATAAAAAAAAAAAATTAGCTCCCACAATGCACACAAATATTTTCATTATTTTTTAAAAAGAAAATTTAGCCACACTTGTGAAACTGCAGAGGTGCTCAGTTCTGCGAGTGTGGAAATGGGGATCCTCAGCTGGGCAATGTCCTAGGGGATACCTGCTGTCCAAGTGCGGCAGGTACCAACCCTGGACACTGACCAAGAGAGACCCCAAAATTGGGGTTTTCTTCCCTTTGCTTTCTCTTGACAGCTGTCAAAAGGCAAACTGTCATGGGCATGCAAATACACCAGGAGGGATCTTTGCTCACGAAAAGGGGATGGTGAAATTTACACCCCCTTTGCAGCGAGACCCTCATCTGTTTTCTTTTTTTGCCCTGACTTTCTTCAGGGTACTGAGCATTTTGCACTTTTCTTTGAGAAGCTAGATGCTCGGGAAAGTACAAAAGTGCATCCCACCCCCTTTTTGGGGAAAAGGAGTTTTGACAGCCAGCTGTCAAAATTCTGGATCCCCTTTAAAAGGGTATTTTGTCATCAGTGTTTTTCAAAGGTGTTTTTTCATGGGTGCAATGGGTGTCTTTTCACAGGGATATATGGCTGTATATGAGTATATAAGTGCTGCGTTGACACTTTGAAGGGGCTGTCAAAGCAGAAATTGTGAAAATTGGCTTTGAAGCCAGAGATCGTGATCTCTGGGGCAAAAAAAAAAAAAAAAAAGATTAAAGGGATAAATAGCCAGCCACCCCAAAGTGCCGCTTGCGCAGTTGTGGGGCAGCTGGCAGTGGCAGTGGCCTGGGCAAGCTTGGGAATCTGGCAAAGGATTTTTGCCACTCTTGCCAAGCTACTTTTGGCTGGTTCCCAGTACCCACGATGGGGTTGGTCACCCGGGTTCGAATGGCACAACGACTACCCATCATGGGTACAACAACCCCTAAAACAAGCCATGGGTTGTCAAGGTGTCTTGTTGTCCACGAACAAGCCACCCTGCGGGAAAGGTTTGCATGACACGACAACCCACCATGGCTTGTCACCCACGACGGGTTGTCGTGTCGTGTGAACCCAGTCACTGGCTCTGCCAGGACTCGCAGTGAGTGAGTGGGCTATTAGACTGTGATGGCTGACCTGCAGTTATGCTGGATTCAAAATCAGTCAGAAATTATGAAGTCAAATCATCTAGCTTATTATGATTCCTCACTAAATATACGTTTACATAATAAACTTGACAATAGTGGCCAAACCAAAACTAAAAGTACATTGCTAACCAGAGAACACCTGCTTATTCCTGTACTTTCCCCAGCCTGTGACACTCCCTCCTTTTACAGAACTAAACCCTTTTATGGGGCTTTGGTTCCTCCCTTCTTTGCTTGCCTCCTGCAGAGCCATGCCCACTTCCTAAACCACACTATTCCTTCTAATACCAATTCAAGGTTTTCTGAGCTTGCACTGATGTAGCTAAAAATTGCACCACCCATGCGCAAGAGGGAGGTATCAACAGACTCAAGATTTGCAGGGGTATGAAAAAAATACTGGAAAACACCTAAGGGAGGACACTCCCATGCCCCCCCCCCAAAAAAACCTCCAGCACAATGATAACTCAAAGGCACAGAACGTTGAGACTGTGAGGAAAAGAACCCCTGACTGGGAGGGGAAATGGAATGCAGTGGCTGGGGGTGGAAACGGAAACAAAGTCGGAGGGGGAATGGAATGGAATGGAATGGCTGAACAAGGACAAGGGAGGAAGAAACACAGAGAGATAAAAGGGGAGACAGAACTGTCTCATTGTGCGGATAGATCATTTTCTGGTGCCCGCTGAGAAACTATGTATGAAGGTCTCCAGGGGCAGAAGTGAGAGTTGTCCATAGAAATCAATGGAGAAATCCAAGATTTTAATGTAGTGGGTGGGGATAGGTACAAGTGTGTGCACTGCCCCCAAAAGACTCAGAATGGAAGAGAAAAGTGGAGTGCCTGCATCACTGAGCAGAAGCACTCCACACTGCAATTTTGTGGCAAGGCCTCACTTGTAAACTGTGATTCAGCAACCAATCAGCTTTCTAACAGGCCCTTCTTGCTAATTAAGCACTAGGACTAGCTCTGTTATTTCATACATAGGTATACATTTTCAAGTGTGAGGGCAAGGAAAAGGAGTTGAAGGAAATTTTCCTGAATACACCCTGGAACAAGGCTGGCCCAAGAAATTTCAGCATGTAAAGCAGACATCCTCAATGGTATTTGCCCACAGTAGAAACAAAGAAACAAAAAAAAACCCCACAATAATAAATTAAATGACTGGCAATCTGCTGCCCTTTCCTGTTTTCCAAAACTGTCACCTGTGGCAGCTCTCTGACTCTGTAGGGCCAGCCTTGACCTGGATGTGGAATGGTGCTGTGGGCACCAATGGGTCCAGTGTGCCAGTAGTCAAAGCTGAACATTTACTTGGACAATTGATGGCACATGGGAAGTGTGGCTGCCAGATGTTTTTAGTGGACTAGTGAAAGTTTCCGGCCTATTTGCACATTGGCCACAACCCCGGCACAAGCTAGACCAATATTAGCCCAGTGTAATCCCATTTGCATATGAGCGTTGGTCCAGTTCACTGACATGTCATGACCTGCTTCCTTGCAAAGCATGTGAATACATTTCCTCAGTGCACATCTTGCTCAAAGAGGCCCGAATGTTACTTCTTGGCCAATATCAACAAAATTAAACCCTTCTTTGTAGGAAGTCGAGCATTGCTTTTCCTTCTCTCTCCATTTCCAGGGAAGGGAATTAGGCTTCCCCTCCCTTAACGTACTGGAGTAGCCCCCTCTCCTCACTTATCTATATTATTCACAGAGATGGCATCAGCATCGCAGAGGCAGAAGCTGGTGATCAGGAACAGAATATTTTGCCTTCCTCAGAGAACACCGGGGTGGGTGGTGGGATGGGAGGAGGGAGAACTCCTTGTGTATCACTGCAATACTTGGAGTGACATCTGAGTACTGAAAGGACCCATTTTACTTAGTAACCTAATATCATTTCCCATCTTTCCAAATGATAAAGGGCTTGGTTTTTAATTCATGTAATGTTCCCAGTGAGAACAGTGCCTAGTTAAGTCATATGATAAAAGCCTATAGGAGATTAATTTGATGGAAAAGAATGAGGCGGCTTCTCTAATAGGTGAGGTCGGAGTGGCCCAGGGGGATGGCAATAAGATACTAGCTGCTTTGTGAAGGTCACTTGCTCAAATCCATCCAGGTTAAGGCACTGCCAGCCAGGAGAGTTCTTTGATTGCTGTTTCAATAGAGGTGCAGCCGTTCCAAGCCAGACGGCATCACCACCCCAAATGTCACCTTAGCTGATTCACTCAACAGGCAGGAGAGCAGACAACCGGGCTGTTGAGAGAGGGGATCATCAAACGTCATGTTATGTGAATTGCAGAGCATGCAGCTAATCCCCGGGAGGTGGGGGTGTTGCTCCAAAGTAAGTGTGCAGGGCCCTGGTCTGGATCAGGTCCACTATGCTCGGGGTGGGGAGGTTCAATACTTCTCCCTGCTGACTGCTCCCTGTAAGAACTGCCCAGTGCACCAATGGAGGCACCTTCCTTCCTTCTGCTATACAGTAATACCTTGGATTGCAAGTAACTTGGTTTGAGAGCATTTTGCAAGACAAGCAAATTTTTAAATATTTATTTATTTATTTATTTATTACTTGATATATGAGATTCAAGTAGGGTTGCAAGGAGCTGAGGCTTGGCAATCTGGTACCTTGAGATCTCTGGGGGTCTTGGTTCCTTTGGGGTAGGAAAGGGTGGGGGTGTGGCGGGCCAGCCAGCCCCCCCTTCCTCCACAATATACAAGCGACGTCTTGCAATACAAGTACTGTAGTACAGCTTAAATTAAAAATCTCTGTTCAAATTTTTTGGGGGGAATTTCGTTTTGATATAAGAGTGTTTTGGATTACAAGCACGTTTCCGGAACGAATTATGCTCTCAAATCCAAGGCATGACTGTACAGGGAGATGTGTTGGGGGCAGGGAGCAGCTGGGGACAGAAAGATTACGGTAAATCTCCCCTCCCCATGCACGGACTTTGAGTTTCAAAACAAAACAAAACAAGAGGGTCAGCCAAACTCTGCATAGTTAATGTAACATGTCTCTTGACTCTGAGCTGGGATATCAGTGATCCCTCCAATAAACAAAACTGTAGGCCATTTTACACACACATGTACGTTACAGGACTTCTCATCACTGAATTACGTGGCAATTTGCAGCGGAATGTGTGAACTGACAAAAAAATACTTGCACTTCAGGTGAGGTGAGTGAGGTCATATGAAAGTGTTTGAACTGTGATGGCTCATTCACAGGTGCAAGTCACTACATCCAGCGATGAACAAGCGTGTGCAAAGCAGCCCTCGAGTCGGGGCCAAACTGAACGTTCCTTTAAGCTCACGGAGTGGAGCTATGCATGCTACTTTTTTTTTTAAAAAAAAAAAAAACTCTCCCTCAAGGGCATGCAGCCCCGATTGGGATCAGGACCATGGTGCTTTTCATCCCAAAATTCCACCACCCACTGTGGGGTGCGGGTGTATGTGTGTGGGGGAAAAAGGACGAAAGTCTTCATTGGAATCAATAGCCACCTCTATTATTTCATTTGTGAAGCACCCAACTAACATTTCTCTCCTCCCACCTTCAACTGCCATTCCATGCTTTAAAACTGCTTCTATATTCCTGATATTTTAGAACAACAAAACTGTTTGCCAACAGTTTAAAAAAATATACTCTGGTTTAAAAAATATACTCTGGGCACATGCCGTTTTTTATTTTAAACTCACCACAGCTCCACAGAGAAGCAATTCCCACCTGGCTTGGTTACTGTGTGGAGGAGGCCCTAGGCAGCTGAGAAAAGGGATGTCAGCTACCCCAAATATCTGCAGAAGTATCAACTTCCCAAATATGAATTAACTGAGAAACCAAACAGCCCTTTGTAACTCCTCTTTTTCAAGCTGAGTAATAGATTACGAGAACGGTGTGGGGACTGCTTCCTGTCCTACACTGCTCCAGTAACATCTAGTAGGGGTGGGCAATGTGCAGCCCCCACTTTCCCCCGATTCTAGAGAGATGAAGCAAGTGGTCTGGCTAAACATTGTGGTTCCTTTCTACACGAATGTTGCCAGGCCAGAGGGTTGGGCCAGCTACTGAGTGTGGATGGAAGATGTTCATAAACTGGCCTCCAGTGGGGACTTTGTATGATGCGCAGCAGGCAGCTTCTGAAGGATCAGGAGGCTGGTAAGATGGTTCCTTTTGTGGGGAAATTGTAAGGGCTAAAAGTGAACTGCAGGGAGTCTGTCAGAGGAGCCGAATGGATAAGCCAGAAGGAGAGAGAAACTAAGAAGTCTGGAAATGAAACCTTTTAGATTCTGTCAAAATCCTGAGGCTCGATTGCCAACTCACTTATCTTTTCCAAAGCCTTTCACAAGGTGTTCTGTTTACAGTTGAGTTAATATGATCAGACCAATACAGCTGCAGCATGTGAATATCATTGAAATAATAGTCTGCAAAAACCAAGGCTGCACAACCATTCAGCTTGTGGTTTCTGGCCTTCAGGTAGGAGAACTGAAACAAAAAGCTGGAAAACTGGCAGCATTTCTTGGCAGTTCTAATGGAAGCCATAATTTATGCTTTTCAAAGCGGTGGAAAATCGGAACACTAATCAATGGCTAAAAGCCGTTCCAAAAGTGGGGAAATTTTAAAGTGCAAGTGTTGGATTTCTCATGGTGGTGTTGGTGGGGAAATGGTATTTGCACGGTCTCCCTGTGTTTTGGCCCATGAGTACAAATGCTGGGTGTAATTAACAAGCTAGGGAAGCAGTGATGTTCTACTTTATTTCTATCCCTTGCATGAACTGACCAACAAAAAGGAAGGGGCCAGGGTTTCTGTACTTTCTTCTCTTATCAGCTATAGTGGCTGTTCTGTTCCACTTGGCCATATTGACATTTATTTTCCCAGTTGGTGCGGTGAATGTTGACACTCCCAGCTTGAGGGCCAATCAGTGAGCACATGATATTTTTCTACCTTGGGAATTGCCACCAATTTTAGTGCTATTCTCTGTAGCTCCTCCAGTTCTAGTAAATTCTTTCTGTAATTGGATTATCAGAACTGTGAGCAGTACTCAAGGTTTCGCCATGGATTTCTATAAAGGTATTGAATGTTGAAACTTTGTTTTCTTGCTCTGTATCTTGATCTTCCCGAATTCCCTTTGCTTTTTTGACAACTTATTATGCTGATGTTTCCATGGAAGTATCCACAGTCATTCCAACACCTGCTTTTTAGTGGTAATAGCAGCTAATTCTGAAGACAACAGACCATTTTTACATATTTTTCACTATGCATAACTTTGTACTTAACATCCCGTCATTTCGCTACCTTCCTTTCTGTGAGATATTTCTTTATTCACCAGGATTTCAAACCCTATGGTTAGCATTATTTTTTTCTGTGGGAAAAGGAGCACAAGATCAAGGTGGGGAAGGAAGAGAACACTTTCTTGAAGGTGTTTTGCTGAAAGAGGGGATGTTCCAGACTAGTAACTCCAAAATGCCTGCTATAGGCTTGTGCTAAATGCAACTAGGTTACACTGGGATTCAGTAAATCCCGATGTTACAAGAACAGGTTTATCAGCCCCAAGTGTTCAGAAGATAAGAACTTTATAAACATTTGGGGGGAAATAAGGTTTTCTTTCTTTCTTTCTTCTTCTTGTCAGTTTAGGGCATCGAGTGTTGTCAAAATTGCAAGCTAGATAATCACAGTTTTTAAAGTGACTATTGTTATTCTCAGTTTCTGTCTGGTGCTTATCCAGACTAGTGGCATTGGGTCCCCCAAGTTTGCAGACTCGTTTTTCTTGATGATGGGCTTGTGGGGAGGATGCCAGTCACTGACTGTCAACCTAACCTACCTCACAGGGTTGTTGTGAGGATAAAATGGAGAGGAGGAGGAGGAGGAGGAGGGTGATTATGTAAGCTGCCTTGGGTTCCTCTGGTTTCTAACCTTGTTGGTTGAATTGGGTGTGGTTCAGCAAGGCCATGCAATCTGTTTGAGAATGCAGAATTGCTTGTGGGTATGCTCCCCCCTCCCAAGCTTCAGCAAGCTATGTTTGGAATAATAATAGAAATAAATGTGTTATACGTGTTAATTATATTTTCAAAACGTGATGTCAGTTCCTGTGCAAGTTGACCTCCCTCCTTCCCTGACTCTCCTCTTTCTCCGCAGAAATATTTAATAATAATAATTAAGATGATGATGATGATGATGATGATGATGATGATGATCATCATCATCATCATCATCATCATCATCATCATCATCTGTTCCTATGCTACCATTAAGCACAAGCCCTCACAAGATAGCTTGCAATAAAAACATTAAAACAAAACAGTTTCAAATGAAAGATAAATTCATATCAGCTAAGTAAGGACCACAGTGGATCTATGAATGTATTCCCTTCTTTCATCTGCTCTCCTGGACACAGGGTCTGTCTATTTTCCAGTGGAGTGTCCGCAGCTGTTTTGGAGTGGGAGTTGGAGAGGGGCAACAATCGTCTTTCAAGCTCATTTTACAAACCAGCCTGGTAAAATGAGTCTACATATTCTGTCCTGCAGAAGTGAAACATTTCCATTGGTGCTACTGAAGGTTTTTTGACAAGGACATATGCATTCATGCCTGCATATGTCCCTGTCAAAAAAAAACAACAACCCTGAATAGCCCTGTAAAAAAAAACAAAAAAACAAACCTTTACAAGGAACCAGAGTTTTGACAGCTAGCTGTCAAAGTTCCCAAGTTTCCATGAAAGGGTGAAAGGGGTGACTTGCCCTTTTCCACTTTCCCAACATTAGAATCTCAGGAAAGTGTGGGAAAGTGTGAGGAACCTGACAAGAATCAGGTCCCCCCAAAAAACCTAAAGGATCTCACCACGAAGGAGGTGATCTACTGACTACCTCCTTTTGCGAGCACAGATCACTCGCAGCTTTGGTTTCTCTTCACAGCTCGCCTTTTGACAGCTGTCAAGAGAAAGCAAAGTGAAAAGTAAAGCTCTTGGCAGCCTCTCCGGGTCAATGCCCATGGTGGGTTCCTGCTGCACTTTGACAGCAGGCACCCCGCAGGACAATGACCAGGCAAGGCTGCCCATTTTGGACCCACACAAGTGTGCATGTGTGCAATTACACAAGTCCCACTAAAAATTAATTTCAAAATGTTCAAAAACATTTGTGCAAATTTCTTGCACTAAATGTCTGGGGGGGGGGTTAAAAAAAGGGCGACGGACCAGTGACAGCCCCTCCAATGTGCCACTTCCACTAGCTGTCAAATCAGAGATCACAAAAAGCAATCTCTGTGGGGGAGAGGGGGAGGAAAAAGCCACGGCGAGCGCAAAAGTGTTTGAGATCATGGTGTGGGGCACCAAACCAGTGCTGGTCGCTCCACTGTGCCATCTGGGCACTGGTGGGGCAGCTGGCATTGGTGATGGCCCAGGCTAGCTTGACAAGAGCGGTAAGGGATTTTTGCCACTCTTGTTGAGCGGCTTGCTAGCTGCTTCCCGCAACCCACGATGGGGTCAGTTGCCCGGGTTCGGACAACACATCAACCCATTGTGGGTCCAATAACCCCAACAACAAGCCATGGGTTGCTCGGGTGGCTTGTTTCCCACGAACAAGCTACCCTGTGGAAATCTGTCCAGATTCACATGACACAACAACCCACCATGGCTTGTCACCCAGGTGGGTTGTCGTGTCATGCAAACCCAATTGTTCTGTAAAAGACAGATACAGTTCTTATCTAATTGAACCCTAAGTAGAGCTCTTGCTACTGCAGATAAATGAAGGTGATGAGTAATGTAAAGGTAAAGGCATCCATCGAAGTTATGTGCCAGCATATTAGATTCACTGTGGTTCTTATCTTACATTTGAAATCTCTTTCTGTGTGTGTGTGATCTTTTATCTTCTCTCTTTTTTCATTATTCAGCTCTGTTTGCTGTGGATTTTATCAAGCCAAGCAAATAATTGAAAATCGTCTATTTGCCCACACAGAGTTTTCTTTTCTCTTTTTATCTTTACCCACAGACACAGCAAATCCCCTGCTCCTTCTGAGGAACTCTGGCAAGTTACCGTCTTATGAATAAAGTGAATGTTCATGTTGTTTTGAAGGACTGTAACTGGAATTTTGTTTGCTAAGCCTGAAGTAGGCCATGAAATTCAGATGGAAAATTTCAGTAATTGATTAAAGGCACAATCCTATGCATCTTTAGACAGAAAAAAAGGCTACAACTCCCAGCATGCCCCAGCCAGACATGTTGTAGGCTTTTTTCTGTCTAAACATGCATAGGATTGTGCCTTAAATGACCTTTAACTGTTAAACTGAAGAATTAATTATTATCTACTATATAAATGTGAAAGTTGTGTGTTTGTACGTTTGTTTGCATGCGTTGTATAGGCTCCTACACGGCTGGGCGGATCTGCCCCAAACTTGACACACATACTCTTCATCATCCAAGGACAAATACTGGCAGGGTTAAAACTCCGAAAAACAATCACTGTGCCTGTATGGCTCACTCTCAGATAGCTAATGGGCAAAATGACCTAGGAGCGGTTATGCAAATCACTCCTACGTCATTTAGAATGTTCATATGAATTGCCGCAGGGGCCTATTAGGAGCGGTTATGCAAATCACTCCTACGTCATTTAGAATGTTCATATGAGTTTCTACAGGGGCCTACATGGGGGAGCTGGGATTTCATTGTGCAGTCCCGGGGGAGGTGGGATTTCATTGTTGTGTAGTCCCGGGGGGGGGGCAGGGATTTCATTGTGTAGTCCCAGGGGGGAGCAGGAATTTCATTCTGCAGTCCCGGAGGAGCAGAGATTTCATTGTGTAGTCCCCGGGGGAGCAGAGATTTCATTGTGTAGTCCCGGGGGAGCTGGGATTTCATTGTGTAGTCCCAGGGGAGCTGGTACAATACAATTTTATTGTATTGCACCAGCTCTCCCAGGACTACCAGCTCTCCCAGGGCTACACAGCTGGTAGTCCCGAGGGAGCTGGGATTTCATTGTGTAGTCCCGGGGGAGCTGGTAGTCCCGAGGGAGCTGGGATTTCATTGTGCAGTCCCGGAGGAGCAGGGATTTCATTGTGTAGTCCCGGGGGAGCTGGGATTTCATTGTTGTGTAGTCCCGGGGGAGCTGGGATTTCAGAAAAACAGAAAATCGTGTTGTGACGGCTTTCTAAGAAAACATTTTAAAAACAATAAATGATTGAAATGTGTTGTGAATTTTTCGTTTCAGCTTTTCTATGGAGCCATTCAAAAAAGCGGTCAGCTACCTTAAGGAATTTTGAACAAATAGTACCTATAAGAAAATTATGACCCGGGCAACGCCGGGTAAAAAAGCTAGTATTTAAATAAATGTACATGTTGCAAAACTCAGCACTTTGCATGTCCTGAAGAGGGGGGGAAGATTTATCTTAAGTGTAAGATAATAATGTGATGATTACCTCAATGAGACAAAGGATTAGACTAAATCATGGAAGCTAGACTTATCCATGGATATTAGCCATAACAACTTCTAGCTTACTTTAGAATGTTCATATACTTTATCTTGTAAGCCTGACAACAACCCTATAAAGTGATCACTATTACTATTCTTATACTGCAGGTGGAGGTGGGGGCTAAGGCAGAGTAGCCTGCTGATGGCCATGTAGTGAATTCATGGGTGAGACAAGTTTCAATCCAGAGGCTTCTTGGTTCAGTCTATACCAGCCACATCAAACCAAATGGAACCTCCTTGGTAAGAGGGAGTGTAGCTCTGATAGTTTAACTCAGATTACTGGACATGGCTACCTCATCATGTCCTGTCTGTGAGCTTCCAGAGGTACATGCCTAGCCTCTGTCTGGGAACGAATGCTCCGTCTAGTGGATCCTTATTCTGATCTAGCAAGGCGATTCTTATATTAAGAACATAACAATATTTATGAGGGAAGCAGTCCCCAATGTTAGAGAAACTGCAGTCAGAGCAGCACCTTTAGACATGTCATAGAAAAACTCTGGGTGGAGGTATTTCATTTGGAAATGAAAGTTACAGTTCAGGATATACAGAAAACACCAGAACTCGGATTACTTTCCCTTTTGGTGGGGGACAACAAACATTTGCTGCATAAGGACTAAGGGCGCAATCCTATGGTCCTCTGACCTTGCCTGGGGGGGCCATAGGATAGGGCATAGTCACTGCTGCGACCTTGGAAATTCCTTCCGAGGTCGCAGCATGCGGTCTGCCTGTGGAGTGCCCGCCCCACCTTGCAGCCGGCACAGTTCTTCCCACGCTGCCTGGGAAATGAAGACTATCTTTGGTTCCAGCATGGGGGGGGGGGTGTTTCCCCAGGGGCAGGGAGGGGAGGAGCAAGGCACCGCTGGCTTCTGAGACATCCAGATGGTGCCTCAGCCTCTCCTCCTCAGGAGGAGGAGTAAACCATTTAGACAGCTGAAATTGGCTGTCTAAATGTTTTTGAGGGCAAGGAGAGCGCAGCGGCAATCCTATCCGCTGTGCTCCTCCTGCCCTCAACTGGATGCCCATAATCCTCTGAGTTCAGAGGGATACAGGCAACCACATTGACATTTTTCTGGACAGCATCAAGACTGAAAATCTCACCAATCTGGAAATCTACAAGTGGACCACCAATCGAATGCAGGGAAAAGAGAGTTTGGGATATAGCCTTACTAGAAAAATTAATCAAAGAGCTAAGGGCCATGTACAGTGATGCTGTCGACAATGACTTCTGCACATCTTGGCATCCATGAGCCTCTCTTGTCAACCAGCACACAGAGGGCGTGAAACCTCCTTGATCCCCTGTAACTATCCTTTGGAAAGACCTTTTGATTTATTTGATTTGTACCCCGCCTTTCTACCCAAAAAATGGCACTCAAGGTGGCTTACAGGCACAATTTAAATTGATTATAACAATAAAACAATACATCAAAATATAATAAAAGCATAACAACTACAGAATAAAAATAAGTAAATAAATAAACAAACAGCACCCAACCCAACAGACCCACTCACAGGCCAAAGGCTTTCTTTTTTTTTTTTTTTGTCCAATTTTTTTATTTCTATATAAAACAAACACATAATATCAAACATATAACAATTAACAAAACAAAATAGACCTCCGATTTTTCTTCTACAGCAAATACAGGTAACAATAATTTTTCTTACTCGATAATCCAAATGAGAAATCTCTTTCTTCCCATTGTCCCAGATTCACTTATTATTCCATAAATCCACAAACAAACAAATCATTATTTTCCAGTCTCTGCAAAAAGTCAATTAGAGGTTTCCACTCAATAATAAATGCAGATGTTGTCCTTTCTCTAATTAGTGATGTAAGTTTGGCCATCTCTGCCAGCTCCAGCATCTTGACCAACCATTCTTCTATCGTGGGCACTGCTGGACCTTTCCACTTCTGTGCATATAGTAGTCTCGCTGCCGTTGTCATGTATAAAAATAAAGTTCCATATCTTCCTTCTAGCTGACTGTCCATTATTCCCAATAGAAAAGCCTCTGGTTTCAATTGAAAAGTAATCCTTAAAATCTTTTGCATTAATAAATGAATTTCAACCCAAAAACTTTTAGCTTTCTTACATGTCCACCACATATGATAAAAGGTTCCTTCCTGTTGTTCACATTTCCAACATATATCTGATGCACCGCTATACATTCTAGCCAATTTCTCCGGCGACAAGTACCAACGATACATCATCTTATAAAAATTCTCTTTAAGACTAGAGCATAAAGTAAATTTCAAACCTTTTAACCACATATTTTCCCATTGTGTCATTAGTATATTATAACCAAAATTTTGAGCCCATTTTATCATACATTCCTTCACTTGCTCTTCCTCAGTTTCAAATTTCAACAAAAGCTTATACATTCTTGAAATAAGATGTTCATCATTTAGACATAATTCCCTTTCAAAGTCAGATACCCTCTGTTCAAAATCATACAACCTTTTATCAACTTTAATGGCCAAAGGCTTTCTTGAACAAATCAGTCTTTGCCTTCAAGCGGAAGGACAGCAGAGAGGGAGCGAACCGTAGCTTCCCTTAGGAAGGAGTTCCACAGTCTGGGAGCAGCCACCGAAAAAGCCCTCTCTCAGGTCACCACCAAACATGCTTCTGAAGGTGGCAGTCTCAAAAGGAGGGCCTCTCCAGAAGATCTTAGGAACCAAGCAGGCTCATATGGGAGAAGGCAGTCTTTCAGGTAGGCTGGTCCCAAGCTGTTTAGGGCTTTATAGGTTATAACCAACACTTTGAATTCTGCCTGGAAACAGACCAGTAGGTAGGCAGTGAAGCTGCTGTAACAAGGAAGTCATGTGCTCCCTATGATTGGCCCCTGTCAACAGTTTGGCCACCTGGCAGACAAATCATGAGTAAACTCTGGGTAAGGCAACAACACATACTCTGGGTTGTTGTTATGTGCAAACCAGATCTTTGTGTAGCATTTTCAGGGGGCTGGAGGAGCTGCCATGGGAAGGAGGGCGCAGAGAAAGAGTGGGAAAGGAGTCCACTTCCACCAGCACAGCTGATCCAGCTTAAATCTGAATCCCACCCAGGTTCTTATAATTTATACATTAATAAATGTACTGCTTCTGTTTTACTATGCCAAATCAGTGGCAAGCACTTGGGGTGGGAGATAGCTGAGAATCCTTTGTGTTTCCTTTGCAATCAAGGCTTGTGTCCAGCGGCAAATATGCATGCCTATCACAGCCAAAGTACTATTTCCTTAAAAGTTCACATTTCTTCCATATCAAGACAATGAGTTCTCACAGGCGCAGAGCCTTTTTCACAGCATTTCTGTCCTCTGCAAAGAATCTCTCATTACATTTTGGAGCAGAACTCTGCCAGGCTCTTTCCAGCGGGGAATATTTTTAGAAGTGCTCTTACTTTATTGATTCCAGATTATCGAGGAAGGTGAACAGCAGAGCCGTTGGCTGGAACCAATCCACATTTTGCATCTTTAGTCTCTCTGAAATCTTGGTTAGAGAAGGTAAAATCCATGACTTTCCTGGGCAGTCTTGATGAGTCATGCTGTTGGATATGGCCAAAACTGATAAGAGAATGGGGAGAGATTGTTAACAGTATCAATGGGTGCCAATAAGAGCCACCTTTTTTCAGCTTATCTTCTTGTTTAGTCCTCTGGGACCTCTGAACACATATAGTTTGGAAGGGGGGAAATTACTGCACCTGTGCTTAAATATTTCATTAACATGATAATTGTGTGTGTGCGCGTCTCTAAGAGAGGATTTTTGGAAGCTAGAATCCTGAAATAGCCTAGGACCAGGCTTTCATACCGTCATAGGAAGCTGCCTTACACTGAGGCTATGTATTACCTGTTCTGACTGACAGAGGCTCAAGCAGGGTTCATTTCCAGCCCTCCTCTCTGGGATTTATTTATTTTTTTAAACTGGAGATGCCGTTGATTGAAGCTGAGATTCATGCAGTGCACCTGTTCCACCATTGAGCTATGAGCTCTAAACTTCTTTTACATTTCAAAATATAACCGGTGATCCTTTCATATCTGGAAAAACGTTGCTGCTCATTCAATCGATATTTTAATTAGTTGAAAGTGTGGAGTCAATGCTTGTAATGCAAGGGAGTGCAAGGAAGTTAACCCACAAAGCTCTTGATAAAGAGGACTGTAATTAAAAGTGATCTGAATCTGGTTATCTTGAGTTTTCTGAGTGATCAGAGTTTATATACCGATATATATATATATATATATAACATATATAAAGAGCAGGCTTATAAAAAAAAATAAAAAAATAAAACATACAATTACACATTAATTCCTACCAACAATACCCAATAGAAAAATTGTAAATCTTATAAATTCACAAAACCATCCAAATTACTTCTACCCAATCCTTCTTTAATGTATTGTGTTTCAGGCCTCCATCTTTCTAATACTAACATATTTTTGAGTTGATCTTTGTAATACAGTAAGCTCAATCATCTTGAAGTAGTCCCATAATTTTCTAATTAATTCTGTTCTACTTTTTTTTTTTAATTTGTGTAATTTCCAGTGAGACCTGCAACAAAATGTGGTAATATAGTCTCACCTCTTGATAGGATTGCTCCTGTTCAGCGTTCCAGCCCACCATGCAAGCCACTGCATTCCACCTCCATCTCCACCCCACATCGTTTAAGGCAGGGCTTATGCTATGCTGGCTGGGTATGCTGGGAGCTGTAGGCCAGCAACATCTGGGGACCCAAGGTTGGAGAGCCCTGATTTAAGGGCTGCAGTGTCAACTAGTAACTTGCATGTGTGAAAAAGCCATCCCAGGTCTAACACCACAGAGAGACTTTTCATATTACAGTAATACCTTGGATTGCAAGTAACTTGGTCTGAGAGCGTTTTGCAAGACAAGCAAAAACATTTAAATAAATTTTGACTTGATAAACAAGTGACATCTTGCAAGACAAGTAGTGTAGGGATGTAACCACTCACCTCGTCGAGTGGGCCAAAATCGGCCCCGCTCACGCCCGCCAGAGACTCCCTTTGATATAAGAGTGTTTTGGATTACAAGCACAGTTCCGGAACGAATTACACTTGCAATCCAAGGTATGACTGTACCTGAATGTCACCTCCGGTGTAATGCATTTCAGTGGTGTCAGTTCATACATTGAGCTGCCATTTCAACAGTCCTTGTGAGGTAACTCAGTATTATCCATTAATGTATTATTTATATCTTTAGGGCCCCAATCCTATGGCCCACCCAGACAAGGTCGGAGTCACCGCTTCTGAGGTCGCAGCATCGACTCTGCCCGTGGAGTGCCCTCCCCCCACTCGCAGCTGGCTCAGTTCTTTCCGTGCCAGCTGGAATCTGAAGACCATCTTCGGTTCCAGAGTGGGGGGGGCATTCCTGGGGGCGGAGAGGAGCGAGGCACAGCCATCCTCTGAGGAATCCAGGCAGTGCCTCAGCCTCTCCTCCTTGCGAGGAGAGCAAAAATTAAATACAGTCATGCCTTGGATTGAGAGCATAATTCGTTCCGGAAATGTGCTTGTAATCCAAAACACTCTTATATCAAAACGAAATCCACCAAAAAAAAATTGTACAGAGATTTTTTAATTTAAGCCGTACTACAGTACTTGTATTGCAAGACGTCGCTTGTATATCAGGTCAAAAAAAATTAAATAAATATTTAAAAATTTGCTTGTCTTGCAAAACGCTCTCAAACCAAGTTACTTGCAATCCAAGGTATTGCTGTATTTTAAATATTGAAATTGAGCATCTAAATGTTTTGCAGGGCGAGGGGAGTACAGAGGCAATCCTAGCCTCCACATTCCTCCCGCCTTCCATTGGGTGCCCATAATCCTACGAGTTCGGGGGGCTTACGGGCAGCCGCATTGGATGGGGCTGCCCGAAGATTTAAATCCCACCTTCAATCAAATAATCCTCAAGGTGGCTTACCATGGATTGCAATAATACACAGAAACAAAACTCCAGTAGCCAGGACCAGTGCAAGGCAGCTTGGTGCCCTAGGCAAGATCAGATATTTAGCGCGCCCCCCTTCCCACTTGAGCCCTCCCTCCCTCCCTCCAGCCCTATGCTCCTGGCGCCCCCTTTAGCTCAGCGCCCTAGGCAGCCGCCTAGTTGGCCTAATGGTAGCACCAGCCCTGCCAGTAGCCCTTAGACCCTGGGCTGATGGAGGGGCCCGGGCCATGCTTCCCCTTGTTAGCATGAGCGGCTGAAGAACTGAGTCAACAAAGTGAAAGCTTGGCAAGAGCAGACTTTACTGGGTTGCAAAAGGCACACACAAGCACTGTTTTCTGTACAAGAAGATGCCCTGGCTAAAGTAGCAAAAACTTATTTGGCTCCGCCTTGTAGTAAGAAGTGTTCTCTGCGTGTATCCAGGGAAGTGGGTTCACTCTGCACCCTGGGTGACCCTGTCTATGGGACCATTAGGATCGCTCTCTCAGAGTCCTAAGCCCATTCATGTTGGGCATAAGGAGCTCAGCATGGGCTGAAAGGAAGTGGCTTCCTTAAATGATGGCCAAATATCTCGCAGCCCCCCCTTTACAGGATTATTTGACTCCTGCAGAGGGGGCAATATTTGGTGTCTTTTGGGGTGAAATTTGAAGAGGTTTTGGTGGAGGCGGGGAGTATTCCCCTTAAATACAAAATGGCCAACATTTTTTCTTTCTTTTTTTACTAAAAAAAGGTGGGTGGAGGACTCAGCTCAATGGCATTATTGCAACAGAATGCCCCATGAAAATAATGCTACGCTATGGCTGGGTTCGCACATAACTTTAAGCCCACGGAGGCTCTGAAGCCTTAACCTGTGGACTGCCTGCTACTGGGGTTTTTTTTTAGACTGTTGATATTACAGGCGGTCCCCAGAGAAGAAGGAGGAGGATTTAAAAAATGTATTTGTTATATTTGTGAGTTGCTGTTTAACAAAAAATATTCTCAGAGCAACAGAGAGAGAGAGAGAGAGAGAGAGAGAGAGAGAGAACACACACACACACACACACACAATCAAGCTAAAGAGTAAAATCAACAAGTAAAAAGGAGAAACAATGATACTCATTTAATGCAACACAACAAACTGAACAATCACATAGAGCTAAAACACTACAGGCAGTCCCCAGGTTACGAACGAGTTCTGTTCTTAAGAATGTCTCAAGTCGCACATACGTCGGAATAGTATAGTGTAGTATACGGCATTTACACAAATTGTGTAAATTACGTATACTATGCTATAATCTATGTAAACAACAACGTAGAGCTGGGGAACCTGGTGAACCATGGTGCTGTGCGAGCTCTGTTCAGGCGAAGAGGGCGCTTCAGGGCAACTCGGTCTAATGCCCTGGTGATTGCAGCATTCCAGTCGTCCACCAGGGTCTTGACCGAGCTACCGTTTGTGTGCTCCAATTCCCCAAGTGCGTTCAGGAATCCATCCGGATCCATAAGATGCCTGGGGCGGACCATCCTAATAGGTCCCTCACCCCTGCAGAGGGGTTGTGGCACCGAGAAATCCAACCCCACCAGATAGTGATCTGACCATGATAAGGGGGTGGTGGATATACCCCCGATTTCCAAATCATTTCCCCTCCTCCAGAAACAAAAACCAAGTCCAGTGCCTGACCGGCTACATGGGTAGGTCCAGTTAATACAGGGTGCAGCTCCCAGGAAGCCATGGTCTCCATGAAGTCCTGAGGTGCCCCTGTGAGGGCAGCCCCCGAATGCACGTTGAAGTCCCCCAGCTCCAATAGCCTGGGGGACAGCACACGCACATCGGAGACCACCTCCAGCACCTCAGTCAGGGAGTCTGTCGTGCAGCGGGGTGGACGGTACACGAGCAGAATCCCCAGGCTGCCATTTGGACCCAACCTCCAGTACATGCACTCAATAAACCTGGTCTCCTGGAGAGGGAGTCTGGTAAGGACCAAGCACTCCCGGTAGATAACAGCCACTCCCCCTCCCCGTCCCTCAACCCTTGGTTGCTGGGCATACGAGAAACCAGCTGGACACAAGGCTGCCAGAGTTGGAGCAGCAGCCTCATCCAGCCAGGTTTCCATAATACATGCCAGGTCCACACCCTCACCCAGATTAAGTAATGGATGAGAGATGTTTTTTGGGTAACGGACCTGGCATTGCACAACAGCAAACGCAACGTGGGGGGAGGAGCCACACATCCCCCAGTTATCCCTTGGCTCTGGGCAGGCCCAGAACAAGGGATAGGTATTAAGCATCGATCCCTTGTCCCCCTTCATTGGCATGGCCTGCCCCTAGCGCTCTGCCAGCGTCTGCCGCTCAACAATCGTACGTGTTGCCCCCCACAACTCCCCCCATTATCTCCCTGGGAGAGACACATGCCCCCTTGCTTCCGCCAATCAGGCGGGAGACCCACCCCTAAAACCAACCCCTAAAAACCCCCAGCCCTTCAAAAAAGGAAGGGCCTCTTAAAACTCCCAGCCTCACCTATATCCCCATCAGCAGGGGGACAGGCCCTCGCGCCACTCCCAAAGTGGCTCCCCCAGTTCTCTCCAGATTGATGAGGAGCATTCTTTCCTACCAGTAGCATAATCTAGTCCACATTTTACCAGCTTGCCAACAAGAAATCTATATACTACGTCCACAGCATTCCCCTAATCTACTAGGCTACTAGATCCATCAAAAAGGAAGATAAAGTTAGTTTGACATGACTTGTTCTTGAGAAATCTGTGCTGGCTCTTGTGATTACAAGGTTCTTTTCTAAATGCTCACAGACTGCTTAATGCTAAAATCTTTCCAGATATCGATGTCAAGTGACTGGTCAGTAATTCCCTAGATCCTCTTTGTGTGTGTGTGTGTGTGTGTGATTTTGAAGGTGGGGACAACATTTTCTCATCTCCAGTCCTGCGGCACTTCACGTATTCTGCGAACACTTCCAAAAATTATAGACAGAGGCTCTGAGATGACAACTGCAGGTTTCTTTCGTGACCTAGGATGCAATTCATGTGACTCGGAAGACTGAATTCACCTAGAGGGGCTCGGGGCTCCTGTACCACCTCTTTACATTTCTTGGGATGCAACCCCTTCCCTTCATCATTTGATCTTTTTTGGCCAGGCTGAGCACAGTTTCCCTTGTGGGAGAAGACTGAGGCAAAGTAAAAGTCGAGCCGTTGTGCCTTCTCTCTGTCACAGTACGTGATTTGAACAGCCATTTCACCAGCGCAAGGTGAGCATGAATTATTTAACTGCTATACTACATGAGCGCACTAGGTTGAAGGCAACTCATAACCTGGCTTCATTGCAAAATTGCTATTTGAGTAGATTCACACAGCCAGTTAATGCCGTCCAAGCTGCTTTCCACACTCAGGAGTTACACCTGTACAAGATGAAAAGGTGCCAGCAGATATGTAACAGAAGTTTCATATCATCACATCATTACCATTGCAGCTACCCTTATGATGGAAGGATCTAAATGAGGGGCGAGAAACCTGGTGCCCTCCAGATGTGTTGGACTACAACCCCCATAACCCTTGACCATTGGTCATGCTGGCTGGGGCTTATGGGAGTTGTAGTCCAAAACATATGTAGGGAAATAGGTTGCCCTAGCTCAGATCTAAGGAATAACCGCATGGTTTTCTGATAGACCTTGTCTAACTCTGACTGTTTGAGTTTGAGTTATTTGTCCAGTCGTTGAAGTGTGCTGTTCAAACAATACCAGATAAGTTTCTGATGTGAAGATCAAAACAACATACAAAAGGCAAGTCAACCCAAAGTTCTCTGGTGAAGGAGGAAGAATCTCTGAAGTCATTCAAGCACCAAAAAGGGTCCACTTGACTTCCTGAAGTACCTGCTGCATTCTTCCCAATATTTAATAAATCATTGCAGAAGAAACAACCACACTCTTCCCAGAAAGGGGAGACGAGGACAGAAGCAATGCAGAGAGGCTTATGAACTACTGTTGTGGGGAGGTGAGGTCTGAGACAAATCCAAATATCTGAAAGCTGAAAGGAAATGAATTCACCCAGCAAAAGGAGAGAACACACAAAGGTCATGGATGTAGCTAAGCAACAAGAATAGAACTCCCCCATCCTGTTGTGCCAGTGAGGAATGCCACACAAAGCTATGATTTGTCTACTGTTTAGCTGCAGTCTAATCTAGTGGCTAAATCAGCTGATTGGATGTTAATGGTCCTGGGTTCCAGTTCTGATCTTTGCCAGTGTTTGGCCTTTGAAAAATAAAGTCAGTTATCTTCTGCCTGACCGTAAATCAGTGTTTGTTTGTTTGTTTTATTTCCTACATTTGTGATGCAAATGTAAAATTTAACTAGCTATCCTGTACATTCAACTTTAAAATAGATCTCTTCCACTCTCTATCCTGCCATCAGGACAAGCCCAGAAATCACACAATAGAGGTAGTTAGCTCCATTGAAAACAATGAGGCTTACATCTGTGTAGACGTGTCTAGGATTACAGTGTTAAATGTGCTTTTAGTGTCACATGTGAAAGCAAAGCCTTCTATAGTGGCTTTGTCAGTTGTGTAATTTTATATTAGTTCAGTACCGCACAGAAGTCTGAGAAGTGTTAATTTCGTGTTGTTTTCAGAGCACCTTCAGATCCTTATATAAAAGCTGTTATAGACAGAATAATAACAAAAAATAAGATTTCTCCCCCTCCTACATCAGCACACAACGGGAGCTGCTTTAACATGTGTTTGTGTAGGAGTAAGTGACTCACTTGAGTAGCTTAGAAGCTAGCTGCTAACAGGGCTTAAAACATACCTCAAAATAAAACCTGGCAAATAGATATATAAAAAAGCAAGCGGATTGGTGGAATGATGAATGATATATATCACATGCCGCCATCTGTGCACAGGCCACCCTTAGAAGCCTAGTGCCAGTTGCCCTAGATCACACCTTAATACTCTATAGCCATATCTACTCAGAAGTAAGCATGAGCAAAAGCAGCATGCCTACTCAGTTGTAAACCAGAAAGAATAACTCAGCAGCACTTCCAAATAGCATTTCTACTCAGAAATAAGCATGGGCTCCAGGACGCCTCTTGAAGGCGTATCTGTTTACTCAAGCGTTCCCTGAATTGTGATTGCATTGCTCTGTTTTACCCAAGCTGTTGTGTAATGTTTTTAATGTATGTATTAGTTTATACTGTTTTTATATTGGTTTTTTATACTTTATTTTATGTATTCTTTATGTAAACCACTTAGAGAACTTAGGATATCAAGTAGTATACAAGTAGTAGTAGTAGTAGTAGTAGTTGTTGTTGTGAAGAAAAGCATACGGAGTCTCTGTGTCTCTGTGCTCTTCCCCCCCCACACACACACACACACATGTAAATAAGTGTAATCCCAGCCGGAGGCTGAGAATCTCCTGTGAATGTACATAGTTGTCCTGATGGCTCTGTGTTGGATGTATTTGCATGCAAATGTTCCCCAGGCACTTTAGGTATGGTCAGGAATTCACCCTCCTTACACCTAGGAGCCACCGCCTCCCCTGCCTAGCCGGATGAAACTAATCCTGATTGGCCAAGTGACAGTTGGGCTATCGCGGGGAGGGGAGGGAGAAAACCGATACGGTCAGCTGTGGCTTCTGGGTTTTGTTGTTGTTCTGGACATGAGGAAGCACAGAGCGGGGGACTGTGGCTGAGGCAAGTTCCGAGAAGAACAACCCCCAAGCTAATGTGTAAGTGCCTGGGTTCTCTAGTGTGAGATTTAGTTTTGTTGTTTTGTAGTTTGGACTGTGCGTAACAAAGGTATTCCATTCTGTCAATTTCACTTCCCTTATCTCCCCACCTAATTTGATCCCTGGTTTAGATAAAATATTTGAGAAGGTATACTAATTTGGACCTCTTTCTCCTGCCAATTTCATACCCCTTTTACATCAGTGTGTTACTTACAGAATGTGAAAATATGGCTAGGACCCAAAATGTGTATTTGTTTATTTATTTATACGCACATATCCTGCTCTTCTTCCAAAGAGCTCAGAGGGACTTACATATGGCTCCCAGGGAGTCTCCCATCTTGGCAGCATACAGATCTGGATGTCCATATAGCAGACCTGTGCCACTCGCCTTCTCTGCGCCCATTCAATGGAATGGCTGACCGTTGTTCCTTGATCAGCTTAGCATATCAGAAATGTGGAGTTGGATCTCCTCTTGCTTTCAAAAGATTTGGTTTGTCATACAGCATGCGGCGGGGCGGAGCTGTTCAAGAAGCGCAAGTCCAAAGCCCCATAGAGCTGACTTGCATGTTTCTTTGGATCCTCACCATATAATAGGGAATAATAATCATGACTGCTTCCTTTGTTCTATTACCTTGTAAACACATTTAAGTCCAGTGACTGTGTATACGTACATACATGTATGCAGGAGGTGCTGTGAATAAGCATAAGGGTTCTGCATAAGGATTGTCAAACGGAAAGCTCCATAGATATGCAGGATATTACAGCATTTAATCAGAAAACCCTTCTGAGACTTTATCCTTTGGAGCCTAGAGGGTTTGTTAACAACTTCCTAGTATAACAGAATGTGATGCTGACATAGTAGTAAAACATGATGAAGATATCCTCAGGAAGATGGGAAAAGGCACTTTGCATTTCCTCTCTTGGGAAGAAGCATCGACACTCTCCTGCTTATCTTGGCTAATGAGTCTCTGATCTTTCAACATGTGCTTCTCTTCAAGCCCAAAGCAGCAGGTTGTGTAGGTGTCTTTCTCATAACAGCAGAACAATTTGGATACAATTCATCAGGAAGTTCTCCTGTGACAGAGCACTGCTGTGCTGTTGCTGCTGCACAGTTCCCTTTCGTGTCAGTGGGAATTGCACAGGAGAACTTCCTGGTGATTCGTGCACATAATCAGAATGTACCGCAGCACAGGAAGCCTTCCCTGTTCATTTCAGTGGGAAGGGGAGTGACCGCTTGCACATTCCTATGTGCTTGTAGAGCTGCCCGTTATTGTCTTAAATGCGAATTCCATTGCAGGTGGAAGACAGGGCCGGTGCAGGGCAGTTTGGCGCCCTAGGCTGGCTTATATTTAGCGGGAGGGGGCTCTCGTGCGGGGGGGGAGGGCTCCGGAGCAAAGCAGCCGGGAAATGCCTGCTTGCCCAGCGCCCGCCCGCCGACCTCCTCCTCCAGCAGCCGCTTTCCCCGCTGCCTACCGGTCGCTGCTGCCGCCGCCGCCACCACGCACGCTCCTGACCCAGCCTAGCTCCGGGCGCAGAGGAAAGCCGAGCGCGACCGCGAGCCCGCCCGGCGCCCGCAATCCCCCCCCCCCACAGACCTGGTGGTTGCGGACCGGTGCCTTTGTCGGCCAGGCGACCAGGCTGGGCAGGAGCGCACCGGAGGTGAGGAAGGAGCACAGCATTTCTGCGCCCTCTTCCGCCATGCGCCCTAGGCAGCCGCCTGGGTCTGCCTAGCGGTAGCGCCGGCCCTGGTGGAAGAACTCCTTGCAAGGCTGGCATCAACGGTAGGTTGGGCTGGGTACCTACCAAGGGCCCACATCCTAGTAGGGGGCCTACTGGACCTGGACCTGCTCCTCCATCCACTTCACCATTTCAACCTGCTTGTTCACCCTCCTCTCACTCTGGCCTAAGCAACGGTGGTGCTGTGATGGCTCACAGGAACAGTTGATCCTACTGCCTAGTTGCTCATGGGCCCTCTGCCAGGCAAGCAAGCAGGTGGTGGCAATGATGGGGAAGAGGAGGAGCTGGCAGCAATTCTGGTAAGAAGGTAGATTCACTGAGGAAGCCCCCCCCCCCCCCCACTGATGGTGTTTTGCCCAAGGCCCTTCAAACCCTGGAGCTGGCTCCAGCTCCTTCTGTGCATTGGGTGAAACGGTATGAAGCATACATCAGGGATGTATGAGGATTTCTGTTCTCGAACAAAGCAAACATGTCCCATTTGCAATCCCAAATGCGAGCAGGAGTGTGTGTTTTTTGTTGTTGTTTTCTGAGAAATGTTCACAAATCCTTGAATTCACGTTCGCATTTGAAAAACATGTATTTTTTTTAAATGTGCATTTTTTATAATGTGCTGCTTCTTGCACACTTTCACACTTCAATCAATTGGGGGGAAATGCCCCATTTTGGAAAATATGCACAGAAATGTACACTTTTCCCATTCAAAAGGCACACTTTTCCTGTTCTAACAAGCTGAAAAACAAGTCAAAACCGAAAACAAGGGTGAGGCTAAACGAACTTTGAAGTGATTTTCAGAGAATTTAGGCAAGCTCAAAAATTGCTGGTTCTCCCATCCCTGTATTTCCAATATGTTTTGGAATTTTTTCGTAATGTGTTATTCTGAAAACAACAATTAAAATAGTTCATGATGACAATTATTAATAAGAACAACAGATCATATATATTGAGATTTCATTAGGATTAAAGGGATATTTTCTCCATGACAATGGATGTTGTTTTTCTCCCTAGGACTAGAGCAAAAATAGGGACAAATAAAGCCAGGGTATGGGATTTTGAAATCTTCTTCACCGTTGAGGACATACTGTTTATTTACCTGAGATTTCTTAGAGGGATTTAGAAAATGGAATTGCGAGGACCTTATCTTATGCCACATGTCACTAATAAAATGCACATCAAGCATTTATTGTACACTGTACTTCCAAATGTGAGACATTGCTTGCTTTCTGGTAGGGCCATGGAGTGATTCAGAATGAAGGACATCTATCTCTTTTCTGTATATATCTCCCATTTCTTTTCCTTAATCTATACTGAGTCATTCGCCTAGGCCAGTGTTCTCCAACCTTGGGTCCCCAGATGTTTTTGGCCTACAACTCCCAGCATATTTATTTATTTATTTATTTATTTATTATATTTATACCCCGCCTTTTTTCCTGCAAGGAACCCAAGGCGGCTTACATAATCCTCCTCATCCTCCTCTCCATTTTATCCTCGCAACAACCCTGTGAGGTAGGTTAGGCTGAGGGTCAGTGACTAGCCCAAAGTCACCCAGTGAGTTTCATGGCCGAGTGGGGACTAGAACCCAGATCTCCCAAGTCCCAGTCCAACACTCTCACCACTGCGCCACACTGGCTATGCTGGCTGGGGCATGCTGGGAGTTGTAGGCCAAAAACATCTGGGGACCCAAGGTTGGAGAACACTGGCCTAGGAGCTTAAATTTTGCTGTCTTCCATATTGGCAACAATGCACTAGAGACATCATAGTCTCAACATTGGGTTGTCAGGCATTCTGTTCTTTCTTTTTTAAAACCCATAATATTAATTGTCCACATGCCTACAGATTGAGGATATATGTACGTACATTAATATATGCACACACACTTTCAGTGCATTAAGTTAGATATAGATTTAGTAATTGTATGGATCGAAGTTGCATTGAACTGTGCAAAGTGAACCAGCAGTGGGACTGTTATGAATCTATTACAGCAAGAAGCCTGCTTCTGTTTTCTGCAATCCTCTTAGTGTAGCTATGCCTTGGCTGACATGATTTGTCAAGATCAGAGAGCCTTAAATTGCAAGGAAATGTACTTTTGTCAGCTTTATGGAAATGCTTTTCACCAACATTACAGGAAAACATGCAGTAACATACATACAAGAGTGAAGTACTTTCTGCATGGCATTTTTGTTCCCATTTTGTTACAATCATCTGTCTACAGGGCTTTTTTCTGCATTAGTGCTAAGGACCTGCAAGAAAATGTCACCGTGGCCCGGTTTGCATGACATGACAATCCACTGTGGCTTAATTTACCCATGGGGGATGTCAGACATCATGCCGGGTACTCACGGGCACCATTTTTGCATGGCGCCCATGTGGGCACCCAACTTGCCAAGGCTTGTTGTATCATACAAATCCGGGTGGCAGGGTTGTCTGAGGGTTAAACAACCCTCAAATAACCCATGGCTTGTTTTAGGATTATTTGAGGGTCAAGCAACCCCTGCCAGCTGGGTTCATACGACACAACAAGCCACAGGCAAGTTGGGTGCATGCAGGGATCACACAAAGATGGCACCCGTGGGCAGCTGGCATGATGCGACACCCCCATGGGTAAATTAAGCCACAGTGGGCTGCCATGTCATGTGAACCACGTCACGGTGACATCCAGCATTTTCCAAGCAACAATTACCCAATGCCACACCCTTCCAGGTCCACAAAAGCTCTTTTACTGTTCCTGCTCCTGGGAGAGAGAACTAGCAAACAGCACTGAACACTGGATCAGTCCTGCAATATATTACTTCAGCATCCCTCCCACAAAGCACTGGGATTGGAGGGTCCTACCATTCGGTGTGATGAGAAACTAGAGCTTCACCCCCTTCTCTCCCTCCCCTGGTATTTTCCTTGTATGGAAGGAAAGCTTGGGGAGAAGTGTATGAAATTCTGAAGACACATTGTCTGTGCCTCTGTGTCCTTCTGAATCCTGAATCTTCAAGAGTGTTCAGATTCTGCTTCGGTCTGCTTCGGAGGAGCCTCGCTTCAGTTAGGATATCTGCTGCATGTGTCCAAATCAACCCAATTCAGTTCAGGAAGGATTTGGCTGAATCCGAAGTACACCATCATCATCATCAGGCGATCACTCGTGACCGAGTAAGATTGTCTTCCGGGATAAAAGGAGGAAATTCTAAAGAAGATTGTGTAGACTCTAGCGATGGGTCCGTAAGTGACTGTGGAGGCCAATTCTAGATCCACACAGCTTCCCACAGTGAGGACACAGGTTACCAGATAGAAGATGGTCCTGTAAAGGATTCATTTGACGTGCTTTTCGCTTAGCACGTTTCTCCCTTTCACCTTGCACTCGGGCTTCTTCAAAGACCACTGGTGTGATCAGTATGTATGGATGGTGAATAAGAAGAAAGACAGGCTCCCCCCCCCCAAAAAAAATGTAAAGAAAGAGGCTTTTAAATGCTAAGGAACATTCTCTTTTCATAATTTTTCCTTCCACAAAATTTATTTATTTATTTGTTTGTTTGTTTTCTATACTGCCCAATAGCCAAAGCTCTCTGGGTGGTTTACAACAGTGCCTAAAACAAGCCCAAAATACAATAAAACAGCATCAAATAATTCTACAATAAAGAGATTAAAAACAGTATAAAAGATTTTAAAACAATTTGGCTAAAAAAAACCCCAATATTTAATATAGTATAGATCTGTATGAACACCTGACATGCATGCCCCATCATCAAGCCATTAAAAATAATCTTAGATATTCTTAAATGCCTTGGTGCAGAGGACTGTCTTAACCTGGCACTGAAAAGATGTCAAAGTTGGCACCAGGTGGGCCGTAGTTGGGGGGGGGGCTGCCATTGAGAAGGCCCTCTCCCTTGTTGCCACCCTCCGAGCCTCCCTTGGAGGAGGCGCACGGAGGAAGGCCTTGGATGTTGAGCATAGTGTCCAGGTAGATTGCAGTTCGGAGAGGCGCTCCATGAAGTATTGTGGTCCCAAGCCGTGTAAGGCTTTATAGGTTAAAACTAGCACTTTGAATCAGGTTCAGAAGCATAGAGGCAGCCAAAGCAAGCGTGCCAGAATTGGTGTTATATGTTCAGACCTCCTGATATGCTCCCAGTACTGAAGAAGAGAAGCATATAATCTTCAAAAACTTAAAATAAAAAGGAGAAGCAAGGGGGTACTGCTGCAAGAAAGGAGATAGCTTTGCCAATATTTTCCACATTTGGGGGGCAGGGCCGGCGCTACCGCTAGGCCAACTAGGCTGTTGCCTAGGGCGCGTAGCGCAAGAGGGCGCAGAACGCTGCGCTCCTCTTCGCTGCCGGCGCGCTCCTGCCTTGCCCGCCCGCCCGCCCGCCCGCCTCACCGAGAAAGCCAGGTCAGTGCGGGGGATTGCTCCCGGAGTAGTGGTGGGGCCGAGCCTGGGCGCCTCCCCCCCACCTCGCCTCGCCTCGCCCCTGCGCCGCCTCCCCCCTGCGCCGCCTCCCCCCTGCGCTGCCTCCCCCCTGCGCCGCCGCCCCCCCACCTCGCCTCGCTTCGCTTCGCCTCCACACCGCCTCCCCCCCCGACACCTACCTTCTCCGCGCTGTTTCCGGAGCCCCGCCCGCGCTCTGTTTTGGCGGGAGGAACCAGGGCAACAGGGCTTAAACAGCCATGTTGCTCTGGTTTCCCCCGGCCAAAAACAGAGCGCGGGGGTCCCTTTTCGGAGGAGGCGTGGGAAGGTAGGTGGGGGGCGGCAGCGGCAGCGTGCGGGGGGGGTCTGGTGGCAGCGGTGGCGGCGGGAGGTTGCAGAACAGGGCTGCTTTCCAGAGCCCCCCCCCACGGCACGAGAGGGGGAGCGCTAAATATAATTTAGCCTAGGGCGCCAAACTGCCCTGCACCGGTCCTGTTGGGGGGCTAAGGAGCTGGATGTTTTCCCAAACCTGAACGGTACAATAGAGGGCATTTTGCCTCTACACATTTTCTTCCCCATAAACCTTTTAAAAAGATATACAAATTAACACTGCATGGGTGGGGAAGAACTGAGAGGGGCTTTTTTGTCTCTACTGATGTCATGGGTGTGTCTGGTGATATACATCACTGCAAGGCGACCATTGGAGTGGGGCCTGCATTTTCTGAGTAACAAAAGACTGAGCTGATAACGTTATTTCCTTATAAGAGAAGTACTGCCTTCATGAAAGACACGTAGAGTTGGAAGGGGCCTATAAGGCCATTGAGTCCAACCCCCTGCTCAATGCAGGAATCCAAGTCAAAACATCCCTGACAGATGACTGTTCAGCCGCATCTTGAATGCCTCCAGTGTGGGAGAGCCCACTACCTCCCTAGGTAATTGGTTCCATTGTCGTATTGCCAGTGTGGCATAGTGGTTAGAGTGCTGGACTGGGACTCAGGAGATCCGGGTTCTAGTCCCCGCTTGGCCATGAAACTCACTGGGTGACTTTGGACCAGTCACTGCCTCTCAGCCTAACCTACCTCACAGGGTTGTTGTGAGGATAAAATAGAGAGGAAGAGGATTATGTAAGCCACCTTGGATTCCTTGCAGGAAAAAAGGTGGAGTATAAATATAATAAATAAATAAAATAAATTGCTCTAAACAGTCAGGAAATTTTTCCTAATGTCTAGGCGGAATCTGGCTTCCTGTAACTTGAGCCCATTATTCCATGTCCTGCACTCTGGGATGGTCGAGAAGAGATCCTGGCCCTCCTCTGTGTGACAACCTTTCAAGTACTTGAAGAGCGCTATCATATCTCCCCTCAGTCTCCTCTTCTGAAGGCTAAACATGCCCAGTTCCTTCAATCTCTCCTCATAGGCCTTTCTTTCCAGTCCCCTGTTCATCTTTGTTGCCCTTCTCTTGTATTTATTTATTTATTATATTTTTGAATCGCCCATCTGGCCGGCCACCCAGCCACCCTCTCCTCTCTGAACCCTCTCCAGTTTGTCTGTATCCTTCTTAAAGTGTGGTGCCCAGAACTTGACACAGTAATCAAAATGAAGCCTAACCAGTGCTGAGTAGAGGAGAACTAGTACTTCACATGATTTGGAAGCTATACTTCTATTAATGCAGCCCAGAATAGCATTTGCCTTTTTCGCAGCCACATCACATTGCTGGCTCATATTCAGCTTGTGACCTACAACAATTCCAAGATCCTTCTCGCTTGTAGTATTGTTGAGCGAAGTATCCCCCATCCTGTAGCTGTGCATTTTGGTTTCTTTTTCCTAGCTGCAGAATTTGGCATTTATCCCTATTAAATTTCATTCTGTTGTTTTCAGTCCAGTGCTCCAGCCTATCCAGATCACTTTGTATTTTGTTTCTGTCTTCCAGGGTATTAGCTATTCCACCCAATTCTGCGTCACCTGCAAATTTGATAACCATTCCCTGCACTGCACCTCCTCATCCAAGTCATTAATAAAAATGTTGAAGAGCACTGGGCCCACCTAGATCCCCTGCAAGGACTGAACAAGGGTTGCATGTTTTGTGCAAAAAATGATTACCGTAATCTAGAAAATTATCTTAAGAAAAACTTAGGGCGCAATCTGATGGGGATCCCTGTAACCCTCCAAACTCGGAGGATTATGGGCATCCAATGGAGCGTGGGAGGAGTGCGGAGACGAAGGTTGCCTCCGCACTCCTCTCACTCTACAAAACATTTAGATGGCTGATTTCAGCCATCTCAGTGCGGCGGCGTTTCAGAGTGGGAGGGAAGGAAGCTGCAGCACCGCCAGGATACCTCCTATCTCCTCTTAGTGGCACCTGTCTCCTCCCCTCCCTGCTGCCCAAAATGCCCCCAAAAGCTCTCATGACCTAGGAGAAGCGGCCAGCACGGTTCTTTCTGCATCATCTGCGAGAGGTGGGGAGGGGGATCTGAGCACAGATGCCCAGCTACGAGGTCGGAGCAATTTTCTGACCTCGTAGCTGGGAATCTGGAAAAATCTTATGGCTGTCTAGACGCTATCTAGCAGCCATACAATTACACTGCCCATCTTTCTGGCTGAATATGAAATGAGGAAATTAAATGGAAATATGAAAATAAAAATAGCTGGGATAAGAATATAAAAGTGATGCCAATTCCTAATTCCAAAAAAAAGAAAGGAAGGAATGGAAAGGTTTGTTTTAAACAAAGGGAAGATAATTGCAAAGAAGAATGTTGTAGGAGGTCTGAGCTGCAAAGTTTAGCTAACCCAAGTCATATTTGAGACCAATTTTTGGCTTTAAAATAGCTGGGGGTAAAGGGAACGAATTAATGTGACAAATGACAGATCAAGTCTTAGAAAACTGACACATACTGACATGAGAATCCAATTCCTTAAGCTACCCTTCATGCTTTCTTTCTAAATCTCCTGAGATCGTAAAGTGCTCAATTTTGTAGAGGCAGCCCAATCTTATTTCGTTTTTTGTAATTTTCCATTAGAAAGAGTTTCAGCAAAAGGTTTCCCTCAAACATCTTGTGTTCCATAACCCTTCCAAGGCTTTTACAGCATTTGTTAAGTAATTTGGAATTTACGGCCACTTTCAACTCCCTTCCCTCCATTCCTGAATCTCTTTGAGTCACTCCAGCCTGGGCTATACCGACCGAGGACAAACAGTGCTGTCAAAACATTTCAGGAAAAAGCTTATTTAAAAAGACTTTTAAATACAAATATTGACCTGAAGTGTCTTTTAACAGAATTTAAGCAATGCTTCAATCGCTTCAGCTCTCTTGTCTTGGTAATCTTTCAAGCATCCCCCCCCCCGCCCCACCCATTCCATCCCCAAAGAAATGAAACAGCAGTAATTGGAGATTAAAAAGCAAGCATTGATTTTGTAATTCCTCATTTTTAGCAGCTTCATTGCGTGCTACTGGAGAATATGAAATTGTTTGGAAACATTTGCTTTAAATCTATCAAGGGAGAAAGGGACGGGCAAGCAAGGAACACTTTCAGGGTCACTGAAAAGTAACTGACCATCTTTCAATGGTGCCACATTTTGTTACTAAGACAAGGGTGCTTTTATCTGCACTTGAAGATCCATGTCAGGAACCCGAGAGAGGATGTGTGCCTGTCAAAATCTGTATATGTATCTTATCCTAGGGAGGCTAGATTATTCCCCTCTTTACCATGTTTCAGATGGGCACTGAGGACTGTATTTTCCATTGAGCTCTTGATGGAGGTTACTGTTTGCTTTCTGTTTTATCCTAAAGAAGATATCTGCTCCTGGTTTTTTTAGTCCATTGTTTTGATGTATTCGTGTTTTATTATTGTTGCTATTTTATTTATTTACTTATTTATTATTTATTTATGAATCGCCCATCTGGCCAGACATCCGGCCACTCTGAGCGATGTACAGTCCAATAAAACACAAGGGGGGGAGGGAAACACACACACACACACACACACACACAGTATAAAACACAATTAAAAACAGTACAAAACTTTAAAATCCTAACCCACCCCATATTCCCGCCTGAAAAGCCATGAGCACCAATTTGGGCAGAAGGGCAATCCCTAAATATGCCTAATAAATAAATAATTTGTTGCCAGAAGGATGGGTTAGGCACTGCGGGTCTCTGCTTGGGAGCCTTGCAGATGAGACACTGGTTCTTTGCATCCTATGCCAGCAGCCCTGTTGGTTGGAGGAGGGAACTGCAGGCAGTTCAAACTGAGGCAACTCCTGGGCTGAGGAATCAGGTGACAACAGTGCAGGGATGGGGACTCGGACTCGAGGACTCGACTCGTGAGTCGGACTGAGTCCCCCCTCTGACTCGACTCGGACTCGAGTCCCAATATTTTTAATGGGACTCGAGACTCGACTCGGGACTCGAGACCAAGGACTCTTCAACATCCCTGGGCTGTGCCAGAAGGAGTGGAGAGGAGCGTGATTGCCGGCGAAGAGCGCATGGAAGCAAGGTGCGCTGCTGCTTGGCCACTATGGACGGCTACCAGGAGTGCAGCCCCAACAGTGTGTCAAGATTTATTTTGATTGATGTGTTGCGTACTTGGGAGAGGCAGAAGAAGGACCTGAGATTACTCTGTGTGGCTGCTCTGAGTGTGTTTCTGGTTCCAGCAAGTTCATCACCAGTGGAGCAGGTGTTCAGTGAGGGTGGAATTGTGATGAGATCTTTCATCACAATTCCAGAATGGGGGCCAAACATTTAGAAAAAATCATGTTCCTCAAATGCAACATGGATAAGTTTTAGGAAGTACAGCAAGTTTATTTTTTAAAATCATTTTTCTAAAATGCAACCTTTCAGACATTTTGGGTTTGGCTGCCTCTGCCTGCCTGTCTGGGGTTCCCAGCCTCCTCTGCCTGCCTGGTCTCTTCTTGACCAGTTCAACAGTTGAATTGTCCAAGACAAAGGCCTCTGCCTGCCTGCTTTGGGGTTCCCTGCCTCCTCTGCCTGCCTGGTCTGTTCTTGCCAAAATCAGTTGCAGAGTTTTGAAATAAAAAGGCACACTTGTGCCTAGAATTTATTTAAACCACACATCTGAAGTAGCTTTATTTTGTTGGGAAAAACCCCCCATTGATTTTAATAGGGACTCGTGGAGTCAGCTTTGGGAGTGACTCGTGACTCGTGACTCGTGAGTCACCATTTTGGACCAAGGACTCGGACTCGAGACTCGGGTCCAAAGACTCGTGACTCAACTCGTGACTCGAGACCAAGGACTCTTCAACATCCCTGCAACAGTGGCCCAATAATCCCATGCCACTGTCTGATACAAAGTTGTTCCAAATCAGCTGCATTCCCTTCTTGCTGAAGGAGGCCTCTAGTTTAGATTATGGTATCTTTTAGGACTACCAGACTATTAGCCAAGTGGCCTGTTTGCCTTCTGCCCTCCTCCCTCCCAATCCCTTTTCCTTTTGTGTCATGTCTTTTAGATTGTAAGCCTGAGGGCAGGGACTGTCTTATTATTAATCTTTGTAAGCCACTCTGGGAGCCTTTTCTGGCTGAAGAGTGGGGTATAAATGCAATCAATCAATCCTGGTTCCTTCCTGCCTAATTACTACCTGACTGGAACTACCTGCTTGCCTGCCCTTGGGCCTGAATGTCTGGTTTCCAGGATTTATTTATTTTTTTTAATATGGAAGTGGAATGCATCATCATCATCAGGCGATCACTCGTGACCGAGTAAGATTGTCTTCCGGGATAAAAGGAGGAAATTCTAAAGAAGATTGTGTAGACTCTAGCGATGGGTCCGTAAGTGACTGTGGAGGCCAATTCTAGATCCACACAGCTTCCCACAGTGAGGACACAGGTTACCAGATAGAAGATGGTCCTGTAAAGGGTTCATTTGACGTGCTTTTCGCTTAGCACGTTTCTCCCTTTCACCTTGCACTCGGGCTTCTTCAAAGTCCATGGAACCTTTGTGAAAGGCCAACCTCCATTTAGATCGTTCATGGGCCAGAGCTTCCCAGTTTTCGATGTTTATATTGCATTTTTTTAGATTAGCCTTATGAACATCTTTAAACCTCTTATATTGACCACCGATATTCCGCTTTCCATCCTTGAGTTGGGAGTAAAGTAACTGCTTTGGGAGACGGCAGTCAGGCATTCGAACAACATGACCGGTCCACTGAAGTTGGCGTTGAAGGATCATTTTTTCAATGCTAGTAGTCTTTGCTTCTTCCAGTACACTGACATTTGTTCGCCTATCTTCCCAAGTAATTTGCAGGATTTTCCGGAGGCAACGTTGATGAAACCTTTCAAGGAGGTGGAAGTGACGTTTATAGATAGTCCATGTTTCGCAGGCATACAATAAAGTTGGTAATACAATGGCTTCATAAACCAGTGTTTTGGTCTTCTTACAAATATCCCGATCCTCGAACACTCTATGTTTCATTCGAGAAAATGCGGCACTTGCGGAGCTCAGACGATGCTGGATTTCACTGTCGATGTTAGCTGTAACAGAAAGATAGCTGCCAAGATAGAGAAAATGATCGACATTTTCCAGTATTGTCCCGCCAAGCTGGATAGATGGCATCACCAAAGGATTGGCTTGCACTTGCTGATGAAGCACTTTGTGGAATGCATACCTTGGCTGTAAAATGGAAGCATTTCTGGCCTATTCTCAAATGACAGGCAGCCTGTGCCTTTGCCACTTCTCAACATGTGACCAACCTTCTGCATAGGGAAATGAAACCTGAGAATTGCCGGTGTAATCTTCAAGTTCCTTAGGGCTCATGTGATGTTATCAGCAGCCCATGCTCTACAGCTGTACCTGTGCTATACCTGATGTTATCAGCTCCCCCATGCTATACAGGCCCTCAGAGCCACTGCTTGAATTCAAGTGATCTGCTTTCAAGGTTCTACCAACCCTCCCTTGGGTAGTAAATGCTTTACTGGAATTACAATACCATTGTAAATATGTACCTGGAATCCAATTTTAGGGATGTGCATTGGATTCGGATGAATTCCGAAGCACAAGCAGAATCTGGGCTTCCCTTCAAAGCCAACAGAACCGAAGCCATTCCAGAATGAAGCTTTGTTGCCAATTCATGTTTCAGGTATGATACACGGCTGCAGACTTTATGTTTCCAAACAGCATACAGTATTTTGCTTTTGTTTCTCTAAACCAGAGCCCTGCTCTAAACACTGCAGACAGAGGGGGAGGAGGGAGAGTGCAACTGAGTGACTGACAGGTCCACTTTCTAGGGCATGTGTTACCATGGGCCCCAATCACCGTGGTTTGTGAGACAGTCATTCTTCCAACGCTACCACACTTCTCTATGAAAAAGTCTTAAACTGGTTTTTAAGTAGTATCCTAACTGCACCTATCCTTCTGAAAAGTTGCAGGCTTCTTCCCTGGGGCCACCTCTATGACCTGTGCTATCTTAATACAAATTGACCAAAAAACCACAGGGGAGGGAGGGAAGAGGAAATGAATCACTTCCCCACCCCACCCCCGAAATGGGAGAACTCCCCTTGCATATGTTTCTTACTTAGTGACACTTCCAGGTTGCCAGTAATTTTCAGAACAATGGTCCACAGGGAACATTGGGGGAGAGGGGGGTAACCACGGCCTCTTTTGGACCCCCAAATGTCAAGGCTGCTCTTGCCCAAGACTCCCTGTGGCTACATTCTGGAATTTGGCAAGCTTGATCCCCTCAGAAGGAGCAACTATCCCTGCTATTTTCATCCCAATTCTGCCAAGAAATAATAATAATAAAAAAGTTATCAGCAGTTCCCTTAAAAACAATCACAAAAAATAAAAATATAAAGATGTGTAGCACAAAAAACAAACAAACCCTGAACCCATTTTTCTGACGCTGGGCAGGCATAATCCCCTTCTCAGGGGCTGCTATGCCTGCAACTATCATCCAACTTTGACCAAGAGGAAAAAAGTTATAGCCATTGTTTTAAATTTCCCATGGTAGTGAATGAGAAGCATGAACCTCAGTTTTCCACATCTTGACTCAAGTTCAGTACTGAGTCAAAGTGGATTGGTCTGAGCAGAATGGGCCATTTTCTGAAGGGCCAAATCAAAGCGGGGGCACGGTCCACACCTCGAGTACCTGAAATACCACAGAGGGGAAAGCAGCTGGGGGGGGGGGATGTGTGATTTTGAGCAGAAAAAAATAGCTAGTGGTGAAGGAGTTAAGCAGCTTATCCTTTCTGCCACCCACTCACCCAGATATTGGTGCACTCAGAACACAGCCTCCAAGAGTGCTCTTTTACTGAAAGAACAAAACAAAAAGTTGGTGCTTGCCACAAGCATTTGCAAGAGCCATGGAAATTTGGCTGTATACTTTGCATACTGAAGGCTTTTGAGCTCAAGTGGTAGAAGGACTTTGAGGAATAAAGACAGCATACACAGCCTGTGAGAAATTCTTTTAAAAGGTGTGAACAGTTAGAACTGAATTTCCACAATAATCTTTTCTCAAGTTCAGCAACAAAAACTCCAGTATGAATCTATGATAAATATACGTGTTGTTTATTTTTATTTATTTATTTTATTTATTTATTATATTTATACCCCACCTTTTTTCCTGCAAGGAATCCAAGGTGGCTTACATAATCCTCCTCCTCCTCCTCCTCCGTTTTATCCTCACAACAACCCTGTGAGGTAGGTTAGGCTGAGAGTCAGTGACTGGCCCAAAGTCACCCAGTGAGTTTCATGGCAGAGCAGGAACTAGAACCCGGATCTCCCGAGTCCCATGCTTTAGTGCTTACACATTGCTTCTATTTACACCTCATCACTTAGCTTAGAGGGCATGTTGTAAAAATGCTTGCTCTTATTTATGGCGACCAAAACAGATTCATAAGCAAGCTGATAAAGAGTACTTGGATTTATTTATTTACTCAGAAGTAAGTCCCAATGGATTCAATGGGGCTTACTCCCAAATTAGTCTTCATTAGATTGAAGTCATTTCCATTGACTTTAATAGGACTAACTGCTCTATTGTGTATAAGCAAATAAAGGCACAATCCTATTTTAGACAGAAAAAATAAGTCCTACAACTCCCAGCATTCCCCAGCCAGCATGGACTTTTTCCTGTCTAAACATGCAAAAGATTGCACCCTAATTCATTAAAATGAGGTGCAATGACCACAGTGATGTGTCACACCATATGAAGCTGTATCATGTTGCAAGGGTATAACCTTGACATTGCAAGTAGATGCCTCACTGTAAACATTTTAGGCTGCGAAAGAAATAAAAACTACCAAAGGGCTCAAACAGCTGTAAAAATATGTAGGCGATAGACAACAAGAAGCTGCATAGGAAAAGATAGTATTATTTATTCATAATATGTTCCAAGGTATATTCTTGCTCAAGGGATACACTCTTTACAAATCTGTCAACACAATGGACCTGCTCAAACTAGGTTGAGCTGAAAATGGGGGAAATGAAATTTCTCAAGCAATGAAAAAAGTACCCCTTTTGGCAGTTATTTGGGGGTGGCTCTGAATAGGAACAAATATATTTGGCCCTTCAGAGTGAAGGCAATGCTTCCCTTCCATTCTGAACTGGCTCTGTGATGTCAACACATAGCCATACCTGATTGGCTACATAATTATGTTGCCATGTCATGATGTCATCATCCTGGCTATGTGATCCCTGATTGGCTGGGATTATGTAGCCGGGAAGAATAAGCCTCTGTAAAAATGGCACTGAGAGAGCTGCTGATCAGACAGTAAACAACCTCAAACAAGGGCAAAAGAAGTTAGCAAGCTGGATTTCAGGGCATTTTGCCCTCTCCCCCTGAAAATGCCATTTTTGCTGGAGGATGTTTGATTATGAACAATTGATGCAGCTCCAGTTTCAACTGACTTCAAATTATGACTAGAACAGATGACATCTTCTACAGGCATAGGTGTCCAGTAGGAAAACCCCCCACCATATTATTTGTTCCAGTTACATTCTACTATTACCAGGGATGTTGAAGAGTCCTTGGTCTCGAGTCACGAGTCTTTGGACCCGAGTCTCGAGTCCGAGTCCTTGGTCCAAAATGGTGACTCCCGAGTCCTGAGTCACTCCCAAAGCTGACTCCACGAGTCCCTATTAAAACCAATGGGTTTTTTTCCCAACAAAATAAGGCTACTTCAGATGTGTGGTTTAAATAAATTCTAGGCACAAGTGTGCCTTTTTATTTCAAAACTCTGCAACTGATTTTGGCAAGAACAGACCAGGCAGAAAAACCCAAAATAACCAGGCAGGCAGAGGAGGCAGGGAACCCCAAAGCAGGCAGGCAGAGGCCTTTGTCTTGGACAATTCAACTGTTGAACTGGTCAAGAAGAGACCAGGCAGGCAGAAGAGGCTGGGAACCCCAGACAGGCAGGCAGAGGCAGCCAAACCCAAAATGTCTGAAAGGTTGCATTTTAGAAAAATGATTTTAAAAAATAAACTTGCTGTACTTCCTAAAACTTATCCATGTTGCATTTGAGGAACATGATTTTTTCTAAATGTTTGGCCCCCATTCTGGAACGGTGAGATCTCATCACAATTCCACCTTCACTGAACACCCGCTCCACTGGTGATGAACTTGCTGGAACCAGAAACACACTCAGAGCAGCCACACAGAGTAATCTCAGGTCCTTCTTCTGCCTCTCCCAAGTACGCAACACATCAATCAAAATAAATCTTGACACACTGTTGGGGCTGCACTCCTGGTAGCCAATCATAGTGGCTGAGCAGCGGCGCACCTCGCTTCCATGCGCTCTTCGCCAGCAATCACGCTCCTCTCCACTCCTTCTGGCACAGCCCAGGGATGTTGAAGAGTCCTTGGTCTCGAGTCCCGAGTCGAGTCTCGAGTCCCATTAAAAATATTGGGACTCGAGTCCGAGTCGAGTCAGAGGGGGGACTCAGTCCGACTCACGAGTCGAGTCCTCGGGTCCGAGTCCCCATCCCTGATTACAAGCCCAGGCTCTTGGTTACCTGGATGAGTTAGGAGCTCCATAGAACAAAGATTGATATCTTTGTTCTATGGAGCTCCTGTCTCATCCAGGAGGCTGTGTCAGATTATGTTAATCAGATTACAAATAGACCTTGCTCAGAAATCTCAGATTACAGAGGCCATCCAGTGAGTGAAAGCAACATACAGAAAGTGAAAATATAATTACAAAAAAGTAAGGTGTTTTCCCATCTGTATTAATTCCCCTCCAAAGATATAGAAGGCCTGAATGAGCATTCCCTTCAAAGGCTAAAATATAGGGAGTACTGTAAGGCAGGGAATTATTTTAGCATTTTATTTTGCAAATGTATTAAGAAGAATACATTGTAAATTTATGGATGTTCTTATCAGAGCTGACATGAGTACAGCTGTGAGGGAATTAACAGAACTAAATACTGATTTTTGCCTTATACAATGTGGGCATTTCTGAAATTGCACAAGTTGTCTTGATTCAAGGTGCAGCTGGACAGACATCTGTCAGAGATGCTTTGACCTAGATTCCTGCATTGAGCAGGGGGTTGGACTCGATGGCCTTGTGGGCCCCTTCCAACTCTACTTTTCTATGATTCTATGATTCTATGATTAATAAAGAAGCAACAGGCCTGGAAAAGAAAGAAAAAAACCTCCTCCGTGCAAGCGGCAATTCTTGGCACATATTTTTTTTTTACATTACTGTTCCAGTAATTACTATTCTCATATCTTAATAAACTGTTTAGATGCAAGGGAAGGAGGATGGCGTTGGCAATGAATAACCGGATAACTTGGAACACAATTCTAATGAACGGGAGCATGGCTTCGCAAAAACAACGCTGTCTTAACATATGTTTCTCTCTCAGAATGAAAGCCATCTTCTTCCCTCGATTCCCACATGCAAAATACATGTGATCCGCGGCATTTACAAATGCCATAGATATGAATACATTTCAGCTTCGGCCAGTGCTAGAATCTTTATTGCATCAATGCCCATGTGTATTTTGCCAGCGACAGTTACATTTATAATAATGTGTGCAATTTTTAAAATTATACTGTTTGTGTTTAGTATGCACTTGGAAATCTGTTCCCAAGTAAAAGATGTTCCCAAGTATAAAGCTATATGACAATAGCTAGTGAGGGTTGAAAGTACTGAGCTACATGTATTGTTAACTTAGACCAGCCTTCCTCCAACTGGTGTGCTTCAGATGTGTTGGGCTACAACTCCCAGCATCTTCGTCCAGGGTTTATTCTAATGTGCTGCTAGCCACATTTTGTGCATTTGAAAAGAAAATTGTGCAGTGGAAACTAAGTCTTTGTGCAGTTGGGAATATTGACGTTAATAAGGAAGAAGAAATAGGTAAGAAAATAAGATAAAGAAATAGAACATTAAGATGATTACTGTTTCCTTTCAATCTTCATAACCTTATGCTAATCATATATTATTTGGACCAACCGCTTGACTAAAAGCATTTATTAACTCATATATATATCAACAGTATATGTAGGTATATAACAGTGGCACATAGCAGTACAAATGCAAAGAAGACTACATAATTGTGCCATGTGCCATACCTGCTCTCACACTATACCTATCACATCAAAATTTCCTTCTTTTTTTAAAAAGATGGTCACATCATCACCATCTGGGACTGGGTGTTGCTTGGAGGCCTCTGAGAAAATTCTTTTAAACCACGTCTGCTCTCTTGCTTTAGCTGTGTCTTTGGTTCTGTGCTCTCATTTAGTCATCCATAGGAGCATTGATGCCCTAGGATCTCATTCAATGAGAGGTGGCATATTGTGATGTAGAGGTATTCATTTTCTGACTCAAATGAGTGTTTGTTTCTGGTTATGGACTTCAACATGACACTTGGCTGATGAGATGTTCAACATCAGCACTTCTAGCTTAGCCGCTAGAAGATGTGCCATGAGTGTTGTCACATTTCTGTATTCTTTGGATAATGCAAGAAAATGAACCAAATGGGAAAACGTAATCTTGTGAACATCATTGATGCTGTCAAGTTGAAGTATCTACTCGTATTCTAGTGAGAGTTCTTCCTGATCGAGGTCTGTATCTAGCACCTTGTGAACTGCTTCCAGGTTTACTAAAAGTGTTAAGGTGGCAAAAGGCTTCATAATCAGCAACCGATCAGCATCAACTTCGCAGCATTGATGCAACAACTTAACAAGAGGGTCAACTACTTCATTACAGACCGTGCCAACATTTCTCTTGTCAAGTACAGTACTGGTGATGTTTCTTGTGTCTCTTCTTGTGCTTTATGGCTGTGTAACAGCTTCATCCTTGAAAGTCTTGACCCACCCACCAAGCAAATACTGTTCTTTCAATGCCAATAGCTTTGATTTTACCAACATTGTCAGCTTCTCTATATCGAAGATGGTGACCCCATTTCCCTGCAGCTGCTTCTGGTACCTACTGAAGACTGTAAGTACATCAGCCAGAAAGGACAGAAAAGCTTATCTTCATTAAGGAGGAATGTAAGAAACCCATGTGCTGCCTTCTCCTCAGACTTCTTCATGAAGAAGAGTAGGGAATGCCAAGACACTGGAACTGAATGCGGTACTGAGAAGGAAAACTCTGTCCACCTGGCCTCAGAAAGCTTGGGGAGTGAAAGAAGACAGCAGTTGTTGGCTTCTGCAATGACCTGAAGTTCTCTGGATCTGAGCCCTGATGTGTGGAAATATGTGTTCAGACCTACAAGCTGCTGGGACGTATGTCCAACTTCACCGGCTAAGTTATTTGTAGATCTCCATGTAAGGTTTGACTGGTGGACTCCACACCAGCACCAGAGGGACAAAAGATTCTTGATTGTTATCCCTCATTTTGGATTTGAAGAGTATCCACAAACCAGACTTCTTGCCTATGCTGACAGATGCTCCATCTGTGACCAAGGAGGACACATGCATGAAGAGGTGCCTGGCTGCTGCAGGTCCAACTGTCTTGCTGCAGGCACCTTCAACAGCATCAGCTCTCCTTTTGTGCCACGGCTGCAGGGTTCACTAGCACCTAAAGTACTCCTTTTCATCCCAGATTTCATAATGACTTTCACCATTACATAAATTTTGTCAGTTCTGGTTCAGTCCACAGGGCAATCACACCTCAGAGGCAGCACCAATGTATCTTCAGTCAATTTCTTGGTGAGACTGTCTCTGTCACTTTGCGTAAGTTATTTATGAGCATTTGGAGTCAAGTACTGAAAGTCCATCTCAGTCCTATGCACCAGTTATGCACTGCTATAGGAAAAAAAACAGATCCAACTACTGTTGCAGGAAATGAGTATGCACTCAAGAGTCAGGTTTTTTGCATCTCCATAAGTGTGCAGGAGGAGGGTACCAACTTCGTCTGCTAATTTTTCACTGGCTTTGGCTATTGCTTTTCCCATAATCTGTGTGGTTTCGACAGGTGTCAAGGTTGACAGCTGGAGTGCTTTAATGCTTTCACTGTGATAGGATAGCTCCAGATGCTTCTGAATTGTCTCGTTCCTGTAAATAGTCCTACATTCTTTTGCAATGGGGGGGGGCATTTGAGTCCTCTTTGAAAACCATTTTACTATAGCAGGAAACATGCTCTATATCTAACATAGTCGGCCATTTTGATGAAAATTGTCAAAGGTGGTGTCTTTTGTACTGTACTTGATTAATTTGGAAGCAGGTTTCATAACACCCTTATGATCTGACACTCCCCCAGATGTGGTTGGCTTAGACGTAATGCTTTTAGCATTTCCAACAGCATTGTGAGCTCCCCCAATTTTCTCCTGATTGTTGGCAGAGTCAGAGGCATTTAAAAGTATTGCTGGTGCAGCAGGAGGTATTGTATCAGTATCAGCAAAAACTAGAGGTTCATCAGCAGGTGAAGATGAGAGCTTAGCTATGAATGATGTTGGCAAGTGGTGCATAAGGTATGTCAGCTAGCAAAACCACTGTAGGAGGTGTTGGTGATGCATTATGGATGGTGCAAGTCAGCATTGAAGAGAGCTTGGTTTTGCACCAGCAGTCTTCACAGATTTCACAGATCATAGAGTTGGAAGGAGCCTACAAGGCTATCGAGTCCAACCCCCTGCTCAATGCAGGAAACTAGAGGGGTCTCCCATCCAAGTAATAACCAGGCTTGACCCTGCTTAGCTTTCCACACTCAGACAAGCTGAGCCAGCATAAGCCACAGGCCTGTATAGCACTGAGACTTTTTAAAATTCTAGTTGCTAATTGTCCCATAGTCAAAACATACACAGTTCCTGTCTGTTTTGCCCAGCAGGGCAAGTAACAGCTGCAGGGGAGATTCATTGGGAAAACAGGGGCAGGGTTAAACTCCCCCCCCCTCCAGCATTGTGTTCCTGACTTTATCTGCCCCATGGATGCTATTAAACTTTTTAAAAAGCAGTGGTAGATCCTATAACCATCCATTGTTATATAGTGGCACCTTAGACCCTTTAACTAGAAATATCAGGGATTCAGCTCCCTATATTACAGGTACCTTCATATTGCATCGCTCTATGGCACAATTCTTCAGGAATTTCTCTTGTCCAAATGCCATTGTAATGAACGGGAACTGTGCAAGAACCAGTGGCACTCTTCCACAGCTCCCATTCATTTCAATGGTGCTTGTGCAGGAGAACATTCTGATGGATTCAGCCACTAGTGTTTTTGTCTTGATGATTATTTATTTTTAGTTGGGGCCCTCATACATGTAAATGCAGGAACTGCATGAATTATGCCCTCCAATTTCTATGCAATGAACTACGATGTTTTCCCCCCTCTATCAAACTCTGTGACAGAATTGTATGTTGCAGTTCAAAAAGGAAGTGAAGGTTCAGCTAAAGCTACAAATCCATATGCACTGTGCATTATAATTTATTTTTGTAATTGCAGCTGCTATGGTTACCAATTGTGCGCTTGGCTACTTTCAGTAGAGGATGTTCAGTGTCATGATGTTGTGGATTGTCTAACTAGAGTTAAATCATGTGGGAGGCTTGCAGATGTGACTAACTACCCACTACAGAATGAACAGGTTTGTACTTTCTTCTCACGTCATGTGGGAGAAGGTAGAATTCTAGAGCCTTTTTACAGTTGCATTAGGTGGACTTTATAAAGATGCACAAAGCAAATAAACCACCTTAACTGATTGCTATTTCCAGAAATAGGGCATAATTTGGATGTAATCTACTATGTATTTACTCCAGATACTCCCATTAAAATTAATAGAATGGCTCAAGTGTAGACAGGGATTGCAGTTACTGAAATTCATCTTTTACTTTAGTTAACATCTGATAGTAACTATGTCTCCTAAAGCCTTTGATCTCATACAACTCTGAGCAATCTACAGTTGTGGCAGGCAGAGTATAAATGCTTCCAATGAATCCGCTTTCCCCAACCTGGTGCCCTCCAGATATGATCTACAACTGCCATGCCAGCTATGCTGGCTGGAGGATTATGGGAGTTGTAGTCAAACACATCTGGAGGGTACCAGGTTGGGGAAGGATGCAGTAAAGAAATGAATAAGCCCTTCCAGAAAGTTGTGTACATGCCCTCGCTTCGGAGGGCATCTACACAAAACTTACTCCAGGCCTGCTTTGCTAAAATTCTATCTCTATAATATTATTTCTGAATCCATCATCATCTGTGAATTGTTGCCTCCAAATTCAGACAAATGCTATAGTAATTTTCCCCACTGACAGAATTACTGTAAGCAGTGGCAGTGCTCTTCAGAGTGTGTGTGTCGGGGGGGGGGGCATTGCTCCGCCTCCCCAAAAGGAAAAAGCGGGGGAGAAACACTATTTAAAACAATTACCTCCATCTTCGGCTTGATGCCAACATACTGTACTGAAAGTGACTGTGTGTGGGCAAGATGGCTTCCTTATTTTTGTTGTGCTTGTGCAAATACCACACTGGCGTGAAACTGACCTCTTCCTAGGGGAGGGTGAGCAGGTTCAGTGCTTCTCGGAACTGGACGGAAGTTCCCCCCCCCCCAAGAGAAGGAAACCCCATTTCCAAGCAGCAGCTAATCAGAACAATGTGGAAAGGTAGGAGAAGAACGGGCGATGGTAAGGCTGCACAGGCCAATACAAATTCTAGTGGGAGTGGACTGGCTGGGGGTGTGGCTGGCTGCTCTGCGCAGCCCCCTATCTGAGTCCCCACATTCTTTTCTTGGTGGCTGGAGCAAGAGGTGGACTGGACTGGTGCCCTTTTAGTGTGGCAGTAAGTTCTTGAGACCTTCTCTCAGCTTCTCCTTTCCTACAGCGCAGGGAGAGGCAAGGGCGAGAGAAAGAAGCTGGCTCCATCTGGTGCCACCACCTCTGCCTCAGGATGCTAATCTTGAGGCAGCTGTTCCCAAGGCCCTCTCTCAGCCTCTCCTTTCCCGCAGCGTGAGGATGTTGAGGGCAAGTGAGAGAGAGAAGCTGGCTTGGAGTGTCACTTCCTGAAGACCTTCTCAACACAACTCTCATCCTTCTTTCCTGCTGAGCGGGAGCAAGAGATGCCCCCCCCCCCCGGACAAGAGAAGCTGGCTGGGCTCAGGTAGGGGTGTGAGAGAGGGAATGCTTTTGTTTGTTGTGTGTCTGTGAGTGTGAAGAGGGAGTTGTGTGTCTGTGTGTGGATGGGAGGTTGTTATTTTCAGGTTTGTAGAGTTTTTTTGGAGGAAGTATTCTTCCACCCCATCTGTATGGACTTTTCAACTGCCTTTGGTCATGCTTTTTTTATTCTCCGCCACCCCACCTTTTCATTTTACCTCTCAGTGAGAAATTGGGTGGGTAAACTTTTTGGTGGGGATGGGGCATCCTATTTTTCTAAAATTGTTAGTGCAGCAGTTTTACAATTGTCAGTGCAGCGGTTATTAGTGCAGCCGTTTTACAAGGTTAACTAAGTGCATGCAGTCCTTCCACACTCAGCAAATAAGTACTTGCTTCACTGACCATAAAAATAATAATTTTGGTAAACTCAGTCTATGGTGCTGTATTTTGCTGGTCCACATTTAAAATTACAAAATAGACGTTTAACACAGCCTCTATCAAGCCAAATTCCTGTTAAGAGTGAGAGTATAGTGTGTCTGTTTTTAAGTTCATCGATGAGCTTTTTTCAGATAAGTTTGTGGGGGGGAAATTGTTTGATTCTGTTTCACTTCTGCATTATATACACTTGCTACTTCAGTCTGCCTTGGTGTCAAATGTTGGAAGGGTATGAAAAGCATTACGAACTTGTACATTTTATACTCTTTTGTAATATTTTTGAAATTGAAATTTTTGACAAATAAATATAATATTGGTGCTTTAGGGGTCGAGACTTTCACTGGCCAATAGGTTAATTAAGTACAGCAATAAGCCATTTCACACACACCCCTTTCCTCCTCCTCCTCCTCCTCCTCCTCCTTCTTTTGTCTTTGTACAGTATATATAATGCTGTACTATGTATATGGAACTGCCACTTTTATTAACATAAAATGAGAACTGTGATGGGGATGCATAACCAGTTAAGTAATATTTGTGTTTACCCAGGAGGGTAGTTGAAAGGCAAGTGCAAATCAGCCACAAATATAGAAAACAAATGTTGATCTAGAGCAGGGCTCTCCAACCTTGGGTCCCCAGATGTTGCTGGCCTACAGCTCCCAGAATCCATCGCCATTAGCCATGCTGGCTGGGTATGCTGGGAGCTGTAGGCCAGCAACATCTGGGGACCCAAGGTTGGAGAGCCCTGATCTAGAGGCATACCGGTACTTGCATTTTGTTTATTGATGTGTAATTATATTGCCAAAGACAAGCTCTTTCATCAGTTATTATTGTAAATAGCGCTTTCCCAAAACCTACCATAAAGTAGTTTCTGTGATGAATTGTCCTTCAGTAAAATTAGAATTACTGAGTAACAAAATCTAAGAAGTGGATTTGTGTGTTTGTGTCTTTTACAACGGGTTGCTGCTGTGTTCCAAAGGAAATAATGATCACCACTATTACCGTACATACAAACAGATGGATTGTGGATGCATTCAGAGCTTGCTGCCCATTATTACTCCTGAGTAATCCAGACTTTATTTCTTCATATATATGCATAAACTGGATTTTTGTATTGTGCTGCCTCTCACTGTTACTTCTGAGTAGGCAAGCACGTCTAGAGGGTGCTTTGTGGTGAATATGCAAAAGGATGTGATTTTGCACATTCTGAGAACTTGTTGTGTGTGCCAAGTGTTGCTTTTCTGTGTGGCTCTGAAAATATGATGATGATTGGCTGTGTGAATTCCCCCCCCCCTTTACACTCATGAACATAAAGTCACTGGATTCTCTGTGAAATGAGTTGTTGCTGGAACAGGAGAATGTGTGTTCAAAGGAGAGCTTTTGTGTGGCTGTCTGAATTCGCCACCCCCTGCTTTGCACTTATGAACTTAAAATTCAGGTGCCTCAGTTTCCACTTTCTGTGGAATGAGTTGCTGGCTGTTGGAGATTCAAAAGTCAGCTCTGCCTCTGGTGTCACCCCCTGGTCTGCCTCTGGTGGCCCTGCTCTCTGCCCCACCACCCTCAGTGGGCATCAGCCTCCCCTGACTATAAGCAACCAATCAAAAGGCATCAGGTGTGAACCAGCAAAATGTAGACATGTGTAATTTCCTGACTGTTAGAGCAATAAGACAATGGAACCAACTACCTAGGGAGGTGGTGGGCTCTCCCACTTTGGAGGCATTCAAAGTGCAGCTGGACAGCCATCTGTCAGGGATGCTTTGACCTGGATTCCTGCATTGAGCAGGGGGTTGGACTCGATGGCCTTGTAGGCCCCTTCCAACTCTACTTTTCTATGATTCTATGTAAGGGTATGTTCACACAAATATCCAGGGAGATGCTGGTGCAGTTTGCACTGTACCCCTGATGGAATCACTGATTAGTGCAAGTTACATGCTAAGGTGCTTACACATGAGTAGATCCACTTCAGGGTCTACTTTAGATGGCGGGCTTGGGTATTTTCCCCCCCAATTTTTATTTGTTTATTTTTAAATGAACACACATACAAAAGAACATAAACCCACAAATCATAAACTCCAAAGTGCACCCGTCACCATGGGGCCAAAAAAATAATTCTATCCACATAATCCATTATTAATCTATATTCCAAAAATACATCATATCTTGACATGGCTTACTCCCTTTTCCCTTTACTAAAACATAATCTAAAAATGGTCCCCATATATCCTTAAAATTATTTTTCTTTAATTGTCCCTTTTTACATTTAATACTACATGTTTATCGTTTAAAGCAATATCCCACACCTCTTTATACCAATCTATAATTAAATGGGCTTGGGTATTTTTTCAGAAATAATTTGCACACTGCTCTTCTACAGGTACAAGATGCACACCCACAAAGAGTAGCAGCAAAACAGTTCTGAGTGAAAATAACTGAATTGACATCAGCGGGGTTAAATTTCACAATAAAGGCTTAACAGCGCAATCTTATCTTTACTCAAATGTATGTCTCATTGAGCCCAATACTGATTATTCCAAAATAACTCAGTATAGAACTGCAGCCTAAATCAATGGAATCCTGTGCATGAGATACAAGTGTTGTACAATATAGATCCAAGGTAGAATATTAGTAAAAATGATGCTAATTATGCAAACTGTCATTGTTAATTTTTCATCTGCTGCTAGCTGCAGTGATACCTTGAGACACCATTAATTATATAGCTAGACTTCTTTCCTAACCAAAATGTTAATAATTCAGCCACAGGCCAATGAGAACAAGTCAAACCGAGAAGATCTCTGTGTGATGTAAAATACGGACAAGGAAGACCCAGGTCCAAATAATTTGTTCAGCTAGGAAGCTCACTGCGTGGCTCTGGGCAAATTCTCCTACATCAGTTACAGAATTGTAAAGTGAGATCGTTGTAAACAATTCTATGCACTGAAAGGATCTACAGAAATCAAGAATAATAACATTAATAATAACATGTAGAAGACCAGGAGGCAGGAAGTAGCTTCAATTGGAGGGGTCAGATAATCCCCCAGCCAGCCCACTATGGGCCGAATGATGTCAGGGGTGTGCATGTGGGAAGGCAAAGCTGAGGAGCCGGGTGGATGATCACAGATCAGAGGTAGTAATGGGGATTCCTCTCCCTGTCCTTCTGAAGTTCCCAGTAGCCTCTAGATGGCAGGGCTTGGAGAGGGGCAGGGCTTGGAGAGCAAAAGCAGCCCAAGCCTCCGCAGGCCAGATGGGGAACCTCTGCAAGCCACATTAGGTCCATCAGCTGGAGGTTCCACATCCCTGTAACAGAGACAGAGAGATACCTCTGCAAAGTGTAATTAGTGTGGGCCTTCCTAGCCTGCTCTGCTTGTGTCTTCCTCTGTGTGGGCCTATGACTATGAGTTGGGGTTTGGGGGAACGTCATAAGTCCCCACCACATGGAGAGACATCTCCAGAAAAGAGAAGCTGCTTACTGTAACTTACCTGTAACTGTAGTTCTTCAAGTGGTCATCTGTGCATTCACACATATGGGCTCTGCGCCTGTGCGGAGCCTCATTTTGGGAAACTTCTATAGCTGAGGAATTTTGGTGGGAACCCTTGCTGGAGACAAAGCAAATCCCAATGCCTCCATGCTTTGCAAAGTCACTGGAACAGATGAAGGAGGCCTCTCCTGGGCCATGTGCAGTCTGGGAACCTCCACCGCTTCTAGTGCCCTTTTCCACAATACCGCCTTCAGCCTATCTGATCTGTTTCGGCGAGCTTGTTTTGTTTTGTGAATGCCTGGCAGTGGGCACAAGTATCAACAACGTGCCCCTCTATGAGACAAAACAAGCAAAGCAAATGCCCGCCAATCGGAGGGAGCGTACTTCCACACCGGACACATTTACGGAAGGGCGCTGTGACGCCCCTCACCGCTCACCACCACCTGTGACGTCTCTCCCCTCACCCCCACCTTGTGATTCAAACTCACAGCTTTAGACGGTCAAATCCCACCTCCACACTCTCTTAATCTCCTCAGCTGCCACCAACCCCCTCCAGGATAACCAACTCAGACCACTATTTGTATTTATTGTATTGTATTTTTATTTACAATCAAGGGTGGGGAAATAGATAATGTTAAAGGATTCTGAACGTTGTAAATTCCCCCCCCTCACTCTCACTCTGTCGCTCTCAGGCAGCACTACCCAATACTCCCCCTCTCTACCTAGACTCCACTCAGACTTCTCTTAGACTCCTCTCAGCAATCAGACCACCCTCTCTCCAGACAGCCCTCTGCAACTTCTCTTCTGAACAGCACCGCCCACTGTTTATATCACAGGCTTCACCCCCCCTTCCCACTCTCTCAACCAATCAGCAGACATCCAACATTCCACACTCCTCTCACACTCCCCCCTCCCTTCACGTACTAACAGCTATCACGCTTTGCCCATGGGCAGGGGCATGGCAGGCGCCTTCAAGGCCATATGCCCTGAGGCGAAAGAGCGATCACAAAGATTGCGAACAAATAAACAATAACACAAAAGAGTAACTGAAAGGCAGAAAGAATGACAGCAGAAGAGAGAAAGAAAGAATAAACACCTTAGCAAAGTGAAATAGTGCAGTCCAAAGGATGATAGACGCTCCCACGAGGCAGCCACAATGGCGGTAGAAGAGGAACTGAGGGGATAGGTGGGAACCTGCTAAGGACATGTGTACTGAGACAGTGGGGAGGGTTCCCACCAAAATTCCTCGGCTATAGAAGTTTCCCGAAATGAGGCTCTGCGCAGGCGTAGAGCCCATATGTGTGAATGCACAGAGAACATGAAAAACTGCGGAGCAGAGAAAGGGAGGGAGCCATCTTTCCACCACTACCAGCCGCTCTGTTTTTTGCATGTTTTCACACGATTGAAAATTAATTTGGAACTACTGATTTAGGATGATCTGAGGCATGAGATACACATTTGTTGACGAATGTATCTGAGCTGATTTGAATGAGAAATAACTGGCTAGCTTTGCATTCTGTGAAATGTAAATAAATCCTAGTAATCATTTCTAAATTTGCATATGTAGGTATGAATTAGTATATGCAAATTTTATGCAGATCTGTGTCCTGTAGGTCTGGCCCCCAGATCTTTTAAGTGCCTAGAAACACCCCAGGTAGCACTACTAAGAGATCTGCTTTTTTATTATTATTTGCTTGTTTCATTGCTTACAAAAGGCACTGCTGCTAATCTATTTAATTGCCTACAAATGTTCAAGTGTATATGAAGGGGTTTGCAAATTTTGTAGAAATCTGACAGCAATGTTTGCAATAGACCTTTGGGAGACATTATAATAATTATTTAAACTAGTGCTGGCTCCAGGTTTTTGAGGGCCCTTGGGCAAGACACTTTCAGTGGGCCTCCTCCCTCAGTGAGTCTACCTTCTTACCACCATTGTGACCTCCTGCTGTTGCTCCTCAACCTCTTTTTCATCCTTATTTATTTATTTATTTATTTATTATATTTATACCCCGCCTTTTTTCCTGCAAGGAACCCAAGGCGGCTTACATAATCCTCCTCCTCCTCCTCTCCATTTTATCCTCACAACAACCCTGTGAGCTAGGTTAGGCTGAGAGTCAGTGACTGGCCCAAAGTCACCCAGTGAGTTTCATGGCCAAGCGGGGACTAGAACCCAGATCTCCTGAGTCCCAGTCCAGCACTCTCACCACTACGCCACACTGGCCCTTGCTACCACTTGCTTGTTTGACAGGCAGGGAGACAGTCAGCAAGTAGGCAGGGGCATCTACTGCTCCTCCTTCTCACCACCACTGGGCCATAGTGAAAAGCAGGTGAACAAGCAGGCTGCGATGGTGAGGAGGAGGAACTCCTGGGGGCTCGTCAGTGGGCCCCTGCTGGGGTGTGGACCCTTGGCAGGTGCCCAACCATGCCTATCCTTGATGCCAGCCCTGATTTTAACATATATAAAGTTAAACATGCAAAATGTTTTGAGTGCTTATCTTAGCAGCTCCATAACAACCCTGTGAGGCAAGCTGGTACCATTTATGATTTTACAGGACGGGTTGATGAACCTGAGAGATAGTGACCATCTAGTCCAACATCATCTGGTGTATTCTTAGGAGCAGCTTGATCCTACAAGAGCCATGTGCTTCTGATTTGATTCTTCTTTCTGTCCCTTTATAGTCTTTCTCAAAGATATCATGTATGCTTTGGCTTCTTTGGTTCAATGGTTCCTTCTCAGACTGGGGAGAGGTAACGAGCGGGGTACCACAGGGCTCAGTCCTGGGCCCAGTGCTCTTCAACATTTTTATTAATGACTTGGATCAGGAGGTACAGGGAATGCTTATTAAATTTGGAGATGACACAAAGTTGGGTGGAACAGCTAATACTCTGGAGGACAGAAACAAAATTCAAAGTGACCTCGATAGGCTGGAGCGCTGGGCCGAAAACAACAGAATGAAATTTAATAGGGATAAATGCCAAGTGCTGCACCTAGGGAGAGGAAACCAAATGCAGAGTTACAGAATGGGGGACACTTGGCTCAACAATACCACAAGTGAGAAGGATCTTGGAATTGTTGTAGATCACAAACTGAATATGAGCCAGATGCAGCTGCAAAGAAGGCAAATGCTATTTTGGGCTGCATTAATAGAAGTATTGCTTCCAAATCGCGTGAAGTGATAATTCCCCTTTACTCGGCACTGGTTAGGCCTCATCTTGAGTATTGCGTCCAGTTCTGGGCACCACACTTTCAGAAGGACGTAGACAAACTGGAGAGGGTTCAGAGGAGGGCGACAAGGATGATAAAGGGACTGGAAACAAGGCCCTATGAGGAGAGACTGAAAGAACTGGGCATGTTTAGCCTTCAGAAGAGGAGACTGAGGGGAGATATGATCACACTCTTCCAGTACTTGAAGGGATGTCACACAGAGGAGGGCCAGGATCTCTTCTCGATCATCCCAGTTTGCAGGACACGGAATAATGGGCTCAAGTTACAGGAACCCAGATTCCACCTAAACATCAGGAAAAATTTCCTGACTGTCAGAGCAATAAGACAATGGAACCAACTACCTAGGGAGGTGGTGGGCTCTCCCAATCTGGAGGCATTCAAGGTGCAGCTGGACAGCCATCTGTCAGGGATGCTTTGACCTGGATTCCTGCATTGAGCAGGGGGTTGGACTCGATGGCCTTGTAGGCCCCTTCCAACTCTACCTTTCCATGATTCTATGATTCTGTTATTCTCTTTCCACCCCCACCCTATTTCTTGCTGAAATGCTCTCTATAGCCCAATTTTAGAGAACAGGAATATGAACTGAACTGACTGTATGTTGTCCCACCATATCTGGCTCCACTGAACAAGTTTTGCTTTAAAATTAAGCTGTTAACGACTAACCCTTTGGTACTTCCTTGAAATCTATTTTGTGTGTATGTTTAAAAAGCTGTCCAGGAGTAGTGCACTGGGGGCACACACTTCCCCAAATAGCATTTGTCAAATGATCGGTTCACATGCCCATGTAAATACCTCCTAACCTAACAAGATGAGACACAAGACACCAAGAGGTTGGCTGAAAAGTACAAACAGGATATTCATGCTGTTTAAATATTCTGAGTCAAAGCTGCAGTGTTACAAAATTGGCTTAGATTGGATCAGACTACATTCACTGTAGATTGGATTCACTGTGTTAATTGCGTATAACAAAACAAATCTACAGGTGCTTCATTTGTTTTCATACAAAATTTGATTTCATACAAAATGTATTTCATTACACTTTTGTGATAATATTTTATGTTTTAAAATGCATGATGGGCTGTTCCATTCTCTCTGGAAGATCTAATCTGCTTTGCAGCCATACTTTGAAAGTATTTTACTCCCATCATGGAGGACAGAAACGTTTCCTTTTCAATTAAATCTGGGATTCTCATAGCTTTACAAAAAAGCCATACATAATTTTGGCTGAGATCTAAGCAACTAACTATGATCTGTAAGGCAAGTGCCTGTTGCCAGCTGCTTGGACACAGCTAGGTGCTCCTGTTCTAAGAACATCCTGGTATTCTCTCCTCCTCCTCCTCCTCCTTCTACTCTCCAGGAAGCTGAGGATAGTAAAGGCCTGCATGCTTCTCTGCTTGTTCTGGCCATTGTGGGTAGAGTCTACTCCTTCTTGGACTTTCTAAAACAGGCAGAGTGCAGGACTCACATGTTCTTCATCTAGATGGTAACATGCAAATCGGCTCTGCGTTGAAGCCATGATGAACATAAGACCTGTGCTGGATCAGACCAAAGGCCTCTGTAGTCCAGCATTCTGTTCCCACAGTGGCCAATCAGATGCCCATGGGAAGCCCAAAACAGGACGTGAGCACAACAGCACCCTTCTTGCTCGTGTTCCTACCAGCAACTGGTAGGACAGAACTGCGTATGCCACACAAACTGTCCCAGCCAGGCCCCCTAAACTAGCCTGCTGCCTCAGGTGTGATGGAGGACCAGGACTGAAGAAAGATTCAACTGCTAGTCCAGTCAGCTTTTGCCCATGGATGGGGCACCATCTTGTTCTTCACCTCCGTCGGCACAATGTCTTGTGCCAGCCCTGGCCTCCTCTGATGTCCCCCCCCCCCCGCACGCATGTCACATTTTAGTTTGTAAACTCCTCAGGGCGGGAGTCTGCCCCCTTGTGCTCTGTAAAGCACCATGCACACTGACGGTGCTAGTTCAACAAACAAATGAACAAGTATGAGCAAATGAAGTCAGAGGCAGGCAACATCCAAGAAGTGCCTGGGACACCGTCGTTTTCACAACATAATCTGTATAACAGCTGCCTAGCCCTTAAGCAGAAGAATTACAATCTTGTGGCAATTGGGTTTAGCACTTTAAATGAAGGGAAATGTTAACCTGCTCCCCCCACCCCCACCGTCGCAGACACAGTGGAAGAGCTTGCTGGGACAACGGCTGTCTTAGAGGTTCAGTAAGGACTAAGCCATCACCCCATCACCCTCACTGCCACACAGGAAAGTTACCAGTTAATCCTTTAAATACTGGGTCATCATTAACTGACTTACATAACAATAGGTGATCCAGTCTATTTCCTATAGTTATTTTGCTCATCTGTTCCAAGCCAGATATACCTTATCAAGTATCAATGCATGGGGATCAATGAGTGTGGGGTGTGTGTCCCCGTCCCCTACACACGCACACTATTTTGTGTGCTATTAAGCACACTGGAAGCATTATTATAAAGAGTGGCAGAGATGAAGAATAAGCTGAGCAAATTTCGGCATCGCACGCGCACGCGCATGCAACAGAGAAGGAGTAATAAAAAGCCTGTGAAATAGTCTCACGTAGTCGTCTTGTCAGTTCTTCCTTCTGCAAGGATGGGGGGGGGATCCTTCTTTTTAAACAATCCCACAAGTTTATTTTCCAAGGGGCTTCTGGCAGGCTGTCACAGAAAGGGAAGATTATGATTAACTGAAATGTCATCAGCCTGTTATGCTCTGCACAGGCGATATGAATGGGAATTAAGTAATGAACTTCTGCAAACAGATGATAGGAGAGCAGGAGTTCCAACTCGCCAAAGCCGATTTCTCATTTTAATGCACGGGATGTGCTGACGGGCTGAGAGAAGGGAGCCTCATCCTCTCTCTCGCTATATCTCTCTTCAAGCTTTAGAACCGGAGCCGGGTGGGGGAGAAAACATTAATAGCAAACCTTTCTGCAATCGTAAGAAAAGAAAAAATAGAATTCCTTAAGAAAACGATTGACATTTCTGGAACTGGTAATTTGGGGAGTTTGGTTTAACTTTGTTATGCCGTGCATGCTTGCTTGCTCTTCCCCATGCATCCCATGGTTATGTTTCTGTAATAGTAGCAGAGATGCCTTTAAAGCCAGAGAGTCAACGGAATAAAGCAAATTCTGTCTTGTGGGAAGTTAATGCCTGATTCAATCAAACACTCTTTAATTACATTTTTTTTAAATCAAAAGGGAGAAAGCAAATTACAAATTAGTCCATTATACAATTCTAGCGAGGGATGAGTTCAAGCCACATAGTTTATATCTGCATTTCAAACACATTGGTTATGACGATAATGGCACTTTGCCACATTCTTCCCAGATCTAATTTCACCCTGCATTTTGTGGGCATATGTGAGCCCTGCTGCATGCACAGATCTCCACTTGTGCTTCTTTGAGACTGAGCTGCAGAGTATTTCTCTCCTTCACTAGGCAGCAGTGATGCTGTCAGGGCAGGATTTGGGGGCGGAGGTCCAGTGTCCCACTCAGGTGAATGTTCAGGAGGGCCCCCAAATGCAGCCAGAATGGCTGCCCATATTTGGAAGTAAGGGAAGCAATGCACAGCATCGAAAGAGAGGGTGAGGAGTCTGTAAGGCCATTCAGTCCAGCATCTAAAGTTACCTAACTGCATCACTGATAGACAATGTAATTTGATGGATTCTGAAATGCCAGCACTGCAGTGCAGCTGTCAGGGCTCACTCCTCAACCTCAACCCCGTGCATAAAATGAAGATAGTCAAAGTCCCAGTTGAAGTCAGTGCCAGACCAAGAGATTTTGCTGCCTGAAGCAAAACCCAAATGGCACATCCCCCAGTCCACTTGCTAGATCCAACCCTTGAGAACGTGTTGTTGCACCATTCAGACACTAATTTCTGCCTTCCTTTAATCCTCCTGCTGTGGTGCCACCTGAAGCTGTGCCCTCTTTGCATTGGCCCCAGCTTCCCAGAAGCCTTTGCAAAAGAAACAGAAAGAGGCTGTTGGCAACTTAGGCAGAAGTTGACTGCACCTGGAAAAGCTTTCTTTCTGCCTCTTACCTGTTCTGGGGTTTTAGCTCCCTTATCCTGTCTACTTCCTGTCCACCATGTGATGAGGAGGGCCATGTGTCCTACTTTACAGAGGACATCACTCTATTTGAAGGTGTCCTCTAATTGAAGAACTATCCAGTCCAAGACTGTTTTAAATATAAAGAACCATAGGAAGGGGCCTTGAAGTTATCCATCAATACTTTGCACCTAGATAGCAGGCTGAAAAGGCACACAGATCACCTGATCACAGTCCTCCCCAGGATGCAATATGTATTATATTCTATTTAAATTATAGTAATTATTTTTAAATGTGCATCCATACCTGTAAATTAGCATATGCAAATTTTGCATGAATCGGTCTCATCTTTCACCCTCTTTCTTGGTGATGCATTTCCTCTTTTCGCGTGATGCGTAAGTGGCCATCCTTATATGTGATCTTGTCTTAAATCTAATCCCAGACCAGGTTCTGCAAAGACCCTTGGCCAAGCTCCTATTTGCCTGCCCACAATCCAGATTGTTTGAGGCATAGCTGGAGCAAATTTGCAAAGTTCTCCTGAATATGGAGTAAGATATAAGATCATACTTATATTATTACCATTGTATTCTCCGAACATCCATGTATGTGTTTGGTGCATTAAAAAACACACACCCAGGTTTGGGCCCTAACAATGTGACAACACTTTGGCCAAGATCCAAAAACAGGACTTCCATGAGCATATGAAGGCTTTTCTGACTACTCTTGAAAGTCAGGAGATCCTCCAGTGCAGGAAGTGATAGAACATAGGGGAGGAGGGTGGGTGGTTTCCCTGTGCACATGCAGAAGAGCTTTCTGCTTTAGAAATTTCCTTATCCTGAGTCAGACCATTAGTCCATCTAGCTCAATATTGTCTACCCTACACTGGCTTGCAGCAGGTCTCCAGGATTTCAGACAGGGGTCTTTCCTAGACCTACCTGGAAATACTGCAGATTGAGCCTGGGACCTTTTGCATGCAAAGCATTAACCATGTGCGCAGCCACTAAGCTGCAGCTGTTTCCCATGCTTGTTGCATGTGACTGTTTGGATCCTAGCTTTCAACAGGGCCCATATGCAGTAACAGGGCCAGTATTCAATAAAACCAATGGAAATGATCTTCTGCACGAAATTGTGTTATAATTTTACTGCTTAAGAACTGGCTATGTTACATTCTGTTTTGTTCCATTTTCTTAACATTGTTCAGATGATGGAAAGGGAGCAGTCCCAGGGAGGATTTTCCTAGTATAAACTGACTCTGTAAGTGCACCTAACTGTGTCCTATAACTGTCTAGTTATACCTCCTCTTGTAATTGGTAGGCAGGAGAAATGAGTAAAACATGCATTCTGCTAGAAAGCCACCACAGTTTTACAGGACCTCAGGGAAAAGATTCCATTAAAACACCACGAAACCAGGACAGAGAAGCAAGTAACTTTTCATTTCATTTTCTTTGCCCATTTTCATCCATTGCATTGTTGGAGGAACCATATTCATTTCCAGGTGCTTCTTCAAATAAGTCTACACTGGTTGATTTTAATGGCTGCATAACAGGCAGAAAGTCAACAGGAGGTTTCCCTTGGACATGCAGGAATGGGAAACTATTTTTTGCCATAGAATCATAGAGTTGGAAGGTATTTGGGAGATCATCTAGTCCAACCCTCTGCTCAGAGCAGGCTCTGCAATGCAGGATGCAGCTACAGCATCCCTGACAGATGGCCCTTCAGCTTCTGCTGACATACTTCCAGTGAAGAGCCCATCACTTCCCAAGATAGTCTGATCCACTGCCAAACAGCTCTCACTCTTAGGGCCAATCCTATGAGTGTTTAGACAAAAAAAGTTAGGACTTTTTCTCTCTCTAAACATGCGCAGGATTGTGCCCTTAGGGAGTTTCTCCTAATGTTTAGAAGAACTCTTCTTCCCTGTAATTTCTACCAATTGGTTCTAGTCCTGCCCTCTGGATCAACAGAGAATAACTCTGCATCATCTTCAGATATTTCAAGACCACTGTAATGTCTCCCATTAATCTGATCTTCTCCAGGTTAAACATACCTAGTTCATTCAACTATTCCTCATAGGACTTGATATCCAGAACCCTCACCATCCTGGCTGCTCTTCTCTGGATGCGCTTCAGCTTGTCAATATCCTTCTTGAAATGTGGCTCCACAACTGGACATGGTACTCCAAGTGCAACCTGACCAATGCAGAATAGAGCGGAACTATTACCTGAATGCAGTTTCAGATTGTTAGCTTTTTTAGCAGTCACATTGCACTGCTGGTATTGCTGCCAAGTCAGGTCTCCCCCATTTTATGCTCATGCCTTTGGGGCTTTTTGTATCTAAAGGCAAGATTTTACATTTATTTCTGTTGAATTTCATCTTGTTAGTTTCGGCCCATATTCCGGCCTGTCAAAAACCATTTGAATCTTGAGCATGTCTTCTCTGATGTTGGCCATCTCTCCTAGCTTTGTGTCATCTGCAAATTTTATAAGCAACTCCTCTATACCCTTATACAAGTCATTTATTTCTGTCTGTTGGGTATTAAGAACACGGGGTGGGGGGGTGGCAACCTTGACTTCTGGCAACTCACTCTAGCTTGATCTCCAACAATGCCTGGTCTATCCCTCTGGCCTATTAACCCATGTAGACAGATTTGTCAAGCTGCAACCATTCTCCCTGGACTTCGGTTATGCTAAATCCCTGCAGACACTACTTATGGCCCTGTGCTGCAAGAATCTGGAGTTAAAGCGTATTCAGGTTTTGTGAAACTAAAAGGACAACATACCAATATCACAGGACCTGAAAGTAGAGGCAAAATTCCCAGTTGTGAAAGGAATGTAAATTTCTGTTGGCTTGTAGATAAAAACTACCATGTCTGTATAACAAGAATTCAGGGTTAGTAGGATAGAAGGAGGATCCATACAAGGCTGTCTCTTGATCAGTTAGTACAAGTTCAGGCAAAGAAAGGAATATCATGTGGATCAGAATACATTTCAGCATAGGATGACATGTGCTCTGACCGGGCACTAATGGTGCAACCCTATGCATATTCATTCAGAAGTCTCACTCTCAGCGGAATTTACTTCTGAGTAAATACATAGAAAAGGGCAGCACAAAAGTTTTCACTGTGTCTCAGGGTGCAATCCTATGCATTTTTATATAGAAAAAGGTCCTACAATTCCCAGCATGCCCTAGCTAGCCATGCTGGCTGGGAGTTGTAGGACTTTCTTTCTAGACATGCATAGGATTGTGCCCTCAGAGAAGCTAATGCAGAATGTAATTTTAAGGCAGGAAATCAACACGCTATGGGGTAGCCCCAACAAGTGATTTGACAGTGGTCACTGCTGTCTCTGTACTACTGATATATAAAAAGCCTTTTAGGGATGGCTAAGTATAAACAGAATTCCCATTTAATTTTCCTGCCAGCTTTCAAACTGCCTTTCTTCTTCCATGCCAAAATTGTGCATGATTGTTTATTGATGAAGCGTTTCTGTTTCCTACTTGCATCAGCTCCTCTTGGAACACTACAATGGACCACCTGTTGCAGAATAACCTACAGCAAGGCAAGGTGTAGGGTTCATCGAAGATATAGTTACTAGTATGCCTTTGGATAGGACCTGAAAAGTGGTGCACTTAGTGCCATTAGCCTTTTGCAAATATACATATGTTCAATACACTCTTGAACTAAATAAATTCAGATTTGTAACTGAAAATATAACTGCTTTACATTTGCACCTACTGGTATATATGTGATATCTTACAGATAAAACTGTTCCTATGTAGATACACAGTGCACCCTCTCCAATCTGCAACAGGTTCCTAATTGATTTAGGGCACAATCCTATGCATGTTTAGACAGAAAAAAAAGTCGTGCACCTCCTAGCATTCCCCAGCCAGCCATAGGATTGTGCCCTTACATGTGGAGGATGCAGTTCCCCATGAGCATCCATTTGTGCACGTAGAGCTACTCTCTCAGTTGAAATTAATGAGGAAGCCCTTGCATGCAGGGGCTCAGGACATGATGGCACGGTTTGCATGACACACTGGGCTCACTGGGGGCAGTTTAATCCATGATGAGCCATGGCATGTGCTAGGTGACATTTTGAATATGCAACCCCCAATCAGGGTGATTGGGGGGTTACCATGTTGTGCAAACCAGGCCACTGTGGGCTGAGAGTTAAGCAACCCTGTGGGCTGAGAGTTAAGCAGTTTGTAGTAGGGTTATGCAAGGGTTGTTTAACCCTGAAATAACCCACGGTGGCCCGCTTCGCATGGCATGGCAACCCCCAGAGTAGGGGTTGCAAATTCAAAATGTCACCCAGCATGTGCCACGGCTCATTGTGGGTTAAACAACCCCTGACTAGCCCAGTGTATTGTGTGAAACTGGGCCATTGAGTTATGTTTCCCAATTCTAGCAGTGGCCTCTCCTATAGAGGAGGAAGCTGCTCAGTGATTTAGGCCTGCTTACTTCTGAGCCTTGTCCTGACTACTTCAGGGCTTGTCCTGATTACTTCTGAATAGACATGCTGCTCATGCTTCCTTCTGAGCAGACATACAGGGGCTTGGTAGTTGAGATGCTCCTTGAAAGTTCTGCTGATTCAGTCCTGCTTACGTGAGTAGACATGAATATTACCCTGTTTACTTATGAGAAGCACAACAAACTTCTGCATGTGTAACTTCTGAGTAGGCTTAAAGTTGGTAAGAAACAACCCGCCTCTGCCTTTGGCCATGCCCACAGACGGGATGTAGTCTCCAAGACCTTTCCCAAGTTGGAATTCGGACCTTGGATTGAAAAAGGTTTTCCAATCCCTGGTGTATAGAAATAGCCGCATTAATGGTATGTTTTTTGTAAGTCACTCCCTGCCTCTGGATAATCTGGAACTGAATTAAGGCTGCTTTAGTAATTAAAAGTCTTAGGCTGAAATGCTGAATAAGGTGTGCGTAACTGTGAAGGATCACCAACAGGATCCTTTGCGTGAGTTCGGCGCTTCACGGGTTAATCGGTACTGAATTACAGCCCGTCCGAGCTCTAGCGACCACCCGCGAGGCTTTTACCCACAAAAGGAAACCGCAGTCCTTTAAATGGCCAAATAAGGCTTTTATTTGTTTATACAATAACACAGAACGGAACTAACAGCTCTTCAGGAATACTATACTGTCAACACAACCTTAGTTGACCCCCGCCTTACCCAATCAGCAGGCTCCCAGGCTAGCGGACTGAATCTAGTCGATTTCCTCAGACCAAAGACTCTAGCCTAGTCAGTTTCAGCCTAGCTCCGGGTCGGCGATCCGTGGATGAGAGAATGGCGTACTCGGGCTGCTTGTCTGGAGGATGGATCTGGCCCCGTAGTACCCTTGGTTCCCAACAACCCTAAACCGGAAGGGAGAGGGGTTTTCTACCCCTGAGTCCCCGCTCTCCCCGCCCTCCAAGTCAGGTGGGGGCTTATGCCTGCCCCTTCGTGTCAGGTGGGCTTATTCCTGCCCAGGAAGAAGGTGACGTACTGGTACTTTGCAGCTCTTTGAGACTGCCCTGATAGTTTGATAGTCCTTGATGGTCCTTCCTGGACTTTTGTGGATCTCCACCGAGACCCTCCTTTGTTGGGGATGATGACCTGTCTGGCTGCTTCTCCGGTGATCTCATCCCTCCTCCCTCGCCCCCTCCCTTAGGGGAAAATGGTGTGTGTGTGAGTGCAGACTTGTGTTTGGGCTTTCTCCACACCCTCCCATTTGGAGAAAGATGGCATTGGGGTCCACCACCCCAATCCCCATCTAACTGTCTCCTACTGAGAAAGCCCGGGACAACCCATCTGCCACGATGTTGTCCTTACCCTTGATGTGCTCCACTGAAAAATCAAAATCCTGCAGGGCTAAACTCCACCGCAACAGCTTCTGGTTGGACCCCTTCACCCTATCCAGCCAGCACAAGGGGGAATGGTCGGTCTGCAGCCGGAACCGGCGGCCCCACAGGTAGGGGCGAAGCGTGGCCACTGCCCACACTATGGCTAGGCACTCTTTCTCGACAGTGGCCAAGTTCCGCTCCCGAGGCAAAAGTTTCTTACTTAGAAAGGCGACTGGGCACAGCCCTTGCCCCGGCCGCTCCTGCAGCAAGACGGCTCCCATTCCCACTTCCGAGGCATCCGTCTGCAGGACAAAAGGGGCTTCAAAGTCTGGGGCTTGCAGCACAGGGGCTGCCATCAGGCAGACTTTCAGTCCTTCAAACGCTGCCTGGCAAGCGGCTGACCATTGTACCTTAACGGGTTGCCGTTTTTTGCACAAGTCAGTCAGGGGGGCGGCTAGCTGGCTAAAATGGGGCACAAACTTACAATAATAGCCAGCCAGCCCTAAAAAAGCTTGGACCTGTTTTTTCGTCTGGGGTTGGGGCCAGGTGCGAACCGACTCTATCTTGGCTTCCAGGGGCTTGACACTACCTCCCCCCACCTTGTGTCCAAGATACTCCACCTCCCCCCGCCCAACCTGGCATTTTTTCGCCTTCACCGTCAGCCCTGCGTCCTGAATCCTCTGAAATACCTGGCGGACATGTTGCAAATGCTGCTCCCAGGTGGAACTGAAAATGGCTATGTCATCGAGATAGGCACAGGCGAACTCCCCCAGCCCATTCAACATTCCGTTTACCAGCCTCTGGAAGGTAGCCGGACCATTTCGGACCCCGAAGGGGAGGGTGGTGAATTGGAACAACCCCAGGTGGGTCACGAAAGCAGACTTCAGGGCAGCATCAGAATCAAGCGGGACCTGCCAATAACCCTTTGTCAGGTCCAGGGTAGTAATGTACTTGGCCCCCCCAAGCCTCTCCAAAAGCACATCCATGTTGGGGATGGGGTAGGGGTCAGGGACGGTCACTTTGTTTATTTTTCGGTAATCCACGCAGAACCGGACACCCCCATCTTTCTTGGCCACTAACACAATCGGGGAGGACCAGGGGCTTGAGCTGGGAACAATGACCCCCAAGTCCAGCATGGCTTGGACTTCATCAGCGATGACCTGGGCATGGGGCCCCACCGCCCGGTAGGGTAGGGACTGTATGGGGGGGCTATCCCCTGTATCAATGGTGTGTTGTGTGAGTGTGGTGCATCCCGGACGGTCAGAGAACATAGGCTGAAAATCCTCTAAGACCTGGGTAATCTGTCGCCGCTGCTGTTCCGACAGAGAGGGGGACAGTTGGATCTCATCCATTCCCGCCCCTTCCCCCCATTCGGCCAGCAAATCTCCGTCAGGGTTTCCCTGTTCCACACATTCCTGCACTCCCCCCACCTTCGTTCCCCGTTCTACATACAATTTCAGCATATTTACATGAAATACCTTTTGCCTCCCCTGCTGTCCAGGGAAAGCTACTTGATAGTTCACCTCCCCCGGCCTTCCACTCACGGTCCCTGGGCCCTCCCACTTCAAGCACAATTTGTCTGTTTTTTGGGGGCGCAGTAGCAACACCTGGTCCCCCACTTCAAAAGTCCGTGGCACAGCCGTCCTGTTGTACCACGCGCTCTGCCGCTGCTGTGCTGCTCCGAGATGCTGCTGCGCCGTCTCCCGCACCTCCCGAAGGACAGTTTGGAGGTGCTGCATGAAAGTATGCACAGGCATGGAAGATTCTGCGGCAACCCCCTCCCATTCCGCCTGTAACAGAGCCAAAGGTCCCCTGAGCTCCCTTCCAAACATCAGTTCGTTGGGGGAGAATCCCAGGCTTTCTTGGGGGGAGTCCCGGTAGGCGAACAGCAGGTAGGGGAGAGCTTGATCCCAAGTCCCGGGGTGCTTAGCCGCATAAGCCCTGATCATTTTTTCAAGAGTCTGATTGAAACGCTCCACCAGCCCATTGGTCTCGTGATGGTATGGCACCGAAGTCAGGTGCTCCACACACCCCAGTTCCCACATTTTTTAAAACAGTTTGGACACGAATCCCGTGCTGCAGTCCGAAACCACCATGTGGGGCATTCCTAGGCGGGCGAAAAGAGAGAGGAGAGTCTTAGCCAGGCTGGTGGCGGAGATGGAGGCTAGAGCAAAAGCCTCGGCATAGCGAGTGGCAAAGTCAACAACAGTCAATATAAACTTCTTCCCCGTCTTGGTGGGGGGATTCAAGGGTCCCACGATATCCATCCCTATTCTTTCAAAGGGGATGCCCACAATGGGTAGGGGTTGCAGGGGGGCTTTTGGATGGTCCCAGTTATGCCCCACCCGCAGGCAGACATCGCAGGACCGGCAATATTCCCGCACTTCATTCGCCACCATGGGCCAATAAAACCCCTCTGTCACCCTGGCCAATGTCCGTTTCTGTCCCAAGTGACCTCCCCACGCCACATCGTGGGCCAGCTGTAGCACAGCCTGGCGGTACTTTGCAGGCACAACCAACTGTCTCTTTCTTGGTTGGGGACCCGGTTCAGTCTTTGGGCAGAATTCTCGGTAGAGGGCTCCTGCCTCCCACAAAAACTGCTCTGACTGGTCCCCTGCCCCGGACACTTGACCGGCCCTATCCCGACATCCTTGGAGGGATGGGTCACTCTGCTGCTCCTCCTGAAACACCTTCTGAGTCCCAAAATCTCGGGCCATTGGTGCGAATCCCCCTTGGTCCTCTTCCCTCCCCGAGGCCGAGGGGAGCGGCGGGGGACGGCTGGCTGTCTCTGCCGGGGTCACTTTACCGCGACCGGGATGGGAGACCGGGGACCCGAGAGGCTGCGGGGCAGGGGCTTGCTTGGCCTGATGCCGTGTCACCACCCCCACCTTGACCTTGGCAGCCCGGAACGCAATGTCGTTCCCAATGATGATCCCCCATTCTTGTTGCCCATGCACTATAACATCCACCTCCCCTTCCCATCCCTTGTACTTGACCCAGACCCGGGCGAGGGGAACAGCTATGTTGGGGGAGTTATAGGGCTTTATGGCGCAGGTGCGCCCTTTTAGCAACTGTCTCTTCTTTACCTTACTCCGAGGTAAAGCAGTTATGTCCGCCCCAGTGTCCCTATACCCCACATGGGAAACATTGTTCACAGAGATGGACTCACAGAATTTGTTCTGGCTCCAACGCAGCTGCTCCGGTGAGGCAATGCGCATCAAGGATGCCTGCGAGATGGCCCCTAGGGAATGCTGTCCTCCGCTCCCCAGGGACCGCGCCGCGTCTTCCCCGTCTTCCTCGAGGGACGAGCTGGACTGCTGATCCTCCTCGTGTTCCTCCGGTTCGCGGAACTCTGGAGCAAGCATCCTCCCCACCTTGCCCGGGGATGCCTTGGGGTTACGGTTCTTCGCGAGGAGCTTGGGGCAACTCCTCTTGAGGTGCCCCGGTTCTTTACAATAAAAACAGCCACTGGTGCTGGGGCTTTCCTTGGGTTTGCCTAGGGCTCCCTCCCGAGGTTTGGGGTTGCCCTTTTCTGCGCTCCCTTTAGCCCCGCCACGATTGAGGTTGCCCCCCTTTGTTCCTTTGGGCTGCCGATATAGTCCCATTTGGTCGGCCAACTTGCCCATTTCCCGACAGTTTGGGGGGTCCCGATCCCTCACCGCCGTAGCCAAGTCCTCCGGGATAGTGGCACAAAATTGCTCTTGAATCATGAGTTCCCGCACCTCCGCCAAAGTGGTCTTCCCGGTGGCCCCGATCCATGCGTCTCAAACCTGCCCCAGGTGCGCCATCCAGGAGGCATACGTGTCCCCTGGGGTAGGCTGTCTGTAACGAAATTTACGGCGACAATGTTCGGCGGTGAGGGCAAACCTCTCTCTCACCGCTTCCTTGAACGCCCCATAGTCCAAGGGGGCAGTTTGGGTGTGAATACCCAGGAGATCAGCCAGCTCCCCGCTGACCTGAGTCCTTAGGGCAGACATTCTTAAATTGTCCGGCACCTTCTGCTCCAGGCAGGCAGCCTCGAACAGGGTGAAAAAGATCAACACATCCTGCCCAGACTGGTAGGTGGGGAATTGTTTCCTGTCCCATTTAGGGGTCGGGGTGCCCCCACTCTGGGGTGTAGGGGATCCCCCTTGTCCGGCGCCCGCGGTCAGCCTGGCCAACTCCAGCTGCATCTGCAGCGCTGCCTGTTGCTGCTGGAGCATTTCCTGTTGATGCCGCATCAACTCCCTGGCCTGCTGCCAATTAAGTTGTGGAAAGAGGGCATCCAACCCTCCTCCCCCCATGGCTCCACCAGCAACCCTTCTGTCGAGGTCTTCCTCTAACTCAGGGTCCCTCCTCTCGCTTCTCCTGGCGCTACTTGTAAGGCTGGGGCTACCCCACTGCTTGGGTTCCTGCCCTACCGACAAAGATGAGCCCCCCCCTTCCTGCTTTGCAGCTTTCGGCCGCACTACCCACTCCATTGTGGAGGTCTGGGTTGGGGTCTCTGGGCTGCTCACTAGCTCCAACTGTTCCTGGCTCAGGCTATTCATTTCTTTGGTCTGAGTGCTTTCCAGCAATCCACTAGCCTGCCCTAGACCCTGTTAGTTCCGACTGTTAAATGTGGTTTCCAATTGTCCCGTCGTCTGCCACCATGTGAAGGATCACCAACAGGATCCTTTGCATGAGTTCGGCGCTTCACGGGTTAATCGGTACTGAATTACAGCCCGTCCGAGCTCTAGCGACCACCCGCGAGGCTTTTACCCACAAAAGGAAACCGCAGTCCTTTAAATGGCCAAATAAGGCTTTTATTTGTTTATACAATAACACAGAACGGAACTAACAGCTCTTCAGGAATACTATACTGTCAACACAACCTTAGTTGACCCCCGCCTTACCCAATCAGCAGGCTCCCAGGCTAGCGGACTGAATCTAGTCGATTTCCTCAGACCAAAGACTCTAGCCTAGTCAGTTTCAGCCTAGCTCCGGGTCGGCGATCCGTGGATGAGAGAATGGCGTACTCGGGCTGCTTGTCTGGAGGATGGATCTGGCCCCGTAGTACCCTTGGTTCCCAACAACCCTAAACCGGAAGGGAGAGGGGTTTTCTACCCCTGAGTCCCCGCTCTCCCCGCCCTCCAAGTCAGGTGGGGGCTTATGCCTGCCCCTTCGTGTCAGGTGGGCTTATTCCTGCCCAGGAAGAAGGTGACGTACTGGTACTTTGCAGCTCTTTGAGACTGCCCTGATAGTTTGATAGTCCTTGATGGTCCTTCCTGGACTTTTGTGGATCTCCACCGAGACCCTCCTTTGTTGGGGATGATGACCTGTCTGGCTGCTTCTCCGGTGATCTCATCCCTCCTCCCTCGCCCCCTCTCTTAGGGGAAAATGGTGTGTGTGTGAGTGCAGACTTGTGTTTGGGCTTTCTCCACAAACAAATTCAATCTCTCCCCCTCCCCCTTTTTTGGAAAGGCCTCTGAACAAAGACTATGGCCAGACTGTGGTAAATCCCCAATTTTACATCACTACACATTCCTGGCTGACTTAGCATTATGCTGAGAGGCACTGCAGAAATCACCTGGAGGATGCATGACCAGGCCCTCCCAGGCTATTGACTGGTCAGCTTGAAGCTCCCTCCCCGAGACCTGCCCAGCCCCATATAAATACTTTGGGTCTTTGAGATTTTTCTTTATTTCCTACTGGTTGGCAAGCCAGGCTTGGAGCCCAAGTGGGCCCCATCCCTTCCCCCACCTACTTTGGTGAGTTATTCTCAGAATCCTGGTGAGTGCTAGTGAGCTAGTTTGATGTTTCATTTTATTTTTTAAAGCAACTGGCTGTTTCTGAACTTCTCTCTGCTTGTTTCATCTATCTATCTATCTATCTATCTATGGAAACTGGAGTTGATTTGATTCTCTTGCCTAGCCTGGAGATTACCTACCCATGCACTGGACTGCTTTGTAAACACACTAACCTGGTTTTGAAGGAGTTTAAAGGAGGCTCTAAAACAGGGGACTATCCTTCTGCACATATAAAAGTCAAAAGTATTTTGGTGGTGCTACCTCTGAGAAATATAGACAAAAGGTTGCCATGCAGCCTGTCCTACCTCACAGAATAGGAGGTGCAGATACACTGACTTGCCACAGTGTGTTTAATAAAGAGCTGCTTTATACAGAGTCAGGCCTTTGGTCTATGTAGCCCATTGCTGCCTACTCTGATTGGCAGCAAGCAACTCTCTGCAGGGGTTTCACACACAGTTATTTTTCCAGCCTTGTTACTGAGATTCTTTTAACTAGAGATGCCAATCAGGAAATGTGGAGGAAGAGGGGGGGGCTGGCTGGCCCGCCAGACTCCCACCCTTTCCTCCTTCAAAGGAAAAACCCAGCACTTGCCACCATGTGGCCCAGAAGGGGGGGCTGGCTGACCCGCCACTACCCCACCCTTGCCTGCTGGCAAAGGAACCAAGACCCCCAGAGATCTCAAGGTACCAGATTGCCAGCCTCAGCTGTCTGCAACCCTATTTGAATCTCTGTTCAGGGACTCGCCTTTAATTCTGTAACCTGGATTTAGATACTGAACCAACAGAGTACTACAAAACCCATGTGGGGTGAAACCACGACAAGGTTTATTTCTGGTAGCATCTTACAACAAGATTAGGCAAATAAAAGAAGCACACAAAATAGAGAGACACTTTAGTACACAGTAAAGCTATAAAACAATAAAGACCTGATTCCTTAAAATCTCTCAAGCACACACCTGTTACCTGAGGGTGTCTTCTTCAAAGGGTTAGATCCAGCACAGCCTTGCTGCCCGATGGAGAATTACACCTACCCGAAGGTCCAAGATGGGTAAACTCCTACAAGGCTTGCCTCTCTAGACCCTCCAAACCAGCCAATTTTACCAGAGGCTGACTGGGGTCGATTCTTGAGGGGGGGCCCCCCCTAAAAGCTCGGGCCCCTCGCTGGCCTGGCATGGCTCCAACCGCCAGGCAGGCACCCAAAAGACTGACCAAGAACAAAGGCTTACACGTGGGGAAATAGCTCATCCCCTCCCCTTTTCTGTAACCTTCTTGCTTCTAGCCAATCAATTTGAACTTCACCTGGCCATGCAGGGGGGAGGGAACTGGCCAGGCAGGGGGAAAGGGAACTCCTGAGTCATGGCTTGAACTATGCATATGAATGCCCTCAGCCTGGCTCCTCCAGACTTCTAGACACCAGGCCCCATCTCATGTTCCATGCACCTTTTGCTTCCTCCCAGCCCCCACCTGGTTTACTCATGAGGAGGCGTGTGTATGTGTGTGTGTGTGTGTGTGTGTATGTGTGTTTGTTTGTTCCTGCATGCATGCATGCAGGAACCCTAAAAACTCTTTTCTCTACACGCTAACTATGCACACCCCACCCCAGCCAGTTCACACATGAGGTGTGTGTACCCCCAAAGGCTCGTTTCTCCACAGGAAACTTGCACGTGCAAAGCAGGTGCTTTACCACGCAGCAACAATAAGGAAGATAAAAAACAGCTGTAAAGCCAAAAACAAGACAAAAAAGACAGCTGCACCAATATATTGTGCCCAACATGATTTGCAATGTGACTCTTTATAGAGGGAAAATAAAATACAAAATACAAAATTAAGACTTGTGTTCTTTTAATGATATGTAAAAGTGTGCCATTTCAGCTATATTAAAGTATTATGTAAGGTGCAATCCTATGCATGTTTAGAGAGAAAAAAGTCCTACAACTCCCACCATTCCCCAGCAATCATAGAAGCTGGACTTTTTCTGTCCAACTTCCATGATTGTTGGAGAATACTGGGAGTTGTAGGACTTCTTTCTGTCTAAGCATGCATAGGATTGTTGCAATAATAACATGCATTGTTATTATTAAATTAAATTTATTATTTAAAATAATAAAAATATTAAAAATGAAACAAAAATATTCTTATACCACCCATTATATAAAACATATCCATATGGTGTACAAGATTAAACCATAATATAAAAATATAAATATACAATATAACTATTGTATAAATATACAATATACCGGTAACTGTTGTATATCTATACAATAGTTTATATTGTAAATATACAATATAAGATGACAGGCATTACAAATAATCAAAAGCTGAAGCGAATTTTAAAAAAGCGCCTTCAACATGCGCCTAAACTGCAACAGGGTCGGAACATGTTTTATTTCTAAGTGGGTGCCACCGTGCAAAAGGCCCCTCCCCAGCTGTTGCCAGATGGACATCTGCAGGATGTGGCACAGCCAGGAGGACCTCCAGTGATGATCACAGTGGCCAGGCAGGTCTATGTGGGAGAAGGCCTTCTCTTAGGTATCCTGGTCCTAAGTGGTTTAGGGCCTCATAGGTTAATATTAAAACCTTTTAATTTGACCTGGCAGCAAATTGTGTTATACTGCAGCAGCTAGACGCACCACGGAATAATCTCGTCACTGCATTCTGCACTAGCTGCAGTTTCTGGATCATGTGTAAGAACAGCCACACATATAATGAATTATAGTAGTCGGGATGTGAGGGTATTCCTGTCCAGAATGGCCATAGCTGGTGTACTAGCTGAAGCCGGTAAAAGGCGCTCCTTGTCACTGCAGTCACTTGGGCCTCCAGAGACAATGATTATTGTATGAGCACCCCCAAGTGACATACCTGCTCTTTCAGAGGGATTACAACCCCATCTGGAACAGGCAAACTGCCTAGGTCCCGGTGATTGAACTTGGGCCCTTCTGCAAGCAAAGCATGTGCTCTACCACTGAGCTACTACTACAGCCCCACCCCCACAAATTCTTTACCCTGTCGTGTTGCAAATGAGTCCACATGCTATACCCTGGGATCAAGCCTTTCTTTTTCCAGCCGCCTTGATTTGCACCCTCATATTGTTTTCAATAATTTTATTTTTTAACCATAAAAACCTCAAACATGGTAGTTATTGTGTTCCAGTACCCCAAACAGGCATTCATTTTGGCTCTCTAGACGTATAAGGTGCAATCCTATGCAAGTTTAGACAGAAAAAAGCCTACAACTCTCAGCATGCCCCAGCCAGCCATGCTGGGAGTTGTAGGTCTTTTTTCTGCCCGAATGTGCATAGGATTGCACCCTTAGAGACCCATCATTGACCAGAGATGCTGAAACAATCTGCTGTGATGGAAGAACTGTCTGGAAGAAGCAGAGAAAAAAAGCCAAAGAGCAAGAGAATTGTGCTTCATTACCTTCCTCAGACACTCCTACCATTGTGAAATGGGAGATCATCCCACAGGCCCCTGTGGAAGGAGCAGAGGATGGAATGGTGCAGTGACGTCTGTGGTGCTTTTCGTCCTGCTAGTTCCTTGAAGCACGAGAATCACACTCTGCTCCCTCTAGTGTGAGGGTACTGAACTTATTTCAGCCCATGGGCTGAATTCCATTCCGAAGAAGCTCTCGGGGGCTGCATTTCAATGGTGGACAGTTCCAAACACAAAAGAGGGAGGGTCAAAATGCCAGAAATACCAGCATATTTTAGCTTAAAGCTCTTATTTCCAGTAACTTAAGGAGAGGCATTTCAACCTTTTACAACAGGGAAAAAATGCACAAAAGTCAGGAAGCCACCAAACAATCAGTGGACGGTGGAAGTGGCCGGGGCTGGGGGAACCAGGAATGGCCCTCTAAGGAACTTCACAGGGTTGGATTGGCTTGCAGGCCTGAAGTTCAACACCCCAGTTCTAGCACTTCTCAAAAGAAAATCATCCCAGTAAGTTGCAGTGACATCTCAATTCCTGATGGGGGCACAATTCAAGGAAGTAGTAGAGCGCACTTCTTTCCTGTTTTGAGGGCTCAATTCATGATCTCCTCCCTCTGGCATAGCCATGATGAGGCGGGGAGGAAAGTAGCCACAGGGGGTGGGGTAAGCACAGACACAGGTAAGCCTATAAAATCTTGTTGCTGGTTCTTCTTCTAACCACTCAGGCTGAGAATCAAAAGAGCTCAGATCCTTCTCATAACAACACTACTGAGCTGGCAAAGGAAAGCTAACATTCTCAAGATCAGGACTAAATTTGAGGTTCTCATTTTTGAAACGAGCATCCGTCTCAAATATTTATAGCTCAACCTCCTTTGTAAAATCAGGGCAGCTTCCAACAACCAAATTACAAAACTAAACATATTGTAAACACCCAAATACACAGGAAGTCTATACTGACATCCTGGGAGAGGCCAATCATGTATCAACCTGAAAATCCTTTGCTGGGTTGCCAGTTATTTCTTGGTTGAGGAAAACAGGAAGAGAAATATAAAAAATTTACTGCTTTAAAGTTTGGCTCGTGCTTGATTTATTTTTTTATTTATTTGTACTATAATTTGTATACTGCTAAATATTAAGAAAAATCCCTAAGCGGTTTCCATCTTTTGAAACTAAATGCAGCCCTCTTCTGTTCTGAATAACCTAAGGTACAATCCTGTCATCAGTTATGCACAGTCTTAGTAGGAGTTATGTTCAAGTACTGAGATGCAGGACTGCAGATTTTAATTGCACGTGAAATCCCGCTGCTGCTTAGTTCGTTGTGCATGCATCTTTACCCATTAATTTGATGGGATTTGTGTAGGAGGCTGGTCTACTCCTTTTTCTGATGTGGCTGCTAATGGTGGCAGTACTAATACTGCTGACACACACACCATAATCGTAGAAGAGGCAAGGGGGAGGATGGGAGAGAAGGGCCTTCTTTCACATTGCTTATCCCATGGAAATGGTAGGGGCAGAAGCAATTACCTTCCCCTCCTTCTGAATCCCTGTCCATTATGGTGCTGCTGCCACTGCAGAAGAAAGGCAAGGGTGGCTCGCACATCCTGAAGTCTTGCAAAAGTGAGTTGGACCAAGCCGTGTTCAACTTGTAAAAGAAATCATCTGAAAAAGTAATGGCGGCTTCACATGTTATGGTGGCTGTGGGAATCACCAATGTTTCTTCCAGCAAATGCAACCCCCATGAAGTGGCTGGTTGAGCCCTGTAGGGGCAGAGCAGTTACCCAGGGGAGAGCTAGGAGGGGAAAGAGTCAGCTTCCCCTCCTACCCCTGGACCGTAATGCTGAGGAGCTGAATATTGAGTATGGGCTCGTATCACCTTGTTTAAGGTAAATTGAATTGATATATATGCATGTTGATGAGCAAGGGCCGGGGAATTGATGTTTGTATCTCCGGTATTTATTATATTTGCATTATTACTGCGGGGTTCTGACCTGCAGGTCGAAATTGCCATTGCTGTTGGTGTGCTGATGCTTTGGGACTAAAGTGGTCTGTAGAGGAGTAACTGAAGCGTCCAGCATCTTGGTGAACCAGAGGAGCCTTTGGAGTGGCGGACAAATTACATATTTTTCTTTGGACTAAGAGGGACAATTGTTTGCAATGTCTTGTGTTAACATGTTACTTATGCATTTAGTTCTGTCTGGGGAATTGCTGTACTGTTTTATGAATAGCTGTGGCTTTAACTAAAGAAAGGCTGTTCAATTCAAGTCCTTGCAGGTTTTATTCCAACCAAGCCACATACGACCCACACTGGCAGAGGTTACACAAACACAAATAGTGTGGGTGTACACACATCTTTTAACATCATATGCATCCTTACATGCATATGGGCACTCTGGTTGAGCTACGTATACACATTTGGGAACTCTGGCTCAATCAGCATTTCCAGATAAATGTACATGGGTGTTTAAATACGTGTGTATGTATATTCATCCATTACATGTCCACACTTTACTTTCATTTTGTAGGAAACTACTGATTGCCACAGCAATCATAAGAGGTGTTCAAATGAACCCACTCACATGTTTAATTAATAAGCCCATTGGCCATGCCTCCCCCATGCTGACACGTCCAGTAGCCATGTCCTCTGGCAGCCATGTGTCTGACGTTAACGGGAAAGGCCCTTATGCACATACAGCTATACATACGTTCCTCATGATCATAAATTCATGATCCCAGAGTTATGGACTGAGAGGAAAAGCCTTATACATGTGCAATCCTTCCTCACTAACACTTTATGAATGGCTGCCAGGGGGAGTGGCCAGCAGGTGTGCTCCCGCTCACAGCCTCATGCATTCAGTGCATGTGTGACATGGCACATGTGTACAGTGCTATAATGTGTGGAGCTTGCCAACTTCAGTGGACCGGTCATGTTGTTCGAATGCCTGACTGCCGTCTCCCAAAGCAGTTACTTTATTCCCAACTCAAGGATGGAAAGCAGAATATCTGTGGTCAATATAAGAGGTTTAAAGATGTTCATAAGGCTAGTCTAAAAAATGCAATATAAACGTCGAAAACTGGGAAGCTCTGGCCCATAAACGATCTAACTGGAGGTTGGCCTTTCACAAAGGTTCTATGGACTTTGAAGAAGCCCGAGTGCAAGATGAAAGAGAGAAACGTGCTAAGCGAAAAGCACGTCAAATGAATCCTTTACAGGACCATCTTCCTATCTGGTAACCTGTGTTCTCACTGTGGGAAGCTGTGTGGATCTAGAATTGGCCTCCACAGTCACTTACGGACCCATCGCTAGAGTCTACACAATTTTCTTTAGAGTTTCCTCCTTTTAAAATCTCCTTTTTGTAAATTTTTATCCTGGAAGACAATCTTACTGGGTCATGAGTGATCGCATGATGATGATGATGATGATGATGATGATGATGATGATGATGATGGAGCTTGTCCTGAGCTTGTCCTGATTTTAACATGTAAAAATTGGTTGCCTGAAGCTTGCCTATGCCTTAGGGAAATGTCAAGCATTCGGAAATATTATGGGATGTTTATTGGCCGCACACAATGAAGAGGACTCTGGCTTTAAGGGGTCCTCAAAGATAACAAAACTTTTCACTGCTTACACTTGCTCTAATTACATGCTTATCATTTTAAAAGGACAATTGGGACCCATTTAAAAACAAAGAGAATAGATTTCACCATCTGAAACACATTGTTAGTTGTAGCCAAGTATGTTATCCACCCAGAGCCAGATTTAAATGGTGTAGATCTCAAGCAATACTACTCAGCGTCATGAATTTATATGACAGTAATGGATTTTATGGAACAGTTCCCTCTCTCTCTCTCTCTCTCTGTGTGTGTGTGTGTGTGTGTGTGTGTGTGTGTTAGCAACAAGGAGAGAAGAAGAAAAGGAGGCAGGTGGGAGGCCCCATAAGATAGTTACTGTTAACAGCCACATTATGATTGGTTAATGCGCAAATTATGCTTACATTACTCTCCTTAACTGGAAGACATGCTATTTTTGAAAAACTGGAGGAAGATGACTGTGAGACAGCGTCATTCTGCAGGCATGCTAATACTTTTTACAAAATCTGTACAACCTCTCTCATTAGTTCAGAAACAAGAACTGCCAAAAACCCAAGAAATATGTTGTTATAAAAATATCCACAAACATATTGAGAGCCAGCATGGTGTAGCGGTTAAGAGTGTTGGACTGGGACTCGGGGGATCTGAGTTCTAGTCCTCACTTGGCTATGAAGCACACTGGGTGACTTTTGTTCAAGCTTCAGTTTAGCAGAGAAGGCCTGGAAGGGCAAGTCAGACCCTTGCCTTGACCTTCCAGGAACATGCCCAGAGGGCCAATCAACCATCTATTGATTGAGTCTAGCCTCTTCTGTTTTATGCTAAAGAGTACTGAGTCATATCCCCCTTGCAGACTGTACTGATTAGCTTATGTAAAGCCATGATGGCTGGAAGATGGGTATCTGTTTCCTTTTGAATTGTCTCTCAGTTTCTTGTTCTGACTCATTGTTACCTGATCTCTAGGTGATGCTATTTAGTATAAATAGAAGTGTCTCCCTTTCATTCTTGTTGGCATTCCTGACTGTGCTCAGATGCCATCCCTGAATTCACTAATCAACTTTCCTCTCTAAGGACCTCTCTAACCACAACACAGCAGATCATCCCCTCCCCCCACAACAACTTTGGGCCAGTCACTGACTCTCAGCCTAACCTACCTCACAGGACTGTTGTGAGGATAAAATAGAGAGGAGGATGAAAAAAGGCTGGATATAAATGTAATAAATAAATAAAAATAATATATTGAAATAAATCTTGAAATAATTAATCTATATCAGGCTTCCCCAACCTGATGCCCTCCAGATATGTTGGACTGTGACTCCCAGAATCCCAGCCAGCATGCCGAAGGTTGATCTATATCCTCCTAGTGTAACTGCCCACTGCACTTTTTCTGCCATCTTCAATTCCCCTACTTTTGTCCAAATATGAAGAAGGATATTTGGAAGGAACCCAATTATGTCATTGCTGAAGTGGGAGAATTTGGACTGTCACTTGATGGACTTCTCCTGCCATGACATTCTTAAAGACACAAGATGATTCAGGTGACTGTTCACAGTGCGGTGGCCATCTATAAACTCACAACAACATAACTGACAGCAATCATACAGCCAGCTGGTCCTCTGTAACATCAAGCCAAGCACTGAAGCATGTTTTACCAAGATCCCACCACCTCACATTTCGTGATGATAGAACTGACCAGGTTTCCACACAGTTGCAGTTATCCAGTATTGACTTTATATGCTAAGCAATCACTGTGCTAAAACCAGTCATCCAAATCCGCCTGTTGCACACTTTTTCCAAGTAGATGTTGGCAACCAGGGCAGAGGCCTACTGTCAGTAACCTCATTTTAAACTGCCACAGTTTTCATACAGATATCGAAACTAAGGATGGATAGAATTGGTGGCCGGTGTTATGTCCCCCCCGTCCCCCCCCGTCAGTGTTAACCTGATCATTAGCAGTGATTAATCCTTCAAGATGTCTAGACGTCTCAAGCGTATCTGATTTTTGGTTTACCTTTCATGACTCCTGAAACTACAGAATGACAAAAGTGAAACATGCAGTTTCCAATCTGTTAATGTGCTTTGTTTATTTCATACAACCTTTATGAATCGTTGCAGTGTTGAAATACAGTAATTTCAGGGGTTATCAACAGATGCCTCAGATTTAATATGACTCACACACATCATAATGCCACACACATCTTTGTAAAGACTAAAAAAATAAAAGAGCTCCATATATCGGCATATAAAAGAAATAGATTTGTGTCAAATCTTAGCAAAATACCTTGACCAGTTATCAGTTTACTTCTGGAAAAATGTAAAAATGAAGGAATGTTCACATCAAAGTAAATGCAAAGCTCTCAATATCCGTACAGAAAATGTCAAGACGACCTAGATGTCTTCTCAATAATAAAAGAGCAATCCTAGCACCCAGATCCACCAGCTGGAGGGAGGGGTTAGGATGGTGCAGAACACACTCCCACCAATGGAGCGGAACTCCACCAGCGGGAGGGGGGCTCCAGTCCATCTGCCTCAGCAGCCCAGTTCTGCCCATGGAAAACTCCATTGGGGAAAAGCTACTGATGTCCGTGTTCCTACTAGTGATAGCAAGTGTAAGGCCCTGAAACAGGGTGTTCTGGTCCAAGTCCAGATTAAAGATAAAGAATCCCAGGAGAGTGGGGGCCTCGAAGTTGCCCATCAACAGTTAGTATCTCTAAAGCAGATGTACAATGAAGCAAGGCCAAAATGGAACTGGCTTTGGATTCTCTGAATCCAAAGCTGCTCCTTTCCCACAAGAGGGGCCCAGATTGGCCAACTCAGGTATGCCAATTTAGAGCTTACATAGCCAATTCCCCCCCCCACATCACTTTCAGTGGGGGTGAATTTAAAAATAAAAAAGATCTGCCAAGCTGGAGAGCCTGGCAAAACTGCCACCCCCACCCCTTTTGCCCTGGCCAGTGTGAGCTGGCAGGGATTGGGATAAAGTGGTAGATCTGCTGATTCACTCCTCCCCAACCCTATTTAGGATTGTACTGCAAGGCTGCAATCCTAAACACACCAAATACAGAATAAGTCCCATTGCACTGAGAGGGATATGCGTCTGATGAAAGATGCTTATGACTGCACTATTAGAAGGTTTGTGTCTCATCAGATTTATTGTATTTTTTATATTTGTTGTTAAGACACCTCAACTGATGGAGAAGTGGGATAGGAAAGTAAAAGTTAAATAAATTAAATAGTTTCAGAAGTTGAAAATTGTGGAGGAAGGGGGGGCTGGCTGACCCACCACCACCCCACCCTTTCCTACCCCAAAGGAACCAAGACCCCCAGAGACCTCAAGGTACCAGATTGCCAGCCTCCGCTGTCTGCAATCCTACTTGAATCTCTATTCAAGGACTCGCCTTTAATTCTGTAACCTGGATTTAGATACTGAAGCCACAGAGCGACTACAAAACCCATGTGGGGTAAAACCAAGAAAGATTTATTCTGGTAGCACTTTACAACAAAAAGGTGGGAAATGAGAGAAGCACAAAATAGAGAGACACTTTCGTACACAGAAATAGAGCTGCAAAATAACAAAACCTGATTCTTAATATCTCTCAGGCACACACCTCTGTTACCTGAGGGTCAGTCCTCTTCCAGGGTTAGATCCAGCACAGCCCTGCTGCCCGGGAGGACTATTCCATCTACCCGAAGGTCCGAGATGGGTAGCCCTCCACAGGGCCTGCCTTTACCAGAGCCCTCATTCAGCTAATTTCACCAGGAGCTACCTGGGGTCAAATCCTGAGGCCTCCTCCCGAAGGCTTGGGCCTCTCCTTGGCTTGCCGCCATTGCTCCAACAGCCGGCAGCCATGCGATGACCAAAGACAAAAGACTAAAACTCACAATATAGCTCTTTCCCCCCCCCCTCCTTCTTGTAGCTTTGCTGCTTTCAGCCAATCATGATGCACTTTACCTGGCCAGGCAGGGAAGGGAGACTCATGACTCACTGGGCTTGAACTACCGGTACATTTACATTTGAAAGCCGTAAACCGGACTTTCAGGACTTCTAGGCGCCATTGCCTCCTCCTAGCCTTTAGCCAGTTCACACATGAGGGTGTGTGTGTGTGTGTGTGTGTGTGTGCATGCAGGAACCCCCAAAGGCTCTTTTCTTCACAAAAATATTGATATTGCACTCAGCGCTAGTTGCATTCAGATTCCCATTTCATGCATCTGAAAAAGCAAATAAGGAACATACCTAGAGTGGCCACTTACATATAATCAAAAAAGAGGAAATGCATCCCACCCCAAAGAGGTCGAAAGATGCCACAGATTTGCATAAAATGTGCACATGCTAATTTATATGCATAGATGCATATTTAGAAATAATTACTGTAATTTACATACATACACAACGCATCTCACCATAGTGAGGAAGAGTGCGGACCTGATGATCTGTCTGCCTGCTCAGTCTGCTGTCCAGATGTTAACAACTGACAGGCAGTGTCTGCTCTTGCTCTCCTGGGGTTCTTTTATCTGTAAACTGGACTTGGACCAGACAGCCCTTCAAACAGAGGAATCCTTCAAATAGAGGACTGTCCTCTGTAAAGTAAGACACATGGTCACCTTAATATCTTGTTACAAACTAAAATGCATTTTGAAATGGAGATTAAAATATTTAATTCGTTGTATACTACACGAGTTAATTGCTATCTCTAAAAGGAGTGCTATTGCTGCTCCTTCCATTGTTATGATCTGCAGGACTAGAAAATAGTGATTTCTTTAAGATTAGAATTCCTCAGGCTAAAGCCTTAGCAGCAGTTTCAGGAGAGAGACAATGATTTCTTGGCCAGAAACTCAAGATAAAGAGTTCTTCAGACATGAGAAAGGTCTGATATAGGTATTTTGTTTGGTTTGTGGTTTGTGTGTACTCTTTCCTTAATTAGCAGGAAGAGACTCTAGGCAGAGACCTTTCTGCTAGCTTGTGTTCTTTGGGCTGGACAGGAATTTTGTAAATAAACTCGGAAGCTATTTTTCTTAACTAGGATATCCTGTGACCTTTTTTTCACCGCTTCCCAGTCACTAGTTAAATTCTGCAAGCTGCATAGCAGACTCTCTGAGGGATGTCCCAGAAAATTGCATCATTAATAGGAGCAAAGGATCACCAGAATATTTGAAGAACCTATTTCTGAATGGTGAGCTTACCTGCAGGGGCTCATTCAAGCAGATGTGGGTGAGAGTGATTAAAGGGGAATACTGGAATATCAATAATGCCTTCTCATGCCACAGTTTCAAAGTCAGCTCTACAGCTACCACACCACATTTATTTTGTATGGAATTCAAGTTTATAAACTTTGAATCCAGCAACAGATATTGTTTGGAGGACACAGGGAATAATACTGTGGGTATTATGGATTTTTAGAGTTGCCAACTAGCTAGAATTTTACAGAATTTTTATTTTACCTCCTTGGTCTGTTGCCAGAATTAGGGTGTGGAAAGATGTACATTAACTGAGCTGTTGAATCACTGTGGAAGTGCACTCACTGTGTTGTATACAAATATACAACTCACAGTCCAGGATTGAGATAAAAGAAAGCCAGTTCCACCAGTTAAGATCAGAAGCTGGCTATGGACAACACTGATTGGCTGGCACTTCTGACATCGCAAACCCATCACTGTCCCAATTCCTATAATGATTTTGCAGCTCTTTCAAAATGGATTGAGGGGAGGTGCAAGAGACAACCGAGATTAGTGTTTGAACTGCTAAGTACCGTACATCTGTGAAATGCATTGTGAAGGTAGGATGAAGCCAGTCTTGTTCTTTGGGAGGGGGAAAAAAGCATGCAGATGCTGTTTCAAGGTATGTTTGAATGCACTCCTAGCCCTGCTACAAGGAGGTGGGGTTCACGTATATCTCAAATTCACTTTTCATTGCAGAATTTACCCAGAACTAGACGTACAACATAGTCCTACCAGGATATTATCTTCTACTGTCGTCACTTGCATAATGTCCCCAAATTTCAGCCCTTACCCCTTACCAATTTCTTTCTGGAAATAAAAACATACCCGGGGCATAAAATATTCCAAGGATTTCTTGATTTTGCCTTTGGAGTGCTTTTATGTTCCCAACCAATGTAACGTATTGGGGAAAATGTCCCATGGGTTTTTTCAAAGAAAAACCCATACAATTTCCCCCCTACTGACAGGGGGAATTGTATGGAGATACTGACAGGGAGATAGAACTCCCCATCAATAGGTTGGCACAAACCATGGGATTTCATTGGAGAATATATACCTCATTATATATTTGTTATTATAAATAAATTTGTTATTGGAATTAGATTCCACCTAAACATCAGGAAAAATTTCCTGACTGGTTCTTAACCTTTTTTGAGTCACGGACCCCTTTGAAAATATGGTGAAAGCTATGGACCCCCTCCCTAGAAAAATGCACATAAGCATATAAACATATCTTTGCATGCAATAAATATACTTTATTTTATTGAAAATTGATTGCCTCATACAGTGTATGACATACACAAAGTATGAATAAAGTAAACAACCTTAACAAAAAATTAAGTTTCTCACTCTTTTTCATGCACAAATTAATGGCCACTCCATACAAAAATGAAATACAATCATCATGTGCAAATTAAACAAAACAAAACTTTAATTCTGCTCAAAAGTTCATTTCAATGAGAAGGTTGTTGTTGTTTGGCTTGAATAAGAAGATGAAACTCTGGAGTGGTCTTTGATAAGGTAACACGCGTGTCATCTTTGACATCCAATCGATTTCGACTTTTTGTTTTGATAGAAACAAGAGCTGAAAACCCTGACTCACAAAGGTATGTAGTGGCAAACGGAATCAGAGCACCCATAGCTCGCTTTACCAGACGAGGGTAGGCTTGTTTCAACGCACACCAGAATTCTCCAAGGCTCTTCGGGTTGAATTCATTTCGTAAAATGTCCTTTGTCCTCAGGTCAATGAGGTCATCTTTGGCAAGGTCTACATCACTAATACAGTCTATGTCGGCAAGGAAAGGATTACAAATCCTTTTTTCAACTTTAAGGTCACCTGAGCAGAAGTAACTTTTGAAAGAGTTCTGCAGAGTATCCAGATGTCTGCAGAATTCTGCCTGCAGAGAAATTAGCAGGGCATTGTCACTCTCGATTCCACCCTGCAGAAGCCTTTCCTCTAACATTGGAAAGTTTTCATAGTTGTTTGCCTCCAACCTCTTCCACAGTGGCAGTTTGGCCAGAAAAGCTTGCAGTCTTTCAGCAGCATCCATAATGGTGACTCCAGGGCCTTGAATCACAAGATTCACCTCATTCATATGGCCAAAAATATCCGCCAAATAGGCCAAGCCGTGAATGAATTCCTCACTGTCAAACTGGTCTTAGAGTGGACTTTCTTTTTCTCTCAAAAAGTGAGACTTCTGCACGAAGTTCAGTCAAGTGCTTCAAGACTTGTCCTCTGGAAAGCCAGCGAACTTCTGTGTGGTAGAGAAGACAGGTCTGTGGCTTACGCTGGCTCAGCTTGTCTGAGCGTGGAAAGCTAAGCAGGGTCAGGCCTAGTTATTACTTGGATGGGAGACCCCTCCTCTAGTTTCCTGCATTGAGCAGGGGGTTGGACTCGATAGCCTTGTAGGCTCCTTCCAACTCTATTAAATCTATGAAATCTATGAAACTTCATATTCTGCTCCTATTTCTTGACAAAACCTCTTGAAAACGCGATGGTTCACACTCCTGGCTCTGATGAAGTTGACGACTTTCACGCCAGTCGACAAGACTTCTTTCAGAATTGCTGGCAGTCTTTGACGCCAATGCATGCCGATGTCGAAAACAATGGGTCACGATGACCTGAGGAGCTTCTTTCTTCACCAAAGTAGCAAAACCAGATGTGTTGCCAGGTATCGCAGGTGCTCTGTCTGTGCACAGCGTACCAAGATTTTTCCTCCAGTTGAAGTTTTGCTTAGCAAAGAAACTATTCACCATTTCTAAGATGTTGATGGCCTTTGTAGTTTCCAAAAGGGGCTCACAAAATAGGAATTCTTCTTTGATGGCATCAGCATGCATATAATGGATGAAAACCAGGAGTTGGCTGCATTGAGAGACATCAGTACTTTCATCCAGTTGCATGCTGAACGGAAATGGCGTAGCAGCCAATTCTTCCATTACTTGCTTCAGAATATTAGAAGAAATGTCAACAATTCTGGAGTGGATGACATCATTTGACAAAGGCACTGCTTCAATTTTCTTCCTCTGCTCCAAGCCACAAACCAGCTCGACCATTTCCAGGGCACATGGCTTTACCAAGGTCTCCCCAATCGTATGTGGCTTCTTTTGCTTGGCAATGCTATAAGCAACCTTGTAGGATGCCTCAAGACAAGGCTTTTGTGTTGGGCCAAATCCAAGTTTTGGTAAAATTCCAGCTTTCTCAAATCGAGCCTTCTCACGAAATAGATCAACACTGTCCGATGCATTTTCAGGATGAACAGATGTGAGGTGCTCCTTCAGCTTTGTTGGCTTCATGCTTCCATTGGAAAGAACCTTACCACACAGGAAACATTGGGGCTTTTGTGTCCCATCACGTTCAGCGATGAAAGTAAAACCAAAGGATAAGTAAGCATCATTGTATTTCCTTTTCTTTGACATTTCCAAATTGAGCTAGGCCTGCAAAACAAAACAAAAAATGTAATTTATATCAAGACAAATCAACAGACAGGCAGAAAAAGTATGTATTTTAAGATACTATGGCCCTCAGTTAAGTCTTACCAGTATACGAGAAGATTCCCAAGCCATGATAAACCGTGGAAAATGATAAATAAGCAGTTAATATGGAGAGGCACAAGATGGTGGTTGTGCAGAGAACGACGCTACCAATTTAAATGGTAAACATGGGCCACCAGAGACTCTTAGCGGTCAGCGCTATAAGCAGTGGTAGGGTACGTTTTCTTTAATTTCTTTCAATGGAAAACCATTCTAGAAGTCAAAACCTGACGACGATGACAATTGTATGTTACCTGATCGTGTACAGTAGCATCCCATGCAACCCTAAATATTTACTGGTTTTCTTCAGTAACCAAAAATACATACATAACATCTGGTATATATTAACAAAAACAACAACTTAATATATAAATATAGTGCATATAAATGTTAAATTTTTATTTGACTTTCACGGACCTCCTGAAGCCCCACATTAAGAACCCCTAGAAGACAATGGAACCAACTACGGTACCTAGGGAGGTGGTGGGCTCTCCCACTCTGGGGGCATTCAAGGTGCAGCTGGACAGCCATCTGTCAGGGATGCTTTGACCTGGATTCTTGCATTGAGCAGGGGGTTGGACTCGATGGCCTTGTAGGCCCCTTCCAACTCTACTTTTCTATGATTCTATGTTTTCATCTGTGAAAGGAAGAAAGTTACAAGATGAAATTGAATAGCTATCAGTGATAGATTTGATTGGGCAGATCACTTTATAGATCAAAAGCCATCTTTGCTCATAAACATCAGAGCTGTAAGTACAGTTAATTTTAGAAGCAAATATTTATAAATACAGTGGAAGACCGCCAACCTGGTCTTCTGCGCGGGTTCAATACTAAGGGGGTAGCGAGTCCTGGGGGCGGGCCTTCTCCGAGGTCCCCCAGCGACTATCACCCTTAGCCTAGAACAAAGGGATAACTTATAGCCACAAAAGTATCTTTTATAAAACAAGTTTATTTACAAAATGACCTTCACAAACCCAGACACACGCCAGCAATACAGCTTATCAGTACAGCACAAAGTAGCAAGCAAGAAGTCTCAAGGACACCGTGATTTCAGGGCTCTCAGCTAGTTAGTTCAGCTCGGGCTCCAGCAGAGGCCCGGTCAACCGCATGCTGCTAGCTGGGTTCCCGGCGGAGGTCCGGTCTACCCAAGCGGCTAGTGAGTGATTTCAGCTTGGTTGCCCGGGGGTCCGGTCAACCCAAGCGGCCAGTGATTTCAGCTTGGTTTCCCGGGGGTCCGGTCAACCCAAGCGGCCAGTGATTTCACCTAGCTGGAGCACGCCGGGTGCTGCTACCCGGGGTTGCCGATCCCTTCGTTCCCTTACCCCAAGCATGGGGCAAGGCTGCTGATCAGGTCCAACAACTCAGTTCCCTTGCGCAGGGTGTTTTATACCTTGGGTTTCAGGTAGCCCCTCCCTCTGCAATCAGGTGGGTGGCCAATCAGGTGGGTTGCCACCCTCTTCAGGTGGACGGCCAATCAGGTGGGTTGCCACCCTCCTCAGGTGGACGGCCAATCAGGTGGGTTGCCACCCTCCTCAGGTGGATGGCCAATCAGGTGGGTTGCCACCCTCCTCAGGTGGGTGGCCAATCAGGTGGGTTGCCACCTTCCCCTGTGGGGTGGGGTCCCTTTGAAGCCACTTGCTTAATGGTCCCATCCTGTGGTGTTGAATGGCCCTTTCTTATGGTGCCGAAGTGTCTGCTCCGGCAAGGAATTCAAGTCTTATGTAGATGGGGCTGATATAGAGAGCATTGACGAACCTGGGGATGCTTCCTGCCTTCCCCCCTGGGGCGATTCTATGCAGATGTTGTTTGTCCCCTTTGGTCTCTGTGGAGACTGGCTGTCTCCCCTCCCTGGGCCTCCTTCCCCCCTCCTTGGTGAGTGTGTGTGTGTCAGACAGGGGTTTTAGGTTGGCTTTCTCCACAAATACACTTTCTGTTAGTATCAGTCAGATTAATTCATCATACTAAGCCTTTGACGCTCATGCGGTTGCTTGAGTCATACAAGTTGCTGGGGAACAGCATTGGGAGACGGCTATTGCCTTCATATCCTGCTTGTGGGCTTCCCATGGGCACCTGGTTAGCCACTGTGGGAAACAGGTTGCAGGACTAGATAGGCCTTTGGTCTGATCCAGTAGGGCTCTTCTAATGTTCTTATGGAGCGATCAGCTTATGCTCACCCAGTGGGATTTCTCCCCCCTTCCCCCCCGAGTAGTAAACCCATATATTCCATACCACAAACTGCTTTGACATGTACCTCCAATTTTCAAAAACAGGTTCCCATGTGGCATCAACATTTCTTTTCTAGGAGTGGAGGAAGTAAGTCTAAGATCCAAACAAGATATGACCAGGACTGGCCCTACCATTAGGAAGAGTAAGGTGGTGGGTGCTCAGTGGTGGTGGGCAGTGGCAAACAGTGGTACAGTAGAGTCAGGACCCACAGAGATGTAGTGGTGGCACTTTTTGATTAGCAGGGACTGATGTCAGCTGCCACCCTCCTCAGACTTCCCTCTGAGCTGAGCTACATTCGGTGGGGTGGGGAAATGAATTTTCCCAGCCACAATAAAGTGTTCCCTATTGTAATGCAAATAATTTAAGGTGTCTTGGTCTTGCATGGGCAATTAGAACTGGTTTGTTGATACACGCAGCTGCCTGCATTTTTGGACACTCCTTGGGGACCTCGTTACTGGGACTGTCATGATGAGTGCCTGCACTTCAAAATTTACCACTGCACCACTGCGGGTGAGGTGTTGGAAGACCTCTGTGTGCCATGCAGCCTGCTCTATGCTTCCTGGGTTGATCTGCTGCTCTGAGGTGCAGTGGAGGATGGTATCCTGTCACTAGTGTTGAAGTAAGATTCAACTGCCAGTCTGATTGGCTTCTGAGTGAGTGAGTGAGTGTGTGTGTGTGCGCACGCGTGCGTGCCATCTTGTCCTTGGGCCCAGCCCTGATGTTGGCAGATCTGTGTATTTAAACACAGATTTGCCCTATCAGGGACAGCTCTAAAACAAAGCTAAATGACACCCGCCCACCCCCTGAAGTGGAGCCCAATTCCTGCCTTCATCTCTCTCTCTCTCCTCCCGCTGCCTGCCCTCAAATGGTGCCTTGCTAACTGAAGTGGGTTGCTTCAACCTGCTGCATGGCAGGGCTAACTCTTTGCCTTATCACATAGACAGAGGAAGGTGTGGGTAAGGGGTACAGAGAACTCGCCAACACATTGCTTACCTCCTCACAGTCCCTGTCTTTAAGCACTTTTCTCCTAGCTGAGCGCACCCATTTTCAGGCCTTGGCTAAGGAGAAAAGAACCAGGGGACAGACTGTGTATGTGTGTGTGGAGGGGTATAAGCAGAGATGTTGAAGAGTCCTTGGTCTCGAGTCACGAGTAGAGTCACGAGTCTTTGGACCCGAGTCTTGAGTCCGAGTCCGAGTCCTTGGTCCAAAATGGTGAGTCACGAGTCACTCCCAAAGCTGGCTCCACGAGTCCCTATTAAAATCAATGGGGGTTTTTCCCAACAAAATAAGGCTACTTCAGATGTGTGGTTTAAATAAATTCTAGGCACAAGTGTGCCTTTTTATTTCAAAACTCTGCAACTGATTTTGGCAAGAACAGACCAGGCAGAAAAACCCAAAATAACCAGGCAGGCAGAGGAGGCAGGGAACCCCAAAGCAGGCAGGCAGAGGCCTTTGTCTTGGACAATTCAACTATTAAACTGGTCAAGAAGAGACCAGGCAGGCAGAGGAGGCTGGGAACCCCAGACAGGCAGGCAGAGGCAGCCAAACCCAAAATGTCTGAAAGGTTGCATTTTATAAAACTAATTTTAAAAAATAAACTTGCTGTACTTCCTAAAACTTATCCATGTTGCATTTGAGGAACATGATTTTTTCTAAATGTTTGGCCCCCATTCTGGAACGGTGAGATCTCATCACAATTCCACCTTCACTGAATGGGACTCGAGACTCGACTCGGGACTCGAGACCAAGGACTCTTCAACATCCCTGGGCTGTGCCAGAAGGAGTGGAGAGGAGCGTGATTGCTGGTGTGCCGCATGGAAGCGAGGTGTGCCGTTGCTCGGCTACTATGGACGGCTACCAGGAGTGCAGCCCCAACAGTGTGTCAAGATTTATTTTGATTGATGTGTTGCGTACTTGGGAGAAGCAGAAGAAGGACCTGAGATTACTCTGCGTGGCTGCTCTGAGTGTGTTTCTGGTTCCAGCAAGTTCATCACCAGTGGAGCGGGTGTTCAGTGAGGGTGGAATTGTGATGAGACCTCACCGTTCCAGAATGGGGGCCAAACATTTAGAAAAAATCATGTTCCTCAAATGCAACATGGATAAGTTTTAGGAAGTACAGCCAGTTTATTTTTTAAAATCATTTTTCTAAAATGCAACCTTTCAGACATTTTGGGTTTGGCTGCCTCTGCCTGCCTGTCTGGGGTTCCCAGCCTCTTCTGCCTGCCTGGTCTCTTCCTGACCAGTTCAACAGTTGAATTGTCCAAGACAAAGGCCTCTGCCTGCCTGCTTTGGGGTTCCCTGCCTCCTCTGCCTGCCTGGTTATTTTGGGTTTTTCTGCCTGGTCTGTTCTTGCCAAAATCAGTTGCAGAGTTTTGAAATAAAAATAAAAAGGCACACTTGTGCCTAGAATTTATTTAAACCACACATCTGAAGTAGCCTTATTTTGTTGGGAAAACACCCCATTGATTTTAATAGGGACTCATGGAGTCAGCTTTGGGAGTGACTCGTGACTCGTGAGTCACCATTTTGGACCAAGGACTCGGACTCGAGACTCGGGTCCAAAGACTCGTGACTCGACTCGTGACTCGAGACCAAGGACAACAACATCCCTGCAACAAAGGTAACAGAAGAGAGCTAAAACTATTTAATATTTATGATGTGGTCCAACATTCATCTGGATTAAAATACATGTAGTCTGCTAGCATTCATCATAATGAATGCTTCCAGAATGAGAGCTCCGAAAGATTATCCTCCAGTGTGTCTCTTATCCTTTCATAGCCATTTATTTATTTATTTATTTATATTTATACCCTGCCTTTTTGCCTGCAAGGAACCCAAGGCAGCTTACATAATCCTCCTCCTCCTCTCCATTTTATCCTCACAACAACCCTGTGAGGTAGTTAGGCTGAGAGTCAGTGACTGGCCCAAAGTCACCCAGTGAGTTTCATGGCCGAGCAGGGAATAGAACCCGGATCTCCCGAGTCCCAGTCCAACACTCTAACCACTACGCCACACTGGTTCCATATACCTGATTTCATATAATATATATATATCACCATATACCTGATTTCTGTTCTTTGATGTTTTATTTACTTGTTTATTTATTTCTGATAAATGCTCTTCACAACAACAGGGCAGCAACACAATTTTTATGTGTTTTAGTTTAATCCTCTCCTACCTTAAGTATAGACTGAGGTGGCCAAATTCTAACTTGTGGGCCATATGTTGCCCCTGAGCAATTAAGTGGGGCTCATGGCATGAGTCATTAACGAAAGTGATGAGAAATGGAATTAAAAGAGTCCTATAAGACAGGGAAGCACAGAAAGTAGATCTCTAGATGTTTTGATTTCAACTCCCATCATTCCTGACCATTGGCCATGCTGTCAAGGGTTTCTGGGAGTTGAAGTCTAAAACATCTGGAGCTTTACCTTAGGCCCACCTGTGCTGTAATGCACATGTATCAAATAGAGGCATACCATTGTTTTATCTCTCTTCCCATTCCCAGGCTCTCTGGGAAGCCTGGCAGATGTCCTGCTCCAACTAGGTTCAGCTCTTTGCTACGCAAACACAGAGTTGATTACAATAAAGAGAAGTCAATTTAGCAAACAAAAGGCAAGCACAGTTTTTACCAGGCAAATATGGATAATATAGAGAGAAATCTGAAGCATAGCCAAGGTCAAACACACAAGATCTCAGCCAAGTAGAATCAGAGTCCAAAAGGCAGAAGTCCAAAGATCAATAACATTGAGGTCCAAACACACACACACACACACACACACACACACACACACACACACACACACACACACACACACACACACCAAGGTCAGGGATACTGAAGCTAAAGAAACAGTGTTGTTTCCTGCAGCTCTCAAGTTACAACTGAGAGCTGATATAGCTGGAGTTACCACCCAGGGCTCAGCTGCATCATGTTAGAGGCTTGTGACAGATGTCCTCCTCTTGAGGAGAACCCAACTCACAAGTAGTCTTTTTCTGATGAGTAGTCCTCGTCAGTCAGCGGGCACTCCTTTGCCTGGCAACTTTCCTATCACAAATCTTAAGGTGCTGGCACTTCCGGGGGCTAGGGAGTGGCCCCCAGCATCCTCCTCTGCCTCAGAAGCTGAGCTTTCCACCCTTCAAGGGGGAATATCTGAAGCCCTCTCATCTGAGGGCCCAGAACCCTCCTGGTCAGCCCCAGGATCCCCTGAGGTGACTTGTTCCCTGTGGACATTGAACTCAGGAGGCGCCAGAGGCAGGGCCGGTGCAAGGCAGTTTGGTGCCCTAGGCAAGATCAGATATTTCGCGCGCCCCCTTCCCACTTGAGCCCTCCCTCCCTCCCTCCAGCCCTATGCTCCTGGTGCCCCCTTTAGCCCGGCGCCCTAGGCAGCCGCCTAGTTGGCCTAATGGTAGCACCGGCCTTGGCCAGAGGATTCCTTTAAGGGGTGGCATGACAGCTGGCTGCTTCCCTGCTACAGCAAATTCCGTAGCACAAGGCTCAGGGAACCCAGTCGGCGGCAGCAACCCAAATGCCTCGCTGTGAGGGGTCCTTCCTCATAGCGAGGCATTGGGGTAGTCTTGGAGATTGCCAGTGCCACAGCAGCACTGTCAATCCCCAGAGCTACCCTCACCCAGAATGCCTCGCTAGGGAGGATCCTTCACGGCAAGCAAGGCATCTGGAAGAGTGGAGGATGGTAGTGGCCAGTGGGGATGGGTAGAAAAGACAGGAGGTGGCGGCCGGGAAATAGGCGGGGGGTGGTGGCGGCGGCAGCCCTCCCTGGGTGGGGGCAAGAGAGAAGAGAGGGCATGTGGGGCACCAAAATACCACCTTGCATAGGGCATCAAAATAGGTTGAGACAATCCTGGCTGTGAAATGGTAAGCGGGTAGTAATGTGTTTTGACACTAGGCTGTAAAGCTGCAATGCTAGGCCCAATTCTGCACTGACATAAATGGATATATACGGTATCTGAAGAATATACAACAACTTTGGGAGTTTTGTAATGCTTGGCAATCCAGCCCCCTCCCTCCCACCCTCCCACCCACAAACCACCCACCCCAGTCCTGAATAGGTGGCCACTGGGGGGTTGTTCAGAGGAGAAGTACACAGAGCAAAACATCAATGATTGAAGAGATATGCAAGAAACCATAAGCCATAACCATAAGAAGCAGAAAAGATTTGCTTGCTGCTTTGCTTATCTCAAGTGACTCATTCAAGACACTGTCAAAGTCAAACAAGAACTTACAAACTTAGTACTTAGGGAAGATTCTACAGCAGCTATTTCATTAACTAATTTGTATATGAGTAAATTAAAGAGAACAATTTAAGTTGGCTTAGTGCCCATTAAGTCATTAAGTTTCGCTGGTTTCAATGCAAATACAGTGGCTTAAGGGGTTTGTGGCTGTAAGCTTTGTCACTGGAGGGGCAGTTTGCTCTAAAGTGAAAGACAACCTCTACTGATGCCAATATCTGCAACACAAAGGTGCAATCAATGTTTCCTATTAATGAGTCTTGGCAGCTTTTGTTGTTCCCAGTGACTTAAAGTATGATGCTTGATAAGTTTTAATCTTTTTTCAATATTGCCATTTAAATAAAAGTCTGAAAATCTATAAGACATTGCAGGAAACTTTCAATCACTTCCTTTGTTTGGTCTTCAAATGACTCGTACTTCCTTCCATATGTATATCACAAGCTGGCATCCAGTCTGATTTATACTTTGTGTGAGTCCACCGGAGATTAAAATTCAAAAGTAAATAGCACATTGATAGGAGAAAGAAAGCATATTTGTGACTATACCGTTGCAGGAAGCAAACACTATAATTCACTGAATTGTTTAAGCCTTAAGGGAAAGTTAGAAAACAAGAAGCCAATATAAGGTAGGCAGACTGCAGAAAGGGAAACAGAAAACAAAAAGTATGTTTGCCTTAAAAGAACTGATTTTATATTTAAAAAATACTGAATTCTATGGTATCTTGGAAAAATGCCAAATCTTTATTTACAGAATAGGGAAGATCGCAGGCTTTGGCGAGGAGAATTATGTGAACTGGTATAGGCATCACTGCACCTTTTAATGTGTGGCCTTTTTTTCCAAAGGTACCCTCAGTGTTTTTCTAACTTTTTAATTAAGAGCATAAGAGTAACGACAAAATAGGATTTTTGAAATAGCATGATGAGAACAGCTATGTGGTTATGCAGGGGGAATTAACTTATACAATTAAACACCATTAATACATTGTTTTTGGCTGGGGAAATTTCCAACTAGAAAGGTTCAGGCAACTAGGGAGGCTATATCCAATATTACTCAGAATTTCTTCTTCTTTGATCTTTCCCCTTTGATTCCCATCCTAGTAAGTGACAATAGGAGAGAACTTTGCTTTCCTGAGACCACATAATGAAGTTTCTCTAGTGTTCATCCATGTTTTTCAATGCTAGAACAAAAATGCAACAGCTATAGTGTGCTTCTGAATATATGCACATTCCTTTCATGAATAAGTGCGGTCCTGGCAAGAAGCAGCAGGGGTTAGCACAGTGGAGCCAGATGACAGGCTCCATATGGAGACCCGGAACTGGAAGCCAAACAGGGGCCCTGGTTGGCTTGGCGGGAGGCAGGGCTTACTGCGTGGACCAGAAGGAGAACTATCTTCCTCTGGTCCACCCATGGCCTATAAAACCAGGCCTCCCACATGGCTTTGCCATCAACTACTTCCCCACCCCCTACTCCAAGGTAGCATACTGTATTTCTTGCTGTGGACTGAGCTCAGTCATCGGTTAATGGGGCGGGCAAAAGGCATTTAATCTGCATATGAACTGGCAGCATGGTGCAGGGTTTTTGCCCTCCCCTTTGTAACAGTAATTAATCCAGTGGTATATAGTGGAATTGTAGGGCAAGACAAATATAATTGCCAGGTCAGCTATAAGACCTTTCAGTTCTTAGTCTCAACTATGTAGGCGTGGAAGGCACTGCACTGGATCCAGTTGTAAGGGCGAGAGGGCTCCCTGTTCCCCCATGGAGGTCCCCTTGGGGCAAAGCATCAAGACACAGCCCACCATGGGGCTGCAATCCTGTCACACCGCAGGATGGAAGAAAAGGGAGTCACTTTAACAGTATGCACTGTAATGTGGGCCCCTGACACCTGCCTCCCCACTGAGGCCTCTGGCACATGGGCCAGGGTGGAGGGATCAGACAACAGGCAGGGCTGCTTGATTAGAGGACCCATGCCCTATGCTCCCACCAAATTCCTATTCGAAGCTGAAACCAATACAGTTGTGGCCAATTATTTAATCAATTCAAGTCTACGTGTGGCGTAGTGGTTAGAGTGTTCGACTGGGACTCAGGAGATCCGGGTTCTAGTCCCCGCTCGGCCATGAAACTCACTGGGTGACTTTGGGCCAGTCACTGACTCTCAGCCTAACCTACCTCACAGGGTTGTTGTGAGGATAAAATGGAGAGGAGGAGGAGGAGGATTATGTAAGCCGCCTTGGGTTCCTTGCAGGGCAAAATAAATTCTGTTGCAATTATCTTAAAATTTGCATCTATTTCTTGCTATATTTACTGGACTGTTTCCCAAGCGTTGTAATTATCAATGTTATTGCTTTTAGCAGCTTTCCTGCAGTGCCTTTCCAGTGATACGAAGATTACATATTTTGCTCATTTTCTTTATTTTTGCATTTTGCCAGTACTCTACATACCTGACCATTCTTGCTCTTTTTTACTGTGCTTTTCACACCTCCTTCCCCTGTACCTTAGCCTCTATGCCTGTTTATACCATACTATGACCTTTTCTATAGAACATGAAGTGTAGATATTTATTTTGAGCATTTATTCTTCAGTCTTTAGAATTTCCTTTTTGTGTGTTTAGTTGTTTTAATTATTAACTTCTATAGCACTTTTAAATGCACGAAGTGCTTTACAATGCTTGTGTATTTTCAGATCAGCGCTGGGTTAGGTAGACATCTACCGTTTTCTAAAAGGGAGAACATTCATTTCAGCTCAGGTGTATGTCAGCATATTATTGATTTGTGGAATGCTAGGACGAGGGCAAGACAGATATGACTTATTGGGGAGACTGATGTAATGAAGTGGAACACAATAATTTGTGTTCCCTTTTATAGGCCATGTCTGCATTGCAGTAAACTTGTTTGTTTGATGTGGTCTTCCGTTCTATTGCTTACAGGACTGTACGGTTTGCTGCCTACTCCTTTAGTGTGTCTACTAATACTAATATTTTCACATAGATTTCATAGATTTCATATACGGTATATTTGTTATTATTATTATTTATTTATTTGAAGTGTTTTTATGCTGCTTGTCAGCCAAAAAGGCTCCCAGAGCAGCTTACATTTAATCAATTAAACAAGACAGTCCCTGCCTGCAGGCTTACAGTCAAAAAAGACACGACACACAAGGGAAAAGGAATGGGGAAGGAAGAGGGAAAAAATAAATTATTTTAGCAGGGCTGGTGGAATGGCCTTGCTCTCCCTCCATACACCCTGCTGGAATGGCTGCTGGTGGAGGAGGAGCCTTCATTTAGGGAGGTCTTCAGCAGGGCTACATCTTGTGGAAGCAAATTCCATATTTTAACTAGGTGCTATGTGAAGAAGTACTTTCTTCTGTCTGTCTCAAATTTCACCATTAAGCTTCATTGGATGACCCTGGGTTCTAGCAGTATGAGAGATACAAAAAACTGTTCTCTCTTCACTTTTTCCACACCATGCATATTTTATACACCTCTATTCTGTCCCCGTCCCCTGCCTACTCATCTTTTTTCCTAAGCTAAACAGACCCAAGTGTTGTAACTTTTCCTCATAGGTGAGTTACTCCATCTCCTTGATCATTTTCGCTCCTCTTTCCTTTGTGCAAGAGCACAACATCTAACTTCCAGCAACTGGACATCTGCTCACACAACTGGATTTCCCCTCCTTCTTCTCCCCATAGCACCCCCCAAATCTGTTCAGGAAGGTCTCACAACTCTCCAGAACTTGGGGCTGCAGGAACAGGAATTTGTTCTGCTGGTAGCCAGACACTATTGGATTTCATCCTATAGAGATACCCTGGCAGCATATTTACTTGGAAATAATTCCTATTGAAATTAATGAGACTTAACACCAAGAAAACATGGTTGGTACTGGGCTATAAATCATTCACATGAAATGACCAGATTGGGTGACACCTTTAATCTGACATTCTAAAGCAGGGATGGCATCAAGAGTAGACATGGTCAGGCACCTGCCAAGGGTTCACTGACAATAGTCCCCTGAAGTTACTCCTCTTTACCATTGCAACCTGCTTGTTCACCTGCCTCTCAGTCTGGCCCAGACAACAGTAGGAGAAGGAGTAGTAGATGCCATTACCTACTTGCTCATTGGCTCTCTGCCTGTCAAGCAAGCAAATGGTAGCAATGATGGGTCAGGCCTGGTTATTACTTGGATGGGAGACCCCTCCTCTAGTTTCCTGCATTGAGCAGGGGGTTGGACTCGATAGCCTTGTAGGCTCCTTCCAACTCTATGATCTATGAAATCTATGATGAGAAAGAGGATGAGCAGCAATAGCAGCTGGTGACAATGGCAGTGAGAAGGTGGACTCAATGAGGGAGGGGGACATTTTATTTATTTTTATTATCTTGCCCAAGGGCCCTCAAAAACCTGGAGCTGGCACGGTTCAGAAGCACTGAGGAAACGTGTATCTTCAGTTTATAGGCTCTATGTATATTTAGGCAATACACTTCTTTCCTATTTGTTGCACATACATCACGTACCTTCCCTCAAAAGTGCTTTTCTGTTTAGAGATATGCTTTTCCAAGTGGTAATGGTGTGCTATTTTGTAGCCGTGAAAACATGCTGCTGTTACGATTACTGTGTAGGATGTGGTTGCATGAGTGTCACTATTTGTGACATAGTGGTGAGCTACAAATGTCACCCTCCCTCTGCACCATTTGGTGTTTAGTTTTGTCTTTAAAATGATTATTTGGAGGCTGTATAAATCCAGAATAGCACAGCACATCTAGGCAGATTTTTTTAAAAAATGGCACAGCTATTCTCCATACCTCCAAATGCACTTGTGTTGTGGTTAAGATGCTCAGATTAGGTATGGGGAGGATGAGGTTCAAATCCCCACTAAACTGTGGTGGACCTTGGACCAGTCGCTCTCAACCTAACTTACTTCACATGGTTGTTGTGAGGACAGAATGGTGAATAGGAGAATCTTGTATGCTGGCTTGAGGTCCTTTTATTAATAGGAGGAATTCATTTTCAGATTTAGTGAAAATTATATATTCAGAGTAATGCATCCTAATCCTGTAATTACTCTGAAGTCCCAGTCTGTTCTCTAGGGTTTGCTCCTAATTTAAGTATGGATGGGATATTGGAGCTTTAATAAAACTGTGCAATGTTTGTCAAACTTCTTGAATTAGTGTGCAATCCTGTGCACAATTACTTGGAAGTAAGCCCCAGCGAGACTTACTTCCAAGTAAATATGCATTGGCCTGTTAATCACTAGTTTGTGTGATGCTAAAAATATTTTTCCCTTTCGTGGATGGAGTCACTGCTTACTATGGAAGCCACGCTACATGAAGGCTTCTGCTGCACCTTCAGGTTTGGGCAGTGAAGCGCTATCAGATTTCAAGGCCCTCGGTACCAGTCCCCGCACTGAATGTATAAAGGGAAAACCACGGGGGAGAATTTAATCTCCCTCTTAGCAGCATTTGTATTATCGATGTCAGATGCTAGTAGGCTTCCCGCAGCCACCAACACGAAGAAGCTGTTGAGGGCGCTCAGGCACCCCCTCCCTCCAGCTCCGTCCGTAGAGCCACTGCTGCAACTGCAAGGACACGGCGTGTGTCTCGACATTCAGCGCCGTTGCTGAGGACAGAAGGAAGCTACCGCAGCAGCAGCAGCAGCAGCAGCAACACCGACCGCTTTGCCTTCGCGCACGCGTCGCCGTCCACCGCTAGGCCGGCGCTTGGCCGTTACCATAGAAACTGCCTTGGCTCCTCCAGCCTCCCTGGCTCTCTTCGGCGAGGCGTGCGGCGGTGGCCGAAGCGGCAGAGTCGCGGCTTCTCTCGCGAGAGTTCGACTGGTAGCAGGCGGAGCAGGCAGGCTTGCTGGGTGAGCTCATCCCGGGCGCTGGAGAGGGAGCGAGCAGCAGCAGCAGCTCCTGCGCGAGCGGTAACAGCAACTTTGTTGGGTGAGTTCTAATGAGGCTGGTTGGCTGGCTGCACGGGGCTGGGTTGGGCAGCTGGAAGGGCACGCTTCGGAAACCCCCCCCCCCCGCGTCTTCTTCTTCTTTCCACTGTAGTCCCTGAGTGTGGCTGAACCTGACGAGAGACATGCATATATTCATCCTCCTCCACATGCCCGGGGGTGGGGGGAGAAGACAGGACAGAGCAGACCTTCCCCCGTCCTCCAACCCAGGCTTGTCCCCCTCAGCCTGTGGCAGTCGCAGTAGGAGGAACCTGAAGACCTGAATGAATCGGGTATCGGAAACACGCCCCCTCTTTTCCTCTTCCCCACTTCTCCGAAAGCCTCCGTCCTCCTATCCGCACGCTCTCACTTCCCCCCTCCCCTGGTAATTGACTCCTGAGACCTTGAGTTTTTTGTGCCATTGGTTCCCCCACCCCCCCTTCCTCCTCACCGCCCCGAAGTCCCGTATTCCTCTGCTGCATGATAGGTCGTCTCCTCTATTCCCAAATTCATTAAATGGGAGCTCCTGCGTCTTTGATTGATTGGTCTGAGAAGAGAGGAGGATTCTTTCTCCCTCTGTTCTCAGCGCCCTCTGTCCAAATATTTCCCTATATCCCCAAGAATGATCTGCGCAGAAAGTCTGGGAGCTTTGCCTGCGACGGATCAGCAAGAGGAGCTTAGTTACTTACCCTGCCCCCAATTTAAACAAGAAAAAGAGAGGCAGCGGTATTCATTTGGCTTTCCTTCTCCCCACCCCCTTGCTGTTACTTCGTGGATTCATCTCTTTTCCAGCAGAAAGAAAGAAAGAAAGAAAAAAGGAGTACTCGTATTTCCCCCCAAACCTATTGAGCAAGTTGATTATTTTTCCTGCGGGCAAAAGTGAGAGGCGGCTGCAGTGGAAAGAAGAGGGCAGCAGCCAGTAGCACTGGGTTTTGTGCATACGTGCTTTTTTCCCCTTAGCAAATGAATTTGGGGGGAGGGGATGGTCCGAATCAGTCGCTATGAGGAAACGAAGGGGGTAAGTTACTGGCTGAAAACAATCTCAATAAAACACATGCCAAACTCAAAAACCAGGAGAGAAAAACATATAACACTGGACAAGAGTGATGCATCTTTATCCTGTTCTTTGGAGGGGGCGGGGTGGGGGGGGGGAAGAGAGAGGAGATATAACCCAATCTCAAAACTTTTCATTTATATCTAAAAGGCATTTCTTTGTCCAACTCCAAATGTACAAGCAGTTTTAGTTGCCAGCCTTGCTGTAGTTAGTTTGTTCTGAGCCAGTTTGGACACCGCGATAATAATTAGCTAATTCAAAGGTAATGCCATCGGGGATATTCTGCCTGTTTATAATGTGGGAAAGGGAGTAGAAGAATGAAATGTAGTTTCTGCCCCTGGAGTTCAGAGAAGTGATCAAGGAATGCCTTAAAACTGGATCTTGTAGAACAGGTAGGAGGTTGTTATTTGTGTTTAAACTAAAACAGTGAAAATGGATTATAAATGAAGTAGAGCTACATTTTATTTTCTGTGTTAAATGTTCTATTTTGGTAACAAACAGGTCCCATGGTATGATTTTAAATGTATGTATATGCGTTGGCTAATTGTAGATTTTGTTTATTTGCTGAGGAATACACTTGTCTGCATTTAGGAAAAAACAGGACCGACAAAATGCCTATAGAAGGAAACTCCTTGTCTAACCTTGACTGCTGCTATTCATTATTTATTTCTCTGTAACAAACCCAGACTTCAAAAATTTTCTACAACTCATTTTCTCTAGGATGATTTTCTTTAAAATCTGCATTGATTCTTAATGCGCTATTTTAGTAAATCCTTGTTTTTGGTGACTCTGTGAAGATCCAAGCTTAGTAATGTACAATTTGCTTTTGGAGTAAAGGTGTTAGGTTTCGCTAGATTCCTCCTCTGTCTAGATAAAGGAAGATTGGTTCTTCCTCTTTAAATCACTCCTTTCCTAACAAAACTGTGACTTGGACCCTCCCCTCCGCTGTGTGTGTATGTGGGTGTTCATTTTTCTGCATTTAAATTGTAAATACGTTTCGTAATTTTTTTTGCATCTTATTGGTTGTGCAACATGTGTCTAATGTTGCTTGCAGTTGAAGGCTAGTAATATATTTTTGCTGTGTTCAGGTGAACAATGCACCTTATTCTGCTATGGGGGCATAAGGAAAAGTAGAAATTAAGTTTTGATGATAATATTTATTGCAGAATGTTTATCATTTATACATTATCTCTACTTTCCATAAGTTAGGCTGTCAGTGTACTGATTCCAGAGTGGTAGTTGTATGAGTCTGTTGTAGCAAAAACAACAAAGAGTATTGTGGCACCTTAAGGACCGACAAATTTATTCTGGCATAAGTGACAGTATCCACAAAAATGTATACCAGAATAAGTATCACATTGGTTAATTGTCAGAGCTCAACAATGGGCAACTTTATTGTTTTTTTAAAATGGGCCGTTGCCGTGATGATCAAGCAGCAAAACACTTGTACGCCCAACTTCTGTATGAGGAGCCCTCTTTTTCTTTTGCATAACAAATGATCAGAACTGTTGGGGGAGGGGAGCAGATTAAGATTCTATCCAGGAACTGCTTTTCCTGATCCGTTGTCTGCAAGGTGCACAAATATTGTATGTACATGCATGCATGTTGGATCCCTGCTCATATCCCCTACAACAACAACCTTTTGTCTCCCAACCTTCCAGAGCAGATTTTTGAGGGACTGTAGGGAGAAGGGGAAATTGACAAACATCACCTCCTCCTTTCCGCCAGTGGGATGCCTGTGCTGGCTCAGAAGCCTTCTGCAGATGGAAGGAGTCCTTCCCTCCACAGGAGGCAAATGTTGGATCCAACCCATTATCTTTTTGTCTTAATTATCTATGCGATTAGATTTACTTAAGTCAGTTTACTTGAGCTGATGAACAGAGTAGCAGGTAGATAATAGTAAGTTTGTCTTTTGTTTGAAATGTTGGCGATATTAGTGGTTCAACGAAATGTATTTCTACATTTGGCCATGTGTGAGGGAGAAGTTTGAGTTGGGATGGCTGTCTGTTGCTTAGCAGATGTAGATTTGATTGTCAGATTAAAGAAACGCAGTATAAATTGAAATAGTATGTGGTATGTTTCATTTCCCCAACTGCATGCACAGCTCTGCATATGTGGGAGGGGATCCTTCTATGACGATACTGAGCCAACCTTCCCAGCTTGCATACACAGCTATGGGGAGGAGCAGGGTTGTTGGATCTCTTTATAGCAGGGGTCAGAAACCTGTGTCCCTCCTGAAGTTGTTGGATTCCAACTCCTACCAGTTCCAGCCAGCATGGTCAATGGTCAGGGATGACAGGAGTTGTAGTGCAGCAACCTCTGGAGGACCACAGGTTCCCCACCCTTTATTTATAGGAAATGTGGCTGGACATGTGGCTTACGCTGGCTCAGCTTTTCTGAGTGTGGAAAGCTAAGCAGGATCAGGCCTGGTCATTACTTGGATGGGAGACCCCTCCTCTAGTTTCCTGCATTGAGCAGGGGGTTGGACTCGATAGCCTTGTAGGCTCCTTCCAGTGTTTGGAAACACTGGTTTATGAAGCCATTGTATTACCAACTTTATTGTATGCCTGCGAAACATGGACTATCTATAAACGTCACTTCCACCTCCTTGAAAGATTTCATCAACGTTGCCTCCGGAAAATCCTGCGAATTACTTGGGAAGATTCAACGCCAACTTCAGTGGACTGGTCATGTTGTTCGAATGCCTGACTGCCGTCTCCCAAAGCAGTTACTTTATTCCCAACTCAAGGATGGAAAGCAGAATATCGGTGGGCAATATAAGAGGTTTAAAGATGTTCATAAGGCTAATCTAAAAAAATGCAATATAAACATCGAAAACTGGGAAGCTCTGGCCCATGAACAATCTAACTCCTGGAGGTTGGCCTTTCACAAAGGTTCCATGAACTTTGAAGAAGCCCGAGTGCAAGGTGAAAGGGAGAAACGTGCTAAGCGAAAAGCACGTCAAATGAATCCTTTACAGGACCATCTTCCATCTGGTAACCTGTGTCCCTACTGTGGGAAGCTGTGTGGATCTAGAATTGGCCTCCACAGTCACTTACGGACCCACCATCGCTAGAGTCTACACAATCTTCTTTAGAATTTCCTCCTTTTATCCTGGAAGACAATCTTACTAGGTCACGAGTGATGGCCTGATGATGGTGATGATGATGATGATGATGATGATGATGAGGCTCCTTCCAACTCTATGATCTATGAAATCTATGAAAACCTCCCATTATGAGTAACACCTATGTGTATTTAAGTGAGATTCTACAATATTTTATTCTAAATATTTAGTTAAAAAAAATAAACTTTCAAACAGTTTATGCACCTATTTTTTTCTGTTGTCATCGTATATCTGGTGTATACCTCTAATAAGTTTAGTACAGCAATACCTTGGCTTGCAAGCATAATTCGTTCCGGAACCGTGCTTGTAATCCAAAACACTCATATCAAAGTGAGTCTCTGGTGGGCGTGAGCGGGGCCGATTTTGGCCCACTACGCCCGCTCGAGGCGAGCGGTTACATCCCTATGACTACTTGTCTTGCAAGACCTTGCTCATTTATTAAGTCAAATTTTTTGCTTGCCTTGCAAAACGCTCTCAGACCAAGTTACTTGCAATCCCAGGTATTACTGTATATGTTCTAGAAACTAGATAAACAAGCAATTTTGCAGATATGATTGTTATCCTAATATTGAAACATGTTTGAACTTACTAATAAGATTTCCCTTTTTTCTTACTTAGCTTAAGGCTTATATACTTTGAGCTAGAGGGTTTCACTTTTTGTATTGTAGATGCAGCAGGACAAATTGAAAAGCTAGAAGACAACCATTGATTTAGACAATCCACAAGAGCTGAAAGAGAGAAAGGGGGTTGAGCTCCCCCTTGAATTCCTTTTGTATTCATCTTCATTTATAGTACTATAGTATTTCTCTTCCATGAAAGAAAGGGGCACAGTTTTCTCCATATCAATAGTTCAGTCTTTGCACCAAGGGGCTTGCTGCTTAATATTCACTGCTTACAGGATATTTGGGATACCCCACTGGGAAGTAGAAAAAACTCCAGTGTTGTTTTCAAAAACCGTAAATCCTGCAGTTTGGTTGCCTTTCTAAAAGCTGGGTTGTTTTTTTTACCATCACCCCTAAAGCTATTCCTAGTGAAAGTTGGGATTACGTTTTGATGTCAACAAAATACTTGGTTGTTGTCCTTTGGGTGTTTCACTATTCCCCAGTTTATAAAAGTTCCTATCACTTAACAATACAGTCTATACTTGAACATTATTAAGTTTTTAAATATCGTAAGTGGTGATATCTTTGGGTGTTTTAAAGAGAGCTTAAAAATTAGCAATTTTCTAGATGTCTAGAAGCATGATGGGCAGAGCAACTGGGCCCAATGAGGAAATCTGCTGTGGAGCCACTGCTGCATCCAGAGCCCTGCCAGGATGGAAGGGGCTGTGTGCTTCTTTTTGCTGTTTTTTTCTTCCAGAGGATCTTGGTCCTCCACTCCCCCCTATTGATTTCGATGGGTGGAAAAATAACTAGCCATTGAGTTAGGTGCCTGAATCCGGGGCCTCAGTGTGGAATGAAGGCTGGGGCATGCTGGGAATTGTAGGACTTTTTTCTGTCTAAACATGCATGGGATTGCAGCCGTAGTGCTTTATTAGTACACATTTGTTTGGTTTTTAAGTTACTGTCAACTAGGGAAAATTGCCACACTTCTTTGTATTTTAGGTGGGGTGGGGTTTGGATGGGGGAGATGTTACCCCAGGGTTTGTTGACTAATTTGTATATAAATGGCCCAATCTGTCATTTCTCTATGTCAGCTCAATCTTCAATTTAAAAACTTGGTGTTTTGTAATTCTGGATTTATTTATTTTTAAAGTCTTAAGTATGTTAAATATCATCTTATAACTAGGGGAAAATATGTGCCAGATTGTTCTGAATTTCACGTTTCCAGGGTGATACAGCTCTGCTTCCAAAGAATCTCTGTTAACCTAAGTAACATTTCCCAGTTGATATTTATTAATAAATTTGTGGCTTCATTCCATTTCTCATTTGAGAAGTAGAGCTGGTGTGTGTGTGTGTGTGTGTGTGTGTTTAAACAGCACTTTGGTGAATTTACATGCTGTAATTGGTGGACCTAAATAAGCTTAGTTGTGGTTATTCATAATTTTAATTAATATCTTAATATTCATACTGTTAATTATTCTCTTACTAGCCAAATATTGGTATTGAAGGTGGGATCAGTTAAGCTGATTTCCGGTGACATTAAGGGACTATGTATTCATCATTACTTACGTTTTTGTCCTGCTGCATTGTTAAATTAGAATCATAGAATCATAGAAAAGTAGAGTTGGAAGGGGCCTACAAGGCCATCGAGTCCAACCCCCTGCTCAATGCAGGAATCCAGGTCAAAGCATCTCTGACAGATGTCTGTCCAGCTGCACCTTGAATGCCTCCAGAGTGGGAGAGCCCAGGTAGTTGATTCCATTGTCTTATTGCTCTGACAGTCAGGAAATTTTTCCTGATGTTTAGGTGGAATCTAGGTTCCTGTAACTTGAGCCCATTATTCCGTGTCCTGCAAACTGGGATGATTGAGAAGAGATCCTGGCCCTCCTCTGTGTGACATCCCTTCAAATACTGGAAGAGTGTGATCATATCTCCCCTCAGTCTCCTCTTCTGAAGGCTAAACATGCCCAGTTCTTTCAGTCTCTCCTCATAGGGCCTTGTTTCCAGTCCCTTTATCATCCTTGTTGCCCTCCTCTGAACCCTCTCCAGTTTGTCTACGTCCTTCTGAAAGTGTGGTGCCCAGAACTGGACGCAGTACTCAAGATGAGGCCTAACCAGTGCTGAGTAAAGGAATTATCACTTCCTGTGATTTGGAAGCTATACTTCTATTAATACAGCCCAAAATTGCATTTGCCTTCTTTGCAGCCACATCGCATTGCTGGCTCATATTCAGTTTGTGGTCTACCACAATTCCAAGATCCTTCTCACTTGTAGTATTGTTGATCCAAGTGTCCCCCATTCTGTAACTCTGCATTTGGTTTCCTCTCCCTAGGTGTAGCACTTGGCATTTATCCCTATTAAATTTCATTCTGTTGTTTTCGGCCCAGCGCTCCAGCCTATCGAGGTCACTTTGAATTTTGTTTCTGTCTTCCAGAGTATTAGCTGTTCCACCCAACTTTGTGTCATCTGCAAATTTGATAAGCATTCCCTGTACCTCCTGATCCAAGTCATTAATAAAAATGTTGAAGAGCACTGGGCCCAGGACCGAGCCCTGTGGTACCCCGCTCGTTACCTCTCCCCAGTTTGAGAAGGAACTTCCCTTACTGTTGTTGCTACTCATGGGTTCATGATAGCGAAGGCTAATGTTACTGATGGTGAAACCTGTAATTAGCTCTTATAAACCTGGAGCTTCTCATAGATTCAGAAAGACAAGTCCCTTGTTTCATATGCGCAGTAATAACCACCATCATAATGGTGTGAATGCACTCTGAACAAAACCTTGGAAACTTAGATTTCTGACAAAGTGAAAATTTTGTAATTAGGTTTGGGTTCTACTTGGCTGTTTTAGATGTTCTCTGGATGAGTTGGGTAAGTTGTTTGCACAATACTTGTATGGAGCGTTATTTATTTAATTTATTTAACGTGTTTGTACCCGGCACTTCAACTAGAAAGGCTCCCAAAGTGGCTTAAAAACAAGATTAAAAACAAGAGAGTCATTACCTTCAGGCTTACAGTCTTAAAAATACAGTACACTGAAGGAAAAGGAGATGAGGAGGGGAAAGGAAAACAAGAAAACTAAGGACACAGTCGTATGGGGATGCCCATAACTCTCCGAACTCAAGGGGTTATGAGCATCCTATGGAGGGTGGCAGGAGCACGGAGGCGAAGGTAGCCTTCGTGCTCCGGCCACCCTGTGGTGCTTTGGAGTGGAAGGGAAGGAGGCTGAGGCACCACCAGGATACCTTGTATCTTGGCGGCGCCTGTCTCCTCCCCTTCCCATTCCCCAGAGCACCCCCAAAAGCCCTTCTCCGAGGTCGCTCTTGCAACCTTGGAGAAGCAGCTGGTGTGGTTCTGTCTGCACCGGCTGCGAGAGGGAGGGAGGGTGATCCAAGGGCAGATCCCCAGTGATGAGGTCAGAGCGGTTTTCTGACCTCATAGCTGGGAATTGAAAAAAAATCCTATGGCCATCTAGACTCTGTCTGGCGGCCATAGGATTGCGCTGATAGGCATTAATTCTTAACATTATAAAGAAAGTTCCTACACTGACCAGCTGTAATGCAGCCAGATATTGTTGGTCTTTTTATCACAACAAGCTGGAGTGGAAACAGTTCAAAGAGAACAGGAATCAAAAATTGCTGGTCTCTCAGCTGAGCCAATGGAGTGGACTTGCTCATCTTTCCCTCCTGTACATCCTGATGGAATGTGCAGTCAGGGAAGAGGCAAAGCCCAATGGGGCTGGCTTCTCAGCAGGCCCTGCTTTCCTTCTCTGTTCCTGCTGTAGCTTGATGGAATGGCTGCTGGAGGAGTGGGAAACCTGGTTATTTTTATATGTAAAAATTAGATAAATTTGTGCTTCTTATTAGACATTTGACCAGGCCTTTGGTCACTGAACTAAAGTTCCTCCCATCTTTAATTTTGGCTGGTTCCATGCCTGTCTTTAGTTTATCTGCAAAAGAAGGGGAAACCCCTTTTTTCATTGTGGTATTGTAAAAGTTGAAGGAGAATATGTGAGAGAGGATGTACGTGTCATAACAGAGCACTCATCTTGGAGTTGGACTAGTTCTTGAGGTTCAGGCACTTTTGTCTGAAAAGGGATAACAGGGCCAGAAAATCTTCCTAGTGTACATGGGTATGGGGGTGTTCTGGATTGTATTATACATGGTACAAAAGTGGTACCACTAGTTGTGAAATCTGTTATGAGGTCTTTGGGCCAGTCACTGACTCTCAGCCTAACCTACCTCAAAGGGTTGTTGTGAGGATAAAATGGAGAGGAGGAGCCGCCTTGGGTTCCTTGCAGGAAAAAAGGCGGGGTATAAATATAATAAATAAATAAATAATCTCCACGGTAGCTGAAAAAGCTGCATGAAAACAGCTGTTAAGAAATCAAGTTCTACCAAGTCCACACTGAACCCTAATATATGCCACTCACAATCCATAAGAACCCCAAGTGTTTGAAGCAATTTTTAATACAGTTCTCAAGTAAAGGGTTTTGTTTCAAAAGAACTTTATTCCACAAACCTGACTTCTGTGCCTTTTAAGGCTAATTTTCCTTCTTATATCCCCGATGGAGAGTGCTATAGGTTGAAATGGGTTGGGATAGGTTATTTTCCTATTAGATTCTTGGTACCCAGTTCTTGGGAAAATGTTCCCATCATGTAACTGACAGGATGCTGCTTTAATTTTCCTTGAATAAAGATGACAAATTTATGGCTGTAGCTTAGTGATAGAGCACATGCTTTGAATGGAAAAGGTTCCAGTTTCAGTCCCTGGTATCTCCAGGTAGGGCTGGGAACCACTCTTGTCTGAAACCCTGGAGAGCTGTTGCCAATACTACAGACAGTACTGAGCAAGATGTACCAATAGTCTGACTCGCTATAAGCTTCCTATGTTACTATCTGGTGAATTATCAATTGGAGGGTAGTGGACATTTGGGGGCGGGAGTCCTTTTATTGATGTACAGGTATTTATTTTTATTTATTATATTTATACCCCACCTTTTTCCTGCAAGGAACCCAAGGCGGCTTACATAATCCTCTCCATTTTATCCTCACAACAACCCTGTGAGGTAGGTTAGGCTGAGAGTCCATGACTGGCCCAAAGTCACCCAGTGAGTTTCATAGCCGAGCGGGGACTAGAACCTGGATCTCCCGAGTTCCAGTCCAACACTCTCACCACTACGCTACACTGGCTCTTGTTCCCTATGAAATGATAGGCACTTTAAACTCTTGACTATCTTTTAAAAATTATTTATTCTAAAGCATTTTATTTTGCCTTCAAGCCGTCAAAGCAAAAACCATGTCAAACAGCAAGCAGCAGATTAAAAACCAGCAAGTAAAAACACTTTAAAACATTAGGGAGACTCAACCAGCTTACTCATTCAGTGAGATTATAATTTTGTTTTGCTAAAATCAAAAACCACCCTTCAAACTTAGCTAAAAACACCTTGGAGAGTCAACAGAAAAAAGCTAAACAGGGTTGAATCTAGTCTCCAAAGGCTTTCCTGAAAAGGAAATCTTGACACTGTGGCAGGAGGCCAGCAAAGAAGGTCTGAGATGGAGCTGTCTAGGCAGAGAGTTCCAGAGCCTAGGTGCAGCCACAGAAAAGGCACTCTCATATGAATCAAACATGGCATTGGGACATGAGAGCCTCTGTAGTTGATATTAATATGCAGGGGAACTCTTATGGGGGAAGGCATTCAGGTATGCCAGTCCCAAACCATATAGGTCTTTAAATGTAATAACCGGCACTTTGAATAGGGCTTGGTAACAAATACCGTGATATGTTTTCAAGGTGGCATTAGAATCTTTATTGTCCTTAAGTAGTAGTCTTCAGGGCACTTGATGAATCCTGCAGTCTTTGGGTTCACATTTCTTTTTATGTAATCCTGGTTGGCCATGTCTATTCTATCCAGCTAATTGTTTACTTGGTCAGACCAAAAACTGGCTCATATCTCTTCTTCAGGTTATAGAAACTGCTGTGCCTTAACCATCATCCTGAGCAGTTCAGTCCAGGAGATCAATCTAGTTTTATCTTTATAAACATCTCTGAGGTCTCAATACAGATGTACTATTCTTACACATAAAGCAATATAGAATTGCCTTGGCTTTTTTTAACTAAGGCGCTAATGTTGCTTTCATTTTTTAAAAAAGTGGCCCCTGCAAAATATAACTTTAAAAAATGACATCCAAGACTTTTGATTATCACTGCTTGTTGCAATCTGATCTGTGCATTAGGCAAAACCTAAACCGCAGAGGCAAAACCTTTGTGTTTAGGCTTTCCAAAGAGATGCAATCCTGCATGACCAGCATTCCAGTTCCCGGGGAATCCTATGTGCACAGCGATCTAATATGTGTAGGTTTTCCCCAGCAGATGCCCACACCTGATATACAAGTGTGGGGTGGGGCCAGGGTAAGCTGTGTGGCCCTGGTAATTATGTGATGATCCCTTCACACACATTAACTTGTAAAGGGAGTTCTAGTTGCTTTTAGGTGAAGTATAATTACAAGCAGTATTTCTGATTTGTATTGGGGAAAAGGGTTGAAGCCTAATGCTATCATCTTTTTCAGCTATGCCTTTCCTGAATGACTCTAAACTCTATGCCTACAACATACAAACTCTATGCCTAAAACAGGCCTGTGGCTTACGCTGGCTCAGCTTGTCTGAGTGTGGAAAGCTAAGCAGGGTCAAGCCTGGTGATTACTTGGAAGGAGGCCCCTCCTCTAGTTTCCTGCATTGAGCAGGGGGTTGGACTCGATGTCCTTGTAGGCCCCTTCCAACTCTATGATCTATGAAATCTATAAAACATTTCTGCCAACTGAAGCTTATAGATTTACATACCCACCCCAGATTCCCTCCGCTCACTTGTCAGTTCATGGCCTTCCCCCTCCTCACCATGGTCTCCTCTAATTTAACTGCAGTAGTGATGATTCTTGTGTTCATTACCTGGCTGGCATACAGGAGCTAGAAGTACTGGTAGTGGCCCTAATAGAGCAGTCCTATGCATGTTTATTCAGAAATAAGTTCCATTAAGTCATGTGGGATTTCTTGTCTAGTATGTGGTTTTAGGATTGCAACTGAAATGTAGAGCCTTTCCCAAACTGGTGCCCTCCAGTCACTGACTCTCAGCCTAACCTACCTCACAGGGTTGTTGTGAGGATAAAATGGAGAGGAGGAGGAGGATTATGTAAGCCGCCTTGGGTTCCTTGAAGGAAAAAAGGCGGGGTATAAATATAATAAATAAATAAATAAATAAGATGTAAAATCGAGCCTCGCCGGGCAAAACAAGGCCGAAATTGGCCCCGCTCACGTCTGGCGAGGCCATACCTTTTTCTTCAGGGCGGCTCGCCTCTCTGCGGCAAGCCGCCCGCGCGGCCCGTTCCGTCCTGTCGCGTCACTTCCGGGACCGGAAATGATGCGATGGAACCCTGCGCAGGCGCGCTGGACCCCTGTGGTGCGTTCTGTGCCTGCGCAGAGTCCCATCGCGTCATTTCCGGTCTTGGAAGTGACGCGACGGGGCTGGAGAAAATCGGGTCGGTACCCCCGCAGAGAATTGGGTTGGGGGCGCAACCCGGCTTTGGATGCATCGCGAGTTGGACTACAACTGCTACCAGTCTCCTATGGCCAATTTGGCTCTATTCTTAAGTTACAAAGAATAGTTCAACAATGGAACTACCGTATTCTTTGTAATTTAGGAATGGAGCCAAATTGGCCATGGGAGAATGATAGGGAGGTAGCAGATTATCCTTCTTGAAAGGTTATTTAGGAATTCATGGACAATTACCTGTTGGAAAATCTTTTAGCTACAGTACTCTGTTTTACTAACCAAATTAGCGCCTCCCATCTCCCACAGTCTTCGTCAATGTGTTCCTTTCTTGTCCTTTTAGTGAACTTTGACTGATACCTGCTGTGGCATTAGCACTTTGGATTATTGCCACTATTTGGATTATTGTCTTCTCTGCTAATAAACCCGCCTTTTCTACAATATTTCACTCGGTGCTAGTAAATAATTATTGTTTATTGGAAAAGTGTCCCGTTTGGTCCCTCCTACTCCCCTGACCTAATATGGGGAGTGAACCCAAAACCTGTGAGTTGCCTCAGGTTGTTCACGTGAGGCAAGTTGCCACGCAGACTAAAGTGACAGGAAGATTGTTACCCCAAACCAGCGCTTGTTGAGGTAATAACAGTGCATTGGAAACCTCATGAGAATTAGCTTCAATTTTTAACTAATGTTTGCCCCTCAGTTTTGAAATGTGTGCATAACAGGCTTTTATGCTAATACTATATCCCTTTCATTAAACTGGCAAAAGCATTTATTGCACTGGCTTTTGTGTTGCTTTTGAGGTATGTGTAGTTGTGTTAATATATGGGAACTTGGCAGCCCAAATAATATATGAAGTTGGGAGGACAGTTCTCCAGTGAAAAGGAAACTTGGAAAGAGTGAGAAAGAGACCAAATATTTATATAAAAAGTAGTTTGTTTTCCATCTCCCCCTGAAGTTATTGAAGATTGTTTGAACATGGGCACCTTGACTGCCCCACTTGGCATCCAGCTGCATGTTGTAGTAGTGTGGTTGTTGGGCTGTGCCTGATGCACTTCTGTTTCTATGGAATTCATTTATTTTAAAATTTCCATTTGCTTATTTCATGGGCACCATTTAAAAATGCATGACTTAAAGCAGTAAAAATAGAGACTATGCAATTAAATTGTTCTCCTACCTATCAATAACTACTAAAAACCTGCCTACAAAAATGTACTAGATTTTTGCCTTCAATGCTGAATTGAACATTACTTTTCCATTAACTTAGTTTATAGGTATTATTGCACAATCTGTTTACATAATTCATTTTTTAAAGCTAACAGAGCAGTCCCAAGGTGACCTGATGGGGAGATCTGCTGTGGAGCTACTGCTGCATCACAAGTTCTGGCTGAACACAAGCAGTCAGGAGAGGCGGTGGGGCGTTGATTTTTTATTGGGGTTTTTTCTGGCAGATCTCAGAAATCCCTTTCCCCCCAATTGCTTACAAGGAGAGGGGAAATATCTATGCCAGCCAGAGTGGGCTCACTGGGCAATGGAAGGGCTTTGGATCGAGTAGATTCAAAGCTGCCCCAGCCACACCCTGTTTTGGGGCCTTCTGCTGGCAGGAACACTGCCGGGGGTAATCTTATACCCATGGAGCTTCCTATAGACCAAAGTGGGGCCTTGGGGCAGAAGGCGCTACTCTCCGTTGGGGGACTTCCATGGCATCCTAACCCCTCCAGCCAGTGGATCTGGGTGTTAGGATTGTGCTGTAACTTTATCCTGCAATATAAGTCCCATGAGTTAATAGTGTTCAAGGAGATATATTTTTATTTACACAGCATAGTTGATAACCTTTACGTTTAACCTTTACATGTAACCTACATTGAACCGCTTAGGGGTTTTAATATATGAAGTAGTATAAAAGTATTAAAATAAATAAATAAACCTTTATACAGCAACAAGAGAGGAAGGGAAAAAACCCAGTGTAACTCAGGCATACAATTAGAACTTGATTTGAGGGCATATTACTCAAGAGGAAAAGAGTTCAATTTAGGCTGCTTGATGTTAGATATGTGGCTTTGGCCTCCGGATACATGAAAGAGGCAAACTCCTCTGGCTCTCATGTTCATGCATTGCTTGGTGCTCCCAAGTGTCATTAATGCAGAATGCTACCTCAGTGTCCAGTGCACAAACACGTCAGTGTGGAAAAGAGTTCCTAACTCTTTGGAGTTCCCGGGAGGCTAGGTAGTCCGCCTGCTGTAATGAAAATGGGAGGTGTGCCTTGCTGTTCTACAGGATGGGCAAGTTGGTCACTCACAGCTACGCCTTGCCTCCAGATCTCCTCCTCATTCATTAAGAATACACTAGAATGTACTGAAATGTACCAGGTTAATGTAGTACATCTTAGGCAAAATCGGAGCGGTTACTGAAAATGGAAGGTACTTTCCAGATTAAGAAAAATAAGACAGGCCTGCCCTCAGCCTTACAGTCTAAAAATACGTGACACAGAAAGGAAAAAGGGATGGGGAGGGAAAAGGAGAAAAAAGAAAATTTAAGGCATCAACCCGTAATGTTATAAGAACTGTATAATGGCCAGCTGTGCTGGAAACAGGCTGCTCACAGTTCAAGAAATTTATGTAGCTACTGTATAGGCCTGGTCTTCTTTTTTTTACATTACAGGCAGTCCCTGGATCAAGAATGTCCGACTTACGGACAACTCATACTTATGAACAGACTTCCAGGTTCACCGGCTCTATGTTGTGTATGTAGAGTATAGTGTAATGTACGCAGTTTGCATAAATGCAGTATACTATGCTATACTGTTCTGACGTACGTACAAATGCGACTTAAAGGCATTCTTAAGAACGGAACTAGTTCGTAACCTGGGGACTGCCTGTACTTTTGTTATTATGCATTGAGGGGAGTAGAAGTAATCAAAATTTTTGTTACATGTTTAAAAACAGACATGATAAAAAAAAATTTAAATTAACATAAAACATTGTTTTTCCATTACCAAATGCCAGGCAAAATGGAGAAAACGCTAAGAGGGAATTCTGTAGCTGTGGGGCAGCCCTGAAGAATGTTTGTGTTTGTTCAGTTACACTTAACTGTAACAGTGGAGGGCACTGTTAAGAAGATGCACATGGAAATGGAACCAATGCCTAAAGGCCAAATTTCTTGCTCCAAACCAAATTTGTGCCCCCAATTCTTTACAAAGCTAGTGTGAAGCAGCAGTATCAATATATATTGTTTCTCCTACCCACCCTTTGATGTAATCTGTCTTATTTTGACCTAGTTTGGGCGACGCAACAACCCATCATGGATAACTAGCATTGGTGGGTTGTCGTGTTGTCCGAACCCAGACTGCTTCCTGCAGGGTGGCTTATTTTTCAGCAACAGGCCATCCTTACAAACCGTGGCTTGTTTTAGGGGTTATTCGTACCATGATGGGTTCTCCTGTCGTCCAAACCCAGGAGAGCAATTTCATCATGGGTTGCGGGGATACCCAAGCAGCACTTTGGAGTGACCGTCACTGGTTTGCCACCCTTTTTAAAAAAAGAGGTCCCAGAAAATTGTGCAACTGTGTTCGTAATTTATTTTTACATTATTTTTTGGGTGGTCTTTTGCAAGTGCACTCTTACAGCTGTCCCATATGTGTAGTCTTACCTGGTCAATTTCCTTGTCTGTTTCAGCTGTCAAAGGAGCAGAGGTAGAGTAGGTTACATATTAACAAGGAGACTGCATATAGGCTAATTTGTGAACAGTTGCCAGGTACCAATTGCCAAGTTGTCAAATGAAAAGTACCAGTAAAGGGGGGGGGGGCGCAAAAGAAGGCGCACCCAAAGGGGCGGGCAATATCTCTCACTTAGCAATGTACTCCTCTTGATTTTATGTGTTGAACTGACACTTCTCCACTTCAAAGGTGGAGGGCACAGAAATGTCAGTTCAACACTTAAAACTGAGAGGATTACATTGCCGAGTGGGAGATATTGGCCCCCCCCCCCGCACCTACTTTTGTAGCTTCCCCTCCCTTTTCCTTGCTTTTCAATTGACAGCTCAGCAATTGGATCCTGGCAACTGTGCAAATTAGCCAATATGCAGTTTCGCCTTGTCAATTTGTATGTATGTTACCTACTCTACTTCTCAGCTCCTTTTGACAGCTGATACAAGGAAATTGAGCTGGCAAGACTACGATATCAGACAGCCATAAGAGCACTCTTGTGAAAGACCACCACCACCACCACCAAAAATAATTTAAAAAATTACAAACACAATTGTGCCATTTTCTGAGGCCAAAAAAATACGACCCCAATTTTGCATTTTTGAGGCTCCGAAACACCCCCGAACATACAGCAGCGAACAAAAATGGGCAGTGGTCGGAGCAGGGTGGGTTGGCAGATGGGTACAGCTTGGCAAGACGGGTTCTGCTGCAAAAGACATTGGGATACTGGCTGGAAGACTGAGGGGGAGAACAAGCCATGGTGAGCAGGATTGTCTGTTGGGCGCACCATGGGTTGTTCCACAAATAGTAAAACATTTCACTTTCCCTCCCCCTTCCAGGTTTATGCCACTGCAGCCTGTTGAACTGACTAATATATTTATTCTTGGAAATTTATTTATTTATTTACAAGATTGATATACTGCTCCAGATTCTGGTATGGCAATTTCAGAGCCATGAACAATAAAAGATAAAACAGAAATTAGGTGTTTGTTATATCTATTTTAATTAATTAATTACATTTCTATCCTGCCCAATAGCTGAAGCTCTTTGGGTAGTTCACAGTAATTAAAACCATAAAATACCACATGATAAAATACAATATAAAAGTTTAAAACTACAGTATTCATAGATTTCATAGATCATAGAGTTGGAAGGAGCCTACAAGGCTATCGAGTCCAACCCCCCCTGCTCAATGCAGGAAACTAGAGGAGGGGGTCTCCCATCCAAGTAATGACCAGGCCTGACCCTGCTTAGCTTTCCACGCTCAGACAAGCTGAGCCAGCGTAAGCCACAGGCCTGTGGAGAGAAAGCCTGACCACACACTTTCTGAACCCTGACACACTTTTTCCCTTTCCGCTGCCCACTTGTCCCCCTCTATCTGTCTGCATAATCCCCACCCTGGGCAGCAGAGACACAGTTCTGGGCAGACGGGTTTTCCATGGCCACATCTACATGCACTTCAATAGGGCACATTTGCATCTACCCCCAAGGAAGTGCATAACGTCCAGGTAAGGGGGGGGGGCAGTCTCAAAGAGCTGCAAAGTATCCCCAAGTACCAGAAAAACACCACAGCTCCGCTGGGCGGAACCAGCCCAACCTGTCATCAAAGAAAGGGAGGGGGCGAGGGAGACGGTAAAAGAGGATCCTCCTGGAAAAATGAGTTGTTGGAAGCTCGGTGCAGGAACGCACGGATCAGGTACCTGACACCGGTCAGAGACAAAGTTACCCCAACCCCGGGCGCTGTGCCCAGAGACCAGCAGTCCGATCAGCAAAGCTAGCCTACAGGGCCAGTGCTACCATTAGGCCAACTAGGCAGCTGCCTAGGGCGCAAGGCTAAAGGGGGGCGCCAGAAATGCCTTGGAAAAAAAATACAGCGCTAAAATGCGTATTTTACCAAGTTTGTTTTACCAAGGTGGCTCCGTTGATCTTGGCGTTGCGGGGAGCGATCCCGGTTGTTTGCCCCTGGGGGTGTGTGCCTGGGGCGTGAGAGAATCCAGCCACACACACACAGACACACACACCGGCTCCGCTTTTCCTTCCTTCCTTCCCCGCAGTGCCTGGCAGAGCCTGTTGTGGTTCCTTTGCGCCGCGCTGGCTGCATTTTTCATCCAGGCTTGGCCGCCGCAGCCTGGTTCTGTCAAGGCTGATCGTCTCTGCAGAGCTCTCGGAAGAGGAAAAAGAAAGCGGGGGCTCCTTCACGGTCTCTCCCCCCCTCACTACTGCTTCATCTACTGCAAGCTTTCTGCGTAATGATGTAGTGGCAGACGAGAGACGGGCGGCGAAAAGAGCGATTTAAGCTTCTCAGAGACGCGTTCGTCCTCTTTGCAGGCTGCTTGGTCTTGTGTTTGTTTTGTTCGCCACCAAGACTCACTGCTATCAACTTTACCCTTTTCCCCAGCGCCGGGAATGGGGGGGCACGCTGGAGCCTGGAAGGAGGGAAGCTTGGGTGTGTGTGTGCATGGGAGGAAATATTAGGGAGAGATCCTTTCCAATGGTGACCCAAGCTCTTCTGTTTTATGAATTTTATTTCATTTCATACAAACACAAAAACACATATATAACAAACAATATACACAATTAAAGAGGACTTCCAATCTTCTCCACAGCTTAAGCAACCACAGTTATTCTTACAACATTCTCCGTTAACATAACTCACATTCAGTTACGGCAAACCAAAAACAAAACAACATTTTAATCCAATTTAAAATCCCATTATTAAGAATATTAAGAATCCCTCTCTAGTATAGTACATTTACTCCTTGTTTCTTTCTATCTATCCATAAACCACTTCACTTATAATTTTAAAGATATCTTTTTTTTTTTTATACAGAAAAAATTTAAAAGTTAAAAAATAAGTAACAGCTAACAAAACAACAGAAGCACATAAGTCATCATTCTACTTGTAAAAGACAACAATAACAACAACAACAACAACAAAAACCCTCCAAAAAACAAAAACAAAAAGCACAACCTTCCCCTTAATATGCTTATATCTTAATAATAATAATATTTTCTCTTACATCACCATTTATATTTGAAATCCAGGACTATCATATATGCCATCCCTTTTTAAATATTTAAAGTCCTTAAGTTTTATATATCGTATAGGCAATCCCTTTATCTGAATAATTCAATAAACAGCAGCCCTTCATCCTTTCCCAGTCAAAGCAAAATCAGATTTTTTAACAAAGCTCACATTTCCCTCTGTCAAAAGGATGATAACTACATTCCAGATTCTGAACAAAAAACAAAGCAAGCCTACTCTGGGGATCTTGCTCACCGGCTTTATGAACCTTCAGTCCAATCCAGATTTCAAAGCCTCTGTGAATCTCAGCATTCGCCATCTTGGGTTTTAAGAACTGCGTCATAACTTTTCTCCGAACCTTCTCCTTAAGCAAATTCAGTCCAGTTAACACTTCAACGCCTCTGTAAATCTCTGGAAAGTCTCCAACATCCTTAATTACTTCTTTCTCCTCCTGTGTAATGTCCGATTCCCGTCTTTTTTTTGTTACGTCTACTTCAAAGTTTACATCCCAACCTTAGATTAACACTTCAACGCCTCTGTGAATCTCTGGAAAGTCTCCAACATCCTTAATTACTTCTTTCTCCTCCTGTGTAGTGTCCGATTCCCGTCTTTTTTTTGTTACGTCTACTTCAAAGTTTACCTCCCAACCTTGGATTCTTCTTTCCAGTTTATTTAAGATATTATTTTCCAACTTTTTCCAAAGCAACATAAATGCTGAAGTCATATTGCCCTTGTACTTCCAAAATTCCACTGCACATAAAAGAATTATAGTCCTCCTTCCAATTAGCACTTCTTATCTTCTTTGCCTCCCAGATATACCCACATTCAACTTACAGTTAATTATAATTCCTACTGTGCTGTAGAAAGATTCCAAATCGGCCAGTCCAGATATTATCCATCATTTTGGAAGTGAACACATACGCCTCTAATGATCGGTGCAAGCCGGTCTCCTGAATACAGCGCCGCTTTCCCCCACCTCAGGTTACAGCCACAATCTGTCCGCCGAATGACAAACATAAAGCGATTTATAACCCTGCAAGGTATTTTGGGGGTAACATCAAATCTTAGCTTCTTATCAGAAGTAGATTCCCCAGTCAGAATTTCTCTGGCCAGGAACGCTGTATCAGTTGTCCCACAGAGATTCTGTGTGACTTCAAGACTCCATGTTCACCCGGAAGCCCCAATGGTGACCCAAGCTCTTGATCGAGGGAGGGGGTGCCCTCCTTCCCCCCAGCCGAGAAATGGCTAAGGACACATCCTCTACCCGCACCCCCCCTCCTGCACCAAGAGCAGCAGCTCCATACCAATCATATCTTGACTTGTAGTAGACGGAATTTCACAATTTTTCGGCATTGAAAAGTGAATAAACAATACTAAAACATTTAATAATATAGTGATGATATACCAACGGGAAGTTATCTAAAATTGATCCAAAATATCAAGTTTTAAACATTGCCGTAAATGTAGTTTCTGTCACACTTCACCAGGAATTTTTCTATATAGCAAATTGGTACTACATCAACATGTATTTTATGTATGTTGGCAATGTTTATGATAATAAATTTTTTAGGTTTTGCCAATTGACTTTTATTTCATAATGGGCATAGGGCTGGAGGGAGGGAGGGGTCAAGTGGGAAGGGGGGGCATGCTAAATATCTGATCTTGCCTAGGGCACCAAACTGCCTTGCGCCGGCCCTACTTGCCTAGTAAGTTACATTCTCTGTATGTCAATTACTTCTCTGTATTTGGTAAGCCTGCTACCTTGTATGAACTCTGTACAGACCATATGTGGATTGGAGTACTACGCTCCATTGAGTTTATGGACTCTTCTGTTGACAGTGTGAAATTCCTGGTAGTCTATTAGTTCCGCTCCATTAAAGGTGTTGTAATCATAGCCAGCTCTCTGTCTCAATACAATCCAGCGTCAATAACAGCTGCCGCTGAGTTTAACTTATGGGAGCCGCGTAAAGGGCATTGTCTCGGTGCCGGTTAACCCTTTAACTCCCGAACTCACGCAAAGGACTGGCGGCGGTTCTTCACAAGTATAAAATAAGAATAAAAACAAAATAAAACCTAGCAGCAATGCAAAGATTTAAAATACAGTAACAGATTTAAAACAACAGAAACTGAAAGACTTAAATGCCCAGGAAAATAAGAAGGTTACCTGGCGTCGAAAGCAGCACAACGTAGGTGCCAGGCAAGCCTCACTGGGAAGCTCATTTCACAGCTGGGGTGCCACAACAGAAAAGGCCATCTTCTTAGTAGCCACCCACCTCACTTCCTTTGGTGGGGGCTCTCAGAGGAGGACTGCTGAAGATGATCTTAGAGTCCAGGCTGGTTTATGTGGGTGGGGATGATCCTTCAGGTAACTTGGCCCCAAGCTGTTTAGGACTTTGCATGTTAATACCAGCACTTTGAATTGGGCTGGGAAATTTCCTGCCATAATATGATCATGTTAGCCAGTCTCTGTTAACAATCTCACTGCCCTATTTTGGATCAGCTGAAGTTTCCAGACTGTTTTCAAAGGCAGCCCCACATATAACGCATTGCAGTAATCCAAACAAGAGGTTATTTGTCACTTTGTAAACTGATGTGCCAAAGGGCATAAAGGTAGTCTGTGACATGACACAAAAATTGAATTGGTTCTATTCCCCACATTATGTTACAACATAATGCACTGCTTTGCTACAAGAACTGTAGTAATAAAGTAGGACATGATTTTACACAATTACAGGGTGACTAAAACCTGCTGATCATAGAATCATAGAATCATAGAAAAGTAGAGTTGGAAGGGGCCTACAAGGCCATCGAGTCCAACCCCCTGCTCAATGCAGGAATCCAGGTCAAAGCATCTCTGACAGATGTCTGTCCAGCTGCACCTTGAATGCCTCCAGAGTGGGAGAGCCCACCACCTCTCCAGGTAGTTGATTCCATTGTCTTATTGCTCTGACAGTCAGGAAATTTTTCCTGATGTTTAGGTGGAATCTAGGTTCCTGTAACTTGAGCCCATTATTCCGTGTCCTGCAAACTGGGATGATTGAGAAGAGATCCTGGCCCTCCTCTGTGTGACATCCCTTCAAATACTGGAAGAGTGCGATCATATCTCCCCTCAGTCTCCTCTTCTGAAGGCTAAACATACCCAGTTCTTTCAGTCTCTCCTCATAGGGCCTTGTTTCCAGTCCCTTTATCATCTTTGCTGCCCTCCTCTGAACCCTCTCCAGTTTGTCTACATCCTTCTTGTGGTGCCCAGAACTGGACGCAATACTCAAGATGAGGCCTAACCTGTGCTGAGTAAAGGGGAATTATCACTTCACGTGATTTGGAAGCTATACTTCTATTAATGCAGCCCAAAATAGCATTTGCCTTATTTGCAGCCACATCGCATGCTGGCTCATCATCATCATCATCATCATCAGGCGATAAAAGGAGGAAATTCTAAAGAAGATTGTGTAGACTCTAGCGATGGGTCCGTAAGTGACTGTGGAGGCCAATTCTAGATCCACACAGCTTCCCACAGTGAGGACACAGGTTACCAGATAGAAGATGGTCCTGTAAAGGATTCATTTGACGTGCTTTTCGCCTAGCACGTGTCCCCCATTCTGTAACTCTGCATTTGGTTTCCTCTCCCTAGGTGCAGCACTTGGCATTTATCCCTATTAAATTTCATTCTGTTGTTTTTGGCCCAGCGCTCCAGCCTATCGAGGTACTTTGAATTTTTTTCTGTCTTCCAGAGTATTAGCTGTCCCACCCAACTTTGTGTCATCTGCAAATTTGATAAGCATTCCCTGTACCTCCTGATCCAAGTCATTAATAAAAATGTTGAAGAGCACCAGGCCCAGGTCTGAGCCCTGTGGTACCCCGCTTGTTACCTCTCCCCAGTTTGAGAAGGAACCATTGATAAGCACTCTTTGAGTCCGATTCTGTAGCCAATTGTGGATCCACCTGATAGTTGTTCCATCTAGCCCACTCTTAGCTAGCTTACTAATCAGGATATCATGAGGCACTTTGTCGAAAGCTTTGCTGAAGTCCAGATATATAATGTCCACAGCATTCCCACAGTCCACAAGGGAGGTTACCCGATCAAAAAATGAGATCAGATACATGTAAGTTATTCAGCAGCATTACAAACTTTAGCAAGGAGCTAAGTTAAACCTCAATACATATCATCATCATCATCAGGCGATCACTCGTGACCGAGTAAGATTGTCTTCCGGGATAAAAGGAGGAAATTCTAAAGAAGATTGTGTAGACTCTAGCGATGGGTCCGTAAGTGACTGTGGAGGCCAATTCTAGATCCACACAGCTTCCCACAGTGAGGACACAGGTTACCAGATAGGAGATGGTCCTGTAAAGGATTCATTTGACGTGCTTTTCGCTTAGCACGTTTCTCCCTTTCACCTTGCACTCGGGCTTCTTCAAAGTCCATGGAACCTTTGTGAAAGGCCAACCTCCATTTAGATCGTTCATGGGCCAGAGCTTCCCAGTTTTCGATGTTTATATTGCATTTTTTTAGATTAGCCTTATGAACATCTTTAAACCTCTTATATTGACCACCGATATTCCGCTTTCCATTCTTGAGTTGGGAGTAAAGTAACTGCTTTGGGAGACGGCAGTCAGGCATTCGAACAACATGACCGGTCCACTGAAGTTGGCGTTGAAGGATCATTTTTTCAATGCTAGTAGTCTTTGCTTCTTCCAGTACACTGACATTTGTTCGTCTATCTTCCCAAGTAATTCGCAGGATTTTCCGGAGGCAACGTTGATGAAACCTTTCAAGGAGGTGGAAGTGACGTTTATAGATAGTCCATGTTTCGCAGGCATACAATAAAGTTGGTAATACAATGGCTTCATAAACCAGTGTTTTGGTCTTCTTACAAATATCCCGATCCTCGAACACTCTATGTTTCATTCGAGAAAATGCGGCACTTGCGGAGCTCAAACGATGCTGGATTTCACTGTCGATGTTAGCTGTAACAGAAAGATAGCTGCCAAGATAGAGAAAATGATCGACATTTTCCAGTATTGTCCCGCCAAGCTGGATAGATGGCATCACCAAAGGGTTAGCTTGCACTTGCTGATGAAGCACTTTGGTCTTTTTGATATTAAGTGAGAGGCCAAGTTTTCCGTATGCTTCTGCAAAAGCATTTAGGATAGTTTGGAGATCATCCTCTGAATGTGCGGAGACCACATTATCATCAGCATACTGAAGTTCCACAACGGAGGTTGTAATTACCTTACTTTTTGCTTTCAGCCTGCTGAGATTAAAAAGCTTTCCATCTGTTCGATATATAATTCCCACACCAGTGGGAAGTTTCCCCTTGACAAGATGTAAAACCATGGCGATGAAAATGGCAAATAATGTTGGGGCGATAACACATCCCTGTTTAACACCTGATCCCACTTTAAATGGAGCACCATGAGAGCCGTTGTTGTCCAAAACCGTTGCCGTCATGTTGTCATGGAGAAGTCGCAAGATATTCACAAATTTATTGGGGCATCCAATTTTCATAAGGATAGTCCAGAGAGCTGTACGGTCTACAGTATCAAAGGCCTTAGCCAAATCGATAAATGCCATATAAAGGGGTTGATTTTGCTCCCGGCATTTTTCTTGGAGCTGACGTGCAGTAAAAATCATGTCTACTGTCCCTCTAGAGGGGCGGAAACCATATTGAGTTTCAGGGAGGATCTCTTCTGAAATAGATAGAAGACGGTTTGCGAGAATCCTAGCAAATATTTTACCTGCGGTTGCTAAGAGAGAAATGCCCCGATAGTTTCCACAGTCTGTTCTATCACCCTTCTTAAAGAGGGTGATAATTATGGCATCCCTGAAGTCTTCTGGGATCTCTTCTCTTATCCAGATTTTTTCAATGAGCTTATGAAGATGTTGTACAAGTTCGGGGCCCCCTTCTTTAAAGATTTCAGCAGGAATCCCATCTGGTCCACTAGCTTTGTTGTTCTTCATTTGATTAATGGCTTTTTTTACTTCATCCAAAGTGGGGAGTATTGCAAGTTCCTCTTTAATTTGTTTTTGTGGGATTTGCGAAAAAATCTCATTATCCACCTTAGATTTACGATTTAAAAGGTCATAATAATGCTCTTTCCAATGTAGTGCAATAGACTCTTTGTCTTTTAAGAGTTTGGTGCCATCTTTTGATTGTAAAGGGTTTGTACCATAGGTTTTTGGTCCATAAATGGCCCTTGTGGCCTTAAAAAAGCCCCGTGCATCATGAGATTCTGCAAGTTGTTGAATTTCCTCAGCTTTCTTTTTCCACCAAGCGTTCTTAAGTTCTCTTGTTCTTCTTTGGACCTCAGCCTTTGCGCTAGCGTAGGTTTTTTTCTTGGCAGCGCAGTTAATATCATTTTGCCATATTTGGAAGGCTTTCCTTTTTTGGTCAATTATATATTTAATCTCATTATCATTTTCATCAAACCAATCCTGATGTTTCTTAGTTTCATATCCAATAGTTTGTTCACAAGCTGCAGTAATGGAGGTTTTCAGCTTAGACCAATGGTCCTCAATGTTGTCAGGAGGTTCCGTAGGTAGATGTTCCTTAAGAAGTGATTGAAGACAAGTTTGCTTAATAGGATCTTGAAGGACTTGGATGTTCATTTTACGCCTTGGTTTCCTTCCTTGAAGCCTACGTTGGGGAGCAATGTTGATAACCATTGTGGACCGGATTAGTCGGTGGTCTGTCCAGCAGTCGTCGGCACTCACCATGGCCCTAGTAAGAAGTACATCGCGGCGATCTCTAACACGGACAATTACATAATCCAGAAGATGCCAGTGCTTTGACCGTGGGTGCTGCCATGATGTTTTAAGCTTATTCTTTTGTCGAAAGAGCGTGTTTGTAATAGTGAGATTATGCTCTGCACATATAGACAAAAGTAAGAGTCCGTTCGGGTTGCTATTACCAACTCCGTCTTTTCCAATAGTTTCTGGCCATAAATCAGAGTCACGCCCGACTCTTGCGTTAAAATCGCCCAGGAGGATAATTTTATCCTCCTTAGGTATCTCTGACAGGAGAGTGTCCAACTGGCTATAAAAACTTTCCTTGATGTCATCATCAGCATCTAATGTTGGTGCATAAGCGCTCAGAATAGTTACCTGTTGGTTATTGGCGAGCTTTAATCGAAGAGTTATCAGGCGTTCGTTAATGCCAGTAGGAACTTCTGACAAAGAGTTCACTAGTTCATTTTTGATGGCAAGGCCTACTCCATGTATTCGTCGGTCCTGCTCAGGTAGTCCTTTCCAGAAGAAGGTATAACCTCCTTTTTCTTCTTTCAACTGTCCCTCTCCTGCCCTTCGAGTTTCTTGAAGTGCTGCTATGTCAATTTTAAACCGTCTCAGCTCCCTTGCAATAATAGCAGTCCTACGCTCAGGGCGTTCACTATCTATGTTATCCAGCAATGTCCGTATATTCCATGTTCCAAAATTCAAATGTCTTTTTCGACCGCTAAAATGGTGACCCCACTGGACGCGGTAATCCAGTCAGGGGAGAGAGAGGTAGACTATGTTTAGGGCACCTTTTCTAGCCCCCTCCCCATACGGGGTGAGCAGAGTGGATCCTAAATAGGGCTGCTCAGTCATGGATACAGCTGCCGAGCTGCTCGACTACCTCGTTCCTTGAACAGGGCGACTGAGTCTGCATCCACCGCCCATGTGCTGGTCCATGGCTAGGGGCTTCCAGATTCACAGTCCTGCCCCCGTCGCCGTTCGCCAGTCGCCATGGGACTTTTTTTATGTTTGTTTGGTTGGGTTGGGTTGGATGGGTTGGGTTGGAAGACGCCTGTGCGTGAAACTGTTTTATGTGGGGAGATCGGTGCACAACGAATCACCACACAAACTTGACAGAGTACGGCAGAGATCCAATGGCACGGTTACCCTGACGATTGGAAAACCATTCTCTGCTGCAGCCTTCATCCGCCTTCACAGCCGTTGTAATTTAGGTTTAATTATCTTCCGCCTGTTCTGCCGTTGAGGACTTTGTTTTGGATCGTTCTTTGTCTGGTTCCTCTCCCCGGACCTTACCGCCATGGGTGACCCTACTGGGAGTACATAGCTCCCGACGGCATTGCTCACAGGATTCATCGGAACACGCAAGCCCACTCACCACTTCAAGATACATATATTTCCAATCAAAAGTTATAGTTCCACAATGTTCGTAATAATGTTTTGTCCAGAACCTGAGCTCAATATGCAACACATGTCTCAAACCATAGAAATTCAAGGTTAAGAAGCCCACTGCCTCAGAATGCTGTACAGTTGACATTTGGTGTATCATTTGTTAATGACTTAGTAGAAATCTTATTTATAAGGCTTGCAGTCTTATACCTGTTCTCCTAGGAGTAAGCCTCATTGAACTCAATGAGGCTTACTTCTCTGTAGACATGTAAAGGACTGCTCTGTAATACACCAGCCACTCAATTTGATCAAGTTAAGCTATTTTTTAAATGAAAAGTTTTATCTCCATATGTCAATGCACATAACAGTCATAATGCATATTAGAAAAAAGTTTCCACAGCTCATCATTGCATGTATGCTGACAGCTTAATTTTTTAAACCAAAGAGCTGCTTTACTGTATCGGAGACACAAAATAGTTGGGTAGTGCCGCTCACTGGACTAATTCACTGCGGATTGAATTGAATACCAGCATTTAACAGTCCTCAGACTTTTCATTTCTGTTGGAGGGTCATACTATAAAGTTTAACTTCCTTAAAAAGATTGAATTGACACGCTAAAAAAAAATACTGTTGAATTATTTCCAGCATGTGAATACTACTACTATTCTTATATTAGCTTCTTTGGACTCTGTGAGTGTTATATTAAATACTGAGATGACTAGTTGCATCCAGTTTGCTTGTAAATCTCCTGCTGATTACTTGTAGTGGTAAGCAAAGAGCCAGCGGGGGGCCTATTGTACATAAATACTTCCTCTATTTGTTGTAGTTTACGTAAATGTCACTAGCATAACATTACTGAAAACTAATTCTGATCTAGTTACTGAATATTGATGTTTGCAAAATGAATGTCCCCTCCCTCCAAACATGGAAGACTTAAGTGCTGATATGGTCTAGTCTTGTGCCTTGTATTACTAAAGGGTGAGTTGCAGAAATACATGTAGAAATCCAAATGAATATTAGAATTGAGGCTTTAAAAAAAATTAAAAATGAAGCGAATAATTAAAAAACAGTTCATCTTGTATTTTGTCCAGCAATGGAGCAATGCAGAAATAGACTACTCTGCTTCATTACCCACCAACACATAGGGCCAAGTATTTTTTATTTTGAAGTTGCAAGCAGAGGCTTGTGCTAAGCTGCATGTCCAAGACAGCAGGGATTTGGCCAAGCCTAACTTGCTGGGACTCATTAAGGACCTCATCTGAAAGGGCAGATCTGTGTCTTCCAAGGCAGCATTTCACCTGTTCCGAGTTTAGCCATATGCTTTTAGAAGTCATTTGTGTTTCTGGAGTCTGCTTCTTTTGGATTAAATAGCATCTTAAGTGTTGTAACAAATGTTATTCCAAGTCATGTAGTAATACAAAAGTTTCTATAATCCTGAAGGCCCAAGACTAAAAGAATCTTCTCAGGTACAGAAACCTCCAAGGTTTGGACTTTATACTATTGGCACTGGGTCTGAGGATGAATAGAGAGGCACTTACATGCTATTAGTTAGTGGTCTGTATTGCTTTAAAGCTAAAGTACACACATGTCTATACTATCTTCTTGATGTAGACTTTTGTGGAGTGACAAAAGCACTGCTGAGCTCAGCCAACCAAATGATTAGTGTATCTGAGATACCAAAACAGAGAAGACATTATACCAGGGGTTGACATTGCGGTGTGATGGGACCAAAGCTGATATTTATTGTCCTAACCTGTTACACAACCCTGGACTAGAAACTTGCCTTCCTGCAACCTGCTCTGTCAGCTTGTAAAGTAATTTTCCCATTAAGAATGGTGATAAAATATGGAAACGGTTATGTTTCACAAGTAGTTAAAACTAGTGATAGGCAAGCCCCCTCCTCCTTGCTGGCTCACATTGCAATAAGCTCCATGTTTTTGAGCTTTCTCAGATAAAGCTTGGGGTCTTTCCAAGAGTTCCTTGAGAGAGTTCAGAAATTCAAGGCTCAGGGAAGAGCCTGACAGCTCTTCCCACTGGTTTTTCCACCCCTCTTTCCCAGAACTTACGTTTGCTAAGAAGAGAGCTGATGCCAGGGAAGGCTGGTGTGGAGGACTTTAGCAGTGGTACAGGCATTATCTTTAAGGCTTGGATGCAAGAAAGGATTGTCATTGCTGCTGGGATAGCCTGGGAAATAGATTTCAGAATATCTCTTCATTTATTCATGAAGCTGGGGGGCATTGGGAACTTTATTTCCTATCTTCACTGATAGCAAAAAAAAAAAAAAAAATGCTCTGCATGGACATCCAGATCTTAACTATGATACCTCTGCCATTGCCAGGCCCTTCATATCAGTATTTTTTGCCATTGCCCTCCTTTCTTTCCAATTGGAAGTTCTGGGAAAAGGAAGAGATGACTGGGCTTTCTTGTGCTGAGGCAAACCCATTGTGAGCCAGGTCTGCACCAGGGTGGATTTAAATCACTACTCAGAAAGATTCGACGTAATCATGTGATTTCTCCCCCCTCCCAAAGTGCATTCTTCCTTGCGATAACCTTAATACATATTTTTCACAACTCAGAGATACCAAAGCCCACTGAAACAGATATTTGTGTAGGCACTGGAAGAACAATCTCCAGTTGAACAGATTAATCATGAATATTTGGAGGATTTTCTTACCGTTCTCTGTTAGGACAATTGACATCAACTCCAGACAGACACTGAAACTATTTTATTTAACTAAAACAACAATATATTGTGGATTTTTGTTTCTTCAACCTTAAAGATATATTATTTAACAAGCATATGGGTTTAAAAAGTTTTTTTGTGGAAAATTTAGTTAAACATTTAAGTCTTTTTCAGATATTTTGAGAGTTGATTATTAATTTTTTTTACCCCCCCCCCCCCAATTAAATAGACTGTCAGGAATTCTGCTCATATTGTTTCCCTTTCGTTTCTGTTGCCTGCCCCTCCCTTCTTGCATTTCTCTCCAGGCTTCTTCTCCTTGCCCAGCTTGACTCCATCTCCAATAGTCCTCTATTAATTGACACTTTCAGTATCTTAAAGTGTGCCCTTTCAGAGAGAGAGTTAAAGGCTTGACTTTGTGTAGACAAAGCTGCAGAGGGACAATAGATAGGGTTGCCACTCTAAAGGAATCAGTATCGTGAGGAAACTGTTGAAAGCGATCCTGGAGATTTTAATAGGGCTTCTAAGAATTTCCAACATTATATCATGTTGGGGGGCGGGGAAGCTCCAGGATTGGAATACTTCAGTCAGAGTTGGAAAATGGGGCTGATCAGATCTGTTATTTCTAATATCCATATATTGCTGTTAACAAGTATGTATCTCTGGAGACACAAACCCAGGTTGAAAACTACAAAATTTTCTGATGGTATGTTCTAGACCAGGGCTCTCCAACCTTGGGTCCCCAGGGGTTGCTGGCCTACAGCTCCCAGCATACCAAGCCAACATGGCTAATGGCAAGGGATTCTGGGAGCTGTAGTCCAGCAACATCTGGGGACCCAAAGTTGGAGAGCCCTGTTCTAGACTGAATACTTGGGGAGATAAAAGATTAATCTAAATAATCAATACAGAAGCCTATGGAACCCCATAAAATTGAGGCCCCAATCCAAGACCCAATTTACAAAACTTTTTAAAAATTATATAAACACACTGTCTCATAATACAGAATTGGAATTTATAATCCCTATTCCATAATGAAATCTTTGAACTATAGCACATTTTAAATTAAAGCTATGATCATGTAGGGTTTTTTTTTTAAACAAAAGCATTTTAACAATTTAAGAAAATTGATTTAAATTAAAAAATCCATTTTTAATTTATAATAATAATAATAATAATAATAATAATAATAATAGATTTTTATCCACCCTGGTCTGAACTTTGGCTGGATTCATAAAGCTTTATTTTCTGAACTGGGGGAGTTCATTTCTGATCCTCTCCCAATTCTGAATTTTGTCACCATCACTAATTAAAACATGGCTCTACAGGGACCACTGTTTAATCTAGTTAGCACCTATGGCATGTGCTGGAGTGGGGTTGAAGCAATCCCAGTGGTGTTGTACAGACTGCCCCAAAGTGATGCCCTCCAGATGTTTTGGATTACATCAGTCCCAGCCTGTATGGCCAATAGCTGGGGATGATGGAAGCTGAAGTCCACCTACATCTGGAGCACAACAAGTTGCCCACCCCTACTCCAATACCCATGGTAAAGTCTGATAATTCCTCATGCCTACATTCCATTTCATTGGACCTGCTGGCTCTTATTCCACAACCATTGGTGTAGCTATACAAAGTTGGCTGGGGCTTATGGAAGTTGGTCCAACAACATTTGGAGGACCACAGGTTCCTCATCTCTACCATAGCTGGTTTTCCCATATTAAGAAGCAAAACACTTTGGGCCAAAGACAAAACAAAGGCAACTCCTTGTGTAAAAAGTAGTGAATCATTGTGTAGCATCTTCAGTCAACCCACAAGAACCAATAGCAAGTGGGGACAAGGCCATATTTGCTTTATGGCATAGTCTGATCGTACACAAAATTTGGGGTGTGTCTGCGTGAGCAGAGAGCATTACCTCTCTAATAACTGTTTGCTTTTCTGATGCAAGGTCTGCCTAGTGTTTTGAGAACCATGGTATAATATTATTCTGCTTCAATGTGCCTGATACTGGGCATAGAGTAGATATAGTCTTTGCATAGTTTAATACATAAAATGGGAGGCAATGGAATGGTTTGATGTATTAGCATTAGGAAGTTCTTATTATGTGCATCATGGAGGATGCCCAAAAGAAGTCTGATGACCTGCTGGATAAATGTGTTATATTTTGTGCATCAATATTTATATTGCTGTAATTGCGCATGAAACTTTTATTTGTTTAATGCTTTCTGCTATTGATTTTGTTGGAAGAGTTGGAGCAGTGCAAATTAGTTTACTCTAAATACTCCAGTTGTGTTCAGAATACATTCATTATTCATACCCTACTTAAGCATTGTTTTTATTTACTGTGATAGGCTGCCAACTTTCAAAAGATAGAGACCTGTTTCTTTGTGCCATAGTCTTCTGGATTATCATAGAGATCGGATAAATTGTCTTGGAAAAGATGTTCCAGAACAATCCTTCTCAGATTAAAACTTTATAACACATTTTGTTATTAACTTACTTGGACTCTGTTTAAAAGGCGGGGATACACTGATAGAAGGACACATGTGTTTGTTAAGAAGGCTTTAGGCATTTCATAAGATACATAAGCGATAATGGCAGGCTTGTAGCGTTTGTATGGTTTGGCCTGTATTTCTAAGAATTTATTGTAGCTGTGAACTTGAATAAGGCTTGGTCCAGAAAGGCATACTGTTACATAAACTTAGAATTGTATTCAGTTTCTTAGTATGAATGTCTGCCAGCTGATTTTCTTCTGCAGATTTTTAATAATTGAGAAATCCAAGGATTTTCTTTGTACAGTAATACCTTGAATTGCAAGCATAATTTGTTCTGGAACCGTGCTTGTAATCCAGAACACTCTTATATCAAAGCGAGTCTCTGGCGGGCGTGAGCGGGGCCGATTTCGGCCTGCTACGCCCGCTCGAGGCAAGAGGTCACTTGTTTATCAAGTCAAAATTTATTTTAAAAAATTGCTTGTCTTGCAAAACGCTCTCAGACCAAGTTACTTGCAATCCAAGGTATTACTGTAGTAGAAAATTGCTGACACTGTGTCCACAGAAATTAATGGTGTTGAGAGTGCTACCATACTGTAGCCCCTTGGCTTTATAAAACAATGAACTGTACTCTTCCATCTATTTATGATTGCTTAGAGTGCTTGTTGATACCTTTTTGAAGCCCTAGACACAAGGGTTCATACATTTTGGCTGCTCTTGGTAGTCAGACAAAACTTTATACTCTCCATGACCATGCCCCAGAGGTATGATCAGCATATGCCAGAGACAGGTGCCTCCACAATGCAAAGTTGGGGAAAATACCACTTCCTAGTCCAAGGCAGGAAAATTGTGGAGCATCTTTTTTGCTATCCTATGCTTGACAGACTGCACTGCTGTACGAAAGATCTCCAGCCCCATCTCTCCTCCTGAATTTGGAGTTGGGGAGGGGGGTCTGCTGCTCTAAGGCACTAGGGGAGGCCTTGAACTGGGACCTCCAGCAGCACCTGTGCACTGGTTCCTCAAGCAGCCAGACAGATTAGGCTCTGTAAATCAAGGTACTGATGCAGTACTGCTCTGCTGTCAGCTGACCTCACAGCCTGAGGATGGTCAGCTGATCTCACAAGCCAAAGGAGACTCAACAGGCACTATAAAATCTTTCCTTCCAAGCCAACTCTTTAGCCTGAACTTGAGTAGTAACGTAGACTCCTTGCCTGTTTGATCAGTGTCTGACCTCCATCCCCTCCATGACCATGTTTGCTTGCTCTAGTATCCAGTCTTCAGCATATACGTGACACATCCCCTGACTGGTACATCTGACTAGCGCAGGGCTCTCCAACCTTGAGTCCCCAGATGTTGCTGGCCTACAGCTCCCAGCATACCCAGCCAGCATGGCCAATGGCAAGGGATTCTGAGAGCTGTAGTCCAGCAACATCTGGGGACCCAAGGTCGGAGAGCCCTGGACTAGCGCCTATCTTTGTTGGACTTGGATCCCATCACAGCCAGTTGCAAAGCTAAGTCCAAGGCCTGGGACAGCTGCTTTCTCTCCCCTTCCCTCTTATCCTCCTGTGTGTGCTGTTGCTGCTGTCCCTTCCCAGCCCTTTAATTCCTAGCACCAGTGGTGTTTACTATGCAAACTGCCTCTGCTTTCCTTCCCAGTACCTCCTGGTGTGTGAGCCACTTTTGCCTACTGTGCACCTTTGTTCTGATCAGTCCTCACTTGGAGATGCGCTGGCAGAAGACAACAGATGCGCTGGCAGAAGACAGTGGTAGTTCACATGCAGAGTACTGGCTAGGCTTTTGTGCTCAGCACTGACTAGTAGTGGGAGGGGGAAGTGGGAGCTGGACATAAAAGGAGGACTGGGGGGCAGTGCTCATCAACTCACCAGAGGGACTTGTGCCATGGTAAGCAGATAGTTGGATCCCTGCTGTGGACTGGGTTCTTTGTAGTCCAGCAGCACTACTCTAAAGCTGCAGTCCCTACACCCACCTATGTGGGAGTAAAACCCTTTTGAACTCAGTGGGACTTACCTCTGAGTAGACATGATAGGATTGCACTGTTAGTCTGTTACATTGAGGCATGGTTACTTCTGGAACAAACTTAACTGTACAGCGCCTCATATATGTGGTTTCTTCTGAATTATCTGGGCTTTTGCTCTCATCCTGGTTCTTTAGCAACATGTTAGCAGTGACCAAACTCACTAAAAGCCTTAGTACTCAGTGCTTTATAAAGCAAATGCTGAGGCTAGCAAGCTCTGATATAGTAACAGCAATGTATACCAGCAGAATTAGTGTCAATGCATGGTGTCAGATGTAAGGACAACCAGGGCTTTCAGGAGAATTCCACAAAGAGCACAGAGATTTGATGAGAGATTAGGAGAGCTCATTGTTCATCATTCAGCTACATCCATATTTTTGTGTGTGTGCTGGACTGGTACTGGCAGTACTGTAATTTTGATTGACTTTATTACGTATGTGTATCACAAGTAGTGTACTCCAGATGTTTTGGACTAACTCCCATAATCCCTGACCATAGTCTAAAACATCTGGAGGGCACCAGGTTGCCTACCCCGATATATACACAAAGCTGTATGAACCCATCCTTGTAAATAAGCCAACAAAAGTTACTAGCTTGCAATGTTTCTACTAGGATACTCCCCCCCCCCCCCACACCATCTGCCATCAACTGCTCTGTGGGAAGAATTCCAGGGGAGAGAGGAAGGCAAAGAAGGGCCTGCCCCAGTTGGATGCCCCCTGCCCCAGGGCCATCTATCATCAACACCCCTTTGGGGAGGATTCCAGGAGAGAGGGGAAGGTAGATGAGGATGACATCAGACATCTGCTCCTGTTCCAGCTGGACTCTCCCTGCCTTCAAGGCCTTCTTCTACCAACTGTCCAGTGGGAAGGATCCTGAGGATTTCTGGATCTTTAAATTTTTAAATTTATTTTAAAATGTTAAAATATTGTTAGGTTGTTATTTTTATGTTACTTGTAAGCCGCATTGGTAGGATTTGTATCCTGAAAGGTGGCCTATAAATAATTGTAATAAATAAAAAATAAGTAAGAGGCTAGTATCCCTTGTTTCCATGCTGACTGCAGAGGGAGGGAACCCTCTTCCTTCTCAGCCAGCATAGAAATGCAAGCATCTACTCTATTAAGGTAGTAAAAAGAAATTGCCATTTATCAAGCATACTAGAGAAGGAGGGAGCAATCTGCCCCTCCTCTGTCAGCCTGCTTGGTTTCTGCTGGCTGTGGAGGAGGGGGCATCCCTTCTTCTGCTACTAGCAGGGAAACCAAACCAAAGGGACTGGTTGAAATCTGTCCCTCTCCCAACAGCCTGCTCACTCGCTTGCATGGAATTCCTGGTTGCCTATGGCTACCAGGCAAGTTGTTAAATACAGGGCTCGTATGACCCAACATGTGAATGTTTGTTCTAGATTTCAAGCTTCATCAGATAGCTACTCTTTCTGTAGGAGTAGCTTACGGTGCTCCTACTCTTACGGTAGGAGCACCACCATTCCTTATTCAGACATTAGACTTGTGTAACTGACTTGGCCTCTCTGGACCCCTAGATTTGTGCTCTGCAAATGTAAAAATAAATTGGGGTCTGTTCTTTTTGTATGATGAGTTGTGTCCAGAAAATCAACTATATAAATCAACTTGAGTAAATATATCGTTGCATATATGGTTGCATAGGGAACATCAGGGCCTGCTCCAGTTGGACTGCCCCCCACCCCTGGGCTAACTTCTTGAGACTTCTACACAGAGAATTACTGCCGGAAGTAGTAATTAATATTTCCCCTTCTTCCCTCCCCATTCCTTTTTCCTTGTGTGTTGTGTCTTTTTAGATTGTAAGCCTGCGGGCAGGGACTGTCTTGTTAATTGTTGTAAACCGCCCAGAGAGCTTCAGCTATTGGGCGGTATAAAAATGAAATAAATAAATAAATAAAATAAATAAATATTGATTACCATTATATTTGGTACTTTCTAAAACTGAAATGGAGTATTCTTTTTCAGACTAGTTCAGTCTTATAAATGGAGGACAAAATCAGATTTCTGTATACATATACTACATGTAGGTGATGGTATAATTCATATGATTTATTTATTTAAAGGCGAGATATAGGGCCATCTTTCTATGACTGGGTTCGGACAACATAATAACCCACACTCAAGGGTTGAGTGTGGGTTGTTTTTGAACCGTGGGCTATCGTGTTGTCTGAACCCAGCTGTGCTAACAAGTTATGGCTTGCTAACCACAGATAACCCATGAAGAGAACTCATGGTTGTTGTGTTGTGAACTGTGGGTTGTTCATCATGGTTTGTTATCTTGGCTGGGTTCAGAAAACATGATAACCCACATTTCAACAACAACCCATGGTTCAACGACAACCCACACTCATCCCTTGAGTGTGGGTTGTCGTGTTGTCTGAACCCAGTCTATGTGTACAGTTTGAGAAAAACATGTTCCTGTATCAGCATTTGAAAAGATGAATGGTGGGTTGTGTTGCTGCTGTTCCTCTAGCATTATACAGCCTGTCTAGCTGAGAAGAGACATCTATGTTTAACTAAAGTTTGACTCATCAAGTGGGTGCATGAAAAAAAATGCATTAGCTGCATAATCCCATAAATGAACTATCCCTGCACCCTTTGATCACCAGCATGATAGTTAACATTTAATCACACACTGATTAAATACACACTGAATACTTGATTTGTAGTTTATCTTATGCATTTTGAAATCTTTAAGGTAATGTGGTATATCCAGCAACATACCGTAACTGTTTTCAGTTTTTTTTCCTTTTCTGTAGGATACCTAGCCTGCTTCGTTTGTGGTTTCACTTCCGCTAACAAAAATATGCACATGTGCATTTGGGAAACCTGGTAGTCTCAGTGGTTTACTAGTATCATAAACCTCTCTCCTCCCTCCTCTTCCCATTCTCAAGTCCAGCTTCTTTTCAGTGTCCAAATTATTTTGACAGTTTCCAAAAATTATTGGATGATCCATTTCCTATTGAAAAAAGGCCTTGAAAATCATAATTCCTAGCCATTCAGTTCTTAGATTTTGAACAATAAATATAACCACAGCTGGTAAATATAACCACATGCTGGGAGCTGTAGGCCTGTTTTCTGTCTAAACTTGCATAGGATTGTGCCCTAAAAAACCCTTCTCTTCTTCATCACAGGCCTGTGGCTTAAGCTGGCTCAGCTTGTCTGAGCGTGGAAAGCTAAGCAGGGTCAGGCCTGGTTATTACTTGGATGGGAGACCCCTCCTCTAGTTTCCTGCATTGAGCAGGGGGGTTTGGACTCGATAGCCTTGTCCTTCCAACTCTATAATCTATGAAATCTATGTAAGGAAGTGTTTTTATGATACGATGGTTGAACCGAAGAGTTATCCTCATTCTCTCTTTTTGCAAAGTTCATGGGGTGAGTGCTGATCTTTATTTAGCCAAAATGGCACCATCCATTCACAAGTAGGAAGTATCAGCAGTCTTGGGGAATCCCCAAGGTTTGTAGAAGTACAACAAATCTTGAGAAAAAACACCCTAAGGTGAGTTTTAAATACCTTAAAACAGCCCAATGAGGACTTAGTATTTTCAGTAGCCATGGAATGCTGAGTAAGTTGGAAAAAAACAACAGAGGGGAGATGGGAAGTGGGTAAAGGAATAGGTTGGCTGGAAGTGGCTGGTAAAGAGGAGGGCATGATTGTGGCCCCCCAGGAGACTTCAAATGCTGCTGATCAGCTGGCAGGTGGGAAAGAGAGGCTAGCTGAAGGAGAAGGCAAGAAGCATAGAGGGAGCAGGGAAGAGAGTTGAAGGTGGGCAGTTATCTCTGTGTTGTCTTCCTCAATTGTTCTTTGCTCCATTTCTCTGTCAAAAGAAACGAGTAAAAGAGGATGGAGGAAAAGACATATAGATATAAAAAGGACTGAGAAAAAACCATCTCGTTTGGATAGGTCACACTGGGTCACACTGAGAAGCTATTTTTAAGTGTCCCCAAGGAAGGGAGAGCTGCACAAAAATCAATGGAGAAATTCAAGATTTTAATGTAGCTGGCATTGGGCACCAGTGTGTCCACTCCCCCCACCTCACCCTGCACTGGTCGTAGCAAAGAGATTTCCTGGTCTGTCCAAGTCAGTTTCTATAATCCTCCACAATTATTTATTGTGAAGCATCTTTTTTTTAAAAAAGAAAAAAAAATAGTCCTGCGAATGCAAATTTCAGAGCAAATGCAATTCTCTCTATTTATTTTGAAAACACAGACCCTGCTCTTCCAATGCATTTGAATTACTCAGCGTGGCTTACAGCAAATGAAACTCAGCAATTCCATAAAACAAACAAAGCTGCATAAAAATGGAAACAAAATTTAACCAGTGAGCAAAAAACAGTAAGAGGGGGCCAAATGGATCTTACACGGTAAGGTATTTCACAGTGCGGCCACTGAAAAGGCCGCCTTCTAAGAAGGCTCCCAATTGAGAAAACCCTCACTCTCATTCTGTCCAGTTGATTCTCAGCCACAGAGAGGACATCAAGTAGAGCCAAGAGATCTTGTGGAGTGGGCAGTTTGGTATAGGAAGAGATGGTCCCTCAAGTACCCTGGAGCCAGGATTGGAAGGGGCTTTGGTTGGGAGAGAGTGCCTTATGACAGTCTTGCGGTGTAGTTCACATAGAGTACTGCAGGTCAGGCTCTGAGCAATTTACAATAGCCCTGCAGTGTTGTCCAAAGGTATTAGGATTTTAAAATTTTATACTGTTTTAAGTGTATTTTATTCTGTTTTGTTTCATTTTATATTGTGCATGGCCCAGAGTAGCCGGGTTACCAGCTAGATGGGCGATCTAGAAATACAATCAATCAATCAATCAATCAATCAATCAATATTAGACCCCTATGGCTGGTTGGGGTTTGGACTGATGCTGAAAGAGTAGTTCAAAACAACCATGAAATATTTCCCATTGCTTTCATCCCTGCGGTGGACTGAGAGCGCAGTATACAAGAACCATGCAGTGTAGTTCACTGTTATACCCCTATTGCAGGTTGGGGGAGTATGCAGAAAGAGAGTAGTTTACCCTTGCATTAGCCCTGTAATGTGGCCCACTGTTAGTATTACAGGTCAGTGGTAGGGCTGAGGCCAGTTGGGATTCCCAGTCAAAATTACCATACCTCTCTGATTGTGGCAAAGATCTGTCTACTTAAATTGCCCCCTCAGATCTCCTCCCAGGCCAAACCCAGTACAGGCAGTCCCCGGGTTACGAACGAGATCCGTTCATAAGTCTGTCTTTAAGTCGAATGTGTACGTAAGTCGGAACAGAAGCTGTGCAATGTTTTCAAAGTGTCGCAAAGTATAGTGCGTGCGTTCATAAGTACGAACCATTGTATTTAACTCAGATTTTACACACATGGCAGTCCGTTCTTAAGTATGAGTTGTCCATAAGTCGGGACATTCGTAACCTGGGGACTGCCTGTACTTAATTGCATTGCACAAGTCTCATGCTCCATTGACACATGCAGACGGCTTGCACTTTTTAAATGTTCAAAAATTAAAAACAGCAACACAATTTTGCACATGAAGTAAGACTGAAGTTAGAGCAGGGGCTCCTCTCCTTCATGGTGAATTTTGTTTTTAGCTCCTCTGCTGCTGGCTCAGGTAACACATGTACACCAGGGATATATGCAACAGTTTGTTGCAGGGCTCCACTTGTAGTTACTTCAATGAGGGTAACTTTTCCCCTTGAGGATTCAATTTATAAATGTTGGAGTTAAAAATATGAAACCCTGTAAATTAAAGAGCTAAGGTGCTACAGTGACCTGGTTCGCATGTTCACCGTGGGTTAAACAAGCCACAATGGCTTGTTCAAGCTGCAGTGTGTGCTGGGTGCCATTTGCCTAATCACCTGCCCTGGCGCAGCTTGTGTCATCTGAACCCAGACGGCAGGACTTGTTGGAGTCCATGGTTTATTTGAGGGTTGTTTCCCCCTCCAATAAGCCATGCCGCCTAGGTTCAGACGACACAACAAAGTGCCCAGGTGGGTGATTAGGCAAATGGCGCCCAGGATGACTGGTTTAAGCCATGGTGATCGTGTGAATTGGCCCATTGTCTATCCCCTACAAGAAACCCACCTTTTGTATGGCAAAGATGTAGTTGAAGGGCTCATTCCACAGATGGTCTGGAATTCAACGGCCTGTTTACCTGGTGTACCTCCACTAAAAGTCACCCCAAATAGTCTTCCAGTGCTTCCAAAAGATTATCTGGGTCTGTGTGCATTCATTTTAAGGTTCAACAATTTTGGTACTATTAGTATACTGATAGTGCTTCCTTCATAAAGTGGTCTTTGGAGTTACAGTGACTCAAATCTTTACACTGGTGCTATAAAGGGCCATAACACAAAAACAGCATGAGAAAAGGAAAGTAATGGGAAAAAAGGTTAGTCCTGTTGTATGTTAAAATTGCTATTCCTTTCTGAATGCTCTTAAGTTATTTCTCAGTTAAATAACACAGCTGTCTAGGCTGAGAAAAGATTGGATGGAGTTTTTCTTGCATTGCTATATGAATCTTATGCTCTGGTACTTCTGATCTGACACGCTGTGTGAATAGATAGAATATGGTCCTCTGTTTATGGCAATTTTCAGCAACTTCTACATATAGTTCTCTTTAAACTGGACAATCTGGTTCCCCCCCCCCCCCATATATTCCTTTTATTGGCGTACTTTTCATGAAATACCTCTTGGCTACCAATGAACTTTCTTGCAGTACTTGGGTCCTAGAAGGCTTTTCCCAAATCCCTTATAGGCCCCTTCCAACTCTACTTTTCTATGATTCTAAGTACTTCTTCACACAGTGCATAGTTAAAACTACAGATACAGAGATGTCCACCAATTTGGATGGCTTTAAAAGGGGATTAGACAAATTCATGTAGTTGCTGAATTTGTTATAATGGATATCAGTGGCTGCTAGTTATAATGGCTATATGCTACCTCCAGTACCAGAACTGGTATGCCAATGTACACCAGCTGCTGGGGAACACAGGTGGAAGTTGCTATTACACTCATGTACTACTTGTGAGTTTCCCACAGGCAGCCTGGTGGCCACTGTTTGAACAGAATGCCTGATGAGATGGACCCTTGGTCTGATCCAGCATGGCTCTTCTTATGTTCTTAATATCTAATAGTATCTTAGAGTCTGAGAGTGTGTGAAACAATTTAAAAGGATTGAATATTGCTAAAGAAGAGGTATAGAATTTGGCATGAATGCATATTTTCAGAAACCACAAATTCTGCGATTAAACCTAGACTACGTATATACTCAAGTACAGGTCGGCCCTAATATAAGTCGTGGCCCCTAATTTCACCCCCCAAAACTAGGAAAACTTATTGCCCCCAGTATAAGTCTAGGGTGGGAAATGTATGAGGGGAGACTCCCGCCGCCACCCCCAGACACCCCCCGCCACCGTACCTGCACCCGCCGCCGCCGAAGCCCCACCCCCGTACCTGCACCCGCTGCCGCCGAAGCCCCGCCACTGCCAAAGCCCCCCCAGGACCCCCGCCACCTCCCCCACCCCCGTACCTGCACCCGTACGCGTCACTTCTGGGGCCGGATGTGACGAGGACGGCGCCAGCAGCGCGGCAAGCCGCCGCTGACAAAGAGAAAAGAGCAGCTCCACGTGGGTCCCGGGAACGAAGCAGCATGGCAGCGCGCGAGGCGCCAGCAGAGCGAGCGGCTGCTGGTAAAGGTATGGGGGGGGGGAGGAAAATAATTTTAAAGAGCGAGCGGAGAGGAACAGCGTGGCGTGGGGGTGTCTGGGGGTGGCGGCAGGGGTCCTGGGGGTGGAGGGGGGTGCCTGGCGGTGCCTGGCGGTGGCAGCGGGGGTCCTGGGGGGGCGCTGACCCAGGTATAAGTCGAGGGGGCATTTTTCAGCACAAAAAATGTGCTGAAAAACTAGACTTATACTTGAGTATATACGGCACTTAATTTTTTGGATTTTTTTCTTTAAAAAGAAGATCTAGAGTTTTGATCTTGGGAAAGTATTGGAGCAGAATGATGAATTGTGCAGGCTTTCCACTGGGACCATAGATAAAGTGTTAGGCTTCTCTAGAAAGTAGAGTGAGATTTCCTGATCAGCCGAAGCACTGCCAAAATATCTGTCTGGTTTCTGACTTCTTACAGAATCTGCCCATGCTTGTTTGTGAAACAAAAGAGGTGAAAATGTGCTTTCTTAAAATATAAGCTGAAATGCTTAGGGTTCTGCAAGAATGGGCAGATTTTTGGAATCATGGTAATGAAGATTTTCTGTCTATAAACTGCTGTTTTTAAAACAACCTGTCTATTTAGCTTTTCTGAGTTGTTTAAAAACAATCATTTTAACATGGCATCAAGCTGAATTTGTTCTAGAAATTTTGTATATGCATGCTATAGAGAGAAGGAAACGGGAAATCCAAAATAACAAAGAACTAGTTAGACTAGGTGTGACTTGTTTTCAGAGCCTTGTGTACTCTGTGCAAATAAAATAAAAATTCTGTGCTGAGAAAGGTGCCTGTGACTGGTATAAATTATGCAAATTGAGCACATTCACATAATTTACCTTATTTTGCTTAATTCTGCAATTTGTGATGAAAATCTTCTCTGATGCCTGAGCTTTCAGCAGGCATTACCCACACTCTTTCAAGGAAATTTTCACAAACACAAGACTAAGTGAATTGATTTAAATCACTAAGACAACAGACCTTTAAAAATCCTTGACGTACCGTACATTAAGTTCCCCATTTTATTATTCATTCAATTCCTGAACAACATTTAGTTGCTGTAACAATGAAAACAGATTGGTTTGCAACTCAATTTTCCTACCTTGGAGCATCACCCTTTGGGTGTGGCCTCCCAAAGGTTACGAATCTGGCTTGTCTCTCCCCCGGCAAATCAGAATCCTGGGTTGGATGTAATACTAGGCCACACTGGGCACAGAGAGTCCCTGGCTTGTTTAGCCGCTCCCACTGGCAGGCGGAGCCAAGCATGAACGAATGAGCCGTATGCAGTAGCATGCTGTCTTGCTCACAGTAACCCAGTACGGTAATACCTGTAATTTCTGTTATGTGTGAACCCTCTTAGCTACTACAATGAAGCACAGTACCGTGAAAAGGTAAAGAAATTGTATTAAAAAGTAATACTTCATCTATCATGTCCCAAAGCTCAGTGCACTCTATATTTTGGTTTAGAGATTGCCTATTCTAGAAGCATAACTGAGTTGTTTCAAAATGTGCTAAATGAGCCTTTGAGATTAAGGGGAAAAAATTCAAAGTATGCTGTAAATAGTTTAAATGTCTGACTTCTGTTGCAGATTGAACTCCCTAATAGTTCTACTTCTAAAGCAGACTTTTGTTTTAAAAGTTGCAGCTCAGGATCCATGGATTCAGTTTAATAAGCTGAGTAGAGCATAACAGGGATTTGGCCTGACTTTCAAAAAGTACTTCGAAGTGATTGACCCGGTTCGCACGATCCAGAAGCCCATGGGCTAAACAACCCATGAGCTGTCGTGCACAAGCGGGAGAGAGTGGACGCACTGCCTGCAGCATGCCTGCTTCTTCCACGTTCTTCTTCGTGGTCTCTGTGCATCACACATATGGGCTCTGCGCGTGCGCGGAGGCCGCTTCGGGAAGATTCTAAAGCTGAGGTAAATTTTGGGCGGGAACCCCTCCCCCCTTGTGTCTCCTTTACGCGGGTTCCCGCCCTCTCCCTCAGTTCCTCTTCAATCGCCATCGCGTGTGGCTGTTTCTTCGAGAGGTTCTTCGATTCTACTGTAGAATCCAACTACAAACTGAGATTTCTTCAGATCCCCCCCCCCCCGTTTCGTCGTGGGATCTTTCAATATCGCCGATTATGGCTCCAAAAGCCCCCTTCCGCAAATGCATAAGGTGCGGGACAAAGCTTCCTCCGGCGGACGGGCACTCACTTTGTCTTTCCTGCCTTGGAGAAGGCCATAACGTGGACGCTTGTCATCATTGCCAAGCGTTCACAAAACAAGCGAGGAAGCACGGGGCGGACAAATTGATGGCGATTCTTTACAAGAGGGCCCTCCAACCGCCCGCGGAAAAGCCTATCCCTTTGGCTAGGCCTAGTACGCCGCCTTCACACACGGTCTCCTCAGCGGACGCTCAGGAGGCCTACATGGCCACAATGATATCAAAAAGCAAGGCCAAGAAGGCTCGCAGAGAGAAAGAGGAGGCGAAAAGAAAGAGCAAGGAACGGAAGGAAAAAGCGAGGAGACTAGCGAAAAAATTGGCCTCATCGCTCTCGGGATCGAGATGGATACTAGCTCCGGATCCGACGGATGTCGCGACCGCAGAATGCCCGGCTGGCGTTCTTCTCTCAGATCTCCTCCTGCTGCGGCTCCCTCGGGCTCGAGGGACCCACCGCCTTGCTCCACGCCGAAGGCTCCTTCGGGCTCGAAGGAAGCTGGCCAAGCCCTCTCGTTTTCGGATGGTGAGATCGTGGACTCGCCTTCGGATTCGAGGCCCGTGGCACAGACCTCTGCTCTGCCGGCCCTTGCCTCTCCGGCTCGTGAAGTACGGGCTTGTACCCCACGGACTCGGTCCAGGTCACTCGAGATCGAGGAGGTGTTGATCACCCGGGACCGGGCATCATCCAGATCTTCCGCCTCACATAGATCGCGAGACCCCCCACGATACAGGGAGAGGTCTCACGATTCGAGGGACTCGAGATACTCTGGCATCCCGCGACAGCTACAGTCGTGGACACTCCCCTGTGTCTGGATACAGGTACCAGACGAGGGTTTACCGGTCCCGAGAAAGGTCGCCACTCAGGAGTCGGACTCCACCAAGGCGGGAGAGGGCACGTTCGAGCCATAGGAGATCCCCTCCGACTCGACTCTTGGCCCTCCCATCACAAAGTGGAGGAAGAGAGGACCAGCTAACGACGTTTTCGTTGGAAGCTGTATCCCGCTCCCGTAGGTCATCGACTCCGGTGTCTCCCCTAACGAACTCGGACTCGATCGTTTCTCTCTCACCGTCTTCCACGTCGCCGGACCAGAATGTCTCCACTCAGGCCGCGGTATCCCCTTCTGAGGATATGGGCACCTTCCAGGAACAAATCTTTCGGATGGCCCAGGCCCTCGGTCTAGAGACGGTGGTTGAGGAGAAGAAAGCAGTCGACCCCCTCTTCGATGCTGTTTCGAAATCTCCTTCGGGTCCGACATTGCTGCCAATTACTCCGACGATGCTGGAGACAGTACAGGGATCATGGAGCTCCCCATCCACAGCTCCCCCTGCGGCAAAGCACCTTGATGCGCTCTACAAAATCAGGCCAGACACAGCCAAGTTTCTCTTCTCTCACCCAACTCTGAATTCAATGATAGTGGAGTCAGCACAGTCCAGGTCGGGCAAGCAACACTCCACTCCGTCAGACCCCGAAGGAAAAAGGTTAGACAACTTCGGAAGAAGAGTCTACACCTCGAGCGCCCTGGGGATCTGGGTCGCCGGGTACCAAGCTACGATGGCTAGGTACCAGCTATTCCTTTGGGAGAAAATGAGCGGGCTGATAGACTATCTACCGGATGAGAAGAGAGACTTGGCCAGGGTTTTCCAGGCCAAAGCGACAAACACCTCCAGGCAGCAGATTCACACTGCCAGACATCAAGGGGACTGTCATGGGAGATCCCTGGTGAGTGCAGTCGCCCTACGCCGGCACGCTTGGCTACGGTCCTCAACATTGACAACAGAGGCTACGGCCAAAATCGAGAACCTGCCCTTCGACGGAGTTGGCCTCTTTAACGACAAAACAGACGACTCCCTCGATGCGGTTCAGAAAGCCCGGGTGAATGCAAGAAAGATGGGCCTCCTTCCGCTACCATCTTCTAAACCGTTCAGACGCTGTAGGTGGGCCCCATATCCGCCCCCAATAGCTCTGGCCCAGCAAGGACAGCAACAACAGCAGTGGCAGGACAGTCGTTCTCGTCCACAGCAGCCCCGGGCACCGAACCGTCAGTACCAGCAGCAACGGTACCGGGGCTCCCGTAAAGGAGGCGACTTTCAAAGGCGACGGGTTTGACGCGACCAAAGACACGACTGACACCTCGACTCCGATCCTTCCGACTCCGATCCTTCCGGCTCGACCTCAGCTTGGAACTCGACTATCCCTCTTCCTACCATCATGGAAGAAAATTACCACCGATCGTTGGGTTCTGAGCATTATCCAGCACGGCTACAGGATCGAGTTCGACTCTCTCCCACCTTTTCTTGGCATCTGCACCACGCAGCCGTCCCTGGCGCTGCAGGAGGAGGTCGATTCCTTGTTGCTCAAAGGGGCCATCGAGATGGTTCCTTCACACCTTGCACAGGACGGCCTTTACTCCAGATATTTCACGGTGTCAAAGAAGGACGGAGGACTCCGACCGATCCTGGACCTTCAGTGAACTTCTACATTCCACCCAAGAAGTTCAGGATGGTCACTCTCCAGTCGATCTTGCCTCTCCTCCGCAAGACCGACTGGTTTGCATCCATCGATCTCCAGGATGCCTACTTCCACATAGGGTCCATCGAGACAGCCAAAAATACCTGAGGTTCAAGATCAGATCCGATACCTACCAGTTCAAGGTACTCCTATTCGGACTCGCGACGGCACCGAGGGTTTTTACCAAGTGTATGACAGTGGTTTGCGCTGCGCTTCGAACTCAAGGGGTGACACTCTACCCTTACCTGGACGATTGGCTCATCGTAGCACCTTCTGCTCAGGAGCTTCGGAGCGCTCTCCGCCTGACTACCGACACTTTGAACACTCTCGGACTCTGCCTCAACAAAAAGAAGTCCACACTCTTTCCAACTCAAAGGATCCAATTCATCGGAGCATTCTTAGACGCTACTGTCGGTCGCGCCTTTCTACCAAAAGACAGAACTCTAAAAATACTTACCCTCGCCTTGAAATTACACAAGGTGACCTTGTGCACAGGGCTCGGCCATATCGGTCGTTCCTCTCGCTCGACTTCACATGCGCCAGCTCCAAAACTGGTTCATAAGGTCGTTCGATTCCGAGATGAATGCACATCGAGCCCGACTGTCGATTCCGGCCACCATAAAGCGATCGCTTCTTTGGTGGACGACGCGACACAACCTGACAAAAGGACTACCATTCCAACCCGTCACGCCTTCACTCACGCTAACGGCGGATGCTTCTCTCCTGGGCTGGGGAGCTCATTGCAGGGACCACACGGTGCAAGGCCAGTGGGGCCCACAAGATCGAGGGAACCACATCAACGTTCTCGAGCTCAAAGCTGTGTGGAACTCGATGAAATCCCTCGAATCTATACTTGCTGTGAGGCACCTACAGGTGGTCACGGACAATACCACTATTGTAGCCTATCTGAACAAGGAAGAAGGCACCCGCTCGATACGACTAACGAACCTAACCCTCCGTATATTCAGCTGGATGATTCCTTGCCGTATCTCCGTGAAAGCCATCCACATTGCTGGGAAGGACAATACTCTTGCGGATGCCCTCAGCAGGATGTCTCTCGACTCTCACGAGTGGCAACTCGAGGACCGAATTCGACAGTCCCTTTTTCGACAGTGGGGGACTCCGATGGTGGATTTATTCGCCACCGCAGCCAACACAGCGTGCCACATTTTCTGCAGCAGAGCGGGGCACGACAGCTCATCGATCGGAGATGCGTTCCTGATAACTTGGTCGGGGACTCTGTTTTACATATTCCCTCCGATCCCGTTACTGACCAAAGTCATTTCAAAGATCCAGTCCGAAGGCACGAACTGCATACTTGTGACCCCGTGGTGGCCAAGACAGGCCTGGTTTGCACCACTCCTCAGGTTGTCCAGGGGAGAGTATCGTCGCCTACCGAACTCGACAACAATCCTCTCTCAAGCTCAAGGCTCGCTGCTTCATCCGAATCCATCCATTCTGAGGCTTACAGCCTGGCGAATCTAATACCAAGCTCCCTCCCGTCAGAAATCAAACTCGTGTTGCGGGAAGCCTGGAAACCGTCCACTAGAGCCTCCTATGCAAGAAAATGGAAAGCCTTCTGCGAGTACCTTGGGGACGTCGAGGTACCCTACCCTAAGGCTGCCTATCCATCATGTGCTGCAATTCTTACTCCATCTGCAACACAAAGGGCTTAAGACGAGTTCGTTGAAAGCTGCCTTATCAGCCTTCCATGATGGCCAAGACGGATATACATTGTTTTCGAACCCGTTGGTCAAGCGTTTCATGAGAGGGCTAAAGAATATGAACCCCTCATTTAAACCAGTCACTCCCGTTTGGGACCTACAGTTGGTTCTGCAGGTACTCATGGCTAAGCCGTTTGAACCAATGGCGACATCAGACCTTCGCTTACTAACCTTTAAGACTGTATTTCTTGTCGCCATCACCTCTGCTCGCAGAGCATCGGAGCTGACAGCTCTAAGAGTGGACCCACCATACCTTAGTTTCCATAGGGATAAGGCGGTGTTGCGTCCAGACTTGGCCTTCCTTCCTAAGGTCGTGTCTTCTTTCCATCTTAACCAAGACATTGTATTGCCAGCATTCTTTCAAAGTCCGTCGACTCCATTGGAGCATCGGCTCCACATGTTAGACGTACGAAGGGCTCTATTATTCTACAAGTCCCGTACTGAGTCCATCAGGAAGTCTCCCCGTCTCTTTGTTTGTTACGGTGGACGCTCCAAAGGCCTGCCAGTCTCGACCCAATGTCTATCCTCGTGGATTGTAGACTGTATCGAGCTAGCATACAAACTCAAACGACAACTGTTGCCGAGCTCGGTACGAGCTCACTCTACCAGAGCCGTATCAACCTCGACGGCTTTCACAAGGGGAGTCTCGTTGACGGATGTTTGCAAGGCGGCTACATGGTCCACGCCTTCGACGTTCGTAACGCACTACCAAGTCGATGTTCGATCCCGGAGGGACAATGCATTTGGCAGAGCTGTCCTTTCCTCGGTCCTACAATGATGACGACACCGACCCTCCACCTGTAAGTCAGCTTGCTACTCTGCCCATATGTGTGATGCACAGAGACCACGAAGAAGAAGGACAGGTTGCTTACCTGTAACTGTGGTTCTTCGAGTGGTCATCTGTGCAGTCACACAACCCGCCCATCCATCCCCGCTACGGTGTCACTATCGAGTTCGATGGTGTACTGAACCGGGACCCTTGGGCGCACTATAATCGATACCGTGTAACACCATCGAATTCGACTTTCGGTATTGGTATCAAGAAATTGGGAAAACTTCTTCCTATGTTCTCCCTTAGCACTGGGATCGCGATGGCGGTCTCAGGGGAACTGAGGGAGAGGGCGGCAACCCGCGTAAAGGAGACGCAAGGGGGGAGGGGTTCCCGCCCAAAATTTACCTCAGCTTTAGAATCTTCCCGAAGCGGCCTCCGCGCACGCGCAGAGCCCATATGTGTGATGCACAGATGACCACTCGAAGAACCACAGTTACAGGTAAGCAACCTGTCCTTTCCTTATCAATCCATGATCGACTCCATCATAGGTTGCTTAGCCTGTCATCTGAACCCGGAGCTCTGGGTTGTTTAGGGGCTAAAAAACTCAGCAGTTAACCCAACAACAAGCCACGGGTTAATTGCTGAGTTGTTTAGCTCCTAAGCAACCCAGCACTCTGGGTTTAGACAACACATAAGCAACCTACGATGGAGCTGATCATGGGTTACTAAGGAAACTCAGAAGTGGTGGGCATGCTGCAGGTAGTGCGTCCGCTGTTTTCTGCTTGTGCACAGCAGCCCGTGGGTTGTTTTAACCCATAGGTTGCCATATTGTCCGAACTGACCCAATCTAACTTAAAGTTCCCAAACTTCTAGAACTCAGCACCTCTTGTCTAAATTTACTCAGCCTTCCATAACTATTTTGCCTATGCTTTGTACGTACGTACGTACGTGTGTGTGTGTGTGTGTGTGTGTGTGTGTGTTTCTCTGAGCATTACCAATTTGCTTTCTATGAAATTGGTATTTTGTTGTGTTTTATGGGTGCATATATGTGATTTGGCATTTTGGGCATACCTTACCTTTGCCTTTTACTCCAGTTCTTGGCCAAGCAACTTGTCTCTGAGCCTTATCAGTTTGACTTCTGCGAAATGGGCGTTAAAGTAGAAAACTGGGGATTCAAAAGAGTGTGTTTGTGTTCTTGAACTCATATCCCACCTGTGCCTTGCATTTGTTCTTGGGCCAGTCACTTTTCTTTTAGTCTCACCAGTTTGCCTTCTGGCCATGGCAGCTATTTTGTGAGAGTGCCCACAACACTCTCTCAAAATCCAAATGTGCCTTCCAGCCCAAAAAGTGTATAGACCCCTGCCCTCAGTAGGATTGGAGAAGAATTTAGGGAAGTAATGGTGCCTGTTTAGTGACTTTGGGCACAAAAGTGAAGATCAAGAACTGGGTGTTTCCTCCTCTCAGCTGCTGTTAGCCTAGTGTCCAGATGTGGAGGTCTTCTTCATTCCCATCCTTTCACTGTGCCCCACACCTACTGGAATCAGGGTTTTCATTGAGGGATTAGAGCTGGTACGAGGAAAAAAGAAGCAGAAAATTCAATACAGACAATTTCCAGCTGCTGCTTGTCTTCTGGCAGCAATACAGTTGCTCCTAGAATAGCAACTTGTACATGTGCTTTTGTCCCGTTTGTTGAGGGAGTTCCCTTCTGATTGAGAACCCAGGATCTAATCTAATGTCTCATTCTCTGCGACAGTTTCAGAAAGTCTGCAGGTTTCCTGGGAGAAGGCTCAGTGAGAGACGTTATATTGGGAGAAGGCTCAGGAACAGATATTTGGAATTGTTGGCTATCCTATTTGGCCCCACACTGGCTAGAAATTATGTTTTGAGCACCATCACTCCCTGCAGGAAAAGATGCTTAGAGAGCATCATTTTTCATTGGGCAGGATGCTGGACAGGCTGCTCTTGTTGTTTTTGGAGTCCAAGGTCAATCTTTTTTTGTCCTTTGGGCCAGGAGAAGTAAATGGGGGAGGCTGTCATTGTGCCCTCCGAGCATTAAGTCAAATGCTTGCAGAACCTCCTCAGGATTTTGAGTATGCAGCTTTTGATGCTCAAAGGACACAGTGCATTTTTAGGGTGAGCACAAGACTGCTTGCCCATCCCTATGAAATACTTCATTGTGTAAAAAGAGGTGGCTCCTGTCAGTCTGGTCTGCAAGTGGCAGATCATCAGAAAAACTCATGACAAGATGATTGCTGTCTAGTTTCATTTCAGAGGAATAATGATCTTGAATGCTTGATTCCCCTGTCCCCCAAATGTGGGGGTCTTGTACTTAAATGAAGTGATGTGTAGATTAACTGATCTTAAGAGAGAAAAATGGTTGCACAATCTGCAAACTGCTATTTCCAATTGTCATGGAGATGTCCATTTCTATTTTTATATATATTTCTCATTTATTTCCCACCTTTTGTCCTGTCTTTAATAAATTATCTCTTGCTCTCTTAAACACTTGCATTCAGATTTGTATGTGTTTCTGCTCATTTCCTGCTCAGTCAGTCTTACTGTGCAGGAAACAGTGGTAGTAGTGTTGCATTGTAACTGATCCGAACCTTGCATGGATTAGACAGTGATTAAAGAGTCTACCGTTTCCTGTTCTGATCTTCCTAAAGCATAACGGATTTTGGTATCTAAATTGATCCCCTCACTGCAAAGTAAACAAGGGTGTAATCCTAAGCATGTGTAGGCAGAAAAAAAGTCCTACAACTCTCAGCATTCCTCAGCCAGCACTGCTGGCTGGGGAATGCTGGGAGTTGTAGGCCCTTTTTCTGTGTAAACATGCATAGGATCGACCTGAATGTATTAATTGCATTTAGAAAAGCCACTCCTGAATATGTTCTAATCTGCCCAAAATTTCCTCAGAAAAAGCAAACATATTTTCTGTGTATGTAAATAAACCTTTATTCATTATTCAGATGCCAAAGTATTGGTGTTTAAGATACACTTTGACCCAGATCTAGTTTACTGTGGGGGCAGTACACACACACACACACACACACACACACACACGCACACACACATGTGCGGGCCTGCACACACACGCGCACCCTTAAGGCATAAGAGAGTCCTGTTCACCCACACCATGGCATGTTTGTATGGGCATTTAACATGTTGGGTCATTACAGTGAACCAGAAGCCTGAGTGGACCTTCCGTATCACGATCCAGCCTTCCACTTCATAAAGGAACATGATTGACTGAGTGGAGGCCTGGATGTGGGGATATTGAAGTCATGCACAAGCCTCCCATTCCCTGTAATGACATGTCACACCATGAGTGCCCATATGCATGTGCCATGGGAGGAATAGAAGTGGGGGAAAGGGGGGGTATGTTATGCCTTGTGAGGATCCCTCACATGTTGGCGCTATGCCTATGGTGAACTGGATTGAGTTATGTGTAACTAAATTACTTGATTGTTTTCAAGTACATTCTGGTGTTGTCTGCTGCATTCTTGCCAGTGTTAGATACTGTCACTTTAAAGATTGTTCTGGAAAAATTGATCTACTGCGTTGTGTTTTTAAGAGGTTCTTAGAGAGGAAAGTTTATTAGTGAATTCACGGATGGCATCTGAGCACAGTCAGGAATGCCAACAAGAACACAAGGGAGACACTTCCATTTATACTGAATAATATCATGTAGAGGTCAGGTGACAATTGAGTCAGTACAGGAAACTGAGAGACAATTCAAAAGGAGACATTTAAACAAAAACAAAAGATCAGGTATTGCCCATCTTCCAGCCATCATGCTAATCAGTAGTCTTTCCCAAGGTGATACTGGCTCACAGTACTTTTAGCATAAGCAGGAAAGAGGGTTAGGCAAATCAATAGATGGGTGATTTGCCCTCAGGGTTGTTCTACAGAAGGTCAAGGAAAGGGTCTGACTCTGACATGTCAGGACATGTTTCTGTAAGATAGAAGGAAAGGTCTGACTTCCAGGCCTTTCTGTTTAAACTAAAGCCTGGACAAATTTTACTTCTACAAGTTATGTTGGACTATTCAGTGTCTTATTTTTGCAACAATCAAGTGAAGAAGATGGGAAAGTTGAGAGATACTCGTACCATTTCCATTTTAGTTACCTCTCTGCCTTTATCTTTGTATTTATAGTGGTGCTGGGTGGGAGGAATAAGTTTAACAGTACAGAAAAGGATGGGAGTATACTGTAAAGGTTGTGTGAATACATGTTTAATTATTGCAGTTATATGTTGTTCTTGAAAGCAGGTTTGTAAATGCCTGGTCAACAGAGGCGTGTAAGAAATGCCTCTAGGTGGCCAAGCAAGAAAGCTTATGTAAACTGGGAGCAAGTTGGTTCTTTTTAAGATCATCACTGTGCTGCAAATAGAATAAGGGTGGGTGGGCTAGTAGCTTCTGTGCTCATATTTACAATGCTATAATGACAATACAGTGTGTGGGAGTCTATTTGTAAACATTCCTATTGTTGGAATAGCCTGATGTGTTATGGAAGACTGTTGGAGGAAACTTACTTTCTCCTATTGTTGATGGCAGTATTGGTTCTCGGGGTGCAGATTTTTTAGGATTGTGGCAGTGTGTTGCTGAACTGACTTGCTCAAATGCTATTGCAAGTTGGTGGCTGGTTTACGTATTTCAGCCTTTGCAAGTGCCTCTTATATGATTTGAGCAGCTTCTAAAGGTCTGGTGCTTCATTTCTAACAAACATACCGGATCTGTCTCTCCCCCCCCCCCCCTTTTATGACAATACTATTTATACCAGCAGAGCTTTATTGAGTTCAACTGAATTTCATTAGACTAAATGGTCACTCATATCTCACTCCACATGGTTTTTGGAATTGAAAGAAGCCCCTTTATTTCTGTTGAGGACATATTCAGATATTAGGAAGTTTTCAGTCATGGAGAAGTATTTGGTTTTATACATCTAACCGAAAGTGCAGATTACTTCCTGGTTTCAAAGTGAGCAGAGGATTAAACACTGGGGGATTGCGTTGCACACAAAGGCATGCAAGGTTTTGGAACATGCAGTCATGGCTACATGTCTGGAAAATCGAGTATTCTGTAGATTCCAACTGCATATGAGTACTAAAAGAAGTGTGTCTGATCAGGAATGAGTCTTAAAAGTAAAAATTTACTACAGGGTCAAAACATTTGCTACATACTTATAAAACAACCTTTCTCTCCCCCCCCCCCCATTTTATAGCGGAAATCCTTTTTGGATACACCACATAGTGATGTGTCAAAAGGAATAGCAACTTTAAAATTATGTTAATGAGCCATTAGGATATTAAAACTTGGCTTTGAAGCCACAAATTATTCAGATAGCTTAGCTTTTCTGTGCACTAAATGTTTTGTTGTTATACAGTAGATTGGACAGCAGAAAGTGCTTGTCTTTGGCCCCATTTCAGGTGAGGAGAGGCATCGCAGAGAGGTTTTGTAAGTAGGGGCAATATTCTTAGCAAGGTTTAAAAATCTGCTCTTGGATATAATCAAGACTAAATGGTGACAAAGCAGAATATTAGAAGCATTTTTGTGGTTATTATACCTGTTAACTATAGCATATTTTTTTAGTTAATTATTTTATTTATTTATTTTCAAAACAAATTATAATAAAAAATATATATAACAAAATACAAGATTATCACACAAATATAACATAATCAACATACATTAAATCATGAAGTGCTCCCCCCACCCTCCAAGGGACCAATTAATATACTTCTATCCTCTTAATCAAATAAATTCTAAATTCCAAAAATATAACTTATCCTGACAAGGCATGTTACCCTTCCCCTTTATTAATACATAATCTAGTAATTGATTCCATATCTCCATAAAATTCTTCTTCTTTAGCAATCCTTTTTTGCATTTGATACTACTAGTTAGTTTATCATTTAGGGCTATGCCCCAAACTTCCTTATACCAGTCTGTTATTAGGAAAACATGTTGTACTTTCCAATTTCTCGCTATCATTAGCCTGGCCGCAGTTAACAAGTTTACAATTAACTCCTTCGTATTTTGATCACAAATAAGCTTCTCAGTTATTGATAACAATGCTAATTTTGGACAGACCTCTAAATTAGTACCAATAATTTTTGATATTTCTGTAAAAACCTCTCGCCAAAACACCAATACATTTTTACAACTCCACCACATAGGAGCATATGTCCCTTTTTCCTGACATCCTCTCCAACATAATGCAGAACAGTTATTATCTATTCTATTTAATCTTACTGGAGTTAAATACCATCTCCAAATTAGTTTATAAAAATTTTCCTTTATCCTAATTGACATCATTTTCACAATCCGTCTATCCCATATATTGTTCCACCCACCTTCGAGGTCACCTCTTCAAATTCATTATCCCATACTGCCTTAAGCTGATCCTCTTGTTCTTTTGCTTTTTGAATCACTATATAAATCCCTTGTTATACCTCTTGTTGATGCATTACCTGGTAGGCCGTCTCTAGACATGACCATCTTTTCAAAATTAGTTAAATCTCTCTCGTACTCAGTTTTCCTTTTCCATTTCTTCGACCACTGTTCTAACTGTAATAAATTTAACCACGATAATCTCCCAACAATTTCCATTATTTGATCTCTAGTCCCCATCTTTTCCACCCAATCGGACAATCTAATAACCCTTTCTTCTCTTAGTTTACCCTCCAGCTCTGATCTTAAGTTTTCAGGAAAATCCTTAAGAGCTACCACCGGAGTTAATGGAGATATCCCTGGTATAAATATGCTCTTCATAGTACCCCAAATCATTAACAAATTTCTTAGAAAAGGGTTGTCTATATTTTTTATCAGTTTATTATTATTTTTTTGAAAAAAAATATTCCCCAAAGTACTACGTAATTCACATGTTTCTAATTCCAACCACATTATTTCTTTAGGGCGTGCTATAATATCCACTATATGTCTTAATTGATTCGCTATATAATACCATTTTAAATTCGGCAAACCCAAACCCCCTTCTTTTTGTGCTTTATACCATCTTGTTTTAGTAATCCTAGATTTTTTCCCTCCATTACAATACGTATTAATAATTGATTGCCAATCTTTAAGTTCCTTATCTGATATCGCACTTGGTATCATCCGAAATAAAAAATTTATCTTTGGCAAAATCTTCATTTTAATCAAAGCAATTCTACCAAACCAAGAAAGTCCAATTTTTTTATACTCCTCTATTTTATTCTTTACCTCATTCTTTAATTTCCTATAATTCTGTTCTTCCAATTTATCTATATCTTTTGGAATTACAATGCCTAAATATTTAATTACATTATTAATCTTATAATTACTTTTTTTTTACACATTTCAATCTCTTCTCTTTTACTATAGTTAAACAACAAAAATTTAGATTTATCCCAATTAATCTGTAGCCCCGTTACTCCCCGAACTCCTTTAAATGATTCTCCACTCTATCCATATTTTCCATAGGGTTTTCGATTGTCAAAAGAGTATCATCTGCAAAAAGATTAATTTTTATCTTCTTCCTAATTCCTATCCCACCTATATTTCTATCTTCTCTAAATACATTTGCTAAAATCTCCATTACCAATGCAAACAAAATAGGCGACAGGGGACATCCTTGTCTAGTTCCTCAACCTAGGTAAATTTGCTCTGTTAAACCATCATTTACTACAACTGATGAAACATTTTTTGAATACAATTGATTAACTACTCCTCTAAATCTTTCTCCAAACCCCATAATTTTAATTAAACTTTTTAGTTTAACTATAGCATTTTTATCACTACTGGTCAGTCACCTTTTCTTTTCTTTTTTTAAAGCCAAGGGATTTGTACTTTGTCATGCATACCTACTTTATAAGCTCAGTTCATGGTTTGTTGTTGTAGTCCAGAAGTGGGGAATCTGTGGTCCTCTAGGTGGTGTCGGACTACAACCTCCATCATCCCTGACCATTGGCCATGCTGGCTCGGGCTGATGGGAGTTGGATTCCAGCACTATCTGGAGGGCTGCAGGTTTCCCACTCCTGTTAAAGTCAGTCAGTGTGTTGAACTAGTGAGTTGGCCAGAAATACTGGTGTTCCTGAGGAATAACTGCATGTGGTTTGAAACATGTGCATGTATGTGTGAATGACTCTTCCCCTGACCTCTGGAAATGGTGTCCCTCTATAAGATGCCCTTTGAGTCATATGGCTGGACTGCAGAAATAGTGCTAAATTGAGCAGTAGTTTTTGTAATGCAATGGAAAAAACATTGACTTTTAAAAAATGTTTTTTGAAAAACATTTAAATTCTTCTATTTTGAGGTCTGTGAATATTCAGTCACTTACGGGGATTCTTGTGTTTGGAAAGTTCACTGTGATAAAGTTTAATAAAGAAAATTAAAGTTGAGCTGCCGGAAGTGTAACAACCTACATTCCAGAGCCTGTGGCCATCAAGCTGGAAGGCTTCTGACACTTCCTTTCTTTTACAAGTTGAGTGTAGTTGTGGATGAAGAGAAGCATAATTTGCTCTTGGAGAAAACAGCACTTCCTTACTGCCTGGTGGCTATTGGTTAGAAGCAGAAGCAGTTGATAGCAGAGGAGTTATGTAAGAGCCCTTGACAGATTTGCTCTCTCAATAAGAGGTACAACTTCTAACCATTGCACTGGATGGATATTTGCATGTGTATTTAAAAAATGTGAATCTTATTAAGCAACTTGGGCATTTTTAGGTTATGGAACACACCAGAATGTACCTCTCAATTTCCTAATAATATACTTAGTTGTAACCTCACATGCTATTTTGTGTAGGAAAGTGTCCTGATATAAAAATCAGACACAATTTTAGCAGGCCTTATTCTCAAAGTGCCTCCAGTTTATGTACATTGCTGAAAACAAAGTGCCCCCGTCCCAAATACTTTCTGTTCATATACATGGCTATTTTGTCTGGGCTGAGAGTGGCCACGTATCTCAGTACAGGCAGTCTGCGGGTTACGAACGAGATACATTCGTAAGTCTGTCTTTAAGTTGAATGCGTATGCAAGTTGGAACAGAAGCCGCGCAATGTTTTCAGAACGTTGCAAAGTGTCGCAAAGTATAGTGCGTTCATAGATTTCATAGATCATAGAGTTGGAAGGGGCCTACAAGGCCATCGAGTCCAACCCCCTGCTCAGTGCAGGAAACTAGAGGAGGGGTCTCCCATCCAAGCAATAACCAGGCCTGACCCTGCTTAGCTTTCCACACTCAGACAAGCTGAGCCAGCGTGAGCCACAGGCCTGTATCGTTCGTAAGTACGAACCATTGTATTTAACTCAGATTTTTACACATATGGCGGTCCGTTCTTAAGTATGAGTTGTTGTAAGTCGGGATGTTCGTAACCCGGGGACTGCCTGTATTTGAACTTTCAGGATGCAGTTCAACATTATAGGGCTCCATATCCTTCACCCTAGTTCCCCAAATAATGGTTGCGGAAAGATGATGTTGTTGTGATATGTATCACATACACAAGCTGGAGCACATTGTTTACACATGGAAGGGACAGAATGGCGGGTAAACAGGTTTATTATGTCTCTCTAGAGCAGTGATGGCGAACCTTTTTGAGCCCGAGTGCCCAAACTGCAACACAAAACCAACTTATTTATTTCAAAGTGCCAACACTGCAATTAAACCTGAATACCGAGGTTTTAATTTTAGAAAAACAACTCATACAGTTGTCCGAACTAATTAACATCTTTTGTCTTAAAAGAAAAACACAATAACAGAGCTTTCAATGATACAGACAGTTTTTTGTTTAAAAAAAAATCAACTCAAAAAATTATTATAGTACTACATTGTACACATAGCCTGAAGGGAATTTAGACACACTTTTTAAATAATTAGGCACATGTATTTTTGGATAAGGGATTCTCAACTTGAAATATGATTATATGCCAGACTGAAATTGTATGGGGCAAGCTTTACACCGGGTCCTTTCCCTGCTTCTACAGGTGTTGGATTAGTAAAAGTATAAGTCAACCTGTACTAGGATGAGCAAGATTAACAAGAAAACTAAACGTGCTTAACACACTTTAAACACTTTATGTCTTGGACTGCAAACACTGCATTAGGTAAAAGTTTGCATTGGGCATGCTTTTGCACAATTAATGTGATTTTTGCTATTGCATGCATGCTGATAATTTGTCAAACCTTGGCTCATACTCCGTTAGTTTGAGAGCAACACATGCAGCATTCAGGTCAACTGTTAGGGCTTTACATCCAAGCCATGCTCTGTGCATCATTCTTCAAAATCTTTTAAATGTGATAACAATGTAAAAAAGAATTCTGTAACAGGAATTCTAGAATAAAATCATTCTGTTCCACACTGTGAGAAAGAACAAAATCATTAGTGTTTTGCAGAAGGGGACAGTCTTTTTGCGATCTGGTGACCAATGGCTCGAGTGCCCACAGAGAGGTCCCTGCGTGCCAGCTGTGGCACCCGTGCCATAGGTTCGCCATCACTGCTCTAGAAGCTCGTGTTTTCGCAGGGGTTACTAAAGTGTGAGAACAATATGAGCTTGTCACATGGTTTGTATGTTCTGGTGACGTATTAACTTGTTGTCTGTCTGGAGCCATTTTAGAGAGGAGCAGGACTGTTCTCTCTCTTCACTCTTTTCTTCTGACTATTGCTTGCTGGACTTATGCAACAATGTAACGTCTTTGCTGAGGAGGGGTAAAGCTCAACTTGCTTCACTGGAATAAATGCTTGCTATGCATTGTACTCTGCACATGGACTGTAACTAGGAAATGTATACTCTGTAGAATATTACTTTGCTAAGTAAATAAACAGGTAGAATAGACCTGTGGGTTTACAGAGTTTTTTCCTTGCTATCTGCAAACGGGGGAGCTGGCTGCTGGAGTCGGATTACAGGCTGGAAAGCTGGCTGACTGATTGCATCCGAAACGCTGCACGCTGCGCAGAGAGAGGGGGAGAAAGATCTGGATTTCTGTGTGTGGATAAATGGGCCTCTACACACGAACAGGATTTTTAATCTCCCATCTCGCACACACAGGGCTCTGCTGTCACTCACGCGCCATCAGATGTGTGATCCCACAAAATAGAAATACAGGTAAATTCCAGGTGAGGCTGAGCCAGGTGAACTCCACCTGTCCTATGTCATCTCCACTTTCAGTCCTTCAAGGTTATGAGTTGTGCCTTCCCCAGAGATACTTTGCCACTCGGGGCTGTATCTGTTGCCACCCTTCTGGTTGCTGTCCTGCTGGCTAGCCCTGTGAGGATGCAGTTGCAATGGTCTCTGTCCACTCAGCCTCCAGCTCTGTCCTTGGGCATAGCTGGCCATAGCCTCAGCACCAGTCATAGTACCCCCTAGCACAAGCTGCCTGTTGCTCAGCTTCCTCCTTCTTAAACACTTTCTCCTCCTTTTTTGCCCCTCTCTGCCCCTTATATGCTATATCCACTGACCTCACTCACTTTCCAGCGTATACTCAGTTTTTAACCCTTTCTTAATTTCTTCACTGGCCTGTAGCTATGCCCACCACAGCCCTCTTATTCCTGCCTTGGGTTTTCTTTCTAGGTTTTGCTCGGCCTCTGGATTCCTCTTCTAGGTGGCTCTCTCAACTCATGTCTCATATTAAGTAAGAGCACTTTCCACATCCACCAGCTGCCTGTACTTCCTTTAAAAAGTTTATTCTCCTATGTACAGTATCAGCTACAAACCCAACATGATTCTTTAATGCTAATTTTCTTTGGCTTGATGAAATTATGGCATCTGGAATGTTAAAGCTTCAGAGAAGCCTAATGTTTTATATATTGTTTTAGGGTGCAATAAGGTGCAATTTATTTGGGTTTATGATGTTTCCAGGTAATGTGACCCTTTGGGGTAGGATTGGGAGGAAAGAACTGAAAAAGATGGAACAGTTAGGTATTTGAACTAGTGGAATCGGGATGTTTTTTTAATGATTATGTGATTGTTACCATGGATGTAAGTGTGGGTGATTGATTGTAGTTATTTCTGACCAGCTTGATCCTGCAATACAACATTTTTGTGTGGGGACAACATCAGAATGAATTTTGAAAGAGACAATATCTCAATACTAACAGCATACCTGCAGTAATTATGTACTGCATGTACATAATTACATATGATTGAACATATGTAGCGATATTGAACACTAAAGTATGACTTCTTCACATAAGACCCATTTGGAATAAGTCTATTCCAGAATGTGCACACTTTTGTGGAATTGTGGTTGGTTCTGATAAAATTATTGCCCAATTGTGTAGTAGAAGCAGTATTTTTTGAAAACACTTTTCTGTTCCAAAGGCTCAGTCTAAATAGCACAACCCCAGCTATTTGCTTATAATGGTTTTACTCTCTCCGTATTTACATATAATGAGTTTCCATCCATTCCTGTGAAATTTTTCCAGTTTACTACAACCTCTTAAGGGTAGTTTCTGTCTTTTAGCTCAGGGGTCAGCAGACTTCAGACTTGCAGGATCTACTGTTTTTCATTTGAACCCTGGGATGCACTAACCAGATCCTGGTGCAAAAGACACTTAGAATTAAAGAATTCTGATCTTTCAGCATAAAAATCCACTTCTGGTTACCCCAAGCTTTCTTCCATTCAGCAGTATTATAAAGGGCAGGATAAAAGAGTCATTTTTATCCACAATAGGTTGTCCTGTCATCCAAACCCGGGTGACCAACCCCATCATGGATACAGGGGAGTGGCAAGTGAGCCGCTCGGCAAGAGTGGCAAAAACCCCTTGCAGCTCTTGCCGAGTTCACCTGGGCCACCACCAGTGACAGCTGCCCTACTGATGCCCAAGTGGCACGGTGGAGTGACTGTCACAGGCTCGGTGTCCCCTGCACTGATCATGAGCCCTTTCACACTTGCTGTGGCTTTTTACCCTTTTTTTCTGGAGATTGCTTTTCATGATCTTTGAGGTGACAGCCAGTGACAGCCCCTCCAAAGTTCCCAAGTGGCACATTGGAGGGACTATTACTGGTTCCCCCCCTCCCTTTTTTTTAGTGCAAGAAATTGTGCAAATATTTTCGTTAATATTTTTGTAAAAAAATTTTAGTCAGTCTTGTGCAAGTGTGGAGGTGCACACTAGTGGGATTCCAAAACTTGCACCTCTGGACTTGTGCAAGACTGATTTAAATTTTTTAAAAATATTTTTTGGCGAAAATTACTAGTGCTTTAAAAAAACGGGGGAGTGGCGAACCAGTGACAGCCCCTCCAATGTGCTGCTTGGGCACTTTGAAGGGGCTATCATTGTGAAAAGTGAACTCTGGGGGCAAAAGAGAGGAAAAGCCGCGGTGAGTGAAAAAGGTCTCGTGATCCCAGCAGGGAGAGGAGACAAGGCGGCTTTAGCCAGAGCGGGCTCTGCTGGCATCAGCAGGAACTTGGGGCGGCTGATGCTGATGGTGACACTCTGCCAACACCGGCAGCCGCTCCACTGTGCATGGTACCTCTGACAGCTGCTCCCAAGTGTCACTTGGGCACTTTGGGGGCGGCTGTTAGTGGCGCTCACCCAGCAGCCACTTGGCAAGAGTGACAAGGATTTCTTGCCACTCTTGTCAAGCAGCTCTGTAGCCATTTGGGTTACTGCAGGGGTTGGCGTGTTGTCTGCGTTTGGACGACACAGCAACCCTAGGGGTGGCTGCCACACCCTAAAACAAGCCATGGGCTTTTGGGGTGGCTTATAAGCTACCCCAAATAACCCATGGCCGGTTTGCATGACACAGCAACCCCCTGTGGTTTATAAGCCAAGGGTGGTTGTCATATCATGTGAAGCCAGTCACTGACTGGCAGTAGCTCTCCACGGTTTCAGGTGGGGGTCTTTCCCAGCCCTACCAGGAGATGCCAGGGATTGAACCTGGGACCTTCTTCATGCAAAGCATGTGATCTGTTGCTGTGCTGCAGCTTTCCCCTTAAAGATATAAACCACATCAAGATCACTAGTTCTAGGCTAGTCTGATGAATAACATGCAATATTACCCCCATTTGCAGCATTGCTGCAAATCATCATCAGGCGATCACTCGTGACCGAGTAAGATTGTCTTCCGGGATAAAAGGAGGAAATTCTAAAGAAGATTGTGTAGACTCTAGCGATGGGTCCGTAAGTGACTGTGGAGGCCAATTCTAGATCCACACAGCTTCCCACAGTGAGGACACAGGTTACCAGATAGGAGATGGTCCTGTAAAGGATTCATTTGACGTGCTTTTCGCTTAGCACGTTTTTCCCTTTCACCTTGCACTCGGGCTTCTTCAAAGTCCATGGAACCTTTGTGAAAGGCCTGTTGGGTTTTGCATAGGCAGAACGAGATTACCACCTGACATCGGGATTATCACCTGACCTGGTGGGTGTTACTTGAGTTCAAGTATACAAGGCCTTTGGTCAGGAGACATGGTCTCGAGGTGACATGACTCAGCAGCCTTGAACAGATTTGAAGCAGTAAACATGTTGATGAATAGGTTACAACTGGGGTGAGTAATGTCCTATTTATAGGTGCAGGGTCTGGGGTATATAAGCTGGCACACTTGCTGATAGCTTCACTCTCTTCCGTCATTCCTCTCCATCTCTCTCTGCTGCTTGTTCGTCTCAGCACGACATGTGGATTGTTCTGGACTTCACTTCATCTAGCCTTACCACTGGGGTAGTGGGTTTGAGTCTGCAATGATGTAGTGAGTAGAAATGCATTGATTGCCTTAATCCCATGTAATTGGGTCTTACAAATAAACTCTTTAATCTTTATTAACTGCTGTTATCTCCTCCTTCCGCTTGCGTGACTGGGACTGAGGGTCATTGGCTAGGGGAGCTTTTGAACCCGGGTCAGTCCAACTCTCACAAGGCCAACCTCCATTTAGATCGTTCATGGGCCAGAGCTTCCTCAGTTTTCGATGTTTATATTGCATTTTTTTAGATTAGCCTTATGAACATCTTTAAACCTCTTATATTGACCACCGATATTCCGCTTTCCATTCTTGAGTTGGGAGTAAAGTAACTGCTTTGGGAGACGGCAGTCAGGCATTCGAACAACATGACCGGTCCACTGAAGTTGGCGTTGAAGGATCATTTTTTCAATGCTAGTAGTCTTTGCTTCTTCCAGTACACTGACATTTGTTCGTCTATCTTCCCAAGTAATTCGCAGGATTTTCCGGAGGCAACGTTGATGAAACCTTTCAAGGAGGTGGGAGTGACGTTTATAGATAGTCCATGTTTCGCAGGCATACAATAAAGTTGGTAATACAATGGCTTCATAAACCAGTGTTTTGGTCTTCTTACAAATATCCCGATCCTCGAACACTCTATGTTTCATTCGAGAAAATGAGGCACTTGCGGAGCTCAAACGATGCTGGATTTCACTGTCGATGTTAGGTGTAACAGAAAGATAGCTGCCAAGATAGAGAAAATGATCGACATTTTCCAGGATTGTCCCGCCAAGCTGGATAGATGGCATCACCAAAGGGTTAGCTTGCACTTGCTGATGAAGCACTTTGGTCTTTTTGATGTTAAGTGAGAGACCAAGTTTTCCGTATGCTTCTGCAAAAGCATTTAGGATAGTTTGGAGATCATCCTCTGAATGTGCGGAGACCACATTATCATCAGCATACTGAAGTTCCACAACGGAGGTTGTAATTACCTTACTTTTTGCTTTCAGCCTGCTGAGATTAAAAAGCTTTCCATCTGTTCGATATATAATTCCCACACCAGTGGGAAGTTTCCCCTTGACAAGATGTAAAACCATGGCGATGAAAATGGCAAATAATGTTGGGGCGATAACACATCCCTGTTTAACACCTGATCCCACTTTAAATGGAGCACCATGAGAGCCGTTGTTGTCCAAAACCGTTGCCGTCATGTTGTCATGGAGAAGTCGCAAGATATTCACAAATTTATTGGGGCATCCAATTTTCATAAGGATAGTCCAGAGAGCTGTACGGTCTACAGTATCAAAGGCCTTAGCCAAATCGATAAATGCCATATAAAGGGGTTGATTTTGCTCCCGGCATTTTTCTTGGAGCTGACGTGCAGTAAAAATCTTGTCTACTGTCCCTCTAGAGGGGCGGAAACCATATTGAGTTTCAGGGAGGATCTCTTCTGAAATAGATAGAAGACGGTTTGCGAGAATCCTAGCAAATATTTTACCTGCGGTTGCTAAGAGAGAAATGCCCCGATAGTTTCCACAGTCTGTTCTATCACCCTTCTTAAAGAGGGTGATAATTATGGCATCCCTGAAGTCTTCTGGGATCTCTTCTCTTATCCAGATTTTTTCAATGAGTTTATGAAGATGTTGTACAAGTTCGGGCCCCCCTTCTTTAAAGATTTCAGCAGGAATCCCATCTGGTCCACTAGCTTTGTTGTTCTTCATTTGATTAATGGCTTTTTTTACTTCATCCAAAGTGGGGAGTATTGCAAGTTCCTCTTTAATTTGTTTTTGTGGGATTTGCGAAAAAATCTCATTATCCACCTTAGATTTACGATATAAAAGGTCATAATAATGCTCTTTCCAACGCAGTGCAATAGACTCTTTGTCTTTTAAGAGTTTGGTGCCATCTTTTGATTGTAAAGGGTTTGTACCATAGGTTTTTGGTCCATAAATGGCCCTTGTGGCCTTAAAAAAGCCCCGTGCATCATGAGATTCTGCAAGCTGTTGAATTTCCTCAGCTTTCTTTTTCCACCAAACGTTCTTAAGTTCTCTTGTTCTTCTTTGGACCTCAGCCTTTGCACTAGCGTAGGTTTTTTTCTTGGCAGCGCAGTTAATATCATTTTGCCATATTTGGAAGGCTTTCCTTTTTTGGTCAATTATATATTTAATCTCATTATCATTTCCATCAAACCAATCCTGATGTTTCTTAGTTTCATATCCAATAGTTTGTTCACAAGCTGCAGTAATGGAGGTTTTCAGCTTAGACCAATGGTCCTCAATGTTGTCAGGAGGTTCCGTAGGTAGATGTTCCTTAAGAAGTGATTGAAGACGAGTTTGCTTAATAGGATCTTGAAGGACTTGGATGTTCATTTTACGCCTTGGTTTCCTTCCTTGAAGCCTACGTTGGGGAGCAATGTTGATAACCATTGTGGACCGGATTAGTCGGTGGTCTGTCCAGCAGTCGTCGGCACTCACCATGGCCCTAGTAAGAAGTACATCGCGGCGATCTCTAACACGGACAATTACATAATCCAGAAGATGCCAGTGCTTTGACCGTGGGTGCTGCCATGATGTTTTAAGCTTATTCTTTTGTCGAAAGAGCATGTTTGTAATAGTGAGATTATGCTCTGCACATATAGACAAAAGTAAGAGTCCGTTCGGGTTGCTATTACCAACTCCGTCTTTTCCAATAGTTTCTGGCCATAAATCAGAGTCACGCCCGATTCTTGCGTTAAAATCGCCCAGGAGGATAATTTTATCCTCCTCAGGTATCTCTGACAGATACCTGTCAGTGTTGGAGAGTGTCCAACTGGCTATAAAAACTTTCCTTGATGTCATCATCAGCATCTAATGTTGGTGCATAAGCGCTCAGAATAGTTACCTGTTGGTTATTGGCGAGCTTTAATCGAAGAGTTATCAGGCGTTCGTTAATGCCAGTAGGAACTTCTGACAAAGAGTTCACTAGTTCATTTTTGATGGCAAAGCCTACTCCATGTATTCGTCGGTCCTGCTCAGGTAGTCCTTTCCAGAAGAAGGTATAACCTCCTTTTTCTTCTTTCAACTGTCCCTCTCCTGCCCTTCGAGTTTCTTGAAGTGCTGCTATGTCAATTTTAAACCGTCTCAGCTCCCTTGCAATAATAGCAGTCCTACGCTCAGGGCGTTCACTATCTATGTTATCCAGCAATGTCCGTATATTCCATGTTCCAAAATTCAAATGTCTTTTTCGACCGCTAAAATGGTGACCCCACTGGACGCGGTAATCCAGTCAGGGGAGAAAGAGGTAGACTATGTTTAGGGCACCTTTTCTAGCCCCCTCCCCATACGGGGTGAGCAGAGTGGATCCTAAATAGGGCTGCTCAGTCATGGATACAGCTGCCGAGCTGCTCGACTACCTCGTTCCTTGAACAGGGCGACTGAGTCTGCATCCACCGCCCATGTGCTGGTCCATGGCTAGGGGCTTCCAGATTCACAGTCCTGCCCCCGTCGCCGTTCGCCAGTCGCCATGGGACTTTTTTTATGTTTGTTTGTTTGGGTTGGGTTGGGTTGGGTTGGGTTGGATGGGTTGGGTTGGAAGACGCCTGTGCGTGAAACTGTTTTATGTGGGGAGATCGGTGCACAACGAATCACCACACAAACTTGACAGAGTACGGCAGAGATCCAATGGCACGGTTACCCTGACGATTGGAAAACCATTCTCTGCTGCAGCCTTCATCCGCCTTCACAGCCGTTGTAATTTAGGTTTAATTATCTTCCGCCTGTTCTGCCGTTGAGGACTTTGTTTTGGATCGTTCTTTGTCTGGTTCCTCTCCCCGGACCTTACCGCCATGGGTGACCCTACTGGGAGTACATAGCTCCCGACGGCATTGCTCACAGGATTCATCGGAACACGCAAGCCCACTCACCACTTCAAGGTGACGATCCGGCGAAAAAAGTTAATCTTGTTCCATTTCCTATGTTAATCGTTGTGAGCCACCCAGAGAGCTTTGGCAACTGGGCGGTTATGTCCAATTTTCTAAGTTATGTAATATCCCTGAGCCTATTATGTGCTCAGCCATCAATTACATGAGCAGTTGTTTTAATCCCTACAAACAGTCTGCTTTTGCTCTTGCAATCTAAAATATATGGGTCTAACTTCTTTTTCTTTCAGAATGTATCAGATTCTGTCTTTGTAAAGATCTTTCTAGACAAGGGACATGAGTACTCCTTGCATAAAGGGACTGAATCAGTTTTGTTTTTTTCCAGAATGTATGCTGATGCATTTGATCTACGTACATTAATCTGAACCTTTCATCTATTTAGTTCTAGTCCCAACAAGTCAGTTCAAATAGTGGTTACATTGAGGTTAAGGTATACTGTGACTTAGAGGATATCTCTCCAAATGCTTAGGTGTTTCATACACAAATATCTTCAGGCTACTATAGCATTCAGTTGCATAATCTCTTGGATTATGTGCCTTGTGTACAGGGATGATCACACAGAATTTATTTATTTATTTATTATATTTATACCCCGCCTTTTTTCCTGCAAGGAACCCAAGGCGGCTTACATAATCCTCCTCTCCATTTTATCCTCACAACAACCCTGTGAGGTAGGCTAGGCTGAGAGTCAGTGACTGGCCCAAAGTCACCCCCAGTGAGTTTCATGACAGAGCGGGGACTAGAACTCGGATCTCCCGACTCCCAGTCCAACACTCTCACCACTACGCCACACTGGCTCTTTACAGCATGCATGTAAATCATCTCTAAGAGCTTTAATAATAGTACATAGACAAGTCTGATATAAAGACACAAGCCAGCATGTTATTTTGCAAATGTCTGCAAACTTCATGTATGCCACTGTATACCCAAGTTTATATATAATTAAGCAAATGGCATTTTAAACGTTTTCATTTTGTAACATACAACCCCTCCCCCCTCCCCCCAGTACTTGCATGATGCTTCCACAAGCCTTGACCCAGAGGCAATATCCCACCCTGCACAATAGGGAGGAATGCCTTCTCTACCGTAATTAGCCTTGTTGCTGTGTGTGCTTTTGCACACACCATGGGAGTTCACACAAGGTAAACCTCACACAGTGGTAGGATTCTGATTGGCAGGGTTTGTACTGCTGCTCTCTGCTACCTGGGGGAAAACATCTGAATGAGCACTCCAATGCTGGGTTTATAGTATAATGATTGGCAGTTGAAGGAAAAGGGGTAGGGCCAAGGAAGGGGGCATGGTCATTTGCAGAACCCCGGGCAGGCCAGATTTGGCTCACGGGCCTGAGATTTGACATCCCTGGCATATAGAGTGGGAGAGAACACCTGTAATAACAAAGGATACTATCTGTGTATGGGGAGTTGGGGAGTATCACATTTTCCCAGGTACAAAAGGTTGTGTGTTGGGTGCTCAGGAAATTGCAGTATTCAAGGAAGGCATTTGCACTGTGTACAACAAATAACACATTCATTGCATAAAATAACAGTCTAAGAGCCTTAATTAACTTGAGAAATATTGCAAGATGTTCTCGACTATTTTCAAGTTAATGTTCTTTGTTTTACCGGAGTTTCTCATGTAAAGTACTAAGATCTATTTTTCTTCTTGTTTTAGTCTTTACATACTGATTTTTGTAAGTTACTTGACTGTAGGTACAATAGTTCCTACAGTCAAGTACAGTACAGTTCCTACATTCCCCCCGCCCCCGTGCTTGTGCAGTGACCCATACAGGCTTTTATGATCATCCTGGCCAACCCGCAAAAGTTACTTCCACACACGCTTTTCTGAGCATGCTGTGACTCTGCATGGCCATTAAATAGCAGCCATAGACTTCCTGAATCTCCCTGGCATCATCCCATTGCTGGCTGTTCCCCAGGCTTCTATGCATGCTTCAGCTGGGAGTATTCTGTATATCTGTATCCTGGGGGAGCTAGGAACAGGATGCTGCCATTAAGGCTCAGGAGGGATTTGGCTGCTATTGAATTGCCCTGCTGGGTCACCGTGTGATCTAGAAAGGGTGTGTGGAAGCAGCTGGTGGAGGAGGACTGTCATGGAGTCTTGTGGGAGCTACTCTGTGAGCACGGGTGGAGGATTGCGCTCTGAGACGGTTCTCATGATCACTGCAGCCTACTGTGGCTGATTTAAGCCATGGTGGGTTGTGGTATGTGCTGGTGGCCATTTTGAATATTCAACTCCAGCAGGAGGTTGCCATGGTTTGATGTGTCTTCTCAACCTGGGTTAAACAACTCTCACATAACCCTACAACAGACCAAGGATTATTTGAGGGTTGTTTAACCCTTAATCAACTCCTGCTGCCTGGGTTCAGACAACATGACAAACCATGGCAACCCTTTACCGGGGGCTGGATTTTCAAAATGTCCACTGGCATATGCCACAGCCCACTATGGCTTAAATAAGCCACAGTGGGTTGCAGTAATTGTGCGAACCTGGTGTATGGCTTGGATCCTAACTTTCTTTCCATGAGTGGAACAGAGTTCATGTTCATGGAATGAGGGTTTCCTGCCTCCTGAATCACTTTGTAGCTCCCTCTGCCACCCCAGCTTCTTCCTGGGGCTGGGGGACCATTGGAAAAGGTGTGGGATATAGTGCAGGGGGCTGTGGGGGGAGTAGGAGTTGAGGGAAATTGTCCTTCCACTTATGTGATTGGAGGAGCAACATAGGGCCCAAGTCTGTCTTGAGCAGTATATTCCTATTTTAAAAGTTTGGGAACACAAAACATAACTATCCTGAATCAGACCAAGGTCTGGGAATATAAGAGCAATGCTCGATCAGACCAAAGGTCATCTTATCCAGCATTCTGTTTGCACAGTGGCTAACTGGCTGCCTATGGGAAACTCACATTGGTAGGACATTGGTACAATAGCTTCCTCCCACTCATGTTCTCTGGCAACTGGTATACATTGGCATACCGCTTCTGGTGCTGGAGGCGGCATATAGCCATCATAACTAGTAGTTATTGATATCCTTATCCTCCATGAATTTGTCTAATCATTTTAAAGCCATCCAAATTGGCGGCCATCACTACATCTTGTGGAAGTGAATTCCATTGTTTAACTATGAGCTGTGTAAAGAAGTACTTCCTTTTATCTATCCTGAATCTCCCACCATTCAGCTTCATGGAATGACCCCGGGTTCTGGTGTTACGAGAGAGGGAGGAAAATGTCTCCTTATCCACACGTCAAACAAATCCTTTACATGACCATCTTCCATCTGGTAACCTGTGTCCTCACTGTGGGAAGCTGTGTGGATCTAGAATTGGCCTCCACAGTCACTTACGGACCCATTGCTAGAGTCTACACAATTTTTTTAGAATTTTCTCTTTATAATTTTTCTTTTTGTAATTTTATCCTGGAAGACAATCTTACTCGGTCATGAGTGATCACCTACTGTACTGCATAATTTTGTATACTTCTGTCATGTCTCCCCTTACTCAACTTTTTTCTAAGTTAAATTGGGTTGCTGTTATTTTTTTTTTAAAAAATCTAATAATAGATTGATATCTGTAGTTCTTTCATTATAGTTGCAGGCAGATGTGTGTTAGGGTTTGGGTTTGCCTTGAAACTTACTCCAGGATGAAAAGAAGCATTCTTCTTCAGCTGTCTCTCATTAAAGTTGAATCCCTCATAATGAAATTCCTTTGAAAGCCAGGGAGACTCTAATGATGACCAGAACAGTAACTGAACCAATAATGTGATGCACTAGGTGTGCCTCGTGGGCTGCCCAAATACAGTTCTGTCAGTAATGTGAAGTAATTCTAAATGTGTTGTAACTTGTTGCGCTCTACTGGCTCCATCATAAGATGTAGATCAGTAAAACTGGAAATGTTTGTGTGGCCTAGTCCTTGGAGTACTTTAGCCATGTCAGCTCTAATACAGCTGATTGGGCTGGCAAAAGTATAGCACTTTAAGGATCAGTACACTTAGAAATAATGGCTGTTGTCTGTTTTTGGTAACACCCTAACTAGCAGTTGCCAGGAAAGCTCTGTGTGTGTGAGTAACATTTTGATATTTGATCATTGTTGGCTCAAGCAGGCTTCTGAACATGTGTAGCAACTACTTTGTCTTGTATATCAAATTATGTAATTTGAATAATGCATATTATTGAAATAATACCTGGTTATGTAGCTAATTCTCACAGCCAGATTCTCAAGGTAGTGTTTGGTAGTCTATCTCGGGTGTGGGAGATGTGAAATGTGATGGAGACCAGGAAGCCAGTTTTGCTGTAGCTCTGAATGCTCTGCATGGTGTGATGCATTGCTTATCTTATCCCGAGGTTTCCCTAGTGCTCACATTGTCTAGAAGGCAGGATTATGCATTGCATTATGGAAACCTGGTTATATAGCCAGAGATGAGAAATTGGGTTTTCTATTGATAATGATGATTTTTCATTTGTGTTCATCAAAATTCCTATCCCATAAAATATAAGGCTTGGTTTGCACATAACACTAACCCATGATATGGTTTGTTGAATTCAGAATTGTCGTGATGTGTGAACATGGCTGCACCAACAAACCATGGTTTGTTAACCACGAACAACCCAGAAAGAGAACTCATGGTTTGGATAAACTGGTGGAAAGCATTATTAAAGATAAAATTAGTAAATGTATAGAAGGACAGGCCCTGCTGAAAAAGAATCAATATGGCTTCTGCAAAGTTCAGTCATGTCTCACTAATCTTTTAAAGTTCTTTGAGAGTGTCAATAAATACATGGACAGGGGTATCTGGTAGGCACTGTTTACTTGGACGGCCAAAAGGCTTTTGACAAAGTCCCCCACCAAAGACTCCTGAGCAAACATGGAATAAGAGGATAGGTACACTTAAGGATCAGTAACTGATTAAAGAACAGAAAGCAGGGAATAGGAATAAATGGTAAATTCTCCCAATGGAGGGATGTAAACATAGGGGTCTTACAGGGAACTGTATTGGGACAAATGCTTTTCAGTTTGTTCATAAATGATCTGGAATTAGGAGTGAACAGTGAGGTGGCCAAATCTGCTGATGGCACCAAATTATTTATGGTGGTTAAAACAAAAAGGGAGTGTGACGACGCAAAAAAAAAAAAAACACCCTCTCCAAACTTGGAGAATGGGCATTAAAATGGCAAATGCTGATCAATGTAAGCAAGTGTAAAGTAATGCACATTGGGGCAAAAAATCCCAGCTTCCACTGGTGGGAACTGAGCTAGCAGTGACTGACCAAGAAAGAGATCTTGGGGTTGTGGTGAACAGCTCAATGAAAATGTCAACCCAGTGTGCGGTTGCTGTGAAAAAGGCAAATTTCATGTTAGGTATAATTAAGAAAGTAATTGAAAATAAAACTTGCAATATCATACTCCCCTTATACAAATTTTTGGTGTGACCATACTTGGAATAATGTGTATAGTTCTAGTCACCACACCTAAAAAAGGATATTGTAGAGTTGGAAAAAGTGCAGAAAAGAGCAACTGAAATGATCAAGGGGCTAGAGTAACTCCCATATGAAGAAAAATTACAATTGTTTAGCTTAGAGTAAAGGTGAGTGAGGGGAGACATGATAGAGGTGCACAAAAATATGCATGATGTGGAAAATCAAATCAAATCAAATCTTTATTACGGTTCAAGACCAGCATAAACAGACAATAGATACACAAAATTTGTACAATACCAAGTTTTAGGCTGTCCTTCAGTAAACCATATCAGGCTGGCATACAATAAAAACAAAATATCAGTATAAAATCACACTTAAATATGAGGAAGACAGAGCAGGGTTTTGGCCCTTTCTCACAGCTTCAGACAAGGCCTAAGAAGTTATAAGTGTATGGCGTGTTCTTGTAGCCAGAAAGCAAAATTTGGCAACCTTATATGTTATAGAAGGGTCTCTGTCCGCAAGTAAATGCATGGTGTAAAATTCATCAGTGTTACCTGGAAAATCATGTAACAAGGGATGGATCAAGTTTGACCGGGCATCTAAGTAGAACATGCAGTATAAAAGGACATGTGTAATTGTCTCTGTCTCCCCTGAGTCACATGGGCACAGCCTCTGAGCGACTGGTATGTTTTGGTATTTGCCTTCTAGAAACTTTGAGGGGAGAGCATTATAGCGAGCCCTAGAGAATGCCCATCTATATTTATAATAGGTAAGAGAACTTAAATAAGCCGCAGGCCCTCTATTCTGTATATCTCGGGGGGAGCGGTAAATATATATGCTTTGACTTACCGGTAAGTCATTTTGAAGTTCTATATCCCAGATCCGTTGTTTTATAATATCTTTTGCTTTCTCCAATCCTAAATTTAGCAAATGTTCAGGAGAGAGACCATATGAGTGCAATTTGTTATCTATGGTGTTCCACCATTTTGTTTGGTAATTATCTTGTAATATTAGGGGGAGCAACCCAGTTGGAGTCAAATTAAGTTTAAGCCAATAGGATAAGGTGGTTTGCCACACAATAGCTTCAATTCTGAGTAATCCACTCTCCATTCGCAGAACCCCATTTGGGATGCATCTGGGCGTCAGAAATAGTGACCTTAGGAAGCCCGATTGTATTTTTTCGTACGTAGCTAAATTTGAAAAAGAACCCAATTGTGCTCCGTATAGCAGTTGCGCTCTCGGTTTTGCCAGAAACAATTTAATTGCAGCTGGAATGAAATTCCCTCCCCGTGACCGGAAAAACCTCAGGATTGCCGCTGTGCTTTTCTTGGCAAGTGTGGAAGCATATTTAACCTGTGCAGTTTTCCTTCTAGAAGCTTGGAAAATGACACCTAGATACTTGAAACAGGTGACTTGTTCTATATCATTGTTATCTATGCGCCACCTGTGAGTCTTAGTACTATTGGAAAAAATCATGATCTTAGTTTTAGAATAGTTGATTTGTAATCGATCCTCCTTGCAGTGTTGGGCTAGAGCCTTTAAGGCTCTTCTAAGTCCTATTTGGGTCAAGGAGAGGATAACGGCATCGTCAGCATAAAGCAGTATAGGAAGTCTTGTTTGCCATTTTGGGGGCATGTATATCTAGGCCTTGAAGCTGTTTGATTAAGGAATTTATATATATATTAAACAGATGGGGGGCCAATATACAGCCTTGCTTGACTCCCTTGTTTACTGCAATTGAATTAGAAAGCTGACCATCACGATTACATCTCACTCTGAGTCTTGTATTATTATACAGTTTGAACATCAGCAATAGTAGACGTTTGTCAATTGTAGAGTTTTTAAGTTTGTCCCATAAAAATGGTCTGGAGATCGAATCAAATGCCGCTTTGAAATCTACAAAGGCTGCATATAGACGAGAACTGGTATTGCGGGTGTATTTTTCTGCTAGATGCTGCAAGATCAAGCAGTGATCTAAGGTAGATCTTCCTGCCCTAAAACCTGCTTGCTCATCCTCAAGAATGCTCTCTTCTTCTATCCATTCACATAGCTTCCAACACAAGTGTCTTGCATATAATTTGCTGATAATGTTTAAAAGGCTTATGGGTCTGTAGTTAGCTGGGTCATTCCTATCACCTTTTTTATAGATTGGGATAATAATTGCTACTCCCCAATCATTAGGAATATGTGCTGTCTTATCTATATATGTAAACAGTGATGCCAGCATAGAAGACCACCATTCTGAGTTAGCTTTAATTAGCTCCACCGGTATGGAGTCATTACCGGGGGCCTTGCCATTTTTTAACTGGTCTATAAGTTGCTTGGTCTCTGAAACTGAGACTGGAGACCAGTGCTGTAGCTGTTCACTAGACAGATCTAATGGGAGAGAGTTGGCGCTGGGTTCTGCATAGAGCATACGAAAATGGGTCTCCCAGGCCATCACAGGTATACAGCAGGCCAACCTTGATGGGCCTCATTATGTGGAAAAAGTGGATTTTTCTCCCTCTCTCATAATACTTGAACCCGGGGTTATCTCATGAAGCTGATTGGTGGGAGATTCAGGACAGATAAAAGAAAGTACTTCTTTACACAATGCATATTTAAAGTATGGAATATGCTACCGCAAGCTGGTCACCAGTTTTGATGGTTTTAGAAGGGGATTGAACAAATTTATGGAGGATAACAATATCAATGGCTATGAGACCTGATGGCTAGGTGCCAGTACCAGAAGTACAGGCCTGTGGCTCACGCTGGCTCCGCTTGTCTGAGTGTGGAAAGCTAAGCAGGATCAGGCCTGGTTATTACTTGGATGGACCCCCTCTAGTTTCCTGCATTGAGCAGGGGGTTGGACTCGATGACCTTGTAGGCCCCTTCCAACTCTATGATCCTATGATATCCTCTATGATCCTATGAAGTAGTTTGAGTGGAAAGATGCTATTGCACTCATGTTCTGCTTGTGGGTTTCCCGTAGGTAGCTGGTTGGTCACTGTGTGAGCAGAATGCTTGACTAGATGGACCTTGGTCTGATCTTGCACAGCTCTTCTTATGTTGTTATACTTAGTGTTGTCAGGGATGCATAAATGCTTTCACAGGACCAGATTTCATGCATCTCCATTGCAACATGACTTCCAGAAATATTCTTGCAGTTCAAAAAAATGGCTGTATGAATTGATCATCGACAAAGCTAGTACTACTGTTAATATGTTAATTAGTGATAGATAGCTGATGATTCTTAACACTTGTATTGTAGAGACAGATAATGAAGAGGTGTGAAGTTTAATTCAACATTTATAAATGGCTGAATGAATTGTGGCCTCCAGTCTAACTAGTCCATTTGACATACCCTGGAGATGGAGATAATGTTGGTGCAGTTTGGGGGTGTTTCTGGATCTTGTGGTTGTTCTGCTCCTGGATGGCTAGGTAGTGGCAGTGGCTGGTAGTGCTTTTTACCAGTTTTACCAGCACCAGCAGTACCCTTTTCTAGAGAAAAGTAAGTTTGGGCTATAGAAATCACTGTGTTGACTACTCGTAAGTCTTGGTACATGCTGTCTGGAAGTTCTTTTGCTCTGAAAGTTCTGTGCCCTAGCCCAAAGTATGCTTGTAGCTTATACCTTAGTAAGATTAATAATACTGTTATATAGCACTCAGTGCTTCACACACACTATGGGTTCACATACATTATAGCATCCTTCTTTTTATTTTATGATTTACATGCTATATGTTCTGGCATTAGCCTCTGGGGCTTTTGATTTCAAGCCCAAATTAAGCTGTGGTTGTAACCCACCCAGTTTCTAACCACAGTAAAGCATTTTGGACATTATTCTCTTAGCACAGCCACAGTGTTTGGTAATGTTTCATTTGGAAATGTTTTCCTCAGTCTTGTGCAAAAAAGTTGCATAGATTCTCCAAATTAATATATTTTAAGTATGTAGATAGGTTTGTAGGAATGAAGCATGCATATAACAGAACACAAAATTACCCAGAAATATATTAGTGAAAAACACAAATAGTCATGTGTTTAGCCTTTTACTGCAGTAGTCAAGAAAATTATGCGCTAAGAGCTGCTTCACATTAAATATATAGAAGGACGCCACACCCAGTTCTATCTCCCTCATGCATATCTGCATCGCACATGTTTGTTGCATGTGCATATACAGATGTATGGAGCAGCCCTACGTTTTTGGAAGATAAACACCCTCCCCCCATTTCTAAATATTCTCTAAATACATTTATGGTATAGAGCAGGCACAGTAGAACATAGTGGGACACACAACCTTGTGCTAGTTGACAGATGGTATGTGTGTTGTTGAGCATCTGTCTTTAACTGAAAGACAGGCCCCCAAATGTCATACATAAATGTTATTATTACTATTTTTTGCATTGCACACATGAGGCTATTTCAGGATATTACACTTAATCCCCCTTTTAATTTTGTTCTATTCTCATTATCGGCATTCTGTCAAGTAAACTGGCATAGGAGGCTGTTGTATTATGAGCAGTAAACAAATTTCCCCTCTTATTACCGCAGAATTTTTGTGTTGCTTAGTCTTGTTATGGAAGGATGTCCTGTGTTTGTTTTATGGACTGGTTTCCCATGTATTCTTGATAAAGCAAAAGTTTGTAGACATGTTTTACACATGATCGAGTATAAATTTATTTTATAGGTGTCTGCTCTGGACTCTTGTCAAATGGTGCAAGTAAGTAAGTTAACATCTTATGTGAAGCCTGTGGTTCCAGACAAACCTCAGGTTTATGATGGCCTGTTCTGTGCTTTGACCTTGTCTTTGCTTTCTGTGCTTTGGTGTTCTTTCTCTGTTCCCTGTCATTTTGTAGTCTGCGGACATGTAGATTTGTGATAGTGCTCAGCTCTTTACATGATTCTGCCACATTTGTGTGTTTACCTGTAGTCTGTGGAGACTGTTTGGGCTTGTATATACTCTGAATATTTGGTATCAGTGTTGTCAGGAATGGAAGGGAGAGTTCTTATCCTTTTTGGATTTCACTGAATGTTGCCACCTGTGCATCCTGCCATGTCCCTTCCCATGTCTGTTTTGTGCTACATCTCTCTCAGTGCAGCTGAATTGTTTGTATAATTCCAGTTTAGGGGAAGCATCATGAGTGTGTATTGCTGCACTGAAGCAATTCCACTTAGGGCAGTTTCACTGGCATAGCAATCATTACGCTTTGCTTAATAGAACACTTACCATCTTCAGAAGTTATGAGATTTATTTGGAACAGGAGGTTCAACCGCATTGTGCTTCCTGTTTCTTGTGCTCTTCTGCACTGTTCTAATGGAACTCTTACATCTTACCAAATACAGTAGGTAACAGCTTGCATATCTCCCACAGTAGGAGGTGTATGAGTTATGTTCTGGATGACGCAGAAGTACAAGAAGCATTAAGCTCTTGTGCTTCTCATGTTGTCCTGCACTTCATAGTTTACAAAGCTGTTATTGAGTTAAAGGTTGATGCTGAGATAATTGTCTAGGTGGTTCCTTTTTACAGTCAGTGGGCAGGAGTGGGCAACTTGTAGCCCTTCAGATGTTTGTGGCCTGCAACTGTCACCATCCCTCACCATTGGCTATGCTGGCTAGGGCTGATGACAGTTGTAGCCTTCCAGATGTATTGGCCTAGTGGTTGCCCACCCCTGGAATAAAGGCTAGAATTGAACGCAGTGAAGTTGAGAATAAGCAACCTCTTTAGTTTCAGGAGGAGGAAATTCTATAAATTTGGTCTTTTTAAAATAAAGTGTGACAAAGAATGTCATCATTTGTACATATGGGGAAAAGGACAAGGAACACAAGGTTTATTCATCTATTAACTGCTGGGTTGTAAAAGGATAAGGGGTGTGAATATATGGTAATTCTCACAAAATGTTACGTCAGTAGTGGTAAATGACAGTTTAACAGAGCAAATTTACCTAGGTTGAGGAACCAGACAAGGCTGTCCCCTTTCTCCTATTTTGTTTGTATTAGTAATGGAGATTTTAGCAAATGTACTTAGAGAAGATAGGAATATATGTGGGATAGGGATTAAGGAGAAGACCAAAATAAATCTCTGCAGATGATACTCTTTTAACAATTGAAAATCCTATGGAAAATATGGATAGGATGGAAAATCACTTAAAGGAGTTTGGGGAAGTAACGGAGCTACAGATCAACTGGGATAAGTCTAAGATTTTGTTGTTTAATTATAGTAAAAGAGAAGAGATGGAAATGTGTAGGAAAAAAAGTAATGTTAAGATTAATAATGTAATTAAATATTTAGGAATTGTAATCCCAAAAGATATAGATAAATTGGGAGAACAGAATTATAGGAAATTAAAGAATGAGGTTAAGAATAAAATAGAGGAGTATAAAAAAATTGGACTTTCCTGGTTTGGTAGAATAGCTTTGATTAAAATGAAGATTCTGCCCAAGATTAATTTTTTATTTAGGATGATACCAATTGCGATATCAGATAAGGAACTTAAAGAATGGCAAACAATTATTAACACATATTGTAATGGAAGGAAAAAGTATAGGATTACTAAAACAAGATGGTATAAAGTGCAAAAAGCAGGGGGTTTGGGTCTTCCAAACTTAAAAATGGTATTATATAGCTAATCAATTAAAACATACAGTGGATATTATAGCACGGCCTAAAGAAATAATGTGGTTGGAGTTAGAAACATCTGAATTACAAAATACTTTGGAGAATATACTTTTTCTTAAGAAGAAGAATAAAATGATTAAAAATACAGGCAACCCCTTTTTAAGTAGTTTGTTAGAGATTTGGAGTACTACAAGGAATATCTTTATACCAGGGATTTCTCCTTTAACTCCGGTGGTGGCTCTAAATTACTTTCCTGAAAATTTAAGAGTGGATTTAGAGGGTATATAAAGAGAAGCAAGGGTTATTAGATTATATCGGATTGGGTGGAAAAGATGAGGACTAGAGACCAAATAATGGGAATTGTTGGTAGAAGAAGAGTGTCGTGGTTAAATTTATTACAGTAAGAACAGTGGTCGAAGAAGTGGAAAAGGAAAACCGAGGATGAGAGAGATTTACGGTAATTAATTTTGAAAATATTATTATGTCTAGAGATGGTTTAGAAGGGAATGCGTCTACAAGAGATATAACAAGGGATTTATACAGATTGATTCAAAAAGCAGAACAAGATGACCATCTAAAGACAGTATGGGATAATGAATTTGAAGAGGTGACCGCGAAGGTGGGCTGGAACCATATATGGGATAGATGGATTGTGAAAATTATGTCAACTAGGATAAAGGAGAATTTCTGTAAAATAATATGGAGATGGTACCTAACTCCAGTAAGATTAAATAGAATAGATAACAATTGCTCCGCACTTTGCTGGAGAGGATGTCAGGAAATAGGTACGGTACATATGCTCATATGTGGTGGAGTTGTAAAAATGTTCTGGAATTTTGGCGAGAGGTTTTTACAGAAATATCGGAAATTATTGGTATTAATCTAGAGGTCTGTCCTAACCTTGCTTTGTTATCAATAACCGATAAAGTCACTTGTGCCCAAAATACAAAGGAATTAATTCTGAATTTGTTAAACTGCGGCTAGGTTAATGATAGCGAGGAAATGGAAAGTACAACATGTTTTTCTAATAACTGATTGGTATAAGGAAGTTTGGGATATAGCCCTAAATGATAAACTAACTTGTAATATCAAATGTAAAAATGGACGGTTAAAGAAGAATAATTTTATGGATATATGGAATCAGTTATTAGACTATGTACTGTATTAATAAAGGGGAAGTGGAGTATGCCTTGTCAGGATATGTTATATTTTTGGAATGTGGAATTTAATTGATTAAGGGGATGGTTGTATATTAGTTGGTCCCTAGGTGGGTGGGGGGTGCACCTTATTATTTATTTTAGTTGTATGTTTGTGTTTTATAGTTTTGTATGTAGTTTATAATAATTAAATATTTTATTTTATTTTTTTAAAGCAAATATATATATAGGTAATTCATTTGTCCGAATATAAGTGCTGGCATTTCTCAAGAAAAAAATTCATTCTTAGAAATTAATTTGGAAATTAATGATTGGAAATTGTAAAGTTGATAAACTTGTCAGTTGTTGTAAACCCATTTCATCAGGACATTTTATTTATGAATAAATATTCTGGTTTTTACAGAAAACTTTGTAGTATTACATTCAGACCACAACTGTTGTTCAGAAGGAAGATGAAATGGAGAATTGGTTGTATTGATGGGAAGTATTTACTGTGGCACACTTCTAAGTTTTACCGACAAAACTTCATCCATCTGAAACACCAAAATGAAACTGCTATCCTATGTATTTAAGATCTTAACAGTAACTGTTCCTCATATAAATGTGGTGATAGTGAAGATTTAACCATTTTGACACGTTACACCTTAATGTTGACAACACCATGAAATTAACAGTGTTTTGCAGTTCTGTGAGCTGTTGGGTTTTGGCTTTGTCCAATATGTGACAACTTTTTATTGAGGGTATTTTTACTGCTCAAATACTAGAAATGATGTGCCCATTATAGGTTAAAATCTAGACTTAAAACTTGTTGCTGAACAGAGGTGCTGGTTCACTGAACCTGTTGAGAATTTGTTCAGTTTGAAAACTTGGAATTGAAAATGCACAGGAAGTCTTGTTTTCCCATTCAGGCTTGCTGAATACCTAACTTATAACTTGTTGGAAAACATCCTTGATGTATTTCTACTTGACGTTGCCAAAAATACTGTTGACTTGAGGAGTAGCTGTTGGGTATTGAATAGTTTGAATGGGAAAGTCCTCCAAGTGGCCTCAGTGGCAGTGCCTAGAGCCAAAGTGCTTCCTGCTTGAAAAATAGTTAAGATCACTGGGCTAGGACGCTGCAACAGTATATTGGGATTGCATTCTGTTGATTTAGAGCAAGGCTAGACAACTTATGGCCCTCCAGATGTTTTGGCCTATAAATCCCATCAATGGCTAGCCAGTGGGAAGGGATGCTGAAAGATGTAGGCCAAAAGATATGGTGGGCCACAAGTTGCCCACCCCTGATTTAAAGTAATGGGGTGTTGCTCATGGAAATCTGAAAACTACTGCTCTTTTAAAAAGATCCAATAGCTTTATAAGCAGAATACAAATAAATTAATTAAAAACTAAGCTCCAAATAATCTTCTGCTACTATTTGTAAACAGCTATTTATTTATTTATTTAAAACTATGCCTAGGCTACCTTGCAGGGCAGGAGCCCTTTCTTGCATCCAACCATCGCACCCATCTCCCTTTTGCATCATGCAGAAAAATACTGACGTGTGAAACTACAGTCATGCCTTGGATTGAGAGCATAATTCGTTCCGGAAACGTGCTTGTAATCCAAAACACTCTTATATCAAAACGAAATCCCCCCCAAAAAAATTTGTACAGAGATTTTTAATTTAAGCCGTACTACAGTACTTGTATTGCAAGACGTCGCTTGTATATCAAGTAAAAAAGAAAGAAAGAAATATTTAAAAATTTGCTTGTCTTGCAAAACGCTCTCAAACCAAGTTACTCTCAAACCAAAGTATTACTGTATACTGAATTAGAGATTTTTGTGAGGGATAGAGAACTTCTTTTTTTGGTAGACACTTGACAAAGGAGAACAAGGGAAAGAGGGTTATACCATTCACTTTCCCCCATAAGATATAGCAGCTTCTTTATATTGTACTCCTGACAATACTGCAATCATGTATTATGATTTGAAGAAAAAATTAAATGTATTTAACAGAATAAAACGTGTTGAGAAAAAACAGGTGTTTTCTCCAGGAAAGAATAAGAGAGACTTATGATCTCTCAAATAAGTACATTTTTTTTGGTAATCAAGCATTTATTTGAATTAGGTAATTACCTGTTGAATTAGGTAATTTCAGCTCATTGGCAACAGTAATACTTTTTGCTAAAACCTTTTGCTGGAGAGAGAGCTCCAGCATTTTGATTTCTCCTGGGGATTCTGGGACTTACAGTCCCAGTTCCCATCTGGAAAAGACTCTGTCAGGACTATGGGATCTCGTTCCACAGCTCACTCCACCTTCTCCTTCTAGGCTGTATTTTATTTATTTATTTATTTATTACATTTATATCCCGCCTTTTTTCCTGCAAGGAACTCAAGGCGGCTTACATAATCCTCCTCCTCCTCCTCTCCATTCTATCCTCACAACAACCCTGTGTGGGTTAGGTAGGTTAGGCTGAGAGGCAGTGACTGGCCCAAAGTCACCCAGTGAGTTTCATGGCCGAGTGGGGACTAGAACCCGGATCTCCCGAGTCCCAGTCCAACACTCTCACCACTACGCCACACTGGTGAACCTTCTGTGACTACGTACTCTTGAATAGGTTGGAGGTGGTTTGGGGATTGATGAGGGCAAACAGGCTGAAGTTTAATCCAGACAAGACAGAAATCTGCTGGGGATTCAGCTGGTGTTGGATGGGGTTACAGTCCCGCTGAAGGGCTGAGTTTATATTTTGGGGAGCCTCTGTATTCAGTACTGTATGTGAAAGCACAAGTGGCGGTGGTAGCCAGGAGTGCCTTTTACCAGCTGGTTGGTATGCCAGCTGCAACCCTATCTAGGGAAAGTGGACCTAACCTCGGTTATGTAGATACTAGTTACATTCAGGCTGGAATACTGTAATGTGCTTCAGGTGGGAACTGCCATTAAAGATGACGTGGAAACTTCAGTTGCTATAGAATGCGGGCTGCTCAAGTCCTTCTTGGAGCTAGATAGTGAGCTCATATTACACTAATTCTGTACCAGGTGCAATGGTTGCCAATGCATTTCTGGCCCCAGATTTTGTCCTTTTAATGCCCTTAAAAGTTTGGGTTCAGGTTATTAGAAGGACCGACTACACAGTTATGAACCTTCTTAGGCTTTAAGATCATATTTAGAGCTTCCGGAGGGACAGGAATGGCGGTTTGAAGCTTTTTCGCAGGGCTCTCGCCCAGGGAAAAGAAGCAGCCTGGTTTCTGGGGTAACCAGATAAAATTTCTGGCTATCAATCTGACTTGGATAAGAGACAGATCGAAGGATTAACCTCATATGCTCCGTAGGTGCAAGCTCCTTGTCAGAGGCGGGATTTTTCGGTAGAGAGATTCTTCCTCCGGCAAGTTCTGAGCGGCAGGGGAGTGGCAGGAGTTAACAACGTCCTCGAACCAGGTTCCGTATCTCTGAATTAGGGCTTATGCTCTGATTTATGGGACAAGATCCGCAAGCCTCCTTGTAACATCTTTTTAAGAAGAAAAATTTATGAGTTAAAGACCCCAGCGTCTGGCAGACTCACCATTCCCAGGTCAGTTTCTATTTTCTGTATCGGAGAAGAAGGGGGGTGAAGAAACAAAACTGCTTAAACCAAAACCGAAACAAATAAATGGTCAAGAAGTAATCAAGAAATAAGGAGTATATACAGGAGGGGAGTTTCAGAAGAATTAATTGGACTGTGTATTTTTTATTTTTATTTTTTTTACTTAATGTCGAATGGGAGGTTGCTAAATGTGAACTATTTTTGCTCTTACGTCATGGGGAAAGTCGGCTTGTTTTGAAATACCAAGAACAAGATAAGACTAGGTAATTGCTGCCACCTGTCGTAAATCAGACAGAAGCTGTAGCAGTGTTAAAAGTAACATATATATTGCATGATGCCAGCAAAAAAAGACTCAAGGCAAGTGGAAGAAAGAAGGAAATCTTCCCATGTGGAAGAAAATCAAACAATGGCTGAGAGTTTTAATTTAATGATGTTAAAAATGACAAACATGATGGACCAATGTCAAAAGTCTTCAGAAGAGCAAGCAAAATTTTTTAATGAACAAAAACAATCCTTTGAGAAATTAGAGAAAAAACTTGATGAAAGATTGACAAGTTTAGAAGTAACAATTAATAAAATGCAAACATCACATGAACAAGTTTCCCAGGAGTTGGGTCGCACAAATCAGAAGGTCTTGACCTTAGAAGCTAAATGTCAAGAGACAGAACAACATCTTGAAAAATGCTTAAGCGATTTGGCGCTGATGGAGCTAAGGCGAAATGAGTGTTGTTTAAGATTGAGATCAATTCCAGAACAACAATCAGAAGACATTACAAAGAGGATTATTGAGCTGTTAGCAGATTTTTTGAGGATGGAAATGAAAGTTATGCAAGCAGAAATTGATAGAGTTTACAGAATTAACTCTGGTTTTGCTGTTAAAAATAAAGTCCCGAGAGATGTCTTGATTTGGTTCGTCAGGAAAAGTTTAAGAGATCAAGTTATCCAACAACACTATAAGGAGAAAATGATGGTGAATGATGAGGGGAAAGACGTGGAAATAATTGTTTTGAAGGAAATTCCATCAAGGATTTTGCAAAAAAGGAAAGAATATATATTTTTGACTGAGAAGCTTAAACAGCAAAATATTCGATATAGATGGGAATTGCCAGGAGGAGTTAGTTTTACCATGAACCAAAGGAGATATAAGTTCAGTACGGTGGAGGAGGCGAGAAATTTTGTGGAAAAGTGGGAAATAAAACCACAAGGGTCTCGGGATGAGACTGGAGGTGCAGTTTAGAAACTCCTATGTGGATTACAAATTAATCTGATTAAAAATGGATTACAAATTTTTGTCTTGGAATATAAATGGTGCGAATGCACCACAAAAGAGAAGAAAAATATTTCATTATTTGAATAAATTGAAGTTGGATTTGATTTGTTTACAAGAGACACATACAAATAAAAGAGATTCAAAATACTTGATACAAAAGAAACTTGGAGAAGAATTTATTTCAGCTAGTACAAAGAAAAAAAATGGTGTGGTTTTATATGTAAAGAATAAACTTTCTCCAATATTGATCTTCTCAGATGAACAAGGTAGATACGTTGGAGTAGAAGTTAATATCTCGGGAAAGAAAATATTGGTAGTGGGGATTTATGCACCAAATGAAAACAAATCTATGTTTTATACACGTCTTATGGATAGACTTTTGGAATCTACATACGAAAATTGGTGTTTAATGGGAGATTGGAATGGAGTGGTGTCACCAAAACAAGATAGACATTCGGAAAAAGATATAAGAAAAAATCAGGGGAAATTGCCAAAAAGTTTTTTTGAATTAATAGAAAATCTGGAGTTGGTGGACATTTGGAGAACTAAAAATGGAGACTCCAGAGAATTTACATTTTTTTCTGATAGACATAAATCACATGCAAGACTTGATATGATTTGGTTGTCGAAAGCTATGGCTATGGAAATCTATAAAGCTGAAATATTGCCAAAAACGTTTTCTGACCATAATCCAGTTTCTGTGACTTTCAAAAGGAAGAAGTGTTCATTTAGATGGAGATTTAATGAATCATTATTGAAACAAGAAAGGGTGGTCCAAGACTGTAAGCATAAACTGAGAGAATTTTTTGAAAACAACTTAGACAAAGGTGTGGATTTACAAATAGTTTGGGATACAAGTAAAGCCTTCATCAGAGGACAATTTATACGACATAACTCCTTTCTTAAAAAAAAGAGACAAGAAAAGACAGAAAAGATTTTATTGGAAATCAGAGAGAAAGAGAAGGAATTAGAAAAATCTCCAAATAATACTAATATTTCATGGCAAATTAAAGCACTGCAGAGGCAGTTATCTATGTTGATGACGCAAGAACTGGAAATGAAATTTAGTTATGCCAAGCAAAGGAATTTTGAATTTGCTAATAAACCAGGGAAATGGTTGGCATATAAAATAAGGAAAGAGAGAGAGAAGAGAGTAATACTTAAGCTGTTGGAGGACAACACTGAAATAACGGATAATTTGGGTATGAAAAGAGCGTTTTTTCAATTTTATTCACAATTATATAAAGGGGAAAAATTTCTGAAAAAAGAATAGAAGATTATTTGCAACGGCAAAACTTGCCAAAGATTACAGAGTATCAAAGACAAATTATGAATGGCCCTATAACTATACAAGAATTATCTGAAGCAATTAAGAAATCAAAAAAAGGGAAAACACCGGGCCCTGATGGACTGTCAGCAATTTATTACAAATGTTTTGAAGATGAGTTGTTACAACCACTACAAAGGACTATGAATAATATCCTACAAAATGGGAAGTTACCAGATACATGGAGAGAGGCTAATATTGCATTGATACCTAAAGAAGGACAAGACTTGACTTCTGTTAAAAATTACAGGCCAATTTCACTATTGAATAATGATTACAAATTATTTACAATGATTCTATCTGAAAGACTAAAGAAAATTTTACAAGAGTTTATTCATCAGGATCAATGTGGTTTTCTGCCTAAAAGACAATTAAGAGATAACATTAGAACTGCGTTGGATGTGTTGGAATATTTAAATTGTCATAATGAAAAACAAGCAGCACTGATTTTTTTGGATGCTGAAAAAGCTTTTGACAACGTGAACTGGAGTTTTTTATTTGGAGTAATGAATGAAATGGATTTTGGAGAGAATTTTATTAAAGGAATAAAATCGATATATTCGACACAAAAAGCACAAATAATTGTTAATGGTGAATTGACAAAGCCCTGTATGATACAAAAGGGAACAAGACAAGGATGTCCATTATCTCCACTACTGTTTATTTTAGTTCTAGAAGTTTTGCTTAGAAATATTAGGCAAGATGGAAAAATCCCGGGAATAAAAATTAAAAAAGAATCATACAAGTTGAGAGCTTTTGCAGATGATTTGATGATAGTCTTGGAAAATCCACTACAAGGAGTGCAAACTCTGTTGGATAAATTAAATGAGTTTGGAGGGTTGGCAGGATTCAAGGTAAATCATGAAAAAACAAAAATGTTGGTGAAGAATATGAGAGCGGAAGACCAACAGATATTGATGCAAACATCGGGTTTTAAAATTGAAAAAAGAGTAAAATATCTTGGTATCATAATGACAAATTCGAATTCCACGTTGTTTGAAAACAATTATGTTAAGATATGGTTAGGAATTAAAAATGATATGTTGAAATGGGAGAAACTAAAATTGTCTTTGCTGGGTAGGATCTCTGTGATAAAAATGAATGTTTTACCAAGAATGATGTTCTTATTTCAAACACTACCGATTTTAACTAATGATGTGCCCTTTAAAGAATGGCAAAAGGACTTATCTAAATTTATATGGCAAAGAAAGAAACCACGTGTTAAATATATAGTTCTACAGGATGCGAAAGAAAGGGGTGGATTGGGTGTACCTGATTTGAAATTGTATTTTAATGCTTGCTGTTTTGTTTGGTTGAAGGAATGGGTGACATTGAGAAATAACAGACTTCTAGAATTAGAAGGGCATGATCTAAGGTTTGGATGGCATGGATATTTGTGGTATGACAAAGCTAAGGTTAATGTAGATTTTAAGAACCACTATATCAGAAGGGCGTTATTAAGAGTTTGGAACAAATACAAGCCCAGGTTATGCCCAAAATTACCCTTATGGATATCACCACAAGAGGCATTATACAGGAAAGAAATGACAAGCAATGAGAACTGGTTAAAATACAGAGAAATATTGGAATTGCGTCAGGGAACACATTGGATTAAAACACGGGATTGTTTAGTAACACAAGGTCATAACTTACACTGGTTTTCATACATGCAATTGTTAGAGAGATTTAAAGTGGATAAAAGAATGTATGATATAGAAGAGGATAAGTCTGAATTTGAAATACAATTGTGTACAGGTGATGATCATGTAATTGCAAAAATGTATAAATTTTTGTTGAAGTTTGGGACAGAAGAAGAACAAGTTAAAGACTGTATGGTTAAATGGGCAAGGAACTTTGGATATAATATAATGATGGAACAATGGGAACACATGTGGACTAAAGGTATAAAATTTACACTGTGTTCTGATCTTAGAGAGAATTTTTACAAGATGATGTATCGTTGGTACCTAACTCCTGTGAAATTGGCTAAGATGTATAATAATGTGTCAAATGTATGTTGGAAATGTCAAAGTCATGAAGGAACATTTTATCATGTTTGGTGGACATGTAAAAAAGTGAAAACATATTGGGTACAAATACACACATGGATACAAAAGATTTTAAAAGTGAATATTAAACTGAAACCAGAAATGTTTTTATTGGGTATAATAGACTTGCAACTTGAGAAAGACTATGGAACATTACTACAATATATGATGACGGCAGCAAGAATAATCTATGCTCAAAAATGGAAAGAAGCAACTATACCAACTATAGAAGACTGGTTGTTGAAAATGTTGGACTTAGCAGAGATGGCAAAATTGACTTGCTTAATTAGAGAAATTTTTTTAACTTCATTCAAGAAAGACTGGAAACCTCTGGTGGACTTCTTGGGGAGGAGGGAAAGTGACTTAATAACTTTTGGTTTTGATTTCTGAAGATGGGTGTGATAGAAATTCATTATGTGAAAATAGAAGAAACTTATATATTGGATAAGGATTGGTATTGTTTGTCAGACAATGAGGCGGAAGCCAAATGTTGTTTTGGAAAATTCAATAAAAAAATTCAAAAAAAAAAAAAAGATCATATTTAGATGCCCTACTTTTTGGCCCACCACTAAGATATATAAGGTTAGGTGTACATTAGAGATAGCACCTTCTCAATGTGGAATTGCCCTGTGGGGGGATACATGGCTGGCCTCGTTGCCTGTTTCTGAGAGCTTTAAAAACTTACTTGTTTTCACTGGCTTTTAAATGAAACATTTTATTGTACTTGCTCTTCTTGTTGGTCTGTTAAGTTTGATTTAGTCTGTTTTAGATTGAATGTTTTTTATCTAACTTATTTTTAATTTTGCTGTTTAAAATTGATTCATGATTTTCTGAATTTGGTATGTAGCAATTGAAAGTGTATGCTTTATATTGTACGTTGGCTCAAGAAGACTTCTGTCTTGAAAGGCAACTAAGAAATGTATTAAAGAAATAATAAATAAATCAGGCAAGGTATTATTGGGGAATAATTGTTAGGGCAAAACATCACCTTCTGCTCCCCCTCCCTTTCTATCAGCAGCAACACTCTCACTACCTTACTGCCATATGTGTGCTCCATTTTCACTCCACGTGAAAGCCGTTGGAGAGTTGATGCGTGAATGCTACAGAATAATTTATTTAAGAATAATGACAAAAGTGGCACCGGAATAGCAATTTAGAAAGTCTGGAATTCTTATTGATGTTGTGGATCATTTTGCTTTTGAGGTATTTTGGTTCTCTTGACCTTGAAGGGGTGAGGGTGGGGTGATGATTCTTTCTAACTTTTAAAAATATTTCTTTGTTTTCATTCAGTCAAAATGTATGTTGTTACAAGAGTGGCATGTGTGGCGGAGTGACAGGCAGAAGCCCAGGGAGGGGCCAAGCTGAACATTCCAGAGGCTCTGATTGGCTGAGGCCGAGAGCATAGAACCCCAGGGAGTTGACAGTTAAGGGAATTGGTTGTCAGTTGGGGAAGAGAGTGGGTTGGAGTGAGAGAGGGAGTGGAAGGTTAGTAGAGTAGGGAAAGGTGGTACTGAAGAGAAGAGTTCAGACAGGAAATCTAGTACTAAGTTGTGAGTAAGCAAACGTGAAGGTGTTAGTGTAGAACAATTCACAGGAGTCTCCACTTAGGGAGTGAAGGACCTTCTGTCTGAGGAAGAAGGAGAAACTCTGGACTAGTGTGAGGGACGGTTAAGTTCCCTAGTCTGATACTGTAACTTTCAAGTAACCAAGCCAAATTGATACAAAGAGCACTGTAAAACATCTGCCTGCCTTTAACCTGAATCTAAGCAAATAACAAGTTTGAATTAACTGTTGAAAATCCAAGTTACCTGTTCCTGAGTTGAATATCAGTTTAGAGACTTCGTTAGAACAATAAATCAACCTTTTTATTCAAAGTTCTAATTCTCCAGAGTCTGACTGGTGACAGGAAAGTAAGAAGTGAATTAACGGAGGGGCACCCTGCTTCAAGTAATCAAATAAAACAAACTGCTCTTAAGACAAACAAACGTGGGTGAACAGCTACATATAAGACCTAAGACACATAATCGGCTAACGCAACTTTAAAAGACAGCTTAAAGTCTGAAGTGACCAATACAAGGTGGCACTTGGTGAGAGCGAAGTACACATCGAGGGTGTAGGCTTTGGAGCGAGGGGTCCCGTCCGCTACAGCATGTTCCTGTTAAATTTTTCTGGAGCCTTTCTGTTGGTCATAGAGTACAAGTGACTTTGTGACTTGGATGGCTGGCAGATTTTTCTTTTGGAGTGTGTGTGTGTGTGTGTGTGTGTGTGTGAGAGAGAGAGAGTGAGAGTGTTCTGGGGTGGCTTCTCTCATGTCTATCAGTATCACTACTCACTGAGAGTAGTGGTGTGCTAGGCCTCATTGTTTCCTAAGTATCATTTGGATGAATGAAGAGTTCTGTCATGTATCTTCTTCAGTTCAAAGTGTGTAAATCTGGTAGACAAGACACAACTTAGCATTTTGTTAAAGTATAGTGACTGGAAAGAACTCTCATATACTTCTGTGTAATTTGATGTTAGGAAGAACTAAACTGACTCCTAAGATTTGCTTAGTTGGGGCAGAATTGTGTATCCGCATGTATTTATGGGAGTTGCAATTCCAATTATCCTCAAGATTTTCCTTCACGCATTTGCTAAGCTTGTTGAAGTCAATGTGGCTTCACAAACCTGGCTAATTGGTCCTGCAAGAGCAATATAATTACCAGCTACAAAAAATATTAAAGGAGCTTAGTTGAGTTTACTTACCAACAGGTTCCCCCCCCTTTAAAAACTATCATTGGGTTTATTTATTTTTTATTTTTATCCTGCTAATCAACCTGAAAAATCCGCCTGCCCTTTGTGGCTAACAAAAGTAGATGCAATAAAAATACATGATCACCAGTTAGAACATATCCTTAAAAACAACTTAAAAACCTATTAAAATAATAACCAAAACTAAATGGGCCATATGAAGCTGATTCCCCTCTACAACCCACAGATTGAAAAGCCTAGACCCCAAAAACTTGGCAAATAAGGATGCTTTTAACTGTCTAGCTAGCTGAAAGGTTTCCATGTTCATGGTTCTGTGTCGTTCCCCCCCCCCCCCCCCCCCCATTAACAAGTCACTGTTTTGGGGACTTACCAACAGGTTTTTAAAAGATCTCATTTTGAAATCTCTCTTTGCAAAACCATGGGAATTCATCACTTGAGTCACACACCTCCTGATGAGCCGGGTCAAATGTTTTGTTTGACTGTGTGGCAATTGGAAGAGATTTGTTTTGTGCTATTCGTTTCTGGAACAGGAAAATCAGCACATTAGCAGCCTGCTAACAACTGTATGGTGATCCTAACCAGGGGCCTAAAATTGATGCTAAGAAGAGCAAGAAGAATTTGATTTTAATAATTGTGAATTGAGCATGTGTAAATGGAGTAAATTGAACAATAATGAAGTAATTCAAAAAGATTGGGGGGAAGAATATGCTACTGCTTTGCCTCTGTGCAAATGGGAATACTCATGAGCAGACCACTGACTGAACTTGCATGATGCAGCAACCCATCATGGGTAACTAGCTATGGTGGGTTGTCGTGTCATGCGAACCTGGACTGCTTCCAGCAGAGTGGCTTCTTGTTGGGCAAGAAGCCACCTTGACAACCCATGGCTTGTTATAGGTGTTGTTGAACTCATAATGGGTTTCTCGTGTCGTCCGAACTCAGTAGACCCAATCCCATTGCAAAGACCCAGTAGACTGATCCCAAAGTAAAGCAGTGAAGGGGGTTTCCAATTGGATAGGAGAGTCAATTGGCCTGGTGTTTCCAATTGGCTTGGAGAGTCAATTGAAGGTATTCAAACTGTGAAGTCATCTGTTCTCTTCAGGTTGGAACTGCAACACTCAACTGCAACTGCCTGACCTTCTGCAGACCTAGGGTACTGGTGATGCAGGAGGTAAGGCCCTGAAGATTAGATGCTGGTCACTGGTTTGAGCTGCCCTGCTCCACCCCACATATGTACACACACACACACACACACACACACACACACACACACACACAATGTCTTATCTGGCCACAGTCGCACATTCCTTAGTTAAATCCATAGTGGATTTGATTTAAATCAGTTCACAATTTAAATCACTACTCAGAAAGACTCGATTTAATCATGTGACTCCCGCCCCCTCATGCACTGTTCCTCGCTATAAGCTTAATACATATTTTACACAACTCAGAGTTACCAAAGACTCATTCTTGCTGGTATAATCTTAATATTTACAACCAGATGAAGGTTTCATTTTTAGAATAACAACTTTTCAGATTAGTTTTACAGTTATACAAAAAAAATACTGATTTGGTTATACTATTAGAAACACATCATAGATAGATAATTATGAAATTATTGCAATGTGAACTATCTCCAGTTTAATAGGTTAATCATTAATATTTGGACAACTTTTCTGCTGTACTTTATTGGAAGGAGAAAAATAATCATTACCTTAATAATAACAATTTAAATAGTTTTATTTAACTAAAACAATAACATTATAGCATATGTATTTTTGTATTTGCTGAAACATCCATGTTAGTTAACTGATGTGGTTAAACAAAATAACTTTTTTAGAAAAAAAAAACCCTTAGACTATCACAATTAAAAACTAATCCTTATTTCATGATGAATAACCTTTGGACTATAATGTATCTTAAACAGAAAACTATCTTTAGATAGATTTTTCCTCAAAAAGCATTTTATTAAAAAAAATAATCCAATTTAAATAAAAAAATCGTTTTAAATCTAAAAAATCTGATTTAAATAGTAAAAAATCCATCCCCCCCCCCAAATCATTGATTTTTATCCACCCTGGTTAAATCCCATTTATACTACTGTAATGTGCCCTGAATTATCACCCTCTTTAAGAAGGGTGATAGAACAGACTGTGGAAACTATCGGGGTATTTCTCTCTTAGCTACCGCAGGTAAAATATTTGCTAGGATTCTCGCAAACCGTCTTCTATCTATTTCAGAAGAGATCCTCCCTGAAACTCAATATGGTTTCCGCCCCTCTAGAGGGACAGTAGACATGATTTTTACTGCACGTCAGCTCCAAGAAAAATGCCAGGAGCAAAATCAACCCCTTTATATGGCATTTATCGATCTGGCTAAGGCCTTTGATACTGTAGACCGAACAGCTCTCTGGACTATCCTTATGAAAATTGGATGCCCCAATAAATTTGTGAATATCTTGCGACTTCTCCATGACAACATGACGGCAATGGTTTTGGACAACAACGGCTCTCATGGTGCTCCATTTAAAGTGGGATCAGGTGTTAAAAAGGGATGTGTTATTGCCCCAACATTATTTGCTATTTTCACCGCCATGATTTTACATCTTGTCGAGGGGAAACTTCCCACTGGTGTGAGAATCATATATCGAACAGATGGAAAGCTTTTTAATCTCAGCAGGCTGAAAGCAAAAAGTAAGGTAATTACAACCTCCGTTGTGGAACTTCAGTTTGCTGATGATAATGTGGTCTCCGCACATTCAGAGGATGATCTCCAAACTATCCTAAATGCTTTTGCAGAAGCATACGAAAAACTTGGTCTCTCACTTAACATCAAAAAAACCAAAGTGCTTCATCAGCAAGTGCAAGCTAACCCTTTGGTGATGCCATCTATCCAGCTTGTCGGGACAATACTGGAAAATGTCGATCATTTTCTCTATCTTGGCAGCTATCTTTCTGTTATAGCTAACATCGACAGTGAAATCCAGCATCGTTTGAGCTCCGCAAGTGCTGCATTTTCTTTAATGAAACATAAGAGTGTTCGAGGATTGGGATATTTGTAAGAAGACCGAAACGCTGGTTTATGAAGCCATTGTATTACCAACTTTATTGTATGCCTGCGAAACATGGACTATCTATAAACGTCACTTCCACCTCCTTGAAAGATTTCATCAACGTTGCCTCCGGAAAATCCTGCGAATTACTTGGGAAGATAGGCGAACAAATGTCAGTGTACTGGAAGAAGCAAAGACTACTAGCGTTGAAAAAATGATCCTTCAACGCCAACTTCAGTGGACTGGTCATGTTGTTCTAATGCCTGACTGCCGTCTCCCAAAGCAGTTACTTTATTCCCAACTCAAGGATGGAAAGCGGAATATTGGTGGTCAATATAAGAGGTTTAAAGATGTTCATAAGGCTAATCTAAAAAAATGCAATATAAACATCGAAAACTGGGAAGCTCTGGCCCATGAACGATCTAAATGGAGGTTGGCCTTTCACAAAGGTTCTATGGACTTTGAAGAAGCCTGAGTGCAAGGTGAAAGGGAGAAACGTGCTAAGCGAAAAGCACGTCAAATGAATCCTTTACAGCAGAGGTCCTCAAACTAAGGCCCGTGGGACACATCCGGCCCACCGGGTCGTTTCATCCGGCCCAGCGGCCGATCTAAAGGCTCCCTGTGTCGGTAAGGGGAGGAGGGGCGGCTGAACTGGCGGTGGGGCGCGGGGCGCTTGCCTGTCCGCTGCCCTGCATCGCCTGCTGGGGGGGGAGGGGAGAAGGGGTGGCTGAACCGGTGCCAGGGCACGGGCCGCCTGCCCGCCCGCCCGCCACCCTGTGTCTCCTGTGGGGGGGTAAGGGGAGGAGTTGCGGCTGAGCCCGCCCACCACCCTGTGTCGGTAAGGGGAGGCTGAGCAGGCAGCGGGCCGCGGGCCGCCAACCTGCCCGCCCGCCCTGTGTCGGTAAGGGGAGGAAGGGTGGCTGAACCGGCAGCGGGGCGTGGGCTGCTTGCCTGCCCGCTGCCCTGCGTCTCCTGGAGGGGGGAGGGGAGGAGGGAGGGGAGGAGGGATGGTTGAGCCACGGCGGCGGGCCGCGTTGGTAAGGGGAGGAGGGGCGGCTGAACTGGTGGTGGGGTGTGGGCCGCTTGCCCGTCCGCTGCCCTGCGTCTCCTGTGGGGGGGGGGAAGAGGAGGAGGGGCAGCTAAGCCGGTGGCCCTCATTGTCCCTCAGACTGTTGGCACACATTCAAGCCTCATCACGCCAGCCATATTTCTCCCCTGGCTGGCGTGAGGAGGCTCGGAGGCCACGTATCCCGGCGGCCCTTGCAGCACATTTGACAGGAGCGGAGGAGGATTCCACTCCTGTCAAATGTCTCGCCACCACCAAGCTGGAAGAGGCTGCTGCGGGCCCAGAGCCCCCTCGCCACCCCGCCCCGGGAACCTTCAGAGGCAGTGCAGAGCAAGGTAAGTGCTCCCGTGCCCCCCCTTGCGTTGGTTGTGGTGCTGCCGCCGAGGCCGTGCACCCGGCCGGTGCCAAAACCGCACCGCAAGCCCCCTCCTTACCTTTTCCTCTTCGTCCAGGCAAAGGAGAAGGTGGGGAGAGCCAAGCCCGGCACAAGGAGAGGGGGCGGGGGGCGGCAGCGGGCTCGGCAGTGCAAGGGAGCTTGCGGGAGCACTAACCTTGCTCCACGCAGCCTCCATAGGTTCCCAGGGAGGGCTTTTGTGGGCTCGGCAGCGTGGGGGGGGACAGCAGAGGGGGGAGAATCCTCTCCCGTCCCGGCCGCCTGTGACAGCTGCCTTGGCTTCAGGGGCTGCTGTCATCCCCACTCTATGGCCAGGCGCGTGGCAGGAGCAGCAATGTCTGCTCCTGCCAGGGGGCTATATGTTTTTCAATACATGATCATGATAACGGGCATTTCTAAATTGAGAATAACATAGGTTTTTACTCCTGCTGCTAGATGGGACTAAACTGCATTGTAAGTTCTTTTCTCCCCCCCCCCCCCATTTGCCTTCCTCTGCTTGCTTGACACAGCTACTTTGTTTTCTTCATTGGCCCCTTTTTATAAAACAAGAAATGATTCTGTCTGCTGCTGGGGGGGGGGAAGGGGAGGAGGGGCGGCTGAGCCGGTGGCGGGGCACAGGGCTCCTGCCTGCCCACCGCCCTGCGTCTCCTGCAGGGGTAAGGGGAGGAGGGGCGGCTGAACCGGCGGTAAATTAATGTATTATTAATTTATTAATTTATTATTAATTCATTATTAATTCATTATTAATTTATTAATTTATAATAACTTTAGTCCGGCCCCCCAACAGTCTGAGGGACAATGAACTGGCCCCCTGTTTAAAAAGTTTGAGGACCCCTGCTTTACAGGACCATCTTCCATCTGGTAACCTGTGTCCTCACTGTGGGAAGCTGTGTGGATCTAGAATTGGCCTCCACAGTCACTTACGGACCCATCGCTAGGGTCTACACAATTTTCTTTAGAATTTCCTCCTTTTAAAATCTCCTTTTTGTAAATTTTTATCCTGGAAGACAATCTTACTCGGTCACGAGTGATCGCCTGATGATAGGGCTGCCTTCGAAAAATGTTCAGTAACTTCATCTGGTCCAGAATGCTGTGTCCAGACTGTTGACCAGGGCTGGTTACAGGGAGCATACAACTCCCTTGTTACAACAGTTTCACTGGCTACCAGTCCGTTTCTGGGCAGAATTCAAAGTGCTCATTATGACCTATAAAGCCCTATACAGCTTGGGACCAGGCTACCTGAAAGACCGCCTTCTCCCATTGCAGCCTGTCCAGAAAGGCCCTTCTATCGAGACCACTGCCTTCAGAGGTTTGTTTTGTAGCGACATGAAAGAGGGCTTTCTCGGTGGCCGCTCTCAGGCTGTGGAACTCCCTGCCATGGGAGGCTAGGTTGGTGCTCTCTCTCTTGTCCTTCTGCCAGCAGGCAAAGAGCTTTTTATTCAAGCAGCCCTTTGGCATGTAAGCAGATCTGTTGGGTTGGATGCAGTTTTCATTCTGTTATTGTGTTTTTAATTGCTTTTCATTCATTTGTTTTTATTATTGCTTTAATCAAGTTTTATTTGTGATTGTAAGCTGCCTTGAGTGCCATTTTTCTTGGTAGAAGGGTGGAGTAGAATACACACACACACACACACACACACACAAATACGTGCGTGCACACTCTCTCACATACACACAGCTGAGCCATGTGATGTGATATACCTGTTGGCCAATGCAAGTGGCAAATTGAATGTTTAAACACTTCGCTTGATTAAAAATAAAAGTCCTTGCAGATATAGACCTCACATGTCAGGGTGGCCATCTCCAACCTGTTGCCCTCTAGATGTGTCGGACTACAAGTCCTATCATTCCTAGCCAGCATGGCCACTGGGATGATGGGAGTTGTAGTCCAGCATGTCTGGAGGGCACCAGGTAGGGGGAGGCTGTGTTATGGTGAAGGTTCTAGCCTAGTCTTCCTCGTCTTCCTCGACATGCTAGTTTTGAATGTGCAGGCAGGTGTTTTTTTTCTATGTTGGGGTGTAATCAATAGAGATGGACAACTTTTCCAAACCTTTCTTTGATTTAACTTGGACATTTCTACTACAGACTCTGATCATTTTTCCAAGCCAAGCTGCCCGATTGGAAAAACTTCCTCGTCCACCCCACCAGCCCTTGTCAGGTAGTGGGAGTGGCACCAACAGCACATAGGAAGAGGAGGGAAGGAGGCATGTCACTTTCATCCCTCTTGAAATGAAATCATTGAAAAGCTGGGTAACATGCCAGGGCACAAAGCATGGGGAACTGTACTTATCCTGAGGGCTGCTGCGACTGCTACCTTCTCCATGCCCCCCCTGGGTTGTGCACCTTGGCATGCTCCTGCAGTCCAGCATGTCAGGGTGACAAAGAGGGCGGGAGGGAGGGAGTGCTGTGCTGCTCCTTCTGCAACCACTGCTTGCCAGGTAATGTAAAGGACGGTGATGTTTTTTGGGCCAGTGCGAGACTAGCCAGGTGGGTTTTTGGAGATGGCGAGGTCTGGTGAGTTTGAGTAGGGGAGATGCTAGGAGTTCTTCTCTGCCTCATATTTTGGGAGATGCAAAAGCTAGCCTCCCACATGAGGCATGTTTTTACGAGCTCGTCATGTTTTTACGAGCTAGTCAAGCCTGGTTCAGGAAAACTTTGCTGGCATGTCTAATTTTGAAGCAGCTGATTCCTTGGCTGTAGTCTGAAGTGGTGCAGTTCAGCTGGCAACCTACATCATGAGAGCCAGTGTGGCGTAGTGGTGAGAGTGTTGGACTGGGACTTGGGAGATCCGGGTTCTAGTCCCCGCTCGGCCATGAAACTCACTGGGTGACTTTGGGCCAGTCACTGACTCTCAGCCTAACCTACCTCACAGGGTTGTTGTGAGGATAATAAAATGGAGAGGAGGAGGAGGATTATGTAAGCTGCCTTGGGTTCCTTTAAGGAAAAAAGGTGGGGTATAAATATAATAAAATAAATAAAAGGATGTTGATGATAGTATTTTGGTTCTCAGTAATGTGTCACCTTGGCCTTGAGCCATTGGGTCCCTTTTGGAATATAAATATGTAAAGCCTGTTTTAGAGTGCAAATATTGCCGAAACAGTAGAGAGGAGCTATCCTGGCTGCTGTTGTTTCCAGATGTTTAAAAGAGTATTTGACAGCAGATTAAATAATCTTGTCTTTGAGGTATATCTTGTACAACAGTCTGGCTGGGGAATACTGGGAGTTGTAGGACTTTTTCTATCTAAATATGCATAGGATTGACCCCTAAATATTCTAACACTTATTTTTAGTTTGGGCTGCCTTAACCATTATGGTAGGTTTCCTTTTATCTTGGTCTCCTGAAGGTATGATGACTGGCATAGTGCATTCAATCATTAATTCTTTTGCCTGACTCTTCATACACTAATGTGGTATAGTAGGTTATGTAAGGCTGTTATAGCTAATAAAACATATTTCGATGCATACATTATTGTGTTGATTGCTGAAACAAGTATGTTTCCTGAACTTCATTTGCACATCAAGGTATAATGATTATCTATAGATAGGTGAAGCATCTCTTTCTTTCTTTCTCTCTGAAAAATAAGTTGTAAGCTAAATTTTGATGGACTGGGAATCATCATCATCATCATCATCATCATCATCATCATCATCATCTTTTATTTGTATGCCGCTTTTCCACAAAAAATGTGCCCAAAGCGGCTCACAACATAGCAACAAATAACACCAAATATAATATACAAAACATCAAGGAACACTGACTATAATATTCAAAAAAATAATTTACAGAATATAAGAATAGCAAATACAAGTTACAAAATATCAAAAAACACTAAATATAATATTCAAAAATACAATAGAAATAATTACAGATAACCATAAACAATTCAATAATTTAAAAAAGAGGGGGAGGGGGGAAGGCAAGAGCAGCAGCAGCTTTTGTAACTGGAGTCAGTCAGTCAGGCCCCACCTTCCCTGACCAGGTGCAATGAGCCAGGGAAGCAGGGACCAGGTCTTGCAGGACTCACAGCTAGATGGTCTGGACTGGGAATATAAAAAGAGTACAATTAACAAAAGCTCCAGTTACCTGGAGTAACTTTAAATGGTAGAAAAATCCTTGCACATCCTTGTGTAGCATGAATAGTAAAATAACAAACCAGTATCCATATTGTTTTAATAATAGGAATGAATGAGGTATAGTACTTGACTTTGAAATATACATATTTTCAAGCTCTATTGATATCTTATGGATCTGGGACATGGTCTTGAGGAGGAAATAAAGAACAACAATGCATTTACAGTTATAGAAATCATATTTCCTTCATCTTTCTCAAAAGTAATATAAAAATGTTGGTCATTTGTGACTAATATATATAACATAATTTTCTCCCTGTGAAATCATTGTATTTCCAAGTAACATAATCTTCTCTTAAGTATGATGAATGATCAGTATCATAGTCTGGTATTACTTACAAAGTTACCAGCATGAATATTGGATCACTTTAGAAATCACAAATGTTTATGCTACCTAGCTCATCTTTAATTTCAAAGCCAAAAATGTGCTTCATTACTACTTAAACCAATACCCATGATCCATTGAGCAGGGGGTTGGACTCGATGGCCTTGTTAGGCCCCTTCCAACTCTATCAGATCTGTGAAATCTATGAAATCCCAGATTTTGGAAATGGGTAGTGGTGGAAAGAGAGGTACTCCTTTACCAACAGCAGCAAGTGCTGTTTATTTCTAGCCAGTAGTTTCCCATGAAAAGACTACAAAACTGCTCAATTGATTTTTGCAGCCAAGGTGGTAGTTGGAAACGAATTACTTCTAAGGAATTCTCATGCAGTTATTTAACAAATATTGCTTAGAACTGAATTCTAAGGCCTCTGAACTTCCTCTGAGTACTCAGCTGCTTGGTTTTACGCTCTTATCAGAGATCAGCCAATGACTTCAAAAGAAGTGGGATAGTCAGGTCAAAAGTCAAATATGTTATGCTAGAATGAAAATATATCTATCTTACTGTTGGGCTGTTTGCTTATTCACTTCTGGTTGTAACCAGAATCTGCTGTCCTCAAGGGGAAGGGATCTGCTCCTGGAAGATCCCTCTGCCCAATTTTGGGGGATTGCCCCCTTCCCCTAACACAACAACTCACTCCATTCAGCAGGGTCTTCTAACTCTCTGTGTAGCGTATTCAGGGGGGGGGGGGCGAGTGGCTGCTGTGAGAAAGAAGGGATGGGGGAAGTCCACTTCTGTCAGTACAGTTGATCCAGCGTAAATATGGATCCAACCCTTCATATATTGCAGCACTTATTTATGGTGCTGAAACTGAGGTTCTTAAACTGGACCTCAGTTTATGGGCCTCTTTATGGACCTCAGTTCTGTATTCTTCTTCTCTAGTCAGTGCTCACCCTCCGTGCAGTGCACAGCTCAGCAGGCATAAGATTTCTGTCATGATAGGAGCAGAGAAAATTTCAAATAATAGGGTGTAAACAAAGATTGCTGCTGTTTTCTCTTGCAGTTTGATACGGGTGTTTTCTGTTGAAGTCTTCAGGCAGGTTTGATGAAGGTAGTTGTCATAAATGTAGAATAGCATGGAACAATAAATATGGGTGGAATATAACATTTCATAGTAAATACTACTCTTCTGGTCTGTAATGGTTTAAGTGTGGATAGTATCATCCCAGGACATAGATGTATTCTTGTGGTATTGTCTGCTCCTGAAACTCACTAGTTACTGGTGAACTCAGTGGTAGGTTAAGTTTCTCAAGTGCAATTGCTGCTTAATGCCACTATGTGATAGTGGTATTAAAAGTGATAGAAATATTATACAATAGAAAATAAAGTTGAGTGCTCTGTTGCCATTTTGAATATTGTGACTTGCTTCAGTGATGCTGATTTTATGCTATAATGTTTTTAATATAGGCAGGTGAGTCTAAAATTTGCTTGACATGTAAACGCTAATGGGCAACTGCATTTTTTTTGTTTTATATGTAAAATGTTAACATATAAAAGTGTGGGTTGGTGGAAATGTTGAAGTGTCAGTATGCTTAAGGTGTCTATTGATGGTTATGTCTGTTGCCTGAATGACCAGGTTGACACTATCCCCAAGTATGTATCTGGAGCTTTAAGTTGCTTGTTGCAATCTGATCTGTGCATTAGGCAAAACCTAAACCGCAGAGGCAAAACCTTTGTGTTTAGGCTTTCCAAAGAGCTGCAATCCTGCATGACCAGCATTCTAGTTCCTGGGGAATCCTGTGTGCATAGCGATCTATATGTGTAGGTTTTCTCCAGCAGATGCCCACACCTGATATACAAGTGTGGGGTGGGGCCAGGGTAAGCTGTGTGGCCCTGGTAATTATGTAATGATCCCTTCACACACATTAACTTGTAAAGGGAGCTCTAGTTGCTTTTAGGTGAAGTATAATTACAAGCAGTATTTCTGATTTGTATTGGGGAAAAGGGTTGAAGCCTAATGCTATCATCTTTTTCAGCTATGCCTTTCCTGAATGACTCTAAACTCTATGCCTACAACATACAAACTCTATGCCTAAAACAGGCCTGTGGCTTACGCTGGCTCAGCTTGTCTGAGTGTGGAAAGCTAAGCAGGGTCAAGCCTGGTGATTACTTGGAAGGAGGCCCCTCCTCTAGTTTCCTGCATTGAGCAGGGGGTTGGACTCGATGGCCTTGTAAGCCCCTTCCACTCTATGATCTATGAAATCTATATCTTGGAAGTGTCAGGAAGGTAACAATGGGGAGAAGTAATTATTTTGACATACATTGGTAGCAGTGTAATCCTATGTTTTATCATATTTTGCCTTGCATGCAGCTGCAAATGACGAGTCATTAGCCAATTTTAAACAAAATAACTAGAGGTGGAAGTTAAGCATAATTTATTTTTTGCTTTTTTTTTCCTGCTAGGAAAATGATATACAGCAATACCTTGGATTGCAAGTAACTTGGTTTGAGAGCGTTTTGCAAGACAAGCAAATTTTTAAATATTTATTTAATTTTTTTTGACTTGCAATACAAGTACTGTAGTACGGCTTAAATTAAAAATCTCTGTACAATTTTTTTTGGGGGGGATTTCGTTTTAATATAAGAGTGTTTTGGATTACAAGCACATTTCCGGAATGAATTATGCTCTCAATCCAAGGCATGACTGTATTGTATTATGGTGACCTGTTAGGGTGAGGGGGAAGGAACGAGGTTTTATGTGAATGAAGTGGCAGATGAAAATGTATTTGGAAAGTTCTTAAAAGTATTTTGGTGGTGAGTAGTACTGAAATTATTTGATGGCAGAGCCTGAAGAGCTTTTGTTATTTTTTGGTGGGAGGAATAGAAATATTATAAAATGATGCTTAAATGTATAATGTGTAATGTACACAACATTATACATTTAATCATCATTTTATAATATTCTATTCCTCCCACCAAAAAATACCAGAAGCATCTTCAAGCTTTGCCATCAAATAATTTCAGTGCTACTCAAATGGCAAATGTGGCAGGATCAGGTGGGGTTGGCAATTGAAACTATGAATGTCGGAAGTAGCAGTAAAGACCCAGCAAATAGCTAGCAATGTTTAAAGGGCTTAACTCAGTAACTGCTGAAATAATAATTTTCTTTCTTTTCATGTTAATCTTATGCTATCAGACATAATATATATATATATATTATTACATTCTGATTTCTGCTTCTTTTCACTGATGTTTGTCTTGTCAGTTGTATGATGTTCTTTCTCAATCTTTTCTCTGCTCTCTCTTTTCCAGCAAACATTCTTAGTGTCCACTTCTGCTATCCTTGAAAGTGTTGTGTGCCATCATACATATAATACATGATACTCATAAAAGCTAGCAAGCTGAGGATTCATTTTTGGCTGCAAAACTCTCATTAGTTATATTCATATAGCATATGGCTTGCACTGCAGACTCTCATTTTTATATATTTATGAAGTGCCTTTCCTGAGTTGCCCACCCGGAGCAAATGATTAGATAAACAAATATGGGTAGATTGTTTGGCAAACACTTCTGGCTTGAATCCAGATACATGTTTCTGTTCATGGAAGGTGTCTCTGCCCAGATTGGAGAATCCCCCCCTTCCCTCAAATCCCTCACTACAGTTCACCCAATTTAGTAGGCCCCTCCACAACCCTTGGGAGAGGCTTTAGTGCAGGGCTCTCCAAGCTTGGGTCCCCAGAGGTTGCTGGCCTACAGCTCCCAGCATACCCAGCCAGCATGGGTAATGACAAGGGATTCTGGGAGCTGTAGTCCAGCAACCTCTGGGGACCCAAGGTTGGAGAGCCCTGCTTTAGTGTGTGTAGGCTGCTGGGGAAAAGGGGGGGGGGGAAGTCTCCTTCTGCCCTCCCTCTTCCGCTGGTTTTTTTCTGGATACAACCCACTCTGCCTTTCGAGATGAGTGAATTATATTTGTCTCTTAATTAATCTAATTTTAAAATATTCAAGGAAATGGAAGTGGGATGGTCCTCGTTTAGCATACTGGCTGTGCTCAAAAGTATGCTGTTTTAATTTTTTCTTCACTGGCTAATATAGAATTTAGTATTTGTATTACTGGTTTCTTGCAACCCAACTGAGTGTCATTCTATTATTATTATTATTATTATTATTATTTTATTTTATTTCTATGTAAAACAAACACATAATATCAAACATAGAACAATTTACAAAACAAAATAGACTTCCGCTTTTCTTCTACAGCAAATATAGGTAACAATAATTTTTCTTATTCGTTAATCAGAATGAGAAATCTCTTTTTTCCTGTTGTCCCAAATTCACTTATTATTCCATGAACCCACAAACAAACAAATCATTATTTTCTAGTCTCTGCAAAAAGTCAGTTAGAGGTTTCCACTCAGCAATAAACGTGGATGTTGTCCTTTCTCTGATTAATGATGTGAGTTTGGCCATCTCTGCCAAGTGAGTGTCATTCTCATATTACCCCCTACTGTGTGTTATGGTTAACTTGTTCGATGAAGTTGATCTTTTTCCTAATGGCCTTTGTGAGGAAACAGTTGAAATGGCATTGTGTTTCTGTCTGAGGGAACAATCCTACGGCCCCTAGACAGCGTCTGAGGGGCCATAGGATAGTTCACATTCCCAGATCCGAGGTCGGATACAGCGACCCGACCTCGGAGCTGGGAATCAGAGTTCCACTCCCCTCCCCTGCCCCCTCACAGCTGGCACGGAAAGAACCGCACTGGCTGCTCTCTGAGGTTGGGGAAAGCATCTTCGGAGAAAGGGAAAATGGGGCATTTTGGGGGGTGGGGTGGGGAGGAGACTGGAGAGTCCAAGATACACGGTATCCTGCAGCTGCTGCAGCTTTCCCCCCTCCCCTTCCAAGACTCTCCAGCTAGATGGGCAAAAAAGCCCATCTAGGAGAAACTGCAGGGCAGGAGGATGGGGAGGCGAAAATTGCCTCTGCCACTCCTCCCACTCTGCATAGGATGCCCATAAGCCTCCGGGTTCAGGGGCTTACAGGCATCCCAATAGGATTGCTCCCTAAATGAGCCAGTGTGGTCCAGTGGACAGAGAGCGTGGGCCCATTAGGAATGGATAACCAGTTGGGATTAAGACATTTTTACAAAATATTAGGTTATACTTAATCACTGTTGTGGAGGAAGGGGGGGCTGGCTGACCCACCACACCCCCACCCTTTCCTACCCAAAGGACCCAAGACCCCCAGAGAGCTCAAGGTACCAGATTACCAGCCTCAGCTGTCTGCAATCCTACTTGAATCTCTGTTCAGGGACTTGCCTTTGTCTATAACCTGGATTTAGTTACTGAACCAAGCAGAGCAATCCACAACACCATGTGGGGTAAAACCAAGAAAGGTTTATTCTGGTAGCATTTTACAACAAAAGGTGGGAAATGAGAGAAGCACAAAATAGAGAGACACTTTGGTACAAAGTAAAGCTGCAAAATAACAAAACCTGATTCCTTAATATCTCCCAGGCACACAACTCTGTTACCTGGGGGTCAGTTCTCTTCCAGGGTTAGATCCAGCACAGCCTCGCTGCCCGGGAGGACTACTTCACCTACCCCAAGGTCCGAGATGGGTAGCCCTCCACAAGGCGTGCCTTTCCAGAGCCCTCATTCAGCTAATTTCACCAGGAGCTACCTGGGGTCGTATCCTGAGGCCCCCCAAAGGCTTGGACCTCTGCCTGGCTTGCTGCCATTGCTCCACAGCCAGCAACTACGTGACGAACAAAGACAAAGACACAAAAACCCACACGTTGGGAAATAGCTCTTTGCCCCTCCCCTCCTCCTTCCTGTAGCTCTACTGCCTCCAGCCAATCATGATGCACTTCACCTGGCCAGGCAGGGAGGGGAACTCATGACTTACTGGGCCTGAACTACATTTGCATTTGAAAGCCGTAGACCCAGGCGCCATCGCCTCCTCCCAGGAGGTGTGTGCGTGTGTGTGTGTGTGTGCAGGAACCCTCAAAGGCTCTTTTCTCCACAACTGTTAATTAATTAATTTCTATATTCATATAGCTGCCCCATAACAGAGGTTCTCTGGTTGATTCACCAGCAAATACAACATTAAAATACAGTATTCATCAGTAAATTCTGATTACTAGCCAAATTATGTTAAGGCCCACTGAAATATAATGGTCTTTGCTGCCTTCCTAAAAGCTGTGTGGCCGGGCATACTTCTCTTGGGAGAGCTTTGTGGATCTTGGATGCCACAACTGAAAAGGGCATCTCCCAGGTATCTACCTCTTGTGCTTCCAACAGTGGGTGGAACTAAAAGAGATCCTCCAAACAGGAACAGAATTCTTGGGCAGACTCATACTTCACTTTAATTGTTTAAGGCAACCAAATATAGGTTTTAGCCAATTACAAAAGGTTATACATAAAATACATAAAATATAAAGCTTATGATTAACAAAAGATGAGTAAAATGTAAAAAAATGTTAAACTCTTAGTATTAAAATATTCATAGGCATGCGACTTGGGCCTTCGACAAATCTCAAGGGTTTGTCTGAGCTGGGCAGCCTTCACAGCAAATTTGGCTATGTTAAGCATGACAATCCTGGGGCAGACTCATACAGGATATGGGAGTTCTGAGGAACATCTGATGCCAACTTTGTAGGTTTAAGTTGCCAAAATAGCCGCTGCCTCCTGTATTGGTGTGTCTGTTCTTAGAAATGTTTGAATTAAACAAATCACATTACTGACAAAAACATGGCCGTGATTCTTTGGTATGGTAAATTAATAATGTAGGCTCGGTTTGAGTGTCAAACTTCCCATTATGTTAATTAGGCAGTGGTACCCGTCTGTGGTACTTGAAAGTAAGTGCATTTAGCCTGGCTCCAGGTTGTGATCTCTACATGCCAGGAGGGGTGGTTTAAACCTTCCCCCTCAGCTGGTTCCTTCACCAAAATCCCCCCCCCCATGCAGAGGTTCAAAAAAGAGAAAAAGCTCTACTGAAACCAATGGATATTTTTTGTTTTTTTACACACGTGTGTGGCATTTTCAGAAAAGAAGCAGCTGAGGGGGAGGTTTAAAATCACCTCCCAGCGTGCGGTGGTCCTGTTCTGGATTGGGGCAATGCGGACTTATTCTAGAGTAAGTAACACAGAGTGGGTCCAGCTGCTTACTACTTAATTAATACAGCATGTAGTTTGAAACTGAACATATAAGGAAATGTATGGGTTGTATACAGTGCTGACGTCGCCAATAGAACAGAAACCAGTCCCCGCTGCAGTCCCTATGTGTCTCCCAAATCTGCTCTGGAGGATTGGGGGACCCTCTGGAGCAGATTTGGGAGGCATGTGGGGTGCTGCAAGTGGGAAGTTCTCTTCCACTCACGTGACATTGGCTTTAAGCCTGTGGATTTATTTGCCCCATGTTACTAAAAGGTTGAGTCTAATAACAGTTGAATGAACTATTTGAGTTCTGAAAAAGGCTAGACATGTTTTTTGGATGGGGTTTTATAATTGTAATCCTAAGAATTTTTAATTGGAAGTGTGTCCCATTGGATTTACATCTCACTCAACATGCATAGGACTGTGCTTGAAGGAGTGTCTGTACCAAATTAGTTATGTGGTCTTCTATGTTCTTAGTTGTAGAACACAAATAAAAAGCAAAATGAACCTTTTAAGATAAAACAGTTCTGTCTACAACACGGAGTCTTCCAGTCTGTTATAAACTGGGAAACCTCAGCACTTTGATTGAAAGGGCCCCTTGGTGGTGAATATTTTCTAAGGGAAGTGTTCCTGAAGGGCAGGCTGAGATCCTTGAAATTCTAGCAGTATTATCACTCTAGGCATTATATATATATATATATATATATATATATACCGTATATGAATTTTTGCAGCACAATTACGGTATGTCTTCTAACATGGCAATGACAAATACTTTCAAACTGCTGAGAGACACTGGGACATCAGCTCTTGTAAACAATAGGTTTCAAATTAATGGCAAACAAGTGACCTTTTCTGCATGAGGATTATTGAATATCTTATTATTTTTTCCTAAAGGACTGATTGGGAGCCAACTGTGAGGAGGGCTGTTGGTTTTGCTTTTTTTAAGCTTGCTTTTAAAATAATTTGTGGTGATTGCAGTCTTTTCATGGGGTCTGAGTTGCATGTTGAGAGCTGATAATACCTCTGAGAACCAGTTGTTTGAGTGGAAGATACTTAGTTTTTTATTTATATATCTTAGATGTATGTTTATAATTGTACTTTTATGCTAGATGGGTAGAGATATCCGGCATTTAGTTGTCCAGATAGTTGCTAAGGTTAGGTGGATTTCACTTGGGTATCCAATAAAACCCTTCATTGAAGGGCTTATTTAAAACAAAGAAATACAGGGTGAAATACAGTAAAAGAGTTTAAAGTGACTGAATCACAGAAATCTGACACCTATATGTCACACTTCATTATCTATTTTGGTGGTCTTTAGAATCACAAGTCCCTGGTGCTTCTCAGATTGAAGCCAAGAATTGTAGCACAAGTTATTATGGTAGCTTCTGTGGAATGTGGGGGAATGTTCTCCAGACCTGAGAGTCCATGATGATATGTTGGAGAAACTACTGTAAATCGTAAAGGCTTTCATCTATTTTTTAAAATCTAGACCCCATTCTTTCATGATTTTCAGTTCATTTGAAAGCTTGTTCTGCCATCACTTTGGTCTTATCTATCTTTTATATTGTAATTGCTTATAACTGTCCCTCAGATTTTACTAGCTACACCCACCCCTAGTGCACTTCTTCTAATATTACTTACCGTACTTTCTCATGTGTTCTTCTCCCATTCAGTGCTCTATGCCAGGATAACAGGGGTTGCTTCTACAAAAGTGCAGTCGTGGCTTCCCTTGTTGCTTGTCCTAGTGAGTGCGTTTGCATGTCACACCAACCCACCCTGGCAATATGCCACGGTGGCTTGGTTGGTCTGCGAACAACCCACGGTGTGGCCGACAGATGATTGGACTCACCGTGGGTTGTTCACCCCCTCCCTCCCCATTGGTCCTCCCACGGGTATTCCAGGGGACACTGCAGCATGACTGACCTGTCTCCCCCCTCCCCGCTGTGATTGCGAGCCATTTTCCGCTCACTTAATTCCCCCCCCCCATTCCCCTCCCTTTCCCCTGGAGATCATGAAAGTCGGCTTGACAGCCAGGTTTCACAATCTCCATCTTAACAGCCACTGACGGTCCTGTCAAAGTGCCAAGTGGCACCTTGGAGGGGCTGTCAGTGGCTGGAAGACCTCTTTCCCTCCCCCCCTTTCCAGTGTGTGTGTGTGTGTGTGTGTGTGTGCGTGCACACAAGGTGTGCAAATAGGTGCATTTAAAAAAATAAATTAGCCACACTTGTACAACTGTGGAATTTGAAGCCTTGGCTGGGGCAATGTCCTGGGGGGGTACCTGCTGCCAAGGTGCAGCAGGTACCAATCCTGGACATTGCCCCAAAGAAGCTCCAAATAGGTTTTCCCCCCTTTGCTTTCTCTTGACAGCTATCAAAAGGTGAGCTGTCAAGGTAAAGCAAAGGTGCAAGTGATCTTTGCTCACAAAAAAAGATGATTTACATCCCCTTCATAGTGAGATCCTCAGCCTTTTTTAACTTCTGACAGTGCTCAGGGTGATGCACATTTTGCACTTTCCCCCTGAGACTCTAGGTGCTCAGGAAAGTGCAAAAATGCATTCCACCCCCTTGTTGTGGGGGGGGGGGGAAGTGTTGACAACTTGCTGTCTAAACTCTGGGTCCCCTTTAAAGGGCGGTTTTGACAGGGCAATGGGTTTTTTTTTTTTTGACTGGGACATATACAGCCATAGGACATATACAACCATTTGACAACTAGCTGTCAAAACTAGAAGAACAAACCTATTTGCACATACAGTCATGCCTTGGATTGAGAGCATAATTCATTCCGGAAACATGCTTGTAATCTAAAACACTCTTATATCAAAACGAAATCCCCCCCCCCAAAATTTGTACAGAGATTTCTAATTTAAGCCGTACTACAGTGCTTGTATTGCAAGACGACGCTTGTATATCAAGTAATAAATTAATAAATAAATAAATATTTAAAAATTTGCTTGTCTTACAAAACGCTCTCAAACCAAGTTACTTGTAATCCAAGGTATTACTGTATTGTGTGTGTAAATATTTTTGAATAAAATAGTCGGCCAGCCCCTCCAAGGTGCTGCTTGGTCGTGCAAACCTAGTCATCATCTCCCATCCCCTGCTTGGCAAAAGGCTCTTTCTCCTCCTCCAATGGGGTTTACTTCTCCACTGGGCCCTGAAACCATGATCAAGGAGGTCAGTGTGTTTTGTTATGCGGGCCTTCTCCCAAAGGAGCTATTTGGGTGTTGTGCTATATTGCCTGTCCTTCCTTCTCTTTGTATTGTGTAGTCAAAAGGGTGATTATTAGTGTTCTGTGTGCGATAGTGGTACATTGTGGTGTCTCCCTGCCACTGCATGTGGATTGGCATAGTCTATACTTGACTGATTCGGGAGTGAGGTTGCCTTGCCACTCAGCAGTTGGTATGCACCAATAGTGTTGCCATGGATGCTGGAGGAATGGCTGTCAGAGTTGCTATGGTCTTTATAGTTTTATAGTGTTTTCTTTTCAGTGTTGCTGCTTAGGAGTGCGTAGGATCCTGACTAATCTATGCTGACATTACACTGGTGTAAGCAGGCCACCAGCATGGTGGTATAGGATTGCCTAACCCAATATTCTCCAACCTTGGGTCCCCAGATGTTTTTGGCCTACAACTCCCAGCATGCTGGGAGTTGTAGGCCAGAAACATCTGGGGACCCAAGGTTGGAGAACACTGGCCTAACCTGTATCTGTGAACACTGGACTCCTTCATGTGTCTGATAGGAATAGTCATTGGTTTGGACTAAAGAGTAGTTCTTTTTGACTTCAGGCAAGCAATTGCCTGTGTTTGCCAAGTCTGTTTTGAAAAAAGAAAAAAAATAAGGCTACAATAGAGCTCAGTTTTCTTCTTTTCACTTCAATATACGCCTACACTATTGTCCCGTCCCCCCCCCCCCCCAGTTCTGCAAGTGGTTTTTATCACTTTCTCTGCTGTGTAGGCGGCTTTCCATGTCATACTTGAACTTTGTAAGAAATTTAAACCCATTTTGTACAGCAGATCTATAATTTAACATTAAAGAAAAAAAATGGAGGAGCTGTGTTTAGAATTGTGATGCATTTCAGTTCTAGCCAAAAAGATTATAAATTGTAGCTCTGACAAAAAGAAAAGAAAAGGAATATCTTAACATTCTTATGCAGATATATATTATCTGAGACCTTTTAGATGGCATCATTGGGTTCTGCTTGTAAAAAAAAAAAAAAAAATCATCACTCCCCCCCCCCCCTGCAAAATTGCTATCAAAATATAGGCAAGGGCAAGAAAAAAAGAGCCTGTGTGTGTATTCTTAGAGCCTGTGCTTCGGATTTGGTAAGCTCCTTCACTCTAACAGCTGAAATGTCATTTTAAACTAAGCCACAATCAGTTTACTAAATCCAAAATGCTATAAACATTTCTGGGTTTTGAGTTAATTTAAACATCTTATGTGGCGGTCATTACATGCTCATTTTTATTATAACCAATGATATAAACTGTTTGAGCCATCTGGATTTGTTTTCCTTAAATGTGTTCCTTAGACTATAGATGCACATGGCTTGACTTCTCCTGTTGTCTATAAGTGGCGCGCTTGATTATAGTCTCATACTAGATTCATAGTCCTGCTCTTTTTTTTTTTTTTTTTTTGCACTGATGGTGCACTCAGCTCTCAATAGCAGTGCAAGAAATTGTGATGAACCAACTCTTGTATACAAGGACTCCGATTTGGCCAGCTTCATGTTCTGGCTTGTCCAGTTTATGGAGTTGGCAGGACCAATTGGTCTTATGAGTGTTCTGTGTCTCTGTCACACACAGTGATGACCCTGTCACACTTTTCCAGGAAGCAGTTGTGTATTGTCTGCTTCTTGCTCTCCATATAAATACTGAATTGCTGATCAACCTTATTGCTAAATTAGAAGCCATTGCCCAGCTTGGGTTGCACGACACTATTCATCCTTGCCCTGTTCCAGTTGACTTTTCATTAGCCTCTGCCTTTTGAACAGCATTGATTGGTCTATGTCAGCAGAGGGTGGATCCCTTTGGAAAATACTGATAGATCCTATCTCTTTTCAGAGAGACGTTTTTCATGTTTGAATGTGATTCAATGTGTCAAGTGATTATGATTTCCTAATTGGTAAATCTCATCCCCCACCCACAATTACATAATGTGCTTATGGTTTTAAACTGGGGCCCACCAGATGTTTTGACCTACAACTCCCATCAGCCCTAGCCAACAAATGGTGAGGGATGACTAGAGTGTAGGCCAAAACATCTGGAAGACCATAAGCTCCCACCCCTGATTTAAATGCTTGGTACCTATCTGTGTGCTGAAATTCTTTGTGTTACCCTTTACTGATTTCTTTTGGGTTATATGAGAAACTGAAGCATCTTCAAATGTATAGAGAGTGAAAAGAAGGCGTATTGGAGATGTTGGCAAGCAGTAGCTACCATTTTAACAATTGTTTAAGAGTTTTTGAATTTTAAATAGGAATTGTGTGTGGATATGTGGAAGAGGAAGAACCCTCTACTCTAGCATATCTCACTGCCAGTCACCAGAATGTGGAGGAAAACCCCTTAGGTCAGGGGTGGGCAGAAAGTAGATCTTCAGATGTTTTGGACTTCCAACTCCCAGCATTCCATGGTGGTAGGGGCTTCTGGGAGTTAAAGTCCAAAACTTCTGGAGACCTGCTTTCTGTCTACACCTGCCTTAGGTATCCCTCTGCTAGTTCCAAAAATGTATTTCTTTTCTTTAACCATGAAACTTAACACCCTCTTAGTTATTAAACCCTTTATATGCCTAATGTAGCTGATCATAGGCATGGGGCATTAAACTAGAGGTTAATATAATATATAGTAATACCTTGGATTGCAAGCATAATTCGTTCCGGAACCGTGCTTGTAATCCAAAACACTCTTCTATCAAAGCGAGTCTCTGGCAGGCGTGAGCGGGGCTGATTTTGGCCTGCCACGCCCGCTCGAGGCGAGTGGTTTCCTACACTACTTGTATTGCAAGACGTCGCTTGTTTCTCAAGTCAAAATTTATTTTAAAAAATTGTTTGTCTTGCAAAACGCTCTCAGACCAAGTTACTTGCAATCCAAGGTATTACTGTAAAACAAAGATATGGTAAATGTTATTAAAACAAACAATATAACTTCCTAAATTATCATTACTATCTTATTATTATTAAATTATTACTGTTTCTTTAATTAACAGCTTTAATGAGGTTATTGTTACCATCAGAATCTGACAATAGAAGCTTTAGTTCCTCTTCCTAACCAGCCATAGGCCAATTCCCTAATCAAGCTCCAACCCAAGTAACTCACAGGCCAGGTAACTGAGTGCTTGATCAGCAGTCATCTCTCTGGTAGAATTTGGCTACAAACTGGAACTTTTAAGGCTGTTCACGAGGCTTTCCATGAAGTCTTCAATCTTGTCCAGCAGTTGCTCTGTCTTCAAATCACCACCACCTGACACTCCGCTCTTCCCTGAAGGCTGTTCTAGGAGTTTTCTTCTCCTCGCTTGAAGACATTCTTCACTTTCTTCCTCACATGCTCTTAGATTGGCTTCCTAGTCTTGAGGGTGCTCTTCTTACTGACTGGTGTCTTCCTCAGGCTCGCAGCCTCTCACAAAGATACCCTTGAGGACTCTCTCCAGATGACCTCCTCGACTAACTACTCTAGATGCCTCTCCATTGCTCCTTATATTCATTCTAGTCAAAATCCTCTAGTCTAGCCAATCAGCTTTATTGTGGCCAACTTTCCCTCACCCCATCTTCTTTCAAATCCAGGACCAATAAACACATTTGGAATGTTCAAATAGCTACCAATTTGGATTCTACCTTTCCTTATAGAGCCAGAACCTTGCTTCATATCACCTCTTAATGGCAATAACTGTCAGCAGTGAACTGTCAAGCTGCTAGCATACCAGGTAAACCAGTCTTCCCCAAGCGGGTGCTCTCCAGATGGGCTGGACTGCAACTCCCATATTGCCCAGCCAGCATAGCTAAAGGTCATGCTGGCTAGGAATTATGGGAGTTACACTCCAACACATCTGGAGGGCACCAGGTTGGGGAAAGCTGATAAACAGTGTATCTCTCACACTCAAGGTGAGAGTAAAAGCTACACATTTTTCCTTTCACAGTGTACCCCTTCATACTTTAGTCCTTGTTTCAAAACAATACACTTGAACATTTTAAATTTTTACCTCAGGTAAATAGTTTCTTCACAGGATGCAAGCTATAGAAAGATTTAAAAACCCCTGTTTGGCTACTGGCTCTCCCAGGAATACCCTCTGTGTTTCCTTGCTCCCATGGTATAAGTGGGCACGCCTACTTCACCTGGGCAGCAACAGCCATAGGCACTTCTGTTCCACTGCTTTGGTGCAGAACCATGGAAAGGGTTTGTGGTGAGAAGGGGACAGGGAAGCAGTCACAGGTAGGTTGGGTATTGTGTGTATTAATGTGCAGAGATCCACAAATTTTGGCTAGGCTTGGTAGCCAACTGTTTGGTTTCTACTACCCAGCCGTGAAGTCCAATCCTACCACAATAGTAACTGCAACAGTGAGATGATTTCTAAACTGACTGTCTAGTCAGAAATGTGGGCCATTATGACTTCACACTTTGGGTTTTGTTTCTATCGATAAATGTACATGTTGCATTGTTTTTGAGCTTTTAAGAACTGTGCATTGACTGTTAAAAAGAGCCAGTAAAATGCTTGCTTTAAATTCCTGTTCAAGATAATTTATTACAGAAGTGAAGGAGAAATGGCAAGCTTTCCAAGAACAAGGAGTTATGTGGCACTTTAAATACTGACACATTTTTTTGTGTGAACCGTTTTCATAGTCTGGAGTCTTAATTTGTCAGTTTTTCAAAACAGGGGGAGTGGAATAATTGATCCATGCACATGGTCCCAGGTTCAGTCCCTGGTATCTCCAGTTAAAAAATGTTAGGTAACAAGGTCCTGAGATCCACTGCCAGTGAAAGTAGACAATGGTCGGTTCGCACATCGCAATAACCCTGGGTTTGTTGTCCTACTGTGAGCAGTAATGGCTAAACAACCCAGGATGCGCCATCCCTGGATTGTTTGCTGTGATGTGCGAACCAGGAACTCTGGCTTGTCTTTCACCTGACAAGGCCAGAGTTGGAATTCAGCTGGCACCAGCATGCTTATTTGTTCACAACAACCCAGGTTTTTCAAAATCTGCATTATAATATGCGAACCAGGCCACTGCTGGGCTAGACTACCAGCAGTATTATTTATTTATTTATTTATTTTATTTAATACATTTTTATACCGCCCAGTAGCCAAAGCTCTCTGGGCGGTTTACAAGAGATAAATCATAAAATACAATGTAAAATATAAAATTTAAAACCACAGATTAAAAACAAACAGCAGAGCTAGCAGCAGCAGTTACAATAATGGAATTAAAAACAACTACAAGATTAAGATGATTAAAATGATTAAAATTTAGTACTGGACTAAATTTCATAACTTCCCTCCTGACCCAACCCAGCTGATGGGGGATGGCCATTTTGGTCTACCCTTAAAAATATGTATTTTATATAGTAATTCTCAGCCTTCTGTATGATGTTGGACATATTCTAAAATTATGGGAAAAATTGTTTCTCTCCCCAATTGTTTTTCAGGCTCGTAATGTTTTGAATATGCAAGATAAGACAGACCTTTGGTTCTGCAACCAGAAATTAGTAAGTACAGTCATGTCTTGGATTGAGAGCATAATTTGTTCCGGAAACGTGCTTGTAATCCAAAACACTCTTATATCAAAACAAAATCCCCCCAAAAAAATTTGTACAGAAATTTTTAATTTAAGCCATACTACAGTACTTGTATTGCAAGACGTCGCTTGTATATCAAGTACAAAAAATATTAAATAAATATTTGAAAATTTGCTTGTCTTGCAAAACGCTCTCAAACCAAGTTACTTGCAATCCAAGGTATTACTGTACATATCTGCATCCACAGTGAACAGTGAAGTGGCCAAGCTTGCTGATGACACCAAATTATTTAGGGTGGTTAAAACAAATGGGATTGTGAGGAGCTCCATAAGGATCTCTCCAAACTGGGAGAATGGGCATCAAGATGGCAAATGTGGTTCAATGTAAGCAAGTATAAAGTGATGCACCTTGGGGCAAAAATCCCAACTTCAAGTATAAACTGATGGGATCTGAGCAAGCGTGACTGACCAAGAAAGAGATCCTAGGGTTGTGGTGGACAACTGGATGAAAATGTTGACCCAGTGTGCAGCTGCTGTGAAAAAGGCAAATTCTATGTTGGGCATAATTAGGAAAGGAATTGAAAATAAAACTGCCAATATCATACTGCCCTTATATAAATCTATGGTGCAACCACACTTAGACTACTGTGTACATTTCTGGCCACTGCACCTAAAAAAGGATATTGTAGAGTTAGAAAAAGTGCAGAAAAGAGCATCTAAAATGATCAAGGGACTGGAGCAACTCCCCTATGAGGAAAGGTTACACCATCTGGGATTGTTTAACTTAGAGTAAAGGTGAGTGAGGGGAGATATGATAGAGGTGTACAAAATTATGCATGGTGTGGAGAAAGTGATAGGGAAACACTTTTCTCCCTCTCAAAATACTAGAACCCGGGGTCATCCCATGAAGCTGATTAGTGAGAGATTCCAGACAGATCAAAGGAAGTACCTACTTCTTCACACAGTGCATTGTTAAACTACGGAATTCACTTCCACAACATGTAGCCATGTTCACCAATGTGGATGGCTTTAAAAGGGGATTGGAGAAATTAATGGTTGATAAGGCTATCAGTGGCTATTGTATACTAGTTGCTGGGGAACTTGGGCGGAGGGTGCTGCTGGCAGCTGACTAGCCACTGTATGAATGGAGTGCTGGACTGGATGGGCCCTTGGTCTGATCCAGCACGGCTCTTCTTAGGTTCTTAATTTAAGAAACAAAAGCTGCCACTCTGTGTCATTTCTCATTACAGCTGCTTTGAACTGGGGCATTTGTAGGCATAAGCCTCAAATATTTCCCAGAGCTATGAGTGTCCATTGACTCCAATGGAAAGGGGTCCCCCCCCTGAACTTAATTGCCATGGGGAGAATTTCAGGGTACAGCTGGGAAGGGTTAACCCTCTTCTCCCCATATGTTGCAATTCCCCCTGAAAATCACCCTCCCCCTGTGTGGCAATTAAGTTTAGGAAAAAACCTCCTATCAGTGCCAGTTCAAGTTTTTTCTAAACTTAATTTAGAAGTACCATACAGGGGGGATTTCTGGTGAGGGGTTGGAGTTAGGAGGAAGGGTTAACCCTCCCCTCCCCTCCCCTATGCTGTGACCCCTTGAAAATTGCCCCTGCATGGCAGTTAAGCTTAGGAAAACCTTCTGTTGGTACCAGCAGAAGATTTTTTCCTAAGCCTTATTGGTGGGGTAGGAGCAATTTTCCTCTGGGAGAGAAAGAGAGAGAGAGAGAGTGAAGTGGGGGAAAGAAGAGAGAGAGAGGAGTGGGGGAGAAAGAGAGAAAAATATGTTTATTGCCCTCATGAAGGTTAAATAATCTGAGCAGGGAGTCCTTTTCCAGGTACTGCCAAGTGGGTGTTAGAGCATGGTTGTATATGTGTGTGCGTGTGCGCGCGCACGCGCCTGTTCAGACACAATGACATCCCACCATGGGTTGTTTAACCAATGGTGAGGCTGCGGCACATAACCCACACTTGCCAGGTTCTCACAGCACAACAGCCCCCAAGTGCGGGTTGCATATGCAACCTGGCAGCCGTGAGCACTGCTTAAATAACCTGTGACGAACCACAGCATCTGAACCTGGTGTGTGTGTATGGCTCTCCTTCATCTTACTGTGTCTCCCTGCCCTGCATTGTGGCACACACAGAGGTGGTGCTAAGTGTGGTGCTTCCTCTGCGGCTCCGCTTGTGTCTTCCTCTGTGTATGTTTATGTGCATGTGTTGGGAATGAGGGGAAAGTCACAAGTCCCCACCACATAGAGAAACCCCAGAAACTGCAGAGCAGAGTAAGGGAGAGAGCCATCCTTCCACCACCCCCTCCTCCACCTCTTACCCATTTCCTTTCCGGTCCTGTGCTGCCCAGTCCTTGCTCCATCCTTCCCCTCTGTCTGATCCACAGCTGGAGACCTACCCCTGTTTTTGCTTGGTTGCTTGCTTGCTTCCTGCCTGCCTTCCACCCTCCTTCACTACTCTCCTTACTAATCTTACTGGCCCCTATTGCTCTACCTCCTGTGCCTCACTCTCTAGCCCTCACTCCTCCTACCAGCCACCCAGCACTTTGAGCCACCCCACCCTGAACAGAATCTTGCAACACTTTGTTTTATTTTGAATTTAGTTTCTGGAGGTAGTTATGATTGATGAATGGGTAAGAAATTGAAGTGAAAGTGATTCACTTTTGGAGCAGGATCTGGGTGGGAATTGGGGAGACTTCACTTGCATGGAGCTGTTTGCTTGGCTTGTCCTGCAAACCCAGTCAATGTAAGACTAGATCACTAGGTACGATAGAGCATATCCTGTTGCTTTCTTCACAAAATGTAATTATCAAGAATATATGGTTAGTTACTTAAAACAATTGTTTGCATATTTAGAAATATAGGGTTCTTGGCGGAAGTTAATTTATAATGGCACTGAAATATCCACAGTGTTTGTTTTATTTTTTAGGCAGCTGAACTTGTTTGCAGGCTGATGTTTCATTTTTCACTCCTGTGTTTCATTTCCTTTTGTTGTGCTTTCAATCAGTGTTTTTTCCATTATCAATGTAAGATCTCACTGCAGGAAAGAGATGCATACCTTGAGTATTTCTACATACAGTAGTTGAATAATAATATTGGCAGCATGCCTCTCCTTTTGAAAGCAGTCTGGTGAATACTGTGTGTGTGTGTGTGTGTGTGTGTGTGAGAGAGAGAGAGAGAGAGAGAGAGAGAAGATCAGGAATGTAATTAGCTTTAGCAAAGGATATGGTGATAACAAACCTTCTGACCCATACTCAAAATACCAGGTATGAACAGTATGGAGAGGGTCAAGAGAGGAACTATTTTCCCTTTGTCAGGAGTCTTGAACTTGGGTCTCTCTGGGTACCTTGCTCCTTTATCCACCTCCTTGTCCTTCTAACCCAACCTTCTCCAACCTGGTGCTCTCCAGATGTTTTAGACTACAACTCACATCATCCCTGACCACTGGCCATGCTGGCTGGAGTGATGGGAGTTGCAGCCCAAAACATTTATTTACATACTTACTACATTTCTATGCCACCCAGTAGCCAAGGCTCTCTGGGAGGCACCAGACTGGGGAAGGCTGTTCTAGCCTGCATGCCCCCTGAAGCTAAATAGGGCCAATCGTCCCTTATCTTGCTCCCCCTTTTTCTGTGTGGTTGGTCCTAGTTCCAACTAATCTATATAGAACTTCCATTGTGCTTGCAGCTGTTGTCTGTGGATATAGCACATCATGTGCATTGCTGCTAGATTACGAAGCATTCATTTGTTTCCTGCCTTGCTTCCTGCTGAATCCTGATCCTCAGTTTCTGCCTTCATTTTTGGTTTGCCTAGTAGGAACTGATAGCTGCCTGTTTTAGTTGAACAATGAGCATACTCAGCAACTTTTTGGGGCGTATGTGTGTTGTGTGTGTGTCCCAGCAGAAGTACTGGCCCTACTGGTATAAGATGCATTCTTTTTCAGAGCTTATCCAGATGTATAAATATAAGGCATCCAAAATGTTTCCGCTACATGATACAGCACTGCTTGCAAACTAAGGGGCAAAATTGGATCCGCAGACTTCAGTGCAACTTTTCATGCCCTGGTGACCTTTAACCCATCCTAGTTCCAAATGTGGGTTAATCCCTTTGAAAGTTAAGCTGTGTCCCGTCTCTCCCCCCCCCCCCCCCATTTCAATCCAGACAGGGAATTCTGTGATATAGGCTTCTCCCTTCCTTCTGACAGAACTCTAGGCCTGTTTCAGTGCCTGATTTCCATCTTTTTAAAAGGTGCACAGTCCTAGCAACTTTAACTTTTCCCAGTTCCATTTCCAGCTTTTATGTAGCTAGGAGGATATGCCTATTGGTATGCTGCATTTACGAAATCTGCTATGTATCCATTCTAAATAAATTATGCTTTCATTTCAAATGGAAGGTAGTGAAGAAACACAATTTTGGTTAAATCCTAGGCACTGCATTCAAATGGGAGATAAATGAGCTTTCATGCGTTGTGTTGTGGTTGGAATTTTTATTGCAACAATATATGAGCATTTTTGTGTCCGTCTGTCCCCCCCACACCCACACACAAAAGTGCCAATGAGAGAGAGAATTCACTTGGCAAAATAGCAGGCACAGACATTTTAAGAATACACAATACAAATCTTGCCTAGCCTTTCTGGTGATAAAAACATTATGGCAATAACCATGGGAACATAAAAATTAGCTAGCACGTATGGTCTTTATTATTGAAGAAAGCGGTTAGCTTTGCAAGTTTGAACCCCACCCTCTTGCCTCAGAATTAAAAAATAAACTGTTCTCTATTGTATTCATGTAAAAATTACTCTGGGTTGTTTCAAAAGTTAAACCTAGAAAATGTTTACCTTATTTATTATGAATTTGTTTCTGGATGATCTGCCAAGCAGGGTGATTTTCTACGATTCTTTATAGTGTGTGTGAATAATATTAGCCGAGCAGCAGAGACATATAAATCCTTCTGTATTAGAATTCTGAGAACAGAAAGTATGAAGGCTATTGATCTTAATACAGACATAAAGAAATTGAAAACAGATTTCTTGCATCAGAGAGAGAAATTTAGAAATCGTATAAGAGGAAGTATTCTAGACCTTAGGATAGAGTTTGCTTTGAACAGCCTGCAACTTCATTCAATCAGTGTCTGCGATAAACACCTGGATATATGTTTGTCCCATTTCTTGATTAATCCAGTCCAAGAACACAGTTTTCTTCTTTGTGGTCTCTGTGCAGCCCCATATATGGGTGTCCCACATGGACAGGTTGCTTACCTGTAATTATAGTTCTGCAAGTGGTCATCTGTGTAGTCACACACATTGTTTCTGCCCGGCATAGGACCTATTCTGGGAAGTTTCTATAGGCAAACTAACATTTTGGAGGCCGCTCAACCCCATCCTCCCAACAGATGCTCAAGGAAATATAGCTCCCACCTTCCTACTCAGTCTTATTTCTGACCTGTCACAGAAGCTATGAAAAGAAGAAGCAGAAATCAGCACCTGCAGCAGGGTAGGAGGGTGGATTGTATGACTGCATGGATGACCACTTGAAGATCTACAGTTATATCTAAGCAACCTGTCTTTCTTCTTCTCTGCAGTCCCACATATGGCTAGAGGAGCAAGCTTACTTACCAGAGGCGGGGCAGATGCTAAGGAGCCAGAGATGTGAGCAGAGGAGGCATCTGTCTAGGCTTGGACATCAATCCCATAGTGGTGAACAAATGTAAAGGGGCTGGGACCATGTAGCCGCACCCCCCCCAAAGGAAAGCTGTAGATGCTGCAGCAGTCCTGGTGGAGTGTACCCAGGCTGTCTCTGGGGCTAGAAACTTCACCAGCTGGTTAACAGAGGCAGACAGTTGAGGAAATTCATTGGGGAGTAGTTTTTTTCTTTCTAGGGGCCCTGATAACAAAGGAATATATATGGGCTGTGTCTGAAGTTTCCCTACTTGTCCAGATAAAATGCCAGCACCCAGTGAATGTCCAGGGTATGTAGCAAGGTGGGGATCAAGCGACCACCTAAACTCTGGTTTCTTCTTCGTGGTCTATCTATCAACTAGATTCTGTTTCTAAAAAAACAAAACAAAAACAAAAAAATCCTTACTATCACCGTTCTCTCCCCCATTCTTCTCCGGCCTTCGCTTTCTCTTTCACTTTCTGCTATGCCTCCTAAGGCCCCTTTCCGTAAATGTGTCCGCTGCGGGACAAAAATCCCACCAGCAGACGGCCATTCTTTGTGTTTGCTCTGTTTAGGGCAAGCACATATCATGGAGACTTGCCCACATTGCCAAGCCTTCACCAAACAGGCTAGGAAGCATCAGGCGATGAAGTTAAGAGTCCTCATGTGGGAGAAATCCCTGTCTGCGAGCTCACCAGCTCCGGAGGAAAGGCCTGGAGGATCTCGTCCCGCTTCGGGATCGAAGCCGTCCTCCACTCTGACACGGGAAGCCTATCTAGCAAAAAAGCTAGCTAAAAAGGCCAAGAAAACAAAAGAGCAGCTAAAAAAGAAAAAGGAGAAAAGCCTGAAGAAAGTCAGAGAAGGACACTTCTCCACGGCTAAAACTCCAGCTGCAGACCGGCTGGTCACTCCAGAGGCCTCTGTTAGTGTCGCCGTGTTGACAGGGCCATCTAGCCCAAAGAGAAATACTGTCAGGCCTGAGTCTCCATTGGTGCAGGAGTTGGCCCCATCTCGGGATGCAATCCAGGATTCAATGGAACCTCGGCCTCAAGCTACGAGACTGACGGTCCAATCCATCTCCGACAGCGAGATTGTGGATTCACCAGCTATCTCGCCATTTGCTGCAACAACCAGCACGGGATCGATCGCACTCTTGATCCCGTACTCGGTCTCTAAGGTCCTCACGACGTCAAGAAGTTTTATCACCTTGGCGTAGCCCAGCAAGTACAAGCCGCTACGACAGACCGCACTATCGATCTCAATCTCCGGTCTATAGAGAGAGCTCGGTGTACTCAGTGGCCTCTACCTTGAGGTCTTACTATTCCAGCTACACCTATGACGATCCTCGACACTGATCCTCTAGTCGTAGCGGATACTATTACCGGCGCCGACAATCACCTTGGTGCCGAGAACGGCCGATTCCTTCTCCATGCCGTCGATCTCGATCGCCAAGTGATAGGCGTCGCTCTTCTCCATCTCGACCAGCACGATCGGAAACTGACCCTGCACCGGTTCTTGAACGTGCAACAACTGAGCTACCAGCTTCGCACTCTGCCATGACTACAGTAGAACGTGAGCAAGCCAAATCATCTTCAGAGATGGATTATTCAACTGATTCTGAATCCATCATATCAGAGTTGACACATTCGATTTCGCCAGACGCTCAGGTCGAGTCCAAGGCATTCGCCTCACCATCTGAAGACATTGGATCCTTTGCCGAGCATATATCGAAGATGACATCTCCCCTGGGTATCGAAACAAAAACGGAGGAACCAAAAACCAAGGACCCAATTTTTTGTATTCTCCAAGATACCCAGACGGCAAAGACTCTGGTACCTTTTCTGCCAACTTTATCGGACATGGTGCAGGCAACATGGAAAACCCCAGCGTCGGTGTATCCAACTGCAAAGAAGCTGCAATTAGAAGTGGGAGCGAGCCTTGCAGCGGCTGCCTAGCTAATTCTTCGAGCTAGTCGGTTTTCCTTCTCCCCCTTTCACAGACCTGACACGCGAACACAATTGAGCTGCGAATCAGCAAGATCTTTTGCTCGAGGCTCGAGAGATAGCTCCCTTCTAACTCTGAATATTATAAACCCTAGCTGGCTCCCCATGTCCTTCAGCAAGAAGTTCTCACACAAAGAAATGTAGTAACAGTGATTGAAATGCAAAACCTAAGTCACAGCAGGTGGTAAAACACAGGTAAAACCTGTTTAAGATTCAAATGCTAATTTGAGAACAACAGCTCTTGCTCGGGTTTGTAATGCAGATGTCTGGGAGTTGGGAAAATAGCAGCTTTTTATGCTCACAAAAATCGTTAAGTATGCTGAGTGAACAGAAGAGAGCTATCTCGATGCAAAAAATGCCTTCGAGTTAAATTAGCACATCCCTAGCTGCAATCCATGTACAGAGTGCGAGAAGAAGATGCCAAATTTCTTTTCTCACACCCGACAGCAAACTCCATAATTGTAAAGTCTGCTCAGTCTTACAGAGGACGACAGCACTCGACCCCGTCTGACAGAGAGGGCAAGAAATTAGACTCCTATGGCCGTAGGGTCTATTCCTCCACCTCGATGGGACTGAAAATTGCAAATTACCAGCCCATCATGGCACGCTACCAGATGTTCATTACAGAAAAAATTGGGGACCTTTGTGATTATCTGCCAGATGAAAAACGTGAACTGGCTTGAGTTTTTCAAAAGGAGGCAACAAATATGGCTGCGCTTCAAATGAACACAGCTAGGCATCAAGCAGACAGCCATGCTCGTTCCATGATTGCCTCGGTAGCTCTACGAAGGCATGCATGGCTACGGTCCACGAATCTATCCATGGATTCAAAGGCGCAAATAGAAGACCTGCCCTTCGATGGCGAGGGTTGGTTCCATGCAACGACTGATGATTCGATGGACGCAGTTCAAAAGGCATTGACTAATGTGAAAAAGATGGGGCTTTCGCATCAGTTTCAAACAAGACCTTATAGACAGCGACTCTGGGGACGAGCTCCATATCCAACACAGAGTTCCCAACCGTCAGTCTTTCCGAGGAACAACACGTCAGCCTCGTAACCAGCAGCCCCAGGCACTACAGCGTTCATCTTTCCAGCAGCGGTACTGGGGCTCCCGCAAAGGAGGTGACTACAACAAGCGGCAGGTTTGACTTCTGTCACCGTCCGGCCATCATCTCTCCGTCTTCTCCACATCTTGTTTTCGGCCCTTGTCTGTGTCGACACCTCCGATCCTGGCAAAACATCACCACGGATCGGTGGGTGCTGAACATCATTCGACACGGATACCAGATCGAGTTTCGAGTCCTCCCTCCTTTCTTCGGTGTCAAGACCACTCAGCTGACACCAGCACTGCTTGAAGAAGTGTCCTCTCTGCTTCGAAAGGGAGCAATAAAACTGGTTCCCAAAGAAAATCAGCAGGAGGGTCTCTACTCCAGATACTTTACAGTGGAGAAAAAGGACGGAGGACTCAGACCGATCTTGGACCTTCAGACTGTCAACCTCTTTATTCCACTCAGGAGGTTCCACATGGTCACACTCCAATCAATCTTACCTCTACTACACAAGACCAATTGGTTTGCATCCATCGACCTCAAGGATGCCTATTTCCACATCGTCATCCACGAGGACATTCAAAGATATCTTCGTTTTCGAGTCGGACAAGATACTTACCAGTTCGTTGTGTCACCATTCGGCCTCTCCACCGCGCCAAGAGTATTTACGAAGTGCATGGCTGTTGTCTGTGCCAGTCTCCGAGAGACGGGCATCACCATCTTCCTGTATCTCGACGACTGGTTGATAGTAGCATCGTCAGAATCCGTACTTCAACACGCACTGATGGCACTCTCTGTCTTCTAGACGAACTGGGACTCTGCTTGAATTCGAAGAAGTCAATCCTTCGACCTGTAAGAGACAGTCAGTTCATTGGAGCAAGACTGAATGCAATCGACGGTCGGGCGTACCTGCCCCAAATAAGAGTTCAAAAGATACTTACCGCGTCGAAAAGACTCAGTCGCCTCGACACCTGCTCAGCTCACACCGTGCAACGTCTTCTAGGCTACATGGCGTCCATGATATCGGTGGTCCGATACGCAAAACTTCAAATGAGACCACTCCAATCTTACCTCATTCACAACTTCAAACCAAAGAAAGACAAACCATCGAAACGTCTTTGATTACCTCAAAAGATCAAGGACTCTCTCAGGTGGTGGATGTCAGAAGCAAACCTCACGGATTGAAAGGCGGCATGCCTTTCAATCCGTCAACGCCGACACGACTGCTAATGATGGACGCATCACTGTTAGGCTGGGGTGCCCACTCCAGTGAACATACCGTTCAAGGCACTTGGTCAGCCCAAGAGAAGAAGACGCACATCAATTACCTCGAGTTGCTGGCAGTATGGAAGGCCCTCCAATCTCTAGAGGTTCGTCTACATGGACATCACATCCAAATAGTAACAGACAACACGACAGTCGTTGCATATTTAAACAAAGAGGGAGGCACGAGATCGACACGCTTACTCCGCCTCACTCTAATGATCTTCGAATGGGCGATCCCCCGGGGCATTTCCTTCATCTCAATCCACATATCAGGAAAGTCAAATGTACTAGCGGACATGCTGAGCAGGGTATCGATGCAGTCTCACGAATGGCAAATGCACCGTGGACTGCTTTGAATGATCTTTCGTCAATGGGGGGAACCAGAAATAGACCTGTTCGCCACCATCGACAACACGGTATGTCCCATGTTTTGCAGCAGAGCAGCATCAGACCCGAAGTTGATCTCCGACGCATTCTTGGTGACTTGGACCAGGAAACTTGGGAGCTGGAGGAATAGACCCTACGGCCATAGGAGTCTAATTTCTTGCCCTCTCTGTCAGACGGGGTCGAGTGCTGTCGTCCTCTGTGAGACTGAGCAGACTTTACAATTATGGATACCCTGCTTCCGCTGCGCCGGAAGTGACGCAACGGGACCAGCGCGGGCAGTGTAGCCCGCGCAGCTGACTCTCCGGGGAGAGCGAAGAAAATGGCAAGCCCGTTCGGGCGGCTGAGAGCCCGGGCGGGCCCAGTTCAGGGCCTATGGAGCCGGGCCGGATGGAAGGGCACGCTGGGCCGGATCCGGCCTGCGGGCCATAGTTTGAAGACCCCTGCTGTATTATGACCTATGTCCGGAGAAAGACAGGGAGTGTGACGCTATCGATTCTCCTTTATCTCTCGGTTTTCGATACCATCAACCATGGCATCCTTCTGGGACAATTGTCCGAGTTGGGAGTGCAAGGTACTGCATTGCAGTGGTTCTGCTCCTACTTGACTGGCTGGCTCTGGAAGGTTGTGCTTTGGGGATATTGTTCGGTCCCGTAGATTCTCCGGTATGGTGTTTCACAGGGGTCAACTCCCCCCCCCCCAATACTATTTAATATCGACATGAAACCATCTGGAGTTTTGGAGTGTGTTGCTATCAGTATGCTGATGACATGCAGCTCTGTTTCTCCTTTTCATCCTCATCAGGTGAGGCTGTGGCTGTACTAGATCAGTTCCTGGCTGCGGCAATGAACGATGAGGGCTAATAAACTGAAACTCAACCCAGACAAGACTGAGATGCTGTTAGTGGGTAGTTTTTCTGACCAGTTGGAGGGTGTTTGTCCTGTTCTGTATAGGTTGCACTTCCCCTGATGGAGTAGGTTTGTAGCTTGGGGTTTTTCCTAGAGTCATCATTGTTGCTTGAGGCTCAAGTGGCCTCAGTGGCATGGAGTGCCTTCTGCCAGCTTCGGCTGGTGGCCCTGCTATGCCTCTGTCTGGACAAGGTTAACCTGGCTTCAGTAATCTATGGTCTAGTACATGGGTCTGCAACCTTTAAGACAAAAAGAAGCCACTTGGACCCGTTTCCGAAGAAAAAAAAAACCTGGGAGCCGCAAAACCATTGTGACATTTAAAACAAATATAACACTGCATATATTGTTTCTTACCTTAATGCTATATATACAGGATCATGTATTCATGTACAAATTATTGGAAAACTAATAGCAATAGAACAAAATTATATCTCCATAAATTTATTTATTTATTAACTGCTTTTTTAACCCTGCATTTCTTAAAAACAATCCAAAACAGGTTATAAAGAAGAATAAAACACAAATTACAATATCGCTGCGGGGATGGGAGGGGGAACATTATAAAATGGGAGGGGGAACATTATAAGAGTCCCTGACTCTCAGCATAACCTACCTCACAGGGTTGTTGTGAGGATAAAATGGAGATGGAGGAGGAGGAGGAGGAGGACTATGTAAGTTGCCTTGGGTTCCTTGCAAGAAGTAAAGTGCAATGCATGTTAGGGTGCAATGCATGTTAAGACAGGGGAAAAGTCCTACATCTCCCGGGATGCCCCAGCTATCATGCTGGGAGTTGTAGGATTTTTTTCATGTCTAAACATGGAGAATATCCTGGCAAGCCTAACTGGAGGCAAGGCACGAAGAGGTGGCTGGCAAGGAAGGAGTGGATTTCAATTCAAATGCTGCCCAGAACTGGCCCCTGCTTTATATATGAGCAAAAGGGATTTGTGGCGGAGGGGGATGCGGGCAGCTGCCGCCTCGGCCTCGGCCTCGGCCTCCTCCCTTCGTTCTCCGCCGGGGAGGCGCTTTCTGCAGAAGCGCTACAGCTCGCCGAAGACCGAAAGCGCCTCCCCGGCGGAGAACGAAGGGAGGAGGCCGAGGCCTTCGGCGGCAGCTGCCCGCATCCCCCTCCGCCGCCTGCCCGTCGCTCACCCGGGGCCGGTCCTTGGAAATGGGGAAGAAGCGGCGGTTGGAGGCTCGGCCTCCTCCTTCGTTCTCCGCCGGGGAGGCGCTTTCGGTCTTCGGCGAGCTGTAGCGCTTCTGCAGAAGCGCCTCCCCGGCGGAGAACGAAGGGAGGAGGCGAGGCCTTCGGCGGCAGTGCCGCATCCCCCTCCGCCGCCTGCCCGTCGCTCACCCGGGGCCGGTCCTTGGAAATGGGGAAGAACGCGCGGTTGGAGGCCTCGGCCTCCTCCCTTCGTTCTCCGCCGGGGAGGCGCTTTTTGCAGAAGCGCTACAGCTCGCCGAAGACCGAAAGCGCCTCCCCGGCGGAGAACGAAGGGAGGAGGCCGAGGCCTCGGCGGCAGCTGCCCGCATCCCCCTCCGCCGCCTGCCCGTCGCTCACCCGGGGCCGGTCCTGGAAATGGGAAGAAGCGGCGGTTGGAGGCCTCGGCCTCCTCCCTTCGTTCTCCGCCGGGGAGGCGCTTTTTGCAGAAGCGCTACAGCTCGCCGAAGACCGAAAGCGCCTCCCCGGCGGAGAACGAAGGGAGGAGGCCGAGGCCTTCGGCGGCAGCTGCCCGCATCCCCCTCCGCCGCCTGCCCGTCGCTCACCCGGGGCCGGTCCTTGGAAATGGGGAAGAAGCGGCGGTTGGAGACCTCGGCCTCCTCCCTTCGTTCTCCGCCGGGGAAGCGCTTTCTGCAGAAGCGCTACAGCTCGCCGAAGACCGAAAGCGCCTCCCCGGCGGAGAACCAAGGGAGGAGGCCGAGGCCGAGGCCGAGGCGGCAGCTGCCCGCATCCCCCTCCGCCGCCTGCCCGTCACTCACCCGGGGCCGGTCCTTGGAAATGGGGAAGAAGCGGCGGTTGAAGCTGTCGGCGACCAGCACGGCCTGGAGCGGTGGAGGCGGCTCCTCTTGGGGCTCGGACCCCCGAGAGCCCCCGGACCCGGCTCCACGCTTCGCAGAGGCGCCGCGGGCCGCCATCTTCTCTCACGCTCGTGTCCCTGCTGCCGGAGCGGAGCTGCGGCAAAGGCTTGAAAGAGCCGCATGCGGCTCCGGAGCCGCGGGTTGCCGACCCCTGGTCTAGTAACTTCCAGATTACTGCAAGGCACGCTGTGCGTGGGCTGCCCTTGAAGATGGTTTGGAAGCTGCAGCTTGTGCAAAATGTGACAACTAGATAGATTGATAACAGGGACCAAAAAGTCTGAGCATATAACACCAATTCTGGCCCGATTGCACTGGCTGCCTGTATATTTCCAAGCCCAATTCAAGGTCCTGGTCTTGACCTATAAAGCCTTACACAGCTCGGGACCTCAATACCTGATGGAACACCTCTCCTGCTATGAACCTACTCGTACTCAGCCATCAGCATCTGACTCCCTCCCCTGAGTGCCTCCTCTGAGGGAGGTTTGGAGGGTGGCAACAAGGGAGAAGGAGGCCCCCAATTATGAAGTACTCTGCCCAGTGAGGTCCACCTGGCACTAGCATTGTCATCTTTTTGGTGCCAGGTAAAGGCTTTCCTCTACTCCCAGCATTTGACGGCTTATGGTGGGACATTTAGCATCTTATCAGATCCTGGTAGTTTTATTGTCAATTGTTTTAAACTAGTTTTTTAAACTGTTTAAAATTTCTGAATGTTCAATGTTTTGTATTGTGTTTTATCATGCTGTGAACCGCCCAGAGAGCTTTGACTATTGAACGGTATAGAAATGTGATGAATGAATGAAAGAATTCCCTCGGAATGATGCGGCTCTGATCATATGGAGATTGGGGTTACCCAAGTGGTCACTGAAATCTTATTAGTATGGGAGTGGATGTGTGAGTGGAGGAGATACAGGCCATATCCAGTTAGCCTTGACCCTAGCATGTTGTCAGTTCAGACAACGTGGTTACAAATTCTATACTACCAATCGATCCCTGCAGGCGAGGTGACAAGCCTAAGACTTGCTCACATTTTTAGTTGTTTTAATTGGTGAATACTTAAGTACTGCAAAATGTGAACATTGTTTTATCAAGTTTGTAACTAGCCACTTGCCTGATTGCTGAAGAATAACACTTTTCTGTGGAAGAATGAGTGCTCTGTACATGGGACTACATTTGAAAAGTGTCTGGAAACTTCAGCTGGTCTAGAATGTGGCAGCAAAAGTTTTGTCTAGAGTCCTCTTGTGTGATCATGTGACTCTTTTGAAACAGTTTCACTGGCTTTGTCAGTTTTAGGGCCAAATTCAACATGCTTGTCATTATCTTGAAAGTATCTTCTCATATGATCTGCTTTCATTTATGCCCACTAATATATCTGGGATGAGGTTGGTGGCGATGCAAGAGGAAACCTAGTCTTTGGCACATTGCTGCTTTTATGGTGAAGAACTTCTTTCCAAATCTTCCTTTTTTGTGTTGTGCCCAAGTTCAAGTAGGTGCCCAGGTGTGTTTCCTTCTCCCTCCCCCTCTCCTTTTCCTTTTGTATCATTTCTTTTAGATTATAAAGTCGGATCGTCTTTTTTAGATTGTAGACTGGAAGCCTTTACAATCTAAATGCTTTAAATAAACTACCCTATAGAGGAGAGATGTTTTACAATAACTTTCTTTGCTAGCTTTCCCAGAACACTTTCTGTAACTCCCCGTTAAGTCACCCAGAAAACCAAATAACCACCACCACCACCACCATCATCATCGTCGTCATCATTATTATTTACAGTATTTGTATACCGCTCCATATCTAAGTAGATTCCAGAGCGGTGAACAGTAAAAGGCTTCCTGGAACAAGGAGGTCTTCAGCAGACGCCGAAAGCAGCGCAATGTTGGAGCCTGCCTGACCTCCAGAGGCAGGGAGTTCCACAGAAATGGAGCCACCACACTGAAGACTCTTCTCCTGGTGGACTCTAATCGGGCCAAAGGTCCATGAGAAACCACCAGGAGCATGCCATCTGATGACCTCAGTGACCTCAGGTTGGTATGGGAGGATGCGCTCTCTCAGGTAACCTAGTCCCAAGTGGTTTCAGGCTTTGTACACAAGTACCAGAACCTTAAACCTGACCTGGTAGTGTATAGGTAGCCAGTGCAGTTCTTTCAGCAAAGGAGTTGCATGCTGAAAAGGGGCAGCTCCTAACAACAGCCAAGCTGCTGCATTCTGCACTAGCTCCCGTTTCCAGAGCAGCCTTAAGGCAGCCCCACATAGAGCACATTGCAGTCATTTAGTCTTGAGGTTGCTAGTGCCTGTATCACTGTGGCCAAGCTATCCCTGTTCAGGAGAGGCTGTAGCTGGTGAACCAATCGAAGATGGTGAAAGGCACTATGAGCCGCCGCAGTCACTTGGAACTCCAGTGACAATGATGGATCTAGGAGTACCCCCAGACTACAAACCTGATCTTTCAAAGGGAGTGCAACCCCATCTAGAACAGACAATGAACCTATCTCCCAGACTTGGGAACCATTCAACCACAGGGCTTCCTCTTGCCAGGATTCAGCCTGTTTATTGTCCCTCATCCAGCCCATCACTGAGTTCAGGCACTGATCCAGGACTTGCACAGCCTCCTGATTCAGTTGTCACAAGGATATAAAGCTGTGTGTCATCAGCGTACTGATGGCACTTGACTCCAGATCCCCTAATGACCACTCCCAGAGGCTTCATATAGATGTTAAGCAGCATTGGGGACGAGATGGTACTCTGCGGAACCCCATAGCGCAGTTGCCAAGGGTCCAAGGAACAGTCACCCAATCTTACTTTCTGAAATTGACCCCGCAGGTAGGACCAGAACCACTGTAACACAGAGCCTCCAATGCCCAACCCACGAAGGTGATCCCGGAGGATACCATGGTCAATGGTATCGAAAGCACTGAGAGATGGAGTAACAGAGTTGCACTCCACTATCCTTCACCTGATAAAGGTCATCCACATCATGGCGACCAAGTCTGATTCAGTTCCATAACCAGGTCGAAACTCAGATTGGAATGGGGCTAGATAATCAGTATCCTCCAAAGGTTCCTGTAGTTGTTTCGCCATGACCCTCTCAAGAACCTTACCTAAGAAAGGGATATTTGCAACTGGGCAGTAATTATCAAATACCGTTGGGTCTAGAGAGGATTTTTTTCAGAAGTGGTCGCACCACTGCCTCCTTAAGGACAATGAGAACCACCCCTTCACGTGGAGAAGCATTTACCACTCTCTGGACCCATCCAGCTAAACCCCTTCGGCTAGCTTTTATAAGCCAGGAGGGGCAAGGATTGAGAGGGCACATCGTTGGTCGCATTGCTGCAAGCACCTTGTCCACATTATCAGGCTGTAGCAACTGAAATTGATCTCACAAAATTGGGCAGATGGTGTCATCAGATACCTTGACTGGAGCTGCGCTAATGACAGCATCAAGATCGCTGCAAAGAAAATTCCATCTTTCAGTTTTTCAAAACTGAATTCTTTTGTAGGCTTTTAAGGAAAAAAAATGCCAATTTAATTTCTGTGAATATTTCTGTGCTGAGAAGCGATAGGTACTAGGCACAGTCTAAACTGGCATCAATAATCAATTTGTGGGCCTGTTGTACAAAAATACGCGTGTCAGGGAAAACCAGATGATGAGTGCTATATAATACTCATACTACTGGTCTTTGTGAAGAACAGGTGATATTGTATCGTTGTTTAAGGCTAAAGGAACAAGAGGTGCTGTCAGCTAGGGTTCCTTGGTTTGTTAGGAGCCAGGGATATAGTTCATTGCTGTATGCGGGCACAGTTGGCACAGTCTCAAGCCAGCAGATAAACAGGATTTTCTTTCCTTTCCCACTTCTGTTGTTGCTGATCCTCTAGCTCAGGCCTGAAGGAACTAGGGATGGGCGCTGAGCCCGGCACCCGACTCGCGGGGCACTCGGCAAGCGCAGCAGCTGAGCCCCAGCTGAGGTGCTCGCCGGACTTCCGGGTTCCCCGGCTCTACGCTGTTTATGTAAAGTATAGCATAGTAAACAGTAAAAATTGCTGCAATTTGTGTAAACACCATTTTTACTGTTTACTATGCTATACTATACATAAATGGCATACGCAGGAACCCGGATGTCGCTTTCTCCCGGCTGAGATCATGAGTCAAGCCAGGGAAAGGTAAGTTGCGTGGAGCTCGGAGGGGTCGAGTCTGGCGAGTTCGCCGAGCTTCCCCCCCCCCCCCATTCGATCTCCGTGCACATCCCTATGGGGAACATGTAGCCCTCCAGATGTTGTTCAACTCCCTCAGCCCTAGCCAGCATAGCCAGTGGGGAGGAATGGTGGGAGTTTAAGCCCGACAACATCTGAGGGACCACATGTCACCCACCCCTACTTTAGCTGTTCTATTTATTGGATAGAAACATGGAATAGCAAGAGCAGGTGGGCTGCCAGTTTGTCTTCCAGAAATCCGATTTCAGTGGCTTTTACTGGAAAGAAAGTTTCTGTTTCACAAAATTGCTTTGTGAAGTAATGTGTTAAAATTACTTCCATTTCTCTCTCTCCTCCTCCAAATATTCTAGGTTTGCTTAAAGCCTATGTGTTGCCTATGGTGTATTCCTGTAATTCATAGGAAGGGTTTGTGTAAGGTAGAGGTATGTATGGGTAGTTGATACTGTAAGCTTTTTTTGATAGATGTCCACAATTCCAATGAGCATGTGTGTGGGGGTTTTCTTTTTCCGTTTCTTTTTTTAAATTATATTTGAAATTTCAACTTACAAACTACATGCAAGTATTGGAACCAATACCAGTTTTACATTTAAAATAGAGCACATTTTTTTTAACAGTTGGACAATAAACATGGATGGCCACAGTCCAGTTTTGAAAACTTATTTTTAAAAGATTCCATACTAAAATAACGTAATTGGCTTGTATTTTTAATTAGTTTCATAAAAGGACACCTACTAGGCGTTTGGTAAATGACTCATGCAGGGTTGCTGTAAATTCGAAATAAGATTTGCTACCACAAGAGATCAATTTGAATATTATTCCTGCTGTAGAGTTCATAGATCCTTGATGTTACTCCTGAGTTATTGGCCTACAGTTGGCACAATGGATCAGGTAATCATCATCATCATCATCATCCCATTTATTTATTTATTTATTTATTACATTTCTATACCGCCTTTCTGCTAAGGCACCCAAAGCGGTTTACAATGTTTAAATATTCAAACAAACAAATAAACGTTACCCCCCCAAACCAAGCATACACCAGTTTTCTCAGGCCAACTGAAGGTTTCTTCTGGAGCTGCTGGTACAATCTCCCTGGCCTGGGCTTTTCTTCTGCCTTCCCTCTGTAGCCCCAGGGAAGGCAGGGGAGGGGCTGCCCCAACAGCCCTCTCAAGCCGGTGATGGTCCTTTCAGGAGCTGGTGGCATTTGCTCCCTGGCCTGGGGTTCTCTTCTGCCTTCCCTCAGGGCACACAGGTCTTAAATAGCCCCAGGGAAGGCGGAGAAGGGGCTGCCCCAACAGCCCTCTCAGGCCGGTGATGGTCATTTCAGGAGCTGATGGCATTAGGGGTGTACCGCTCGGCCTCCAGGCGGGTGTAGTGGACCGAAATCAGGCCCGCTCACCCCTGCCGGAGGCTTGCGGGGCCTTACCAGGTCCTGGCGCAGCTCGCCTCTCTGCGGCAAGCTGCCTGCGCTGGTCCCATCGCATCACTTCCGGCTGGCCGGAAGTGATGCGACAGCACCCTGCGCAGGCACGCTGGGGCCCCGTGCTGCGTATTTTGGCCCTGCGCAGGGTCCTGTCGCATCACTTCCAGGACCAGCGCAGCAGGCTCGAGTGGCGCGGAGAAATGCTCCGCGCTGCTCAGAAAATCGAGAAAATCTGGTGCCACGGAGAGACGAGGTGGCAATGAGACGCCCCCCCCCCCCGAAGGTACGTGAACATCCCTAGATGGCATTCCATTTCTATACCACCCAATAGCCAAAGCTCTCTGGGCGATTTACAACAATTATAAAATTACATAATAAAATAGAATTATACAATAAAAATACAATTTTACAATAAAATACAGTATTAAAAAACACAAAACAATAAAAACATCCAAAAAATTACTCAAACATCATAAAAACACCTTTAAAATTACTTAAATAGCTAAGACAAATGTAAAAAATAGATGGCAGTTTTAACCTGGCGCCAAAAGGATAGTAAAGTTGGCGCAAGGCGGGCGTCAGTGGGGAGGCTGTTCCACAGTTGTGGGGCTACCACAGAAAAGGTCCTCCCCCTTGTTGCCACCTTCCGAGCCTCCCTCAGGGGTGGCAGTTGGAGGAAGGCCTCAGGTGCTGAGCGTAGTGTCCAGGTAGATTGTGATTGGGAGAGGCGTTCCGTCAGGTATTGCAGTCCCAAGCCGTGTAGGGCTTTATAGGTTAAAACCAGCACCTTGCATGAGTACCCCGGTTAAACTTGATAATGCACTAGAAATTAAAGGGTTGGATCCAGAGAAATGCATGCATAATGAGGCTGGTGGAAGCTGACTTCCCTGTCAACTTCCTTCCCCAGCAGACCTTTGAAAAGGCTTCTCCAAGGGTTGGAGGAACCTGCTGAATGGTGTGGGCTGTGATGTGGGTGACAAAGAAGCGAAGGGGGGAATATCCGAAAGGGGGTTGCTGGGGGGTGGGGTGTCAGGCTCCATCAACAGCATTACACACATTTTTCTAGATCTAATCCATAGTTGCAGAGTGGCCAAGGTACTGGGAAAGACTCAGCCAGATTTACTGGTAACATTTTCTCAGGTATTCCTAGTAAATGCAGACTAACTCCCACAACCTTCTTATCTCCAAAGCTAGTTCAGTCACTATTTTAATATATAACAGCAGTATGGTTATAGATCTTAGTTCTAAAAATACTGATATAAAATTTTAATCAATGCAATTTAATTTATGCAATGATTTTGATAGAAATAATATAAATGATGAAATATTAACCACATTAATGTTAAGTGTGTGATTGTGGCTCAGTGGGGGAGAAATGGATTAGTTGCTAATTAAATCAGCAAGTTTAGTCCTTTGTTTAACTCTTGGCTCGATCAATAGTAATCTTCTCCATGCTTGTTTTATAGATTATAAAAACATGTCCAATTCTGAACAATGGACATTGATGTGTGTTAAATAGGGTGGTTTGCTTGGAAATAAAATATATATATTTAGTTATTTATTATATTTATACCCCGCCTTTTTTCCTGCAAGGAACCCAAGGCGGCTTAAACAATCCTCCTCCTCTCCATGTTATCCTCACAACAACCCTGTGAGGTAGGTTAGGCTGAGAGGCAGTGACTGGCCCAAAGTCACCCAGTGAGTTTCATGGCCGAGCGGGGACTAGAACCCGGATCTCCCGAGTCCCAGTCCAACACTCTCACCACTACGCCACTGGCTAAGTTATATAGAAATTACTTAGACTGCAAAATAAGTAATGAAGTAGGTTGGATTTTGTGCTCATTAAGTTCCATAGAAGTATATAAAGTGAGTTCAGGGCCAATGAATGAATAACCAGAAACAATTTACAACAGGGGTCCTCAAACTTTTTACACGGGGGGCCAGTTCATTGTCCCTCAGCCTGTTGGGGGGCCGGTCTCACTGGGATTCCCCTGTGCCGCCTCCTTCATGCTGCCCCCCCGCTGCCGGTGCAGGACCCCCCCGCCGCCTTCCCCCACCCCCCGCTGCTGCCGCTGCAGGACCCCCCACGCCATCCCCCACTGCCGCTGCAGGACCGCCCTGCCACCCCCCACTGCTGCTGCCACCGCAGGACCCCCCCGCCCACGTAACCCACCCCCCGCCGCCATAAGCTGCCACCGCCATCCTACCTGGTCCCCTGCGTGCTGCTGCCGGTGCCTCTGCCACAGCCTCTGCTCGAGGCCGCCGCCGCTGCTCCGTCGCGTCCATCCTGGACTCTGCCCGCGCTCAGTTTTGAAAAACAGCACGGGCGGGGTCCAGGATAGACGCGCCGGAGCAGGGTCCCATCGCGTCACTTCCGCCGCGCCGGAAGTGACGCGACGGGACCAGCGGGCAGCAAGGCGGATGAGGTAAAGCCCCCCCGCCGCTTCCCACCCACCCACTGACCGTAACCCGCCGCTTCCCGCCCACCCACCGACCGTAACCCACCGCTTCCCGCCCACCCACCCACCGTAACCCACCGCTTCCCGCCCACCCACCCACCATAACCCTCCGCTTCCTGCCTTCATCCCTGCCGCTGTCCTACCTGGCCTCCGCCACCGCCCGAGTCCGCCGCCGCCGCCGCTGCTCCGGCGCGTCCACCCTGGACTCCGCCCGCGCTCAGTTTTGAAAAACAGCGTGGGCGGGGTCCAGGATTGACGTGACGGGACCAGCGGGCAGCGAGGCGGATAAAGTAAAGCCTGTCCGCGCCCCGCTACTGGCTAAGCCGCCCCTCCTCCCCTTCCCCCCCGCAGGAGATGCAGGGCGGCAGGCAGGCAGGCGGCCCGGCAGGCGGCCCATGCCCCCCCCGCCGACTCAGCCGCCCCTCTTCCCTCACAACTCTAGATCGGCCTCCGGGCCGGATGAACAGACCCGGCGGGCCAGATGTGGCCCGCAGGCCGTAGTTTGAAGACCCCTGATTTACAATATTACTGTTTTTCTCTGAGCAAGGTTCAGCTCAGAATGGCCGTTGAGGCCTTAAATGTGTGCATTATTTGTAGAATCCTCTTGGGTGCAATCTCAGTTTATATGCAGGGCACAGTATCATTTTTGGGGCCCAGTGCAAATTTGTAACACAGGCCCACTCCCACATGGATACCATAGGGATGTACATGTACCTCTTGGGGTGCTCGCCGGGTGCTCAATGAGCACCCCCGCCGCTCGATACCTCTTGCGGTGGCAGTGTGGCTTCCGATGGACTTTCCGGAGCCTGGAAGTGACGCGACAGATCCCGACGCTGTGCCAGGAAGTGACGCGACAGGACCCCAGCACTGCGTTTTTCATTTAAATGCCATAGAAAACCACCTTAAAATGGCTGCGATTTGCTATTCGCGGCCATTTTAAGGTGGTTTTCTGTGGTATTTACGTGGAAAACGCAGTGCATGGGTCCCATTGCGTCACTTCCTGGCACAGCTCTGGGACCTGTTGCGTCACTTCCGGGTCCCCGGCACTGCTTTTTTCACGTAAATACCATAGAAAATCACCTTAAAACGGCTGTGAATAGCAAATCATGGCTGTTTTAAGGTGGTTTTCTATGGTATTTACGTGAAAAACGCAGTGCCGGGGACCCGGAAGTGCCTCTCCCTGGCTCCTCTCTGGGGAAATGTGTTGAGCCGGGGAAAAGGTAAGTTCAGCGGTGCTCGGGGGGGGTGAGCGGGGTGAGTTCACCCCGCTTCCACACACCCCAATCAAGTCACACGTGCATCCCTATGACTCCCATACATTATGTGTCATGAATCATGAAAAAAAATTCTTATTTTAATGTTGAAATTTTATTTTCTACATTTTTGAAATTACATGATGTCCCATACTATGCTTTGTGGTAATGCTTGCAAAACACCTTTTTTGCTGTTTTTGTTTAACATGACCTCTAGTCTGAAGAAGAGTCCTACAAACCTTGCTTACTGTTTTGTAACTTTTTTGCTGGTCCTAATGAAAGAGGTGGGCCTTTCTGTCCATTCCTTCTTGCAGCCAGTGTCTGGTTGCAGGAACTTCAGCAGGAAGGAAAAGCCTCTGTGTAAAGTATTTTCTGTGTACAGATTGGAAGCAGGAATAGGTTTCATATATGTGATTACTCTTTTTATCAAATTAAGGAAAAATGTACTGAAAGCTTACATAAATACAGAATGCCAAGGCTTAACACATCGCTCATATGCTGACTGAATTGTCAGTAAATTGTGTTCTCCTGTCGCTCCCCTCCCCACCTGCCCCCCTAATTCTTGGAAGCAGTGCAGTGAAATGATTGAAAAGCTTGCATTCCTTTCATAGTCTCATAAATTAATTTTCTCCCTGTGAGAATGATTGCGTTCCTGTTGCATGCCATATTTTCTAGATAATAAATTCTTGGTAGTCTGTGTTGGTATAACTATCAGATACCTACTTTCAGGAATTATATTCAGTATTACTGGGAGATGGCTAAACATGTTCTGTCTATATAGATTAAATTATATTCCAATTAAAATACTTCTGATAATATAATGACTTCAGTAGGAATTTTGAACTTGTTGGTATGTTATGAGCTGGATCTATTAGGTTAACATCCATTTCTGCTACTAGTCTGTTGTGTTGCACAGCTAAGGGCACATATTATTGTAAATAAATAAATAAATAAATAATTACAATGAGGAGATATTGAGTTAGATCCAAAGGCTTTCCCACATATTCAAGTGGTGCTCCCTGAACTTTGGTATTTCCCCCTACTTCCTGCAACCCTATGTTTATATGCCATTCTGCTCCAGAGGATCCTCCTACCCGAGGGTTCAGAGGAGGGCAACGGATCTGGAGAGGGTTCAGAGGAGGGCAACAAGGATGATAAAGGGACTGGAAACAAGGCCCTATGAGGAGAGACTGAAAGAACTGGGCATGTTTAGCCTTCAGAAGAGGAGACTGAGGGGAGATATGATCGCACTCTTCCAGTATTTGAAGGGATGTCACACAGAGGAGGGCCAGGATCTCTTCTCGATCATCCCAGTTTGCAGGACACGGAATAATGGGCTCAAGTTACAGGAACCTAGATTCCACCTAAACATCAGGAAAAATTTCCTGACTGTCAGAGCAATAAGACAATGGAATCAACTACCTAGGGAGGTGGTGGGCTCTCCCAGTCTGGAGGCATTCAAGGTGCAGCTGGACAGACATCTGTCAGAGATGCTTTGACCTGGATTCCTGCATTGAGCAGGGGGTTGGACTCGATGGCCTTGTAGGCCCCTTCCAACTCTACTTTTCTATGATTCTATGATCCTATGCATGTTGAGACAGAAAAAAGGCCTACAACTCCCAGCATAGCTGGCTGGGTCATGCTGGGAGTTGTAGGCCTTTTTTCTGTCTAGGATTGTGCCTTAAACTTCATTACATGAAATGAAGGTGGGAAGACTGAATACTGTGAGTAGTTTTTTAAAGGGAGAAATAAAAGTGTTTCATACCATGCACAGGAACATAGGAAGCTACCTTTTACCAGTCAGATTATTTGTCCATCTAGGCCAGTATTGTCTGACTGGCAGTGGCTCTCCCAGGTCTCAGGCAGGTCTTTTACATCACCTGCTACTTGATCCTTTTAACTGGAGATGTCAGGATTGAATCTGCGACATTCTGCAGGCAAAGCCTATCCTCTACCATTTTTATCACCTGCAGCGATTTTATTTTTAACTATCAGTATGAAACTCCTGCTATCTTGGGTGGCCAGGATACAGTTAAACAGATACCGCATTTTTCGCTCCATAAGATGCACCGGACCATAAGACGCACTTATGGTACCAAAATTTTTTTAATCAGCTGTTCCGCGGGGAATCAGCTGAGAGGCGGGGATTCCCCGCCCTGCCCAGGAGTCCTCTGCTCTTCCGGACCAGCAGAGGAAAATAATAATAATAATAATAATAATAATAACAACAACAACAACAACAACAACAACAATAATAATTTTTTAAAAAATTTTAAATCAGCTGTTCCGCGGGGAATCATCTGAGAGGCAGGGGCTTCCCCTGCCCCGCCCAGGAGTCCTCTGCTCTTCCGGACCAGCAGAGGAAAGTAATAATAATAATAATAATAATAATAATAATAATAATAATAATAATAATTTTTTTTAAAAAAATCAGCTGTTCCGTGGGGAATCAGCTGAGAGGCGGGGGCTTCCCCCGCCCTGCCCAGGAGTCCTCCGCTCTTCCGGACCAGCAGAGGAAAGTAAAAAAAATATTTTTAAAAAATCAAAATATTATTTTTTTTTACTATATTCGCTCCATAGGACGCACAGACATTTCCACCAAGTTATGGGGGGGGGGAGTGCGTCTTATGGAGCGAAAAATACGGTAGTTTAAAAGACACATACAGTGGGAGAACATGTTCAGTGTGTAGGTTTTTTATTGTACTGGTAGCTATACCCTAGGAATGAAAGCTATACCATAGGTCATCAGGCTTTCAAACTGTTTTTTGGCCACATGCTAAATCTTTGTATAGCTGCAACTGGGAAAATTGTTCAGAATGGCACCTCCCCAATTTTGTTATCCCCAGAATCTGTCATATGACTACCCACCCATTCCTTTTCTCCATACATGTCAGTGGCATGAATGCAAACCACTGATGTGTGGGACATTGGGAACGGAGCCCTGTGTTTAAAAATCATGCCATAGGTATTAGTATTCCACAGGTACCATAATGGGAAATATTGGCATTGGAAATTATCCCAAAGCCTGAACTGTTAATTTTTATTTGAACAGTTCTTGAACATAGTTTAAGTTCATTAATATGTTTCACTAGGATAGCAATTAACAGAAAATGAACATAAAATCGGAACAGAATGTGCATATTTCATGGTCTATGTAATCCTGTAAAATAACTAGCCAGTAACATCCTTCTTCCATTAGTGGTAACTTCTTTACACAGCTGGAAAGACTTTTGTGTTTGAACTGATACTCAGAGCTGGTATTTAGTACACTGATGTCATCAGGCGATCACTCGTGACCGAGTAAGATTGTCTTCCGGGATAAAAGGAGGAAATTCTAAAGAAGATGTATGCTTTCAATGAAAGCATTGAAAAAAGGATTGTTTTTTAGTTGTGTTTATAATGCCATGAATTGCTAAATATACCTATTAAGAGGCTGACTGAATTTTTTTAAAAGAAGGCCAGTTCTACAATTGTTAGTCTTGGTCTTCTGGTTTGAATATAGCTTTTATTAATGAGGGAACAGTGTCTACCATTGCTAATAATGAAATATTTAATACCACTTTCACTCGTTATAGTGCAAACCTATAAGTGTCTACTCAGAAGTAAGCCCAACTGAGTTCAGTGGGACTTACTCCCAGTTGCAGCCTAAAGAAATGTATTATGATGAAGCAGTTGAGACAATATTATTTAATTCTTTATACCCCTCCTTTTCTTGTATGGTTCAAGATTACTAACAACAGAAACCTTAAAATACAATTAAAACCATCAACACCGTCAATATATATTTTAAAAGCCCAAACAAAATAGCCTATATAACATTGTACCCTTCTTTTATGGGAGAATGGTTCACAGAGACACTAAACTAAGAAACTACAATATAGGCATTTGAACGTTTGAAATTTATTTATTTATTATATTTATACCCCGCCTTTTAACATGAAAGGAGTGACCTGGTTCGCATGACATGACATTGACAACCCATCGTGGGCAGCTAGCCACAATGGGTTGTCATGTTGTGCAAACCCAGACCAGTTTCTGCAGGGTGACTTATTTTTCACAACCAAGCCATGGCTTGTTCTAGGGGTTATTCATACCCAAATAGGTTATCGTGTTGTCCAAACCCAGGAGAGCAATTTCATCATGGGTGGCTGGGATTGGCTACAGAGCCACTCGGGAAGAGTGGCAACCCCCCCCCCTGCTGTTCTTCATGATCTTGCCTGTGCCGCAGCCAGTGACTGCCCTTCCACCAAGGCCCAAATGGCACTTTGGAGGCACTGTCACTTGTTTGCCACCTTTTCTAAAATTATTTTTTCGGTCCCTGAAAATTACGCAAATGTGTTTGTGAATTTTTGTTGTTATTACTTTTGTCAGTCTTTCACAAGTGCCCAGGAGAGCACTTGTGGCTGTCCAATAGCCTTTCCTGGTCAATTTCCTTGTACATTTCTGCTGTCAAAGGGAGACCCCAGGTAGAGTAGGGAACATCAAGGAAACTGACAGGGTGAGACTGCATATAGGCTAATTTGTGCATCGTTGACAAGGACTGGGGGGAAATAATACTAAGGGAGAGGAGGAACCCATTTGCACCATGGAAAAGCACCGAAAATGGGGGAAACAGCAAGATAAATAGATGCATCAAAAGGTGAGGGGGGGGGGATAATATCTCCCACTTAGCAGTGCAATTCTCTCAATTTTATGTGTTGAACTGACACTTCTCAGTACCCTCCACCTTTTCAGCGCTTTCCCGAGTCTGCACCTAGTCCAGAAAAGGGAGATATGAACTCCTCCCCCCTTTTTTCATGTCTCCTTTTCAGAGAATGTACTGCTGCGGTTACTGGGGTTCCCTGACTATTAAAAAAAAAGAAAGAGAGAAGGCAGCTGAATAGAACTGAGTGAACGGTGTCCCATAGCGCGGGAGCAGGTGTAAGTACCACTGGTGCCGGCACCCCATTGATCCAACCTGTTCTGCCACCTCTAAGGGTTTTTTTGTTTTGTTTTTTAACTGTAGGGAATACTTGTAAAAAAAAAAAAAAGACTGGGAAATATATGCAAGTATAATGGCTGGGAAGTTAATGGAGGGGAAATTTGCGCAAATTAATTGGCTGGGAAATAAATGGAGGGGAAATCTGCTCACCTGCATTGACTGCTCCATTACTGTAGGTCACAAATTTCCCCTTCATTTACTTCCTTAGCCCTTAAATATGTGCAAATTTTGCCTCCATTTACTTCCCAGTCATCAAATTTGCATACATTTCCCTTTTATTTACTTCCCAGTCCCCCCCAAAATGTGCAAATATACCCATCAGGTGTCCCCCCCCTTTTTAAACCCTTCGAGTATAGTCAAACTGGACAGAGCAAATGGGGTGCCAGCACCAGCAGTACTTACACCTGTCAGCTCCATGGGGCCCCATTTACTCCATCCCATGTAATTGCCACCTTAGTTGGGTTTTTTTAACTGTTAGAATCACTGCAAATGCAGCAGTAAGTGATCCGAAAAAGAGGTGCGAACAAAGGGGGAGTTAATATCTCCCCTTTCTGTAGTAACTGGAGAGTTGGGGAAGTGTTGAGAAGGTGCAGGGTACTGAGAAGTGTCAGTTCAACACTTTTCCTGTAACTTGAGCCCATTATTCCATGTCCTGCAAACTGGGATGATCGAGAAGAGGTCCTGGCCCTCCTCTGTGTGACATCCCTTCAAGTACTGGAAGAGTGCGATCATATCTCCCCTCAGTCTCCTCTTCTGAAGGCTAAACATGCCCAGTTCTTTCAGTCTCTCCTCATAGGGCCTTGTTTCCAGTCCCTTTATCATCCTTGTTGCCCGTCTCTGAACCCTCTCCAGTTTGTCTATGTCCTTCTTAAAGTGTGGTGCCCAGAACTGGACGCAGTACTCAAGATGGGGCCTAACCAGTGCTGAGTAAAGGGGAATTATCACTTCACGCGATTTGGAAGCTATACTTCTATTAATACAACCCCAAATAGCATTTGCCTTCTTTGCAGCCACATCGCATTGCTGGCTCATATTCAGTTTGTGATCCACCACAATTCCAAGATCCTTCTCGCTCGTAGTATTGTTGAGCCAAGTGTCCCCCATTCTGTAACTCTGCATTTGGTTTCCTCTCCCTAGGTGTAGCACTTGGCATTTATCCCTATTAAATTTAATTCTGTTGTTTTCGGCCCAGCGCTCCAGCCTATCGAGGTCGCTTTGAATTTTGTTTCTGTCTTCCAGAGTATTAGCTGTTCCACCCAACTTTGTGTCATCTGCAAATTTGATAAGCATTCCCTGTACCTCCTCATCCAAGCCCAGAGAGCTTCGGCTATTGGGCAGTATAAAAATGAAATAATAAATAAATAAATAAATAAATAAATAAAATATTGAAGAGCACTGGGCCCAGGACTGAGCCCTGTGGTACCCTGCTCGTTACCTCTCCCCAGTTTGAGAAGGAACCATTGATAAGCATTCTTTGAGTCTGATTCTAAAGCCAATTGTGGATCCACCTGATAGTTGTTCCATCTAGCCCACTTTTAGCTAGCTTGCTAATCAGGATATCATGAGGCACTTTGTTGAAAGCTTTGCTGAAGTCCAGATATATTATGTCCACAGCATTCCCACAGTCCACAAGGGAGGTTACCCGATCAAAACATGAGATCAGATTAGTCTGGCAAGATTTGTTCTTGACAAATCCATGCTGACTTCTAGTAATCACTGCATTGTTTTCAAGGTGCTTGCAAACTGACTTCTTTATAATCTGCTCCAAAATTTTCCCAGGGATTGATGTCAGACTGACTGGTCTATAGTTCCCAGGTTCCTCCTTCTTGCCCTTTTTGAATATGGGAACAACATTTGCCCTCCTCCAGTCATCTGGCACTTCACCTGTCCTCCATGATTTCTCAAAGAAAATAGACAGTGGTTCTGAGAATTCTTCTGCCTTAAAAAACGTAAAAAACAAAGGATCACATTGCCAAGGGGGAGATATTGTGTCGTCCCCCCCTTATGGTGTAATTATTCCTTTGGCTCCCGTCCCCATTTTTGGTGCTTCTGAGTTACACTAATGGGTCCCTCTTTTCTTTTACTATTATTTCTCCCCTAGTCCTTCTCAACTGTGCACAAATTGTGCACGTGTGCGCGCGCACGTGCGCGCACATGCCCACCAACAGAAACTAGGCTATTGGCCTTGTTGTAATTTTCGATGGAAATTCAAGCTCTAATTCCATTTTAGAACATGCACTTTCTCCCTTCTTGTTACGAAGAAACTTCCAGGAGCTGTAAAAATAATTTAATTGGGACAAGAACACTGTTTCCTGTAATTCCAAAAGTCCATCCTTTCCCCCCTAGCCATGTTCTTCCTTTTAGCTTTTGAGATGAATGTCCATCAGTACTACTAAACAAACCTGCTGAGTTTTTTTTTTTTTAAAGAACTTCTGTCATATTTAATATGTACTCATCAAGTTTAGGAACATCAGATACTGCTGAATCTGAAGCATGTGGCATTTTAAATTTTGGTGTACATCTTTAAAAAAGCACTAAGGTACGGTAGCTGCTGGATGTTCCCTGTGGATTAATGACCAAGTGGGAGGTACTGAAAACCAAGATGGTTATGAATCTGCAGAATATCATGGACATGGGCTTCTTAGTATTTACTCCATCTGCTAGTATGCTGTTCACTTGTGCATTCTTTGAGCACAACAGAAAACTAAAGTTTTCTTAGACTGCAGTGCTGAGCTTGGAAGGAAGTCCTGTTTTTGGTTAAAAATAGATTTGGGGGGGGCGTTAAACAACAACTTTAGCTGTATTCCTTTATGACCAGAAGAGTGGTGGACACTGAAGTACAGAAATGCAAAAGCGGTTCTGCCAGATCAGAGATGCTGAAATCTGAATAAATTTGCTGACATTTTTTCTTATTTCTGGAGACTCAGGGGTTCAACCAAAATAAGCTAATGATCGTTCAGTACAGCCGTATTCGGTATGGCCTTCGTAAAATTTGAATAGGAAGGCCTGTTGCTGTTGCCTTCCCAAACCTGCACTGAAATCCTGAGGGGTAAATACAATAATATATATTTAATTGCATGGAGTTCGTAAGTCCCAAAGGAGGAAATACTTGATATGGACTTGTCTATCTAGAAACAGAAAATGCTGACTCAAAGATAAATGCTCTGAAGCTATGTTAATGAGAAAATGTACAACTTAATTACCATTAACAAATACACATGGGGCAAGCTCTTATAAAGGCAAGAAGCATTTCTTCTTCCCCAGTGAGTGAGAATGCATAGGAATGCTCTCTTTGTCTCCAGCTCTAGCAGGGTAACTAGTTTATTGCTGTTCCTCTCAGAGCAGAATGAAGAGTTAGCGCAAGTCTTTGTGCTTACCAAGGTGAAAAGGGATGCATCGGCCATTAAATGTTCACATAGCATTTTTACAGGTCCTTATTTTTCAGTATAGCACTGACAATACAGAGGTGTTCTTTTTTTTAAATTAACTTTCTCTCAGTTTTTAAAAACCCCAAATTTTAGAATTGTGTGATGTTGAGGATTACTAAAGCAGCAACGTTCACATAGTAAGGTGCTACAATTGGCAGTGAGCTTTATGACAACTGCACTGCTGTGAATCAAAGTAGTAACACTCTTCTGGAACAGTAATAATTGCCAGTCAGTTCTCAGAGCTTATCTAATATTTCTATGGTAACAAAACACTTATTTTTGCATCCACTGTTCAGTACTAGATTTTTTTTTTAACACTGTCATCTGGATCTCTCTTATCTATCATTTAACTTTCAGTGTTCACTGAAATGTGTAATGTTTTAGAGATGTAGGCCATAATAACTTTACGTTTGAACCTTCAAAGCAGAGTGCCAAGAGAACACTTGCACAGCAAATGCTTATTTGATGTTTGGCAGCAGATTTTTAATATGCTATAAAAATTAAGGCATTACTGCATGCTAGCTTGCAGTATTTTGAAATGCAATTGTGGGAGAAATACTTAACCCAAGAGTTGACAGGTCAGGGAAGTGTATTTGTTGTTGCAGTCAAAAGAAAATCTCAGTGCATGATTATCTTTATGTCAAATTAGACTGGCTGTGGAATGCTGCTTTAACATATGATGTGTTGTCATTACTATACTGAACTTGCAGCAAAACAAGCACAACTAGAAACAACACTAACTTTTGTTCTTGTTTAATGTCTATTGAAGGTAAACTATTTGGCATAAGCTCCAAACCAATGACCATTGATTGTTTTTAGCTTGGCACATCTTAAATGTTTTTATATGATGTGTTTTGTACTTTAAAAAGGTATGGTTCATGGTCCTGATCCCTCAGAATGAAAGCAAAACACCACATAGTCTCAACCAGCAGGATTCCATTTTACAGGCCTTGACCCTTTTTTTGCAGCGCTATTTTCTCATTAAAAAGGAAATTCTAAAGGCACAATTACAAACAATTCCAACAAGGAAAAAAAAGTAGAGGACAACAGAAGAAGCCAATGTGGCTTCACAAAAAGCAAAGAAGGACACATATAGGAAGTGGAAGGAAAGTCAGACTACAAAGGAAGAGTACAGGCAGGTAGCACAGAATTGCACGGATGGTGTCAGGAAGGCTAAAGCTGAGAATGAGCTGAGGTTAGCGAGGGATGCTAAAAACAGAACAAAAAAACTTTCTTCAGATACGTGCATAGTAAAAGATAGAGGAAAGAAATGGTGGTTCAATTACTCAGTGAGGATGGCAAAATGATAACAGATGACAAAGAAAAGGCAGAAGTGTTCAGTTCCTACTTAGGCTCGGTCTTCTCCTGAAAGAGGGTCTGTGACCCCACTGGCAAACCTGAAGTACAAACTGAAGGGGAGGAGGGGCGGCTGAGCCGGCGGTGGGTCGCAAGCTGGCTGCCCACCCGGAGCCCTGCAGGACAGGCAGCAGTCCCGTGTGGTGCAGACCGCCATGGACACTGCTTCCATTACCAACAAAAATAAGGAACTGTAATATAAATCTGACTTAGGGAGCAATCTTATGGCCCCTAGGGGGGCATAGGACACTTTGGATTCCCAGAGCTCTGACCTCAGAGCTGGGAATCTGCACCCCAATCCCCCTCCCCCCCCTCACAGCTAGTGCAGAAAGAACCATGCCTTCCTCTCCAAGGTTGGGAACTTGATCTCAGAGAAGGTTAAAGGGGGCATTCTGGGGGGCAGGAAAGGGAAGAGACTGTGGCAAGGAACAAGATAGGAATGTTATCAGAGAGGAAGAAGGTGAGGCAAGTATCAAGGTCTGAAATCAGAAAAGGCTGGGGGCAGGTGAGCATCATGGAACTGCAGAGAGGAGTAGAGTAGGACAGAATGAACTTGGAAGGTTGAGAAGCAGTGGAGATAGGTAGATGGACTGGAACTAGCACTTGCTCTATGGGGAAAAGTAATGTTCAGGTAGATGTTTGATATAACTCATGTCAAGTGCATCTTTTTCATTTTCTTTGGCAGGCAGTCATTGGGCAACACATCCTGCTTCCGATAGGCTATGCACTTTCAAGGATGGGGGAAACAAACATGGTGTATTAGAAGCTTCTATTTCTAAATGCACCATATTTAAAACAGCTGCAAAACAGAGTAGAGTAACATTAGTGCAGTAATGTTTATCTTCCAAAACTCTTTATTGGTTGAATAATTAAATAGCTTCTTATATTTGTGTACTGAAAGTTCTAATGAAACTGTTCAGCCATTCTCACTTAAACTATCCTACTTAACATATAGCAGCCACTTTTCTCTGGAAGTCTCTTGCATGCATTTCACTTTTTTCAGATGCCTTCTTGTTTTCATGGATAGACATTTAGTTACCATAACAACATTTGTATACTTTAAATGCATAATTTTTGAGGGGTTTTTCCTCTCCTAAGGAGATGAGCAATGTGACAGATGGTGCATCTTTAAGTTAAAATTCCTATAAAGGAAACAATCTTCTGACATGGAAAATGTAGATTCTCAGAAGTGAACTAAAGTGACAAAAGAGGGGGAAATGCAATGCTTCTGCAAGAGGAAGGAAACTTTTGTAAGAAAATTGTACTTGATCAGATGCTTGGACTGAGGATGTGGCAGTGATATGCACACCTGGATTTGAGGTATGCTAGATGATAAGCCAAGAAGTGTGGAGATAAAGAGAGCAGGAATGCAAAATGTTTCCTGATTGCTGAAGCACTAAGTGTCCATAGTATTTTCCTGGGATTGTTATGCTAAACAGTTACCAGAGCATTTCTGAGTAAGTGCAGAATTTAATACCAGGTGCAGAATTCAACATTCCTGTGAATCTGTTTTTCTGATAAGGATCAAACAATAAGGATTTAAGGAATATTTCTCTAATCCTTATTGCTGGAAAGACTGAGTTGGCATTATGTGGGCAATGTCTAACATCTCTGAAGCCAGAGAGGGATTTTTTGGTCAAGGGGTGTGGCTTTAGTACTCAGAATAGCTCTTTGCCACTTCTTATGACTAGCAGAACCAGAGTATATCACTCAAAATAAGCAAATATATACAAATCTGCTCCATTTGCATAATCACACAATCCAGCTTTTCTTGGCACAGAATGTAGGTTAACTTAGCACAATTTTATGTATATGCACGGAGAGTACATGTAGCCCTGAATGCATAACAAAATAGAAGGTGTCTAATTTTGTAGAAGCAAGCCATCAGCAGTTCTTATTCAAATCTAAAAATCCTCTCTGGTCAATAAATAATGTCCAGGGCAGTGTTCCCATTGACTGTGTCTTATTTGGGCATTGTAAGGCACCAGATGGCTGACCTATCTGTAGTTAGTGGACATACAGGCCTTGATGTTGTAAAATCCAGTTGTGTTGCCAAAGTAGATGAAAGGACAGAGCTAGCACTGAGGTTTGTTTAGTTCCTTGATTATTCTTCCTTGGGTGGTTGTCTGAGATAAAGCAAGGTGCTGTTTCAACAAAGTAGGACATATTGCAAGTTCTGCCTTGCTTTCCAGGAAACCTCCACTGTTTATTTGTGGTCTGTGTGCGGATACACATATGGGAAAGCCTACATTATTGCAGAAGATTTTGGAGATATGAGCTGGAACCTATATGTTTTTGGGGGCAGCCCCCCACCCTCGGTCCAGTGGTGCCCATGTCCAAAGTGGCAGACCCTCTTATTTTTCGTAGGTCTTTTTTTACCACCACAATGGTAGCATTGAGAGGAACATTCTCTTGGTTAACTTGTCTAAGTCAAGCAATTTAGGTGTGTGTTTTTTTTTCTTCTCCTCTATTCCTTCATTTTCCCCATTTTTGTTTTTGGGTGGTACTTTTTGTCTTGCATTTTCATTTTCCTTTACAATTTTGTTCTCAGCTGCATGTCTTATAGCACAATAATCTTCTTTTAAGAAGTGTAAAGCATGAGGTTGCCCATCTGGTCCATGGAGGCCTTTGTTATCTTTGAGCAGAGATAACAAGGGGATTCCCCTGTGTGCTGCTCCCCCTCCCAGTGCAGGAGTGTTGGATAAGTGGGCTTTGCTCAGCTTTGCCTGCCCACATTCTCTCCCCAAGAAGAGAAGATGTGGGTCAGGCAAAGTCCCCTCAGCCAATATGCCGGATAAATGATCCACCCAGTGCATTGCTCAGCGGTGGCTTTGCTGTGCATGAGACTTCCCCAATAAGAGAAGTCCAGTGCGTAGCAAAGCCAGTTCCCGGCCAACATACCAGGTCCACCAGTGCATCGGCTGCGGACCAAGTGAAGCCTGGGGTGTGTGGCCACGCCCCCTGATGTCATTCAGCCCATGGGGAGCTGAGTGGAGGGTCATCCTCTGTCCGAATTTTGTTGCCCACCCTTGGTTTAAAGGTTGCATGGCAAACTGCTGGTGAAGGTTGGACATGACTGCTGTCTTTTCTGCTTCAGAGAAGAGCACTGGTAGATTCGTGTAAACTGCCACAAAATTCATCAAGTGGTCTCGCCAAGTGTTCTACCTGTCTTCACACCACACTGTGGGAACTATCCCTCTTGGTTTCTGAGTCCTTGTCCCAGGTGGTTTCAGCACTGCCCAGTTTTATTAGCTCAATGCTAGTGACCCTTTGACCTCGTATCTGAAAATTGCTCTTTTTCTGTATTTTCGGTACGAACCACTGCACCTAGCAAGTCCTCCACCACAGAGGCATTGGGTCAGAAGCATGCAGGTTCCAGACACTCTAATCACAGGGCCATTGGATTAAGGAGTGCTCTCGTCAGGATGTACCCTCAGATGAGAAGAGCAAATGAAGCATAAGGAAGTGCCCTTCAGTGCCAAAAGCCCATGGGATGCTGGCCATCATTGACAATGTTACTGTCGTTACGCAGCTGCTGTGAGGGGGGGTCAGGTCAGCTGCTGGTTCAAAAGTTCCACTGCCTGTTTTGAGACTAACGGGGATTTCAGGTTGATTTGCAGTAGATGTGAGAGCATCATTTTTGCTCTTTTCCCTGTCCCAGTACTCTTGCTCTTGTCATCACCCCCAAGCCCCCTCAGCAGTTTAATACCATGTCTTGAGTGATGAAGGCTTCATGTGACCCCATAGTTAAGAGATCAGGAGTGTTATACCTGCACTGACTTCAGGAGTGCTGAAGTGGGGAGGACATTTGAAAGAAAGGAACCAAGTGATCACTTGGGGAATCTGATCAAAGGATTTACTCAAGTCAAATTTTTAATCCAGGTTTCTTGAAACAGATTCCATTAATACCCCTTTGAGCTTATGTATTAATTGTATAGAACTGTTATCACATCCCAGCACATTCTGATTAATTTTGTAATTCCTTGGAACAGGAACTAAGTCCATAACCTACCAGTCTGCTTGTCCTGCCTTTTGATACTTTGAGTAAGAATATTGTCACTTGATTTCTACATAGCCCTTTTTTCATTTAATAATCACAGCCTTTTTCTGTTTCATTAAGTTCTGCACTGTTGTTGTCCTTCTGTTAGAGAAACCATTTAAATAGCAATAAGATGGTTACTGCGGGTGTCAGGAGAACTAGGTTTAAAAGTGTCATGTATGTTCAGGATTTTAAAAATGGCTACAGCCCAGTTTCAATGCATTGTCTTGTTACCTGATTTCATTGTGGGCGGGTTCGCACGACACGACAAACCATCGTTGTATGTTACCACGATGTACAACGATGTGTGTGACAGATGATTGCCCCTTCTCATCGCTAGCGTGGTTTTGCTTGGAGCCCGAGCTCCCTCCCGCCCACGTCACGTATCTCAGTGGCCTTTGCGAGCCAGTCCACATCCCAGGATCCCTTGCTTCCTCACTACGTCGGCTGCTCCATCCCGATGGGTCTGCTGAGCTCACCTCCTCGTAAAGCAAACTGTAGCCCACTCCTTTCTGCCTCCTAGGCGACTGTCGTAAATGCAGCAGAAAAAAACTATGTTCCTGTCACCTAGCCCCTCTCCTTTCCGCCTCCCAGACCATGTAAATCCAGCAGAAACAGCAATTGCTGCCTCTCACCCCACCCCAGCACATCCCCGCCCGTGGCATGAGCAGCCTTCTCCCTGCTGTTTCCGTTGATGCCGTGGCAAAGCATCTCCCCCCCCAGCCCCCCAACCAGCGCTTCTAGCGCAAGCTGCGGCTTGACTTTTCCCTCGCCATCCGCTTCACTGCACTGCCTCCCCGCACCATGCACCAGCCAGTTTCGCCATCCCGATCCCTCCCTCCCCCCTTAGCTGTGCAGCCAAGCGATATCCCCCCACAGCACCCCTAATGAAACGTGCAGCTGCAGCCTCAGTCGCTGCAGCCTCTGCACACTATCTCCCATCCAGTGAGAAGCCTTGTTTCCTCCCTCCCTTTCCCACACCTGCCCCAAGATGCAGGTGATGCTCACTAACAACTGCCTCCCGAAACCCTGGCACCGCACACACAAGTGGCAGGCTCCAATCATCGCCCCCCAACCGTTCCTTGCGGCGCCTGGTATTGAGGCCCCTCCCCCCTTCATCCTTCCTCCCGACCACCCATCTTTGATAGGAGACAGGTGAAGGTTGCTCTCACCACCTTCCCCCCTCCCCCCCTTGCCTGCCCTGGCGTCACATGGCATGTCCTCCACTTCTCAACCCCCAGCATTGAGATCCAGACTGCCTCCTCATGAGGAAGAGTCCACCTGCGCACCACAACATGGTCGCAGGTGAGCTACTCTGCCACAGCAGCAGCTATTGCGACATCGCGTTTTCTGCCCAAAGCCAGAGACATCATGAGCCGCATCTGTGTGCAGAACAGGGGGGGGTGGGGGGCTGAGGCAGAGTGTCCTGAAGTAGCCGCTTTGCTGCCCTTCCCCCCTTCAGGCTGCTTGGAGGATAGGGAGCGGATGCATAGAATTTGGATCAAAAATCATGTCGCATCCTGTTCCTCCAAATCATCCTGTTTATTTGCTAGCGCTTCCATCACAACCCGGATGACAGCCTCAGGGATTTGCCGCAGCGGCCATTTCAGGACGCGGTATTACAGATGGGCTCTCGTGAGGCTGCAGCTGGAAAGGAGGGCGGGGAAGGTGGATGAGGGGAGAGGGGGCACAGGAGGAAGCAGGGGAATGTGCTGGGGGGGCTGGGGAGCCGGGCTTGGTTAGTGGGGGCGGGGGGAGCAGGCATGCATAAGCAGAGGTACATTTTCCCCCTTTGAAGCTGCAAGGAAAGCTAACATGACATATTAAGACTTGGACTCCCTGAACTATAGGTATAAGGGGAGAAGTGGCTCCATGCAGCTGCGAGAAGTGCACTGCGACAGGTGGTCCAGCGATGGACTGCAGTGGGAAGGCTGGTTGAGGGGGCCCATATCGTGTTGGCAGGGGTCCCAGGGTTTCTGCTTTGCAGGGGTGGTGGGGTTGGGATCGGAGAGGAGGTAGGAACTGCTGCGGCCTACTGTAAGAATAAACTTGGAACTGAGGCTGCACTGGTTGCGCTGCCACCGCGGGACACATGGATGCCACAAGCATCCGGATCAGCTCCGTCTGCTAGTCAATCGCAGCTGTTCTGGCCGTCATCACCCGCTCATACATGACATCTGAGTAGGCCATGCCTTGCCATATTATCTCAGCTGAGGCTCGCATCCCGCCGCGTATATTGTTACTTGTCCAGAAGATGGTCCGTGGCACATCTTCGGTTCTCCTGCTCGTTCATATGCATGAATAGCTCAATGCTGCGTTCACCTGACGTCTGCGTTGCTGTGACATGGTCCAGCCAGTCTTCCGCTTGTTCCGTAGATGTGCCGCATGTTGAGCGTTTGTGAGCGGAGGTTGCCCTGTGGTGGGCTCTTCCCTCACGTCCTTAGCTTGGCCCGCCGCTGGGCCGGGTTGCTTGGTCTCCAGGCAGGGTCCTCCTCTTCCTCCTCCTGCTCTGCTCCTTCAATACCACCTCCTTTGGGGAAGAGGCTGAAGGCAGCCGCACCTTGCACGCCCAGCAGCTCCTCGATGTCAGTGTTGATTTCTGGGCACTGGCCCCCAGCTTTGGCGGGTGAGAACTGGGGGATCAGGCTCCTCTGTATGTCACCTGTGATGTCCGCGGGTGCCTGTCTGGTAACGGCGATGCTGTGCAGCACCAGCTGGTCCAGGTCTGTGATGCTGTGATCTGCCCACTGCTGCTCCTCTTCTGGGAACAGGTGCCTGGGAGAGACGGGTAGTAGCACTGTGCCGTCTTGAGGCCCGATAGCCATTCCCTCAGCAGGGAGGGATGTCCAGCTCCATCTGCATCTCCCTCAGGAAGGTCATCCATACGGATGGCGCTTCCTATGGATGCAAACCCAGAAGGTCCCCCTCTTGCACCACGCAGGACAATCCAGGGCCAGATTGCCCCAGTTCATGCTGCAGGGGGCATATAGGTCAGGCTGCTGGTGCTAGAGGAGTAGGTAGCAGGAGAACTAGTGCCAGAGGTGGTGCATGAGGTTTGTTCTGGAGGCATGGAAAGGCTGGTGTGATGGATTTTGTGTCCAGAGGGGCCAAGCCGAGAAGTTTTCGTTACTGGAGGTGCATCCGGCGGTCTGGAGATGGTAGCAGATGGCGCACTGCAGCTGTGTGGTGGCGCAGATGAGCTTCCCTGTGCAGGATACGGCTTGCCCATCTGGAGGCTGCAGCACTGGGGGAGGGTGACTCCCTCCTTGAGGACTGGCATCGCTTCATCGGGCAATAGCAAACTCTGGGAGGGTGGGACAAAGGGATCCCATTCCCTGCAGTGTAGCTGGGGGTCATATCCCTGTGATCCACTAGGATGGTTGCCAGCTTGTCAAAGAATGGCATGGTCCTGGGCTCGACCCCTGAGCGCTTCTTGTGTGCGACCACCTCCTTGAACTTCCTCTTGAGGGCATGGGGTTTCTCCTTGCATTGCGAGGGGGCATGCGAGTAGCCTTGTCATGGCAGCTCCTCGGAAAACCATGGGAAGAGGTTGTCATGCCTGGTGCTTTTCAGATAGCCCTGTGCTTCCGGTCTGGTCCATAGGTCGGTGAACACTCCGATTTCTTCTTCAGTCCAATATTGTGCCGCAGCCTCTGCTTGCTAGCTGCCTGGCCCTCTCTGGCATCACCACTTTCAGAGGGATCGGCTTGTTGAGAGGGAAAATCTGTGGCCGCTCTATCCCCCAGATCTCTGTCCCCAAGTCCGCCAGCAACATGCACATTGACGCTGTTTGCACCATGTTCTGACTAGGTGTGAGGCCTAGGGGAAGCGGACTGTAACATAGCACTCACTGTCTGTTCTGGGTCTTGCTAGGCAAGGCAGGAGTCATGTCAGTCAGTACCTTGGATAGTGCACTGCAGGAAGTGCTGGCTGAAGTATTCTCATGTAAAGAGCTGTTGTTCCAGCAAAGGACTGCAATCGACTGAGGACTTATGAATGCTGGCAGAGCCTGGTCTTTCAGTAGGTCTACCTCACTGGATCCAGCTTGTAGTTCTTAAGGGGTCAGTGTCTGTTTCTGCAGACTTATGCTCTTGAGTGGCTGAGGTACAAAAGAATTCTCAGATGATAGGAGAGCTATGTCCTCAGGCCAGGGTGGTATAGAAGGGGATGTCAAGGGCTCCCCCTGAAGTGGAGTGACCTGAAGTGGAGTGACCTCCATCCCGATGGGTCCGCTGAGCTCACCTCCTCCTAAAGCAAACTAGCCCACTCCTTTCTGCCTCCTAGGCGACTGTCGTAAATGCAGCAGAAAAAAACTCTGTTCCTGTCACCTAGCCCCTCTCCTTTCCGCCTCCCAGACCATGTAAATCCAGCAGAAACAGCAATTGCTGCCTCTCACCCCACCCCAGCACATCCCCGCCCGTGGCATGAGCAGCCTTCTCCCTGCTGTTTCCGTTGATGCTGTGGCCTGTCTGAATCCAACTCCTCCTTGGTGTCATGTGAGTCCTCAGAACCCCGGGAGACATTACACGCCCAAACTGGTTTGAATACTTCCTGGAAATACAGCGTTTCTCTTATGTAGACTTTGCTTTTTCTCTTCCTTCTTAATTTGACCTGTCTGTTGTTGTCTTTACAATTGATTTTTCTCCTAAACAGTTTGTAATACTGACATATTATTTTTCTTTCTAGGTTACACTTTTTGGCGTGTAGATGCTGAAGCTAAAGTCCACGAATTTGCCAAGATGCCATGAAACTGTAGTAGGTGTTTCTTTCTTTCCTAATTTACCTGTTAAGTTTTTATTTGCCAGCTCTGTGTGTGTACATGTGAAATCTTTCAGTTTCATTCACAGTCTATGATTAATTTTATTACTGTGGTACTGGGCTATAGAATTTCCCTCCTTATTTATGCATTTTAGATTGGGTTGATTTGAATCTGGACATCTGAAATAAAATCTAGGCTCATCAAGCAGAAAGTTGATTAATTTCACCTTCTGTCAAATAGCACATTGCTCAGGCAGTTCACTTGAAATGCAAATCTCCTTTTTATTTTTAGCAAACAATTAATCCCTCACAGGAGAATGTGGGTGTAATTGTCGAATCTAGCAAAGGGCTGCTATTAAGCCAACTGCCACAGCAGGTGTTGGGTGGAATCTCCTTCAGCCCTTATGAAACTAGTAAGTGTTGCTTTTTCATTGTAAAGATAGCAGAATGAAGCCGTCCCTAAAGCAGCTGTGGCCCTCCAGATGTTGTTGGACTACAACTCCCATCACCCCTGATCATTGCTCATGCCAACTGGGGCTGATGAGAGTTGCAGTCCAACAACATCTAGAGGGCCACACGTTCTCCACCCTTGCTCTAAACGAAGATATTTCATGTTCCTCTCCTTTATTTTGATTGTTTTGGATAAGTTTCTCTTTCTGCCTTTAGAATCTGAATCTTACTGTTCCCACAAGGGCCATGTGAGATGCTCTGTTGATTCCACTTCATAGTGCTTCTGCTTTTATGAAAGGCTAGTTACTCTGTGGGTAAAACTGGGACAACTGATTTTGAAGAAGGGACTTAAGTGACCTATAAAAATGATCCGAAGTGTTTAGAGCAGAGACTAAGGGACTGTTAGATGCATCAGTGTCAGAAGGATGAGTTGCCTTGCTTTTCCTAGTGTTGGAGTTATCTTCTCAGCTGCTTCCCATGCACTTCCTCCAGTGTGCTTTGTATAACTCCGGTTTTTAACTTGAGTACGTGTTATTTTTAAATATGCACTATTATATTTAGAACTATCAGAATTTCATTGGGTTTGTTTTCTGGGTCAAAATATAGAGCTTCAGCAGAAAGGAGAAACCTCAGCAAAATAACTAGCCATTTTACTGAAATTCCAAAGTGGCTTTCCACGATTTTTCTTTTTACCCACTTAAGGGTCTTGATACTCTGTAGGCTATGCTGCCATCACTGTCGTGCCATTTCTGATGACACCTCCAGTGCAGCCAGTCACATTAAATGTTGATGTAACGTTACAGCCCAAAGTGATGTAGCATATAGTAATTGCAGCCAAGCATGGTTTTTTATCCCATCCTAAAATCTCTCCTCTCCCAAAAATGTTCACAATAAACATTGCTGCAGTAAAAGATATTACCTATACAAACTTTGTGGAACTAGTATAGAAGCTGCACTTCAAACTAAACTTAAATTAGCTGACCTTGGTTTGGAAGGGGTGTGTTCTTTTGTGTTTTTTCCCCAAATGTGTGCAATAACAGGACTTTCTCCAAGTTATCTCCTATGTCTTGTTAATTGTTGTAAACCGCCCAGAGAGCTTCGGCTATTGGGCGGTATAAAAATGAAATAAATAAATAAATGTCTCTGCAGAATGTATGGGCTATGTCCCCAACTCAGGATAAAAGACAGATGTTTAGAAAAATAGAAAAACCATGTCCATGAGCAATCTGCCTCTTCCTTGCAGTTTTTTTTAAAGTAAATTGCAGCTGGGGAGGGGCAAGATCCAGATTGCGTTCACAAAGTGGGGGGGTTTAAGCCTTTGCCTCCTGATGCAGATCTCCCCCCCCCCCCCGCTCCCCATGAAAATAGCAACTGCTGCTGGGGTGGGGGGAGGAATCCTGTTCTAGGACCATTGAGGAGGCAAAGGGTTAAATCTCTGTCTGTCTGTCTGTCTGTCTGTCTCTCTCTCTCTCTCTCTCTCACACACACACACACACACACACCATGGTTCCAATCCAGATCTCCCCGCCCCCGGTCCCTCCACTGGTTGCTATTTACTTTCAGAAAACAGTCACACAACCAGCAGTTGTATGATTCTCATCATGTAGTATGGCCCTCAATATGAAGGGAATCGTATAGAACTTCCCTTCTTATTTAGCCAGGAATGTGATTTGAACTCTCTTGCTAGATACTTTGCTTGGTCTTCAAACTCACGTTTTTCACTACCCTAAAAACGTTGCCCTTTGTAGTATTCACATCTACACACCCTGTGGGCAAAGCAACGTGGCCCCTCATTCAGATTGATTACCCATTTGTCTCCCAGAGACCTAATTATATTGCTCCAACTGACATAGACATCAATCATGGTGATGTTTCTTCCAGGCAATTTTGAATGGAGGCCAGGTCCACATCTGTGATCCTCATTATTATCCTTCACCCCTCTTTATGATCCTTCACCCCTCTTTATCTAGAGAAAGACTGTATGCTTCCCCCAAACTGCTGTTTTAAAAATCCAAAAGGAGGATGAAGTCTCTAGATTAATTATTCTCTCTATAAGATGGAAGCTCCCAGTGTTGGATAGGGTGATGACTAAGTTTATTAGGTGTGTTGGCTTCACCTGCTTCAAACCAATGTTTTATTCAATTCCCACCTACAAATATGTGCTGACTACTTCCAAACAGGAACTGTTGCTTCCAGTTAATGTTACTTCTGAAAGGGCCCTAAAGGTGAGTGGAAGGAACCAGCTAATTTTTTTGGACTCAGTAGGAGCGCTCCCTTTCTTTACTTTAAAGACGAGCACCCTTTCTTCAGTCAAAATAGATGCAGCTGCTCAACTTTATTAAAGGACACTTCTACTCGGTTCGCATGTAACAACTACTCATGGGTTGTTTAAACCATGCATAGTTGCGACCGTGCAGGAGTGAGTGAGTGTGCTGCCTCCTTAGGGAGAAACAACCCAGAGTTTTAACCCAACAACAAACCATGGGCTGAAACTCTGAATTGTTTCTCCGACAACAACCCAGAGTTCCAGGTTCAGACATCACAGAGCACAACCCAAGAATGGGGTGTTCCTGGATTGTTTAACAAAGTAGAAGTGGCGAGTGGTTAGGAGACAGCACACTTGCTTGCTTCCATGTGTTCCCGACTATCCATGGTTACGTGCAGACAACTTCCAGAAAATGTATTAAAGCCACAGCTAACAGAAAGGTTGTTATAATCTCAGTTTGTTATAATCTCATGTTTATACTCTCAGGTTTATAATCTCAGGCTTCTAGTCTGTTTCGGGGACCCAATTCAAAGTGCTGGTATTAACTTTTAAAGCCCTAAACAGCTAGGGGCTAGGTTACTGAAGGATTGTTTCCTATACCTGCCTAGACCCTATGATCACCTTCAGAGGCTCTCCTCTGGGTGTCGCCACCAAATGAGATGAGTCGGGTAGCTACTAAGGAGAGGGCCTTTTCAGTGGTGACACCCAGTTGTGGAAGGCCTTCCCCAGTGGGTCTCACCTGGCACCTACACAGTTTTCTCCGCTGTTCTCCATGCAGTCACCCCTTTTTTTAGAAGGGGGAGACAAATACATTATAAATATGCATAAAATAACAATATTAGAGGGCAATAAACATTTTAAATATTATTTGTACTAACACTGAAATGGTCCTGATAAACAAACGACATGGATTTCTCATTGAACAACTTCTCTCACAGCACTACCAATGCTTTCTATCGCCTCTTTTCTGTAGGAACACACACAATTTTTTTGTCGAGTGTACTTTTCATTGTGCTCTTGATACTATTATACTACACACCATTTGCACCTTCTGGATTTTGCAAAAACACAGTTGTTTTCAGTCATATGCTCACCAAACAGCCCTCAAAGATAGGTAACTGTGATGTCACAGCACCATGGCATGGTGGGGGCATGGCCAGATTGGAACTTCCAGCCTTGATTTCAGCTGTGTATGGGGATATTTCAGCAAAAAAAAAAAAAAGAATACCAAGTGAATTATGATCACTTCTGAAAAGAATTAAATAATACTTTTTAGAAGAAATCTCTATTTTTATAGGGTCAGTATCTCACAAAATATGATTGTCCACAGACGAGGGATCACAAGCTAATCTTGCTCATCAGCACATTCAGGATGGCCAGCAGTATTGAGCCTCCTTGGTCCAACAATCTATTTCACTGGAATTCTTCAACTGGCTCTTTTCTGCACAGGAGAATTCTCTGTACAGAAAGGATTGTGTACCTTTAAAGACAATCTCTTTCCTTTCCTGCTTGTCTATTCCCTATTTTGAGGTAAGAACATAACCTACATTCTTCTTCGTGGTCTCTGTGCTTCACACACATATGGGTTCTCTGCGCCTGCGCTGAGATCGATCGGAAACTTCTTTAGCTGAGATGAGCCGGGCGGGAGCCCCTCCCCCTCGCGCGTGCTCCTTAGCGCGGCTCCCGCCCGTCTCCTCAGTTCCTCTTCGACCGCCTCTGCGACTAGTCGATAGGTTCTTCTCTTCCTTCTCTGTAAGCGAAAGCTGAATTTATTCTTCTCTAGTTACCTCTTTTAGAAAACTTTTCTCTCATAAACCTTCTGTTTTTTCATTCTCTTTCGAACTATACCTTCATTTCTAAAAAAAAAAAAAAAAAAAAATTATTACCAAAAAAATCCTACCTAAAACCTTCTCTCCCCCGTTCTTGTCCTTATCTATATATTTCTATCTAATCTTTCACTATGCCTCTCAAGGCACCATTTAGGAAATGTCAGCGGTGTGGGACTAAAATCCCCCCCGCTGACAAGCATACGCTCTGCCTCCTATGTCTGGGGCAGGAGCATAAAGTGGAAAGCTGTAAGGATTGTCAGGCCTTTACCAAACAGGCCAGGAAGGCCAGGCAAATGAAACTGAGGGCCCTCCTGTGGGAACAATCCTTATCGGCTAAAGGACCAGCGCCAGAGGAACGACCTGGGGGATCCCAGTCTATAAAAAAACCGCCAACGGACATAACGAAAAAACTCGCTAAGAAGGCCCGTAAGGATAAGGCGAAACGCCTTAAGGAGAAAATGGCGGTTACGGCTAGCGAGATGGCGGTCCCGTCGACTTCGACCACTATGGTGGTCTCGAAGCGTACGGTGGAGATGATAGAGGCTCTGGCTGGTGCTCGGGATCGAGCTTCGGGATCGATTGCCCGCCAGTCCACTCCGGCTTCGACTACGTCTCCTCGAGGCCGAGAGATCCAAAAAGAGCCAGCAGCTGCGTCAGCTTCCCTGTCGGAGGGAGAGCTACGAGCTTCGCCAGCCCAGCTCGAGGAGCAAAAGGAACTGGATAGACCCCGTTCGGGCTCGAGGGGTCCCCCGCCGTTACTGTCTCCGTCAGTTGGGCGCGTAGAGGAGCGTCGAGAATACCGCCGCCGATCACGATCCCCCTACTATCGGGCTCGTGAGTCGGTCTCCACGGCCTCGAGTCCTCGATCTCGACTCTCCCGATACCGTGAGAGGTCGAGGTCCCGTTCCTACTACTCGGGATCGAGTTCCAGGAGCCGATACTCGAGGTCGAGACGCTCGCCAAGGCACGAGAGGTCGGAACGCCATTACTATCACCGGCGTTCCATTTCTCCAGACAGACACCGTAGCCGAAGGCACTCCCCAACGCCACACCGAGATATGGCTGTGTCTCGTGCCCCGTCGACAGTGGTGAGGGAGTCAGCTGCGTCGACGTCGACAGCTCAGCCACAGCATCTCGTAAATCTTCCGGTTGCGACTGATGTAGTTGGCCACTCCTCGTCGGGATCGGCGTATCGGTCGGATTCCGACTCGACGGCTTCCTCCTCCCACTCCACCTCCCCGGACGGGCAGGTGGAGTCCAAAGAAGCAGTCTCCCCATCGGAGGACATGGGGAGTTTTGCGGAGCATGTCAGCCGGATGGTGACTGCTCTGGGAGTCGAGGCGAAATCGTCAAAGGGGAAGGCCAAGGACGACATTTATGCGGTCCTTAAAACGACACAGTCGAACCAGCTGCTTCTTCCATTCTTGCCGACATTGTTGGAGACGGTGCAAGAAACCTGGAAGACTCCGGCCTCATTGAAACCGACGGCCAAACGCCTGGAGTCGATGTACAAGATCCAGGAGGAAGGAGCAAAGTTTCTGTTTTCCCATCCGACCCCGAACTCGCTCATAGTCAAATCGGCGCAGTCTCGTGGGGGAAGACAGCACACCACTCCGGCAGATAAGGAGGGTAAGACGCTAGATTCCTACGGACGTAGGATCTATTCATCGTCTTCCCTCGGACTAAAGATATCTAACTACGAGGCGTTGTTAGCTAGATATCAAATGTATATCACAGAGAAGCTGGGAGACCTCTGTGATTATCTGCCGGACGACAAGAGAGATCTGGCGGCTCAGTACATCAAGGAGGCAACGAGTATCGGTGCACTTCAGATGAACACTGCCCGGCATCAGGTCGACAGTCATGCCAGATCGATGATCGGGTCCGTGGCCTTGAGGAGGCACGCATGGCTTCGCTCTACCGCTCTGACTCCCGACGATAGGGCGAAGATTCAGGACCTTCCGTTCGATGGCGAGGGGTTATTCAACGCCACTACTGATGACTCCCTCGACTCGGCTCAGAAGGCCTTCACAACGGCCAAAAAGATGGGGCTCGTCCGCCAGCAACCATCTCAGTCTTTCAGGCCACGGCGGTGGTCCCGGTTTCCGTTCCCGACCAGGCAGTACCAGCCGGCGAGTCAATACAGGGGAGGGAACCGGAGACCTGGGGCGTCGCAGCCTCCGACCCAACCCCAGCGACAATACCAGCAGCAAAGACCAAGGGGCAGCAGGAAGGGGGGCGACTTCGGTCGTCGTCGTCTTTGACTGCCCTACCGGCCCGACCGACACACCATCGACGCTATACCTCGACGACACCTCTGCACCACCTCAGACTACTCTCTTCGGCCACCGACTTTGCAACCACCTCCAAAATTGGAGGACCATCACGACGGACCGATGGGTGTTAAGCATTATAGAGCACGGCTACAGGATCGAGTTCGGAGTCCTCCCCCCATTTCTCGGGATCAAGACCACCCGTCCAACGCGGGTCCTACTGGAGGAAGTTTCGACCCTCCTTCAAAAGGGAGCAATACAGCCAGTTCCCGCAGGAAACTTGGAGGTCGGCCTGTACTCCAGGTACTTCATTGTGAAGAAGAAGGGAGGAGGACTCAGACCGATCCTGGACCTTCGAACTGTGAATCTTTTTATCCCATCGAAAAGATTCCGCATGGTCACACTCCAATCGATCCTTCCCCTACTCCGAAGGACCGATTGGTTTGCATCCATCGATCTCAAAGATGCCTACTTCCACATCGCCATCCACGGAGACAGCCGGAAATACCTTCGGTTTCGAGTGGGGGAAGACGCCTACCAGTTCGTCGTTCTTCCATTCGGACTCTCCACCGCGCCGAGGGTATTCACAAAGTGTGTGGCGGCGGTGTGTGCGAGTTTGAGAACAAGGGGCATCACCATTTTTCCATACCTCGATGATTGGTTGTTGGTGGCATCGTCGAAGCTCGAGCTACGAAACGCACTCGAACAGACCCTTGGCCTCATGCTCGAGCTGGGACTTTGCCTGAATGCAGAGAAGTCGGTCCTCCAGCCCGTAAAAGAGATTCAATACATAGGGGCGAGGTTAAATGCATCCGATGGTCGGGCCTACCTTCCGAACGAACGGGCAATGAAGATAGTCGCTCTATCAAAGAAAGTATACAGTCGGCCAATGTCATCAGCTCGCACACTCCAGCGACTCTTAGGGCACATGGCCTCGACCATAGCAGTCGTACGCTATGCAAGGCTTCGCATGCGACCGCTACAGATCTGGTTTGTCCGAGCTTTCAAGCCAGAAAAGGACAGACCATCCCTTCGTCTATCAGTTCCACGAGCCGTAAGAGAGTCTTTGAGGTGGTGGCAGAAACAGTCGAACCTGCTCGACGGCGTGACCTTCCGACCATCGATACCGAGCCGAATTCTAACAACGGACGCATCGCTACTAGGATGGGGAGCCCACTCCGACGACCACGTCGTACAGGGCACTTGGAATCCGGCAGAAAGAACCAGACACATCAATTGGCTGGAGCTAATGGCTGTCTGGAAAGCACTACAAGCGCTGGAACATCATCTGACTGCCCATCACGTTCAGATTGTAACAGACAACACCACAGTGGTAGCGTATTTAAACAAACAGGGAGGCACGAGGTCGATGCGCCTCACGAGACTGACGCTACAGCTGTACGAGTGGGCTCTACCTCGACGAATGTCATTTGTAGCTATTCACATAGCGGGAAAAATCAATGTCCTGGCAGACACACTGAGCAGGGTGTCGCTACAGTCGCACGAGTGGAAGCTGGATCGGCAAATATTGGCATCCCTTTTCCACCTATGGGGCCGGCCGAACGTAGACCTATTCGCAACCAGCGAAAATACGGCCTGTCCACTATTCTGCAGCAGAGCGGCTATGGATCCGAAATCGATGACCGACGCCTTCCTACTGGATTGGAGCAACGACTTTTTCTATCTGTTCCCTCCAATTCCGCTACTGACTCGAGTGCTGGCAAAGATATCGTTGCACAGAACAAACTGTATCCTAATATCCCCATGGTGGCCACGTCAACCCTGGTTTTCCCTCCTTCTGCATCTATCTCAGGGAAATTACCTGCAACTACCTTTTCAGGACAACCTGCTCACCCAGCAGCAGGGCAGGGTGTTTCATCCGAATCTGCAATCGTTGAACCTCACGGCTTGGAGGATCAGATAGCAAGGCATACAGACCTCTCTTCGGCAGTAAGGGAAGTCCTGTTAGCGGCACGAAAGCAATCAACAAGGCTTTCTTATGCAAGGAAATGGCAAGCTTTCTCCAACTTTGTGTCGATGTCCGATAAAGACCCTATAACTTGCTCGATATCGACTGTCCTCGACTTCCTTCACTCTCTGATGGCCCGGGGACTTAAACTCTCGTCTATTAAAGTTTATTTAGCGGCAATTACGGCGTACCGAACAACCTCGACCGGTTCATCTTTATTTGTACACCCACTCGTGAAGCAATTTCTGAAGGGTGTAAAAAACTTATGCCCTCCGACGAGGACTATTATACCGGGATGGGACCTCCAGTTGGTTTTGAAAGCTTTAATGAAACCCCCTTTTGAGCCCATGGCGAAATCAGACTTACGTCTTCTATCATTTAAAACTCTGTTCCTGACAGCAATTACATCCGCAAGGCGTGTCAGCGAACTAGCCGCTCTCAGGGTTGACCCTCCATACACAATTTTCCACAAAGACAAGGTCGTCTTGCGGCCGGACATAGCCTTCTTACCAAAAGTCGTCTCCGATTTTCATCTAGGCCAGGACATTGTGCTTCCGGCTTTTTTCTCAACACCATCATCGGATACCGAGAGACTTTTACACAGCCTCGATGTCCGTAGAGCAATAGCCTTTTACAAAGCGCGTACAGAGTCCATAAGGCACACGCAACAACTTTTCGTATGTTACGGCCCTCCGAAGAAGGGATGTCCAGTATCAAAACAGAGACTATCTAAATGGCTTGTAGACACCATCAAACTGGCATATCAACTCGCCGGTCGCGCTTTGCCAAGCTCCGTGAGGGCGCACTCTACTAGGGCCATGTCGACTTCGACGGCATTCGGCAGAGGAGTCTCTTTGACGGACTTGTGCAGGGCGGCAACTTGGTCTTCGCCCTCCACCTTTATCCGGCACTACCGCCTCGATGTTCGATCCAGGGCGCAGAACGCCTTCGGCAGGGCGGTACTATCATCGATCACCATCTGACTGCCGACACCGACCCACCTCCGGTAAGTCAGCTTGCTAATCTACCCATATGTGTGTGAAGCACAGAGACCACGAAGAAGAAGGACAGGTTGCTTACCTGTAACTGTAGTTCTTCGAGTGGTCATCTGTGCATTCACACAACCCGCCCTCCTTCCCCTCTCGGTGTCTGCATCGAGTTCGATGGATACCCAGGTGGAAATGGGGTGGTCCAATTTCGTGTGTTTTCTTTTTAGTCGATCTCGATTACATCGAGGTTCGGAGTTTTTTCTATCAATCTCGTACCCATCGGGTTCGAGGAGGTGTAGTAAAGTTTTCTTCCTGAATCAGCCTCGGTCCCGAGGGTCGCAATAGGCGGTCTCAGGGAACTGAGGAGACGGGCGGGAGCCGCGCTAAGGAGCACGCGCGAGGGGGAGGGGCTCCCGCCCGGCTCATCTCAGCTAAAGAAGTTTCCGATCGATCTCAGCGCAGGCGCAGAGAACCCATATGTGTGTGAATGCACAGATGACCACTCGAAGAACTACAGTTACAGGTAAGCAACCTGTCCTTCTGGAGTGGAAAAGGAAATAATGAGGACAACTCTCATGTAAAGACCCAGGGTTTGATGCAATGGTATCATCTCGCTGAAGGAACTGCTTCCATCAGTGGAACTGAGTGTGGGAGGAGGTTCCCGCTCCCTATCACAGGCCCCCATGCTCTGGGAAAACCTCCGGAACAGATTTTTGGGCTGTGCAGAGGGCTGCGGGAGGAGAGGTAGAAAGTCCTGTTGCGGTAGCTGACTTCCGCTAGCATGACATTAGATTTAATCCCTCGTTCGGTGGTGTATATGGAGTTAATTAACTTAAACATATTTTCAAGTTCTGTTTAAGCCTTGACAGTTTTAAAAGTTCACTAACTAAGATCCGAAAGATGGGTGGATACAGGTAACCAGACATCTGCTTCTAAGATGTGGAGACACAACACAAGTGTATAGAGAAATGGATACCTTTGCCCCCCCCCTTTTTTTTATAAAAGAAGCTACTGGGAAAATATTAGGCCTCAGTAGCTATGCATTTTAAACAGAAACCCAGCTATTTTCCCCTCCAAACATAAAAACATTAGTTATTGAGAAGTCTAGAAATGTAATAAATAAAGAGATAAATGGAGTGGTACAAACGGGGACAATGAAATAAAATCCCCCAAACCTGCTACTTCCCTGCATTTTTTCCCTGAAACTACATAAGAACAGCCCTTCCTGCTAGATCAGACCAAAGGTCTTATCTAGTCAAGCATCCGATTTCCCACAGTGGCCAACTGGATGCCTGTGGGAATTCAACAAGTAAGACATAATTACAGTAGTACCCTCCTGCTCATGTTCCACAGAAACTGGTATTCAAAGGCCTCTGAATTTCAAGGTAGCATATAAACATCATAACTAGTACACATTGATAGCCTTATAAATTATATAAATTCCTCTATGAATTTGTATAATCCCCCTTTAAAACCATCTAAGTCATTGGCTGTCACCACATATTGTGATAACAATTCCACAGTTTAACCATGCATTGTTTATCTGTCCTGAATCTCCCACCATTCAGCTTTGTTGGATGACCCTGAGTTCTAGTATTATAAAGAGGAAGAAAAACATCTCCTTATCCACTTTCTCTACACCATTCATAATTTTATACACACCTATCATGTCCCACTTCCCTTTTTTCTAAAATAAAAAGCCTCAAATGTTGTAATCTTCCTCATAGGGGAGTTGCCTCCTTAGCACCACAATTAATGGGTTTTTTAAGGTTATGTATGGCCAAGTGGGCTTATAAAATGTATGGGTTTCTTCTTAGAAAGAGTTAAACTTGATTTTTATAGAACAGTTATCCACGTGATTTATACAAGAAACTGTAATCAAAAAATACTGTGGAAGGCTGATTAAGCTGTTTGATGCAGAGGAATAGGCATACGCCTACACATGTGCTGTAGGTAATTTGCTTGTGAGGATTTTGAATTTGAATCTAAATCAAGTTGTTTATGTAATTATTTATATAATATATACAAAAACCAAAAATGTAGGCAGGAACACATGTGAATAGTTTCTATTACTGACCATAATTAATGAGGACAGCAGAACATTCAGAAGAAAACTATACACTGGCACTCACCCAGGATTCCGGCCGAATGCTTCCTAGTTAAAGAAAAAGGCTTTTCAGTATTGAAGGTTACCTCTGACTAGCAGTGCTGTCAAATTCTGCCCAAAATGAAACACAGGCAGTCTCCAGGTTATGAACGAGTTCCGTTCTTAAGAATGTCTTTAAGTTGAATGTGTATGTAAGTTGGAACAGCGTAGCGTTCTATACGTTAAAATCAGCATTTACGCAAATTGCGTAGTATACTACACTACGTACTCTATGTAAACGACGTCGTGCCGGGGAACCCAGAAATCCATTCTTAAGTATGGGTTGTCTGTAAGTCGGATGTTCTTAACTCGGGGACTGCCTGTATGGTGGTAGATTTATAGGTTCATAGATAAATCTATCTGTGGAATCTGCAGAGAGGCCCCCTTGGGTTCCAGCTGGTACATTTGTGTCTGCAGGCATGTACAGAGCACTTTTAAGAACCTGGAGCACTGCTGACTTACACCAGGTCCTAGAGGCTCCTGAGCTGGCTGAGGCCTATACAGTGAGGATTGTTCCCTCTCTATAACTCATCTGGTGGTGGTGGGAGGGGGAGCATGGAGCCATTATTCTTTGGCTGCTGCCTGCATCAAGTCTCTGATTCCATGTACAGTAATACCTTGAATTGCAAGTAACTTGGTTTGAGAGCGTTTTGCAAGACAAGCAAATTTTATAAATATTTATTTAAATTTTTTTTTACTTGATATACAAGCGGCGTCTTGCAATACAAGTACTGTAGTACGGCTTAAATTAAAAATCTCTGTACAAATTTTTTTGGGGGGATTTCGTTTTGAGTGTTTTGGATTACAAGCACATTTCCGGAACGAATTATGCTCTCAATCCAAGGCATGACTGTATATGAAGGAGCATCAAAAGTTGTTCTTCTAAATGAGTACTACATTTCCCACAGTGCTTCATGTCCTTCAATTCCTAACATAATCTCAGCAAGCCAGTTTTCCATGTGTAAGGATATTGTGTGTGCGCGCGCAAGCATTTTTAATTTTTTTTTAAAATGAGAGAGCATTCAAACATGCACTGACCACTTGCTGGCTATTTGAAGTGGTACAGTCTTGCAAGATCAGCATGACATGATTCTGTGGATTGTTTTGCTTGGCTGATGCAGACAGAATTTGTCGTTCACTGGATGAGAATGGAACACCTCTGGGAAATATTCCTCTGATGGAAATTCCGTTTACTCAGAAGGCTGAAAAAGTGGCCATGGCTGCTTATCATTTTATCAAGGGAGTTGTTGGATCCAGTGCACAAAGTGAATCAATTTTATGATAAGGGAGTGGGGGGCAGCTCATATTTCTGGTAAATGAGAACAGACACGCCTCCATTCCTGCACATACATACCCAGCACAATTAGATCTCTGCAATCCAAAGATTCTTAAATGTATGTCATAGCAAGCTTCCTCAAATACATGACAAAATAAGACTGAAGGCACAGGCTCTAGTACATACTTTCATCCCAGGCCTGGGATTGGCAAGAGAAAAGTTATATTTGCACCTAATCATGTGAGCTTTGAATACCTTGAGCACCATTTTCATGGTGGAAAAGCAGGATATAAATCAAATAAATAATAAATCTGCTCCTCCGATTTCTCTGGGGAAATCAGCATTCATATTTTTGAATGCTGATTGTAGGGCATTTCATTTTGCTTTACTTTAGTAATATGGAGTATTACTCACATTACTAATTCCAGCATAGCTGGGAAAATGTTAACACCCTTGTATAATATAAGCTGTATGTTCACATTTAGAATGGGTGTGGGGTACAAGCAAAACATACAAACATACGTTAAATGTTGTGTGTATACACAGTTATAAGAAGGGATTTAAAAAAGTTGGGTGTGCCATACATGATTCAGAGACAAAGCTAAAGTGTGTGTGTGTGTGTGTGTGTGTGTGTGTGAGAGAGAGAGAGAGAGAGAGAGAGAGAGAGAGATGTGCGGGGGGGGGATTTTTAGTAGGATAAAAATTAATGAATTGCTAATTAGTTCTTTAAGCAGGTTTATGTGTGCTTTGTTATATTCTCTGTCAAGAAAAGCCAAACCTCTGAAATAAGTTAAATGATGCAAATTCGGTGAAATGTATGTATTTATTGTGGTCTTGAAAGTTAAACTAAGGTGGTCTGGCTCCTGGATGGTCAACTTGAAACCATCTGTGTAAGTTGTTTTGAACTCTTGGGAGGAAAAGTAGATACAGTAATACCTCGGATTACGAGTAACCCGGTTTACGAGTTTCTCGTAAGACGAGTAAAAATTTGGCATAAATTTACATTTGAAAGATGAGCAAGTCTCGCAACACGAGCCGCTGCTGCCGCATGTGGCTCCTGTTGCGAGATGTCTTTCAAATGTAAATTTATGCTAGAAACGCGAGGCGCCGGCTGAGCGAGCGGCCGCGCCGTGACTCGCCTCCACGGGGCTTCCCTGGAGGTGAGGCGCGGTGCGGCCGGGCTCGGCCGCCGCCTCGTGCTGCTGCACCGGCTGGCCGAGCTTCCCTGGAGGGCAAGCGCAGAGCGAGTGGCCGCGGCGCGTCTCCACGTGTCTCCCTGCCAGGGAGCCGGCAAAGCTTTGCCGGCTCCCTGGCAGGGAGACACGTGGAGCCGCTCCCACCTTTCCCTCCCTTTGCAAGCGGCAGCCGCGGCTCGTCTCCACGAATCTCCCTGGCAGGGAGCCGCGTGGAGCCGCCCCCGCCGCTCGCAAAGGGAGGGAGACACTGCAGCCACCACTTGCAAAGGTAGGGAGAGGTGGGAGCGGCTCCACGCGTCTCCCTGGCAGGGAGCCGGCAAAGCAGTTTTGCCGGCTCCCTGGCAGGGAGATGCGTGGAGACATGCCGCGGCCGCTCGCTCTGTTGGCGCCTCACGCTGCCATGCCGCTTCCCTGCCCGGGAGCTGGCATGGTAGCGTGCGAGGTGCTAGCAGAGCGAGTGGAGGCGAGGCGAGCCCGGGAGCCAGCACATCAAAGTGAGTTTCCCCATTAGCCCCACAACCATTTAATCACTGCTTTGCCGGCTCCCTCCATGGGGCTCCCTGCCAGGGAGCCGGCAAAGCAGTGATTAAATGGTTGTGGAACGAATCATCTGAGTTCCCATTATTTCTAATAGGGAAACTCGCTTTGATGTACGAGTACTTTGGATTACGAGCATGGCTCCGGAACGGATTATGCTCGTAATCCAAGGAATTACTGTATAGTGCCTTGCAGAAGTATACACACACACACACACACACCTTTGACTTTTCCACATTTTGTTGTGTTACAACATGGAATTGAAATGGATCTAATTGGCATTACCACTTGATGTACACAAGATACTCAACACCGTGAAGGTGGAAAATATTTTTATTGTGGCACAAAAGTTAAGTAAACAAAAACACTGAGTATCTAGAGATTCTCTTAGAAGTAAGCATCAGGCATTTGGATTTATTCTAACTTGTAAAAGATAACATTGCCAACGAGAAATGAACACTTTATGATTGCCAATCCGAAGTAGCCAGAAAACCATCTAGGCGTAGGTCTTTGAATTTACTATTCATGCTTTCCTTTCTTCCTGATAGCTTTTTTAAAATGATAGATATTTTCTTTTAAAATTATGTTTGCCATGTCAAATTTATACCTTGCCATTAAATTATACTGAATATAAAATACTGTATTTTTCCTTTTTTTCCTTCATGTTTGGGGTTAAGGTGGGAACATTGAAGCTAAAGAAGGAACAGTTGTAAGCCCACCAACTTCAGTGGTTTTCTCCTTCCTTCATAGCATGACTGGGAGGTCTAGTTCTTTGAAGACCCAATTTGAAATACAAAGTATTCTGAAGAAGTGGTGGACCCATTAGGAGTTCAGTGTCATGTACATTTATTGCCAGCAATGGCAATTTGAAGATTCCCCCCCCCCCCCAATCATTTATGTCTATGTAAATCATATCTGTTTGTAGCCCTTAAAAGATTAGTGTTGATGTGGTTATTACTGATCTGTGTTTTAAAAATTGTACTTGTGTTGCAGAAAAATAATAGCTTTTCTGGGACGGAGAGTTTGTTATTTTATTTTTGTTTGTTATTTTAAACAAAGTGTAAATTGATTTATGAAAGGCATCTTAAAACATGGATTGTTTGGAATGGCTTCTTTGCAAAGAGGAAAGGTGCTGACTGGAGCAAATGAGCACAGTTCTCAGAAGTGCCAGAATTTATTAAAGACTTAATAATGTGGTGGTTGCTAGGATTTGATACTGCATAGTAAGTGGTTGGTGTTGGTTATTGTATTGTATTGTTATGTTTACTGTATATGTTATTTGTCCCGCCCTTTGGTATAAGGGGCGTTATAAATAAACGTTTATTACTTATATGTTTCAGAAAATAAAGTTTCCTTCAGGGACAACCTAAAATAATACTTTCTGCAATACAATCATACAATGTCAGAGTTGTCTTTCTGGATGATAGAAAAAAATACAAAAGCTGGATGAAAAACATTTCCTTAGGACAGTAAGGTTTTTAATACCTCCTGGTATTTGGGAGGCACCAACTGTGGCATGCTTTAGGCTCCAATTAAAGACCCATCTCTTTACCAAGGCCTTCCCTGAGTGAGTGTGCTACCCAGTTTGTTAATTAAGATGTTGTATTGGTTTTAATGGGTTTTTAATCAATGTTTTATATACAGTAATACCTTGGATTGCAAGCATAATTCATCCCAGAACCATGCTTGTAATCCAAAACACTTGTATATCAAAGCGAAATTCCCCATAAGAAATTTGTACACATATTTTTAATTTAAGCTGCAATAAAGAATGATAGTGTAAAGTCTTCATTTTTCTTGACCGTACTTGTATTGCAAGACGTCACTTGTTTATCAAGATAAAATTTATTTTAAAAATTTGCTTGTCTTGCAAAACACTCTCAGACCAAGTTACTTGCAATCCAAGGTTTTACTGTAAATGTCTTTAGCAATTATTATATATTTTAATTGTATTTTACATACAGTTGGGTATGAATGGTGGGGATTAGTTACAAGTAAATGTGGACACCATTGGATCCTTTTCTTGATGTTTAAGTCATGGGGTCTGCATGACCACAATTTTGACATAGGAATTGGGGAGGAAAGGTCTGCAGACATTCAAATAAGGTTCTAGCAGGTCAGGTGATGGTTTCAAGTTTCACCTGGGACTGCTGGTAGGAAAAAAGGCAGGTAAGTTTGAACCCACCCACCCCTTTTTGAAAATATAAAATCCAGCTTTTACTCAGAAATGTCTCCATCTTGGGCGAAGCACACAGGCTCCTTTAGCAGCAGAAACCAAGAGAAACTAGGCAGACTTTATATTAACAAAGCTGGAGATGGTTTTAGATGATACTTGGTAAAAAGTCAGTAGAAGCCAAATTAGGTAGCTTTACCTGGTGGTGGTTATAAGAAAATAGTTTGGTACACATTTTAATATCAGACCCTCCAACATTTCACACATGTGAATTTGTAAGAGGTATGGTTAAGCAACATGATCAAGAGGGCGTGGCCAGGCAACATGAGGGCATGGCCAAGGGTATAGGCGGGCAACCAAAGGGCATGGTCAAGTACAAAAGTTATTAGGAAACACACGAAATCTTATATATTATAATTATTACATTATTATATTATATATTATTTTATAATATTTTATTAGTGGCATTTATATACCGTATATATTTTACCTTACTTAAAATATCTGGTGTTTTTCATGGGGGGGTGTCATTGCTTGCAGGGCAATCTCTTTTTGTTTTAAAATTGTCAGGATTGCTCCCGCATTTCCAGGGCAGTTGGAGAAGGAGAAGAAAAGAAGGAGATGCAGAGGAAGGGGAGCTTTTGGGTGGGGGAAAATACAAAAAGACACATTGGGGTTTTGAGCCCCTTCAGCTTTTTGCTCCAACACCTCTACAGCTCTGGTTTTTAAGCACAAGGAGTAACTTTGAGGGGCTGAACAGCTTTGTTGTTGTTTGTTACTGTGGAAAGCCCCCAGTTTAAAGCACTCTTTGTGTTCTATTCATACAATTTAGATTTAAAGAAACACTTTGTGGAAGACCAGCAACCGGGTCTTCTGCGTGAGTTCGGCACTTAACGGGTTAACCGGCACTGAGATATAGCCCGTCAAGGGGATATTACGCGATTAAAACTCAACCGCGGCTTAAAAAGCACACAAGTCCATTCATAAAACCTGAATAGACACTTTATTTACTACAGGTTAATGGAGCGGAACTAATAGACTTCTAGGAATACTACAACGTATACAAACTAGGTCATGACCTCAAATGACTGAATGAATTAGTTCCCAGGCTAGCGTACTGTAGAAATGAGTTACCTTAGACCAGAGACTTTACAACTCCCCGCTTCTAGCCTGGCTCCGAGCCGCCGTGCTCAGGGAAGAGAACTGCTTGACCCAGCCGGGGCTGGACTTGGAAGATGTCAGCTCGCCCCTGTTCTTAACAGTCTCGGTGGAGCAGGCAGAGGGGTTTTCTACCCTGCACGCCCCCTCTCCGCCCCTGGGTGATCAGGTGGGCTTATTCCTGCCCCCTTTACGATCAGGTGGGCTTGTTCCTGCCCGGGAACAGGTGGCGCCTTTGGGCTTATCATGCCCTCTGAGCATACTTAGCAGCTCTTTGAGACTGCCCTGCATTTCCTGATGGTCCATGCTTCTTCTTGTGGATTCGGGCCGATGTGCCCCATTGAGGATATGCGTGTTACCTGTCTGGCCAGTCCTGCATCTCCTGTCCCCAGGTGGGGATTATGCAGACAGGGGTTCTTAGGGGAAAACTACAGTGTGGTTACCAAGGGGAAAACTGTGTCAGGGTTCGTGTCACTGCGTGTGTGTGTGTGTGTGTTCAGGCTTTCTCCACACACTTAAACTGGAATAATCTTACAGAATCTAACTAACTTGAATTAAATTAAAACAATATGCGCAATCCTACGCACAGTTACTTGGGAGTAAGTACAAATGTCTTCAATGGGTCTTACTTACTTACCAGGGGGCCTTGTCAGAGGCAGCAGGTAGAGCACACACACAGACATCCTCAGTCTGTTCCCTTCCTGTTTAAAGGGTCCATGGGCAAAATCGCAGCTAAGCTAAATAGCTTGCCTTCTGGGCAATTGCAGAGTATGTAATATGTTTTTAAAGGTTTAATTTTCTATTTTTTAAAAAGTGCATATTTACCTTCAATTCAGTGTATTTCATTAATGTTTTTAGATTGCTCCAAGGAAGGAACCTTGTTTTCTGAAATGCATCAGGCTTTAATAAAATTCTGGTACTTCTGAGAACTGTTCCTCGCCTGTTCATTTTTGTTTGTTTGTTGAATTAACTATCTAGCAGTTGGGTTGCCAGAGTAGTTAAGACATGGTGCTCATTACTTAGCTATATAAGGTCTACTGTTCTTTTAATAATGGAGAACTGCATTATTCATTAAGGAATTGCATTAAGGAATTGCAATGTGAATATTGCAACAAACTTGTGATGCATTTTATTGCAGTTTTAAACATGAAGATTTTATTTAGACAAATGGGGCCTGCAGTAAAACTGTGCAGTGTGGAATGCTCCTGTTCACTGTTCTTATCAGTTAGCCATGCACTCCTCCACCATACTCCATTAGAATTTGCTGATTGTTGGAGGCAGAAAGTGTTCTGGCTAGATGTTTAATTACTGTGGCAGCATGCACTTGTTACTTTTGAGAAAAAGACTGGTTTCCCTAGAAATGTCAGAATCTTTGACTTGTACATAATACTGCTCTGTCAACCTGGTGCTGGTTCAGCAGCATCCTTACATGCGTAGACTTGGCAAGTATTTAAATGTCGCTTTTTGTGTAATTGGTTGAGTTTCTGAATAGGATGCTCTTCTTTGTGCTAAAGCAGGGGTCCTCAAACTTTTTCCACGGGGGGCCAGTTCATTGTCCCTCAGCCTGTTGGGAGGCCGGACTCACTGGGACTCCCCTGTGCCGCTTCCTTCATGCTGCCCCCCCGCCACCGCCGGTGCAGGACCCCCCCCGTTGCCGCCGCTGCTGGACCCCCCCGCCGCCATCCCCTGCCCCCCGCTGCCGCCGCCACAGGACCCCTCGCGCCGTCCCCCGCTGCTGCTGCAGGACCGCCCCGCCGCCCCCGTAACCCGCCCCCCGCCACCATAACCCCCCCCCCGACGACGACATCCTACCTGGTGCGTGCTGCTGCTGCTGGTGCCTCCGCCACAGCCTCCGCTCGAGGCCGCCGCCGCGTCCATCCTGGACTCTGCCCGCGCTCAGTTTTGAAAAACAGCGCGGGCGGGGTCCAGGATAGACGCGCCAGAGCAGGGTCCCGTCGCGTCACTTCCGCCGTGCTGGAAGTGACGCGACGGGACCAGCGGGCGGCGAGGCGGATGAGGTAAAGCCCCCCACTGCTTCCCGCCCACCCACCGTAACCCGCCGCTTCCCACCTTCATCCCTGTCGCCGTCCTACCTGGCCTCCACCACCGCCCGAGTCTGCCGCCGCCGCCACTGCTCCGGCGCGTCCATCCTGGACTCTGCCTGCGCTCAGTTTTGAAAAACAGCGCGGGCGGGGTCCAGGATGGACGCGCCGGAGCAGGGTCCCGTCGCGTCACTTCCGGTGCGGCGGAAGTGACGCGACGGGACCAGCGGGCGGCGAGGCGGATAAAGTAAAGCCTGTCCGCGCCCCGCTACTGGCTAAGCCGCCCCTCCTCCCCTTCCCCCCCCCGCAGGAGATGCAGGGCGGCAGGCAGGCAGGCGGCCCGGCAGGCGGCCCATGCCCCCCCCCCCGCCGGCTCAGCCGCCCCTCCTCCCTCACAAGTCTAGATCGGCCGCCGGGCCGGATGAAAAGACCCGGCGGGCCGGATGTGGCCCGCGGGCCGTAGTTTGAAGACCCCTGTGCTAAAGGGTGTATAAAGCAGTGTGGGATTTTATGCTGACATTGCGATTGTCTACTCCCTGCCAGGGTGCATTTGTGAAGGTGTTGTTTTGTTGTTGTTAAGGCTCTTCAAAGGAAAACAAAGCACTTTTAATCAGTTTAGGGACAGGGTGATGTGAGAGGAGCCTTTTGTTTTAGAATCCTTGTAAAATTAGAATCTAAAAGGTACTTTGTTGACAGAAGATAACATTCATATTCTAACATCCAAGAAATATTGAGTGCAGACATTTTTCATTTTCATTCTATTATTATTATTATTATTATTAGTAGTAGTAGTAGTAGTAGTAGTAGTAGTAATAGTAGTATTTGTATACCACTCTACATCAAGCAGATTCCGGAGCAGTGAACAATAAAAAGAAACAAAAACAATACTTTGAAAACAAACTAAAATTGCACCAACAAGACTTTCATGAGTTTTCTCAACTGAGTTTTTTCTTTTCTCTTTTTTCTGTTTTATGGAGATTCAGGTAAAAATATAGTAGAAATGCTTCAGAATTTGTTCATTTGCTTTTTGCTCTTCATTATTCAAAGGGTTGCCCCTTTGGGGGAGCCACTTCGGGGGTGGCACGAGGGCGAGGGCCTGTCCCCCTGCTGTTGGGGATATAGGTGGGGCTGGGAGTTTTAAAGAGGCCCTTCCTTTTTGAAGGGCTGGGGTTTTTTAGGGGTTGATTTTAGGGGTGGGTCTCCCGCCTGACTGGCGGAAGCGAGGGGGCATGTGTCTCTCCAGGGAGATAGTGGGGGGAGTTCTGGGGGGCAAACGGTACCAACGTTGAACGGCAGGCGCTGGCAGAGCGCTAGGGGCAGGCCACGCCGAGTAAGGGGAACAAGGGATCGATGCTTAATATCTATCCCTTGTTCCGGGCCTGCCCAGAGCCAAGGGATAACTGGGGGATGTGTTGCTCCTCCCCCCACCCTGCGTTTGCTGTTGTGCAATGCCAGGTCCGTTACCCAAAAAACATCTCTCATCCATGACTTGATCATGGATGAGGGTGCGGACCTGGCATGTGTTACGGAAACCTGGCTGGACGAGGCCGCTGCTCCAACTCTGGCGGCCTTGTGTCCGGCCGGTTTCTCGTATGCCCAGCAGCCAAGGGTTGGGGGATGGGGAGGGGGAGTGGCTGTTATCTACCGGGAGTCCTTGGTCCTCACCAGACTCCCTCTCCGGGAGACCAAGTTTATTGAGTGCATGTACTGGAGGTTGGGTCCAAAGGGCAGCCTGGGGATTCTGCTCGTGTACCGTCCACCCCGCTGCACGACAGACTCCCTGGCCGAGGTGCTGGAGGTGGTCTCCGATGTGCGTGTGTTGTCCCCCAGGCTAGTGGTGCTGGGGGACTTCAACGTGCATTCGGGGGCTTCCCTCACTGGGGCACCTCGGGACTTTATGGAGACCATGGCTTCCTGGGAGCTGCACCCTGTATTAACTGGACCTACCCATGTAGCCGGTCGTGCACTGGACTTGGTTTTTGTTTCCGGAGAGGGGGGAAATGATCTGGAGATCAGGGGTATATCCACCACCCCCTTGTCATGGTCAGATCACTATCTGGTGGGGTTGGATTTCTCGGTGCCACAACCCCTCTGCAGGGGTGAGGGACCTATTAGAATGGTCCGCCCCAGGCGTCTTATGGATCCGGATGGATTCCTGAACGCGCTTGGGGAATTGGAGCACACAAACGGTAGCTCGGTCGAGACCCTGGTGGATGACTGGAATGCTGCAATCACCAGGGCATTAGACCGAGTTGCCCCGAAGCGCCCTCTTCGCCTAAACAGAGCTCGCGCGGCGCCATGGTTCACTCCGTCGCTGCGAGCTCTGAAACAAGAGGTGAGAAGGCTAGAGCGCCGATGGCGAAATTCCCGCTCCGAAGACGATCGAACACGGGTTAGAGCTGCATCTTCAGCCTACCGGGTGGCGGTGAAGGCAGCAAAAAAGAATTTCTATGCTGCCTCCATTGCGTCTGCAGAGTGCTGCCCCAGGAGGCTGTTCCAAGTGGTCCGGAGTCTGGTCGGTCCAGTCGCTCCGGACCCACTGGAACAGTCAAAAGCCTCCTGTGAGGCTTTAGCGAAGCACTTCGCAGATAAAATCGATCGGATTAGGAGTGGGATATCGTACGTCGTGGACACAGGGAGTGAGCGGGAGGAGGCCAATGGCAGACCGGTTTTGTGGGATCGGTTTCGGCTTCTTCCTTCTGATGAAGTGGACAAGGTGCTTTCATCTGTGAGGCCGACCACCTGCTTGCTTGACCCTTGCCCATCCTGGCTCATCATGAGCTGCAGGGAGAGACTGGGTGAGGGGATCAAGGCGGTGGTGAATGCCTCCCTCGAGGAGGGAGTGATGCCATCAGCCCTCAAGGAGGCAGTAATAAGACCGCTTCTAAAGAAGCCCTCCTTGGATCCCCAGAATTTAAACAACTTTCGCCCAGTCTCCAATTTACCATTTCTGGGCAAGGTGATCGAGCGGGTGGTGGGTGCTCAGTTGAAGGCACACTTGGATGAAGCCGATTATTTGGATCCGTGCCAGTCGGGCTTCAGGTCTGGACATGGGACGGAGACGGCCTTGGTCGCCTTGGTGGATGATATGAGGAGGGCTTTGGATAGGGGCGAATGCTCCTTTCTAGTCCTCCTCGATCTCTCGGCGGCTTTTGATACCGTTGACCACGGTATCCTCCTGGACCGTCTGGAGGGGTTGGGCTTGGGAGGCACTGTATTGCAGTGGTTCCGGTCCTTCCTCTCTGGAAGGTATCAGAGGGTAGTTCTCGGGGAGGAGGCTTCGGACCCTCGGCTGCTCACTTGTGGAGTGCCGCAGGGTTCCATCCTCTCCCCGATGTTATTCAACATCTACCTCAAGCCGCTGGGAGCTATCATCAGGAGGTTTGGGGTGCAGTGTCATCAGTATGCGGATGACACGCAGCTCTACCTCTGTTTTAAGTCCTCACCGAGGTTGGCCGTTGAAACCCTGTCCAAGTGCCTGGAGTCAGTGGCTGGCTGGATGGGAAGGAATATGCTGAAGCTGAACCCCGACAAGACCGAGGTACTTCTGGTGGGGGACAAGGGAAGGTTAGGGGATGTTGACCTGGTGCTGAATGGGGTACATCTACCCCTGAAGGACCAGGTCCGCAGCTTGGGGGTCATTCTAGACTCCCAGCTGTCCATGGAGGCTCAGGTGGCAGCTGTGAGCCGGGCGGCGCTGTATCAACTCCATCTGATACGGCAGCTGCGCCCCTGCCTTCCTAATCACCTGCTCCCATCAGTGGTTCATGCCTTGGTCTCCTCTCGCCTAGACTACTGTAATGCGCTCTACGTGGGGTTACCCTTGAAGACGGTCCGGAAGCTTCAGCTGGTACAGAACGCGGCGGCTCGCCTGATTAAGGGCAGCCGCCGGCGTGATCACATCACGCCAGTGCTTAAAGAGTTGCACTGGCTACCAGTTGCTTGCCGAGCCGAATTCAAGGTGTTGGTTTTGACCTTTAAAACCCTACACGGCTCCGGCCCAGCTTATCTCAAGGAGCGCCTCCAGCAACATCAAGTAGGCCGCTCAACAAGGTCTGCCACGGACGGCCTTCTCCTTATCCCATCAGCCAGAGCAGCCAGGCTGGTGGGGACTAGGAAGAGGGCCTTCTCTGTGGCGGCCCCCACATTATGGAACTCCCTCCCTAGTGACCTTCGCCATGCCCCCTCCGTGATGAGCTTCCGCCGTGCATTAAAAACATGGCTGTTCAGGCGGGAATATGGGGTGGGTTAGGTTTTTAATGAGAATTTTTTAATATTGTTTTAATTATTATATTTTATTGTGTTTTATTGTATTTTAATTGTACATCGCCCAGGGTGGCCGGGTGACCGGCCAGATGGGCGATTGATAAATGTAATAATAAATAAATAAATAAATTATTCGGGCAGCTTTAATAACTGAGTCAACACACAGGCTTGGGGCCCAGAGAGTCCTATGTGTGAGGCACATGATGATTTATTCTAAACAATAAGCAGGAGTGCCATATGGATGTCTGGAGTACTTATGGAGGTAACCAGATGAATTGTGCACATTGCTGGCCTGCATAGTCTGCAATAAAATGTAGCTCACCAGCCTTTTATGGTGGCCCACTAAGGCCTTGATAAACCTGATGTTGTTGTCTGCTGCAGTATATGGTTGGTGGGCTTCCATCCCAGCTAAGATGAGAGCCATTCCATCAGCTGTGCTGAAAGACAAGTTCCGTTGGCCTCCCTGCCACCCTCAATTGTCACCTGGTAGCAGCCATCCTATCAGGCTGTAATAGAGGAAGAGAGGAAGTAGGACCATTTCATCAGCTCTGCTAAGAAACCAAATCCTTTTGGCTCCATTTAATGCTGAACTGTTTCCATTGCAGCTTATAAGAACTTTGTAATGTTAATAACTGGTGCCCAAGTTGTGTTTTTCCTCTTCCCTCCCTCTTCCTTTTTTTTCCTTTTTTTTTTTTTGTATCATGTATTTTAGATTTTTAAGCCTGAGAACAGGGACTGTCTTATGTCTTACTCATCTGTAAGCATTTCTGTAAACTTTTTCTGCTGAAGAATTAGCTAAAAATGCATTATATACACAAATGAATAAACAGTGAGCCACAGGTTGTGCAGGCCTGGCAGTTGTCAGGGTGGTTGCAGTATGGCTCCACTTAAAATCCACTGTGTCCATTCTTGCACTTCTGAGCTTAAGCAGTAGGAACTAAGGTAGGGATGGGGAGGAGACATGGAATGCTGACTAGAAAGATGAGAGAGGGAAATAAGTTGGGGGACATGAAGTTGGTAAAGTCAATCCTCTTAATAGGGAGGGCAAGGCAGATTTCAGAAACTATTAATTGCCTCTTACTATATTTTTTCCACTATGTGAGTACCAGTTAGCTATTCTTCCTTACTATTTGGGGCCATCTCTGAACCTTGGCTTCAGCCATGATTCCTGAGGGAAAATACTCTGTAGGGGAAGACTCCCCAAACAGAGTCTATTCGGAGACCATGGGCTTGCTTCTTTGCATACTTGTTAACCAGGATATTTGAGAGCACCTCTTCTCCCTTATCAGCCTGTTCAGTCACTGAGGTCTCCAGATGAGACACTCCTGGTCATTCCGCATGGATCTAAGGTCCATTTAGAGTCCACTCGGAGTAGAGCTTTTGGTGTATTAGCTCCCTCTCTGTGAAATTCCCTGTTAGTTGGTGTCAGGCAGTTGCTTTGTTTTTGGTGTCTGCTAAAGACATCTTTCTTTAAATAAGCATTTTCTAAATGACCAGCCATGGTTTTATTGTATAATTTGATTTCAAATATTTTTATTCTTTTGAATTTTTATTCTTCTTTACTGTTTACCGCTCAGGAATCTTTTTTAGATACAGAGTTGTTTACAATGCTTGTAAATTAAATAAATTAATAATAACTGCAGAAGCGGCCAACAAAATTGCTTGTATATTATGGAAAGAATGTGTCAGACTCCCAGAAACTCACCCAGTCTTCAGCCTTCACTTCTTACCTTGAAGAGTAAGAAATGCCTCTGTACCCTTACTCTGGTTTGTGTCACAATTGCCTGGATCTCCTAATTGCTGCTCCTACCTTCTAGCAGGGATATATTTTTGTCTTGTGCGAGGGCCAAGGGCCAAGCTGAGTCTGGGGAGACTGGCACCTTTCCAAGATATCCTGCCCCCTAATTTGGCAGGTCCAGGTGGTGGTACTAGTTAAGAGTAGGACATAACTAGTATATTCTCTCTTCCTGAAGGAGAGCCTTCTCCCACATGCTGCTTCCCATCCTCTGAACCTGGCAGAGGAAGTTTTTTGCTCTGAGTTCCCTCCTTTTCGATCAGAGAAAAGTTCAGACAATTGCTGCAGCCCCAGAACTTCAAAGGGAACCACTGCCATCCCTCTTCACCACCTGATCATTTGTTAATTCTCTGAGTTGAGTGAGCGCACCACAATAAAGCAAAGGAGGAGATGCCACAGGCAGAGGCAGTGCCAAGGAGGGGAGGAAAGGAGAGCTCACTGAGGTCACCTTTCCAAGAGTCCCAGAAAATCTAGAATTAGCCCTAGTTTTGGAGGTGAAATTGGGGACTCGGAGCAGCATTTTCTCAAGTAACAGTAATAGGGACTTGCTGCCCAGGGAAGCCCAGAGTATAGCATCTTTATACTCTTATTTGCTGTATCATTAAAACATAAGAATCAAACTACATGTTGTATTAATTGCGTGAAAACTATTGATGTGTGCAGTTTCTGCCTACTGTGAATCCTCTCGAGCTGGTTTTAGCTGTGTGTGTGTGTGTGTGTGTGTGTGTGTGGTGGGGCGGGGCGGAGGGGGATTTACATTGGATCTGTGCCAGCCCAGTTGGGGCTAAATCTCCTCCAACCATGATCCCAGTCCTGCTTCCCCAGCATTACTTATTTACATTTCAAAAACTACTTACATGCACTTGAAGTAACTGTAGTTTGACCCTAAAAGAGCTTTTGCTGAAGCTGGCTTTGTTTTCACATTACTTCTGCTACTGAGATTTGATATATTTCTCTTGCTGTATTTGGATTGTTGCTGGGGTTGTGATGGTGGGGGGAGGATTAGTTAATTTTATTGTACAATTCTTCATGCATTTTGAATTGAAAAGCATTGTATAAATAGTAGTAACAGTAATGAATAAGTGCCTGAAAAGGAACTGTTTCTCAAATATTTGGGAATATTTAAGGGAGTGGCAGTAGCCTCATTCAGCAATCTTCTCCCATCCCTCCTGGTGCAGATTCCAATTCAGGATTTATATCTGCTGTTCTTCATTCTTATGTGTATTCAGCGGCTTAGGATCCAGAATGGCTGGGATCCTAACTTCTGTTCTGTGAACAAAATAGAGTTCTGTTCACAGAATGGGACTTTCATGCGTTCTCCTTCGCTCTGCAGCCCCTTGTGCCCCTCCCATAGAATCATAGAATCATAGAAAAGTAGAGTTGGAAGGGGCCTACAAGGCCATCGAGTCCAACCCCCTGCTCAATGCAGGAATCCAGGTCAAAGCATCCCTGACAGATGTCTGTCCAGCCGCACCTTGAATGCCTCCAGACTGGGAGAGCCCACCACCTCCCTAGGTAGTTGATTCCATTGTCTTATTGCTCTGACAGTCAGGAAATTTTTCCTGATGTTTAGGTGGAATCTAGGTTCCTGTAACTTGAGCCCATTATTCCGTGTCCTGCAAACTGGGATGAACGAGAAGAGATCTTTGCCCTCCTCTGTGTGACATCCCTTCAAATACTGGAAGAGTGCGATCATATCTCCCCTCAGTCTCCTCTTCTGAAGGCTAAACATGCCCAGTTCTTTCAGTCTCTCCTCATAGGGCCTTGTTTCCAGTCCCTTTATCATCCTTGTTGCCCTCCTCTGAACCCTCTCCAGATCCGTTGCCCTCCTCTGAACCCTCGGGTAGGAGGATCCTCTGGAGCAGAATGGCATATAAACATAGGGTTGCAGGAAGTAGGGGGAAATACCAAAGTTCAGGGAGCACCACTTGAATATGTGGGAAAGCCTTTGGATCTAACTCAATATCTCCTCATTGAGTAAAATATCTATAACTTAGCTGTATTTTGCCAGCTGAAATGATACTATTCCTACTGCTATTGACCTGAAGGAAAGTCTGTTTTATATGTGGAAAAGTAACTTTAACACTCATCTATGTGGTAAAATGCACTGAGAAAGTAGCTACTATATAGATATTTTAAATTTTTAGTTATGTAACTGAATGTGTGTATTAACTAATCACTCTGTCTTCCTCTTTATTTGCTCTAGGTTTAAAGCAAGTTTAACTATTGAAATTTTTCGCCTCAAAGCAATGTTAAGATATTTGGATGTGTGGCAAGATGACTGCTTCTTAAAATGAATAGATTAAGACTTCTAAGAAGTCAAAAGTGATTGAACAACAGTGGTTCTTCGAGGAGTTGCATCTATAGACCATTTAGCACTACATTAAATGATCACAACTGGGATCTCATGCAACCTTTGTATTTTCTGGAGAACCTTCTCCAGAAGAGAGTTATAAATTTAAAAGGCAGAGATGACTGTGTTTTCTTTTGGAGCTTACTAAGGACAAAAACATTTTCCAATAATGACCAGCTTGAAGCGGTCCCAGACTGAAAGGGCCGTTGCCACTGGAATCTCAGATGGAACTCCTAAAGTCCATTCAGATGACTTTTATATGAGACGCTTTAGGTCACAGAATGGCAGCTTGGGATCTTCAGTGATGGCTCCAGTAGGCCCTCCACGCAATGAAGGGTCTCATCACGTTACTTCTACTCCTGGCGTACCTAAAATGGGGGTTAGGGCAAGGATTGCTGACTGGCCCCCAAGGAAGGAAAATGTCAAAGAAAACAGTAGATCAAGTCAAGAAATGGATACATCAAGCTGTCTTGATAGTATGTCTTCAAAAAGTAGTCCTGGGAGTCAGGGGAGCTCTATTAACTTGAATGCTAGTGACTCTGTCATGTTAAAGAGTATCCAAAACACACTTAAAAACAAAGCAAGACAATCTGAGAATCTAGATTCTAGGTTTCTCACACCTGATGGCTACCACAGCTCCCCTAGAAAAGCTCTTCGTAGAATAAGACAGCGTAGTAATAGTGACATTACCCTAAGTGAGCTTGATATGGATAGCTTTGATGAATGTATCTCACCCAGTTATAAATCTGGGCCCTCACTACACAGAGAATATGGCAGCACATCGTCAATAGATAAGCAGGGTACTTCAGGGGAAAGTTTTTTTGACTTATTAAAAGATTACAAAGATGAAAAGTCTGACCAGAGAGTCTCAAGCACCAGCAAATTCAGTGAACTCCTTATAGCTAGTGGAAGTAAGGGTTCAGGATTTTCTTTGGATGTGATAGATGGACCGATTACACAGAGGGAAAACCTCAGACTATTTAAAGAAAGGGAGAAACCACTGAAGAGACGTTCAAAATCAGAGACGGGAGATTCTTCCATTTTTCGAAAGCTGCGTAATGCCAAAGGTGAAGGGGATCTTGGGAAGTCTTCAGACCTTGAGGACAGCAGATCAGAAGATAGTGTCAAGCCTTGGACTTGCCCAAGGTGTTTTGCCCATTATGATGTTCAGAGTATATTATTTGATTTAAATGAAGTGGCAGTTAACCGGCACAATGTTATTAAGCGAAGGAATACAACAACTGGAGCTTCTGCTGCTGCAGTTGCATCATTAGCTTCTGGACCATTGTCCCATTCTGCAAGTTTTAATTCCCCAATGGGCAGTACCGAAGACCTGAATTCCAAAGGAAGTCTCAATATGGACCAGGGAGATGATAAAAGCAATGATCTTGTCATGAGTTGTCCTTATTTTCGAAATGAAATTGGTGGAGAAGGAGAAAGAAAGATCAGCCTTTCCAAATCTAACTCTGGATCCTTCAGTGGCTGTGAAAGTGCCTCTTTTGAGTCTGCTGTTAGCTCTCATTGCACAAATGCAGGAGTGGCTGTGCTTGAAGTACCCAAGGAAAGTCTGGTGTTACACTTGGACAGAGTGAAAAGATACATCGTTGAACACGTGGATCTTGGTGCATATTATTATCGGAAATTCTTCTATCAGAAAGGTGAGCAGTCGTTTACTGCCTTAAAAAACAATTCTTTGCTATTTACTGAACATTGTCAAATGACTGTCTTGGTGCACAGGATGTTCATTTTATCATACTAGTTAGAATTCATATATATACTTAAAAGACATTTTGCAAATTGCTTTTTAATGGTGTGCAATAATTTTTTAGACTTCATAATTAAGGCAAAACTTTCTAATTCAGTCTTCCCCAACCTGGTACCTCCAGATGTTTTGGCCAACAACTCCCAACATTCCTCACCATTGACAATGCTGGCTGGGGTTAATGGTAATTGAAGCCCAAAACATCTGAAGAGCACCAGGTTGGGGAAGGTTGTTCTAACTTGTATGGTCAAAAGACCAAACCAAGAGAAACAAGGTACAGAAAAGATGCTGCAAATGTTTTTCAAATATTAGGGGAGGGAAATTTCTAGAATGCTGACAAGCTGTATCTCTAGTTGCCTAGTTCACATGTTGCATTTGTCCTTGTGAGCATGTGCCCATTGATGATGGACACACGCTCACATTTAGAACAAATGTGAGCACGTTCTATGTGAACTGGCCCTAAAACCTATCATGGGAATACAAAATTCTGACTCTTTTTTTCTGAGATAATTCTTGCTTTCTGCCCCACTTCTTTTTTTGTTTAATGCACAAGAACACTGGAACTACTTTGGGGCAGATGAAAACCTTGGTCCTGTAGCTGTCAGCATCAGAAGAGAAAAACCTGAAGAAATCAGAGAAAATGGGTCTCAATACAACTACCGCATAATTTTCAGAACTAGTGAGGTAAGCAGTGTATGGGCAATATAAGAACAAGAAACACAAAAATACCTATTCTACATAGGTACTCTAGGACTTGCTACAAATGTGGTTTGAATAGGGGTACTTTTTCTTAAGTGTTACATATTCCCTATAATGCACCTATTATTTAAAAGTGTTTAAAGAAGATAAAAATAAATCTTTTTGCAGATGATACTCTTTTGACAATCGAAAACCCTATGGAAAATATGGATAGAGTGGAGAATCATTTAAAGGAGTTCGGGGAAGTAACAGGGCTACAGATTAATTGGGACAAATCTAAATTTTTGTTGTTTAATTATAGTAAAAGAGAAGAGATTGAAATGTGTAGGGAAAAAAGTAATTATAAGATTAATAATGTAATTAAATATTTAGGAATTATAATTCCAAAAGATATAGATAAATTGGGAGACCAGAATTATAGGAAATTAAAGAATGAGGTAAAGAATAAAATAGAGGAGTATTAAAAAATTGGACTTTTCTGGTTTGGTAGAATTGCTTTGATTAAAATGAAGATTTTGCCAAAGATAATTTTTTATTTCGGATGATACCAAGTGCGATATCAGATAAGGAACTTAAAGAATGGCAAACAATTATTAACACATATTGTAATGGAGGGGAAAAATCTAGGATTACTAAAACAAGATGGTATAAAGCACAAAAAGTAGGGGGTTTGGGTCTTCCGAATTTAAAATGGTATTATATAGCGAATCAATTAAGACATATAGTGGATATTATAGCACGGCCTAAAGAAATAATGTGGTTGGAGTTAGAAACATTTGAATTACGTAATACTTTAGAGAATATTTCCCCCCCCAAAAAATAATAATAAACTGATAAAAACATAGACAACCCTTTTCTAAGAAATTTGTTAATGATTTGGGGTACTATGAAGAGCATATTTATACCAGGGATATCTCCATTAACTCCGGTGGTGGCTGTAAACGATTTTCCTGAAAATTTAAGATCAGAGCTGGAGGGTAGACTAAGAGAGGCAAGGGTTATTAGATTGTCCGATTGGGTGGGAAAGATGGGGACTAGAGACCAAATAATGGAAATTATGGGGAGAAGGGGAGAAGAAGATTGTCGTAGTTAAATTTATTACAGTTAGAACAGTGGTCGAAGAAATGGAAAAGGATGGAAAAGTGGTCAGTATGAGAGATTCAACTCATCGGTTGCCGGCCAGATGGGCGATTAATAAATGTAAATAAATAAATAACTAAATTTGAAAAGATGGTTATGTCTAGAGATGGTCTACCAGGTAATGCATCAACAAGAGGTATAACAAGGGATTTATATAGATTGATTCAAAAAGCAGAAGAACAAGAGGATCAGCTAAAGGCAGTATGGGATAATGAATTTGAAGAGGTGACCTCGAAGGTGGGGTGGAACAATATATGGGATAGAGGGATTGTGAAAATGATGTCAATTAGGATAAAGGAAAATTTTTATAAACTAATTTGGAGATGGTATTTAACTCCAGTAAGTTGGAGAGGATGTCAGGAAAAAGGGACATATGCTCATATGTGGTGGAGTTGTAAAAATGTATTGGCGTTTTGGCGAGAGGTTTTTACAGAAATATCGAAAATTATTGGTATTAATTTAGAGGTCTGTCCAAAATTAGCATTGTTATCAATAACGGAGAAGCTTATTTGTGACCAAAATACGAAGGAGTTAATTGTAAATTTGTTAACTGTGGCCAGGCTAATGATAGCGAGAAATTGGAAAGTACAACATGTTTTCCTAATAACAGACTGGTATAAGGAAGTTTGGGACATAGCCCTAAATGATAAACTAACTAGTAGTATCAAATGCAAAAAAGGATTGCTAAAGAAGAATAATTTTATGGATATATGGAATCAATTACTAGACTACGTATTAATAAAGGGGAAGGGGAGCATGCCTTGTCAGGATATGTTATATTTTTGGAATATGGAATTCATCTGATCAAGAGAATAGAAGTATATTAATTGGTCCCTTGGAGGGTGTGTGTGTGGGGTGCACTTTATGATTTATTGTATGTTGTTTAGGTTATATTTTTGTGATATTTTTGTATTTTGTTATATTTTGTTATAATTTGTTTTGAAAAGTAAATAAAAAAAAATAAAGACAAACACTAATAAAAAAAAAATTCAATAATGATGCAAACAACTACCCCACCTTCTTAACTTTTTCAAATGAGGCATAACAAGGGGCATTAAAAATAAAAGGCCTAATGTTGTTTAAATTTAATAGTTGCAGACCAAATGGTACCGTCCAAACCTGGAAGAATAATGGCTTTCAGTTGATGAATTGTTATGCAGAGTTATATTGTGTTATATAAAACTCAGAGAAGGTTTGTTAAAGAGAATGGGTGTTGTAGAAAATTGTTCTCCATTTATACAGTACTGGAATTGAAGATACAATGCTAATCATGATACATATTCTGTGTTATTATTATAGTTACTATATACTGTATGTTTGAATTTCCTTTAAATAAGAAAGATCTGAGGGGAAATAATAAGAATGTGAAGTTAAAGTAAGAAGAAACATTAGGGAGTGGGGTTGGTCAGACATGACTATTCAGTTTGCATGCAAAAGATTCAGATTGAACTGGACCATCTTACAAAATCCAGCTTGTTAGTTCAAATTTAACCTAACTCGTAAACTAGGTGATGTTGGACAAGGTACTTTTCTCAGACTTTTTTCTACTTATGTAGAATAATATGTATGTAGATTATAACACTGACCCATGTTACAGGATGACTGTAAGGGTTCAAAGTTAATGTCTGTGAAGCACTCAAAAGTGCTAAGTCAGGGATCCTCAAACTTTTTAAACAGGGGTCCAGTTCATTGTCCATCAGACTGTTGGAGGGCTGGACTATAGACCATGCTGGCTGAGTATGCTGGGAGCTGTAGCCCAGCAACATCTGGGGACCCAAGGTTGGAGAGCCCCGCCCTATCGTCTCCAGATGTCCAGCTTCAGGCTGGCCGACAGCCAGCAGCTGCCTGGCTTCTGGGAGCGACGCCAAGTCCTAGCTGAGATAAGATAGGGAGCTGGGTCCTGCTTGCAACGAGAAGAGTGTGGTCTTACAGTCCTAGAAATCAAGCCGAAAGTGTCAAACAAAAGTCCAAGGGTACAGCAGAGGCGTGGTCAGGGTGAGTCCGAAGTAGAGTCCAAGAGTCCAAGGTTCAAGGCAAGGTTCAGGAGCACGGTCCGGGATCAGGAACAAGAGTCGAGGAGGACGTTGTTTCCCAATACCCAGGCTCCAGTGAGTGCGTGCTTTTCTACTGCCTGCTGCCGGCCACGCCTGTCCCACAGCTGGAGCTCCTCAGCAGCAGGCTGATTATAAAAGCCTCACAAGGCCGACGTCCTGGTTTGCAGCCGGACGCTGCGTCGAGGGGTCTGCATCTGTTCCTGCCTTTTCATCGTCTGCATTTGTCTGGGAGTTGGGGCCTGCGCTATCTCCAGCTCTGATTCTGACTCTTCTCGGGCTGGGGAACTCCCACGGGTCATGCCAGAGGGGCCTGCCAGCTCTTCAGCTGCCCGGTCGGCCCCGTCTGGAGCAGCAGTGTCTGAACTCTGCTCCTGAGGAGTGTCCAGGGCCCTGGGTGAGTCACACTCGTCTTCAGAGGAGGATTCCTGGAGGGGGGTCATGGCACCAGATGCAGAAATGTAATGTGTGAAACTGTGATCACAGTAATAGTCTGCAACAATTCCCACACTCTCAGTGGTCAGTGTAGTAGACAGAAAATATGGGCACCTAAACAGCTGTATCCACTTCCCCAGTGTTGTTGGAAACACTCAAAAAATTGAAAGACTAGTGTGGAGGGTGCTCAAATGGTAGAACCCTTCAGTCAACATAGCACCTATGTTACTATCTCAGACATCCTTCCACAATCAGATGTATTGGACTACAACTCCCATCACCCCAGCCAGCAGGGCCATTGGCCGTGCTAGCTGGGGATGATAGGAGTTGTGATCCAGCCCATCTGGGGGGGCACCAGGTTGGGCAAGGATGACCTGTATAGAACAGCCTTCCCCAGCCTGGTCCCCTCCAGATGTTTTGGACTACAACTCCCAGGCCATGCTGGCTGGAGATGATAGGAGTTGAAGTCCAAGTCACCTGGAAGGCAACAGGTTGGGGCAAGACTGGTATAAAAGCTAATGAGCAGCTTACATGGGGTAGATTTGGGCAGGGCGGGGGGACTGAGTTTCATGCTGGATTGCCAATTTCATGAGATCACAGATCCCTAAGAGGGCGTTAGGAAGAGGCAGGCAGGCGCGGGAGCTGTCCCAAAGAGAGAAAGCTAAACAAAACCCAAAAGACTCCGGGTTGGGCTTGCATGGCAGACAGAAGAGAGCCGGGCAAAAGAAGGGGAGCAGCGGCAGGGCGTCTCCCGTGTGGCAGGAGAGCAACAGGATCACCAGGTCGGTACTCACGGATGTCTCCTCGCGATACACCTCAGGATACTGGAAAACCTGCATGCTAGCAATGATGGGTTGCAGGAAAAGGCACCAAACGCCTTGACGGAGCGGACGGCGAAGGGGCGGGATGCAGGAAGAGGAGGAACTGGGCAGGGCAAGGTGCCGGTCGGCTTTCCCTTCAGCCGGCGTGCAAAAGCTCTGCCGCACCAAGGCCCGCCCACTCCGCGATGATCACCCACCACCACCTCCAGCAAAAGGCAAGAGAGGCGAAGAAGGAGGCAGAGAACGCAGCACGGCTCCCCCTGCAGTTCTCCCCCCCCCCCCGGCTCCCTTCTTTTGCAAAGCATTTTGATTACTTGGCACACTGGCTTAAGGGAAAGCCGACCGGCGCCTTGCCCTGCCCAGTTCCTCCTCTTCCTGCATCCCGCCCCTTCGCCGTCCGCTCCGTCAAGGTGTTCGGTGCCTTTTCCTGCAACCCACCATTGCTTTTGCTTTGCAAAAGAAGAGAGCCATGGGGGGGGGGGGAGAAGCCGTACTGGCGCCTTACTACAGGGGGAGCCGCCCATGCTGCGTTCTCTGCCTCCTTCTTCGCCTCTCTTGCCTTTTGCCGGAGGTGGTGGTGGGTGATCGTCGCAATGTAAGCTGAGTCAAGGAGCTGCGGCGGTGACCCAAAGGCAGAACAGGAAGGGCGCCTTGGTTGGTTCAGCTCCAGTCGGAATGATTCCGCTTACATTTTACCCCCTATGCATGACTACCGCGGAAGTCCCATTCATTCAGTTAAGTGAAGATGACTCCCATGTAAACGCGTATAGGATTGCAACCTCGCCGTGCAATTTTATACGCGTACGCTCGGAAGTAAGCCGCGCTGTGTTCAACGGAACTTACCCCGCAGGGAGGGGGGCGGGCGGGCGGCCTGCGCCCCGCCGCCGGCTCAGCCACCACTCCTCCCCTTACCCACAGGAGCCTCTACTAGAGTTTAGATCGGCCGCCGGGCCAGATGAAAAGACCCGGCGGGCCGGATGTGGCCCACGGGCCGTAGTTTGAGGACCCCTGTGCTAAGTTGTCCTTTTCCCTAAGGAGGTTTGGAAAGACACTTAAGAAAAGACATCCAAATTACTGATTTTGTATTAGGTTCTACAATAGGAGTCTGGAACACTGATCAATAAATTAGAAGCATCAGAACAATTCTCATGTAAGCACAAAAACATTCCTATTTTTGGTTAGGTCAAGACAGGCATCACTTTTTCTGTGTCCTGCTGATAATTGTTCTCAGGAGTACATAGGTGCACAAAATCTTGTTAGTTAAAGTAGAACAAGTGTTTACATAATCTAGATAAATGTCTCACACAAGCCATCATCCTGACCATTTTGCAACCCCACTCTAACTATGGAAGCCTTATTCCTTTTAAAAAAGATTAAAGGGGATTTTAAAGTGTGAATTTGGGCCATTGTACCCATCCACCAATTGATTTTGTTTTTTCAGTTCCATCTAAAAGAAGCCAGATCTGACTCAAGAGATCTGCACACGCACACACACGGTTCACACATAATGTTAACCCATGGGTTGTTAAATTCTGGGTTGTCATGGTATGCAAACCCAGCTACACTAACAAACCATGGTTTCTTAACCATGAACAACCCAGAAAGAGAACCCAAGGATTGTGAACTCTGCGTTGTTTAAACCATGGGTGAACCCAGTATTGTGGTGGTTCATGGGGTTTTTTTCCAGGCTACAGTGACAGCAGGCAAGAGTGGTAAAAACACCCAGCCACTCTACATGACAGTACTACAGCGCTACAAAGGCATTTCGGATACAGGGAGGGCGCAGGCAAAGGAGGAGGGAAACTAACAACCTAGGGATTGAGAAAACAAACTGTGGTTTGTTTAATCATCTGCCAGACAAACCCTGGGTAGGGCAACAAGCCATGGGTTAACCATGGGTTAAATAAACCATGGGTTAGCATTTTGTGTGAGCTAGGTCTCATTTCTCCTGCTTGGAAACCTGGATTTATCCAGAATATATGGGTGATACGTAAAATTTATTAAGGAAAAAAGCCTGATTCAGAGGAAAAGGGAGGGGACCCTGTACCTATATGAGGCAAAGTTATGTCCTAGACAACAAAGGGGAAATCTAAAATGATATAAAATGTGAGAAGTGCTTGATACAGCCTTAGATTTCAGGCTTACCCACTTTTATATGACGTAGTTCATAATCTGGCACACACGTATTTATTTATTTATTTATTTATTACATTTATACCCCACCTTTTTTCCTGCAAGGAACCCAAGGTGGCTTACATAATCATCCTCCTCTCCATTTTATCCTCACAACAACCCTGTGTGGTAGGTTAGGCTGAGAGTCCGTGACTGGCCCAAAGTCACCCAGTGAGTTTCATGGCTGAGCGGGGACTAGAACCCGGATCTCCCGAGTCCCAGTCCAACACTCTCACCACTACACCACACTGGCTCTCATACTTTTCATACAGTTTCATACAGTTTTCATACTTCTGGATATGAAGGGGGAAATTGCTGGATCTCCCAGGAGCAAGCTACCCATTCTTCCTGTGGGGCATCATGCATATTGAATTTGCACAAGTTCCTAAACAAGAAAAGCAGGTGCACAACTTAGCTTTTCTTGCTTTGCTTTTAACACATGAAGGCAACTTCATTTTAAAGAAGAAGAACCCAGGAATCCTCAGTTCATCTCCTCTTTCATTTAGTAACTCTCCCCCCATCCCCACTCCCCAAATGATTGGGGCCTATGTATGTCTTAGTATTTAACTTTTGTTTCCTAGCTTACAACACTAAGAGGTTCTGTCTTGGAAGATGCAATACCTTCAACTGCAAAGCACTGCACAGCCAGAGGGTTGCCCTTAAAAGAAGTCCTTGAACATGTGGTTCCTGAACTGAATATACAGTGCCTCAGGTTGGCCTTCAACACTCCTAAAGTCACAGAACAGCTTATGAAACTTGATGAACAAGGGGTAAGTTCTAAATAACAAACTCCAGTCCTTCAGTGGGCCTTCATTACAATAACATCTGTTATAATACCCTTTGGTTGTCCTATCTGGAAATTTTAAAGGAAGCTACCATGTATCTCTCAATGCTACAGGATAAGCAACTGGTTTGTCTGAGATCTTAGAAGTTAAATTGTTGTTGTAAAAAAAAAAGTGCGAATTAGGCAAGCAGAGTAGTTAACAATTCCAAGGAATGCAACGTTTTAAACTGAATGCTATGCTAACATGTAAATTAATTTTGTTATCAACAGCAGGTTATTTTCTTCATAGTGTACTATAAGAAATGTGTAATACATTGATAGAAAAATTATGCCCTCCCACCCGTAACTTATTAGGCACTATCAACATACATTCTATCTAACAATTTAATGTGTTATGGTATTAGACCTAACTTCTTAATCTTTGAAGGTTTTTGATACTTTTTTTTAATACTGAGTGGACACATTTCCTAATTTAATGGAAAGTTGTACTTCTATTGGTTTATGTTTTGTGAAGCTGCATGGTGGTTTGCATCCCAACCTGAGTATTCCCGGATAAAAATATTTATTGGAATCCATTCTTGTTTCTGGGCCAGTTTTGGATCCAAACCTACCTTGGTTGCTTTGGTTGATGACCTGCTTTGTGAGATGGACAAGGCCAGTGATTCTGCTGGACCTCTCAGCAACTTTTGATACTATCAACCATAGAATCCTTCTGAACTGCTTGAAATGATTGGGGCTGTGGGGCGTTGTATTTCAGTGGTTCTGATCCTTCTTAGAGGTTGGTCTCAGAAGATGGTGATGGAGACTATTGTTCTACCCCCCATGGCCTATTGATTGCAGGATACCACAGGTTTCTGTCTTGTTTCTCATCTACTGAAACCACTAGATCATCCAGAGATTTGAACTGAGACCATCCAGAGATTTGGACTGAATTGTCATTAGTACAGTATGTAGTAGATTATACTTTGATCTATCCCTCATTCCTGACATCTGATCCCAGAGAAGCAGGAGATATGACAAATCAATGTCTGGTTTCAGTTCAGGAATGGATGAGAATAAACAAGCTGAAACATATCCCAGATAAAATGGAGGTGCTGTTCTTCAGGAGATTTGGCAATCTGGAGAAAGATATGTAGCCTGTTCTTGATGGGATTGCACCCCCTTGAAGGACCAGGTATGCAGCTTGGGAGTGCTCCTTTACCTGGTGCTATCTGGATGTCCGGGTAGTGTTGGTGACAAGAAATGCTTTTTATCTGCTTTGGCTGGTTTGCCAGCTGCAGCCTTATCCGGAGATGACAGACCTGGCCTTAGTTATACATGTCCTAGTTACTTCCAGACTGGATTATTGCAATGCTCTCTAGGTGCCTTTGAAGATAATCCAAAGCCTTCAACCAGAATGCAGTGGCTAAATTACTTTCTGGAACTTGGAGACCAGAGCACATTGCTTAAGTCTTACATCATTTGCATTTGCTGCCTATTTGTTTCAAGGCTCAGTTCGAAGTCCAGTTTTTAGATTTAAAGCCTTGGATGGCTTGTAGCCAGGTTACCTCAGGGAGACTGCTTCTGTGTGAGCCTGCATGCCAGTTAAAATCTGCATCTGAGGCTTTCATTATGGCCTTATCTTCGCATGAGATGAGATGGGCATGTACCTGTGAAAGGACCTTTTCATTGGTGGCACTAAGATTGTGGAATGCTCTTCCCTTGGAGGGACCCTCTGTTCTCTTTTACTGATAACTTTCTGTTTCACTGAGCTGTTGCTTTTTTGGTTTTTCTGCAATTTGATGTATTTGGCTTTTAACCTGCTGTTTTGGATTTAGTTTTATCTGCTGCAGTTTCAAACTGATGATTCAAACTGATTTATTTATTTATTATATTTATTATATTTGTTAATCACCCATCTGGCCGGCCACCCTGGGCGATGTACAATTAAAACAATACAATAAAACATGATAATTAAAACAGTATAAAAATTATTTTAAAATCCTAACCCACCTCATATTCCCACTGTAAATTAAATACAGTGAAGTTGTACAGAATATCTGCAACGATCAGCTCCAGTCGTTTCAATTTCAAGAGCTAAATATGCCAAATATATGTAGTGTGTGTATATATCTCTGTTTTAGACTGAAATTGCTTATCTGTATGGATATCCTAATAATAGAGCCCTCAAAATGCCAAACAATGTCAGTTAAACTGGCCCCAATAAAAGTGTTTCTAGACAGCTGAAGGACTTGTGGTGCATACACAGACACACACACACACACACACACACACACACTAAAAATGGGCTTTGATCGCTGCAATATCCATATATCCCTCCACGCCTGACAGGGCTTGGCAGTTATTCAAATACAGAGAACTGTCATTGTAATAAATTTCTTAATCCACCTACACACACATTTCTTAAGTATTATTCATACATGGGACCAGAAATACTAGGTGTTTCAGCATATTTACGGTGGAGCGTATTGCAGATGGAACTGCCACAAAAGTAATAAGAGCTTAACTGTATTCTACAAGCAAAGGGGGGTACTAAATCTAGTTATATTTGATTTCACAGTATGCTACCTCACAGAAGTGACTGTTATCTTAGATGCTAAAAAGATACCAAGAGATACACTGGCTCATGGCTAAAATATCTGCTAAGTAGACACTGAACTCTGACTGTGCTGCATTTGTTTAATAAAAGTCAGTCTCTCCCCTTAAGAGCTGGTACAGTTCTGGGATGGTGTCTGGAATGTAATGCAGGATTAAATAAAGCCTTTCAAATGGATGAGTTACGTATCATTCCCTTCTGCATTTAGCAAATAAAAGGTCTTTTAATATCACTGTTGGCTGAGGACTACATTTTATTGCAGCTGGAACCTCTATTGCTCAACATGCAATCGAGGTGGTATGCATTTGTTTTTGACCGAGAATCTTCCTATTTTATTACACCACCCCCACCCACACACCCCACACACACACCATCCCAGCCAAACAGAAATCTCTCTATGGGCCAAGTCTATTGAGCATTCTGTAGATTTCTTCCATTGCCTATTTCTGTTCGCCCTGCCACCAGCATAAAATTAATCGTCTCTTTGTGAAGCAAGTTTGTGTTATCACTGTCAAAGAAGGGATAGTTTGGGATCTTTATCCAGTTATTTTAAGACTTTGAGCAAATACCCTCTTCCAAAAGTTCTCCATTACCCCACAGGTCCACCACATATGGAAAATGGTGCCAAAAGCTGTTCAGTAGTCAGTGTTTTGCTTAAGAATGGAAATTACTGTGTTTGGACAGTATTCTGATCCTATCATGACCATCTGACTTCTAGTCAGCCCTTAATGAATACATATCAGTCCCTAGGGTCCCTCACAGTGTCTTTCAACTCAAAATCAAATCTCTTTTCCAAGACAACAGGCACTCCCCATGCCTGGGGCTGACTAATGATCCACAGACCAGTGATGTTTTAACTGTTTGTCTCCCCTTTTCTTCTGGTGAGTTTCTTGGAGCAAAATTATATCTAGCTGATATCTTTTGATAGTATTCAGTATTCTATCTTTTTATGGGACTACCTCGCCATCTCACATTTACCAAATATACTTTGATATCTTCGATTTATTCATATAAAAGTTAAGCATACAGTATGCTATCTGAAACTTCCCAGCCTTCCAAACCAAATACCTGCATCCCCTCCTATCCAAGTCAGCCTTCTAAGGAGTAACCTCCTATCTTGTTCAGAAGCACCATAATGTGTGAGCAAACAGTTGTAAACAAATAGCACAAAGGTACCTGACCAATAGAGGGATCCTTTAAGGCAGGGCTCTCCAACCTTGGGTCCCCAGATGTTGATGGCCTACAACTTCCAGCATGGCTAATGGCAAGGGATTCTGGGAGCTGTAGTCCAGCAACATCTGAAGACCCAAGGTTGGAGAGCCTTGTGTTTAAGGGATCATTTAAACCTGGACTTGATGAGCCACTTGCTCCAATGGGGTACATTTGAAGGGTGTGACCTACACCTGGAATCCCTCCCCCACTTCCCATAGCTACAGCATCTTAATTTGTGTAGTAAGACTCATTCAGGTAATGTAAAACAGCAGTTTGTAGTAACTGACAGAAGTCAGTTCCACAGGAACTGCATTAGATCTGAGCTGAGTCACTTCCCAGTAGTAGGTTGCTTAAGCATTTTAACTGGCCACAAGTGACTGAGAGGGATCTTGGGGACTCCTGGTGCATATCACTTTTCCTAAAACGTGGTGTCTACCTTTTTAACTGACCAAGCTCTTATCTCATCTCCTCCTTTTCTGGTTCAGAGAAGTCTGCCCTTGGCTCCAAATCGAAAAAGGCAGGCAATGGCTTATCTTCCCAGTGGGTTGCAACAGGATGTGTTCTGTCATCCTGAATCATTATGAGTTTAAATGGGAACCTCCATCTATATCTAACCCCTGCCTCTCTTGAGTTTTTCTGTGTAGGGTCTAAAGACCCATCTGCATTTCAGCCTCATGTCTTGAAAGCTCAGAACTTGCATATTGTCATACTCAATAGGTTTTAGGATCCTCAAGTTGTGCAAAATGGCCTCCTTAACTGAAAAGTTTGCAGTCTTAGGATTCATAGGATCACAAGGCCATCGAGTCCAACCCCCTGCTCAGTGCAGGAAACTAGAGGAGGGGTCTCCCATCCAAGTAATAACCAGGCCTGACCCTGCTTAGCTTTCCACACTCAGACAAGCTGAGCCAGATATATTTCAAGGACTCACAGTGTCTGAGAGTTTGGAGGCCAGAACCCTGTGGGGTTGTTCAAAATCTGTTGCAGCAATATTTAATCTGTCAGAATACTGGAAAACTATTTTACCAGGAATCTGCTGTGTCCTGGCCCTCTGCAGACTCTCATATACCATGAGCACATAGATTTAATAGTCTACTGTGATTTTCCAAGTCCTCCAATTTTAACTGCAGGTCTAATGTAGTTTTGGACATCAATTGAATTTTCCTTTGATGTTTGAGGTTCAGTTCAATAGCTTCACTTGCTATTCCTGCTATTTCTGTCAGTGTAGTAGACATGTCACAGAGATCTTATGCTCTAGCAGCTTAATAGTGGAGGCCCATTCAGTGGTGAGATCCTGTCTAACTTGTTTAAGTTGCTTAACTATCTTCACCGTGGGTCCCTAACTCACAGTTGTCTCTTTCATGGGCATAGCAGCTTTGTGTGCCATTGTGGAACTGTCAACATCTTGCAGAGAGAAAGAACTAGTGTGGCTATCCTGCATCCCAAAGTAAGATTTTAGGTTCCTTTCTCATGACAGAAGGGATCCCTGCTGCCGCATACCCCAAATAAAGCTTACACTTTCACTGATCTCTCTCCACTTTCAAGCACTGTTTTAATTAAATTTTACATGGAATGATGGATAGATCTTGAACTAATCCACCGTCTTTATTTGGTGACCTTAAGTCACCCTTTTTAATGTTTGAAGGACTTGGTAAGTTCTGTCATGTCAAAATCCTTGACATTGCTTTGACTGATTATTTTGATGGGCTAAACTAGATGTTTAATTTCAAATGATTTTCAGAACCAAAGATGATGATAGTAAGTTCAGGAAAATATGAGGCTAATATTAGTCTTTGATAGAATAGATTTCATAGATCATAGACTTCGAAGGAGCCTACAAGGTTATTGAGTCCAACCCCCTGCTCAATGCAGGAAACTAGAGGAGGGGTCTCCCATCCAAGTAATAACTAGGCTTGACCCTGCTTAGCTTTCCACGCTCAGACAAGCTGAGCCAGCGTAAGCCACAGGCTTGTATAGCCACAATGTTGAGGCTAAAGGTTTTTTTGTTTGTTTGTTTGTTTCTAAACCATGTTTTATAGCAGGGGTGGGCAACATGCAGCCCCTGCTGCCCCCCATTAACCCCCCAAATTAAAAAAAATTGGGGGGAAATGGTGTCCATAGTGGCTATGGAGAGCCCGAATGGCCAAATTTAGCTTTTTTGCATGCTAAATCTGGCCCTTTGAGCACTTTGTAGCTGCTGTGGAGTATCAGAAGTGAAATTTAACTTGGAAACAAGCTTAATTTAACCACTGTAGCACTCTGTAGAATTTTGGCGGCAAACCAGGGGTTTGAGCTTTCCCCCCTCCAGGGTTCCGTGGGGCAATTGTCCACCATTTGTTTCCAGTTTTGAGGCTGGTTTTTTCTCAATTCTCTTTTGTATTTTACATCATTTGGGAAATTTGGAATTAGGAATGTCAGTAGCAGATCATTAACTTTGTGGGCCTGTTTTGTAGTATAGCAGATTTCATGTATTTTCATATTTATTCACCATAGTTTTCTCATTGTTAAAGGGGAAGAGAAAGCAGTGGGAACCTTTTAGAAGGAGTATCCTTGTTCATCTTTCAATATGGCATATGCAAACCTTGAGTTTCGATTTGTGTTTACAGCTAAGCTATCAACTTAAAGTGGGGATCATGTACTGCAAGTCTGGACAAAGTACAGAAGAGGAAATGTACAATAATGAATCGGCAGGCCCAGCCTTTGAAGAGTTTCTTCAGTTACTAGGAGAACGGGTTCGGCTCAAGGGATTTGAAAAGTACCGTGCCCAGCTAGACACGAAGAGTAAGACACCTCTTTTATTCAGACTGATGAGACATAGTTAACTACATATAGCAATGGTCAGAAAATAGATTTGATAGTGAAACATATTGAGGAAGCGGTGAGGGATAACCAGACAAGCCTTCACTCTTCCAGCACTCTTCTTTCTTATCTTTTCAACCTTCTGTGAAATATTCCCATCATGACAGCTGTGTTACAGAATTCCATCTGAAACACGAAAATTGGTTGATTTTTATACGGTCTCTGTTATGGTTTATCTCCTTTATGGCAATTTCTGTTCCTACTGCTGAAATGTATTTGTTTACTTAGCACTGGCAGTGTACATGGTGCTTTCCAGAATAACATAAGCAAAAGACAGGACCCTGCCCCAAAGAGCTTACAACATAAATCTTCCTTCTTAATTTCTACATAATTCCCACTAAAGAAGTTGAGTTCCTCAAAACAGTGTTCCTGACTTGGTTTGTAAATCAGTTCACTGTGAAAATGCAATAAAAAGGTGACCTTTTTGGCCAAGATTTTGAAGCAAAATAAATATACTCTAGGAAGAAGTATGGTGAATTTACTATTAAGTCTGATATTTAACATGCAGTAAACACCTTCTCTCTGTGTGGTTCTTCTATAAAGAAACATGTGCACCTTTGACCTTTCTTTGTGTGGTGTTTAGATTGACCCATATGTCCACAGTTATCTCACAGCATAGGAAATTAAAGTAAAGAATGTGTCATGAAAGTAGAAGAGCATTTGCAAACAGTGCAGTGAATTTCCTGTTGCCATGGTTTTGCTATTACTGGCGTTTTGACTATAGGCAGCAGAGGGAGAAACTATTAAAACATGAAATAGCCTAGAACGTTTTAAAAGGTGATTTGGTATATTTAGAAACTCTTAATAAATGTCAAAATCAAAAGCACAAAATGGAAATTACTTTATTTCTTTTGAATTTACGGTAAGTGAACCTCCCTCATCTATAGTCAGTGCAATTCAGTTTACTTTCTCCCTTGCTATGTATGCTGATGCAGGGAAGTATTTAGCAAGGTGGGAAAGTGGAGAAGGAGAAATAATGTTGAATCTTCTGGTGAGTGTTGAAGGGTTAATTTTTAAAAAACTTTTCCTTAAATTTGACCTGTGCTAAAATGCTGCTGTTGTTCACAATTGGTTAACTTTGCTACAATACCTTATTAGCATAAATCTTTTATATCTAATAAGAACCACTGGTTCCTTGGTTTCTGCATGACCAGTTACAAAATTGAACAAATATTATTTACAGTAATACCTTGGATTACGAGCATAATTCGTTCCGGAACCATGCTCGTAATCCAAAATACTCGTACATCAAAGCGAGTTTCCCCATTAGAAATAATGGGAACTCCGCTGATTCGTTCCACAACCATTTAATCACTGCTTTGCCCCATGGAGCCCCATGGAGGGAGCCAGGCAAAGCAGTGATTACCCTGGAGGCGAGGCGCGGCTTGGCTCGGCCGCCGCCTCGCGCTGCTGCTCCAGCCGGCCGAGTAGCCAGGAGGTGGGGGCTTCCGTGGAGGCGCAGCCGGGCTTCTTTCTCCCCAAAAGGCAGCAGCATCGGCAGCACTTAATCCTTTCTAAAAAGCACACAAATTCTCACAGTATGGACCATAATCTCTCTAATACTGAGACAGACTGAATGTATTTCAAGCTTTTTCTGTCAGGAAACGCTCCCTTCCACCCAACTCCACCACCTTTATACCCTCCTCTTTCCACCACTCTGCATGCAGAAATAAAGGCAGGAAAAGAAAAGATTATGCCAAACTAGTTGCTTCCTACACAGCTGTTTAATTACATTACATTTCCTTTGCCAGGGTCAGAAAAAGAAGCGAGAGAGGGAGCCCAGATGCAGCCGGCATTTGCAAGTTAAAAAAAGCATTTGCAAGTTAAAAAGCATCTTCTCCTGCCGCTTCGTACCTTTGAAAGCAGCTCGCCTCTCCACCGCCGTCCCGTCGCGTCACATCCGGCCGTCACTGACGGAGCCGGATGTGACGCGACGGGACCGGCGGCGGCGAGGGCAGCTTGCTTTCAAAGGTACGAAGCGGCAGGAGAAGTTCTTTTTTTAACTTGCAAATGCCGATGCTGCTGCCTTTTGGGGAGAAAGGAGCCTGGCGCGCCTCCACGGAAGCCCCCACCTCCTGGCTACTCGGCTGGCCGGAGCAGCAGCGCGAGGCGGCGGCCGAACCAAGCCGCGCCTCGCCTCCAGGGATGCCCCCGCCTCCTGGCCACTCACTTGGCTGGCCGGCGCAGCAGCGCGAGGTGGCGGCCGCTCGCTCAGCCGGCGCCTCGCATTGCTAGCATAAATTTAAATTTGAAAGACATCTCGCAACAGGAGCCACATGCGGCAGCAGCGGCTCGTGTTGCGAGACTTGCTCGTCTTTCAAATGTAAATTTATGCCAAATTTTTCCTCGTCTTATGAGAAACTCGCAAACCGGGTTACTCGTAATCCGAGGTATTACTGTACAAGCAATGTCTACAAAGTGAATTGATGTGTGTCACATGTTGCTTAGAAGGGCTACTAATTTATTCATTTATTGGAGTTATTATTTATACCCTGATTTTCAAACTGACTGTCACCAGCAGCTGGTGTCCATTGGGACTGTTGGGGTGGACGGCAGGGTGGCCAACATTAGGTGGAGCCAACTAATTCTGGTTTTGTTCCCATCCTCCTCCCTTGCAATGACACCAAGAACACTTGCGCATTACAGTACAAAACACTACTGATTATCAGCAGACCCAGAACACAGGTTCAAAGCCCCACTTAGCCCTGCCCTCCATGCAAATACATGAGCAAAGGCTCCTTTTGCATTTGTATGATATTCACATGGGATCTCCTCCAAACTGCCATCAAGTTACAGGTAACCTCTGTTTCCACGAAATGAACTATAAAAATCACAGTGTGATTTCATTATAACCAAGACATTAATTTTTAATGATAAGCATTTATTGCCTTGTTCATAGTACCTAATCTGCTAGTACAGATCTATTCACTTCAGTGGCAAATGGCCTAGAGCCTTTTGAGAGCTGTTGCTCCATTTTTATTTCTCCTGCCTTATAGTTCACTATTCCATTCAAATCTGTTCTCAAAAGTTTCTTTCCTTGCCCCCAAATGCATTTATGTAGTAGAACAGGCATTACTAGGCTAAAAGTAGTGAATATTCTAGACTTGTAAATCTCAGAGGCTTGGTCAGCACAGAAGTCCTTGAAACCATGAAAGAGAAGAACATTTTCACAAATACATATCACTGGCTGTGTTCACACATAACAATAAGCCATTATTGCTTATCATTGATTAACAGCCTGCTGATGCACACTTCCCAATTGCTCCCGCTTGGCTTCTCCCACCAGTAGGAACACTACACTAACCAGGAAATAAAAGCTTAGTATTACATCCAACCAGGACTCTTGGTTTGTTAGTCCCCTAACAAGCCGGAGTCCGAAGTTAGGGTTTGATGTTGGCTTCTGAATCCTGGCTTGTTTAGGAATGCCAAGCCCAGAGACCCGGATAAGAGCTTAAAGCAGGCCTGTACAATTTATGACCTGCTAAGCTGAAAACAGATTACCACATCTATGGCATTTCTCAAAGATTCAATAATCTTCGTGTTTTTGCTGTTTGCCTTGGACTACAAAACTGCAGAATTTTTAAGCACCTGCAGCACTAGTCTGTGTTAAGCTTGGTAGGTCACAAGTTGTGCAGGCCTGGATTTAAGTGTCAGTTTATTGTTAAAAAATTTAAACTTTTTTTTTTTTTTTTTTTTACATTTGATCTTACCTGGTGAAAGGGCTTTTAAAAAGGAGTATGTAAATCACACTGGTCAGATTTTACTACAGGCTGGGGCCGGATCTCTCTTTCAGGCTGAGATCTTGCATTGTATTTTTTATGCAATATCTCATGCGATCATTGTCATAGCTGATCCTCATCACATCAGATAATTACCAAACAACAGAAAGCAAACTGGGAAGGGATAACCTCCGAGGTATTTGCCAAAATCACTTCATAAACCCTTCTGAAGATTATTCAGCATCCATGAATATACTCGCTTGACAAACACCCATTATTAGATTTTAAAAAAAATCAAACGTTAACACAACTCATGCTTTAAAAATAATTTAAAAATCAGCTGTGTGTGTGTGTGTGTGTGAGGGGCACATTTTCGACATAAGACGCATTTTCCCAAAAGGTAGGGGGAAAGTGTGGTCCTAGGAGTGAATTTTTTTTTTTTTTTTTCCTTGTGGTCCGAAAGGACTCTGGTGGGGGGGAGCCCCTCTCCAGCTATTTTTTTTAATTTTTTTTGACATCGTAGGGCTACGGTGCGTTTAGGAGGCAAATACGGTATAATGGCACATTAATTGCAATCAGCAATCGTATTAACTATTTCAGAAGATGTATCTAATCCTAGGATCAGGAGATTAAACAACAGAAAAGTTACTAATATTTCCTAATAAACTGAGCAGTAAGATCAGTTTCTTTAGTCTTTAACCTGTACTTCATAATGCTTGCCCACCACAGTGATGGTCTTATATCCCTTATCCTGCAGACTGGCTATAGTCTTCGCCTGACACTCCATTCTTCTGCTGTTTGTATACCCCATTGAGTGATCACTCTTAATAATTCTTTCCCCTATTTAGCTTAGACAGACATTAACATGAAGAATCTGTTTTTTAAAAATAGTTATTGAATTGGATACTTTCCAGTCCTCTGGTTAAGGAGGCTGATTGTAATGATTTACATTTGAGTTAAAAGACCAATGAGGTCCTATTTGAGCTCTTTAAGAACTCTTTAGTGAATTGCCATCTAGTCCCTAGTGAATTCTTAATTTATCAGCTAGTTCTAAAACTTCATCCTTTGTTGCCTTTACTTAAGCTGGTCTGCTCTCAGAGTGTGGGTAGCTCTCTGATACCTTTTGCAGTGAATAGCGCTCTTACTTCAGTGCTCTGTACACACATCTAGCTTTACACAGTTTGTATTTTCTACTTGTTGGCAAGAATTCTGCTTTTTAACAGAGATAGTCTTAAATATTATACTTTCTTCTGTTTCTGCCAATGCGAAAAGTGACTAACCTCTCACAACGAGGGTCCCAGTTTCTACAGTGTGATCATCAGCTGACATTGACATGGGTCCATGCAGAACAAGATGTATCCCAATCTCCTTACTAGCCAGTACTGCAAACTGTCAAATTATAAAACCATTAGTAAGCTGAACATGAGAATTTGCCAACAAAGTTCATGACCAACTTAAAGTGTAAATCAGCCTAAATAGATAAGCTACTTCAATTTCCCAAATGGGTTACTATGCAGAAGGGGGGGGGGGTCCTGTTCAAAAAATACAAGTCTATAGGAAGGAGAACTTGTTGCAGCTCTACCTTTATGCCTATAATAGTTAAATACTAAATGTTTACTCTAGGGGAAAAATACTTCAAAAAGCTTTAAAAACTGCAGCATTTATAAAATAATTTCTAACATACCGTACTTACTTTCTAACACCTTCTTGATTTCATGCCAGTCCCTATTTGTAAAATGATTTTAGTAAAATATTTTAATCACCACAGTGTATGCAGATAGTAGTATATAACATTTAAAAAACCTAATGAGCATTTTTATTGTTAAATCTTAGAAGGAATGGTGACTGGATGTTATGCTTGGTCTGAAATATATTCATGCAGATTACGTAAAGCTAAATTGTAATGGTAAATTGGAATTTTCTTATATTTATATACAGCTGATTCAACTGGCACCCACTCTCTTTATACAACATACAAGGACTATGAAATCATGTTCCATGTTTCCACCATGCTGCCATACACACCAAACAACAAGCAACAGGTAGGATCCACTTTCATCATGTAGAGAATTTCATTGGCCCATTTTAGGTTTAATGCTAAACCCTATTTTAGCCCTATGTGAATGAGCAGAAGCAAGATTTGGTTTGCACATTTCCCCCTCCCCTTTCGTCTTCTGGTGCACCATGAAAACAAGATGGGAAATAGGTTTCCTGTTTTAATTTAACCAGATTTTATCTTTGCGTCCAAGCTACTTAACGCAGGTATCAGCTCTGTTCAATGATTTCCAAAAATCATAGATTACCACTACCTAAGTTGTCTAGCACTTGCAACCATTTGGAAGTTTTCTTTCCTTTTTAAAAAAAACTCCAAACAAGTTTTAAAATGGATCAAATCATTTCCAGGATCTTAATAAATTACTTAATAAATGGGGAAAGTATTACCATTCAGAGGGCAAGGTTATTCAAAGTACTTTAAAACTTTGGGGTGTATATTGCTCTGCCATCATGCTGTTACAGTGATGCCCTGACAATGTATGAACCACAACACAGAATCAAGACGAAGCCAAACCTGAGAAATATCAGTTACCGTTACCGGACAAGACAAAATTCTTGCCTTCACTATGGATCCAAAGTACTGTGAGCAGAAAGAAATGTATACTAGTGCTGCTTTGTGAACTCTTGGGCAAGCACTACTGGAAGACTTCAGAGTGTGCTGCTATAATTTATTAGGAGTTTGTTTTATATTATGAGAAACATGATGGATAAGGAAGATATAGACTGTAGCATATAATCTCTAGTGGGCCATAAAAAGCCTTCAAAAGTGCTTGCACAAAATCTTGTACAAGAGCTCGTGCAAAAGGAAGAAATTTATCTAGATTTTGAGTCTCACACAATGCTCTTCTGCAAAGTCAGAAACAGCCCTTTTGTGAGTGGAAAGAAGCTTTCTACTAGCAGAAAGGATCGTTTGGATCCAAGCCTATGTATCCCATGACACTATTTTGCAGATGTGAAAGTGTTAAACTAAAGCTTATTTCCAATTTCTATCTTGAACAATTATTATATCTTTTACAAACATAAATTATTAGAATTTTGATTGCATAGAGAGGTGCAGAATTTGGAAATGCATATTTTGGTCTGAATTTTTTGGAAAATGGTAACCATTGTTAATTCATGGAGGTAACATGATTTGATTGTGTTTACTCGAACATTTTTATTGTCATCTAAAATATAACTACTTTGGATCACAGTGGCAAATTCTATCAGATAGTAGTAGCCTTGTGTTATGCTATAACATAAGAAGCTTTAAGATTTTCTTCTCCAGATAATTTTTTTAAAATATAAGCTGAATTGGAAAGCATAAAAACAATTTGCTTGGTAACACTGCCACTGTCAAATATTTAAAAAAAGAATTTTAATTCACTGAAGGATATTGTCTAAGTTATTGGCCCTAGCATTTTATAATGGTTGAAAGAAAATATCAAGTAGACAGACACCATAATAACATAAACTATATTACCATAAATTTGATTTTAGAAATAAAAATCTACCCCATAGCAAGATATTTCTTTGCATTAAAATAGATCTGAAACTGTTGTTATGGAAACTGGGGATGCAAGATGCTAGTAGTTCATTTTAGCATGTTAGATACTGGCAAATTCCTCATTTACTTGCTCAGATATACAGCATGTTAATTCCACAATGGCTTTGAACGGAAAAATATTCCATGATTTGTGTACTAGTTAACTGGAATAATAGACAGCATGCTATAAGAAGATTAACAAAGTTTTACCCTAATATCAGATTTTTTGTCTTTACTCATATAGCTCCTAAGAAAACGACATATTGGAAATGATATTGTGACGATAGTTTTCCAAGAACCTGGAGCAGAGTCATTCAGCCCAAAGAATATTCGTTCTCACTTTCAGCACGTCTTTGTCATTGTCCGAGTGCACAATCCTTGCACTGACAATGTCTGTTACAGGTAGCTATTACTGGGTTAACAGTCAGCTTACAGAGCTGGATCGGCATCCACAGAGGCTTACTATTTATTTATTATATTTATACCCCGCCTTTTTTCCTGCAAGGAACCCAAGGCGGCTTACATAATCCTCCTCCTCTCCAGTTTATCCTCACAACAACCCTGTGAGGTAAGTTAGGCTGAGAGGCAGTGACTGGCCCAAAGTCACCCAGTGAGTTTCATGGCCAAGTGGGGACTAGAACCCGGATCTCCCGAGCCCCAGTCCAACAGTCTCACCACTACGCCACACTGGCTCTCTATGTCTTAAAATTTTTGTGCTCCATTTTATAATGCATTTTACTGTTAATTTTCAATAATATTTTGAGTTACATCAAGTACTTGGCAGACTGAGAACCGTTAGGATTTCTACTTTTCTCACAGGGGAAAGTTAATAGACTTTAAACCCAGAATTTAGTGGCAGAGCTTGAAAAATGGTTGGGTGGGTTTCATATCAGCTTGGTGATAATCCTAGTCTGAATTAATTCAGTATGTTTAAAAATAAATAAACAAATAAATAAATAAAATCAACATTTGGCAAGTTGAAAGGCAGGATGAAAACCTAGAGAACCATATACATCATGCTGGTTGTCTCACATTGTTTATATGCATGGAGTTCCTTTTGAATTCAAAACTAGGGTGCAGAAAATGTGTTTGTGAAAGTTGGCCCCTCTGGAAAACATCCAAGATATACAGATGAATTCAGTCAAATTTAGTATACTAATCATAGGCATAAAACACTGGAGAGGAATATTTCTTCTTAACAAATGAGACATGGTATTGCTGTTGATTGCTTGTGTGAGTCATTCATTCTCCATGTGAAGTAGTTAAAGGACATTAGGCTATTTCAGAAATTCCCAACCACCAATTCCACTGAGCAGGGGTTGGACTCGATGGCCTTGTAGGCCCCTTCCAACTCTATAATCTATGAAATCTGGGAGAGAAGAAACTATGGCTGTATATTCTTGTTTGTACAGCTAGGCCACACTACTCTGTTCTTATTGTAGCTGATCACTTTCTAGAGATCACAGCAAAGTATGTAATTCAGAGCTCTTACTTATAGTTCCAAAGTTTAGCTGCTGTTAATTTCTCCTAAACTTTAATAGTTTAGGAGAAATTAATGTAATTGCTCGGGTGCCAAGTAAATGGAGAGAATGCATATGAAAGTGTGGCCATAAGCAGCCACATTCCTTCCCAGCTGTCTCTGGTCCTCTTCTCTTTCCTTCTGTCTGTTGCTTCTTCTGCATACTTTCCTTGGGCACCAGCTTCCTTTCCCTCTTCCCTTCAGTTCCCACTCCATTGTAGCCCATCCCTGCGGCCATGTTACTTGCCATGCAAATAGCAGCGAAAAAGTCAGTGCACTTGAGACCTTCAGCTCACCTAGCACTGCTTTTTCATTAAAGCAGGGGGAAATCATGTTATCTTCTTTCACAGATTCTAGGGACAAAGGGAGCTTGGAACTAGGTCTCTTTCCCTGATGAAAAGTTGCACAATTCTTAAACACAATCTTTTGCCTTCTCCTTCCTCTCAGCTTTTTAGATCATGAAGTATGCAGGTCCCTCATAATTTAGAGCTATGGGCTAAGAAAAAACAGCAACTTGAATAATTCCCAGAGGATAATAGGAAATCCATGCAAATACTTATTTATATGTAATCATTTACAGTAATACCTTGGATTGCAAGCATAATTTGTTCCGGAACCGTGCTTGTAATCCAAAACACTCTTATGTCAAAGCGAGTCTCTGGCGGGCGTGAGCAGGGCCGATTTCGGCCCGCTACGCCTGCTCGAGGCGAGCGGTTACATCCCTACACTACTTGTATTGCAAGATGTCACTTGTTTATCAAGTCAAAATTTATTTTAAAAAGTTGCTTGTCTTGCAAAACGCTCTCAGACCAAGTTACTTGCAATTCAAGGTATTACTGTATTTAATTTATACCCTGCGTTTCCACTAAATATAGTACTTGAGGCAGCTAACAATAATAAAATAAACATAAAATATAACATAATTAAAATATAACCATATCAATTAAATCACAAGTGTTAAAAAGAAATAAACAGTTAAAACCCAGTACAGAAAACAAAAGAGCTTGACAGCCAAAGGCCTGCCTGGATAAAAATGTCTTTGCCTGCTGGAGGAAGGGCAATAAAGGGAAGAGCTAGCCTTGTCTCCCTTGGCAGGGAGTTCCAGAGCCTGGGAGCAGCCACTGAAAAGGCCATCTGTGTGCCTCCGATGGTGGTGGGGCAGAAAGAAAGACCTCCCCCAAGGATCTTAAAGCTCAGGCAGGTTCAAAAAGGAGAATGTTGTCTTTCAAATATCCTGGTTACAAGTTGTGTAGGGTTTTGGAACATAATTTAAATTATGCCTCAAAACAGCCAATGAAGCTGTTGTAACAAGGGAAACACATGTTCCATATAACTGGCTCAACAGTCTGGCTGCACTTTTCCAAAGAGCCCCACATAGTCCAAATGGGATGTAACTAAGATGTAATGTGCTCTTGACAGGCTTCCTCATACTGCATTAGATGAGGCTTATAGATAGCCATGAAAAGCAGGCTCATATATTACATCTTACTCTCAAAAGTTATGACCTCTGTCCTTCAAACAAAGTTCAAATCATCTGATTAAGGACAAAAAACAATCACTGGGAATGCTCTGAGGTTCTGGAACTCCCTTCCAAGGGAGACACAATTCGTTCCAACCCTGATCATCTATCAGCCGGAAAAAAATCTTAGTTTGACTTTTGGCACTTAAACTAATCTGTAGATATGTTGCAGTAGGTTTTAACTGGTTGTGTTTATTGATTTTATTGATTTTATTGATGTTTTACCTCCCTTTGATGTTCTGTACTTTGTATTTTATTGGTGTGTATTATTGTTGTTAACTGCCTTGTAGTTTACACACTGGACCATCTAGAAAAGCTCTTTCATTGAAGGAGTATCTGAGTTCACTCTAATTTGAAAGAAGCCAGTAGACTTGATGAATAAGCTCCCGCTGAAGAACTACTTCAATAGATTACAAATAATGGCAAACAGCAACTTAAAATATCTAATTTCAGGAATTACCTGTAATTTTGCATTATTTGCATCAGGAAGTACAAACTATAGAGCAAAACTATGGTGGAATATGCAGGGAGAAATATAAGGATTTTGAGATGGGCAAAATTGGTGTTTAAAACACTTATGTTAAAGAGAGTATGGAAAGGAGTATTGCCTGTACATGTGGCAGCCCTTTTTCTCTCCAGGATATCGTGCAGTGAGCGGCTGTTGGATTCAAAGGTGGGGCAGAAAGGCAAATTATTGAATGGGCAGTAGCTGGATTACCAAACAATAGCATTAAGTCACATTTTCTTTATATTTTTGTAGTGTTGCTGTGACAAGATCCAGAGATGTGCCATCATTTGGACCACCAATCCCTAAAGGCATCACCTTCCCCAAATCAAATGTATTCAGGGACTTTTTACTAGCTAAAGTGATCAATGCTGAGAATGCAGCTCATAAATCGGAGAAGTTCCGTGCCATGGCCACAAGAACCCGTCAGGAATACTTGAAAGATTTGGCAGAAAAGAATGTCACAAATACACCCATTGACCCTTCTGGCAAATTTCCCTTCATCTCACTTGCCTCTAAGAAGAAGGAAAAGTCCAAGCCTCATCCAGGAGTAGAACTCCACAGTTCTGGTGCTGTTGTATGGAGTCTCCATGCTAAAGACTATAGCAAGGGCCTAGATATAGACTGTCTCCTTGGCATTTCTAATGAATTTGTCGTAATCATAGAGCAAGATACAAAGAGTGTTGTGTTCAATTGTTCCTGCAGAGATGTAATAGGGTGGACTTCAACAGACACAAGTGTCAAAATTTTCTATGAAAGGGGTGAATGTGTTTCTGTGGAAAGTTTCAAAAACCCTGAAGATATCAAAGAGATTGTCAAAAGGCTAGAGGTTAGAGAACTTTCTCTCTCTCTCTCTCTCTCTCTCTCTCTCTCTCTCTCTCTCTCTCAGTATTTAGGTCTGGTCTTCAGGCATGAGTAAATTCAAGTAACTGCCATGGAAACATATAGAAATGGATTGGATCCATTCTTGGATTCTGGTGGCAGACTGGTGAAATAAGAAAAATTACCAACTTGTGTTGTCATTGTGCTACATAAGTAATGGGAATTATTTTTCTAATATTCTTCCCACTCACCCAGAGTTACAAACTGACTAGGACAAGGAAATCCCTTGTTGCTTATTGTCTGTTCTTTGTTGAGATGTAAATTGAGGCCTTTGGATAGTGTATCAAATATTATACAAGTCATAATATTAGTTTCTACTGTTTTGCTACAGATTTGTGTAGGAAATGTTCTTATTTACATCATCAGAAAATAGCATTCTCTTTTCCACCTACATTTTTCTATTGTATTCAAAAATATTATTAGCAGGATCCCTTAGGAATAGGGGATAGAAATAGCCAATAAAACAAGATTGTATTTCATGCCAGCAAATAATTTTACTGAGTTATAGAGAATTAACATTTTGTCAAATCAATGGTGATACAATAATCTAATGAAACAGTTCCTCAAACTATGAATGAATACTGGTATGCAACTCCTCTGTGAATATTTGATATGTATTGCTGCATTCCCTTACTATTTCTATAACATTCATAAAATTTTAACATGTTACTGGAGTACAGCCAATCATTTTATACAAAATCAGACTGTACCTGAGGATTTTCATCCAATAGTAAACTAGCTAACTTCCAGTGAAACTATATATAGCAGTAGCTGTAAGAATAAGGCATATCATTATTGCATATTGCTTCATGTACTATTTTAAAAAGCTATCCCATTTATTTCTGTCTCCTACTGAATGTAATGCATTGTACTAAATTATTCCCATTATACCTCCACATCCCCTCTTTGTTTCAATTCTCAGCTGGAGACAAAGGGCTGTGAGTCAGTGGAAATGACTTTACGTCGGAATGGACTGGGCCAGCTTGGTTTCCACGTGAACTATGAAGGAATTGTGGCAGACGTTGAACCCTACGGCTATGCTTGGCAAGCAGGATTACGACAAGGCAGCAGATTAGTGGAAATTTGCACTGTGGCTGTAGCTACTTTAAGTCATGAGCAAATGATTGATCTCCTGCGGACTTCAGTTACTGTGAAGGTTGTCATTATCCCACCTCATGAGGATTGTACTCCGCGAAGGTATTTGGGGGGCAGTGAATGAGTTGGTATCTACTGTTGACTTTTTTCAGGGTATTATCTCAATTTATAATGCAGAATACACTCATGCTGTCACATAGACAAACTTTAATTGCGTCAAATAACTACAAGACTTACGGTACTTTCCAATTCAAATACATATAATGCTCATACTAGAACCTCTATTATAGTCTTTGAAACAGAACGATGAGATAGAAAACCCCAGTAATTTTCTACGTGTCATATTTTCAGTTTTTTCCTAAATACTGAATCTCTGGATCCAAGCTTTGCAGTGCAATCTGAAGCATGTTTATTAAGAAACTTGGTAGAGCTTAGTGGGTCTTGCACGCCTCCCCCAGGGGTGGGTAGGTAACTAGTATCACCAGATTTTTGTCTCAAAGACTATAAGATAGGGATAGGTGCTAGAATTATATTTTGAGAAAGCTTGAAAAAATCTGTGTGATTAGCCAACTTTGTTCATATGCAGAACTTACACTTGAAACATCCTCATTGTTATCATAGAATGGTATAATGCCGTGCAAATTCTTTCCTTCCTTATTTCACAGTTGTCTTATACTTTGCCCCCAATCTTTCAGAAGTTTTTCAGAAACTCATCGCATGCCAGTGATGGAATATAAAATGAATGATGGTGGAGTTCCATATGAATTCAAGTTCCCCTTCAGAAATAACAACAAATGGCAGCGAAATGCTAACAAGGGACAGGGGTCTCATGTGCAACAAATGCCATCACAGATACAAAGTCCAGTTACCACTAGGGGTGCCTCAGGGAAAGGTGAAGGGAAAATGCCTCCTCCGGAGCGATCAACCAACATTCCACGCAGTATTTCCAGTGATGGGCGTCCATTGGAGAGTAGAAGGTAGGTAATTGATTTGTATTTGCCTTTCTTCCAAGTCAGGTTACAGCATTTTGAAATCCAAATCATAAAGTAAGTTTACATAATTAGGGGCATGCTGAGAGTTGTAGGACTTTTTTTCTGTCTAAACATACATAGGATTGCACCCTAAAATGGCAAAATTAAAAACCCTCAGTCACAAAGTTAAAGTTCCAACTCTGTTCTTTAACCAGACCAATTTTTAAAGGTTTTGTATAACTTTCAAAAGGTATTCAGAATCTAAAATAAATGAAACTAACCTAACTGTGAGCAATTATATGGATAGAAGTGGGTTGACTATTTTTGTTAAGCCATAGTCTTCCAAGCCATGCTATCTCATTTTTTTCCAATATCTGGAACAAGAGGGTATGTGCACATACTCACTTCCCTCAACTTTTTAAACCTTTTTTTCCTCTCCTAATCTCTTTTTTTCTCCATAACCACAGCAAGTGGCTAGGGAGGTGAAATTCAGGAAAACGCACATACCCCTTTGCCTTTATATATAGATATGAAGAAAAGGACTTGGGGGATAGGGTAAAGAAGATATGGCAAAAGCCATTCTTATAGGAATATGAAATAATTCAGCTGTTTCTGTATTGTGGTAGAGGAAACGTTCGTCAAGTCTCTGGAGAGTGTTTCATTCCTTCTATTCTCAATTAATTTAACATGTAAAAAGAGTCAACATGTTTTGTTCATTCCAGAATTTCCCAGAATTGCTAGAATGTGGAATAAATGTAGTCTGAAACATGTTGGTATTTCAGCACTCTCTCATGCCCCCAAAAGGACCAAGAATTGACCCTTCCTTTGTTTTTGATTGCTTGATACTAGCCAGGTATGCTTACTGCCATTCCATATTGTAATCTGACACAACCAGTTTTGCCCGAAGATCTGAGCTTTGACCAAAGCTCATTTGACATAAACAAGCCTCTGCGCTCTCAGTTGTCATATCTTCTGCCCAAAACCCCAACAAAATCTAAACTCTGTAGAGTTCATTTTCATGCCATAAAATGTTCTTTAGCTTTATCTCTCCTACTTCTTTCTACTTCTCAAAGTGCTAGAGTGTACAGCTGAAAGTAATCACTGAAATAAAAAGTGTCAGTTAATCCTTTCTGCAGTAAACACTTTTGATGTTCGTTTCTGTTCTGTTTAGACAAGCCAGTTGTATTTCTTTGGCCATGGCTTCCCTAGAACTTCATCGTTTGTCCCACTCCTTCTGTATGTGCTAGGAATGTTGGACGTTTGTAGTTGGATGTAATTAGGTGATTGTTATGAGTGGCTTAATGGCCATGTTCGCATGTCACACTAAGCCACCATGTGAATAAGCCACGCTGTGTGGATTGTTCACAGAACAATCCACAGTGCACCCACCAGACAATTGGGCACACCATGGATTGTTCTCACCCTTGGTCCTCTAGCCAATATCCCAGTACCTTTGTGGCAGAAACCCATCTTGTCTCCCCCTCCCTGCTACAATTGCTACCCCTTCTCATTTGCCTCTGCGGGTTTTTTTTTTTTTTTTTTTTTTTTTTAATTGGAGTCTCAAAAATGGAACAATTGGGGTTGGGGTTGGGGGTTTTTTGGCCCCAGAAAATGGCATAATTGTGTTGGTAATTTTTTAAATAATAATAATTAAAAATAATTTAAAAGTGCATTCTTATGGCTGTGGAATATGTGTAGTCTTGCCCAATATGTGTAGTGGAGTAGGTAACTTATGTGGAAACTGACAAAGCGAGACTGCATATAGGATAATTGGCGCACAATTGCCATGGACTAATTGCCAAGTTGTCAATTGAAAAGCACTGAAAAATGGGGGGAGAGCGGCAAAGGTAGCTGCACCAAAAGGGGGGGGGGAGACAATATCTCCCATGTAGCAATGTAATCCTATCAATTTTAAGTGTCGAACTGACACTTCTCAGTGCCCCTCCACATTTTCAGTGCTTCCGAGTCTCCAGCTACTTCAGAAAGGGGAGATATTGGCTCCTCCCCCTTTTCACAGCTCCCTTTCAGAGTACTTACTGCTGTGTTTCCGACAGTTCTAAAAAAATAAATGGAAGGGAAATTTGCACACCTGCAGTAACTGCTTTGTTACTGCAGGTGTGCAAATTTCCCCTCCAGTTACTCCCCTGCACTTAAATTGGCACAAATTTCCCCTCCATTTGTTCCCAGTCATTAAATTTGCATATATTCCCCTTTCCCCCAAATTGCATAAATATCTCCAGCAGTTTTTTTTTTTTTTTTTAAACCTGATAGGTAGCAGAACGGGACAGAGCAAATGGGGCGCCAGCACCAGCGGTACTTACACCTGCCCCTGCATGGGGCCGTATTCACTCCATCCCATTCAGCTGTCTTCTCAGGGGTTGTGTTTTGTTTTGTTTTGTTTTAGAACTGCCAAGGAACCGCAGTGACCACAACAGTAAATGCTTCGAAAAGGAGCCGTGAAAACGGAGGAGCCAATATCTCCCCTTTCTGGACTAGCTGGAGACTCGGGGAAATGTTAAAATAGTGGAGTACACTGAGTATTGTCACCCTCTCCCCTTTTGGTGCACCTTCTTTGGCTGCTATTTTCCCCTTTACCGGTGCTTTTCAATTGACAACTTGGCAATTGTTCCCTGGTAACTGTGCGCAAATTAGCAAATATGCAGTCTGCCGTCTCAGTTTCCATGTATGTTACCTACTCCACTTCACAGGTCCCCTTTGACAGCTGAAACATACAAGGAAATTGACCAGGCAGGACTACACATTACGTACTTGTGAAAGACCGACAATAATATTAATACTAATTAAAAAATTATGAACACATTTGTACAAGTTTCTGGGGCCAAAAAAATAAAAGGGTGGCGAACCAGTGACGATCACTCCAAAGTGCCACTTGGGCATCATTGGTGGTGCTGTCATTGGTGATGGCAAGGGCAAGAACACAAAGGGCAGCAGTGGTTTTTTGCCACTGTCGCCGAGTGGCTCACTAGCTGATCCTCACAACCCATGATGAAATTGCTCTCCTGGGTTTGGACAAGATGACGGTGGACAAGAGAACTGAAAGAACTGGGCATGTTTAGCCTTCAGAAGAGAAGACTGAGGGGAGATATGATAGCACTCTTCAAGTACTTGAAAGGTTGACACACAGAGGAGGGCCAGGATCTCTTCTTCATCATCCCAGATTGCAGGACACGGAATAATGGGCTCAAGTTACAGGAACCCAGATTCCACCTGGACATCAGGAAAAATTTCCTGACTGTTAGAGCAATAGGACAATGGAACCAACTACGGTACCTAGGGAGCCACTGGAGGCATTCAGGGTGCAGCTGGACAGCCATCTGTCAGGGATGCTTTGACTTTTGAGCAGGGGGTTGGACTCGATGGCCTTAAAGGTCCCTTCCAACTCTACTATTCTATGATTCCATGACAACCCATTGTGGATCAAACAACCCCTAGAACAAACCATGGGTTGTCAGGATGGCTTGTTGCTGAAAAATAAGCCACCGTGCGGGAAGCAGTCTGGGTTCAGACAACATGACAAACCATCATGGCTAGTCGATCTCTTCTTGTGATAATGAACCTGATATAGGGACAAATAATGAAAAATACTTTGCAGACATGCAATCCCATGCACCCTTACCTGGGAGTAAGCTCTATTGAAGATGATCGGTTGTATCCAGTAGTGGTTTAGTGCTACCAGAAAGCACTTCTGTTTGTACAAGGAGGGGCATCTGATTTTCTCCAAAGCATCATACCTGTTGCCATGCCACTGAAAATCTCACCTTGATGGTTGTGAGATCCTCTGGAAAGTATGAGGTACTGGGGCATGGAGTAGGGGGATGATCAGCAAAAATCAGGCTTCTCACCTTGCACAAGTAGCATTGCTTTACACTAGCGCAGAACTACGATTGGATACAACCCTCTGCGGCTTACTTAAAGTAAAAATGTATTGGATTAAGCTGTAAACGTACTAAATAATATGCTGCTTTGACAGTATTGCTTGCAAACTTTTGCTTTTCCACTGCTTATGCAGTTACACTATCATTTTGTAGGTATAGTTCAGGAACAATGCAGAGTGGGGAAGGTATTGTAATGCGTGCAACATCATATTTTTGAGGCAAAAATTAGAAGCAAAAAGGAGATGCCCCTGGGCACAGAAGCAGCAACTAAAATAAATCCTTAACGAAAACCCAGGTAGAATTGCTGCCAAAGAACTGTGCTACAAAACTTCACTCTGAATTTTAGAACAACATATTTTAGGTATAGCTATATTTTTCTTATTTCAAATGCAAAGCCTGGAAACTGGCTTCAATGCCTCAGTGAATATGCAGAGAGCTTGAACTGAATAAATGTTTTTCAAACTCTCTGGTTCACAATCATAGGTCCTCAAAGTTGATGATTTTGCTGCTATGAAATTGGATTTCTTCCCCAATTGCTGTAGAAATTTTATGGAATTCACTCTCTATTGCAGCCAGGCAGACAGTATTTAATGACTAGCAGGCAAAATATTTGAAACATGAACTACAGAGCAGTCAGTCATCTGGCAGTAATAACGTTTTACCAAGATTCAGAATATTAATGTGAGCAAAATGGCAGACATTTAATTTCTATGCCAATTGACCAACAAAAATACCCCAATCTAATTTTGTTTTTTGTACATGTGTGGGTGTGGGTGTCTATTGGGTGTTTTGTTTTGTTTTTAAGATAGCAGTTGCCAGACAAGAAAGGAAGAGCCAGTTTTCTTTCTCTAGTTGGTGTTTCCCATCCATGTTAGTTAATTTAATTCTGGCTATTTGCCCACTCAGAACCCACCTGAGGTTGAGCACTGTCAATGGAGGAGCAGCTAGCTCGCCACCCAGCAACAAAGACAGAGCAGGCAGTCCCGGAGCCAGGTGATGGGGGGCAGTGTTCCTTATATGTGTGTATTGGGGTCACTTAATCTCAGTCACTTAATCTTGTTCACCTGTGTGCACATGATATGAGAATGACATTGAGTGTATGTTTCACTTTCCTATATGCTTAGTTCCTTGACAACATAATGTGCATGTGTGGCTTGGATTGCTTTTTCTTGAGCAATCTACTGTGTTTAGATTATTTTGTGCTTTCTGATTATGACATAGTTATAATCTGGAATGCATTGGCATATATGACTGCCAATATCACATCCAGTATGCCTCTGTAGGCCAGTTACTGGGAAACATAAGCAAGAGGGTGCTATCGCACTCATGTCCTACTTGTGGGTTTCCCATAGGTATCTGGTTGGCTACTGTGGGAAGAGACTACCAGACTACATAGGCCTTTGGCCTGATCTAGCATGGCTCATGTGCTTTTCTCTGTGAGAGCTGATACCCTGTGTAGATGATGTTGCTTGTGTGGTAAGGGCTCAAGTAGCCCTGGGTTTGAGTCTAGCCGATTAGGTCAATCCATCAGCCAAACGCAGGTAAAGAAGTTTAAGAACAAAGCTTTATTCAATCAGATAATGCAGCTGCATGTCCCAGCTCCAAACAAAAATGGAGTGAGCCCCGAATATGCGCAAGCGTTCTACTTTTAAGGAATCCAGGTTTTATAAGTCACGCATGTGCAGATGCTGCTAAGATCTCAGAACAGTAGAGCTAACGCCTTTTGGCTGTACGCCGGACATGCGCAGTGTATACCAACTATGCCAAGATAACATTCCACAGTCCTTTGCAAGTGGGCATGTGCACCATGTCCTTGAGTAGTGGACACATTTCTCCCTACCCATCATATTTTTCTTGTCCTGCAGTCCATTGCGCAGGGCAAAACATCATCTGTACAGCTCCCTTTGGGGGAGCCACTTCGGGGGTGGCACGAGGGCGAGGGCCTGTCCCCCTGCTGTTGGGGATATAGGTGGGGCTGGGAGTTTTAAAGAGGCCCTTCCTTTTTGAAGGGTTGGGGCTTTTTAGGGGTTGATTTTAGGGGTGGGTCTCCCGCCTGACTGGCGGAAGCGAGGGGGCATGTGTCTCTCCCAGGGAGATAGTGGGGGGAGTTCTGGGGGGCAAATGGTACCAACGTTGAGCGGCAGGCGCTGGCAGAGCGCTAGGGGCAGGCCACGCCGAGTAAGGGGAACAAGGGATCGATGCTTAATATCTATCCCTTGTTCCGGGCCTGCCCAGAGCCAAGGGATAACTGGGGGATGTGTTGCTCCTCCCCCCACCCTGCGTTTGCTGTTGTGCAATGCCAGGTCCGTTACCCAAAAAACATCTCTCATCCATGACTTGATCATGGATGAGGGTGCGGACCTGGCATGTGTTACGGAAACCTGGCTGGACGAGGCCGCTGCTCCAACTCTGGCGGCCTTGTGTCCGGCCGGTTTCTCGTATGCCCAGCAGCCAAGGGTTGGGGGACGGGGAGGGGGAGTGGCTGTTATCTACCAGGAGTCCTTGGTCCTCACCAGACTCCCTCTCCGGGAGACCAAGTTTATTGAGTGCATGTACTGGAGGTTGGGTCCAAAGGGCAGCCTGGGGATTCTGCTCGTGTACCGTCCACCCCGCTGCACGACAGACTCCCTGGCTGAGGTGCTGGAGGTGGTCTCCGATGTGCGTGTGTTGTCCCCCAGGCTAGTGGTGCTGGGGGACTTCAACGTGCATTCGGGGGCTTCCCTCACTGGGGCACCTCGGGACTTTATGGAGACCATGGCTTCCTGGGAGCTGCACCCTGTATTAACTGGACCTACCCATGTAGCCGGTCATGCACTGGACTTGGTTTTTGTTTCCGGAGAGGGGGGAAATGATCTGGAGATCGGGGGTATATCCACCACCCCCTTGTCATGGTCAGATCACTATCTGGTGGGGTTGGATTTCTCGGTGCCACAACCCCTCTGCAGGGGTGAGGGACCTATTAGAATGGTCTGCCCCAGGCGTCTTATGGATCCGGATGGATTCCTGAACGCGCTTGGGGAATTGGAGCACACAAACGGTAGCTCGGTCGAGACCCTGGTGAATGACTGGAATGCTGCAATCACCAGGGCATTAGACCGAGTTGCCCCGAAGCGCCCTCTTCGCCTAAACAGAGCTTGTGCGGCGCCATGGTTCACTCCGTCGCTGCGAGCTCTGAAACAAGAGGTGAGAAGGCTAGAGCGCCGATGGCGAAATTCCCGCTCCGAAGACGATCGAACACGGGTTAGAGCTGCATCTTCAGCCTACCGGGTGGCGGTGAAGGCAGCAAAAAAGAATTTCTATGCTGCCTCCATTGCGTCTGCAGAGTGCTGCCCCAGGAGGCTGTTCCAAGTGGTCCGGAGTCTGGTCGGTCCAGTCGCTCCGGACCCACTGGAACAGTCAAAAGCCTCCTGTGAGGCTTTAGCGAAGCACTTCGCAGATAAAATCGATCGGATTAGGAGTGGGATATCGTACGTCGTGGACACGGAGTGAGCGGGAGGAGGCCAATGGCAGACCGGTTTTGTGGGATCGGTTTCGGCTTCTTCCTTCTGATGAAGTGGACAAGGTGCTTTCATCTGTGAGGCCGACCACCTGCTTGTTTGACCCTTGCCCATCCTGGCTCATCATGAGCTGCAGGGAGAGACTGGGTGAGGGGATCAAGGCGGTGGTGAATGCCTCCCTCGAGGAGGGAGTGATGCCATCAGCCCTCAAGGAGGCAGTAATAAGACCGCTTCTAAAGAAGCCCTCCTTGGATCCCCAGGATTTAAACAACTTTCGCCCAGTCTCCAATTTACCATTTCTGGGCAAGGTGATCGAGCGGGTGGTGGGTGCTCAGTTGAAGGCACACTTGGATGAAGCCGATTATTTGGATCCGTGCCAGTCGGGCTTCAGGTCTGGACATGGGACGGAGACGGCCTTGGTCGCCTTGGTGGATGATATGAGGAGGGCTTTGGATAGGGGCGAATGCTCCTTTCTAGTCCTCCTCGATCTCTCAGCGGCTTTTGATACCGTTGACCACGGTATCCTCCTGGACCGTCTGGAGGGGTTGGGCTTGGGAGGCACTGTATTGCAGTGGTTCCGGTCCTTCCTCTCTGGAAGGTATCAGAGGGTAGTTCTCGGGGAGGAGGCTTCGGACCCTCGGCTGCTCACTTGTGGAGTGCCGCAGGGTTCCATCCTCTCCCCGATGTTATTCAACATCTACCTCAAGCCGCTGGGAGCTATCATCAGGAGGTTTGGGGTGCAGTGTCATCAGTATGCAGATGACACGCAGCTCTACCTCTGTTTTAAGTCCTCACCGAGATTGGCCGTTGAGACCCTGTCCAAGTGCCTGGAGTCAGTGGCTGGCTGGATGGGAAGGAACATGCTGAAACTGAACCCCGACAAGACCGAGGTACTTCTGGTGGGGGACAAGGGAAGGTTAGGGGATGTTGACCTGGTGCTGAATGGGGTACATCTACCCCTGAAGGACCAGGTCCGCAGCTTGGGGGTCATTCTAGACTCCCAGCTGTCCATGGAGGCTCAGGTGGCAGCTGTGAGCCGGGCGGCGCTGTATTAACTCCATCTGATACGGCAGCTGCGCCCCTACCTTCCTAGTCACCTGCTCCCATCAGTGGTTCATGCCTTGGTCTCCTCTCGCCTAGACTACTGTAATGCGCTCTACGTGGGGTTACCCTTGAAGACGGTCCGGAAGCTTCAGCTGGTACAGAACGCGGCGGCTCGCCTGATTAAGGGCAGCCGCCGGCGTGATCACATCACGCCAATGAGTTGCACTGGCTACCAGTTGCTTGCCGAGCCGAATTCAAGGTGTTGGTTTTGACCTTTAAAACCCTACACGGCTCCGGCCCAGCTTATCTCAAGGAGCGCCTCCAGCAGCATCAAGTAGGCCGCTCAACAAGGTCTGCCACGGATGGCCTTCTCCTTATCCCATCAGCCAGAGCAGCCAGGCTGATGGGGACTAGGAAGAGGGCCTTCTCTGTAGCGGCCCCCACATTATGGAACTCCCTCCCTAGTGACCTTCGCCATGCCCCCTCCGTGATGAGCTTCCGCCGTGCATTAAAAACATGGCTGTTCAGGCGGGAATATGGGGTGGGTTAGGTTTTTAATGAGAATTTTTTATATTGTTTTAATTATTATGTTTTATTGTGTTTTATTGTACTTTAATTGTACATCGCCCAGGGTGGCCGGGTGACCGGCCAGATGGGCGATTGATAAATATAATAAATAAAATAAATAAATAAATTATCAGTGTTCCAGGACACTGTGAGCTCTACAGCAACACACTGTGATTTAACTAACAAGCTGCTGAGGCAGACTGAAGGTGAAGCCCGTGGTGACTTTTGCCACACTTGGTAGCAGGTGTGTTTCAATTACATCCAACCTTAGATCAGTTTTCCCCAACTTGGTGCCCTCCAGATGGTTTGGAATACAACTCCCACCATCTCTTGACAATTAGGCATGCTGAGTGGGGCTGATGGGAGTTGTAATTCAAAACATCTGGAGAGCACCAAGTTGGGGAAGGCTGTCTTAGGTAAACTGCATTGTCTTTACAATGAGGTAGGAAAGTACTTTTGGGGGTGGAAGTGAATGAATGCCCCCTGGCACTCTGCGGGCCAAATGACACACACACCCCGGCGCTCCACGGGCCAAATGACACACACCCCCCCGGCGCTCCATGGGCCAAATGACACCACCACCACCACCACCCGGCGCTCCACAGGCCAAATCCCCCCCAGTGGTCCATGGGCCAAATGAAAACACACACACCTTGGTGCTCTGCAGTGCAAATGAATTCTCCGGTGTTCCTAGGGCTAAATGAAACCTCCTCCAGCACTTCACAGGCCTCCCCATTCCCCACTCCAGATGTAGCCTCACAACCCTCTGCGGGCCAGATAATGTCGGGTGTGGCCACACCTGTGACGTCATTCCATCCCAGCTGAACTGCTGGCTAAAGCACCAGTCACCTGTGCAACTTTCTCTCTAATGGGCAAAGCTGTTCCAACTGCAGCAGCAGCTGGACAAATGCTCAAACCCAGCTAGGGCCACTTCATTTTGTTGCCTGTCCTGCGTCTTCCTCAGTGGGTGAAGGTGTGATGCTGGTGAAGCCACCTCAGTTGGGACCTGGCCTCAGTGTGCAGGCTTTCCCCAGCTGAAGCTACCCCAACTGATCCTCTACGCCGCACCTTCCCCCATTGAGGAGGATGCAGGGTGGACGAAGCATTAATGCCCTGCTCCCCATCTCAGTTGGGAGGGCAAGCAGCATGCTAAGTAAGCGGAATCACCCTGTTATCTCCAGTCATTGATCAGACATAACAGAGCGATTCTCCTCCTCAAATTCCTGGTAGCTTCCAGGGTCATGGCTTGGGGAGTGGGAGGGGCCCCTCAGATGGAGCCAAAACCTCCGTAAACTGGATTAGGCCCAAGGGCCAGAGAATCCCCATCATTGATACAGAGAATATAATTAGTCTGCATTTACTTCTGAGGAAGTTTCAGTGGCCCCGATCTGATTAACTGAAGTTAAGATGGGAGAACAAGAGACTTTGAAACAACAGATTAACTTTCTTTAAGCAGACTCACTTGAAAATAAACTACTTGCCTGGTCTCTTGGGACCAGAAGGAATTGCCTCAAGATAAGCCTGTGCTAACTCTCAATTGTATCATTCTTCCAGTGTGAGTTTGGACCTTAAAAAAAAAAAAAATCCATGACATATACTCAGTAGAATGGCGAGTGTTCTCAGTTTGTGCCAGAAGCTTCCTGCTTGTTTGTACTTAATTGCCAGTGACTCAGAATCAGGAGAAGCTACCCACTTGTTGCTCTTCTGTAAGCTTCTTGCAGGATTGCAATTGGGTATGACATGGCTGGGTGGGCAGGAAAGGACACCTCACTTGAGCACCCCAATTTCTAATCACTCTTAATTTGCACTAAAACAAACAAAAAAATTAAATGTAGGTGTTATTGTGCGATTGCAATGACTTTGTTTTTGAAGTTAGGCTAAAAATGTCTTAATGTTAGTTAATTGTTCAGGAGTGGTGGGGGGAATTAATATAGAGCTTAAAGTAATGCCAACCAAAAATTGCAGTGTTTTTAATCAAATTTAAAACATTTGTGATAAACCCTTTTTTTTTTCCATTTAAGCTCTATTGGTCAAATATTTTAATGTGTATCTAAAATATTGAGGAAAATGTATTATAGCACAAATTAAAAGATTGTTTTTTTTTAAAGCTAATAAAATGGCACCAACTGGAGAGATAATAGTGGAGGTGTGCTGAAACGTAAATATGTGGCGATACTCACCCATCTGATACATCAAAACCACACCTCCCCCCCCCCAAAGATGTAATAGCAGCACTAAGGTGACCTGCACCCAGAGAAACTGCAAAGCAAGTTGGATTTTCTGCAGTCTAGAAAAAGATGGAAGGAGCATGGGGAAAATATAGGAGGACAATGATTTGATGATGACATCATGTAGACATTCCATTAAAAATTGAATAAACAAAGTATGGCCAGTTCCACAGTAAATGGTTAGTGTGGAAGCATCCAGGGATTCAGTGTTCTCTTCTCCTGTCACTCTTCCCTGCTGTTATACTAATTAGTTTGAGAATTTTTGAGGAGAGAAATACAAAGGAAGGTTAGTAAATTAGTTGTCTTTGAGTTGTACATATTTCTGTTCAAGGAAGCAGCAGACAGATGGTTTAGGAATGCAGTTGATTTCCAGCTTCTCCCTGTTCCTGGATGAGTGGGGGGCTGATTATAGTTACTCAATGGATAGGCAAGTACTTTGTACACGTTCAGAGGTACTGTTATTTCATGTGGTTTTTTGCATAGCCTTGGTATTGGAAAGGGATTCTCCAGCTAATCCCTAGCAAGCCTGACTCAGATTAAGCCCTAGGGATGAATAAAGTCTTCACCTGCAGCTGCAAAGTCCTGCTATGAATAATTGTTTGATATAAAATATAAATAGGTATCACTTTGGGCAAAAGGATGGGGGCGAGAATTTTAGTGAAGGAGAGGACAGAATTGTTCTTTTGAGGGGTAACTTCAAGGTATAACTGAAATTCCAAATATTTTCCTTTTTTGTTTTCTATAAACTTCCAACCCAAGAACAACTGTTTTTCATTCATCCTTTTAACAATTTGTGATGAAACGTGTTTGGATTTTTTTTTTGTTACTGTTAATTTTTAAGTCCATGTGTGTGTAGACAGGCAGGCTAGTAAGTTTTGTGAATTTATTTGCAAAGCTGCTTTTAAGTAACGTGTATGAAAAATAATCAAATTGATAATTGCAAAATCTTTCATTTGCTAAGAATACAGTAAAACTACTATAAATTGATCATACTTGTCTTCATAGATTTGAAAATTTTTGAACGTGTTTTGCCTCTCATTCAGACTTTGTTTCAGCCATTGGTCATAATAACAACAGTTCTTATAGAAAAACAGTGAAAACTAAAAATCTACAGCAAGACAACATAAAATAACATCATAATATATCCAGCTAATAAATCAATTACCAGAAATATGTTCAGTGTTTTGCAGCAAGCCAATCAAAGGGAGCCGCAGTTAGAGTGACCTCTTCCTTGTTATGTGCAATTTTAATTTCTGATTATTAGATTAGGTAGCATACTCCTTCATTTAGCTAGCATAGTTGTTGTTAAAATAGCAAGAAAATGAATAATATACAACATGTTCCACTGCTTCCTTGCCACAAACATAGTATGTTAAGTAAGATATATGAGATATTATTATATTACTCACCTTGTACAGCAGAGGGCATTAATTGAAATCTTGACAATGTAAAAACTTAATGTAAATCTAGACAAATCAGTTAAATAATTGTCCAGCCCATGGTGAAATTTATGTTGTGAGTTGTGGCCCTCTTCCTGAATGCAGGGAGAGTGGGGACCAGTTGTAACTCCAGAGGGAGTGTGTTCCCAAAGAATTTTGAGAACAAACAGTAAGCACAATTAAAGGTACATTAGGTTATTTATTTATTTTATTTGTTAATAATATTTGTATATATAATTGATATAACAAAATCTCTAAGCAGTTGGCATGTCAAAGTATTGAAAATTGCTATTAAAATAACCAATAAACAATTACAGCCACAACTCCAAAGATAAATAAGAAACAATAAAAAACAATCAAATGGAGCAGCAGCATGATAATCAATTCAAGCCAGGGAAAGCTTGCATAAACAGGTACATTTTCAGGAGGTTTTTAAAATTCACCACATTTTCTGGCTCCCAAACTGCACAGGGGAGGGAATTCAAGAGGATGGGTATCACTACTGAGAAGAACCACTTTTGAGATGTCACATGGAGGTATTCCATTAGTCACAAAATGACCAGCAAGATCTTCTGAAGATCTTAAAGGTCGGCTGGGTGTATACAGGGGAAGGTGATTGGTAAGTACCCTGGTCCCAAATTGTTTAGGGCTTTGTATGTTAATAGCAGAACCTTGAATATAGCTTGGTAGCTAATTGGCAGCCAGTACTGTTCTCTAAACACAGGTGCAATGGCTAAGGTTACCAGTGCATGAACCATAGTGGCGAGGCTATCCCTATTCAGGAACAGGCATTGTTGTACCAGTTGGTAGTGGGCTCTCTGAGCCACTGAAGTCACCTGGACCTCCAGTGAATTACATGGATCTAGGAGCATCTTGTCCACACCCTCTGGCTTCAAAAACAATCTGATCCCCCAAAACTGGATAAGACGATACACTGGACACCTCAACAGACATTACATCTATAGTGACATTCAAGTCAGCATAAAGGTGGGCAATTTTATCCTTGAAGTGTCTCTTGTACTTGTCACAGCGGACCTCCAAGGGCTCCAGTGCTGGATTCACTGGTGTAGATGAAAGTAACCCTTGAACCATAGGTTTGTTAGGTTTTGCATAGGCAGAACGAGATTATCACCTGACATCAGGATTATCACCTGACATGGAGGTTGTATCTCAAGGTGATATGACTCAGCAGCCTTGGACAGGTTAGCAGTCAACATGTTGATGAATAGGTTATACAACTGGTGTGAGTAATATCCTATTTATAGGTACAGGGTCTGGGGTATAAAGCTGACACACTTGTTGACAGCTTCACTCCTCTCGTCTTGCTTGCTCGTCTCACTCCTCTCGACTCGACTCGACTTGTCTCTTGTTCTGGACTTCACTTCATCTAGCCTTACCACTGGGGTATTGGATTTGTATCTGCAATGATGTAGTAAGTAAGAGATGCATTGTTTGCCTTAATCCCATGTAATTGGGTCTTACAAATAAACTCTTTAATCTTTATTAACTGCTGTTATCTTCTCCTTCCGTCTGCGTGACTAGGACTGAGGGTCACTGGCTGGAAAAGCTTTTGAACCCGGGTCAGTCCAGCTCTCAGATCTGGTTATGGGCCCAGATAACGAGCAGAGATAAGATTGTTATCTCAGATGGGGCAGATAAGCCCAGAGACGCAGTACGGAGAAATTCGGCAGTTATAGGGTTAAGAGAAATGTTTACATTTGTAAGAACGGTTTGTAAACAAACCGGGAAGGCGATGTTGCTAGAGCTGGATGCTGATAACAGCGGCTTGGAATGCAGCACAACTGAAGAATGCAGGACAGAGAGACGGAGGATTTTTCGTTTTGGAAGCAGCTGGAACGGAGGTGCCAGGCTGGGCAGCTACTAGGCTGAAAAGTGAACAACACTGGACACAAGGATTTCGTTTTCCACAGTTTGCTGGAGTGATTGTCAAGGAGCTGTATCGGGCAAGGAAATATCTCCAGGAGGCTCTGTGTCTACTCATTTGAGTCAAGGCTACAGCAGGAGGATCATATTTCTTTTACAGTTTGCTTCTTCACTCAGCAGCGGATCACCTATCTTTTGCATTGTATCAACAAGTGGCTTGGCTTACAAATGACGTGGATTACGTCTGACGTGGGTAAAAAGTCTGGAGCGTCATGTCGCAGCAAAGTCACGTGTGACTGGAACGTATCTTGGGAAACTTGATACTACACGGGAGGCTGTATCAAACCAGCGGAGGTGTGGTTTTAAAACAGCAGGAGAAAAACAGCGTGGCAGTTTTGAACAAACAAAGCTGTGCTTCAAATGTGATGCTGTTCTTCATTTTCTTCATGTGGGATCACAGAAGAAAGGAGCTTGAAATCAGCAGGGGTGCTGCTGATGGGAAAATTTTGTCCTGGGTTAAAATCTTTGTGTTTTAACCCAGGACATAACAAAATGGACATTATTTTGTTGTGAACAGAAAGCAGTGGATTGTTTAAACGAAGTTTTCTGTGTTGGACATAAATAAGCAGGAAGAGGACTATGCAAATGGTCAGGAGTTTAACAGTCATGTTTTTGGAACTGTATTTCTTGAAAGTTTAATCACTTGGACTCAAGAAAGTGTAATATATGCTCTGGAAATGTCAGGAAATGTACTGAATGTATATATGACTTGAGTATATTGTGGATTTCTCTGTAGCAAAATGTGAAATACTGCATAAATAATTAGGTATGTTTATATAGCAAAGCTAAGAGATGGATTATTTCTTTTATACTGTAATGATGTAAATAAAGAAATGGAAAGTTGTACTGTTGCAACTATAAAAAGTTAAATGCTTATATGTATGACATGTACATGCATGCATATCACATGATGTTTGGTAATTTAGATGCACAGGCCTGTGAAAGAAAATGCAAACTATGTTGGGGAAAGCATTTGGAAAATGTAATTTTCACATGAAAGGTATTTTGTGCACATATACAAGGGATGCTAGCTTCAACAGGTAAACTGGAAGGCAAGCTGAAAAACCAGTTCATTTCATTTCAATTTGTTCTTGGTGATCTTGTGGATACTCTGATGGTTTTTAGAGAAGAAGCACGTTATTTCATGATGTTAATTGATCAATACACGAGGTACAGGTTGTGTACATGTTAGATAGAAGGCTGGAGTATTGAACAAAGTCAAGGTGTTTTGTGCTTGGGTGAGAAACAAGCATATTACCCATGTTACCTATTTCTTTTAAGATATGGGGGAAGTTCAATTCAGTGCATGTTTAGATGCATTTCTAACAGGATGTGGTATTGAACACATGGATTGTGTGGAAGAGTAAACAAACACTCAGAAGAGGTGATACTAATTTGGATAATGCGGTTTGGGTAGAAGCTCTTAAATGTTTTGATTATGTATATGATAGAAGTTTTAGTTCTGTGTGTTGAACTGTACACCTTATGGAAAGTAGTGTAGAAGAAGGAATCTTCTGGAGAAACATTTCAGGATCTTGGATCTGATATGTAGGTACATACACCTCAAAATTAGAAGAAATCTGTAAGGGAGCTTACATGAGATTTTCTAGAAATGAGAATATTGTGTTTCACATGAACAACACTTGGATAGTGAGATTATCTAGAAGTGTTGAGTATAATGCTGAATGAAAAGGTGAGATCATTTTTCAAAATTAATTTTGTTAATGCAGGGGATGCATCAAGCTCAGAGTCAGAATATGAAAGCATTTGCTGAAAGAACAACCTGTGAGATATCAGGATGAATTTGCAGGAAAAGCCATTTGAAAGCTCAAAATTTCAAAGAGGTGAAAAATTATCTGTTAAGGAAGCTAAACCATAGCTTCAGGCTATGCAAGCTGAGTTGAATTCTTTGGATAAAGAACAAAACATGGAAGCTGGTGAAACAAACAGCAGTCCATGGAACTCATTGTTACCAGATAGAGTTTTTAAATGAAAACTAACCAGATTGGAAAAGGTTATATGACAAATAGCAAGATTGGTTGCTTGTGATTTTGCTCTAGTTAAAAGGAGCAGGATAATCATAAGATGATTGCAATAACAATTTGTTTTGGATGTTTAAGAATGTGGAGAAATGTATAAATATTTCACAGTTGGAAATATTGGAACATAAGCATTTTAAATGAGAGAAAGTCTTTGGAAAACTGTCTGAGATTTTCTTTAGGAAAAGCTAGAAATCAGCTGGAGGCTGGAATTCTGTTTTGAACTCAAACATTGCTGAATTGAGATTTGCACAGAGAGGCAGATCAATGTTTGTTTGTTAAACAGGAGGAACAGGGACATAGACTGTGTATACTTGTTAGATGGATGATCTATTGTTTTTTCTGGACAGATAAAAGCAATATGATAAATTGATCCAGGGTTTGGAATTTCATTGAATTGAAACTGCTTGGTGGTGGATCAACTGTTTATTTGTAAATAGAGGTTGAGGGAGAACCAAGAGGGCAGTATCTTACTGCAACAAACCAGAGAAATATCATGGATGTGATTGAGTATTTGGAGATAGTTAACTCAGTGAGAGACTCCAAATAGTTGAGGATTTTCAAGCACATGCTGATGGAAAAGCAGTTTGAATGCTACACAGAAGCATTGGGCTGTTGAGCTTCATTATGCAAGCAACAAGGCCAGATATTGCTGTCGGTGTAGTAGGCAGACTGTTAGATCAACAGGACATGCTTGGAGAGCTCTGAAAAGGAGTTGTGTGTTATCTGGAGGGAACATCATACTTCAGACTGCGTTACAACTCAGAGCACAGGTGGCTTACAGATTCACAGAAATGCCAGTTGTGGTTGTGATAGTAAGAACAACAAGAACACACCTGAAGTTTGTTATTTTTATAACCATACTTTGATTGATTTTGTAGAAACAATCATCTAAAAGTTAGTTCAACTGAAGCTGAACTGAATGCATTGTATTATGTATTGTTGTACTATTATGCTGTTGTAAAGCTTGAATAGTTATTGCATTTGTTTAAATAGTTTAAATTGTTAAAAATGTTTAAATGATGCTGGGATTGATGTGAAAAACCTATTACAGTTTTTTTCAGGAAACCAAAGGCAGGATTGCTATGCTGCAGGCAGATAGCAATACACAATGTTTTGGGTTTGCAAATAAAACTGTGTCATGAGGAGGGATACATCAGAAGTGATTTGATGGTGGTTCAGATTTTCTGGCAGGTAAAGTCATTCCTGCAGAATTTTTTTTATCAAAGTCCATAGATGAAAGAACAGCATCAGATGTCAACAAAGCTGTTGCTGTTGTATGAGGTAAATAACCACGTTCTGCGACAAATGCAAAAAGTAGGGGGATGTTAGGTTTTGCATACGCAGAACGAGATTATCACCTGACATCAGGATTATCACCTGACATGGAGGTTGTCTCTTGAGATGAAGTACACAAGGTCTTTAGTCACGAGACATAGTCTCAAGGTGATATGACTCAGCAGTCTTGGACAGGTTAGCAGTCAACATGTTGATGAATAGGTTATACAACTGGTGTGAGTAATATCCTATTTATAGGTACAGGGTCTGGGGTATAAAGCTGACACACTTGTTGACAGCTTCACTCCTCTCGTCTTGCTTGCTCGTCTCACTCCTCTCGACTCGACTCGACTTGTCTCTTGTTCTGGACTTCACTTCATCTAGCCTTACCACTGGGGTATTGGATTTGTATCTGCAATGATGTAGTAAGTAAGAGATGCATTGTTTGCCTTAATCCCATGTAATTGGGTCTTACAAATAAACTCTTTAATCTTTATTAACTGCTGTTACCTTCTCCTTCCGTCTGCGTGACTAGGACTGAGGGTCACTGACTAGAAAAGCTTTTGAACCCGGGTCAGTCCAGCTCTCACAAGGTTATGAGATACTATTAGACCCAATTGTTATAATATTAGGCTATGTGAAAGAGGCAATGTTAAGTAAACATCAGGAGTTAACTTGGAGTTACCTGTTGAGGGGTAAGATTATGAAGAACCTACATATCATTTTTCTTTCTTAAAGGTAGCACAGAAAAGCCATGAGGCACTGTCCTTTATATCTTCCGATGTCTCAGTGATACAGTAATATGTCCACCATGTTTTATGTATTGTTTTATAAGAGGAGGAGGACCACATCTGTTGTTTGGGGAGCCAGGTATTATATTTCAGGAACAAGGGACATATTTGGACACGCACAGTGTAAGCATCAATTGGGAAAGCTGGATTGTTTTCTGCATATACTAGAACGAGTTACCTGTGGCCATCTTTCATGCATACTACGCAGTGGTGCTCATCTGCATGGATCTGAGAGGCATTTTTAGTACTGCTGCATTCATGGTGAACAACAACAAAAAGTCCATGATTCTCTTCAGCTAGTGTAAGAAAATATTATTTCTTCCATTTTAATAATCAGGAAGAGGATACCTAATGATTTCACAAATGCATGATCTCTGAGGAGGGCAAGGGTTACTACTGAACTACTTCAATAAACTGGGGGTGGGAGAAATCATACACCACCATTAATTAAGATGAAAAATACACGATTTGCTGAACTAAAAATAGATGTTGGGATGTAATTTTATCACGGAAATGTGTTTGAGATTCCCTGGAAACTCATGGTCTGAATGAAGAACACAAAGCAAGCAACAGGCAGGCTTGAAAAAGTGATTCAGCTGAATCAGAAGTATACCTGTGAACATTAAAATAGATATTAATGATGTCAGTGGTATCTGCCCAAGGTACATGGTATACTACTGGTGCTGCTGCTAGGCTATTCTGAAGCCTGAAATTAAGCAGACTGTGAAACAGGAAACAAAGTGGCCATCAGGTATTTTGCAGAATAGTACAGTAAGCCCTATGTTTAAATAGTCCAGTAAACCCTCTATTTGAATTGGATTCCACAGATTTCACACATCCCTAATTCTACCACATTGGACAATATTCATAGAACACTGTGTCAGGCAAAAAATGCCAAGTAAAAGTGACCTTGCAGAAAAACGTTCCTTTCGACGGCAATAAAAACATAACATTTTCCAACTGGAAAAAATGTAATGCATACTGTACAAGAAGTGATTGTACCTTCACCACAATCCACTGTAGTCCCGGGGGGGGGGGGGAGCTGGGATTTCATTGTGCAGTCCCAGGGGGTGGACAGAGATTTGATTGTGTAGTCTGGGGGCAGGGGGAGGAAAGCAGGGATTTAATTGTACCGTCCCAGAGGGGGGAGCAGGGAATTCATTGTTGTGTAGTCCTGGGAGGGGGGAGAGCTGGGATTTCATTGTTGTGTGGACCTGAGGGAGCTGGGATTTCAATGTTGTGTAATCCCAGGGGGGTGCAGGGATTTCATTGTGTAGTCCCGGGGGAGCAGGGTTTCCTTGTGTAGTCCCGGGGGAGCTGAGATTCCCGGGGGGAGCTGGGATTCCATCATGTTTCTTTTAAAAACAATTGTACCAAATCCTAAAATCCACGTGAGCAAAACTGCGGGCAACAGCTAATATATATATGTATATGTGTCAGTCTCATGAGAACTATTTAATTGGCTAGTGTTTAGAGGCGGATTGGGGGAAAATCAGAACGCTATGGCTAAATGAGAGCAAGGAAGTTGTTAATCTGCCTGGACTATCTTCCTAAATTCCCAGCACTTCAGCTGGTTTTTTTTTCATTGAAAGAAAATATTTTAAGAGTTTTGCTTTCCCAGGGAAATTGAATAGTTTGTAAATTAAGGGCGCGATCCTATGGCCACTAGACACTGTCTAGACGGCCATAGGATAGGTTGGAGTCCAACTTTGAAAATACATTCCAAAGTCAGAGCTGGAACTTTGACCTCAGAGTGACCTCAGAATCAGCCATCCAAGTGTTTTGCAGGGCGGGAAAAGTGCAGAGGTGATCTTCGCCTCCACACTCATTCCATCCTCAATTGGATGCCCGTAATCCTCCCGAGTTTGGAGGGTTATGGGCAGCCACATTGGATGAGGCTACCTGTGTAGTAGAAATTAAGGGCATAATCCTATGCATGTTTAGACAGAAAAAAGTTCTACAACTCCCAGCAGAGCTGGCTGGGGAATGCTGGGAGTTGTAGGACTTTTTTCTTTCTTAACAAGCATAGGATTGCACCTTGAGTGTACTAAAGAAAAAGCATATGGTTTGATGATGTGCCTCAGGATCAGAATTTATAAATCCTGCTTCCTTTTTTCACTTGAGTAAAAAATGTTCATGAATTTTCAACTGTACAGAGTTAGGGCATATCTATGTATAAGTGTTTTTGCTGCATTTTTCTTCTTTTCCAATCAGTTAACAAGGGAAGGAAAAGAGGTGGCTCAAGCTCATGATCTGGCCACAGATGTTTGCTTGCTTGTTTTTTTTAAAAAACTTCTATGCCGCTTCAGTTTTAAAAACTTCCAGGGCAGCTCACAATCATGAAAATAGTAACAATTTTCTGTTTCACCACCTGTGATACAACTCTTAAGTGTGTAAATAAATGAAAAGTTGATATATGTTCAGGGGCTTGTTATCCTAGGTATACTGATTGTGTGAATATGTCCTTAGGCTATTGTTTTATGGCAAGCAGCTTTAACTTTGAACTAAATGAATGGTGTATACTGCCTGACAGCTATTGAGAATGAAATGTTCTTATAATGTGTGGACTTACATCTGCAAATATTATACATCTTGTTTCTTAGATAACCAGTGAAATAAACTAATTCTAAAATGCCAGTATTTGATTTTACAAACCAGTGTCACTTTTCACAGACCGTATTCATTAATACTAATTCTTTGTAACTGTGTACTAATGTTTGTTCTGATATGCATGGATAAATCACTTCTTTATTTGGAATTTGGATGACATATGCTACATGTTAATATTCCTTGCTTGCAAATAGCAAAAGCAATTCAGCAAGTTTATTTCTGGCAGTCCTTGGGAGCAGTCATTTCTCCCCTTTCTCTTCCCCCAATCTTTCGCCACTGTTCCACAGGGAGTAAATTAATAGAGGAAAATACATACTGCCCTCCAGCTGGCTTCATTTTTTACTGTCTTGATGAATGGACACTGCTGATGTGGCAGTTCCCATAATACTGTTGTTGCCTTATCGAGCTTTAATAACATAGAATTTGGGATTGTTTGTATTGAACAGATTATCTCCTGGCTCTGATGTCTATGTCACCGTATCATCCATTGCCTTAGCAAGATCACAGCAGTGCCGTAACTCCCCCAGCAACTTGTCATCCTCAAGTGAAACTGGCTCTGGTGGAGGCACCTACAGGCAAAAATCTATGCCTGAAGGGTAGGCCCTCATTTGTTTATTTCCTTATGCTTCTTTTTTGTATGCTCTTTCATTGCTTTTGCTTGGAAGACTGGGGGGGGGGGGGATTGGTATTCAATCCCATACCAAGTGTTCTTAAACTCAATGGATAGGGTAGACCCATTGAAATGAATGAGACTTACGTTAGCCAAGACTAACTTAAGTCCCATACATTTCAATGGGTCTACTCTATGTAGGATTATCATTGAGTCCTGCCCAATAACTCCCTTATTGCCCTAGAACAATGAAATTATAGTGCTGGTACAAGCAATTTCTTGCGCTGCAGTAGCTGAAGTACTATCATGTCAATACCACTGTATGGCTCTTCCACATTTGCCATGGATTGGATGCTGCTTGAAATAACATCTTGTCTCTGAAAGTACATTATACCCCTTCTTTATTACAGTATATTGCTGGTGCACAGTTTACTGGTGCTAGAGGGCTCTAATGGCCCTCAGGGTACAGTGTAAGGGAACCATAAGTAGCCCTGAAATCCCACTATATCTATCCTGTGTGGCAAAGGTTTGAGTGGCATAGCTGTATCGTTCTTTGTAGTCTCTGCACAGAGAATCTCTGGAACTTTCTAGAGCACTTGAGCTCATCTGCCATAGGCAAGAATTGACCATTCAGTGAACAACTCCAGCAGGCTGACACTCGTGGCCCTCCACTTTGTGCCTGCCTCAAGGATTAAGGTAAGCATCCCACACACTCGGTGGAGGACACTAAGGAGTGTCAGTTACACCTAAAATTGAGAGGATTACATTGCTAAGTGGCAGGTATCCCCCGCCCTTTTGGTGCACCTTCTTTTGCCGCCACCACCCCCTTTTTCAGTGCTCAGTTGACAACTTGGCAATTGTTTCCAGGCAACTGTGCACAAATTAGCCTATATGCATTCTTGCCTTGACAGTTTCCATGTATGTTACCTACCCTACTTCACTGCTCCCTTTGACAGCTGAAACATACAAGTAAATTGACCAGGCAAGACTCACATATCAGACAGCTGTAAGAGCGCACTTGCGAAAGGTCGACCCCCCCCAAAATTACAAACATTTGTGCAATTTTCTGGGGCCGATTTTTTTTTTAAAAAACATGGTGAACCAGTGATGGTCACTCCAAAGTGCCGCTTGGGCATTGGTGGAGGAGCTGTCACTGGCAGCAGCAAGATCGCAAAGAGCGGCAGGGGTTTTTGCCACTCTTGCCAAGCGGCTCACCAGCCACTCCCCGCAACCCATAATGAACTTGTTGTCCTGGGTTTGGACAGCATGACAACCCATCATGGATCAAACAACCCCTAGAACAAGCCATGGGATGTCAGGGTGGCTTGTAGCTGAAAAATAAGCACTCTGCAGGAAGCGGTCTGTGTTTGGATGACATGACAGCCCAGACAGTGGCTGGGTTCAGGCAACACAATAAACAGTTGAGTGTAGATTGAGTGTGGGTAGTTGTTGATGAAGGTGTTGACAACCCTGAAGGCGTGCAAGCCTCGTGGAAAAGCAGAGCGCTTCACTTGTGTGAGATGGAAGATTTAAAATCCTATTCCCGTGTGCAGACACCCATAAATCTACACACAGAAGTTCAGACCTGTCTCTCCCACTCCACGCAACATTCCAGCATATCGGATGTCAGCCCGTTTTAATTGCCTCCTCAGGTGTACTGGTAGCTTCCTTTTTTTTCTTCTTCCTGCCCTTAAAATTACAGTCCTTTTTAAGATGCGATGTCGACCCGCAAGAAAAGCATTTTCTCACTTTTAAAGCTGCCGCTTGGGTAACTCCCACCAGCTTGCTGCTACTCCCAGCTTGGCTGTTCCCTGCATCAGCCACGCTGTCTGCTGATTTACGTCCAGCATTATTTTTCTTCCCTTGCCGTTTCTCCCACTCAGAGAGAAGCTTGCCTGACACATACTCCATGGTCAGATTCTGATCTGGTTGCCCCTCCATTAATGTCACAATTGTATCATATGAAGGGTCCAGACTGGATAACAGAATAGAAACCTGATGCAAGTGCTCAATTTGCATCCCTTGTGCTCTAAGCCTGTTAAACATGTCCCGAATAGTACTCAGATGCTCAGGTATGGAACCACCTGGCTGTAAGCTCAGTTTATACAGCTTACGCGCAAGTATGATCCTACTCCCTGCTGTTTGCATCTGGTATATCCCTTGTAGGGTCTGCCAGATCTGCTTCGCCGTTTCCAAAAACTGAATAAATGGCACCTGGGAACTTTCAACAGATAAGCACAGAATTGCCTTCGCTTTCTCGTCTTGTTCCTTCCATTCATTATAAGCTTGGTCACTCACGGCCACTGCATCCTGTGTTACAACATTTCAGAGCCCCGCATGAGTTAAATAATGCTGCATTTGGAAGCTCCATATTACATAATTCGACCCAGATAGCTTTTCCACTATCTGTGGATTTAGGGCTGGTGCCTCCGCCATTCTGGGAACAGGGGGAGTTGCCGCCTCGTCCCCTTCAGAACTTTCGGCCCCGCTGTCTGAGCTTTCGGCTTTGAACAGAGCCTGTAAGCTCTCAGCATACACACCTCCCGCTCTTCCCCTTTCCTTACCGGACGAAGGCCCAGGAGATTTCTCTTCTGCCTTGATGTCCTCCTCTGCCATAAATCACTGCATCCCGGAGTCGAAGCTGTTGACACACAGCAGCTGGAAAACAGGTCCCGCTGCTGCTGCCGGCGTTGACCCTCAGCCTGGTCCCGAACTGGCTCCGTTCGGTTCTGGCACTGGTCCAACTGGTCCCGCTTAATCCGAATTTCTGGGCACACAACCCTGAAGGTGTTGACAACCCTGAAGGCGCGCAAGCCTCGTGGAAAAGCAGAGCGCTTCACTTGTGTGAGATGGAAGATTTAAAATCCTATTTCCGTGTGCAGACACCCATAAATCTACACACAGAAGTTCAGACCTGTCTCTCCCACTCCACGCAACATTCCAGCGTATCGGATGTCAGCCAGTTCAGCCTCCTCCTTGCAGATCCCAGTAATAAGGAAATAACTCTGTAAACTCCACAGGTTATTGTTCTACCTGTTTATTTACTATAGCAAGTATATCCTACAGAGAATACATTTCCTAATTACAGTCCATGTGCAGAGTACAATGCATAGCAAGCATTAATCCAGTGGAGCAAGTTGAGCTTCACTCCACCTCAGCTTAGACGTTACATGATTGCATTAGTCCAGCAAGCACTAGTCAGAAGACCAGAGAGAAGAAGAAGAGAGCAATTCCACCTCTCTCCAAAATGGCTACAGACAGAAACCTAACAAGTCAGTACGTCACCAGAACATACAAACCATGTGACCAGCTCGTATTTCTTTCACACCTACTTTTCCCATGAGAAACAGGCAGGAAGTAGAAGACTAAACATGACTTGTTTACCAGCCATTCTGTACCTTACATATGTAAACAATGTGCCACAGCTGGTGTTTGTGCTACATGTCACAACAGTTGAACCATGGGTGGCTGTTGAAATATGGGTTACTGTGTTGTCTAAGCCCAGCCACGCTAACAAACCATGGTTTGGTAACCATGAACAACCCACAGTTCACAACCCAACAGCAAACTATAGATTCTCTTCATGGGTTATTCATGGTTAGCAAACCATGGATTGTTATTGTGGCTGGGTTCAGAGAGCATGATAACCCATGTTTCCACAACAACCCATGGTTCAACGACAACCCACACTCCACCCATAACCCTTTAGTGTGGGTTATCGTGTTGTCTGAACCCAGTGAATGAAAAAAACAGCTCTCCCCCACTTTATGCCAATCTTCCAACTCTATTTGCAGATCTGTTTTCCAATGGTATATAAATAAAAAGTTCTTTAGAAAAAAAGAATGATGGAACTTTCTGAAATGTTCCCACTGTTCACTAGTGAGAAAAGTTTATTAAGGAAGAAATGAAATATTGAGCACTTTTCAGTAAACACTGAAAAATAAAAAAGAGCAAGAAAAATAATTGGTAGTAATAGAACCAATAATTGGTAGCAATGATAAAATAAATATATTATCATCCAGATTTCCCACTGCCACCCCTTCTAGCTGCCACGGAAAGCTCCACAGGAGCTCCTTTCCCAAGGTCTGAGCTCCGACCGTGAGAGGAGGATTTAGAAGGAAAATGGGTGGGGAGACAAGAGGAGTGGCTGTGAATCCACCAGAAGCAAAGGCCTCTTGGTCCCAGTCCCCATCTCCAGGAAGGTGAGTGAGCTAGATGGACTCTGAGGCCCGTCTAGTGAAAAAAGCCCAAATGCAGGACAGAGAGGCTAAAAAAGCCTCTGCTGTTTTTCCCACCCTGCCAACAACAGCCTGGCGGGGCATAGGGTGGATGGAGGGCTCTGAGATTGGAGGCCTCCATCTATCAGGCATCAGTCCCGTGGGACTGCACCCTTAAGTAATTAAAACAGACAGAAGAAAGAACTATATCCAAAATAGACTTTTTAAAAAAAGAATAAGATTGTTTCCACATCATCTAAGTGTATAACTAGAAAACTATGAAAACAGTTGATAGCAGTTAGATTGTAAAAAAGTTGGGATAAATATATTGGATATAGATACATATATTCTAGTGATGAAATATAGTGTTGCTCAAGGCAATCCTGTCAACAGATGGATCTGACCAGGTCCCAAATTGTCTTTTGAACATGGTGATACATCTTGACTATAGTTTCACCTATAAACATCAGTAAAAACCATTCCTTTCCTTGTCACCCCCCTACCCCCACCTCCAAATACCATGGATGGAAAACGTTACACTGAAACTTCCCCCCTTTTTCTTGGTATTTATCACATTCTTGGTTGACCTCAGAGATTGCATTTGTATATAAGAAGGCAGTCTTGAGGCAAAGGCAGTTGCCCCCCACATTCTTTATTGATTCCACTTGTGAATGGTAGCCCCATAATAGTAGTGCACCTTCAGTGTTATGAAGGCATGCATGCATGCATGACAGTAACTTTCTGAACCTGAAAAAGGTTATCATCTTGATAGGTAGAGTTGCTTAAATTCCTGGCTATGGCTGTTCTCAGAAGTTCCAGGTTTTTCAGAAGCTGCCAATATTGTAATGTCTCTATAAAAGAAGCTATAACACAATCACACTGTGTACAGTTCTGCTCACTACATCTTAAAAAGGATATTGTAGAGCTGGAAAAGGTGCAGAAGAAGGGTACCAAAAAGATCAAGGGGCAGCTCCTATACAAGGAAAGGTTACATCTTTGGGGGTTATTTGATTTAGGAAAAGGATGAGTAAGGGGGGACATAATAGACATGTATAAAATTATGTAGTGGATAGAGAGGTTCTCTTTCTCTCTCTCTCTCTCTCTCTCTCTCCCTCACACACACACACACACACACAGAGCCCACTAGAACCTGGAGTCATCCAATGAAGCTGAATGGTGGGAGATTCAGGATATAGAAAAGAAAGTACTGCTTCACACAGCACATGGAATATGCTTCCTCAAGATGTGGTGATGGTCACCAACTTAGATGACTTTCATGGAAGATAAGTCTATCAATGACTACTAGTTATGGTGGCTATATACTACCTCCTGGATCAGAGCAGCATACCTCCTAGATACCATTTGCTGGAATGAACAGCAGGAGAAATCTGTTGCCCTCATGTCCTGTTGTGGGCTTCCCATAAGCATCTGGTTGGCCACTGTGAAAAACAGAATGCAGGTGTAGATAGGTGTATGGTCTGATCCAGCAGGGCTCTTATGTTGTTAGGCCTGCAAACTTGAGTAACCCAGGGATATCAATAATAATGACAATTTCTATCCCTCGTTACCAGGCCAACCAATCTTCTTTATCAGTTTTCTCTGTATTCAGCTTCTGTCAGCTCACGCTCATCCTGTCTCTAACCATGGCTAATAACCAGTGCTGAAGCAGTGATCCACAGGGGATTATATAATTGTTAACAGGAATGATCAGTTTGATTGCAACCAACAGTTCTGAATGGTTTAAGTGATTGAAATCTAGTGGTTACAAAGTATACATATTTTTAAACTGTTAGTACATAGGAAATTAGAGTGCATTTGTTTCATACAAGTGGCAATAAAAAAAAAAGTAATAGTGAAGTGACTGAAGCAGAGAGGAGAAAATTCACATATAAACAGCCAAAGGGCTGTTTCACACAATCACTGGAGCCCACTGTGGCTCATTGCTGTGGTTTAACGTGGCATCTGAATCGCAGCAGGGGTTGTTTGGGGATTAAACAAACCTCAAATAACCCATGGTCTGTTGTAGGGTTATTTGAAGGTTAAACCCCTACTGCGTGGGTTTGGATGACAGGACAAACCATGGCAACTCCCCACCGGGGACTGCATATTTAAAATGGCTGCCAGGACACCCCACAACCCTCTGTGGCTTAAATAAGCCATGGTGGGCTTCAGTGATTGTGCGAACCTGGTCAAAATATTTCAGTAACTGAGGCTGCTGATGATTAAATGTGATCCAGAAAACACATTATGATGAAAAGACAGAAATTGACAAAATGTGACTGAAACCATCTTTTTTTTTTTTTTAATTCATTCATTCATTTTATTTGATAGGGCTATTTTACTTCTAAAATTATGATTTCATTATTGTTTGATATATTCTAGAAGGTTGAACCAAGGACTCCTGTTTCCCCATTTGTCACTGGCTTTCTGAGCTAGTCTCTCATATCTGTGGTGCTTCCCAAGTGAAAGACTGAGCTACTTTATGTACTTTTCCTTCCCCATCCCCCAAAATGTCAAGTTACAAGACAGTGGGTAGGATATTTATACTCCCCATTTTTTTCTCCTGTGGTGCACCCATAGCAGGAGTTTGTGCAGGCCACACCGCCACCCTGTGCAAATGATTGATAGCACAACATACAAAAGATTGCCAAGTAGGGATGCACCCCATGTAGCATTTTCATGTTTGGCAGATCTACTGACCAGATTGTTAAGTCAGTTCATTATGACGTGTCTTGGTATTACTTTGACTTTTATTTTTTTTAATTTTATTTATTACATTTGTTAATTGCCCATCTGGCTGGTCACCCAGCACTTTGTTTTGCTCAGAGTTCTTAGCATATGATTGAAGATTCCTGTTCTGTTGTTGACGTTGGCTCTTAGGCCCTTTTGGGGCAGAAGTGAAAGGAGTGTTTGTTGTTAAGATTCCATATTGCGAAGTCTTCTCAGAGGAGGAATGGGTATTGGATCACGTTTCATGTTTGGGTTAGATACTACCATAATCATGGCTATTGCCTATACTTATCAGATGGTAGAGGAGTCTTTATGTTAAAAATTTTGGCAGTTGATTTATAATCCTAAAAAGGAAACTCAGCTACTTCTACAATTAAAAAAAATATGTTTGCTTCTTTCTTTTTTTGCCCTTTGTATCAGAGGTGCATTGTGTACAGCTTCTTCGTGTAAAGAGATGTTTGCTGTAAATAACATTTTCCATGTATGGCAGTGGTGGGCAACTTTGGCCAGTCCAGCGGCCAATTTCCAGCCCCTGGACTCCCCCGGAGCTGCACTCCTGCCACTGCACTGCCTGCACTAGCAGAAAAATTGGTGGTTTGCCACTGAAATTCAGCGGCAAACCACTACAGCACCTCAAAAGGTCCATGTGTAGTTCAAAAGCAAGATAATTTGGCACTTTCGAGTCTCCATAGCAGGAACTGCTATGGGCCACGTGTTGCCCATCCCTGATGTACGGGAATTAAGAATAGTGGGATTCTTTTACACAGGTTTGGAATGAGTCGAAGATCCCCTGCCTCCATTGACAGACAAAATACAGATACTAGCGGCAGTGGCAAATCCACCCCCAGTTGGCAGAGAAGTGAGGATAGCATTGCTGACCACATGGGTAAGTAATCACTTCCTGCAGAAATTAAATAGCGTTCAACACATGGTTTGGCAACTCCTTCCTCCACAGTAAGTATAGCCTCTATAATAATAATAATAATAATAATAATAATAATAATAATAATAATAATAATAATAATTCTTACCCGCCTCTCCGTCTAGATCGAGGCGGGGAACAGCAGAAAATATGAAATACATAACCAATCAAAACACAACACATCCTATTAAAGAAGCAAGTCCTTTGTTGTTAAGTGTTACCTCCAGTTAATCAGAATGAATTATTACATATTGGGTATATTGTACTCTGTAGCCTGTGTCCTTGAGACCTGTGAATATCATGTACAGTAATACCTTGGATTGCAAGTAACTTGGTTTGAGAACGTTTTGCAAGACAAGCAAATTTTAAATATTTATTTAATTTTTTTTTTACTTGATATACAAGCGACGTCTTGCAATACAAGTACTGTAGTACGGCTCAAATAAAAAATCTCTGTACAAATTTTTTTTGGGGGATTTTGTTTTGATATAAGAGTGTTTTGGATTACAAGCACATTTCTGGAACGAATTTTGCTCTCAATCCAAGGCATGACTGTATGTGAAATAAAGTTATCTGGAGAATAGATACGTTATAATGGCCCAGTCCCTGGAGCAGTGGAGCACCTTTTTAAGAAGCTGTTGTGCAGGCACACTCCTTACCTGGCCTTGCTGTTTGCTTGTCCTCATCTTGTTTCAATACTGCATCAGTTTAACTTAATTTTCACTTTGCTTTTAGCTCCCTTTGTGATTCTCCCTTTCTAATAGTGCAAAGTGATTTTTTATCATTGAAGGTGTAACAATCTGCACAGGTTTAAATGTACAGGTTTTAAATGTGCAAATTAAGTATAAGTGAAACAAATATATAGTTGGGTGGGAATTACTTTTCACTGGTGAGTATGTTTTCAGTGCACTTTGTCATTAAGTTGTTTGCTGAAAGAACTGTCCTTAACAATGCAAATCCTTGACATTCAATGGATATACCGTATATTGTTAACTTCATTTGGAGTTTCAGCACATAGACCTGTTTCTCTTCATTTGTAGCTGCTGTGCATTGAAGCAGTGACCTGACGCTAGTAGATCCCATTGAGGCATTTGCATCGATAGGAATTTTAGTATGGTTTCATCTCACTAATGACACTGATGCAGTGTGACTGGCTTTAGTCAAGGATGCCAGTGTTGAGAGTGTGACTTCCTGGCAGGGAATACACCCAACATGGTGTATCTAGGCTGGTATCTGTTGGGTCTGGAAGGTCCATTGCATAATTGGTTGTCAGGTTAGATGCTTATGTAACATTCTCTGCTGTGGGAGTATAGGCAAAGAGGAATAGTTGCTGGAGGTGAAGATACTTGGCTTGGATATTTAGTAACAAAAAGGAGTTCTGAGATAAAGGCAGCCAGATTTCCAAAACTAGGAGTTGGCACAGACCAGACTCAGCTTCTATACAGGGCTGTCTAACCACTTGGAAGACCAGATAAGAGCCTAAATAAAAATTACCTTCCCAATTTATTATTATTACATTTGTATCCCACCTTTTTTCCTCTTGCAAGGAACCCAAGGTGGCTTACATAATCCTCCTCCTTTCCATTTTATAGTCAGAACAGCTCTGAGAATCAGTGACTGGCCCAAAGTCACCCAGTGAGCTTCATGGCCAAGTGGGGACTAGTACCCAGAACTCCCGAGTCCCAGTCCAACACTACTCTAACCACAACACCACTCTGGCTTTCTGTAATGCTTCCCTATGGTGCTGCCTTGAAAGGCAAAAGGATTCTGTGGCTTTTCTAGGATAATTATGAGGTGGGTGCTTCTTCCTGTCACCCCAAGTATCCGTAATTGACAGCTAGATTGGACAGGGTGGGGACAAACATTCTCTTAGGTTAGCTGGAAAAAAAATGAAGATGCTCAACTATGGCTATTGTTCTTGTGATCGCAGTAGACTGCTACTGTGTAAGTAAGATAGGCTTTAAGACAGATTGAAGTATTCAGTGAATGCCTCAGGAGTTTGGGAAATGAAATATGATTCTCAGATTCAAAAGATATACTTTTGTTCTAGTAATTTCAGAGGCTCACTGAGCTGTGTCTTATTATTAAAGCCATCTGTTGATTCTCCATCCCCCATATCTGCTTAACAGGAAAAACCTGTGATTATACTGATCTCTAGTTTCCATTTTGGCAGAATACTTTAATCACATGTGCTTTTATATTGTTGAGATGGTAACAACACGTGTAAAGTTAATCCTTTTCAGAATTACTTTTGCAGATCCTCTGTTGTGTGTTGATGTTGGCACTTAACATAGCTGCCAAAACGTTCTGCTGTGGAAAGTAAAATGCCCCCCTATTATCTTGAAGAAAATGGAAAAGGTAGAGAAAATGTGTGGGTTTCGTGTGAGGAGAGCTGAGTACAGTACTACTTGCCAGTCTCTCTTTGAGTAGTTTCCTGCTATTAAGGCAGGTAAAAGTATTCTCTCTCTCTCTCTCTCTCTCTCTCTCTCTCTCTCTCTCTCTCTCTCTCTCTCTCACACACACACACACACACACACACACACACAGTCAGTTCTACTAATTATGGATTGTATCCAGTGGTGTCCCTATGGTGATGCAAGACTTTTTGATCCTGCAGAGACTTCTGCCAATGAAATGGGGAGGGAAATTTTTTGGGGACAATTCCCCATCCCCCTTGCAGTCCCTGTACCCCCCCCCAATCTCTGGAGGGCTGGGGAGCATCATGGGAGGTAGCGCAGAAGGGAATTGCCCCCCCCCCCATTCCACTGACAGAAGCCTCCACTGGATCAAAGAACCTTCTGTCAGCAGAAGGACACCAATTAGATACAACCCTATTAAAAATACTTAGGATGCTTTAGCTTTAAACAAGTAGTATCAGGTCAGCAACATTAGCGAAGGGATGCCATATTCTGCTCTTGGTTCTTGGCAGACCTACAGCAGTTTATCAACTCTTTTTTTTAACGCCAATCAGTAAATAACGTGAGCTCCCTTGAAGGCAAATGCTGTATTGCATGCTGTATTGCAGAACCAACATGCCATCTCCCTGCAGTGTCAAAGGTGCTGCCATCCTTCAGAGAGAGCCCCACTGGAAGACTGATGAGGCAGGATCCAGTAGTTCACTTGTCTCCAAATAAGCAGGGCCATGTAAGTTCACTTTCAAGATTGTTATTTAAAGTGCTTTGCTCTTTCAGCAGTTCTTCAAAGGTAAGATATCTTTTAAAAGCCTGTACTTTGCCCGAACTATACTTCCTTGATAGAGTATGGAGGAGGCAGCAGCAGAGCTGACCTCAGAATTTTCAGGCTAAAAGTAGCTTTAACATAACGTTTATTAATAGAAACATTTTCCTGCCGACTCAGAAGCAGGGTTTTACTCCAAAGTATAGTGTGATAGGCTAAGGATTAGTGGGAACCTTGATTATTCCAAAAATACGATTCCTGTTCAGATCCTTCTAGCTTGTTCCATATCCCACATGCAAGATTTTGATGACTTACCAACATTTTTTACAGGGCAAAGTTGAGCAATCTGATGGAATTAGTCCTCATATGCACCTTCAGATCTCTACTAGTAGCCCTATAGTTTTAATTTGTTATCTTTCCCCCTTTCTGGGCATTTAAATTCTTCTTTTGAATATTTCTGGTTATATAGGTTGAGTCCTAATGGTGTTTGTCTAGAATTGCCGAGCTAGGCCATGTTCTTGAAAGCGCACAGAAACTATCCTGTGAACAATAAGCAGATAGTAAGGTACTGCCAGATTCCTAAAGGAGAAGGAACTCGCTTGAGAACCGGAAGTACTCCCCAAACGATTAAAATCTTGATTAAAAGCTATACTTTTTTTCTTTTAATAATGATATAAATATGTCATATTTTTACATAGCCGTTCTTCAATATGTATTACATACTTAAATAATGTATACGTTTGCCAGCCTTACATATTTCATATATTTTCCTCTGTACGGATTCTTACTTAGTGAGTTGCTGTCAAATTAACTACTTTATTAATCATTTGCTTTAACAGGCATGCAAGTACCATTCTTACACCAATGATTAGGATATAATTTGCTGTTGCAAGCAAACTGGCAGGCATAAGACAGGTGCCCTGTAGCTCTGCTGTGTGGACGAATCCCACCCCCTTATGAATGGAAGAAAACCCTTCTTTAGAGTTACTACAATTATTCAAGATACAGGGAGACAGGAAGTGGAAGTGGCTTGTGCTTTCTGTCCTCTGCACTGATTCATAACATCCAGAGCAGATCTTTTAGTTCCCATTTTGTGCATCATACCATGAGGAAAAATACAAAAGTTTCACTTCAGATGATAAAAACACTTGTGAAATACAGGAAATTTGTGTCATTTTGTGTGGTTTGTTCCCCGAACATCTCCAATGTCCAAATCCACACTTGGTATCCTTGGGATTCATTGCACTTAGCTCTGGACTTGTAGAGTTTCATGCTCCTAACATATCAGTAATGATTTGCATGTTTTTAACTATGCTATGAAGTGACAAACTTCTGTGATATTATTAAATGAATATATTAAATTTGTATGATGATGAATTTAGAGAGGATTTACCTGCATTTGAAATCTAATTGATGGGAAATTATAGTGGGAATTAGTCTCATTTATCAAGTGGTCCATGGATGGGTGTTACCGATTACTAATTTTGTATCATGAGTTTTGAGCTGAATGTTTATGTATTTTGTCTTCGTTGATTTTATAAACAGTAAAGTGCAGGCACGTTTGCTCTTCATTAATATATAGTTGCTCCCATTTTATTTTATTTCCTTCTAAAACCTTGAATTTAATCCAGAATCTTTTCTTCTTCTTTTTTTGGTAGTCTGATAGCCACTACTCCAGCCATTCCAGCAGTAATACACTGTCCAGCAATGCTTCTAGTGTCCATAGTGAAGAGAAATGGTATGACAGCGGAGATAGGACTGAATCAGAGCTGAATAGCTACAACTATCTTCAAGGCACTTCTGCTGACAGCGGCATCGATACCACCTCATACGGTCCCAGCCATGGCAGCACAGCCTCCCTTGGCAACTCGGCAACATCTCCCCGGTCAGGACTTGTAAAAGAGAAAGTGGCACCACTATGGCACAGTTCCAGTGAAGTCGTCTCCATTGCAGACCGGACGTTAGAAAAAGAGAGCCACATGATGGACAGAAAGACAGAATCGTCACTGAGCTTGGACATTCATAGCAAAAACCAACCAGCCTCCAACCCTTTAACAAGAGAGAACAGTGCTTTTAGCCTTAGTGATGCTGTTTCCCACACAAGGTAAATTCCTTTAAAAATTTTCTTGATGATTCTTTCTAGAACTTTCTAGCAGATGTGAAGAGTGGGTGTTATGGAAAATACACACCCATGTTTATTGGCAGCCCGGTATTTTGAAAAGACATACTATGCAGAGAGTTTGGGAATGGAAAACAAATTTGATCTTTTGTTGGATGGCAATCTGTTCCCTCTATTACAGGAGATCTGTGGAAACATGAGTGTCTGTATCAGAGCCTGACAGCAATATATAATGTTACAGTGCACACACAACATTGTATATGTATAAGGCCAGTGCAAACATGGCATTCCTGATCCCTTCACCATAGTCTAAGGAATTGAGAGCAGCTACAGGATAGAATGTTCCCTTTATTGCCCAGCCCCAATTTCCTCTGCCCTACTCCCCCCCCCCGCCCCAGTTAGCATTAACTATAGTGCATTTTAGCTGTGTTTGTGTATGAGACCTGGAAGAATGAAATGCTCAGAATGCTAGAGCTTTTTGTACTGAATTGGACTAGTTACTACAGGGACTTTGACCTTGTACTACATGGTTGCCACACATGGTAATCTGCTGCATGTCATAGTACCGTATTTTTCACTCCATAAGACGCACTTAAGATTTTAGAAGAAGAAAACAAGAACAAAAAAATTCATGCGCAAATTATTGGAAAACTAATAACAAGAGAACAAAATAATATCTCCATACATTTATTTATTTATTAACTGCTTTTTTAACCCTGCATTTCTTAAAAACAATCCAAAACAGGTTATAAAGAAGAATAAAACTCAAATTACCTACAATATCGCTGCAGGGACAGGAGGGGGCGGCTGAGAGTGGCGGTGGCTCTGGTGCTGCCGCGCTGGATGGGATCCGGGGTGTCTCCAGCCTGCCAAGGACGGCCAGCGGGATGTTACCGTACTAGATGCTATTTGAGGGCAGGGCCCCTTACGCCAAATTCTACGGGCTCCCCACACAGGATGTGTATTATTCCCCCACCTCCCCCGGGGTTACATCTAGTACACCTTCTGTGCTAGCAAAAAGCTATAGTAAAGGATTGTTTCCATCTTGGCAAGCAAGAAAAAGCTGGATGACTTGCCTTGTATAGGATGCTGTTTTAGCCAGCCGCGCCGCCCATGCTTGTCCCGTCGTGTCACTTCTGGCGCGGCAGAAGTGACACGACAGGACCCTGCTCCGTCACGCTGGACCCCCGCGCTATGTTTTTGGCGGGGGAAACCAGGGCAACAGGGCTGTTTAAGCCCTGTTGCCCTGGTTTTCCCCGCCAAAAACATAGCGCGGGGGTCCAGCACGACGGAGCAGCCGGATGTGATGCAGCGGGCGGCGGCTCCAGGGGCGGCAAAGTTTGTGGCGGGTGCGGGCGGCCTTGTCCCCCTCCGCGCAGGAGCCCTCCTCTCTTCCGCTGGCGGGTGGGGCAGGCCCGGTGGACTCCGGAGGTCACCGCGCGGAGCAGAGATGGCCCTGCGCCCGCCCGCTCGCGTCCCTGCTGCCGGGCGGGGGGGCGCCGTGGCTGCGCGGCGGCGGCAAAACACCAATCTGTTCAAACCAGCAATCAGCCCCCTGGCTTAAGGCAAGAGGCGGCAGCAGCAAAGCCCCGCCAAGCTGCCAAATTAGCTGTCCAGCGGGAATCAGCTGTTCGGTGGGGAATCAGCTGTTAAGCAGCCGCCAAGGGGGGAATCAGCTGAGAGGCGGGGGCTTGCCCCGCTCCGCCCAGGAGCCCTCCGCTCTTCCGCGGGACCGGTTGGAGGCACGCAGAGGGAGGTATGTTTTTTAAAAAAAAAAAAATTCGTGGTTTTTTTTTTTACAATATTCACTCCATAAGACGCACAGACATTTCCCCCTATATGGGGGGGGGGTGCGTCTTATGGAGCGAAAAATACGGTAATTCATCCTTTTTTACCCTTTGTTTGAAAACCTTAAATGGTCTGGCCTTTTTAGACAGCTTCTTTCATAGCTTCTCTTACATGTGCACGTATATGTCTATGTAAATTATTATTTTTGTAAAGAGATGCCTATGTCAAATAGTGTTACTCTTGTTTGTCTCATGGAAATTATGGTGATAGATTTTGAAATTCAGATTTTAGCTGTTCCTTGTTTGTTCAGCAAAATATTTTAGTCCATGCGCAGGACTAAATATAGAGAATGAGAAGAACATAAAGATCATATTAAATACAAGACTATTTATGAGTACTAAAAGTGGTCTTCGTCATGTATATGGTGTGCTACACACCAAACTGGATCTGAAACATTCATGCCAATTTACAGTATGTGCCTGTAATACTGTGTAACATTCACTAACACCCCCCTAAGAGATCAGCATTTATTTGCTAACTCAGCAGGCCTTTGGATTCAACATACAATAATAACTTTGTACAATAGTAGCTTTTTACAATAGTTTTTTGCCATGTTATAAAATAGCATATTTTCAAATGGTGGTATTTGTGTCAATAGCATACTTGGGTTAATCAGATGTTTGCTTTTCTGGTTACTTTTGAATGGCTAGAGCCAAAATACTTATTTTTTGTAACAGCGTTGGATTCTTTTGTAAATCTCTCCTGATTTTTCAGTTAAATACGTAATCTAGTAGGCTCTTCCCATGCAAGTTGAAAATGCTTTCACACATGCCTAGGGGAGCAATATTCCATTCCCGCAGCAGCCCCTCGAACAATATGGGCACTGCTACTCAGAAGGGCTCGCAAGCTTTGTTCAGGGGGCTGCTGGGAGAGGAGCTGCAAGAGTAGAACGATTCCCTGCAGCGTTTGTTGTTGAAATCTTTTAGAACATGCAATCCTGATCAAGGTTCTTCAAAAAGGACACTACTTATAGTCCTCGCCTCTTGTGATGGAGCATATCACTGCTCATGAGAATTGGGAACACTGAAGAAAGTAGAGTTCAAAATTAGTATGTATCATTCAAGATTAGTAGGCACACCATTAACCTACAATTAGTTCTTAGGTTAACTGTGGGTTGTTTAACCCATAAATAGCCCATAGTGTCTGGGTTCACACATCACGAAACCACCTCCAATCCTGCTGATTGGAGGTTGGTTATGAGAAGCAGCGGCGGCACACACCAGGCACACAACCCGACAAATCGTGGGTTAATTGATTTAATTAAATGAACCCACGATTTGCCACCGTTACGTGCAAACAGGCCCATCTTGTTGATTAGTTCTTAATTTTAGCTTCCCTATTCTCTACACTTCGCAAGCATTTTGTATTTAAAATGTCTACATTTTCCTACCATCTATTATAGTAGTTGTCCTCGGAAAGATTTTGCTGTGGAAAAGATTGAACAGAATTGCAGAAAGTAGAGCAACAGGAAATTGGAATGTTGTATCTTGTTCTTTACATCAGTAGTAATTAATGAGCACATCATTTGACAGTACATTGTAGTGATGAGTGAACCCCCCTTTCCAGTGTCTGATTCTAAATTATTCTGAATTAATTTTGTGGATGTCCAAAAAAAAAAGTTTTTTCTAGAATAATTTGGAAATGAAGGAGGCATCCAGACCCCATTGCTCTTCTGATGGCAGAGATCAGACCCTACCCATGCTTTCCATCTCCCTTGCAGAGTCATCTGAGGGGGACAGGGGAAGCAATGAGGGCTAAGACCATGCCATACCACTCTGCACTTCTCAAAGTAGCCTTCCAGGAAAATTGGTTACTTATCAGCCAGTGCCATCAACATAGTATAGCTTGAGCCACATTCCTCCAGATTATATTGTCAAAACAGGTCCTTCTACTCATGTCGATATCACTGACTTCTGTGCTCAGAAGATGCTGTGGTATTGATCGCTATGCATGCTCTGAGATTGTTACAGTCCAACCCATATAGACCCAACATCCTTACCTGGATACCTGATCCTTACCTAGCAAAATCTTGAAGATTAGACAGATTTTATGCATGTATGTGTATGATCAATGTGTAGAGGTGAGCAACAGACAAGGTGTAATAGGTACCTTGACCTCAGTGCTTGTTGATTTTACAGTGACTCCTGCTAGATCAGGGCTGGAGAATGTTGGACTGTTAGCATAGCCATGAGAGATGATGGGAGTTGCAGTCCAGCAACATCTGGAGGGCCACAGTTCCCCCATCCTTGTGCTAGATTATGGTAGATCCTGTCCCCTATAATACTTTGTCTGGGAAAAAATACAGTCTATTAAAATAACTTTTACAGATGTTGGAGGATGTTCCAGTCAGTTAAACTCTTAGGTTTCAGTGTTCTGTTAGAAATCTTATCTATTCCAAGGATAAATGCATCATCTAATACTCCATGCGTCAGATACTTAACAACGTAAAAAGCCTATCCGTTAATATATTGACCTTTTCCCAAAAAAACATAATTAGAATTCCTCTACAAACTAATTACCTTGTCATTTATTTATGGATATTAGAATTGCTTGTACAGGCCTGCCATTCACGTAGAGTACTTTTTAATATATATGTTTGACTTCTGTATCTATTTATATCTATAGATAGTCATTCATATTCTGTTAATTTTATTATCGTATGAAGCTGACTTTAAGATTCGCATTATGATGCAGTATTCAGTGCATTTTCAGTCTAGCACTGTTTGTAAGGAATGTTTCAATTACATGACTTTATCCCCTTCAATTGCGTGTTGAGAGAATAACAGACTCAGTGGCTGGGTTCACACAACACAACAACAAGCAATAGTGGTTTCTTACCATTGCTTGTTCCCTGTGTCGTGCGAACCCAGTTGTGGTGACTGACCATTGTGACTTATCGTGGTTGTCAACCACAATAAGACACAATGTTCTGTTCCAGGGTCCGTTTGTACCACGATGGCCTGTTGTGTTGTCCGAACCCAGACGACACAACCCACCATGGTACAAGCCCTAGAACAAGTGAGCTGCTTGGCAAGAGAGGACATTTCCACTCTTGCCAAGCAGCTGGCCTCCCCCCTCCGCTTTCTGAGGAGCTCCTGGGAAAGCAGAGGGGCCGGGTGCTTCCCTCTGTCACCAGTGCGGCCGCAATCCAATCGCAGAGCCCATAAGCCCCCGAATTTGGAGGCTTTCAGGCATCCTATGCAGAGCGGGAGGAGCAACAGAGGCAATCTTTGCCCCCCCGTCCTTCTGCCTTGCATTTTTGCTAGAGAGGCAAATCTCTCCAATGGCCTCTCCAATCTCCCCTCCCCGCCCACCAAAACACCCCCTTCTTCCCCTCTCCAAGCTCGCGTTCCTGACTGTGGGAGACCAGCCGGGGTGGTTCTTTCCATCTGGGGGAGGTGGATGGTGGTAGTCGGAGCTCCGATTCCCAGCTCTGAGGTTGAAGCACTGTCTCTGACCTCAGAGCTGGGAATCTGAAATACCCTATTACCCCTCAGACGCTACCATAGGATTGCTCCCTCCAACACTGATTGCATTGCTGAATTTATGCCATCAACACAGTGCACGCAAATTGCAGAATCCAAGGTGGTTCTGCAGGCCAGATGGGGAACATCGTGGGCCAGATTAGGACTGCAGACTAGAGCTTCCTAATCCCTGCCATGCACACTTACCTAGAGGTAAGTCCCATTGAATGTGGCTTACATCTGAATAGAAATGTACAGGAGTGCACAGTAAACATAGGAAGCTTTCATAGAAATATTACTGAATATTAGTGAAGCACACCCAGGCAGCAATATACAGATTGCACAAACACACTTGTAGATTTGAAATTGTAAAGAGATGTGGAACCACTATGGAATTCCTCTGTAAAATTAATTTAATACACTATGAAGCCCATCCTGCCATCACAACCCTGATAGGATATGATGGCTCAGAAGCGGTGGTCTCTCCCTTATCTACTCTATTTCTGACTAGCTGTTTATTTATGTATTTGTTATTTCTAGAATGTATTAGCTGCCCTATAGCTAAAAGCTCTCACAGGGCAACATAAAATGAAAACAAAGATCAAATCCCAAATCCATGTTAAAAAATGGAAACTGCACAATACACAATCAATTTAAAGCAGCAATGGCTAGAAACAAGCACCAGAAAAGAACTAAAAGTATCAAGACAAAACTACTTAAAACACACCAAAACGGCAGAGAGCGAGAGAGGATCAAAATGTCTGAGAAGGGCTTTACCCGATGCCCAAAAGATAAAAAAAGGAGGCACCAGGTAGACTTCTCTGCAGAGGCTATTCCACAACTCTGGGGCTACTACTGAAAAGGCCTGCTACTGAGTTGCCACCCACCATATCTCAGCATGCAAGGGCATTTAGAACCTCTGATGGCTATCGCAGAGCTTGGGTAGGAATATATTAGAGGTGTGTTTTTCAGTTGGAGGAACATGCTGCTGGCAGATGGCTACATCCAGCAAAACTTTCTAGATCTGGTCTGGCCTTGGAGCAGCAAAGCAACTTTATCAGTGGAAACTTGGGAACCCAGGACAACAGTAGTATAAAACTTCCAATGAGTAATTTCTTAGGGCTGTTTCCCAGGTTACAATTTTCACTCAGGCGACTACTTCTTCAAGTCACTTCTATATGTAAATGTGTTATATGTAAAGGATTTGTAGCCTGGCTTCTTAAAAACCAAATGCCGCTACAAGAATGTGGGCTGTCATAATCTACTGAATCAGCCTTGCAGATAAACACGCATGAAATCCTTCTCACATCATAGTGTTGGTACAGGAGCACTGCTGCAAGTGAAAACAATGTACAAATTAGTCTGCACAATAATTTCTCACTCTTATTAAGGTAGCTGCTAAGTGTGGATTAGCGCTGGATGGTTCTGCTGATATTTAAAGTTAGTGAATTTTCCTATACCTCTCTCTCAATAGGGTGAATGCTTTAATTTGCAACTGTAAAAAGAGGTCCTTAGGTTAAATTGCACCCGGCCATAATGTGTGTTCTGCATGACGAAATGCAACTTTGAAATTAATTGCGCACAATGTAAGCATGTACTTTTAAGTCACGCTGTGTCTTTCTTATGCTTCCCTCCCAGTACCATGGGTTCCCGACACTCTGCCAGCCCTGTTGTTTTCACCAGTGCCAGAAGTTCACCTAAAGAGGAGCTTCATTCTGCCACTTCCCCACAGCTTGCACCTTCTTTCTCCTCCTCTTCCTCCTCCTCTGGTCCTAGGACTTTCTACCCACGCCAGGGTGCTACTAGCAAGTACCTGATTGGATGGAAAAAACCTGAAGGGACAATAAACTCTGTGGGGTTTATGGATTCAAGAAAGTAAGAGCATTTTGGTTCTATTTTGGTGGATGTTATTTTTCAACATGAAGAGGCCTCTAAGATGCATAGTAGGCATTCTCTCATGGGAAACTCTTAAGGAGTTTAAACGGAGTGGTGATTTAAGCCAATTAAAGGACTTACAGAGCAAAAACTCATAAGAAATATGTAGAGATTGCTATTGTCTGTTGAAGTGTATTAGGGTGTCCAAATAATTGAATTAAAATGGTTAAATTAATTTAATGAATTAAAAAATATTGTTCCATCTCTTCACTTACTTATTTTTCCCTTTGGGGGGATTTTAAAAATGAATTAAAAATACTTAATGCTCCAATCAGTAGTGTTTGAGATTTCCCCCCTAACTGTGCTTAAATGTATTGCACACGCTTTGAAAGATGAGATCTTAGGCGATCTTGAGAGGAATAGCAGTGTTTAGAAGAACTGGCTTTTCGTAATAGACACAGAAATGAAGCTAGAGGAATGTTAAGGCTTTGTTAGTTAGGAATCCACACATGTTGGCTTAATTTACTAGCCAGCTATGAGGTATGGGTTGCCACTAATCGCCTCCTCTCTATGTAGAGAACTTGGGATACATACAGGTTGTGATCTTACCTCATTTGTGCTAAGTTTTAAAGAAGATAAGAAATAGTGGGAAAGAGTCCTGCTGGTCCTTATCTTCTCCAGACTACAACACTAATGACAGCTCCAAGGAAAAAACATGCACCCTGCTAAGTACCCTACTCATCAGAGCTGGGGAGTGCATTTGTAGACGTCTTTAATTAGCATGAAGAAGAACTTTCCCCATAATGCCAGTAACCCTTCAACTGAGTGCCAAGGGGAATGCTGGCAAAATCAGTATTTTGCAAATACGGGCTTTCAAAGATGTTCAGGAGAGTGATTTTTATTCTGTTAATTCAAAAGGATTTACTGATTAGACTTTTACTTATTATAGATAGATGGCCAATCTTATGTCAGGGATGGCATACCGATATGTATAGCCAAGATCATCACTGAAAAGTCAGGATGGGGTTGTTTACATGAAATGACAATAAGGTGAAAAGGTCATCACAGGCCAAGCCTTAAAGATGTAGCAAGGTAAACTGGGGCAGACTGGGATGCAGATTTGCCCAAAAGGGTATAATGTAGATAGCAGTGTCAAGACTGTGGACCACTGGAATGGTGGCTGGGATAGGACAGAGCAAGACTAGGGAAATGAAGTAGCTAGAAGCAAAGCCTCTAGAAGTCTTGGATGGTTTTTTGATGGCATGTACTTTCATCCTAGCAATGGGAAGCAGGGACAAGTCATCCATGGTTATACAAATATTTCAGTAGCCTTAAAGGTGGTAGGTGCTAAGCAGGCCTTCTGGTGATGATGGTTGCTGCTGTTATGATGAGCAATAGGGTTGATGCTGTTATGATGAGCTTATTATTGATGCACAGAAAAGTAACTGTTCCTAACAGGTTTATTCCTTTAAACAGGTATTCCTATATATGGATCCGTTATATAAAATTGAATACCCTCAGTCTCCCCCCCCCCCCCCCAATCCAAATACCCACTTTCTATCTAAGATTTTTCTCTGAATAACTGGAGGATGTTGGAAGGGTCCTGGCCCAAGGCCTATGATTTCTAAACTCTTATCTTCCTTTCTTTAAAGGCGTCACCAGAGTGATGGTAATGAAATGGCACATCCTAGGTTGCGTGCATCGGCCAGAGACCTCCGAGCCTCACCAAAGCGAGTATCTAAGTCAAATATTGAGGAAGAGTTGAAGAAGCTGATAGATCTAGACAGCCCGACACCAGAGTCTCAGAAAAACTTTAAGGTATCTGTTACAAAATTATATCATAGTGCTCAGAAGTGGATGCCAAGGGTAGCTAGCAACTGCTGCAGTTGCTGTGAGGTGTGAAAGAGCATAGCTCCATTCAGATTTTTAGCAGGTCTGTAACTGCTGAGCTTACCTCTTCTTAGTTATTTATTTTTTATTTATATATACAGTATATATATTTAAAAATCCACCCCTCTAGTGCTTACGTACTACTCCAGGTAGCTAACAACAATTAAAAACGTGCATAAAATAGTATTACGGTAAATTTCAAAAACAACAGCAATAATATAATGACAACAGATGGTCACAGCAGATAAACAAAAACATCAGATAAAACGTACCCATCTGATAGAAGAAACACCTGCCTAAACAAGAAGATTTTTGCCATGCAATGAAACACCGTTAAAGAGGGTGCCAATCTAGCTCCCTGGTCAAAGAATTCCACCATTTAGGTGTGCCTACAAAGAAGGCCCTTTTCTTTTTTCCCCATCATCCATGCTTAGTTGGGACATAGTGAACAGCTGTTAGATCTTAGGATGTGGGCAGGCTAGTATGGAAGGAGATAGTCCCCAAGGTATCCTGGACTTGATCCTGTTTATGACTCAGAGTAAACAACTTTTGATGTATATATAAGATAGGAGTGTGATACAAATTATGTATTAAAAATAATTTACAGTTATCTTACCAAAGCATTGCTCATTTGGTACAGAATATAGTGGCTGGGACATTAACTAGATCTAGCCACAGAGAATACATCAGCTTTTTAAAAGAATTACACGGACTTTCAATTCATTTCCAGGGCTTAGCTCAAAGTTCTAGCCCTAAGCTTTTAAAGCCTTACATGGTGTAGGACCAGAGTATTTTATCTGCTGAGGTAGAACTGCTTGCGTTGTGAAGGAGTCTGGGGCCAAAAGGAATAGAGTCACCTTCTTGGTGATTGCCCCTCACTGTGGAATGAACACCTCAGAATGTTGCCAAACTTCTTGTTTGTTGTACTCCAGGAAGTTGGCTAATAAATGACTTTTTAGGCAATTCTTTCCAAATTGTTTACATGAAAGAAATGGTTTACATGAGCTGCTGGTTATTTTTATTTAGTGAATTTATTATTTTTGTTTATAAGCTGCTTTTGCTGAAAAGGGGCAGTATACAATGATAGAGAAATAAAATTCACAGCACAAAGTTGAATCTGAAAGGAGCAGAGTATCTACAGGAAAGTGTCTTTGTGATTTGATGCTAGAGAGAGTAGGGAACAATTTTAATGTTTTCTGTTTGATCAAGATTCTACAGCATCTTACATTATTGCAGGTTAGCAATGTCTCCTGGAAACCTTCACAGCCTGATCTGTGGTAACAAGAATGATGCAAAGCCTCTGACAGTGCATGAATTTTTCTCATAAATAATAATACTGCCACTAGCCTCATAAGATGAGCTCTGGGTTATTTTTTATTCTTACACAGTTTTACTTGAGGAAGGTTTCGGTATATTAGCAGCTGCAACAGTTTTATAGTTTATTTCATGGGAAAGCAATACCACATTTAAGAGCTGCTAGTGCTACTTGCATGTTGAGTTCCAAATATCACCTTATTCACTTGAGTGGCTCTTCCACTTTTCTGATCAGTGCACTTGAGTAATGGCATGTTGACTGGGAGCTGAACTTTTCTAGAGCATCCATGTCTCATGTTATCAGGGCCAAACTTTAGAGTGAATATATACGCAAAACAAATCTACTCGAAACAATTCCTTACGTACTAATGACTTAACCATCTTGAGGCATCCAGTGAATAATCTTGCAGAGAGAGCCCTGATTTCTGAGACCTCTGTGCTGAAAGCCACTGCTTAACATTTCATGCTTGTCAGAGTCTAAATGGTTTCCACAGCAACCAAGCAAAAGAGGGCACTTGCAACTTCTTTCTTTGCTTGTCAAAACCCAAAGAGGCTTATTAAAACTTGTAAGTATGTGGTTCCATATACAGATTATTTTTCAGTGTTGCCTTTGAGGCTGAAGCAAAGGAAAATTGCCATAGGCAAGGATCCCTCCTGCCCTGCCAGTTGCCTACTGGCTTTGTGAGAAGAAAGATGAACACCTTTCTCATGACTTGTCAGAGAAGAACTGTTGTCTTTTCACAGAATCCCTATTCATTTAAATGATTGATTATCCTAGTAACTGTTAGTTCCTGTCTGTTGTGACAAACTGCTGATCAATGGAGTCCTCTCTCTCTCTCTCTCTCTCTCTCTCTCTCTCTCTCTCTCTGATAGATGATTGCCACTCAGTTAAGCAAATGACCTGCCAAACTAATTGTGCATAGGATTAGGCTCAAACACTTATCACAGGGTAGCTAAATCGGTGAAGAGAATGAGCTGGACAGTTTAAACCAGCAGTCCCACGCATGCTCAGAGTTCAGTAGTAAAATTTCAGAGGGTCAGGCTTCAAATGTCCCCCAAAGTAACTAAGGGACAGTTTCTGCAGCATTATTGAATGACAAACCTTTTCTTAGACGCCAGCTACTGAATGTTTCCACATCTAAAAATATTTGTGCACGCAGAACTGGCATGCCACCCAGTTGTTCAGCATAGATTTTTATCTGACATGTTATATTTCTTAGTGCAGGGAAGTTGGCCCTTTTTGGTTTTTTATTGGGGTTTGCCAGGGGCAGGCAGAGGGAGCTATTCGATTTTGCCCACACAACCCAATAGCATTTTGTTACTGCCAATGGATGATCTCCAATTCAAACCTTGTAATATTGCTGCCTTTGAAAAATAAAAATATTGGAAGAAAAAGTGTTTGCTGCTCATCCTCTCCAGTTTTAATCATGGAAGCCTGGCAGAAATCTCAAGTCTGTGGTGGCTGGATCCAACAGGCATGGTTGGAAGAGCAAGTGCAAGCACACACAGCCCAAACAGAGGCAAGATGAAACAGGGCAAGGTCAGAGGACCAAGTACACTCCTGCGCACATACGCACGTACACACACACGAGTAAGGAGCAAGCACAGGCATTAACAAATGGGCTCTTCGCAGACCTTGCCAGCTTAGGTGCCAGTACATGCAGCTCTTTGTGCTTCATCCTCCTCCAGGACCATGTGCAGCTGCCTGCCTCTTCAGCATCCCACCTGGCCAGAAAGCTTTGTGGCTGGCTGTGAGTGCTTGCTCCTCTGATCTTTCCTAGTTTCATCTTGCCTCCATTTGTGGCGTGTGTATGTGGGTGTGCGCATGCTGACGCTTGCTTTTCCAACTTTGCCTGTTAGACCCATCCATCTCAGCTCCTCTGAAACAGAGTGGAAGTGCAGCAGCACAAAAGTCAAAAGGCCAAGCAGTCTGTGGAGCAATGAGCAGGGCGTGGTGGGGCATGGCACGGCACGGTCCAGCTCATTAGTGGGCCCTGGCAAGTGCCCCACAATGTTGCAATGTAATGCCAGGCCTGCAAGGATAATCGTATTTACCCAAGCCATAATATTTCATTGTTTGGAAGATCACAATCTCCCCACCCCTACCAGTGTTCCCAGTATGTCCATTGGAATGCTGGGTGGAATGTAGTTGTGTGAGCACTCAAGTGGAAGAATGTTCAAGTAACCCCTTAAAAGGGGTGGAAAGCAGCAAGACTTTCCCTCCATCATGCGTGTGCATGTGCGTACACACCAGGACCGGTGCAGGGCAGTTTGGCGCCCCAGGCGAAATAATATTTAGCGCCCCCCCCTCTCCAAAGCAGCCCTGCTCTGCAAAAAAAAAAAAACCCTGCGCCGCCACCACCAACCTACCTTCCCCCCCGCCCTGGCGGTGGTGGCTGCGGCTGCTGCTGCTGCTGCTGCCTCCTCCTCCTCCTCCTGAAGCGACGCGACGGGAGCCCCGTGCTGTTTTTTGCCGGGGAAACCATGGCAACAGGGCTGTTTAAGCCCTGTTGCCCTGGTTCCTCCCGCCAAAACAACGCGGGCGGGGCTCCGGAAGCGACGCGACACGGAGAAGGTAGGTGACGGGGGGTTGGGGGGAGGCGCAGCGGCAGCGAGCAGGAGGGCGGGGGGAGGTGCGGCGGCGGGCGGGGGAGGTGCGGCGGCGGGCGGGCGGGGAGGCGCGGCGGAGAGGCGGTGGCTTGGCGGGGCGGCGCAGCGGAGGCGGAGGCCTGGCGGGGGCAGCGCAGCGGCAGCGAAGAGGAGCGCAGCGTTTCCGCGCCCTCTTCAGCCGCGCGCCCTAGGCAACCGCCTAGTTTGCCTAGCGGTAGCGCCGGCCCTGGTACACACACACACACACACACACACACCCTCCACAGCATTGTCCTACCATTTTGTGAATATCGTGCTTTTAAGAATATAATTAGATCTTTGGAGGACGTATGCTGAATTCTGGTGCATGTATTTCCCCTGAAGTTTTTAAAGCATCAAACAGTAAATAAGCTATTTCCTTTATACCCCAGGCATGCCCAGTTGACTTCCGTTACATGAGATCAGGATATCATGTTTTTCCGTACAGGAGTGAAAATATCACTTTTTTAAAGTGCATTTTTACAAATAGGTCTTCTTGGTACACATGTGTTTCATACAATAGTTTATCCAATATACAGTCAAATCTAGAGTAATGTATTCATCTCAGTAGAACTTTGACTAGAATTCCTGCACATGCAGACAAATGTAAACATTTGTCATTTTTAAAGGGGCATCATAAACTGATATTTCAATGGAACTGTAGATGTAATAAAGTGTCGCGTATTCTTGACATGCATTGCTATAGGTTTTCATGCATTTCTCTTATCTTCTTTTAGTCTCCATTCCCTAGCACTCCCACCTCAAGGCGCGCCTTGCAGAGGACTCTGTCAGATGAGAGTATTTACAGCAGTCAGAGGGAGCACTTCTTCCCCTCACGAGCTTCTCTCCTGGACCAAGCCCTTCCAAATGATGTCCTTTTCACCAGCACATACCCTTCTCTCCCCAAGTCATTACCCTTAAGAAGGCCATCGTACACATTAGGAATGAAATCTTTACATAGTAAGTATGCTTCCAGCTTCATTGTAGAGGAAGTGCCATATTTCGCTTGGTTTATTTGTTAGAGTTTAGGGTGGGATATTTTGTTCATTTTGGTCTACTCTGTCCTTAGGACTTGGGATAAGCAAGCATCCTTCACGGTTATGATACTCTCCTTACTGCACTTTTGTACTTATGGACAGATTCAGAATGACATTTGTTTTGCATATCTTTTGTAGTCTTGAAACTAGAATACTATCATGTTTTCCATCTTGGGCTGCCTTTCATCATTCAGAAGTTTCAGCTAATAAAGAATATAGGACTAACTTTCTGAAGGGAGGTGGTCATGCTGAGCACATTATGCCAGTGCCTCCATCTGTTGACTATTTATTAGCTACGGAGCATAATGGAAGCTTATTGGTTTGACCTATAAAGCTCTAATGGCTTGTGCCCTACATACTTTAGAAACACCTAAGACCAAGCACAACATTGAAGATGAGCAGTGTGTTCCCTCTTGACTTGTACCAGTGATGTGCCAAGTTAGAGCAGTGATGGCACAAAGAATAGGATTCTCAGTTCTGCCCTTTCTCTTGAAGATTTGCCAAAGTCTGAGCCTAATCATTTTGTCAAACATTGTAAAGCCTTCTTGTTAGGGTGGCTGCTTAAATATTAGAGCTGAACTAGTATGAGTTGTTATTGTTCTTCGTGGCCTCTGTGCATCACAGATATGGGTTCTGCGCCTGCACTGAGGCCTCTTTCGGGAAACTTCTCAAGCTGAGGCGTTTTAGGCGGGAACCCTTCCCCACCGTCCATTTTGGCATGATCCAGCCACAGTATAGCACTTTTAATTCCCATTGATTCAACTGCAGAATTAAATTTCTCTCACTTGAAATCAATGGGAATTAAGTGATTAAATTTGGCTGGATTGTGCCCTTTATTTGTAGTGTTTTGTACCTTGTATAAAAATAGAGACTTTTCAGAGCCTTGATCTTCTGGAGGAACTTGGTCAAGTAATAGTAGGACAGGAGGGATCCAATAAGTGGTCTGTAATTAATTTATTCTTATTTTGTTAAATTTATATACCAGCCCTTATATAAATGCCCTCAGGGTGGTTTACAATAATAAAAAACAAAACAACAACAATAATAACATAGCAAAAGAAAAAATACAACTAAAATATCAAGATAATATAACATTAAACATTAAATTTAAAAAAAAATTAAAACCATTTAAGAGCCAGCAGTAAAATAATTAATAAGAGCAAATTAATACTCAATGTGGAGGCCCTTCTGTGAAAGAGGAGTAGTTAACCCTCCACTGTCTGCTCCACTCCCCACTCACCAAAAGGACACTTCACAGTAAGACCACCTTTCCATTCCCTTTTGAGTAGCCTCTATTTGTATCTGAAGCTGTAGAAAGTCAGAAGGAAAATTCTTTATTCAGAATAAATCAAGCTACGTGTCAGTGTTTTTTCTTTCTGTTCTGATGCTTGTTTGTTCATTTTTGGCATTCTTTGTTGCCTCAGGTGAATTCTCTGCCTCCGACAGCTCCCTCACAGATACCCAGGAGCAGAGAAGACAGCCCATGCCAGACCCAGGTCTCATGCCCCTGCCTGATTCTGCTTCTGACTTAGACTGGTCAAACTTGGTAGATGCTGCCAAAGCCTTTGAGGGTAGGTATTTGCAGTCCATTATTTGAGAAGCTCCTACACCCCCTCACCAAAGAGTTTTAATCTGCTATTTCTACCACTTCATAGTGTTTCAGCTCTGACACCCATGCTCTTCTTCAGTCACAGTGGGATTCCTAACAGCAGGGGTGGGCAACATGTGGCCGCCCCCTCCCCCAGTACAGCCCCCCCCCCATCCCCCACACACCAAAGAAGTTATCTATATATTTATTACCCAGCCCAACAGTATTTGGAGCAAGCTATATTTGATCCTTTTAGGGATCCACAGCTTTTAAGTTTTACAGAATTTAGGTGTAGGTATTCAAAGAAAAAAACAAAACAAACAAATGTTATTATATGACACCTACATGTTGATGTTAACCTGGTAATGTGTGTGTTTTTTTTAATGTTCTTTGATTTAATGTTCTTTGATTCAAGGGAGCAAAAAAGGTTAAGTGTTGTGGTCTAAATCAAATGTTAACCTGACTAAGGATATTCTCCACATATTGGTGGGGATGATATGCACTCTTCTTCCCCAACCCCCACCAGCACATGTATAAAGTAACATGTGACCTGATTGCAATCTTGATTTGCTCCATCTATGCTCACACACACACACACACACACACACACACCCTTTTTGTGTAGAAAGATTGGGCAAATTTGGCCTACATATCTACTAGCTTAACTAACCATCTGGACTTGCTTATGGGATCAGGTTACACAATTCAAAAGCAAGGCAGCAAAAAAGCAACTACATATCCATCACTACTACACACAGGATGGATCTTGGACTCCCAGACCCTGATTCCAATGTTCTGTCAATCAAGTAAATCTTTCTGATTTACTTTTAATTTTGCCATGGGAATAACTGTGATCATATTTGCACAGTAATATGAGACCTCTTCCACATAGTCTTATGGTAGAGTACCAGGAATGTTGGTTTACCATTACAGAACTTAGTGTTCCATTACTAGTTATAGTTGCCTATATCCACTCATTAATTTAAAGCATTTTACCCTGTTATTTAGCCAAAAATGCTCCCAGAGAGGCTTATATAAGATCAATAAAAACAAGACAAGGCCCTGCCTGAATATTACAATCTAAAAGACACAGCACACATGGAAAAAGGGATGAGGAGGGGAGAGGAAAAGAAGGAAACCCCGGTACCAATTCTTAAAGTTACATAGTAGTTATTTTAATAACCAGCTGGAATAGAATCAGTTTAGGGAGTGGAGGAACTAAATGGATCTGGTCTGTCACGAGAGCCAATGGTGGGGCCCTGTTTCCCATTTGTCCCTTTACTGCAGTCTGAGGTGCCTCTATGTACTAGCTGTTTTTCCTGGGGTTGAAGGGAAAAAAAGAGGGGAAGGCAGTCCATCTGTAAAACCTGGAAGGTTTGTTTGTTTATGTTAGTTAAAAGAAGGCTGTCTCACTGCTGAAGATGATTGCTCCTGAGGAGGGAGAGATTAATTTTCCGAAACGCGTTGAACTGTGATTTACAATAAAAATAATCATTTCACCAGTACTGGGGACACACCTTCCCCCCTTTCTTTTCTTCATTTATCAGGTGCTGCCTCCCCCCGCCCCACGTTTTTCCTGGGATACCATACCAACAGCTGCTTGTGCAATCCACAATCTTTTTCCTTACCATCCTTGACTTCCTGCCTTTCTTCTCACAAAAGAAAGCCCTCTTCTTCTCCAAGAGTAAAAAATAATACAGTCATGCCTTGGATTGAGAGCATAATTCGTTCCGGAAACGTGCTTGTAATCCAAAACACTTGTATATCAAAACGAAATTCCCCCAAAAAATTGTACAGAGATTTTTAATTTAAGCCGTACTACAGTACTTGTATTGCAAGACGTTGCTTGTATATCAAGTCAATTTTTAAAAAATAAATATTTAAAAATTTGCTTGTCTTGCAAAATGTTCTCAAACCAAGTTACTTGCAATCCAAGGTATTACTGTAATTTTATTGTGGCATGTGTTTTCTCTTTCTCTCCAGTCCAGCGAGCCTCATTTTTTGCCACTAGTGATGAAAACCACAGACCTGTCAGTGTTGCTTCCAATAATGATCAAGCTGAAGACCAGCTTCCTGCACAGATAAAGCCTTACACTGGGTAAGTAATATGCTAAACAATCATGTTTTTGAATCTCAAGGCAGAGTGAGGAAACCTTGCTATGCAGTAGGCGTAGTAAATCATAGAAATTTAAGATACATATACTGTTATTCATGGAAAACTGAAAAATGTCGATTCAGCTTAAGGAAGCAGAGTTCACTACACATTTCTGGAAGTTTATTCTAGGTGATAGATCTGCGACACTATCCAAAGATCTGATACTCCTCGTTTCAAATGTTGTGTCGTTAAAGGAGGAGAGATGTGTATTTTGGAAGAATTTTTAAAATTTATTTTTATATCTCACACTGTTTTTCCTCTTGCAAGGAACCCAAGGTGGCTTGACATGGTCGTCCTCCTCTCCATTTTATCCTCACAACAACCCTGTGAAGTAGGTTAGACTGAGAGTTGGTGACTGGCCCAAAGTCACCCAGTGAGCTTCATGGCTGAGTGGAGACTAGAATCCGGGTCTCCCGAGTCCCAGTACAACACTCTAACCATTACACCACTCTGGCTCTCACATTATCATAGACTGGGTAAACACGACATGACAACCCATTGTAGGTAACTAGCCACAATGAGTTGTCGTGTTGTCTGAATCCAGACCACTTTCTGTAGGGTGGCTTATTTTTCAACAACGTGGCTTGTACTAGGGGTTGTTCGATCCAGGATGGATTTTTATCTCGTCTGAATCTGAGAGAGCAATTTCATTGTGGGCTGTGGTGATTGGCTAGTGAGCCGCTCACCAAGAGCAGCAAAAACCCCTACTGCTCTTCACTATCTTGCCCTTGTCGCCAGCCAGTGACAGCCCCTCCACTGATGCCCAAGCAGTGCTTCAGAGTGACCATCCCTAATTTGCCACCTTCCCCCCCCCCCCCGGCCCCAGGAAATTGAGCAACTCTGTTCGCAATTTTTTATTTTTGTCAGTCTTTCGCAAGTGTGCGGTCACTGCTGTTCAATATGTGTAGTCTTGCCTGGTCAGTTTCCTTGTACGTTTCAGCTGTCAAAGGGAGCTGCAAAATGAGTAGCTAACATACATGGAAATTGACAAGGAAAGACTGCATATAGGCTAATTTATGCACAGTTGCCACTGACCAATTGCCAAGTTGTCAGTTGAAAAGCACCAGTAAAGGGGGGGAAGCAGTAAAACAAGGTGCACCAAAAAGCACCAGTGGTGGGGGAGGACAATATCTCCCACTTAGCAATGTAATCCTCTCAATTTTATGTGTTGAACTTACATTTCTCCACCTCCGCTACCATTTCAACACTTCCCCAAGTGTCTAGCTAGTCCAGAAAGGGGAGATTTCATAATAGAGTTGGAAGGATATTGGCTCCTCACACTTTTTGCAGCTCCTTTTCATAAGCGGTTACTGCAGTTCCTTGACAGTTCTAAAAAAAAACCCCAAAAACAAATCCTGAGAAGGCAGTAGAATGGGACAGAGTGAATGGGGCCGGGGTGGGGTGGGGGGCAGGTGTAAGTACCACTGGTGCTGATGCCCCATTTGCTCTGTCCCATTCTGTCACCTATAAAGGTTTTTTGTTTTTTTTAACCGTCAAGAATATTTGCACAATTTGTTGTACTAGGAAATACACAAATTTAATGGCTGTGAAGTAAATGGAGGGGAAATTTGTACCAATTTAAGGGTACACCTGCAATAGCTGCCAATTTAAAAAAAATGACCCCAACTGCGCATTTTTGAGGCTCTGAAAATCTTTAAACAGTAGCAAATGAAAAGGGGTAGCGATCGGAGCAGGGAGGGGGAGACAAGACAGGTTCTGCTGCGCAGGACCCTGGGATACTGGCTGGAGGACTCAAGGGGAAGGAGGGGGAGAACAAGCCACGGTAAGCCCGATCGTCTTTCGGGTGCACCATGGATTGTTCCGCAACCAACCTACACTGTGTAGCTTATTCACAGGGGGCTTAGCGTGTCATGCGAACACAGCCATAGAGTGAGCTGGTTTGCATGATTAAAACAGTCCACTGTGGTTTGTTTAAGCTATAGTGAACTGCGGCGGATGCCGTCTAGCATCTTACGTACTCAAGCCCTCAAGCAGGGGTTATCATGTCATCTGAACCTGGACACCTTGGTTTATGTGAGGGTTAAACAACCCTCACATAACCCTATAAGAGACCATGGGTTATGCGAGGGTTGTGTAACCCTCGTTTAACTCACATTTGCTGGGTTCAGATGACACAATGACCCGTGGTCAGGGGCTGAATATGCAAAATGCCATCTGGCACATGCCGCTGCTTGCCATGGCTTAAACAACCCATGGTGGGCTGTTTGATTATGTGAACCAAGTCACTATCTTCAATAAAGAGCACACATTGCTTTAGAACCCTAGAACAAATCCACTCTTGAGTGGAATATTAAAAAGAATATTGGAAATACCTAATATGCTTCTATCAAATTCCAAGCCTGTCTAAAACTTCATACAGCTATTCTTATCCTTGGGATTTTCAATATGCTCTATCTTGGAATTGGAAACAATATTAAATAAAACTATAAGGTTGTTGTTGTTTTTTTTGTTTATCCATAAATGTTGAATTTAAAGTAGATTAAATAGTTGATCTATATTTGGGGTGGGTGGAGACCTCTTGTGTTTGTCCTTTTTTGTTTTTTGCCATAACTGGAAGTGATCTCTAGTTAATAGAAAGTTTTCTAAGAATAACTGTGGTTGCTTATATGCTGTGGAGAAGATTGGAAGTCCATTTTAATTTTGTTTGTTGTATATGTGTCTCTATGTTATTTTTATGATTAAAAAATTCTTTAAAACTTCATACAGCTATTCTGAAACACAATTAAGCCCACTTAGGCTTGACACTTGCGCATGGTTAGCACTAGCATGGAGTTGTCTCAAACCTGATTAAGATCCCAAACATAAAAGTAAAATTACTGTTTAGTTAATTGAGCTTATGTTCTGGCCTCAGGACATAGAAGGACTGGTGAAAATGGGTTGCAAACAGGGAGTTGGAGAATTGCCTTGACCATGTCCCCCCCCCCCTAATGCAGATTGAAAGGGTTAAAGGGATAGATAAAACAATGGAGACATTCAGTGGCTATTAGCTATGATAGCTAAGTGGAACCTTCATGGTTAGAGCAGTATACTTCTAAATCAAGTGGAAGAAAGGGCCTCACCCTTTTTTGCATATACCTCTGAAACTTGGTAACTGGGGAGGGCTATTGCCTTAATGCCCTGCTTGGAGGCTTCCCAGAGGCATCTAACTGGCCAGTATTGGACCCAAAGTGCTGGATTAGATGGACCTTTGGCCTTGTTCAGCAGGGCTCTTAGGTTCTTACTGATTTGCACAATCCTTCCCATGGTTTACATATCCAGATGTAACACTGAACTATGGTTAAAAGAAAACAAACCCATTGGTTATGTCTGCATACGGCCTTAGAGACAATAAGCATTTAGAAAAGCTTGCAACTCAGTGTCTGTCTCCTCCTTCCTGCAGTAAAGAGTCTCCTCCTTCTCTTGCTTCTAAAGTGAGCCAGCTGGAAGGTATGCTGAGAATGCTGCAGGAAGATTTAAAGAAGGTAAATATATCTACTAAAATAACTGTTCCTGTTTAAATGCTAGCTTATACTAACATCGCTATGAACCCTGACTTTTAACATTCCCATGCTGTATTTCAAAACCTTGGCCTCTCACCAGTCCAAGGTTTTTTTAACCCAACGTTTAAAAAAACCCCTTAACACTTATAGATATGAGATGAAACCAGAAAATGTACTTTCTAACAGGCAAATGAGACATGACACTAAATGCATGTATGTCATCATATAACCCAGAAAATTGGCATTTCCTTAAACTGGGTACACATGTCATAACATTTCAAATAATAATAAATTAGAAAGATGGAAGTCAGGGCAGCTTGGAAAGATCACCTTTTTGATAAACCTGGTGATTACGATAGGGGTTGTGACATAAAATCCACACATGAGATGTTGTCTCTTTTCCTCATTCCCCAGGAAAAAGAAGACAAAGCCAATCTTCAGGCCGAAGTGCAGCATTTGCGAGAAGACAATTTACGGTTACAAGAAGAATCCCAAAATGCCTCTGAGAAACTGAAGAAATTCACTGAATGGGTTTTCAACACAATAGATATGAGCTAAGAATAGCACACATGAAACAAACACATTGGCAAAAAAAATCTCTAGTGGGACTTAGCTTTAATACCACCCTAATCATGTTCTTTGAAGGTCCAGTCAGAGCACTTTCACATGTTTCATATGGTTTTTTGCATCTCTCCAAGCACCCAGAATTATTGCAAATCAACAATCATTGTCTGCCTTTTGTAGGAAAAAAAGCAAAAAGTAATTTTAAAGAAAATAAAAGTTTAACTGCTAAAATGTGAATGTCTTTATTTTATTTTTTTGCACATTCTCTTTATCTGTCCTGTACAAAATGACTTGGAGCATGGACCAGAATAACTGTCCATCTGCCTCTGTTTATTTCTATTCAATCCTTTGTATCAGTTTCAGATTAATCTGCTTTATTCTTGCTGCTTTGGCAATTATTCCAACTTCTAGAAAACAAGAAAGTTGTTTATTTTGTTGCTTCCTTTCTGTTGTTTCCGAAGGCAAGAGGATGTGAACTATGTTTTGGGTGTCTCCTTAATGATTTGCGCTTGATCATCTTTTAGAGCTATCTCCACATATGTTGTATAGAACCATAGCTCATAGAGTGAGTTAGTGTGCCTGTATGTACACACGTATGTGTGTGTATACAGTATAGCCAGCAGAGACTTCAGCCATGAGTATGGCAAGTTATCCAATTCTGTTCTTGCTGAGCTTTTTGAATTTTTGTCACCTTCCTATGGAAGTGCAAGGGCTTTCAGCTATGTAAGGGACAGGCATCACAAATTTGGTATACGAGGTGGGCATCCTTTCTCAGGCTGCTTGAGAGAAGAGAACATTCAAATTGTTGTAAGTACTGCCCTCTGCCTCTTCCTATCTAGGGACCTTTCTGTCATCAGTCTCTTTCTGATAACATAATATATTTGAACTTTCTTAAATATTGACAGCCCCAGCCCTACTGAGCCAGATATTGTGTAATTATATCTATCAGTGTCTCATTCCTCTGCCGCTATCACAGCACCGTAAATGAGCCATTGGGCCATCTTTCTACCAGAAAACCCTCCTTGCAGCACCTTGCTATCATCTAAGGTTTGCACGGTCTTCACTAGCTATACATGACTCAATGGATGCTACAAAAAGGAAGCCAGAATGGTCCCTGCTGAATTCTTATCCCACCTTGGCAGCATAGCACAAGCACCCTTATATAGCATCCTTGTACCTTGCCTGTGAAAGGGCAAATTAACCAATAGCTACTGCAGGACTGGGTTCCATCATTGGCCATGTGATCGATAGGTGCCGCAACTCATAGACTGCATAATGTTGTATGACAATGTTATGTGTGCCTGAATGCCATTGACTTCAGTGGAATTCACATTTTAATTAACCTTGTGCTTATCCGTGTTCTTGCCCAGGTATTCTCTCTCAGCACCCCTACATATAAAAATAAAAAGTTAGATGCAAATCAATAGTTACATCTTATACTCTATTTGGCAGGTGTTGGGTGTAAGTAATTTTTTAACAGCTTTACTATCCATGCCCCAAGTGAAAAGACAATTGGCTGACAATTATTAAAGTGATCAAAGTCATCCCTTTACTTTTTAGAATCAGGGTAAGGAAGAAATCAGTTTTCTGACTCTTGAATCTCTGATGTGTGAATTTTCCAGTAAAACTGACTACTGTGTGTGTGCTGGGAGGCTAACTTGTCATAAAATGTTACATCTTCTGGAATAAACTCTTAAGTCCTGGGGGTTGGGGGGGGGAGTGTGTGTGCTGCAGCCTGCCTAAGCATTGCTTCAAGTGGCATGTGGTGAACCTAGTTGTGACCGCTGCTGCATGCAACCGTGGTATTCTTCCCTACACATTGCCACATCTAACAGTAACAATCCATGCCTGTCCACTAGAAATGTTCTTAACCACTGCCATTGAGTCTTCCTAGTCTTCTTTTATATGCATTTTCAAAACTCTTTAACTGTACAAACCCACATGGTTTGCTTGAACTGAAGCTTCATTTGTGGTGATTATCCCATTGGGATGTATTTCTGATAATTGGCCATGGAAAAGCATTGGTTTGAAAGTATTTCTGGAGTGCTTTTGCAGAAAGCTAGAAAGTCTTAGGTTCTCCCCCCCCCCCCATTACTTGTATGAAGGAGATCCATATAATGCCTGATGTAATTTGTAAATGGGAAATATTGCTAACATCTCTAAGCATCCTGACTTATGTTTTTCCTCTCTAGGTTTTTGTTTGGGTTTTTTTTTTTTTTTAAACATTGGGACTTGGGGCAGACTATTTATTAGAGGTTTGCAACAGAGTTCTTGTATGAAGCCTCTAAAAGGCTACTTGTAAAAATAATCTGACAATAAAATTCATTTTAAAGGCTCTTCTAGAAACAATATTCTGTTTGTTTTTATTCTTTGAGCTTTCTTTACACGCTAGTTCCTTGCCATATCACCTGTGTCAGAATCCATCAATGCCAGAATTAAAGCTGTCAGGAGGTGTTGGGTTTTCTTTAAAATTTAAGGCATAATACTTTTACATGCACCATTCTATATGTTTTCTACCCTCCCTCCCTACATTGTAGCACATTCCTATCTGTTTTGTGGTAGGAAAAATCCTTTAATTTTGGTTTCACTTAGGTTCACCACACATGAACACTTATCCAAGAGAATGAACAGGAAGCTGACATTGGTTGTCATGCAAGGTGGTCTGCTATGCTTTTTCTGAGGTTAGATCAGTGCTTCTCAAATAGTGGGGCGGGCCCCCCAGGGGGGGCGCGAGGCTCTGTAAAGGGGGGCTCGTTTGACCTCAGTTAAAAGTTTTTTTTAATATTGTGTTCCTTTAAATCCTGTGCTCCTTTAAATCTTTTCTGCTACAGTTAATAAAGCTATTCTTTGTTGTAAATTGATCCACATTTCTTTCTTTTTTTATTCTCTTATACGTTAATAAGGATACAGTGTTATGCAGAGGTGTACTTATAACAATTTTATAGACAAATGATACTATTTACAGTCGCGCGGGGGGCGCGAAATGTTTTCTTCTTCCTAGGGGGGGCATGGCAGAAAATAATTGAGAAGCACTGGGTTAGATGAAGCTGAACTTTCAGGGGGAGGCTGTTTCCTTATATCAGAGATTATATCTTTTCTTGGCCACCAGAAGGTGTCATATCACCTATCTGAAGAATCCACCTATCTGTGGAATCTGACATTGAGTTTGCTGGAGGAAACAGGGAAGGGTGTTTGTGCTTTCATCCAGGACAAAGGATAACTTTCTTTCAGATATGTTGGGTAGAGTACAGACCAAAAATCATAGCTGCTTCCCTATGGATAAATAAGTAGCTTGATATCATGATGTGCATTACATAGAATCATAGAATCATACACATAATGTATAAACCATTGTGTTTTAAATGAGGCTGTCACCTGATTATAGAAATATTAGTCAACTGGTTGCTTGGTTGATTTAATTAGTCAATCAAATCTGCATAAATTGGCATATGAGTAAAATATAGTTCTAAAGGAAAAAAACCTTTGTGTCTAAATGATTCACACTTGCCTTTCAGCAGGTATCATCTTAGATACATTTCCCCTTATCCCAGAAGGAAGGCTGCTGTTTGTTTTTTTAAATTAAGGATGCACTTGTTATCTGCAGCTTCGGTAAGTACTTGGGTTTTTTTAAAAACAAGTCTACTGCCTGATTAATCAAGGGCACCTTCTTAGTCAGTTAATGTGTTTAATCCATTCAATGTTGTGGCCTGAAATGTACAGCTCTCCCATTTTTATGCACTGGAGGACTCCTTTACCTCTCTCTCCTCCCCCAGACACCGCAAAGTCAGGGGGCCCCTTGTAGGTTGCAGACACAAACTGAAGTCCATTTCAGAAAGATAGCCCAGGTAGGAATCAGGTAGCGGGGCTGTGGAAGCAAGGAACTAGGGCCAGAATACAAAGCAGGAACAGGGAGTGGAATCCATGGAGCTGCACACAGCAGGCCCTTTATTGTTGTATTTCTTTAAAATTTAAGGCATAATACTTTTACATGCACCATTCTATATGTTTTCTAGCCTCCCTCCCTCCATTGTAGCACATTCCTATCTGTTTTGTGGTAGGAAAAATCCTTTAATTTTGGTTTCACTTAGGTTCACCACACATGAACACTTATCCAAGAGAATGAACAGGATACTTGTATTTATTATATAGGCAAACCCCGTCAGCAGGAAGGGGAAGTGTATACAGGGGCAAAAATGGGTAGTCACCAATCGGAGTGGGGACAAGCAGAGCAAAGCAAGGATCCAGTAAAGCAACCAAGATGCAGCAAGGAGCAAGTCTTCAGCCAGTTCCCCAAAGGCCTGTGATTCAACTCTGCCTGTGGCGGTTGACTAATGAATGCAAGACTAATTAATGTTCTGCGGGTGGACTTCTGATTTACCTAGCAGTTGAACTTTCCTGGAGAGGTGAATGTGGGTCAGTTATAATATATTCTAGAACAGTCTCCCCAAACCTGGTACACTCCAGATGCTTTGGATTACAACTCCCAGCATTCCTGACCATTAGCCATTCTGGCTGGGGCTTATGGGAGTTAAAGTCCAAAATGTCTAGAGGGTCCCAGGTTGGAGGAGGCTGTTCTGGAAGACTTTGGCAAAGCTTAGCAACATTGAGTCTGGTTGTAGGGAAAGATGTAGGCATCTTGCCCTCAAGCACACGAGCCTATTAATATGCCCAAAGGGATCGTTATTCTAGAGTAGACCATAATATGTTGCATTTACCTTTTGGGTTTTCAGACTGCCATTCCTATGTCTGCAAATAGCAGTCTTTGGGTGCTGGCATCCAGCGCTGGATTAGCCATTAAGCAATATAAGCACGTGCTTTGGGCACCAAGGGAAGGGGGCACCACAGAGTACCACAATTTTTATTTATTTATTTAATACATTTTTATGCCGCCCAATAGCCGAAGCTCTCTGGGTGGTTTACAACAGTTAAAACCATAAAATACAATACAATATAAATATAAAATTTAAAACCACAGATTAAAACAAACCACAAAGCTAGCAGCAGCAGTTACAATAACAGAATTAAAAACAACTACATGATTAAAATGTCTGGGAGAATAGAAAGGTCTTCAACTGGTGCCGGAAAGAGTACAATGTAGGTGCCAGGCGAGCCTCTTTGGGGAGCCCATTCCACAACCAGGGTGCCACAGCAGAAAAGGCCATCCTCCTGGTAGCCACCTGTCTCACTTCCTTTGGCACAATTTTTTGCATTTGCATTTCCCCCCTTATAACAATTTTATTAAAATATGCATAAAACAATGATGAAAATTTGTATTTCTGTTGCTCTAAGTAAGTAATTGACTTATATTACTTGATGCTATTTAGTGTTAAACAAATATAATAAAAATCAGTTTATATTTAATATAGTTGTGTGTTCTGGCGTTGGGGATGGCCTTGAAGGAAACTGCATTTTTAATGTCTTATTTCACCTTCAGCACTTATTGAGTCTCAATGTCTTGCCAGCTAAGCAATGGAAGGGCCAAGGGGGCACCATTATTGGGCTGTGCTTAGGGCATCAGCTGGCCTTAATCCGGCCCTGCTGGCATCTGAGAGTTTCCACATTGGAATGGAAGGGGATGGCTTTACTCCATGGATGAAAAGGCCACAGGTCCACTGTGCTCGGTCTGGTAGATTATTTTAAAGGTGGGAGAATATTGACTCCTGGGATTTCTCCTTATGAGCCCATCTAAACGAAGGGCACACCTAGGTAGTGAGCGTGATCTCTTTCCAACTATTTAACATATAAGTCAACAGTGGGCTAGGTAGGTAAGAACAAAGAAATAAATGAATACATGTTAGTAAAAAAAATGGTAAAACAATGTTTGGAAGACAGCAGTTGTTCAGACAGTACTGTGTTCATATTCTATCTTTAGAACAGCTCATAGCTTGTCCTCAGAAAATCTCTGCAAATCCTAGCTGATGCAAATGCAGCTACTTCTTGGTAACAATTTTATCATTGTCTTCCAGCAGAAAGCTGATTGATTTCTTTGGGATCAACCAAGAATCATAACTAACCGGTTGAAGATTTATTTCCTCTTGCAGGGTCTAACTGCAAGGACTGCAATTGAGCTGGCCAGCCTTCCCCAACCTGGTGCCCTCCAGAAGTGTTGGACTATAGTTTCCATCACCCTCATCTCAGGACCATGTGGGCTGGGGATGATGGGAGCTGTTGTCCAACATCTCCGGAGGGCACCACATTGGGGAAGGCTGTGGTAGGCTTTCTATCACCCTCACCTAAACAGGGGAGGGGATGCCTCCTGTTGAATTTTATTATGTGTCAGACATCCCTCGAGAGGATGTGTTCAGCAACACAAAACAGGAAGGGCAGGGTGTCTTGCGAGCCGTGCATCCTCCAAGCATAATTGTTTCGGCACTTCTTGGGTTGTCTGCTGCCGAAGCACTCCTCTTCAGCCAGTTTGGCAAAGTTGTACGACTTTAAGGTAATCAAATCATTTGTATTTCTAACACATCTAACATTGTGAAAAGCCATTTCCCATGGATTGTCTATCAATTTTTTTAAAAAAAATGTGAAGGATTTCAGCAACCAATGTTAAAATGAGAATGAAAAACAATTGCTGGAAGATTCTATGCAACACAGGCTCCTTGGAGAGGTGCACAAACTGAGCATAAATGCAGCTGCTACCCACCTGGAACTTCTGATGCCATGCCACTGCCTAAATACATAGATGCCTTTCAGGAAAATCTGCATTCTTCCAAGTTTTGCTGCACACTTCATTACCTACCACTGGATCTGGGCCAACATCTGTGAGACATGTTGAACAGATGGTGCTCCTAATAATTAAAGCAGATTCCTTGTTTCATCAATTTCTCAGTACTCCAGGAAACACATCCATCATCTAGGATTGGTAACTACTCAAAGTGTAACTCCTTATGCAGCACCTTAATAGTAGGTTGCTATTTTAATAGATACGTGTAAACAGCTGATAGAAATTATAAGCCTCCCACCTAATTGAGAAAGGATTTCTTCGTGCAGATTGCAATCCATTCTTTTCCTTTGTTCTCCACCCTACATCCTCTGGTTTTAAGATATCTCAAATTAGGTGGAGAGAGAGGAATGCTTTGGTCATGGCACACCCTCTATGGCAGGGCTCTCCAACCTTGGGTCCCCAGATGTTGCTGGCCTACAGCTCCCAGCATACCCAGCCAGCATGGCTAATGGCAAGAGATTCTGGGAGCTGTAGGCCAGCAACATCTTAGAACCCAAGGCTGGAGACCCCTGCTCTATGGGCTGTGCCCCCAGAAGGCTTATGTGGCACCAATTCTTATGTCTTCCAGTACCAGGCAAATGCCTTTTCATTTGCCCAGGCTTCTTACCACCTACTGTAAGCTGCCTGGCTTTCCTGTTCTGCAGACCTTTTATGTGCAGTTTTTAATGATTGCTTTTTACTATAGTATCTATTTAACTGTGGTCTGGTGACAGATACCAACTTAGATGACGTTAAAGGGGAACTAGACCAATGGCGACTAGTCATGATTGCTTCACTACCTCAGAGATCAAAGGCTGCATGCCTCTGAACACCAGTCACTGGGGAGGGTGCTGTTGTACTCATGTCCTACTTGCAGGCTTCGCAGAGGCAGCTGGTTCTTCTTCGTGGTCTCTGTGCATCACACACATATGGGTTATCTGCGCCTGCGCTGAGATCGTTCGGGAAACTTCCAAAGCTGAGGTGAATTGGGCGGGAGCCCCTCCCCCCGCGCGTGTCCCTTAGCGCGGCTCCCGCCCATCTCCTCAGTTCCTCTTCGACCGCCATTGCGTGTAGTCGTCGGGTTCTTCTACTCTCTCTCCGGAGTCATTATTCAGCTGAGTTAGCCTTTACTATCACCCTTTTTACTTCAAAATCTTCTCTCTCTTTCTCTTTCTTCGACTAATCTATCTCCTTTTTCAAAAAAAAAAAAAAAAAAAAAATTATTACAAAAAAACTCTCACTATACCCGTATCTCTCCCCCGATCTTATCCATCTATCTCCTAATCTCTTCTTTATAATTCTAACTATGCCTCTGAAGGCACCTTTTAGAAAATGCCAGCGGTGTGGGACTAAAATCCCACCCGCTGATAAGCACCTGCTGTGCTTGCTTTGCCTGGGGCAAGGCCATAAAATGGAGACCTGCCAGGACTGCCAGGCCTTTACAAAACAGGCCAGGAAACAGCGCCAAACTAAGCTGCGAGCTCTCCTGTGGGAGCAGTCTCTGTCAGCTAAAGGGCCTGATCCGGAGGAGAAACCTGGGGGATCCCAGTCAGCCAAGAAGCCGTCAAAAGACACTTCTGCGGCAAAGAAATTGGCGAAAAAGGCCCATAAAGATAAGGCGGAACGCCTGAAAAAGAAAATGGCGGACAAGCCTAGTAAAGACGCTGAGCCTTCTACCTCAGCCGCCATGAAGGTCTCAGAGCGCACGGCTCTACTAATGTCGGCGATGACTGGGGCTCGAGATCGAGCTACGGGACCGATTGCCCCCCAGTCTCCACCGATCTCGACGACGTCTCCTCGAGATCGAGAATCGGGTTCGAAAACCCCAAACAAGCAACCGCCGACTATAACCACCTCCCTGTCGGAGGGAGAAATTGTGGCCTCGCCATCGATGGAACGACCCCGTTCGGGCTCGAGGGGTCCTCCACCACGTCTCTCGCCCCCAGCAGCATACGCTAAGGAGGAGCGGAGGGCGCACAGACCATCACGCTCTCCCCGATACCGAAGCCGCGATTCGACCTCGAGGGATTCTGCCTCCCGATCAGTCTACTCCTGTCGCCGCGATGACAGGTCGTGGTCGGGCTCCTATTATTCGGACTCGAGATCTAGGAGCTACAGATCCCGATCTCGAGGTTCGCCAGAACGGAGGAGGCGCGATCATTACTACCGGCACCGACGCTCCCCACCTCGAGAGCGCAGACATGGGTCTAGATCTCCTATGCCAAGGCAGAGTACAACCGTATTCCGGGCACCCGTCGAGACCGTAGTCCAACCGACCGCCTCGACTGCCCAGACGACTCTCGCCCCTGTCGTCGCGACTCGTTCGTCGTCGGGATCGGCGTACGTATCGGACTCGGACTCAGTGGCCTCCTCCTCCCATTCCACCTCACCAGATGCACGGGTGGAATCCAAGGAAGCGATCTCCCCTTCGGAAGACATGGGCAGCTTCTCAGAGCATGTCAGCCGGATGGTGACAGCTCTAGGAGTGGAGGCGAAAACCGCGAAAGGAAAAGCAAAGGACGACATCTACGCGGTCCTGAAGTCTACTCAGTCCAACCACCTGCTCCTTCCCTTCCTGCCAACACTGCTGGAGACGGTGCAGGAGACCTGGAAAACTCCGGCCTCTACGAAACCAACAGCTAAGAGGCTGGAGTCAATGTACAAAATCCAGGAAGAAGGAGCTAAATTCCTGTTTTCCCATCCGACCCCGAACTCGCTCATAGTTAAGTCAGCGCAGTCTCGTGGGGGAAGACAGCATACGACGCCGGCAGACAAAGAGGGTAAGACATTAGATTCTTACGGCCGTAGGATCTATTCCTCGTCTTCCCTCGGGCTGAAGGTATCTAACTATGAGGCGCTGCTAGCTAGATACCAGATGTTCATCACGGAGAAGCTGGGAGACCTCTGTGATTATCTGCCGGATGACAAAAGAGACCTGGCGGCGCAATACATCAAGGAGGCAACCAGTATCGGTGCCCTTCAGATGAACACGGCCCGCCACCAGGTCGATAGCCATGCTAGGTCGATGATCGGATCCGTGGCTTTGAGGAGACACGCCTGGCTTCGCTCTACCAATCTGACTCCCGATGATAGAGCGAAGATACAAGACCTGCCATTTGACGGAGAAGGGTTGTTCAACGCCACCACGGATGACTCCCTCGACTCCGCTCAAAAGGCTCTAGCAACGGCCAAGAAGATGGGACTTCTCCGCCAGCCCCCATCTCAACAATTCAGGCCAAGACGATGGTCCCGATTCCCATACCCCTCCTCACAATATCAACCAGCTGGACAATATCGGGGTGGGAATCGTCGGCCTCAAGCCCCACAGCCGCAGGCTCCACAACGCTCGTACCCTCAACAGCGCTCGAGGGGCTCGCGGAGGGGGAGCGACTTCACCCGACGGCGCCTTTGACTCCGTCACCGGCCCGACCGACTTGTCTCCTCCAGTCCAGCCTGCTCTCGACACCAGCAGACCGATTGCCTCATCTCCACCACCTCAGGCACCTCTCTTCGGCTCCCGGCTCCACCAACACCTCCGGTCCTGGAGGACCATCACGACGGATCGATGGGTGTTGAGCATAGTAGAACACGGCTACAGGATCGAGTTCGGAGTCCTCCCTCCTTTTCTCGGGATCAAGGCCACCCGTCCAACTCGAGTGCTCTTAGAAGAGATGTCGAACCTCCTGCAAAAAGGAGCAATACGACCGGTTCCCGCAGAAAACTTGGAGGACGGCCTGTACTCCAGGTACTTCATCGTGAAGAAAAAAGGAGGAGGACTCAGACCGATCCTGGACCTTCGCACAGTAAATCTCTTTATCCCACCAAAGAGATTTCGTATGGTCACACTCCAATCGCTTCTTCCACTACTCCAAAGGAACGATTGGTTTGCATCCATCGACCTCAAGGATGCGTACTTCCACATCGCCATCCACGAGGACACCCAAAAATACCTTCGGTTCCGAGTAGGAGACGACACCTTCCAGTTCGTGGTTCTTCCATTCGGACTTTCCACCGCGCCGAGGGTATTCACGAAGTGTATGGCTGTGGTCTGTGCAAGTCTTCGGGCAAGAGGCATCACCGTCTTCCCGTATCTGGACGACTGGTTACTAGTGGCTCAATCAAAACGAGAGCTCCAGCACGCTCTGGAAGAGACCCTGTACCTCCTAGAGGACCTGGGACTCTGCCTGAATGTGGAGAAATCGGTCCTTCAACCAGTAAAGGAGATACAGTACATCGACGCGAAACTAAACGCCTTCGAAGGTCGGGCTTATCTACCAAACGACAGAGTGCGTCAAGTAAGGACACTCGCAAAAAAGATCTCAAAGCAGCCAATATGCTCCGCCCATACGATTCAACGCCTACTAGGACATATGGCCTCAACAATTGCGGTCGTACGATATGCGAGGCTTCGCATGCGGCCCCTTCAAACATGGTTCATCAAGGAGTTCAAACCAGAGAAAGACAAATCATCCGTCCGCCTATATCTTCCTCGAGCCGTAAGAGAGTCCTTGAGGTGGTGGCAACAGGAGTCGAACCTGAACGCGGGCATACCGTTCCATTCTCCGGTACCGAACCGCATATTAACAACGGATGCATCGTTGCTGGGATGGGGGGCCCACTCAGGCGATCACGTCGTACAAGGCACATGGACGTCCACACAAGCTGCCAAACACATCAACTGGCTGGAAATGATGGCCGTTTGGAAAGCATTACAAGCCTTAGAGCAATATCTCTCGAACTGCCACATTCAAGTCGTGACCGACAACACTACGGTGGTCGCGTACATAAACAAACAGGGCGGCACGAGATCGACGCGCCTCACAAGACTGACCATGCAGCTCTACGAATGGGCTCTACTTCGAGGAATGTCCTTTGTAGCGATCCACATCGCAGGAAAATCCAATGTACTTGCAGACACTTTGAGTCGCGTGTCGATGCAATCGCACGAATGGACGCTGGACAGGAAGGTGACCAACTCACTGTTCCAACGCTGGGGTCATCCGAGGATAGACCTATTCGCCACCAGCGAAAACACAAGGTGCCCCATGTTCTGCAGCAGGGCAGCCTCGGACCCGAATTCGATCACCGATGCTTTCCTGATGACCTGGAGCGGCGACTTCTACTACCTATTCCCCCCAATCCCACTTCTTACACGTGTGATCGCCAAGATAGCTCGGGACGGAACCAATTGCATCCTAGTATGCCCGCGGTGGCCGCGTCAACCTTGGTTTGCACACCTGCTCAACCTCTCACAGGGAGATTATCTCCCATTACCACTACAGGACAATCTACTAACACAACACAAAGGCAAAGTGTTTCACCCCAACCTACGTTCTCTAAACCTAATGGCCTGGAGAATCAGATAGCAGCGGATACAGACCTATCGGACGCGGTGAAGGAGATCCTCTTAGCAGCAAGGAAGCCTTCCACAAGGCTCTCCTACGCCAGGAAATGGACTGCCTTTCTTAATTTCGTCTCACCTTTAGGCAAAGACCCAATGACTTGCTCGATCTCGACCGTTCTCGATTTCCTCCACTCGCTAATGACCCGTGGCCTGAAATTCTCATCAATCAAAGTCTATCTAGCAGCTCTGACAGCGCACAGAACTGCCTCAACGGGGACGTCCTTATTTGTACATCCATTAATCAAGCAATTTTTGAAGGGGCTTAAAAATCTTCGACCTCCAGTCCGCAACATAGTCCCAGGTTGGGATTTACCCTTGGTCCTGAATGCTCTGACAAAGCCACCGTTCGAGCCCATGGCTAAAGCAGACCTGCGACTGGTATCGTTCAAAACACTATTCTTAATAGCGATTACTTCGGCAAGAAGAGTGAGTGAACTGCACGCTCTCCGAGTGGACCCACCTTACACAACCTTCCACAAAGATAAAGTCGTCCTAAGACATGACATAACTTTCTTACCGAAGATGGTGTCAGAATTTCACCTAGGACAGGACATTATTCTACCAACGTTCTTTCCGTCCCCATCGTCAACGATCGAGAGGTCGATGCACAGCCTCGACGTCCGACGGGCCCTACTATTCTACAAAGCCCGTACGGAATCGATAAGGAAGACCAATCAACTTTTTGTGTGCTACGGCCCCCCAAAATCGGGCCTCTCTGTATCCAAGCAAAGGCTATCCTCTTGGATAGTGGACACTATCGAACTTGCCTACCAATTAGCTGGACGTTCTCTACCAGGGTCCGTAATAGCCCATTCAACCAGGGCTCTATCGACCTCGACAGCCTTCGGAAAAGGCATTCCTTTACTGGACTTATGTAGGGCGGCGACCTGGTCTACCCCCTCTACTTTCATCCAGCATTACCGCCTCGATGTTCGAGCCAGAGAGCAGAACGCATTCGGCAGAGCGGTCCTGTCTTCGGTCACCATCTGACTACCGACACCGACCCACCTCCGGTAAGTCAGCTTGCTAATCTACCCATATGTGTGTGATGCACAGAGACCACGAAGAAGAAGGACAGGTTGCTTACCTGTAACTGTAGTTCTTCGAGTGGTCATCTGTGCATTCACACAACCCGCCCTCCTTCCCCGCTCGGTGTCTTCATCGAGTTCGATGGATACCAAAAGGGAATGGGTTGGGAGACCGTTTTTAACTATCCTACTCGATATCGAAGTGTATGCCGAGTTCGTATTTCTTTTTATGGTCCCGACGGTCGCAATAGGCGGTCTCAGGGAACTGAGGAGATGGGCGGGAGCCGCGCTAAGGGACATGCGCGGGGGGAGGGGCTCCCGCCCAATTCACCTCAGCTTTGGAAGTTTCCCGAACGATCTCAGCGCAGGCGCAGAGAACCCATATGTGTGTGAATGCACAGATGACCACTCGAAGAACTACAGTTACAGGTAAGCAACCTGTCCTTGGCCACTGTAAGAATTGGGATGCTGGACTAGATAGGCCTTTGGTCTGATCCAGCTCAGCTCTTCTTCTGTTTTTAACTTGTGTTTGTTTATTTTTGTATCTTAAATCTTGCCCCCCACCCGACCCTACTTTTATTATTACTTGGTTGCAGCAAACCCTGGAACTAGAGGGAGCATAAACATCTTTTTAATAAACTCATTGGGTGGCCTTACGATTTCTCTGTGTGTGCATGCATATCATAACCTTCTAAGTTTCATTTCCAATTTAGAATGCCCCAAAATGTGCCAACATTTCCCTCATGGGATGTGTGTGCTTAAAAGCCTTGATCGAGTTTCTCTGGTTCTACAATATTGTTTTTGACATGGGTCAACCAGAACTGCCTATATGGTATTCTAATTGTGGGTACACACTATAATATTGTGGTTTTTCTTATCCATCCCCTTCCTAATAAATCTGAAGATTTAATTTGCCTTTTTGACCACCACCACCACGGAATCAATGTTTCCTGTGAGCTGTGACACCAAGATCTCTTTCCTGGGTAGTTTGTTTAGACCGGTTCTGCATATATGACGAGTTTTGTCCCAGGATGTGCCATTTTGAGCTTACTTAAACTTACCATGCTTTTGGATTAGCACTAACATATTAAATAAACTGCAATTAAGAAAATGATATGATAGGCTGTGATGGCATGCCCTAATGCATGTCTCTCGAGAAGTCCAAAAGCACATAGCCACAGAACTGAAAGATGTTCAGTTTTCACCAGACCTTACTCAACTTGTTTAAAGCAACAACAAAAAGATGGGTATGTAGTATGCTATCCAAACATCTTTTAAAAAACAAAAAAACCCTATAATAGTTTCAGAAATGCTGTTTTCTAGTCTATTCATTCATCAAGAACACTCTTTAGGGTGCAATCCTAAACACACAATTTCTAGGGAGTAAACATGCATAGAACTAAGCCATGATCCCTGTAGATTACTTCTGAGTAAACATGCATAAAGCTGCTGTGCATTTTAAACATATTCCTGTGGTAGAGCAAGTGTCCTTGAGTTGAGGTTGCTGCCAGATATTTGATAGGGTTGGCTGGAAGGGAAAGCTGGAGCCCACACCCAGCAGAACTCCAATTCTTACTCTTACTTTAAATTGGTAACAGATAAATTTTATTGGTAAAAAAATTAATAAATGACTGTCTATTTTGTAGCCCCACCCTTTCACTTTTGGCTCTGCCCCCCGAGACTGTTCCAAGATTTGAATTCGGCCCTGGGGCCCAAAATGGTTCCCCACCCCGATATACATCAATTCAGTAACCTTTATCCCTTAAGTGTCTGGCATGGACGTATTCCATCCATTTTTGGCTCCGTTGCTGCCTTGTACTCCCTTCTACCTCCCTTGCTTTTCTAGCAGTAACTGACCCCTGTATGACACCCTGGAGGAAAGAAGTGGAGTACAAAGTTAGTTCTATGGGGCTCTCCCCATCCCACCTACTTTCCTTGGACTGGGATAGTGCAAAATTTTTAGTTAAACAGAGACTGCGAGATACAAGAACTTCATTGCGCAGCACGGGGCCCGTGTTCTCCTAGTGCCTTGGGTCTATCAGGCCCCTTCTCTAATGATGGAATGGCTTACTTAAATTGGTTATCAATTCCCAAATATAGGAAAGCGTTCTCCCTGGCTAGGTTTAACGTCCTCCCGTCTAAACTTTTAGACAGAAGATACTCTAGAACACCAGTAGATGAAAGATGCTGTAACAACATCATCTTTGAATTCGGCCCTGGGGCCCAAAATGGTTCCCCACCCCGATAACAACGTTGAAGTGGAATCTGTGTTACATGTTCTGTTTAATTGCTGTTATTATCAGGGGGTTAGAGATGCATTACTACTCCCAATTACCCAAGCCCTTCCAGGTCGGTCCTCAGAATCTCTTATGTGCATTTTACTCAAAGGATCTAACAGGATAATCACTTAGCAGGTTGCTAAATTCCTGAATGTTGCCATTCTGACCAGATCTTCTCTGGCACTGTGATTTAATATTTTTATATAGAATAATATTTTTTTTTTAATGTTATGTATTTTTGTATCCTGTTGGTGGTCAGTTGACCATAAATAAAGTTCATTCATTCATTCAGTAACCTTTACAACAACTCTATCATTGTCCCTATTTTACACGGGGCTTGGCACTGCTGAGGACTAAAGTAGATGTTGTCTCAGCAGATGTGTGGGTCCAACCCCACATTTGCCAAGGCAACAGCTAATGCAGGAGCAGAGGATAAGCAAGGCAAGAGGTGGCAGCAGTGCTTAATCCTTGCTGCTGACCCTCCCTTGCAAATCTCCACCTCCAGCTGACCTGGGGTGGCATTTACAGGAGAGAGAGACTGCTGGTGTGGGAACAGCTAAGCAGCCCCGTCCCACTCACTGATTCCCCATGCAAATGGATGCCTCACCCCCGCATTACTGCCTCTTTTTGTTATTTATACCAAAAAACTATACAGTAATACCTTGGATTGCAAGTAACTTGGTTTGAGAGCGTTTTGCAAGACAAGCAAATTTTTAAATATTTATTTATTTATTTATTACTTGATATACAAGCGACGTCTTGCAATACAAGTACTGTAGTACGGCTTAAATTAAAAATCTATGTACAAATTTTTTTGGGGGGATTTCGTTTTGATATAAGAGTGTTTTGGATTACAAGCACGTTTCCGGAACGACTTATGCTCTCAATCCAAGGCATGACTGTATCCCACTTTTCCCATCCACAATGGAGTTGCTCAAAGCAGCTTACAAAATATAAAAACTGTCATCAACATAATCATCATTAAAACACAATTACCGGACTAAAAGGGCCAACAGAAAGCAAGAACTCAAAGAGCCAAAACAACCAATGAAGCAGCAGAATCAAAAGCTTATATAAAGAGAAATGTATGCCGTTGCCAGCGGAACACAAGTAAGAGAGGAAGATGACCCAAACTGTCGGGCCACAGCGCTTCACATATGAAGGGCTGGATCCAGATTTAAGCAGGATCAACTGTACTGGTGGAAGTGGACTTCCCCACCCCCTCCTTCCCGTGTCAGCCTCTGCAGCCCCCTGAAAATTGTACACAGAGTCAGGAGACACTGCGGAGGGGGGGAGGGGTCCCCAAAGATCAGGCAGAGGAACCTTCCACAAGTGGATTCCCTTCCTGTCACAGGAAGTCCCTTTCTCTTGAGGAAGGCAGATCCTGGATCCATCCCATGCAGCACTACCACAGAGAAAGACCCCTCACAGATTCCAAGCAACCATGCCTCAGAAGGCACAAGGGGCCTAACAGCGGATCTTAACAGGTAGATGCAGGTAGTGTGAGGGGTCCCCCAGCCCGGTCTTTCCCTTCTACTGTAATGTCAGGTTTAGCTCTAAGAGGCTCGCCACAGGCCAACAGCCAACTTTTTATGGCAAAAGCAAGATCTGAGCCAGGCGGAGACTTGCTTGTCCACAGTCCTGTTTCTTGTAGCATATTTACTTAGAAGTAATGTCTTGGTGTATTCAACGAGTCTTACTTCCAAGTGTGAACGGGATTGCAGCCTTGGCCCATTAAGGTCTCTGGGCAAGATCAAGGCTCCCTGGTAGCACAACTGCAGGACCTTAGTTTAGTGGTAGAGCACCTGCTTTGCATGCAGAAGGTCCCAGGTTCAATCCCTGGCATTTCCAGGTATAATATGGAAAGACTCCTGCCTGAATCCCTGGAGAGCCACTGCTGGTCAGTGTGGACAAACTTGAGCTAGTGTTCTCCAACCTTGGGTCCCCAGATGTTTTTGGCCTACAACTCCCAGCATGCCCCAACCAGCTACGCTGGCTAGGGCATGCTGGGAGTTGTAGGCCAAAAACATCTGGGGACCCAAGGTTGGAGAACACTGATAGATGGACCAATGGCTCAAGATGGGGCAGCTTCCTATGTTTTCCCCATTGGTGTTGTATGTTTTTACATTTTGTATGGCACTATAAGTATTTACATCAATGTTGATGGTGGGAATAAAGAGACAAGGCAGCTTGAATAGAAAACCGTGGCTGCTACTACCTGCTGCCAATTGTGACAGGTTTAGACTTTGCACAGAACTGATGTCCTGCCCATCTATTCTGAGTTTCCTGAATGGGAGAAATAATTACTGCTGACTTAGCTCTAATTAGAACAGAACGGACTCTCCTCAGACAAATCCTGCAGCAGTCCCCCAGGGTAATGTGGGTATAATAAGGTCTTCTTATCCATCATTAGTGTCTGATAAATCTCTGAACCCTTTTCAGGGAATTAGTTGGCACATGGCAATAGTGTAATGCTTTCTCCGTGATCCATCTTTTGTTCACAAGTATCTCAAGGCCTCATCAAAACCATTCCTTATTTGTGGCTCAGATTTACAGCTAATCGAGATTTTACACTCTTGGTTTGGTGGCTCCATCTATCTCGGTGGTTCTATATTGCCCACTTTCTCTGCAGAAGGATGGTCTATATCTTCCAGCAGAAATAGCAGGCAATCTTGTACATGCAGTTTACCTTTGGACAGACTGAGGTTTGCAAAAGTAAAACACTTTGGGAACATGCAGCAATTTTCCCATTGAAGCTTGTGTTCAGGGTAGGGCAGCCAGGAGACACCTAAGCAGAAGGCCAGAAGCGGTCGATGGCTCTGTTATGATTGGGAACAAATAGACATGAAGGGATGAAGCAGCTCCACTAACACCCTAACAGGCTTAGAAGTGGCTAAATTCACAAGGGTTTTATTTAGACAAACTTTCCACTCAGCTCTCTTAGGCAGGGGCCTCTGTCTCCTAAGGCCAGAAGCCCTCAACCACTTCCTGGTTCCTGCCAAGCACAACGCACTCAGGCCAAATCTAGTACTACTTTCATATCATTACACCAGCAAGCATGGCCAACGGTCAGGGCTCATGTGGGTTGCAGTCCAACATCACCTGGAGGGCCACACATTCCCCATCCCTGGTCTAGATCCAACAACCAAGAAGTGATCCTTAACAATCCCTACTCTATCTGGATCTGGATCTTTGCTAGGGGAATACAGGGACAAGTACAATAGGAAAGTCAATTTAGCAGGTGAATAGTCAAGCACAGTTTTACCAGGCAAGTAGGGTTTTTTCAGAGAGAGGTCTGAGGTACAGCCAAGGTGAAAATCCATTAGATCAGTCAAGTAGAAACACAGTCCAAAAGCAGAATCTAGTAGAGAAGCCCAGGAGTCAGTAGTGCAGAGGTCCACACACAAGCCAAGGTCAGGGTAACAAGAAACGAGCTGAAAATAAGACCTTGTTTCCAGCAATGACTAGACTGATACTGCAGGCTTATATTGCCAGAGCTTCCTGAGTCTTTCCCCGCCCCCTGCTCAGTTGCAGTTTGTTACATGTCTGGTTCCTGAGGAATCTCTTCCTCTTGAGAAGTCCTTCTTTCCAGTCAAGTGCTTCATCTTAAAGGAGCCCTACTGGCCTGTCTCTTGAGATGACAATGCTCTCAGGGGCTAGGTGGTCGCCTAGCCTCCGCCTCAGAGGTGGAACTCCCCTCCTCCTGTGGGGACGGACCCACAGCCAGTGTGGAGAGCCAGTGTGGCGTAGTGCTGAGAGTGCAGGACTGGGACTCGGGAGATCCGGGTTCTAGTCCCCGCTCAGCCATGAAACTCACTGGGTGACTTTGGGCCAGTCACGGACTCTCAGCCTAACCTACCTCACAGGGTTGTTGTGAGGATAACATGGAGAGGAGGATTATGTAAGTCGCCTTGGGTTCCTTGCAGGAAAAAAGGCGAGGTATAAATATAATAATAAAAATAAAAAATAAACACAGCTCTCTCCCCTGAGGTCAGGCTCTCCCATGTCTCCTGCCATGGGCGGCTCCTTGGTGTCCTCAGTCTCTGGGAACTCTAGCTCCTCCTCAGAGGAGGATGTCTCCAGTGAGGGCAGGACAACGAAGCAGAACGGATCCATACACCGCCCACTTTCCCTTAGTTTAAAGTTGGGCCATTTTCCCTGTTCTTATATGTAGAGCTGTCAATTTTTATCTGCTGATCACCCTTTATCTCCATCTGTATAATTTCTAGCAGCATAGTGCTGCTTATGAGTTATTGTTGTTCTTAAACTATTGCTAAGAGGTCTAGTAAATTAACATGAAGAGCCTCCCCTGTCCATCTCCTGGCAAAGAAGCCACTTGCTGTCCCATATCCAGGTCTGAAGCCAGACTGAAATGGGTCCAGGTCATGAGTTTCATCCAGGAGTGCCTGGAGCTGAAAAGATCACCACACCTGCTCCAACATCTAGTTTGAAAATGGGAAATAAGATCTGCTCTTCAGATGCATTAGACTACAACTCCTATCATCCCATGCTGCCTGGGGTGATGGGAGTTGTAGTCAGGGCTTTTTTTCTGGTGGAACTCACCGGAACTGAGTTCCAGCACCTTTTCTTCTATTAATTACATTACAATTTAATCGCCATCTACTCCCGAGGAAATGTAATCCAAGAGTTCCGGTACCCTTTTCTCCAGAAAAAAAGCACTGGTTGTAGTCCAACACATTTGGAAGGCACCAAGTTGGGGAAGGCTGGATTACGTACCAGCTCATAATTGTGCAGATCATTATTTATGTACTTACATGATAAAATACAATATGAATGTTTAAATGTTTAAAACTACAGTATAAAATAAAAATAAAATCCAAAATAAAACCTAGCAGCGGTGCAAAGACTTAAAATACAATAACAAATAGAAATTGAAAGACTACCATGCCTGGGAAAATAGGACGGTCTTCACCTGGCAATCGGATGAATTCAGGAGGACACAACCCTAGGAGTGTTTAGACAGAGGAAAGTCCTACAACTCCCAGCATCCGCCAGCCAACTGAAGTGAGGCAGTGGATTTGCACTTGGCAGAAATGTTAAAGCCCTTTGCCTCCTCCTGTGCTCTGCTTGCACATTTGTTGATCAGGGGTGTTGGACCAAATCTGGCCTGCCTGGGGTTCCAACCTGCCCTCCCCCCCATCCCCAGACGGCTCCACACCCCCTTCCCCCCAACCACCAATCATTTGGGTGGTCTTCCAGCTTTTGTGCCGTTCCCGCCAGCTCCACTCCAATTCTAAAAGGTTCAAATGCCTCTCCTAAGTCTTCCTTACGGCAGGAAGAGCTTTAAGCTAAAATATGCCTGTAGCTCCACCCCTTTTGCCTTTGGCCCTACCCACCACTGGAAGAGCTTCTCCAAAATTGAGTTCGGCCCTTGGACAGAAACAGCTTCAACAGCCCTCTTGTAGATTAACCCAAATATTACAAAATGCCGTAGGCCTCCAGTGATCTCTTCTTCTACAGGAAAACAAACCCCGGGAAGCGCTGCCCCTCCAAAACCTCTCACTGCTGCGTGGCGAAGAGGGAAATGCTTAGCAGTATGATGGAGCTGCTGGCGCTTGCTGTGGAGAAAAAGGCATATGCCTCAACAGGTTCCATGTCTGCTACAGTATCGGCACTTAAGACAAACGATGAAAAGCCCATTAGCCCCAAACAATTCATCATTAATGGAATAATCAATGCTAGAGTAATAGTGGCAAAGGATTGACTGGCCAATTAACTGGCACGGATCTCACCTGCGGCAAAAAGAATGGCGTTGGCCATTAAGCGCGGCTTTCAGTTAAGTGAAGTCTTTTCTGAATTCTCAGCAGAGATGCTAATTTTAAACACACTGTTTATACATTTTGTGGTTCTTCTGGGGAACCTCTTCCCCTCCCAAATGAAAACAGTGTGGAGCTAGAAGGAGAAAGATGATCAAGCAAAGGTTGCTAGCACCCCCAAGTGTTGACTTTGACACACATAATAGCAGTAAATGTATTTTGCCTCAAACGTGTGTCTAAAGAGGACATGGACGAGTATGTCTCTGAGTTTGCCATTAACAGCACAATCCTAACACGTCTACTTAGAAGTAAGTTCCATTGAGCTCAATGGGGCTTACTCCCAGGTTGGTGGATACAGGATTGCAGCCTACGGCTATATTCGCTTACTTAAGAGGAAGTCCCAGTGGGGCTTATTTCTGAGCAGACATGGGTAAGGTTGTGCTGTTAATGTAGGAAGAGTTACCACAGGACACTGCCTCTGAGAAGGGCCCAGGTTGGCTGATGACATTCATGACAATTGGCTTATGCCTATTATAAATCAGGTTAAATGACGCTCGTATTCTGCTGCTGCTAAATTCTGGATTTTGGTTTTAAGACTGGCTTAAATCGATTGAATAATATAGAATTGTGTCATAAGCTGCCTTGAGGGCTCTTTACAGGCTTAAATGTTGGGGCAGAAACTTTAAATAAAATTTAAAAATAAAAGAAAGGAGGATTAACACGATCAACAACTTCTAGCCTCGTTCGCAGCCAGTATTTCCAGCTTTCTATTAGTAGTAGTAGCAGCAGCAGCAGCATATGTATTTGTAATTATAATGATCAAGTTACATATTAAATTAAGTATATATAAACATTTAAAGTACGGCAATAACTTACTCTAGTATATATTGAAAACGTGTCTATTGTTCTTAATGTGCCTAAGGGTGCAATCCTATCGGTTGCATCCTCATTGCTCAGAAGCCCCCAAACCCAGGGGCTTCTGAGATTCCTATGCCCTGCCAGCCTCAAGCCGGCAGGGCGGAGGCAACCTTTGCCTCCCTGCCTTCCCTGCGACCACACTGGTCCCTTACACTTTAGGACCAGGCACATAAACCCTTCTCAGGCTAAGCATCAACACTTAAAAACCTGAGGGGAGGGTCAAATGAAACATTTCCCCTACTAATGAGGGAAAAGATTAATTCTGGTTATTAAGGATCTAGCTTAAATGTATGATGCTGTGGGTATAAAGGTGTGTGTGTAGTTCCCTTGCAAGATTGGAGCACTGCCTCCAACCTCAGAGGGAGGGGGGGAATCCGAACTATTTTATGGTCCCTGGGATACTCACCCAAGACCACAGGATTGCTCTCTAATATTATTTTACATTCTTGAAGTACTATAAGCATATACAAATATTATGTATTCTACTTCCTTCGGCATACAATACTTTCACCTAATAATCTCTAATTTCATAATCAAATAAACATAAGCGATTTATGTGTATATACAAATTCTACAATACTGCAACAACATCCTCATTCGTCAAACTATCATCCGTCACCATCTAATTCATATCTCATATATTCATACATTCCAAAAAGGGTTTCCAGGTGTTGAAAAAGCTACCATTTCCCCCCCTTCTTAGGGCTCAGTCCTATGCTAATTTAGGGTGCAATTCTATCCATGTTTAGACAGAAACAAATTCTACAACTCCCAGCATTCCCCAGCCAGAATGCTGGGAGTTGTAGGACTCTTTTTCTGTCTAAACCTGCACAGGATTGTGTCCTTAACCATTTTTGCTTTCCCCCCATGCCTTTCTTAACCAAGCTTTCATAACAGATATTTCACTACTGCTCTACTTCTTCATTAGGTAGCTACTAATATTTTCACTGCTGTAAAGACATTCAAAATTAGTTCCTGATGTTGCTTATCCAATACTGATTATTTCACATACCCTAATAACATTACAGTTAGGTCAACTGGAATCTCATAATCTAGCATTAAAATAATAAAACCTTACACTTTCTTCCAAAAGTCCATCACTCTCCACCAGTACTTCCAGCTTTCATTGGTCATGTGCTGTGAACATTTTTAGACTTGTCAGTTAGAAGTTGAAGCCGTAGGAGCTCTGCTAGTCATTTTGTCCTGCATCTCCGTCCTCCACAGAATCATCTTGCCTGTTTTGAAAGCATGGACAGCTGTCGTGCATGGAGAAGACGGCAAGTAAGTCATCCCCACCCCCGAGGATATCTCATCAACAGGACATCCATGTTGCACAATCCTGTGTGCTAGCAGAGGCAGAATCTCCTGAGGGGATCTGGGTTCACTCAGCTATGACTAAGGCAACAGCTGTGATTTGCCGTAGAAGTGTACCTGTGCATGAAATATGCAGATGAAGAACAGTTACTTAGGCATCAATCCCTACATTTCTGGATTTCTGCTAGGATTCAGTTTCCAGCATGTGGTGGAATAGGCCAAGTAGCTTGCTGCGCAGCTCTGGGGAGAGGTTCCTCACAACAGAGACCAAAGGTGTGGAGAACATATTATCCTTTCACAGTAGTGTGAGAGGCACAAAATGTCCTACTTTGCTGGCCATTAACTTGGGATGATATCAGTCCTGTAGCTTATAGCAGCCATGTGCAACATCTCCAGGATGTCTCTGATAAGTCATGAAGCACAGAGAAGGAAGAGTCATAAGAAGATAAGAAGATCCATGCTGGATCAGACCAAAGGTCCATCTAGTCCAGCATTCTGTTCACACGGGAAACCCACAAGCAGGACATGAGAGCAACAGTACCCTCCCACCCATGTTCTCCATAACTAGTATACATAGGTACACTGCCTCTGATACTGTCTGGAGGTAGCATATAGCTATGAGGACGAGTAGCCATTGATACCCTTATCCTCCATGAATTGGTCCAATCACCTTTTAAATTGTCCAATCCCCACCATCCAAACCGGTGGCCATCACTACACCTTGTGAAAGTGAATTCCATATTTTAACTATGTGCTGTGTGAAGAAGTTCCTTTTATCTGTCCTGAATCTCCCAGCAATCAGCTTCATGGGATGACCCCTTTGGTTTCTAGTATTATGAGAGGGGGAGAAAAATGTCTCCCTGTCCACTTTCTCCACACCATGCATAATTTTGTACATGTCTATCATGTCTCTCCTTACTCGCCTTTTTTCTAAGCTAAACAATCCCAGCTGCTGTAACCTTTCCTGCTGGGGAATTGCTCCAGCCCCTTGGTCATTTTACTTGCCCTTTTCTGCACTTTTTCCAACTCTACAATGTCCTTTTTTAGGTGTGGTGACCAGAACTTTAAAGTTTTCTAAGTGTGGTTGCACCATACATTTGTATAAGGGCAGTAAGATAGTGGCAGTTTTATTTTCAACTCATAGATTTCATAGATCATAGAGTTGGCAGGAGCCTACAAGGCTATCGAGTCCAACCCCCTGCTCAATGCAGGAAACTAGAGGAGGGGCCTCCCATCCAAATAATAACCAGGCCTGACCCTGCTTAGCTTTCCATACTCAGACAAGCTGAGCCAGCGTGAGCCACAGGCCTCTATCCTAATTATGCCTAACATGGAATTTGCCTTTTTCACAGTAGCCGCACACTGGGTCAACATTTTCATTGAGCTGTCCACCACAACCCCAAGATTTCTTGATCAGTCACCGCTAGCTCAGATTCCATCAGCTTACAATTGAAGTTGGGATTCTCCCCTCCCCCCGTGTGCATCACTTTAAACTTGCTAACATGGAACTGCATTTGCCATTTTGATGCCCATTCTCCCAGTTTGGAGAGATCCTTTTGAGCTCCCACAATCCCTTTTTGTTTTAACCACCCTAAATAATTTGGTGTCATCAGCAAACTTGGCCACTTCACTGCTCACTTCTAATTCCTGATCATTTATGAATAAGTTGAAAAGCATTGGTCCCTGTGGGACCCCACTGTTTACATCCCTCCATTGGAAGGATTTACCATTTATTCCTACTCTCTGCTTTCTGTTCTTTAATCAGTTACTGACCCATAAGAGGACCTCTCCTCTTATTCCATGACTGCTAAGTTTGCTCAGGAGTCTTTTGTGAGGGACTTCATCAAAAGCCTTTTGGAAGTCCAAGAAAACTATGTCTACCGGATCACCCCTGTCCACATATTTATTGACACTTCAACAAACTGTAAAAGGTTAGTGAGATAGGACTCACCTTTGTGGAAGCCATGTTGACAAGCCCTGTCTCAGCAGGGCTTGTTCTTCTATATGCTTAGTCATTTTGTCTTTAATAATGCTTTCAACCAATTTACCCAGAACAGACATTAATCTAACCGGCCTGTAATTTCCCAGATCCCCCCTGGATCCCTTTTTAAAAATTGATGTTACATTGACCATTCTCTAGTCCTCTGGTACCGAGGCTGATCTTAGGGACATGTTACATATTTTTGTTAGAAGATCACAGCAATTTCATATTTGAGTTCTTTAAGAACTCTTGAGATGGATACCATCTGGGCCTGGTGATTTATTAACTTTCAGTTTGTCAATAAGGTTGAGAACATCATCTTTTGTCACCATCCTTTGCCTCAGTTCCTCAGACTCCTTTCCTGAAAACATACATTCAGGCACAGGTATCCATCCTATGTCTTCTGCATATGCTTGCTGGCAGGGCTGACCTAAGATATTTTGCTGACTGAAGCAAAGGACAAGATGGCCCCATACACACCATTCCAAGTATAGAAGCTAACTGGACTGGTGTCAGGACAATGTCTTCCACTGCACTTGAGATCAGCTTAGTGGGCATAGTCAGACAGTGTGGTATAGACAGCTCTGTTGTCCAACAGAGGGGAACAACTGGTGTCTCAGGTGGAATGGTCAGGGGGCTTACTGCTAGCCCCACAACACACGCACACGCATGTACACGCACGCAAGCGCACGCACACACACACACATACACACACACATACACAACAAATGCTGCCTGAGGAAGAGCTGGCCTTGTTAGTTGCCTCTGCTTCCTTGCCTCTGTCCGGATCAACTTTTTGGTGGCGTCGGGAGCACATAATGCAGGCCACATGCTGACGCTAAGCAGGTATGAGCCGGGTCAGTGCTTGGATGGGTGACTGCCTGGGCTGCCCACATCTGTTCTCCTGCATTGAGCAGGGGGCTGGACTCGATGGCCTCATAGGCCCATTCCAACTCTATGATTCTATGATTCAATGAACCCAAAAGTAAAAAAGAAGAAGAAGAAGAAGAAGAAGCAACAACTACTACTAGGAGTACTGTATAATTTCTGTTGTGGGGTCATTTCATTTCCCCATTGTTCACTGCAATATGTTGTTGTTGGAAAATGTTACATTTTTTTCTTAGCCACACATAAATTTTGCTCCTTCTTAGGCATAGGAAAATCTGGGATGTTTGAGCCTGTCAAAATTACTTGAACTTCACTTCAAAGCTGGGTTCGGCTCACTCCCATTTTCGTTTGCAATGTTTTTCGGTTCGTTTGAATGGGGAAAGTGTGCTTTTCTGTGAGCATTTTTCAGAAGCATGCACTCTTCTCCCATTGACTAAATCATGAAAATTGGTATTATTTTTCTTTAAAAACACATTTCAAAGTGTGTATTTTTTTAAAATGCATTTTTTAATGCAATCATATGTTTGGGAATGTACTAACATTTTTCCAAAAATGCACTCACATTCAGGATTGCAAATTCAGATGATTTGCAAACTGAAACAAAATTCTTGAACATTGCTACTCCTCCTGAACAAGGTGTGGAGTATGGTTGCACAATATCCCCACAAGTTACAAGGGGCAAAACTACTACTCTGCCATCTAATTGCAAGGTGGTTTTGGTGTTCCCTTTGGTAGCTGTGTGCACCTCTGCTGTCTTACCATACGTCATCCAGCTACTAGCTGTAAGCACCTTTTTTTTAAAGCAGCAAGTCTGCTCCACTCCATCATTTCAAGAATTCTTTGAAAGCGTTGGCACTCTGCTCCCTTGCAAAGCCAGCACTGGAATGTTCAGCCAGCTCCATCTACTGGAACACATGAACGAAAGCTTTTGAACAACATCATGGCATTCCTGGGGCCAGCTCCAGGTTTGAGGAAACTCTGAGCCAAGTGTCCTCTATTGGTGGGCTCACCCAGCCGGCAGTGATGACAATACTCCGAGCAGCCCTGGGCAGCTGAATCTAACCCCACCTTTAAAATTCCTGCAGTCCTCCAGAGTGACACTAGGTTGGGAGCACAGTGGAAAATGAACAGAGTGGCTAGATCCAGCCACCTTTTGATGCTCAGAGACTAAGGTAAGAAAATAATAATAATCGGGGCAGGGAAGGTAACAGCAGTGACCTCTGCAGGTGTGTTGGGACCCTAGCAATGGCCCAAGGATGCCAGGTACTGCCGGCAGCCCTGTGGCTCTCCCCTTATGTGGGCAGGGGTGAAGAACTCAGGCTAACCCAAGTATGGAGACAAGAGAAACATCTAGAGTTCTTTCATTTTCTGAGAAAGCCCTTAGGATATTCATCATGTTTCTCAGACTTGGCCGTTTCCCTCCTTTAAAAGGGCAGTTGTCTTGGTATGTGCTGCATTTCTGCCACTGGGTGGAGTAGCACACTGCATAATTCTGTGCTACAATAATATCCCTTTCCCTCATTTTTGTTTCTGAGGGTTACTGCAATAAGGTAGAAGGGAGGTTTGTTCAAGAAAAGGTTCTATCTCCCGGACCCTGAGGAACTAGGAGTAAAACTGTAATGGTACATATGTAGTGCAACCTTCCCCAACCTGGAGGCCTGGTTTTGGACTACAACTTCCATCATCCCCACCCATTGGCCATGCTACCTGGGAATAATGGAAATTGCAGTTCAACACACCTGGAGGTCACCAGGTTGGATAAGGCTGATGTCATACATAGGTGCAACATCACACACCTGCTGCAACCGGCATCACATGCACCATGAGTGGACTGGACCGTGGCGAGTTGTGGCACGCTTGGCCAGGAGGTGGAGGGCCTCCCACCGGTCCCTTCAGTAATGCACTGCTCTGCGGTTGTCAGTGCTGTAGACCAGAGGCAGCACCACACTAAGGCACGGGGCAGCAGACTGCGAACCAAGTTGGCCCCTGCCTCATACTTTGGACTTGACCGATGGCAGCCTTGCCCAAAGGTCGGCCATTAGTGGTCTAGTAGTGTATCTCTACTGCAGTCTTCCCCAACCCGGCTCTTTTTAGAGGTGTTAGACTACAACTGCCATCAACCCCAGTATGGGCAATGGTCAGGGATGATGGGAGCTGTGGTACAAAAACATCTAGAAGGCACCTAGTTGGGGACAGCTGCTCTAGTATCTTAGAGATATTAACCGCTTAGAGATATTTTTGAAATATGGTAAGCGGTATATAAATCTATTAAATCAATAAATAGTGATCTCTGATGTCCACACAGCATGAAAATGAGCTTGGAATTGCAATGTCCCCTTTCAAATCTCAGCTCTGCCATGAACTCGGTTGGGGGCTTTGGACAGGTCCCATGTACTGAGTGGTTCCACACTGCTTCAGTAATAGTGCAGAGAGGAATCGTTATGAATTAGCCCAATGACATGGTTCCTTCCCACACCAGTGTTGCTGCTGACATGGGAAGAACCCATTCTATTTGCCCCACTCACATGGTCCCTTTCTAAAGATGCTCCCAGAGCAGCATGGACTGGACACGAAGAAATGTCTTCTACACCACTCTTGAGACACGTGTCTCAGGCCACTGATCTGGACAGTGCAGCAGAGGCACAATGCAACTTGCAGATACAAGGATTTGGAGCATCCATTGTCCACTGCTGGTCGGCATGCATAGTTTCAGTGTAAGCATCCCTTAGACATGGCACATTATAAGAAAAAAGGATTGGCCTCCTCCAACAACAAACCAGGAATCTGCTTTTGCTACCCTGGGACTCACATATACATAAGAGAGAGATGCAAGAGAAAAAGCCAATGCAGAAGGGGCCACAGAAGTCCAGTGTCTGCTCCCTGTCAAATATTAGTTTAGAAAGGTATTAGATGTACTGCTTTTCCCAACACTTATTTGTTTTTGTGGAAAGACTTCAGTGTGGCCAGTGTGGCGTAGTGGTGAGAGTGTTGGACTGGGACTCGGGAGATCTGGGTTCTATTCCCCGCTCAGCCATGAAACTCACTGGGTGACTTTGGGCCAGTCACTGACTCTCAGCCTAACCTACCTCACAGGGTTGTTGTGAGGATAAAATGGAGGAGGATTATGTAAGCCGCCTTGGGTTCCTTGCAGGAAAAAAGGCGGGGTATATAATAAATTAATAAATAAATAAATAAATAAAGCAATTCAGCAGTGCCTCTCTCTAGAGCAGCCTTCCCCAACCGGGCGTCTTTCCGGATGGGTTGGACTGCAACTCCCATCATCCCCAGGCAGCATCATGTGTTGTAGTGCAACACTTCTAGAGGGTGCCAGGAAAAGCTGCTTTAGAATAAAGACTGAAAATCTAATCTCTGTGATATTCATTCTTATCCCACCCCCCAGCCGCAGCCCCACACCGCTTGTACATGCAGACATCCCTTTTGTTTAATAGGATTTTTAAAAAGTCAAACTGAACGGACAACCACTGAAACAGAATTTGACAGAAAACCGTCCTATTTGTCCCCTGATTCATGAGCAATTCCTCCCCCTCCAAGACATGATTATTCCTATCATCTTCCTTTCCTGAGAATTGTATTAGGCCATCTGGGGCAGACTCTTCCACCACAGAAGCTCTGTGGGTGACAATACTGGGCTCCAAAACTAATTTAGTACTAGGAGCACGCTATCGTCCCACAGACCAGAACACTCAGCTTGATCTTGAGATGGAAAACGAAAGGGAGGCCTCCAAATGAGCAAGTGTTGTAATAATGGGTGACTTCAATTACCCCCACATTGGCTGGATAAATGCATGTTCCAGTTGCAACAAAGAGGTTAAATTTCTAGATACCCTAAATGGCTATGCCCTAGATCAGTCAGTCATGGAACCGACCACAGGGGAGGCAACCCTGGATTTAATCCTAAATGGTGTCACCCAGGATCTAGTAAGAGATATGAGTGTTGTTGATCCAACTGGAAACAGTGACCACAGTGCTATCAGATTTAATATATATTTTAGTGGAAAATTGGCAAGGAAGTCAAACATAGTCACATTTGACTTCAAAAGAGGAACTACAGTCATGCCTTGGATTGAGAACATAATTCGTTCCGGAAACGTGCTTGTAATCCAAAACACTCTTATATCAAAACGAAATCCCCCCCAAAAAATTTGTACAGAGATTTTTAATTTAAGCCGTACTACAGTACTTGTATTGCAAGACGTTGCTTGTATATCAAGTCAAAGAAAATTAAATAAATATTTAAAAATTTGCTTGTCTTGCAAAACGCTCTCAAACCAAGTTACTTGCAATCCAAGGTATTACTGTATCTCTAAAATGAAGGAACTGGTAAAAAGGAAGTTGAAAGGGGGAGTCAAGAGGGTTAAATCCCTTCAAAATGCTTAGAGGTTACTCAAAACAATAATAACAGCAGCTCAGTTAGAATGTATACCACAGGTTAGGAAAGGTAGCACCAATTGGTTGGAATTGGACAATTTAAAAGGTGATCGGAGTAATCTATGGAGGTTAAGGGTATCAATCGCTACTCGTCCTCATAGCTATATGCTGCCTCCAGTATCAGAGGCAGTGTACCTATGTATACCAGTTACTGGGGAATATGGGTGGGAGGGTGCTGTTGCACTCATGTGCTGCTTGTGGGTTTCCTGTGGGCAGATGATTGGCAACTGTGTGAACAGAATGCTAGACTAGATGGACCCTTGGTCTGATCCAGCATGGCTCTTCTTATGTTCTTACGCCCTTCCAATATGTTTGAGTGAGTCTTTTATTTCTTGGCATGAGACAGCAAATATCTTTCTACTGAATGTTCAGAAAGGTTAGGGCCTGGCTGGCCAATGGCTTGAATCCTAAGCTCCCATGGGTGAAACTCTGCTCATGAGATGCTCCTGCCGACAAAAGGGGGAAATGCACTTCCCACCTACGCCCCCTCCCCCTGCAGGCCTCTGCACCACCTACCACAGTTTCTCCAACCCTCTGGAACAGATTTCTGAGGGTCGCAGGGGGTTGTGTGTCAGAGTGATGAAAACCTCCATACAGTGCAGGCCATATTCATCAGGTACACTTGCACATTCAATTATTATGATTAATTATTAAAACACTTATCATCCATCTTTCCATTTTCACCTCAAGACAGCGAAGGAGGCTTACATCCAGAATTTAAAAAACAACAATGAGAAAAGGGAATGAAATGGGCAAAAGGCCATAGGTTAAAAACAGTCAATAACACAGAAAACATAGGTAACTAGTTAGCCAGGCAAAAAAACAAATAGAACGTCAAGTAGGCCAAAGGGCTGCCAAAAGAAGAAAGTTTTGAAAAGTCAGTGAAATGTCATTGGGGAGGGAGCCAGATGGGTCTACCAGGGAGTACCATAGGCCAGGCACAGCAACAACACAGGCCCCTTTCATGCATTCCCGCCCACCAAACCTCAGCCTTCCCCAACCTGGTGCCTTCCAGATGTTTTGGACTACAACTCCCAGCATTCCTGACCATTGACCATGCTGGCTGGGGCTGATGGGAACTGAAGTCCAAAACATCTGGAGTTGGGGAAAGCTGGCTCAGGTGGTAGCAGGACCCCTGAGAGGGTCTCCCCTGCTGGTTTAAATCGATGGGCAGACTTATGTGGGAAGAACTGGTCCTTGAAGTATCCTGGTCCACCTAAGCCAGACTTCCCCGTGCCAGTGTCCTCCAGATGTGTTGGGCTACAACTCCATGATGGCTGGAGATGGGAGTTGTAGTCCAACACATCTGGAGGGCACCAGGTTGGGGAAGGCTGTCCTCAGCCATGTAGGTCTTTCAAGGCATTTTTAATAGAAAGCACTGATCCAATGACTGCAGCATATTGTTTCTGGACTCTGAGAGGGTCAGATGTCATTTGTTGGAGCTGTGGATCTGTTGGGCTGGTCTACCTGTAGTGGTTTGTGTTGGGTCTCAGAATTTTCTTACTTGCTGACCTTGACAGTTGCCTTGTGGATAGCCTCAGGCTAGTGTGGAAAGGGGTCAGCCTCAGCTGTTGGCACAATGGAAGCTGGGTGTCCATTTTCATTGCTGAGTTTTAAGTGGCGATTACCCCAATCAAAATGAGTTGCAAGGTCAGTAACATCCATTCATACGTGTGGGCTTCTTACAAGTCAGCAAAAGTGTCGGAGCTGGGGCCACTTTATGATTCCTCTTCAGAGGAAGGGGCCAATGGCTCTGTAGCTCATAGAAAGGCACAGCCCCCTCAAAGCCTACATGGGTCTTCATGACATGGATGAAGTCCAAGAACCTGCAGCCGACAGGGGCATTTAATGGCTCACTGTGTTTAGCTCACAGTCTCCCTAAATCACTGCCAGGAATGGATCAGGTCCAAGGTGGCTCAGAGTGCCTGTTTAGCAGCTTAGGATCAGCCTTTTTAAGAAGGTTGATTGTTCAAGATCCTTGCCAGAGACCATCGAGACCTTTTGTCAGCTATAATCAGGCCAGCCTCGGAAAGGGTGGAGCTGAGGATATTTATTTAAGCCTTCATTTTTTAGCCAACAGTTTTGTTGGTACACAGGCCAAAGATGAAAATTCCCCAGATGAAGATCAGTGAAAATCCCCCCAGATGAAAGATCAGCAACAGGAGTAATATTTCAAATAACAACGGCAGCGCTTTGGCTTTGTCTCCTGCATTCTTGCTGGTTTGGGATGCAGTCCCCTTGATCTCTCTCTCTCTCTCTCTCTCTCTCTCTCTCTGTGCATACACACACACACACACACACACACACAATTAGCAGGGCAGTTGCACATGGAGCACAAGGGATTCTCACAATCTGCACTGCTGAGGGATGTGGTGATGGTGTTAGGGTCTATATTATGTCCGGAACAGTACTGTATTGGCGGGTTCTTCCATGTTTCATTATTCATGAGTAGAAAAGCCAAGTGACCAGATGCCCTACTTTACAGAGGGCAGTCCTCTATTTTGGAGAGCAGTCAGAGGACAGTCCTCTCTTTGAAGGTGTTCTGTCTGATGGGCTGTCCAGTCCAAGTCTGGTTTAAAGATAAAGAACCATGAGGGGGGAGAGCAGCCGGGGCCTTGACGTCGCCCATCAACCGTTTGCACCTGGACAGCAGACTGAGCAGGCAGGCAGGTCACCTGGTCACAGTCTTCTTCACTATGGTGAGATGTATTGCATTCCTATTTAAATTATAGCAATTATTTTAACATTTGCATCTATACCTATTATTTATTTATTAATTATATTTATACCCCTCCTTTTTTCCTGCAAGGAATCCAAGGTGGCTTACATAATCCTCCTCCTCCGCTCCATTTTATCCTCACAACAACCCTGTGAGGTAGGTTAGGCTGAGAGTCAGTGACTGGCCCAAAGTCACCCAGTGAGTTTCATGGCCGAGCGGGGACTAGAACCCGGATCTCCCAAGTCCAAGTCCAACACTCTCACCACTACGTCACACTGGCTCTCATTATTGTTGCTGTTGTTGTTACATTTTATATCCCACGTTTTTGTCCTCTTGTCAGGAACCCAGGGCAGCTTACCTAGTCCCCCTCCTCTCCATTTTATCCTCACAACAGCCCTGTGAGGCAGGTTAAGCTGAGAGTTAGTGACTGGCCCAAAGTCACCCAGTGAGCATCATGGATGAGTGGGGACTAGAACTCGGATCTCCCGAGTCCCAGTCCAACACTGTAACCACTACACCACACTGGCTCTCCTGAGCCAGTGCACATGCTATAAATTAGTATATGCAAATGTCAAGCAAACTGGTGTCCTTTTGTCCTCTTCCTTTGGTGATGTGTAAGTGGCCACCCTGAGGGAGCCAATGGTGTAGACCTCCAACCTTGGGTTCCCAGATGTTTTTGGCCTACAACTCCCAGCATGCCCCAGCCAGCCCAAGGTTGGAGAACACTGGTGTAGACAGACACAACCTTAGGAAACAAATCTAGGGTAGTTTGCTTTTCTAACTGACGTACACCATTATTTCACCATTTCACCATTGTTCCACTTTCCTACTAAACTGTTAATATGGGAAACAGACAAAGGAAATCAGTGTGTTAAAAAAAATAATCACGATGCAATTTCTTTCAGTGAATCCTTCACTGAAGAGCTCCTAATGAGACTGACCTTTAGAAGCCAATTAGCCTTGGTAAAACAGCATAATCACATTTAAATAATGTTTTCTTCTTTACCCAATAATCCAAATGAAGCTCTTTGTCATTATGCAAGTTTAAAGAGCACATGCTATCTAATTGTTCCGTGCGTGGAGGTCTGTTACCCTCCTGGGCTGAGAAAGCCACTAGGTGGTCGTCGCAGCCAAACTAAGTCAGAGAGAACAGTTGTCAGTACTGATTGGAGTTACAGTTATTCCGTTAATTGAAATTGCTGCGGATAAACTCGCTAAAGAAAAGTTTTCATAATGCAGGAAACAGAGCTAGAATTTTCCAGAATAACTTCATTGCTTAATTTTTAAAAAGATATCTTTAGCAGTCTCATACATAGAGGATATTGTACCCAGCAACAACATTCTATATAATAGATTTTAGTGTATCAAGGAAGAATACTAGAGCCATGCCGGAGATGTGTCTAACTGCTATCTTCTATTCTGTATGAGCTTGTTGGTTGAGGCCTATCCATTTCTGTAGGTGGATCCACTTATTCTGGAAGAGATCTGTCGATACTTGCAAAATCAACACCAAGTATGTTCTTTGTTATGTTTGTTCACAGCATGTCTGCATCCTGACTAGCCACTCCCCCCACTCTCAGAGAGAGAGAGAGAGAGAGAGAGAAGTGGGACCTACTCTCCCATGGAGCAATTCCATGCTGCTGGAGAGTGTGTATGTATGTGTGAATATCGCCTATGGGTGGATGGGACTACCGGTAATTGTGTGGCTCTTTCCCACCCTTGAGGATGCCCGTGGAAATCAGTGCATGGCTTGTCAGTGTGCGGCACTTTCACAGTACCTGCCTGCTTATAGAAGCATGGCAGATTGCATGGGTGCCACTGCTCTGCAAACCCGTGAGCTGATTGTAGGCTGGCTGCTGAGGGGGAAGCAACTTCTAAAAACAATTTTGCACGCCCACATCAAGCTCAAGTCCTCTCTGCCATACAAAAGCCCTCCTCTTCTAACCGGAGCCGCAGCTCCACACAAGTGAAACCTCTGCTAGGGGGCCAAACACAGCTTATTTGCTTGTGTTATTTTGTATAGCCTCATCTCGATCCAGCAGCATAAGCGTGTGTGCATGGTTTTGTTGAGTTGCATGATATGCGCATGCAAGGGGACATTTTCTGCATCTCCCTTAAGCACACCCCATCAGCCTCATTTCCGCCTTCGAGTTAGGATGTCTATCTAAAATCTATCTAAAATTATTTATAGGCCACCTGTAAGGGTAGAACCCTCCACGGCAACTTTCTTCAGATAAAAGTTGCTACAAGAATCGTACTTTCTGTATACGGAATCTGTATTTCACAATACAGTCAATGTTCTGTTGGCTGGATCTCGTATTACACTTCTGCAATTTATACACCGATCTTTGAAATGAATGCTTGGGGTTTCTGGCCCATACCAAGAAAAGTGACTGCTCTTTGCTTGAAAATTAAGGACAGGGGGGCAGCCCTGCAGCCAGTCTTCCTTGTTAGGTGAGGCAGCTACATTTCTATTTTGCTGGGGGGAGGCACATGGCGCCAGCCAATCCCCACCACCACCACTCACCGGTGGAGACTGTTCTTTGGGTATGAATGAAGTTTAATCTGTTCAATTGTCTCACCCATTTTGAGAGATCCCCAGGAATACCAAACTCAAAAGCTCGACTTTGCCTACAGCTACAGTCCTCATCCACCTGTGGTCTGTCCCTGTGCTCTGATTCTTCATGAACTGAACTACCGGTACTTTGGTAATGACAGTGAGCTCCTGAGCTCTGATACTGGATTGGGTATCTCAGTTTTAGATTCCACCCGAAAAACAATTTTGTCCATACTACAAATTTAAGGGAGGGCAGAAAGAAAATATATACTTTAGGGTGTGTTTGTTAACTCCTCCTTGAGAGTCCCTCCTTCTAGTCTTGTTCCTGACCTTTAGATTTTTCCTTCCTGTTGGTCAATCAAGGGAAAACATTTTCAATGGTTGCTACACAAAGGGCAAACTAAACAATTGGAAACGAGTTCTGGAAAGTGACTGGACTTGTTTTTACTGGTTGCTGGGTTGATTTTTCTGCCCAGAAACCCTGAAAAGGCCTCATGCTGAGCTGCGCACATTGGGAAAATCTGAAATTAGGCCATGAGCCGCAGCCTAGGTGGCCAGCCAGCCAGCTAACTGTCGTGTGCACAGCAGCATTTCTATTCCTCTAGGGCTGTTTTCATCCTTTGCCACCAAGTACTCAAGAAAAATAAGGAAAAATATCCACTATGACTGTGAGTATAGTGAGTGCATTAACAGAGTAAAGGGTAACTTAAGGTAGATAGTTTTCCAGATCACTTCCAGCCATCTCTTCATTTCACCCTTGAGCAATAAGCACCCAGTGCTGCTCATCATAATAGCTGCAGAATAAACAAATTCTTGCTTCTTGCTGCAGGCAACAAACATGTTTCCTTGTTGCTGGCTGGGTAGACAACACAACTGAAAAGCAAAGCAAAGCAAAAAGTCCAAGGGGTGGAGTGTAACTCTAGCCCATAGTAACAAGTTCTAATATTTAACTCTTCTGTACCGGCTGTTTTTTTCAGGATCACTTATGTAATTATAGGGTGATTGTGATCATGAAAAATCCACCCTCGGCCAGGGGAAGTCTCCAGCGAGCATACCTTTGGGGCTCTTCCAGGGGAGGCTTTTGTGGTGCGCACACTCACCCTGCCTTATCCACTGAATGTTTCAGAGGGTCCTATTCTTACGCTGCTCCTGTTCTTAAAACAAGCTGTCATTCTGCAAACGGAGGCTGTGTTATTGTCTGTTATGTCACAAATTAAAAAGAGAAATTTCAAAAAAAAAAAATCTACGGGGGCAAAGCACAGCTCTAGGTGGTGGGGTGGTGCACCCATTTGCCACAGACTGACTCCAGGACTGGACAGGGGTCGTGAAGATGGAAGAGCAAATTTGCTATGACACAGCGCCGTAGTAAGTCCAGGCCACTAGCACTACCTCCACCGCAGACTCTCTGTGTTGACTGCTTTAAACAAAAAACACACCAATTTTACTCTTATATTCACCCTTTCCTCATTTTCCCATTATTTGCTCTGTTTCTCTCTAGCTGCTAAGCAATATAATTTTAAAGCGATTGCACTGTTTTTAGGTGGTTGAATAGTTCTTGTTTACTGCCTCTCAATGTTATTGCTATGCTGTTTCGATTCTTATTGTTGTTTTGATCCTGTATTGTTAACCTGGATTTTATATGCATGCATACCCTCCCCCTGGAATCCATTTTTTTGGATGAAGGCGCAGTTTAGAAATTCTTTAATGCATAAACTCACTGTGGAGCAAATAGTAAACTTTCTGGTGCTGAAGCCTTTTTAATTTTTAACCCGTATATTTTATTTATTTATTTATTACGTTATATCCTATCCTTCCTCCAAGGCGCTCAGGATGGCATGCCCATGTTTCTTCACCCCACTCTATTTATCCTTGCAACAGCCTTGTATGGTAGGCTAGGTTGAGCGAGTGAATGGCCCAAGGTCGCTGAGTGGGGAATTGAACCCAGGTCTCTCTGGGCTTGCCCAAAATCGTATCCTGGGAGCAACTGACAATTACTTAAAGTCTGTTTTCTGGATTTTAACTCAATAATGACCTGAATGATTTCCTTTGAATATAAATTCTTTGCTTCGTAGTTTTATATATTTAAACACACAAATAATTTCTTGCTGAAGGGCAGGAACGGGTGGGTGGGTACAGAGGAGAAATAAAACTCTGTTACTTAAACATCAGTATATTCTACAAGTACTGTCAGGGAAAGCCCAAATAAGACACAAGTTCTTATAAGGGGGTGGAGAAAATGGTGGTGATTTTCCTGCTTCCCCAGTTAATTGATACATACAGATAAACGCTCTGTGTTTTAGAGTAAGTTAACGTGTTTGCTTATTTAGGCCTTGGTAGCCAAGGCATCCATGTGCACAGTCCAAATGGCATATTATCAAAGGTGCAATCCTATGCAGAAAAAGTCCTACAACTCCCAGCATGCCCCACATTTGTGCCCAGATTATGCATGGTCAAGAAAAAGACATCAGCCGATGGAACATGGAGAGGGGCAGGGTCTCTGGGGGTGGCCACAGTAGGCCTCACTGCACATGGAACCCAGTCTACAATGGATTATGGAATTCATTATGGATTCTGAAATACATGCCAGAGTTTTGGAAGACAAGAAAATTTCTGGGATTTGTCAACGCATTCTGAAGTGGAGCCTGGTGGTTTCACCCACTCCTGCTGTTCCAGTTTTTACCTCTGAGGAGCTGAAAGCCTGAGAGAGCTTGACTTACCCATCCATTCATCCATGGAGTTGAGGCCTGGAATAGGATTTAAAGCCAGGTCTTTGGAGCCCAGCATCACTACTGTCACCAAGTGTTGTTTGGGTACTGGGCTTACTTGATCCTTCCTTGACCATCCTCGACCTCACGACTTGCGCCTGCTCTGTCACCTGAAATGTGACTTGAACATCCTTAGACCACCTCTGCCTTTACCTCAGCTTTTGCCCTCACAATATCTTCTGTGGATACCTCCTATTCACATAGCAGCTTAGAGCTATTTCTTCCCTACTTGAGCCAGAGACTTGAGGACAATAAGCTGCCTTGTTCCTGCTTATGCATCCAACATTCTGCTAACAGGAGTGTTGGGGGAAATAGAGCTCCAGCAGGACATTCTCTGAGAAACCTCTAATCCCTGGATAATGGAGGAGCCTCTGAAGAGTCCTTATGTCTTCCACCACATTCCCTTTTTTATGGATATAGAGAAGAGAAATAAGAATCTGCTCCTAAAGGCTGAGGCAACTAGGGCAGCATGGAAGAAAGTGATGCCCATGCTGCCTGTCAGCTCTGAGAAGACCAGCATTCAAGTTGCACCCTCTTCCCTTTCTTCAGCTAGGACAGTTCAAGAAAACCTAAAGCATGCGCAGTGCACAGAGGAAGGTGACTCATTTGAATGGGGTGTATTAATACTTAATAAATGTGTCATACATAATAAATAGCAACTAGCCCACCCACCAGGGGCCCAACTGCTCATGATGAGTACCCATGGAAAACAAACAATCTCCAAGGAACTGATCCGATAGTGTCCTTCACCAAAAAGATTACTGTTTAACCTTGCCACCATGTGGAGGAAGGGGGGGCTGGCTGGCCCGCCACACCCCCACCCTTTCCTACTCCAAAGGAACCAAGACCCCCAGAGATCTCAAGGTACCAGATTGCCAGCCTCAGCTGTGTGCAACCCTACTTGAATCTCTGTTCAGGGACTCGCCTTCAATTTCTGTAACCTGGATTTAGATACTGAAGCCACAGAGTACTACAAAACCCATGTGGGGTAAAACCAAGACAAGGTTTATTCTGGTAGCATTTAAACAACAAGATTAGGGGAAATGAGAGAAGTACACAAAATAAAGAGAGAGACACTTTAGTACACAGTAAAGCTGCAAAGCAATAAAACCTGATTCCTTAATATCTCTCAGGCACACACACGTTACCTGAGGGTGTTCTCTTCAAGGGTTAAATCCAGCACAGCCTCGCTGCCCGAGGGAGATTACCACACCTACCCGAAAGTCCGAGATGGGTAAAACTCCCACAAGGCTTGCCTTTACTAGAGCCCTCAATCCAGCTAATTTCACCAGGAGCTGCCTGGGGTCCTTGGCTTACCGCCATTACCACAGCCGGGTACAACAAAGACAAACCAAAAACCACGCTTTGGGAAATATACCTTTCCCCCCCCCCTCCCCTCCTCCCTGTAGCTCTGCTGCCTCTCAGCCAATCATAATGCATTTCACCTGGCCAGGCAGGGGGAAGGGAACTCATGACTTACTGGGTTTGAATTATATCTGCATATGAACGCTTTCAGCCTGGCTCCTCCAGACCTCCGGGCGCCAGGCCCCATCCTATGTTTTATGTACCTTTCGCTTCCTCCCAGCCCCAACTGGCCCCACTTGGTTTACTCATGAGGAGGCATGTGTGCATGTGTGTGCGTGTGTGTGCGTGTGTGTGTGTGCGTGTGCCTGCATGCATGCATGCAGGAACCCCCAAAGGCCCCTTTCTCCACACGCTAACTATGCACACCCCAGCCGGTTCACACATGAGGTGTGTGTGTGTACCCCCAAAGGCTTGTTTCTCCACACAAACATATTGCGAAATAATTGGTAAACAAAAGACAGCAGACTTCTAACCATGGATTCAGCTGAATGACAGATTCATTGACTGAGGGTAGAACTCTGGGTGATTTGCCATAGGTCACAAAGGATTTTCTGACTTCCCATTGTTTTACAATAGCAACAACTTCCCCTTTCCCCAACAAATTAGGCTGATAAAACAAAGAAAGCTTGGGGGGGGGGGGACACACCAGGAATGGATTTTTGTGCAAAGGACTGTGAATTCAGTTCTGATGCTGAGAAAAAAAAATATTCCTGGCCTGAGATGCACTGAGACTTGCCCTGTTCGGAGTATTTGCCTTGGCCCCTTTTCTAAGTCACTGTTTTGTAGTCTCCAGCCGGTGGGTCGGGGGGGGGGGGGATTCTAGGAAAAAACAAAGCCGATCCTGCAGACATGAAGTCTGTCCACCCTTGGTTTAGTGTACCTGCTTCTGTCATCCCAATCCAGGCCTTGTGTGTAATGGAAGAGAGGAGAAAGGTGAGCTCATTTTGCAGTATGCCAGGGATGTGTCAAGAACCTGAGCATAGAAGCTGTCGACCAGTTGAGCTGCATTTCTGCCCCTGGCTGGGAGACAGAATTTGTGCTCCAGTGTGGTAGTCAACCTCAGTGCTGGTTCACATGACTCCTGCAGAAGAAGGCAACCATATGTGAACTGGCACATGCTAGCAACCAGTACTGGCAGTGACAAAAGAGCCCATCGAAGAGGTACAGTATGCATTTTCTCACGATGTTACCCCATTGCCAATACTCACAGGAATTGGTGCTTGCTGCTGTAGCTCACCTGCCAATTATCTGTTTGGCTTGCAAACCAAAAGCTTGTCTTACTTGGAAACGAGATCATGCCACTTGGCATGCAATGAAATTTGACATAATCTGAATATTTTAGTGTTCTTGCAGTGAGAGCTATTGTATGATTATAAAAATGTGTGCATTTACTGACTGAGAAATATGCCCTCTAATTGGTAGTTTATGAAGTTGAGCTTGGCCGAAACTGGATCTTTTGTATTGGTTTCATTTTTGCCATTGTAAAAATCCCTGACCTCTGAAGTTATTTTCTTCCGTTAAGCATTGGTGGGTACAAAACTGTTATGTCATCTTTTCAACAGGTACAGTTGGAGGATATGCAAGCGCTTCAGGGTGAATCACAGCGCAGCTTCCCATTGCACCTACGTGGGAATACAATTTATTTTTATGACCTGTGCAGGAGAAAATGCTTTTAACCTTGTTGGGTCATATGGAGCTGGGACTCTTGGAAACAATAGACACCCAAGGCCTGGTGCTTTTTAACAGCCAACAAATGCTCGGCAACGTTATTGTCTCTGGATCTATTCAGGCATACAGCTCAAGTCCTCCCTGATTTTTCTTCCCAGAGCAGGCCTGGTGCCAGGACTGAGGGGGCATTGAGCAAGGTGCCTTCTGGGGCCCCTCTCAGTGCCCCCCTGTGAACTTAGCAGATGGTGATGGAGGCAGTGGTGCTGAAGTACCCAGCTCAAATTTTTTTTTCTTTCAAGGCTGAACCAGGGACTGAGTGGGGAAGCACCAGGCTGAATAGCTACAGCAGCTGCCTTCTCCTTTTGCCCAGTGTGGTGTCCTTCTGTGATGCTACCTCAGGGCCCAGAGGAATTTGGGGGGAAACGAGAGGTCGGCTGCTGTAGCCACCTGGCCCAATGTTTTACCGCTGGGCCTTTTCAACTGGCAGTAAATAAAAAGTAGTCCATTGTCTGATTGCTAATTTATTTATTTATTATATTTATACCCCACCTTTTTTCCTGCAAGGAACCCAAGGCGGCTTACATAATAATTCTCCTCCTCTCCATTTTATCCTCACAACAACCCTGTGAGGTAGGTTAGGGTGAGAGTCAGTGACTGGCCCAAAGTCACCCAGTGAGTTTCATGGCCGAGCGGGGACTAGAACCCGGATCTCCTGAGTCCCAGTCCAACACTCTCACCACTACGCCACACTGGCGTAGTGTGGCATGTGTGTAACCTCCCCATGGCATGCCATGACTCTGTTAAAGACCCCCAAAACGCAGGTGTGAACATTACACATGTCGGCAAGGACATGCAGTAACCCTGTCATTGGCCCATTTTACATAGCTACTGTTATCACCCCCCAGAAAACAGATTGTGTGTGTGTGTGTGTGTGTGTGTGTGTGTAGGGGAGTGGAGAAAAGGACGGAACAAAGCAGCTGGCATAAGGCTATCTAGGACTTTGTAACTGATGGTAGATTTAATCAAGGGGCTCCCTGGTTAATTATAGTTCTCACCAAGGTGGTAACCTGAGTCTGGGCAGTACCGCTTCACTGCAACAGAGGTTCACATTATTGAATACTGCTCCAATTTTTAAAAAATCCTTGTACGTAGAAAACTAGCATTTCAGGAAGAGGCTTTCTCAGTACCTTCCATGTTTTCTAACTGGATAATTTTTGTATGGAGGAGCATTCGGTCATGTGAGTCCTACTCTCTTCATGGTACTTAAAAGTGTTTAAATCTGGCTGGATTGTACCCAGAGTGTTTTGTATGATCTTTTATAACTACAGTAATACCTTGGATTGGTTTGATGAAAATGATAATGAGATTAAATATATAATTGACCAAAAAAGGAAAGCCTTCCAAATATGGCAAAATGATATTAACTGCGCTGCCAAGAAAAAAACCTACGCTAGCGCAAAGGCTGAGGTCCAAAGAAGAACAAGAGAACTTAAGAATGCTTGGTGGAAAAAGAAAGCTGAGGAAATTCAACAACTTGCAGAATCTCATGATGCACGGGGCTTTTTTAAGGCCACAAGGGCCATTTATGGACCAAAAACCTATGGTACAAACCCTTTACAATCAAAAGATGGCACCAAACTCTTAAAAGACAAAGAGTCTATTGCACTGCGTTGGAAAGAGCATTATTATGACCTTTTAAATCGTAAATCTAAGGTGGATAATGAGATTTTTTCGCAAATCCCACAAAAACAAATTAAAGAGGAACTTGCAATACTCCCCACTTTGGATGAAGTAAAAAAAGCCATTAATCAAATGAAGAACAACAAAGCTAGTGGACCAGATGGGATTCCTGCTGAAATCTTTAAAGAAGGGGCCCCCGAACTTGTACAACATCTTCATAAACTCATTGAAAAAATCTGGATAAGAGAAGAGATCCCAGAAGACTTCAGGGATGCCATAATTATCACCCTCTTTAAGAAGGGTGATAGAACAGACTGTGGAAACTATCGGGGCATTTCTCTCTTAGCAACGGCAGGTAAAATATTTGCTAGGATTCTCGCAAACCGTCTTCTATCTATTTCAGAAGAGATCCTCCCTGAAACTCAATATGGTTTCCGCCCCTCTAGAGGGACAGTAGACATGATTTTTACTGCACGTCAGCTCCAAGAAAAATGCCGGGAGCAAAATCAACCCCTTTATATGGCATTTATCGATTTGGCTAAGGCCTTTGATAATGTAGACCGTACAGCTCTCTGGACTATCCTTATGAAAATTGGATGCCCCAATAAATTTGTGAATATCTTGCGACTTCTCCATGACAACATGACGGCAACTGGTTTTGGACAACAACGGCTCTCATGGTGCTCCATTTAAAGTGGGATCAGGTGTTAAACAGGGATGTGTTATCGCCCCAACATTATTTGCCATTTTCATCGCCATGGTTTTACATCTTGTCAAGGGGAAACTTCCCACTGGTGTGGGAATTATATATCGAACAGATGGAAAGCTTTTTAATCTCAGCAGGCTGAAAGCAAAAAGTAAGGTAATTACAACCTCCGTTGTGGAACTTCAGTTTGCTGATGATAATGTGGTCTCCGCACATTCAGAAGATGATCTCCAAACTATCCTAAATGCTTTTGCAGAAGCATACGAAAAACTTGGTCTCTCACTTAACATCAAAAAGACCAAAGTGCTTCATCAGCAAGTGCAAGCTAACCCTTTGGTGATGCCATCTATCCAGCTTGGCGGGACAATACTGGAAAATGTCGATCATTTTCTCTATCTTGGCAGCTATCTTTCTGTTACAGCTAACATCGACAGTGAAATCCAGCATCGTTTGAGCTCCGCAAGTGCCGCATTTTCTCGAATGAAACATAGAGTTTTCGAGGATCGGGATATTTGTAAGAAGACCAAAACACTGGTTTATGAAGCCATTGTATTACCAACTTTATTGTATGCCTGCGAAACATGGACTATCTATAAACGTCACTTCCACCTCCTTGAAAGGTTTCATCAACGTTGCCTCCGGAAAATCCTGCGAATTACTTGGGAAGATAGACGAACAAATGTCAGTGTACTGGAAGAAGCAAAGACTACTAGCATTGAAAAAATGATCCTTCAACGCCAACTTCAGTAGACCGGTCATGTTGTTCGAATGCCTGACTGCCGTCTCCCAAAGCAGTTACTTTACTCCCAACTCAAGGATGGAAAGCGGAATATCGGTGGTCAATATAAGAGGTTTAAAGATGTTCATAAGGCTAATCTAAAAAAATGCAATATAAACATCGAAAACTGGGAAGCTCTGGCCCATGAACGATCTAAATGGAGGTTGGCCTTTCACAAAGGTTCCATGGACTTTGAAGAAGCTCGAGTGCAAGGAGAAAGGGAGAAACGTGCTAAGCGAAAAGCACGTCAAATGAATCCTTTACAGGACCATCTTCTATCTGGTAACCTGTGTCCTCACTGTGGGAAGCTGTGTGGATCTAGAATTGGCCTCCACAGTCACTTACGGACCCATCGCTAGAGTCTACACAATCTTCTTTAGAATTTCCTCCTTTTATCCCGGAAGACAATCTTACTCGGTCACGAGTGATCGCCTGATGATGATGATGATGAATACCTTGGATTGCAAGTAACCTGGTTTGAGAGCGTTTTGCAAGACAAGCAAATTTTTTAAATATTTATTTATTTATTTTTTACTTGATATTTAGATTTCATAGATCATAGAGTTGGAAGGGGCCATCTAGAAGGCCATCGAGTCCAACTCCCTGCTCAATGCAGGAAACTAGAGGAGTGGTCTCCCATCCAAGTAATAACCAGGCCTGACCCTGCTTAGCTTTCCACGCTCAAACAAGCTGAGCCAGCATAAGCCACAGTATACAAGCGACGTCTTGCAATACAAGTACTGTAGTACGGCTTAAATTAAAAATCTCAGCACAAATTTTTTGGGGGGGATTTCGTTTTGATATAAGAGTGTTTTGGATTACAAGCACGTTTCCGGAACGAATTATGCTCTCAATCCAAGGCATGACTGTATTGTGTATTCCCCACTATAGCAGGATTCTTTATTATCTCTGAGAATGTTTCCCTCAAGAGCTCCTAATACAAAAGCCTCATGGCAGTTTAATCTCTATTTGGCAATCACTGAAGGACCTGACAGGCATTTCTAGGGAGAACTATACACACAGAACTAGCTCCTGCTATAACAATAGAGAGATTTTACTAGGGAGGCAAGAAAGAAAGTTATCTGATGGCTTTGAGCATCTAAAGAACAAGAAGAGGGTAACTCCTCCCTGTAATCTTACAATGCAACATGACTTTAAGTGTGGGGAAAATATTACAGAGGAGAAGAAACTCTCTTATCTTTATTCTCACTGTAATCCTTCAGATCTTGTTTTTTCCCATTTCAAATGCACTGAACCCGCCTCTTTCTTTACATGTTCTCTCTCTTTCTGATCTCACTGTTCCATCTCTTTTTTTTCTGTAACCCCCTGCCTATATTACATCACTGGTGGCACCTGAACTAAACATGGGGGCGCAAACTAGATTTTGAGAGAGAGCTTATGCTCACACATTAAACTTTCCCAAGCAGAAACATTTGGGATAATATAATATTTAATAAGATAATATTTCACATTAATGCTCAGATTCTAAATATATTTAGCAAGTAAAGGTGCAATCCTATGCATGTTTAGATAGAAAAGGGGCCTGCAACTCCCAGCATGCCCCAGCCAGCTATGCTGGCTGGGGCATGCTGGGACTTGTAGGCCTTTTTTCTGTCTAAACACGCATGGGATTGCTCCCTAAGAGAGATTTCCATGATATTTATATCTACCTTTAGGATTGCAGCCTTAATTAAGATTCTAATTTAAGATTGACTTCTATTTTTGTATTTAGCTGCAGTCTCTTGGTGCTGCAAAAACTGCACCGGTGTTTCCACCACAGCTGCGCCACCAAATCTGCCAGCAAAGCTTCAAAAAGTGTTTAGGCGGGGGAAGCGGGGAAGAAAAGGTAAGAAGCACCCCACTGCCACGGGGATTGTAAGCTCCTTCCCTTGAAACTGTTGTGAAACCGATCTGAAGTGGCCACCTGCCGTTTACCACCTGATGAATTGGTGGTGTCCATTTCAACCCACCCCTAAAAAAAACCCTGAATCGTCCCCATTGTCCTCCATTTCTGCAACCTGACTCGGAAAAAGCCAGTCCGCTGCAGAATCTGCAGGTCGGATTAATAGACATCCGAACTCATTTGAAATCCATCACGGATTTCTCCGACATTCCCACTCCTGATGGTGTGCCATGATTGTCATAGTCTGGGAACAGGAGCCCTCTGAGACGGAAGTTTCTAGTGGCAGTGACTCTGAGGAGGAGTTGGAACAAGTGGGGCCCTCCACCTTGGATGCCATGTCCTGTCCTCTTGATCCCCAGGAGACACTGCTAGTGACTGACTCTGAGGAGTGGACCCCACTCTTCCACTGAGCAGGCATGGTCTGGAGAACATCCCCCAACCAGGCCTTCACTCCCCAGATCTTCACTACCCAGAAGAAGCCAGTGACTGCAGGAAAGGACACTGATCCTTTAAGATGAGGTTTTCTTGAGTACTTGAGGAGGTGTTGCTCCCAAAAGGACCCTCCTGGCTTGGCTAGAAAACCCTGCAAGTTGCTCTCTCAGCCTGTGCTGGGGGAACTTCGCAGTACTCTAGCTGTAAAACTGCTCCCCTGTGGGCCTGGGCTCCTTCCTCATCCTAGGCTGATCCATGAGGTTCTAGCCGTGGTACTAAAACTGCTCTTCTTCCGGTTGCCCATCCCACGTGGTGCCTCCTCACCTGCGCTGTCACCCAGAGCAGATGACAGAATCCCAGATGGAGCAGGACAATGTTTGGCTGCAGAGATGGTCATCAGAATCCTGTCTTACATTGCAGTGGGATGGGGCACAGTGGTGGAACAGAAGGAGGTGGGAAGACAATCATCTGGATCTCTCCATTGACATCCTTGGGAATGTTGTCAGTATGCCGCCTCTTGTTACAGATGTAATAAGAATATCCTATGAGTTCTTCTTAAGCTCTTCTCTTCCCTCACCATGCCCTCAGCCTGCCTATATCTATATCTATACCCCCCCTTGTGCTGGTAGTGCTCTACTAGTGCAAGGGTGTTACTATGCCAGGATCTTATTCCCCCCCCCCCACTGTGCTCCCCCAACATAAAGGGACTCATTCTGACCCCATTCAGTTGGCATACTTTGGGGATAGAATCACTCTTTCCACTATTCCAACCTTCCCCAACCTGGTACCCTCCAGATGTGTTGGCCATGCTGGCTGGGAATGCTGGGAATGGTAGCCCAACACATCTGGGAGGCACCAGGCTGGGGAAGGCTGCGCTATTCGTGGCTGCCACCGTCTCATTTTGATGAACCATGATTGTGTTCTTTGTGCCAATAATATTGCTTTTTATCAAAGAGAATCAAGCTGCTTGTTCCAGGCACACTAATCTGGGCTGCGGCTTTTGTCCCTTGAATTTTTCCTTCCGACATCTTCCCCTGCTGCTGCGAAATGTCTAAACATTTAATCATCCTGCCTTCTATGATAAAATGCATAACCTGTCCAAGAGCCGTACTGATGCATCTCTGTGTTGTCAGCAGGGGGGATGAAGCCAATTGTGCTAGCTATTTGCTGTGCCTTACTTTTAAGGGAACGCTCCTGCTGACAATAGCAAAGTTGCTTCGGAACGATCCTCTTTGCATGCCATGCAAGTGTCATTGCACAGTTCTCTTTTGTTCATCACTGTCGGGCTGCTTCAATTAAACCTGCTGAACTTCTCTCAGTTCAGCCGGATGTCTTTCAGTTTAACCAAACTTAATGGCCAATCAGGGTTCCTGCTTGTGTTGGGGAGGCCTATGCTTGTACTTGTGTATGTGCATAGGCCCCAGTCATACCACTGCCAAATTACAGCTGCCAGAGGTGTGGCTAGCTCTCCTCACACAATTGGCTGGGTTCACACAATCAATTTGCGGCATGTGCTGGGAGCCCGTCGTTCCGTAACCCAAGCCCTGCTTGTAGGTTCTTGTGTCATCTGGACCTGGTGAGGGTGGGTTGTTGGCATGGTTAACACTCAACAAACCACGCACAACCCTAAAACAGCCCATGGGTTCTGCTGAAACTGATCGTGCAAAGCAGGTCACTCAGTGAACATGTGATGGGGGTTGTCTGAAGAGGGATCAACTGCTGTCCCCCCGGCACTTCTTTTCTCCCTCCCCTTTGGTGGTACTGCTGATTGCAGAGGCCCGGCTCTGGCATCATCTGTGTGACTCAGTCCTGGTGGAATTTTCACACAAACATGCATGATGTCACTAGATGTCTATTAAATATTCATTTTTTTAAATTATTTACTTTTTATTCAGTTTTCAAATATAACAAAACATCCCCCGCAAAAAGACAGTATCAATTCACAGTAAGCGTTGGTTACTTACAGTTCATTATGTACATGGTTATTTACTTGTTATTTTATCTCCTGAGAAAGTATTTAATAAAGTCTACTCATATATCACCATTCTACTCTTTCTATTAATCTAGATATTATTGCAGCCATAGGCTATTAAAGGCAGTTGGAACCTGAGTTGGTGCTGTTCTTTTATTTGTGTATAAAATGAAACGCTGCCATTCTATTGCAAAAAGTGTCTTTTTTCTTTTGCCCCCTTATTTCTATAGATTGTTGGTGTACAAACAGAAGTGATCATAAATTTTTGGAGAGAATATTTCAGAGCTAACCAAAATGTTAGACAGAGAGTCTTGTGGCACCTTAAAGATTTATTGTGGTATAAACTTTCATGGACTGAAGCCCTGTTCACCAAAGTGTGGTCAAATATATTATTACACACAGGGAAAGAACTATAGAAGGGGAAAATGGCAATCAGTGAAATGAAAAGGCTCCGGCGAACGGAGAGATGGCCGCCCTCTTCAGGTGTTCAGCAGGCACGGCACTCGTAAAGGGGCTCTTCTGCTTGAGAGGGCTGGCCCTGCCCCTTAGATGTTGATGCACCACTTGGCCACGCCCCCGCCAAAAGGCAATTGTCATAAGTTTGAAGGGGGCCCTCCCTGTGTATGGATGTGTGTGCAAAGGGGACATGGATGCTGGCCAATCAAGACTTGTTTGTCATGGAGGAAGCCCTATATGTGTAGGAAGCCCTACAGGCCTTCAAAATGATGCTGATTGTGTGTATGGGGGATGGAGCAGCTAGGGGGCGGGGCTAACCAGCTCTCGCCTGAGTCTCTCTTCCTATGTTCATACTAAATGCACAAAGGACCCTACAGTCTGAAAATTGTGTGTAAAGCTCGCTCTGATCTATTCTATGAAAGCTTATATGCCACCATGAACCTATTAGTCTTTAAGTTGTCTCAAGGAACTCTCTTGTATTTTGCTGTAACATACTAAAATGGCTACCTGTTGCAAAATATTCTGATTCTTCTTCAAAGTTTTCAGGCCCTTTTTCTCAGATGGTGGCAGCATTTACAAACTCTCATGATCTTCTCTTCTCAATTAACTGTGTGTCTGATATCACAGAAGATGAGGCAAGCAAGTACTGTCTCGCACTGAATGAGTTTATGAGCTTTTCTACACAAGGCTGTTAATCGGCTGTTAATCCGCTGTATCTACTTTTGGTTTTGTTGCAGAATTGAGATCTCAGCACTATACAAAGAGCATTTCCTTTCTTTTCTGCTACATAACCTCTAGGTGGCACTGTGGTATAGCAGAATAGCACAAATACAGAAGTGAAAAAAAGCAGTTTCTTTCACTTTTACATTAAAATACCGAATTTTCCCTGCTCTAAAAAAAAAAACTTGTGGAAAGTACTCTTTAGACACAGAAGTGAAACTGGAGGGTCATGTCATCTAAAGAGCCTGTGAACAACCATGATGATGAGCACGTGATAAATGCCTCATGTAGAAAAGCCCTACATCATCCTGAAACAGCTCTGCATATGTGTGTGCGCATGCACGCGTGCACACACAAACACACACACACAATTTGCACTAGAGTTCACTGTATGAAAGATCAATAAATGCACTTGAATGCAAATGATATACAGGATGATTTCATAGATCATAGAGTTGGGAGGGGCCTACAAGGCCATTGAGTCCAACCCCCTGCTGAATGCAGGAAACTAGAGGAGGGGGTCTCCCATTCAAGAAATACATACGGTAAATATTTTTTTTCTTCTGGTGGGTTTCTTCTGGAAGCTTCAAGGGGTGCTGCTCGGGAAGGCCTCGGACCTTCAAGAGTGGGATGATCTCGGGGTGGGGTGGGGGCAGTGGAAAGCTCTCTGGAAGGGAGAGCTGGTAAGCTTATGTGCACATAGAACATACATAGTGCATGGTGCTTTGGATCCCAACCCTGAACTATTTTGACCATTTTCCTAGCAGCTTCCTCTACTGAACTCCTAAAGCTCATTTCAAACAGTTCCAATTTAAAATGAAAATAAACTATTTGAGGTGGCTTGTGGGACAGACTGGCTAAGGCTAAGGGGGAAAGTACTCTAGTACATTTTGTACATGCACGCAATCTTTTTCAGTGAATTTCCCCCCAGGCTGTTCTCGCACAAAACCCTTAAACTCACTGGCTGTTGGGAAGCTACTGCTCGGGATGCTTTCAGAATCTCTTCTCTTTTTCTGGATTGTGCTTTATGTCTTTGATGCCAACTTCAGAAGATCCCCCAAACACTTTGATAGCTCTGAAAAACACAATATTATGTGCACCCATCCTGAGGTTAATCACTTGCCTGGGATAGGTAGCCTATAGAAGGAAAGGCTACAACATGTGGGACTTTTTAATTTAGAAAAAAAGGTAAGTAAAGGGGAAGCACATGACTGAAGTTTACAGGATTATGCATGGTTTGGAGGAGGAAGTGAACAGAGAGTTTTTTCTTCTTCATACCCTTCGAACTCAGGGCCATATAATGAAATTGATTGGCAAGAGAATCAGGACAGATCAAATCCAATGCTTCCTCACACAGTGCCCAATAGCCACCTGGTTTGTGGGATTTGCTGTCACAGCATTTAGCGATGTCCTGAGTTTAGATGCTTTGAGAAAGGGGATTAGACAACTAGACGGAGGGAAGGTCTCTCCATCAGTGGCAGCAGACCTTTCTGTTCCAGCTGCTGCAGAGCAATAACTGGAGTGGTCCGATACCTTCCTGTCCCAGAGGCACCTGCTTGGTCACTATAGGAAACCAGGTGCTGGAGTGTGTGGGCCTTTGGTCTGATCCAGCAGGACTCTTCTTGCATTCACCTACACCAGTGATTTTCAAACGGTGTTCCAGGGAACCCCGGGGCTCCTCAGAAGTGGGACCTACAAAATCAGTCATGGTGGACAAGCTTCCCTAAAAGTCAACTTGCCAGCCACTATTTATCTTACCCTGCAGTTCCCGGACACAAGGGAGTGTTTTGAATGTTGTGTTCTGATTAATGGTCATGTTTAAGCAGGACAACAGTGATGTCCAACATGCCTGGCCAGTGTCCTAGATTGGGTGGGGAAAGGGAGATCTTCAGATGTTTTGGACTTTAACTCCCAGAAGCCCCTGCCAGCATGGCCAAAGGTCAGGAGTGCTGGGAGTTGACATTCAAAACATCTGGAGGTCTACTTTCTGCCCACCCCCCTGCCCTAGATGATCTGTAGGTACACCTTGGAACATGCCCCAGCATGCTGGAGTTTTGTGACAACATGCTGGGGCTCCTTAACATATCAGCAAATGTGAAAAGGATTATCAGATGGTAGAATATTTGAACATCATTGGCCCATAGCGGAGCTTGCACAGAGGTCAGCATCACTGGGCATCTGCCAAGGCCCACCTCCTAACAGGGCCCCCACTGTCAAACCCTGTAACCTCCTGACCCTGCTGCTGCTGCTTTTCTTGGCTAGCACTGCCTATTCACCTACCCCCTCTAAACAGTGAAAGGAGCAAGGTGTGGCAGCCTCCGGCGGTCACCTTACCCTCTCCCATTGGGTGGATTGGGCCCAAAGGGGAGAGGGAAACAATTGGTGACAGTAGCAAGGAGGAGGTAGACCCAATCAAGGAAGGGGTCAACTGAGGGCATCTTGCCTAAGGGCCCCCCAAAACCTGGAGCCTACTGTGCCCTGGATACCACTGTGTTGTACATGGGCTATATTAGGCCACCAAAGAATAGTGTTAGAAGGCCACCTGGAGAGCTTCAGAAATAAAGCAAAAGGGTGTGGTATGGTATTGGTATTTAGAATAAATAAAATAATACATATCATTAAAATAATTTACAGGTGACTGGGGCAAAGGACTTAAAAATGCACAAAACAACACCTAAATACCTTTGTGGTGGTCTCCAGGGGGTGGGACATGTTTACGCCCTTTCCCATTTCTTGCTTCTATGAAAGAACTGAAGGAGAGACATGCATTTGGCTGAAGGATAAACCTGCTGCAAAATTGATTCTGCTTCAGAGGAGCATAGTCGTCTCCACAGGTTCTGCTCCCTTTTTCCAATTTCCTCCAGAATAATTGGGTTATTGAACTGGAAGCATTTTTGGCACTGAAAGACTTAAAAGCTAATAGGCAGGTGCTCTTTCTCCCACAAGAAAATATTGAGAGAGAAGGGCTATTAAAGTGTTAAACGAGATTTTTTTTTACAAAAAAAATTCAAGATGTTGTAATTGATGGGAAGGGGGAATTGTGTTGTGAGTGGAATGGGTTTCTTTTTATGTTCTGCTAAAGAGATACTTGAAGTTTATTGGGGATTGAAAATTTAAGAGGTTTTTTAAAAAATGCATTTGAAAAGGTATACTGTACATAGAAAAAAAAAACATTATATTCTAGGGGGGGGAAGTCCTTTATTTTTTGGTTACACATTTTAGCAATATTTTCTTGTGTGAAAAAGTGTTTTTTACTGTAATTAACTTACGTATCACCTTTACAGCTAGGTCATGAATACTATGTATGCCTATGTACTCCAGTTTCTGGGGAACATGGGCCAGAGGGTGCTGTTGCACTCATGTCTTGCTTGTTGTGGCATCCTGTGGGCAGCTGGCTCAGTGGCCCCGGTGTGAACAGAATGCTGGGCTGGATGGACCCTTGGCCTGATCCAGCAGGGCTCTTCCTATGTTCTTAATACTACACTGTTGGGCAGCACAATCTTATGGCTGCTAGACAGAGTCTAGATGGCCATAGGATTTCTTGGAGTCCCAGCTCCGACTTCGGAAACTTGCTCCGAAGTCTGGGACTCCGAACTCGGGGTGCCCCCCTCTTGCAGCCGGTGTGGAAAGAACTGCGCCGGCTGTGGCTCCAAGAGCGACCCTGGGGACAGGCTTTTGGGGGTGGGGAGGGGGGCAGGGGGAGGAGGAGACAGGCTCCACCAGCAGATGAAGTATCCTGGCGGCACCTTCACTGCTTCCTGCCCGCTCCGAGGCTGAACACTTAGATGCCGAAATCAGCTGTCTAAGTGTTTTGCAGGGTGGGTGGGATGAGCGCAGAGGCAACCTTTGCCCTGCATAGGATGCCAGTAACCCTACGAGTTCGGAGGGTTACGGGCAGCCACACTGGATTGCGCCCTAAGTGACCCAACTCCTCCTGCTTCCTGCAGGCAGAAAATGTGATGTTTAGACTTTTGTATATCCAAAAGCACACAATATTGTGTTGTACGTTGCAGTCCATGGGATAAAAGGCCTGCATCTGAGGCCAGTACACTGTTTTCTGGGATATGAACAAAAGCATTAAACATGTGGGTGTATCAAACAGAACATGTTGCCTTTGCCGCTCCATGAGCAGGTGGAATGGCCATTCCAATTAGTGAGGATGTAACTCTGCAAGTCAACCATAAAAGTGCAATTCCCAGAGGTGTTTCTCAAGTTAAAGTTTCATGCAGACCATGCAATATTAACAAAACACAGCCACTGCAAAGGAGAGAGTCAAAAACATTCACGTGTTCACATTCCTTCGGCTATGAAGTATTTTATTCTGTAAATCTCCTCCAATATTTTCCCCCAGGTTCAATGGATAAAATAGTAAACAACAGGATCCCTTCTGGCTATGGAAGAGATTAAAGGGAGTGGCCCCGGGCCGCTCAAATGAAAAACCAGATAAGCATGGACTGTTGGTAATTTAGCACCACTGAAGTCAGTAGGATTAAATCTGTTTACATACACATTCTCCAGCTTGCAGTGCCTTGGAGCAAATTTATTTATTATTTGTTTATTAATAATATTTATCTACCACCTTTCCACAAATGTCAACAAGGCTGGTGCACAACTGTGTAACTAAAAAAACAATAATACATAAAAACAATGAAACCACATGAAAACAGCATTGAAACCACAATTACAACCAATTGCCTTGGAAAGGCTTATATGTTCACCCAGGACCGGTGCAGGGCAGTTTGGCGCCCTAGGCTAAATTATATTTAGCGCCCCCCCTCTCGTGCCGTGGGGGGGCGCTCCGGAAAGCAGCCCTGCTCTGCAACCTCCCGCCGCCGCCGCTGCCACCAGACCCCCCCCGCACGCTGCCGCTGCCGCCCCCCACCTACCTTCCCACGCCTCCTCCGAAAAGGGATCCCCGCGCTCTGTTTTTGGCTGGGGGAAACCAGAGCAACAGGGCTGTTTAAGCCCTGTTGCCCTGGTTCCTCCCACCAAAACAGAGCGCGGGCGGGGCTCTGGAAACAGCGCGGAGAAGGTAGGTGTCGGGGGGGGAGGCGGCGCGGAGGCGAAGCGAGGCGAGGTGGGGGGGAGGCGGCGCGGGGGGGAGGCGGCGCAGAGGCGAGGCGAGGCGAGGTGGGGGGGAGGCGGCGCGGGGGGGAGGCGGCGCAGAGGCGAGGCGAGGTCGGAGGTGGCGCGGAGGCGAGGCAAGGTGGGGGGAGGCGCCCAGGCTCGGCCCCACCACTACTCTGGGCGCAATCCCCCGCACTGACCTGGCTTTCTCGGTGAGGCGGGCGGGCAGGGCAGGAGCGTGCCGGCAGCGAAGAGGAGCGCAGCGTTCTGCGCCCTCTTCTGCTACGCGCCCTAGGCAATAGCCTAGTTGGCCTAGCGGTAGCGCCGGCCCTGTGTTCACCTGATTCTTGTTTAGGTAGGCTACCTATACCTTTAATGCACCGGGGCAGCCTTCTCAAACCTGCTGCCCTCCAGATGTGTTGGACTCCAACCACCATCATTCCCAGCCAGCACGGCCATTGGGAACTATGGGAGTTGCCGTGCAACACATTTGTACAGTTGGGGAAGAGTGCACCACAAAATGGGAGGTGTTGAGCCATCAACATAGGAACCTGGGAAGCTGCCTTTTTCTGAGTCAGACCATGGGTCTACCTAGCCCATTACTGTCAACACTGACTGGCAGCGGCTCTCCAGCGTATCAGGCAGCATTCTCTTCTGGAGAGGCTGGGGATTGAACCTGGGACCTTCTGCATGCCAAGCATGTGCTCTATCACACTGAGCTATGGTCCCTCTAGATATGGTCTAACTCCAGGGCCGGTGCTACCATTAGGCCAACTAGGCAGCTGCCTAGGGCGCAGGGCTAAAGGGGGCGCCAGAAATAGGGAGGGAGGGCTCAAGTGGGAAGGGGCGCGCGCTAAATATCTGATCTTGCCTGGGGCACCAAACTGCACCAAACTGCCTTGCACCGGCCCTGACTAACTCTATGCCATCTCAATAGCTCTTCAAGTCGAGTTGGTCTCCTCCTATCAGAGGCAGTGATTGCCTGCCCTGCCTCTGAGGCCTGAAGCTCTAAAGCCCTGCTGGGTCACACCAATAGGGTGGAAAGGAGAGACATTTTCTCTCTTTGGGGGTCATTTCCCTCCTCTCCCTAGTTCCCTCCCATTGATTCCAACAGAAGGGAATGAATCTACACCAGGTCCAGGGCTGGCATAGATTTTGCTGCCGGTTTGGGAGCACATGGAGGGAATGCAAGTCTTCCCCTGACCACCCCTCTGCCCTCCTGCAGAATTCAATTTATTGATTTATTTACAACATTTATATACTACTCTGCACCTAAACTGATCCCAGAGCAGCGAACGATAAAAAGATGTTTAAAAGTTAAAAGAATAAAACACTACATTAAAACGGAGTATCAGTACAAATCGTGGCTGCTCCCTTCTTGCCTCTACCAGTGGCAGAGCTGCAGAAACATTCTGGGAGGGGTTCCCAAAGTTGGATCTCCCCCTCTAAGGGCCTCTGTCTATGCCCTTCCAGGGACCATAGGATTGCAGCCTTATACACTTAAACCCCGTCTTTGCTTACAGGCTGCTCAGCTTCAGCAAGGTCGCTGTGTCGTGTGCCTTCAGACCATGTCATCCTGAATATGCATAGTGACCATTCACAACAGCAGTAATTGGTGTCAACATAATAATCCTAGCATTAAGAAATTAATTAACACCTCTAGTAGGACCAGAACCCACTGTCTCTATTCATGACAGATAGAATTAAACTTTGTTATTCTAATTCAGCGGTATCATGCTGGAGTTTCCCTTGAATGCTCCAGTGTTGAAGAAGGGCAACAGTTATCCTCAAAAAGGAAAATGGAATGATCCTTATTGATGTGGACTTCCTCATAGCCAACTGTTTGTAATCTGCCCAGAGAACATTTATTTATTTATTTATTTATTATATTTATACCCCGCCTTTTTTCCTGCAAGGAACCCAAGGCGGCTTACACAATCCTCCTCCTCTCCATTTTATCCTCACAACAACCCTGTGAGGTAGGTTAGGCTGAGAGTCAGTGACTGGCCCAAAGTCACCCAGTGCGTTTCATGGCCAAGCAGGGACTAGAACCCAGATCTCCTGAGTCCCAGTCCAACACTCTCACCACTACGCCACACTGGCTCTCAATAACAATAACATTGGTTATTGGGTGGATCAGAAATGTAGTAAATAAATAAAAATAGGCAACGTGTAATTTAAAAGAGACTGCAGCAAGATTATGGGCATGTTTTCTTTTCCATTTGTAAGTTAATATGGTATTTTGGCTTCAAAGGATTCCCATATTCCCCTCCCCATTTTTTAATGGACCACCATTTGCCACCCTCCATACGGATGATGTGCTATCAAACTCTTCACAGCTTCATAAACTCATGTTAACAGCAGTTAGTCCCTTCTGGACACAGTCTTTGACAGCTGACAATGAAAAAAATAATGCTGAATTAGCCCATTCAGAAGATGGTGTTGGTGTTTAAAGCAGCCACAGAATCATTTTCAACGTTAGCTGTGCATTCTGACTGTAGATGCAGCTAAAGAGTTAAATAAAAGTGAGCAAGACATTGACTAAGGAGACATTCTAGTGTTGCTCTCACTCCAAAGGGTTCTCAGAACTTTTGGCTTCCTGAAGCGCCTTTGATGTGGGGAAGCATTGGGGAGCTATTGGCTTTCTATAAGAGCTGCTTCTTGCCTTCCATGGGCTCTTCCAGAAGATCGTCTGCCAGCTGGCCAGAAGCTGCAGGAGCAAGGCGGGCAGAGCAAAGATGGAAGACAACTCACTGACCAAAGGCCTGCCTCAGCCAAAACTCACGGTTGTGTTGGAAGACTGGCCAATGGAAGGGATTTCTCTGCTCCTGGCCTGTTGCAGTTACTCTGGGATGCTTCCAGACGGAGACCTCATAGAGCTACCAGTCGGAAGGCATCGTCTGCAGCAATTCTGTTCCACCACCACCCCGCCCCCCCAATGCATTTTCTGTGATAAGGAAAAGGACAGAAAAAGCAGTGAGAAAACATGGGAAGGTTACGAGTGGACGGCAACATCTGGAACACACACACACTGACTCTCAGCCTAACCTACCTCACAGGGTTGTTGTGAGGATAAAATGGAGAGGAGGAGGAGGATGTAAGCTGCCTTGAGTTCCTTGCAGGAAAAAAGGCGGGATAGAAATGTAATAAATAAATAAATTCCATAAATGAGGTAGGGTGGTGGGGCCATAAAAAGCCTCGCCTGGAAGCACCCATCAACTCAGCTTTGTCCCCATTTTTGTAGAAAGGGCATAATAGTGACCTACTTCACAGAATTGTTACGAGCCCCTGATAATGAGGTTGGGATCATGAAGGACTTCCAAAAGCTCTGACTGTAAGAACTGGAAGCAGGGACTGGCAGACTGAATAGCCTATGTAGACTTCCCCAACCGTGCACCCTCCAGGTGTGCTTGACTACACCAGGGGTGTTTTCAGAATACATTTTTCAAAATAACATTTTTCAAACACAATCACACACTGGGAATTTCTGAACTTTTTCTTTTAAAAAACAACAACAACCCGGTCCTATTTGCATTCATGTTCAGGATTGTGATCTGCGAACTAAAATGAAATTCTACATCCGTAGTTCAGTGCCTGTGGCTGCATCTATGAATGAAGGGTGCCACTCAGGGAGGGCACTGGAGACAACGCCCTCCCCCCTCCCCCCCTGTTGCTGATCTCATATGATTATTCGCCAGGGGCACGTATCACTGACACTAGATTTACACTGAGTGACAGTTGTTATATAAATCAGTGAATAATGGGCCTATGTACTCGGTAGGCATGCCACAGGCAGAAATTCCTTTGCTTCAAAAGAGGGCGATTGATCTGTCTTGATGACAGTGCTATAGATATTATGAGATGTTTTTTAAAAGGAACCACGACTAATGCTCTTGTAAAAACAGCAGCGACGAATCTGGGCTTACAATTTAACTTTGAATATCCAAGAAGGGGCCTTGTTGAGAATCTTGTTTTCACTCTAGTAAAAATGGAAATTGTGCCCCGCCCCTTAGTCCCCTAGTTTTGTTCCTTAATGCCCAGTCAGTCACTTCACCCGGCACTGCACTGAATCCCACCCAGTCCTGTCCATCTGCTCTCTGACTGAATTTTCTTGGCCATGATCCTGCCTAAACTTCTTTAGCTCCTGATATTATTGTAGTATTCCACTTAGATCCCAGCAAGCCCCTGATCTGGTGGCGGGGAGTCTTTGGGAGGGACTCGCTTTTCTCTGCATCACTTTCTGTCTTCCTGGTTTTGCACTGCAGCCCCCAACTGAGAGTGTGGGAAGCAGCCATCTGGACATGCTTGAGAAGTGCTTTAGAAATGGCACGAAGTATTCATAATAGATCTCATGGCAATTAATTACTCATGAGATTTCTAGTTTCCTCCTGGCTCTGTTCCAACAGCAATGTAGTGCGATATATCCTCATAATACTTGGGATGCTTACACAACTGGGCTCTGCTAGAAATAGGTCACATGGAGGGGAGTAGCTTCCTCCTGGAAGGAAATACTTTTGAAAGAGGTCAACTGCGCTTGCAAAGCTGAGATGCTGAACAAGATCGTTCTCTCTCCCACCCCACCACCCCAAACAAAATCAAATTGTCCATCCTTAGTTGTTCCAACAATGGAGCAAGGCTTTATATCAAGTCTTTGTAGCAAGGAAAAGGGCCAAAGCCCAGCAGCAAGGCGAAAACAGTATTACCCCTGGATTCTTAGGTATGGTTAAGAGATTGTAGATTTTGTTTGTTTGTTCTTGAAATATCAACCTTAGAAGTCCTTGTGAATAATGGGAGCTCATCTATGCCCTGTCTGAGTGGCTGGTTCCATAGGGATCATCTTCTCCCGGGCTTTTAAAGCTGCAATCCTTTAAACACAAACTTGGGATTAAGTCCCATTGAACTCAATAGGACTTACCTCTGAATAGAGATGCATAGGATTGCAATGCATACAACCAGACTGAGGACTGTTCAAATACAGTTTCTTTCCAATGTGGGAAAACCTGTAGGAGTAGATATAATGACAGAGAGAGAGGGAGGGAGAGAGAGAGAGAGATCTTATTTTGCTCAAGATCCCTTTAGATTTGTTAGAGTATATCAATAATTCAGAATTAGAAGAGTCACTCAAAGATCCATATTTATGTAATTGTTTGTTTGTTTGTTTGTTTGTTTACAATATTTCTAGGCCACCTTTAAGAGTAAGAGCCTTCCCAAGGTGACTTCTACAATAAAATCCTGTAGAATAAAACCCCAAACAATGATAAAGCAGCAAAAATTAATAAAAACAATCAACACCAACAGCAAAACATTTAGTCCCAATGTTGGTTGATTAACCATATGCCTGACTTGTAAATATTGGAACAAGGGAGGTAATATCTGCTGCATATCTTGTGTAATCTGATGGTACATTTTCACTATTCCATCTTTTAGTAGCTTCCTGTGTTCTATCAGAAACTGTGGACTGGTTCACACAAATGTATTCATAATTTGCTGGTGTATGAATGGGCCACCTCAGAACTAGCAGCCCAGAACCAGCAGAGAGAACTTTCCTCTTGCCTCAGTTGTGTTGCTTCTTTGATTGGAGTCCGCTCACACTCACTGGCAAGTCATCAAGCAACAGTTTAATTGTGTTTTATTATTTATTACATAAGCTGCCTTGGGCATCCTTCTGGATCAGAAGGCAGAGGAACCAGGAGTAAATAAATAATAAATGTATAGGAATCAAGGGTAGAGATATCAAACCATGTACATACACATGCGAACCTGCCCTGTTGTGCTACAGGAAGTTGCCACAGTACTGCAAGCCACACAGACGGGGGAAGATTGGGCCTAGGCTGCGTCCTGGTGTTGTATGTGAGCACAGGCTGCCAGGGTGGCCACTTGCGAATTGTGTGTGTGTGTGTGGGGGGGAATATACATAACCAAAAAAGGAGTGGCAATTTGCATAAAATGTGCATATGCTAATTTATAGACCTAGATGCAAATGTATATATCATCAATATAATTTAAATAGAAATACAGTACAGTGTGGAAGACTGTGCCCAGGTGACCTGTTTGCCTTGCTCAGTCTGCTGTCCAGAACCTGTTGATGGGCAACTTCAAAGTCTGGCTCTTCCTTCTGATGGTTGTTTAGCTTTAAACTGGACTTGAACCAGACAGTCCTTCCAACAGAGGACACAGTTCTCTGGCAGCCCTTCTACGGTGGGGCTGCGCAGGATGAGTGCACCCGAGACCCCTGGACAAGGCCCATAGAAAGAGTTCTCTCTGCAAGAGGGAAATCTCCTGAACTGTACGTATTTGTTTGCTGCAGTCTCAGAACTATTGTTGGATCAAAACCCCATTTCAAAACTGATCTTTGAAAATATCAGGGTTGTGCCTGTCTAGGAAGCCAGTTTTGTGCCATATTTTTTCTTTTTTCTTTCTATCAGTAGCTTCTCCTATCAAATTGACAATATGACAGCCCTATTTCAGTGCTAAGACATGCCTTTGATGGTGTGTGTGTGTGTGGGAAATCAAGCTGCTTCTACTGAAAAATTAGAGGCTGAACGAAGGGTATGCTTTGCAAGGAACTATTCTGAGTCAAATTCCTTTCATAGATCTGTTCTTTATAGAGCCATGTGCATAACTCTTTACAATGCTGACTCATCAGGACACAGGAGCACTTTGAGCAATGATATTGAGTCTGCTTTTCTACATGCTGCGCATATTTTTACAGCTAAGTAGTTAAAAGTCCTTTCCAATAAAGAAGTTTCATTATTATTATTAATTATTTACTCTGAACTGTCATGGTGATTGATAGGGGTACCAAAGACATGACGACACTGAAGCTTTCAAAAGGAACTTAAAATCTGAGCTGGAACAACAAAAACAGCAAATAATGAGCATGTGAAGGGTGCTGAGACATGAAGATTGGGTTCAGATTGATTTGCTTATCTAACAAAGATAAAATCTTCTGTAAAAAAAGAACAAAAAACAGATCTAGGCCTCTAGGGCAGTATCCAATACTGAGAGCCAGTATGGTATAGTGGTTAGCATGTTGGACTGGGACTCGGGAGATCCGGGTTCTAGTCCCCGCTCGGCCATGAAACTCACTGGGTGACTTTGGGCCAGTCACTGGCTCACGGCCTAGCCTACCTCACAGGGTTGTTGTGAGGATAAAATGGAGAGGAGGATTATGTAAGCTGCCTTGGGTTCCTTGCGGGGAAAAGGCGGGATATAAATATAATAAATAAATAAATAAATAAAATACTGCCGCTGTGCTTCTGATAATTCCATTGTGCCCATGGGACCCACCGCTAGTACAATGGGGAGTTAACACTTACTAAAGCAACCTGCTCATTTCTGGCCTGGGACAACTCTCAGTGGCACTCCCGGCTGTGAGCCCCATTCCAGAAACAAGCATTTCCACTCATTTCCAGTTGCTTTAAGGCCCTTCTAGCTCCCCCTTGCACTAGAGGTGGGTCCTGCATGAGCAGCATGGACACTGCCCCTCACACATGTTTAGCAAGTAATGCCTGAACTGCAGAGTCCACTGTTATGAAAGGAGCCCATTCTGGTTTTTCAGGATGGAGGGAGGAGCAGTCAACCCGCACCATGTTTCAGCTCGCCTTGTTTTGCCCATGGCCAGCCTAGCTCATTTTGGTGCCTGATCTGGAAAAATCCAAGCAGCAATCCCCCATATGCTAAGCAGGGTTGCCATGTGTCCTATTTTACAGAGGACAATCCCCTATTTGAAAGGCTGTCAGAGGAAAGGCCTCAATTTGAAGGCAACTCTAGTTCAAGGACTGTCCAGCCAGGACCGGTGCAAGGCAGTTTGCTGCCCTAGGCAAAATCAAATATTTAGCGCCCCCCCCCACTTGAGCCCTCCCTCCCTCGGCGGCAGCAGTCCCAGCGGCAGCGAGGAAGAGTCGGCCAAGCGAGCGAGCTTCCTCCTGCTGCTGCTGCTGCCAGCCTCCGCGGCCCGGGAAGGGAGGAAGGAAGGAAGGAAGGCGAGAAGAGGCGCCAAGCTGCAGCAGATCAGCAGCCACCAGCCGCTCCAGCTGCGCCCTGGCGGACAGAGGCAAGCCCGCCTGCCCGGAGGAGGTGGAAGAGGCGGAGGAGGCAGAGCGGGATTCGGCGCCAAGCGAGCAGCCCCGCGCGGAGCTGCCTTCACGGGCGCTGCTGCTGCTGCCCCATGCCCGCCTGGCCGCTCTCCTGCTCAGCTTCCTTGCCCAGATCCGCGCCAAGCACAGCAAGCCCCGGCTGCCTGACGCCTCGCGCGCTCCTGCCGCTGCTGCCGCCGCTGCTACCACGAGATCAGGCTTGCTCGCTCCCATCTTCCTCCTCTTCTGTACACACGTCACGGAAAGCGGAGCGCAGGCCCCGCGCCCTCCCTTCCTCGTCCGTTCCTGGAGGAGGAGGAGGAGGAGAGGGCGAGTGTCTGCGTGGGTCTGGGGCACAGGCGAAGCAGGAGTGGAGCGTTTCTGCGCCCCCTTTAGCCATACACCCTAGGCAGCCGCCTAGTTGGCCTAGTGGTAGCGCCGGCCCTGTGTCCAGCCCAACCCAAGTCCTGTTTAAAGATAACGATAACGAACCCCTAGGGAGGGAGACCAGCAGGGGCCTTGAAGTTGCACCTGGACAACAGACTGAGCTCGTACATAGGCTACCTGGTCATAGTTTTCCCCACTATAGTAAGATGTATTGCATTTCTTTTAAAATCACAGCAATTGTTTCTAAAATTGCAACTATATATCTAAATTAGCACATGCAAATTTTACGTGTATCAGAGTCACAATTTTTTTTTTTTTTTTTTTTTTGCGTTTTCTCTTTTTTGGTGTTGCATAAGTGGCTATCCTAACCTTAATTAACACGGGGCAAAATCCACTGGGAAGTGTTCCTGTGCATTGAAATGAGCATGAGCTATGTAAGAAGACTCTCGTGCACGTACAGCTCCTGCTCATTTTAGTGCGATTTGCAGAGAAAACCTTTCTGGCAGATGGTGCTCTGTGGATCCATCAGACCTGTTTCCCATTCTGCTCCCTTTAATGGTGCCGCAAAATCTGCTCACTGACTTTACCTCATGATACAGCCTCCTCTAATTATGCTTCAGGAACATCTATATCTCTGGTAATCTGTTGTCTGTAAACCTTGACTAGTGAATTTGGGCTTCATACACAGGGCTGGCCCTCCCATGAAGCATGGTGAAGCCCCCAGCTCAGGCGGCAGAGCAGTAATTTGCACTGCTTCCCCCTGCCCCCACCAGGAGGGCCTGCCTCCACCTCCACTTCCACCTCCACCTCCACCTCCAGTAGGTGCTGCGGAGAGCCTTGCCAGCTGCTCTCCCATCATGACATTTACTGCAGCAAGAGAGCAGTTGTGGCTCTTCAGAGAGACTGGCTGACCAAACTGCCTGGCTCTGAGGGGTCCTTCCTCAGAGCCAGGCATGAGAAGAGTGTCCCAGGAGATTGCCTGTGTGGGGTGAGTCAGGACTGGGACCACTCATGCCATAGTCCCACTGAAAATCCCCCTGCCTGGATGCTTCTATTAGCCCCAGGAGAAAAAGCTTCCATTGGCCCCAACTGTTTTGTATTTTTAATTTTAAAAAGCAAATATTTTCAGCAGAAAAACTGGTAAGGAAAGGGTCAAGCCCCCTCCCTTTTGTTGCTCCCCCACTCATAGCGCAGCCTCCTGATGCTGTCTTTCCTTAAAAAATGTGGGGACTTCCTTGCTCAAATCTGAATATAAGATGCCCTTAGCTCCCTGGTGATATTCCCACGCACCCACCCCCCTGCCGATTGTGCTCTAAAGTTTTGGTGGCTGGGCACAATGAATCCCTGCCATGACAAGCATCCCACAAACATCTCCTTATCACTTAAAACTGTGGAAGTGACAGCTAGAGACGCAGTTTCCTGCGCGTTCGTTGTCACAGCTTTGCATTCCAACATCATGTCAAACTGCCAAATGGAGGAAGATGCATGCTACATTTCTGGCAGGCGATGGGGCTGGCAGTCCTAATTTGGCCATGACATTTATTGGCTTTGCCAATCTGACACAGCTAATTGCAGGCCTGGCCGGTGTCCCAGGGTGATGGCGTTACTATGCTTGGTCTTGTAGCTGTGTGAGTGCCTCTCACAGCTCTACAGTTCGCCTCCCCCAACCCCATCTTGGCTCTCTGTTATCAGCTGCAGCAAATTCCTCTTTGGCCTTGTCTGAGTTGTTGTTGTTGTTGTTGTTAGCGTGATGGCAGAATGCCTATAAGAATGGAACATCTAGAGCAGTGTTCTCCAACCTTGGGTCCCCGGATGTTTTTGGCCTACAACTCCCAGCATGCCCCAGCCAGCTACGCTGGCTGGGGCGTGCTGGGAGTTGTAGGCCAAAAACATCCGGGGACCCAAGGTTGGAGAACACTGCTCTAGAGATCTTCAAAAGATGTGAGGCAAATGCACTTGTACACAAAATGAAGCAGCGGAGCTAGAAATGAGAACAGTCTGATCAAAACAGGCTTTGACACTAGGGCTTCCTCATTGCCCCACTGCAACTGTATTTGGACGCACACCCAGCCACAGGGGTAGGCCCTGGTGATGACCTCCAGATGTTTCTGGACCAGGGCATGCCTAAGCACTTAAAAGATTCACGCCCCAATCGTTCGGCATCAATGGAAGGTTTCCCCCCCCCCCAGTTTAATTGCTGCACAGAGGTGGGATGGGGGGGCACAGTACACAGGAAGGGGAGAGTTAACCCTTCTCTCCCCAACTGTGATCCCCTGGAAATCCCCTCCTGCATGAAAGCTAAGCTTAGAAAAACCTCCCAATGGAAATCCCCCCCCAGCTTAATTGACATTAAGAGCCAGTGTGCCGCAATGGTTAGAGCATTGGACTGGGACTCGGGAGATCCGGGTTCTAGTCTCTACTCAGCCATGAAGCTCACTGGGTGACTTTGGACCAGTCACTGACTCTCAGCCTAACCTACCTCACAGGGTTGTTGTGAATATAAAATGGAGAGGAGGAGGGCTATGTTAGCCGCCTCGGGTTCCTTGCAAGAGGAAAAAAGGTGGAATATAAATGTAATAAATAAATATGGGGGGGGGCATTGCAGCATGTGTGGGGGACTAACCCGTCTCTCCCCAGCTACAATCCCCCTTGGAATTGGCCCCTCCGTGGCAATTAAGCTGAGAGAAAAAACTTCAGTCGGCATCAGTGGATACTTAGGGCCCTGGGGCACAGATCCAGGGCCTGGCATTGCCCCTGTTCTGGACTACAGCTCCCAGAATCCCTGACCATTGGCCATGCTAGCCAGGGCTTATGGGAGTTTTAATCTAAAACATCGGGAGGGCACAAGGTTGCCTGCCTCTGTATTAAGGGAAGCTCCTGCTCCAGAGCAATACTGGAAAAACAGACACATTGTGACTACTGTTAGGACTGTAATGCACAAAGTCACTAGTCATTGACTGGGTTCACACAACATGCTAAACTCAGTAGTTTAAGAGGCTTAGCATGTTGTCTGAACGCTGCGTGGTGGTTTATAAGCCAACCTGGTGTGGCTTATAAACCACCATGCTAAGCCATGGTTTGCAGTAGGGTTAAGAAAACCCTAGTAGGTTTAATGTGTTGTCTGAACCCAGGCTACAGGCTAACCCACTCAGAAGCCAAAAAGAGCCCCTCGGCAAGAGCGGCATAAAAAGGGCTGCCACTCTTGCCAAGGGGCTAGCAAAGGTGCATGCCACTCCCTCTAACTTAAAAAAAAAAAAAAAAGGTAAAAGAAATAGCAATGGGCTACAAAGTTCCAATTCGGCATGGACACTTGTCTGAATGAACACTGTCCATGCCAATCTGAAACCTTGTAGCCCACTGCTACCTATTTCTTTTACATTTGTTTTTTTAAAAAGTTTGGGTGGAGTAGAAAGCACTCTTTGCAGCAGAATCTTTGGGTTTGGGGGGGGCTCATGTCCCCCTGTGCTGCCCTCACTTTCCCAAGTGTGGATAACCCAGGGGCACAAGCCTCCCATAAAATACCCAAGATCCTGCAAAAAAGGCATTTTGGGGGACACCCCCTCAATTCCCCCCTTCCATGCAGGACCCCCAGCATGTTTTGGGGGTGCTGGGAAGCTCCAACTGTCCCCTTGCTTTTGCCATTTATCCCAAGCTGATAGCACCTCGGGAAGTGGCAAAACCTTCCCAGTGGGGGTGAGAATTAGTGCAAATGACAGCTTGAGGGGGGAACTCGGTGCTCCTGTGGTGTACCCTGGGATACCTGCAGGAGGACCCATGAGGGAAGAGGGCGGGGGAGATGGCCAGGGAACCCTGCTGTGCCCGATCATTACTGGGGGGGTGGGGAGGCAACTTTAAGAGGTTTCAGAACCTCTGTGGGTTTAAAGTGTTGTGTGAACCCAGCCATTGCTTCAGTACAGCAGGTCATAAGATCAAACCTGAAGAATGGAAGTTGTTTGGACTGAGTGTTTACATCGTCTTTAGCTTCCAGAGCCTCTCGCCCTGAGATCCTGGCTCTGCCCTCTATGTTCTGTACTGTAAATAACCCAAACATTTTAACTGCAGGCCATTCTTTGATCATATGGCTCCCAAAGATTTCTTACCTGGGCTGTACATCAATGTGCACGTCTTTTGTACTAGAAATGACGGATTAAAACAAAATGCATTGCAGAGATCTTTTAGAAATTTAGAATATCTCAAGCAAGCGAGGAAAATAGGTTTATGTCAATCTTTTAGTAGATCGGCAGGAGAAGAACACAGACAGCTGCTGCATCTGATGGGAAAGGAGGAGAAATAGAATATTTCACTTATGAAACTCACTGAGTGACTTTGGGCCAGTCACGGACTCTCAGCCTAACCTACCTCACAGGGTTGTTGTGAGGATAAAATGGAGAGAAGGAGGAGGATTGTGTAAGCTGCCTTGGGTTCCTTGCAGGAAAAAAGGTGGGGTATAAATATAATAAATAAATAAATAAAATATGAAAACATATGAATTGGAACTTTGAGTGAGGAAATGTTTGTTGCATGCCTGTGGCCAGACCTACCTACTGGAAAGATAGCAGACTTTGAATGCTGCTTTAAAAGACTAGTGACCTCAACGTTTTGCTTCTGAAACAATATATGCAGCTCTTTGTGCTTCTTCAGCCTTGTCGATTTTAACCAGCCTTAAGCCTGAGCTACACATTGCCCAGGCAAACTGTCTTTCTAAATCAGATGCTAAACAGGGCCAAAAGAACAGGCACTGAAGCCCTTCTAGTCAAATGGAAAATCGGGGGACATATCATAATTTTAACTGTCCAGTGCAGGAGTAGGCAACCTTTTTGAGCCGTGGGCACATTTGGCAAATTTAGGGTGGCCGCTTGTGAAGCACCAAAAAGGAGGACATGCATCACCGAAAAAGAGGACAAAAGAGGATACCAATTTGCATACAAAATTGCACATCCCAATTTATATGTACAGATGCAAATTTAAAAATAATTATTGTAATTTAAATAGAAATATAGTACATCTCACCGCAGTGTGGAAGACTGTGACCTGTGTGCTTTGCTTAGTCTGCTGTCCTGGTGCTAACGTCAAGGCCCAGCTTCTCCTTCTGATGGGTCATCTTTAAACTGGACTTGGACTGGACAGTCCTTAAAATAGAGGACACATTCAAAATAGAGGACTGCCCTCTGTAAAAGAGGACACATGGCCACCCTAAGCAATTTGAGAAACTGTTCTGGGCACCACCACAAAATGGCTGCCATGGGAGGTGCGGCAAAATACAAGAAATGTGCCCAAAGAATGAGTACAAGGCAAAGGTGGGATCTGAGCCCCAATACACTAAATAACTCCCTTGCACCCACAGTTTCCAGTACCAATAGAAAACGACTATTTCACAGCAATCCCAGCTGCCAGTAAGAAAATCTGTTCATTCTTTTTTTTTTTTAAGTGGTAGGGCTAGGGCATTTTGGTGGGCTCCAAGAAACATGTCCAGGGGCGCATTAGAGCCCTGCAGGCACCACGTTGCCTACCTCTGGTCCAGTGGGTAGCAGTGACGGCAGCAATCGCTATGTCTTCCCTCGACCTTAACTTGAGAAGGCCAACAAATACATCATTACAAAGGCACAAGTCTCCATTGTTCACATTTTCCAAGAAAATCAACCGTGTGAAGACAGTCCTGAGTTTATTGCTTTGGAAAGTGGAGGGGCAGGGAGAGGAGAGGGAGAGATTATGAAATATTTCATGCCATGATTTCCAAGTAGAAGTAGCTGGTATGTCATGTCATCCAGAATGTGTAGAAGCGGAACAGGGAGGATTCTTTGGGACACCGAGAAGGTAGTGTGTAAAAATGTTGTTAGAAAAGCACTAAAATAGATATTTGAGTGCATTTAACTACACAATGGACTGTGGCCATGAATGGAACATGATGCTCCCACACAGTGTGCTTAGACAGTGTCATATAGAGAGAGACACATTAAGGAAGGAGCAACCCATTCTGTGAAACAGCTGCTGAAACAGTTAGTCACCAGAGAGTTTTTCCTCCATGGAGACTATATCTGCCCTGTCTGATTACCCGAAAGGATGTCCACCCTGTCAGATAGACTAAGGGTGCAATCATATGCTTGTTTAGACAGAAAAAAGACCTACAACTCCCTAAGATTTTTTTTTTTTAAAAAAAGCCCCAGACAGCTGTGGGCATGCAACAACTCTTCCCACATTATTACGGGAGCATGGTTCTAACCTGGGTGAGGGGTAGGTGGGATATAAACCCCCTAGTCACCTGGTCAGAACAGAAGGAGAATCACATCCCTAATAAGTGTTGTTAGCCACATTTCACTGGAAGCCTTCAAGATCGCTGAATTGACATGGGGGGTGGGGTGTTTGGTTACAGAGTTTGCTCAGGGGCTCTGAGTGAACATTCAGATGTCTCTCAGAAGCACCAGGTCCCCCCTAGCCAAGGCTGGCAAGCAGGGCCGGATTAAGAGCATTATGGGCCTGGTGCTGAGGAGGGCGCGCGGCTGAAGAGGGCGCAGAAACGCTGCGCTCCTCTTCGCTGCCGCTGCGCCGCCCCCGCCAGGCCTCTGCCTCCGCTGCACCGCCCCGGCCAGGCCTCCGCCTCCCCACCCTCCCGCCCGCCCGCCCGCCCGCCCGCCGCCGCCGCCGCCATCACCACCACCCCCTACCCCCCCGCCACCTACCTTCTCCGCGTCGTGTCGCTTCCGGAGCCCCGCCCGCGTTGTTTTGGCGGGAGGAACCAGGGCAACAGGGCTTAAACAGCCCTGTTGCCATGGTTTCCCCGGCAAAAAACAGCGCGGGGATCCCGTCGCGTCACTTCCTCCTTCTCCTCGGCGGTGGCAGCAGCAGCGGCAGCAGCAGCCGCCGCTGCCGCCAGGGCGGGGGGAAGGTAGGTTGGTGGTGGCAGCGCAGGGTTTTTGTTTTTTTTTTGCAGAGCAGGGCTGCTTTGGAGAGGGGGGGGGCGCTAAATATTATTTCGCCTGGGGCGCCAAACTGCCCTGCACCGGTCCTGATTGTGGGCCTATTTTGGGGTAGGGGCCTGGAGCTGCAGCTCCAATAGCCCCTATCTTAATCCGGCCCTGCTGGCAAGCCTGTTCATGACATCAGAGCAGGTAAACCAGTATCAGCCAGAGGGGCAGTGACAAGTCAGCATGGCCAGGGACCACTACTATGACCTCAGAAGGTTTCAGCCATTAAGAGAGAGGCAGAAGTCAGAGAGCCTGCGAGAGCATGGGGGGTGGGGGGTGAGGGGGATGACCCCCATAGCCCATCTAGTGGTTGTGGTGTTAGCTACGTAAGCACAAGGGCCGCTAGAGCAGCACTAGAATGCAGAGAGAAGTTTTACTGTTTGAGCAGAGAAATAACATTCTGTTGCTGTTTTACCATGGCAGAGTTCAGGCTTACTGTTAACTCTAAAGCAGGGGTGGGCACAGGACCGGTGCAAGACAGTTTGGCGCCCTAGGCAAGTTCAGGTATTTAGCGCCCCCCCTCCCACTTGAGCCCTCCCTCCCTCCAGCCCTATGCCCAAGAAAGCCCGCAGCCCACGCGGGGAGGAAGCGCTCAGCGCACCGGCAGGAGGAGTCCCAGCCCGGCTCCTGCCGCGGATCGAGACGCGCGTGCCTCCGCAAGCGGCTGCCCTTCTTGGAGGGCAAGATCCAGGAGCTCGCCGCGCCCACCGCCGTCTTCTTCCGAGCCTTGCTGTTGCCAGCCCGGCCTCCTCCTCCTCCTGCTCAACCCGCGGTAGTTCCGGGGCGGTGGCTCGGCTCTCCCCCCACCCCCCTCACCGCTGAAGGGTGCAGAGGAGGAAGAGGAGCGTCCCCGCCCCTGGGGAGGACTAGGAAGTCCGGATCCATCCGCCGCCGGTGCTGGTGTTTGGCGGGGCGCGCCCAGGGAGCTGGAGAGGAGCCACCGCGGGAAGCGGCGGCGGATCCCGCCCGGCTGCCGGTGGGCTGGCTGCGCCCCCTTTAGCCCACGCGCCCTAGGCAGCCGCCTAGTCCGCCTAATGGAAGCACCGGCCCTGGGTGGGGAACCTGATGGCCAGACCATGCCCCTTTCCTCAAATCACTGGTTGTTTGGTGGTTTCCCGGCTTTTATGCAGTTCTTCAGAATTCTCAAAGGTTGAAATGCCTTTCCTAAGACTGAGTTACTGGCAGAAAGAGCTTTAGGCTACAATATGCTGGGATTTTTTGTATGTTTTTGCATTTTTGGTTCCCTGCTCTTTTGCCTTCAGCCCCACCCACTACTGGAATGTGCCCCCCCCAGCTTCTCCCAAATGGAATTTGGCCCCCAGGCTGAAAGAGGTTCCCGGTCCCCTGCTCTACAGTGATGGCCCATCTCTGTGTAACCGAAGGTATTAAGTCATTGCAAAATAAAACGGGCTCAGAGGTGACTGTGTGGAGATGAGGGGAAGCAGCTTCTAAATGCAGCTGCCCCTCTTTGTGAATGCGCATAGGGAGGAAAGCATGGCTTGTGCATCAGCTGTGTGGGGAGCTCCAGGATATGGGCTTCCCACTGCACTTTAATCTGGCCCTGAGGAGTATCGTTGAAAATATTTCTCCAATACTGAAACTGGGGAAGGGCAATGAGAGGAGACTGCAAAAATGCATTGTAGTAACAGAGATGATGCCCCATGCTGGAAATTAATCAAAGCAAGCTTATCTGCTTTCCAGAAATAGAAGTTAGGTTCATATTTACTGCAGGATGGTCTGTTCCCGCCTCCACGCTAAATGAGAAAGAGAGAGATAAATACTGCTCTTAATGGAAGATAAAATTAGACATGGACTATATTGCCTGAAACAGTTTTGCAGTAAACATAACAGCTCGCTAGTAATGTAACCAGTTCCAAGAAGATGCTGCATGCCTTCGCATGTTTCCTAAATAATTACTTCAAAAGAATGCTACAAAGAACATTAGGGCAAATAATTATTTTCTCTTGCTATAGCTAATTTCCACCCCCACCCCAACACATATAGGATGCCGAGAACTGCTTGACATATTAGGTGTTGGCAAAGGACTGAAGAAGACAGCCTTTATAGTTGTAGTGGTGGTATTTATAATTAATGGCTCATCCAGGTGTTGGCATGCTGCTGTCTCAATTTGCCTCTTAAATCTCCCTAAACAGGGGACAGATGTAGTGGGCAGTCCCAGACAGCAGAACGTTCCCATGGCCTCTAAGACTCAAAATAGTATTTTTTCCCTGCCTAAGGCTACTTCCAGCCCTGAACAAACATTCTCCTACATACATGGAAATCAGCTCAGAACTCATCTTTAATGTGGGCTATTTTTCCACTACCCATAACCTCCTCTGATATCTTGGGTTCTTGCCAGATGGCAGCTCTACTTAAAATATAAAAGGGATAAACTTGTGTATGACATCCAGCTCCCTCTCTATCTGCAGATTACCAGACATGCTCATTGCTTGCTAGGGAATAGCAACACTAGAAATAGAAACTGGTGTAACAGTAATTGCCTCTCCCTTAGGGAGCACCCTGGGAAAAGTTACACCAAGGGCCAGCAGCTATTTATTTGCTAGAAATGACCCTTTGATGGGTGCATTGAGTTTGAAAGAACACCCACAGTGGGCCAAACAATTAGCGTGCATGGCTTACGATGGCTCAGCTTGTCTGAGCGTGGAAAGCTAAGCAGGGTCAGGCCTGGTTGTTACTTGGATGGGAGACCCCTCCTCTAGTTTCCTGCATTGAGCAGGGGGTTGGACTCGATAGCCTTGTAGGCTCCTTCCAACGCTATGAACTATGAAATCCATATTTGTTGCTATGTAAATAGTGGCCTGAGGAGCATGGAGAGAGGTAGTTTAATTCTTTCTTCTCCCAGCCAACCTTCTCCATGGAGGCTTCCCTTGAAATGCAAATAGCACCTTCAGAAAATTTGGAGAGTAGGGAGGAAGGGCCACAGCTCAGTAGTAGAGCACATGCTTCCCATGCAGAGGGTCCCAGGTTCCATTTCCAGGTAGGTCTAGAAAAAATTCTGCTAGTCAATACCGGGCTAATGGACCAAATGGTCTGACTCAGGATAAGGCAGCTTCCTATGTTGAGAGTTGATTTTGGGGTGGGGTGGGGGAAGGGAACACAGCATGGAAAGAGTTAAACTTCTCCTCCCCCTTCCCCATGGTCATGCTGACAGGCTGCTCAGGTTTTCCTGTGGCTGCTATTTACACAGCAAAAAAGCATGCATGTTGTCACATCCACACAATTAATGTTACATCTAAGGCATTTCTTAAGCATCCCTGGTGGTGGGACACAAAAACTGACTGAATGATAATAAGATCATTAGTAAGAGTGATAACATGGCATTTCACATGCACACAGTCCAAAAACAGGGCAGCTAAATTGGTATATGAACACAATAGCATCATGCACCGTACAAAGAAGGAAAGGCAGACATCATTGAATCAAATAGGCAGTGGGCATCCAAATAGGCTAGGGCAACTTTCCCCAATCTGGTGCCCTCCAGATGTGTTGGAATGTTGGCCATGCTGGCTGGGGATGATGGGAAATGTAGTTCCAGAACATCCAGAGGGCACCAGGATGGGGAAAGCTCAGTTAGGGTGAAGATGCATTGTTGGCATCTCATGGGCGTCTCAGTTAACTAGACATGTTAACTGTAATCAATCATCTAACTATTGTTGAGTGTTTTACATTGCTCTGAATGTAAATGAGTTCTATATCATGTTTTATATTATATTTCAAGGTTTTAATCTTTTGTCAACTGCCCAGAGAGTTTTGGCTATTGGGCGGTAGAGAAATGTAAATATCAACAACAACTTACAGCACAATCCTATGGCCGAGCCGCTAGACAGAGTCTAGAGACAGCCATAGGATTGTTCGGAGTCCCAGCTCTGACCTTGGAAACTTTCTCCAAGGTCAGAGCTGGGACTCCAAACTCAGAGTACCCTCCCACCACCCTTGCAGCTGGCGTGGAAAGAACCGTGCCAACTGCAGCCATCTAGGTGTTTTGCATGGCGGGAGGAGAAAGGAGGCAACTTTTGCCACTGTGCTCCTTCCACCAAGTTTGGAGGGTTATGGGCAGCTTGGATTGCGCCCTTTACCTACAGTTTAATGACAAGGCAGTTCTGCATGGGCATTTTGTCATGCATGAGCATCTGCTCCCACTACTGAAATGAACGGGAAAGGTCATGTATGTCCACACTGGAGCACCTGCAGAGTTCTGGAATATGGGTATCATATAGCACTGAATATTCCTGCCCTGTTTTGAATCTGGTAAAATCTAAGCAGAAAGAACAAGTCTTAGAACTAACTAAAGCTTTGTTGCTTCTATTGTCAATACTTTATATAGAATGGCATTTGATGTTGCATAATGTAAGTACAATTTTTATCCTCCTTGTAAACACATTCATCCTCACTAGTCAATTCATTGCCTAAATAGAGTTATTAAATATTTACAAAACAAAAGGACCTTCTGCAAAGAGGTAGAGGCATTTGAGATTCTAAAATTTTCCAGTACAATAACAAGGCCAGGGTTATCTGGGCTGACATTTAAGTGCAATCAGCAATATAAAATAAGATGCTCTAAAACCTCTGCATAAATACAAAAGGAAGAATGAAAAACTCTCAGTAACCACATTTCTGTCCCATTGTGTTTGGAGCAGTTTCTGCAGCACCCTTTGCTTAGCCAATCTCATGAAGGTTAAGACGCAGGAGACAACCCTCACTTTTATGATGCAGGTTCAAAGCAAAGTCATTCAAAGCATGCTGTGCAGTGAAATTAAACTTGTTATAAATAACAGGACCTATCTTGTGGAACTTCCTTGCCTTTCCAATCCACTGAAAGGGTAAATAAAAAGTTCTGCAGCAATCGACTCAAGAGTGGACATGATCCAGTCATTGTTAAGCACTTTTGAGTTTTTGATTGTTTTCAGTGGGAGGCTAAAGCATGGGCTCAACTCTCCCTTTGAAATCAATGGGATTTTAAAGTGGATCTTGCCCATTTAAATTTGGCTGGAACAAGTTGTCCATTATTATTATATTAGGAAAATGCCTAGAGGTCTTTATCACAACAAGGGCCCCAATAATAGTAGGCACCATACAAACCTGTCTGTCTGTCCCAAAGATATTCTGTTCCTGCTCCAGGTATTTTACTGTGACATCTTAAATTTTCATATGACATACAGCCAAGATCTTAATGCATGGAGGACATTTCCTATTACTGTATTCCACATGGATTTCTACTATGATTGGGAGCAGGGGAAACCACCCTATGGAAGGAATAGTGGTTATATGAATTTACCTTGGAGAGCTTTCTATAATATCATTTTAAGCTTTTGAAGCATGACACAGAAACTTTGGTACACTATCACCTGTATTATGCTGTGTGTAAGACTGAATAACCAGAATGGACAAACCATGGCAACCTTGTAAATGGTGAATGTGTTACAATAGAGAAGACGATGGCAGAAAATGCATCATAACTTCAAGGCCATCTTTTCCTAGCATTTAGAACACCTTCTCCACAATGATGTATTCTGACTTCACTATAGCTACTTCTAAAGTGGGGAGACTAGCTCAAGCAACCATTAAAGTTCAAAGACTTTCATTTTATAGATTTTGTTCTACACACACTGCAAAAGAAAAAAACACACAGCTTGGTTAGTATACCAACCGCCAACACTTGGATGTTACTAGTTCTAACAGGCCAAATGTAAAGGCTGAGAAAGATGGAGACTTGGGGAAATTAGCAAGGCTATTGGGAACCTATTCATCTAGAGAAGGCTCAAATGGTGGTGATCACGGGGCAGAAATGGATAGAATTTAGAGGAAGAAAGAAAAGAGAGCATAAGTGGTTAATATTATCTGGCTTCATAGTAAGGGGGGACCTGAAGGACTACACTTCTTGGCTGGTTACAAATAGTTGGAAAATGCTGTGGGCCCAGGCTACCTTCAAGTTTCCCAGCTTTTAGTTACAAATAAAAAATGGGGCGAAAGCCTCAGCATTATTGAATATTATGTTACAGCCAATGGATGATACACCCCAAGGTGGTTCCGACACAACTGGTAATCGCAGCCATGATAGGGAGATTGAATGGAAGCCTAGCTTGGCTGTTGTTCCTGTGCTGGCTGCTGTTTTGTTGTGCGGTTGTTTTGTTTTGTATTTTATTTTTTTTAGCTTTTTGCACTCCGCCCAGAGAATGTCTGTTATTGTGCAGATTTGAAATATAATAAATACATACATAAGGGATCCCAGAGCCACCACAATTTGCTTTGAAAACAGAATTTAGAATGGAGAGCCTTAAAACAGGGCTTCTCTTAAAAAAGGTTTTAAGAGGTGCTTTAAAATGGTTGCACTTCACCGGAGACCTTGGGTAGCATTTCCCCAGTGCTCTACGCACCCTGCTGGACCACTGCCACTGGACTCAAAGGCAACAACACATCTGGAGGTCGTCGCAAGCTTCCAGTGTGGTCCTGCAGGTTGAACCGCGTTTCTCTAGCAGATGGAACCCGACTTTGGACTCCACAGGCACTCTGCCAAGGGGTTAAGCTTTCTCTCTGGGTGAACAAGGCAAATACGAATCTCTCCAGGTCAGGGGCAGGAAGACTAGTGGTGTCGTCCTCCAGATGTTTGAGATCCCAAATCCCATAAATGCCAGCCCACACCTAAGGGGTCAGGGGTTATTGGAGTTGTAATCCCAAACCCCGGTTCTAGGCTGATGAGGCAACAAAGTACTTAAAAAAAAAAAGTAATGGGGGATTCTGGCTCTGGACACGTGGGGATAGGTGCCAGATTGAAGCAGGGAATCATGCTAGGAAAGAATCACAAGGAACCATCTTGGAAGCCAATCAGACCTTGAGCTGGTCTTAGAGCTGAGCTGAAATTCATGAGCATGAGGTACACCCAAGCAAATAGAACCAACAACTGTTACCCAAACTTGAGGGAGGTATAGGCTTCTAAACAAAGGGGGGGAAAGAGACTCAAAGGCCCCAAGGCTAGATTCACAATGGGGTAGAACAAAGACTTGGCTCTTTGGACTGAAAAGAAAGCTCAGGGAGGTTCCCTGCCCCTTGATAAGCGCAATCTAGCTGGAGTGGATACACACAGCAAAAGCAGTACAGTGGAAGATAATCAGTTACCAATATTCAAAACAGAAAGGTTTCATGAGGGGTGCCCAGGTGGTATCTAAATCCATTGACCTATCTAGTGGGTGAAAATACTTCAGGAGTGGGCCATATTTCTCACCAAGGCTCTGGATTGGCCAATTTAATGGTACCCTTGATTCATTGGCTGGGTGGTGTCTCAGCAATCAGGTAGACATTTGCATGTTTCTTAGGGTGGCAACTTGTGAGTCACCAAAAAAGAGGACAACAGAGGGCACCAATTTGTATATCCCAATTTATATGTATAGATGCAAATTTAGAAAATATTACTGTAATTTAAATAGAAAGACAGTACATCTCATCTCACCATAGTGTGGAAGACTGTACCCAGATGGCCTGTGTGCTTTGCTTATTCTGCTGTCCAGGTGCTAACGTCAAGGCCCAGCTCTTCTGATGGTTCCTTATCTTTAAACTGGACTTGGATTAGACAGCCCTTCAGACACAGGACACCTTCAAAACAGAGGACAATCCTCAGGCAGCCCTTGAAATAGAGGACTGTCCTCTGTAAAAGAGGACACATGGTCACCCTTAGCAATCTGAGAAACTGTCCTGGGCACCACTACAAAATGGCTGCCATGGGAGGCTCTTTCTGTAAACCTACCCAGGTAGTGACCACTTGATGGGCGGGGGGCTGTAGCTCAGTGGCAGAGCAGCTGCTTTGCATGCAGAAGGTCCCTGGTTCACCCCCCAATTTCTCCAGGCAGGGCAGGAAAAACTCCAAATATGTTGTTGATATTTACTCCAGAAAGGCAAGTAAGCAAGGTAAGTGGCATCATTGTAAGGCTCTGAAATGCGTGTAGATAAATGTGTGTTTCTGAGGCTTGTTTCTTGGCAGCTGTTCCTTGGCAAGTGATTTACATATATATATATATTTACAGATAAATATATATATTTAAAAATCTCATACATGGCAGTTAATTTTTCAAGGGAAATGAGTCAAGTGGGAATTCTGGCAAAGCCAACATCACATATCATCTTGCTTCATGCAAGGCAGGCGAGTCGCCTGGTCATTAAGTCAGAGTAGCAGCAGAGCAACTACAGCACGGAAGAAACAAAATGTAAGATTGCAACAATGAGACCTCATCAATTCTGCTGGGCTCCAATACCCAACAGATGATTTATTGTGGTTTATTATTTATGAAACCCTGTGCAGCCAAATTCTATTCCTGTTTGCTCAGAGGTAAGTTACGCTGACTTCAGTGAGACTTATTTCCAAGTAAGTGTGTAGATTGCGGTCATAAGGAGCTGGACAATCTCTATCCTGTTTCTTCTCATCATAACAAACCTGTGAGATCTGTCAGTTCAATTTTAAAGGGTGGTACTCAGATTGATAGTGACTCGTTCAGCATACAAAGGGAATAGATAAATAGGATTTTTTAAAAAATTCTTGCAAATTGAAAGTATATGTAAATGGACTGATTTCCTAAGAGAGTCTAAGTTGTTTTGTTTTTGTTTTTTAAACTAGCTGGGAGCAAGGGGGAGGGGAGAGAAACCATACAGGTAAAGCCTTGTTAGATGACAGTCTGATGCATCCCCCTTTAACTGTCAGCAGCGACATACAACTGGGAGATGTTTTTTCCATAGCTTGAAAGGTGTACCTACAAGACAAACTAGATAAATAGACATCTCCTCTCCTGCTAGGGAGTGGCATATTTATGTATTGGTTACATTTATATCCCTCCTTTCCTCTAAGGAATCCAAGGCAGCATACATGATCTTCCTCCTCTCCATTTAATCCTCACAACAACCTGGTGAGGTAGGTTAGGCTGAGGGTCCATGACTGGCCCAAAGTCACCCAGTGAGCTCCATGGCTGAGTGGGGAGTAGAGCCCAGGTCTCCCAAGTCCCAGTCCAACACTCCAACCACTACACCACACTGGCCCTGAAGACACATAGAGCTCCTAACTAAAAGGCATTGTGCGGCTCTTCTGTATTTCTCTGCTTAACAGATTTTCTGTGGTAAGAGAAAAGATGGAAGAAGTGGGTGGGAGAACACGGGAGGGTTACGAGTGAAAAACAATGTCATCTGGACATACACACCAATAAAATTCCATGAATGAGGCAGGAGGATGGCACCATAAAAGCTTCCTAATTCTGGAAGCATCCTAATTCTCAATGCTCTTACCAAACAACAGTTCCCAGGATTTATTTATTTTTTTAAATGGAGCAAGGGAAAAAGAGCAAACAGTTAAAACAACAAGCCAAGGCTTGCTTCTTGAAAGCCAGCGAAGGAGCTAGCCCTACAGCTGTTGAGCTTTTCTACACATAGCTGTATCTACTTCCAGCTTCATTGCAGCACTGAGATCCGAGCTCTACACAAAAAGCTCTTCCTTTCCTTCTACATAACCTCTAGGTGGAGCTGTGCTATAGTGGAATAGTGCAAATACACCAGGAGAAAGAGCACCCTTTTCCCGGTTGTAATGTACTACCTCTGTAATTCAAGATGCAGATGCAGCATCCCTGACAGATGGCTGTCCAACCTGTGCTTAAATACCTCTGGCAAAGGCCAGCCACCACCTCCCAAGGGACTCCATTCCACTTTCAGACAACGCATACCATTAGGAAGTTTCTCCTACCGTTTAGCTGAAATCAGCTTCCCCGCAATTACCATGCATTGGTTCTAGTCCTGTCCTCTGGAGCAACAGAGAACAACTCTACGCATCTTCTGCATGACAGTATGTGAAGACCACTGTTATGTCTGTCCTTAATCTTCTCTTCTCCAGGCTAAACATACCCAGCTCTTTCAGCCATTCCTCATAGGACTTGGTTTCCAGATTCCTCACCATTCTGGTTGCTTTTTAGTTTGTCAATGGCTCTCTTAAAATGTGGTGCCCAGAACTGGACACTGTGCTCCAAATGTGGTGTCATTAATGCAGAATAGAGTGGAACCATTGTCTCCTGGGACATGGAACACTATGCTTCTGTTAAAGCAGGTTAAGATTGCATTAGCGTTTTTAGCTGTTGCATCACACTGCTGGCTCATATTCAGCTTGTGATCCACTCGGTACTTTTATTTGTTTATTTTATTTGTATGGTACAATTGTACCCCACCTTTCTACAAAAAAAAATTGGGACTCAAGGTAGCTTACAGAAACAATTAAAATTGATTAAAACAATACATTAAAATACAATAAAAATATAACAATTACCACACACACACACACAAACACACACACACTAGGTGTGTGGCATCGGGAGCACATAATGCAGGTGGCGTCGGGAGCACATAATGCATGCCACATGCTGAAGCTAAGCAGGTATGAGCCGGGTCAGTGCTTGGATGGGTGACTGCCTGGGGCTGCCCACATCTGTTCTCCTGCATTGAGCAGGGGGCTGGACTCAATGGCCTTATAGGCCCCTTCCAACTCTACTATTCTATGATTCTATATATATGAGATTAAAAACAGCATCCAACCCAACAGAACCACTTACAGGCTAAAGGCTTTCTTAAACAAAGCAGTCTTTGGCTGCTGGTAGAAGAACAGAGAGGGAGCAAACCTAGCCTCCCTTGGGAGGGATTTCCATAGCCTGGGAGTGGCCACAGAAAAGTACCTCTCTTGGGTGGCCACCAAATGTGCCTCTGAAGGTGGCAGTCTCAAAAGAAGGGCCTCTCCAGAAGATCGTAGGAACTGGGCAGGCTTGCATGGGAGAAGGTGGTCTTTCAGGTAGCCTGGTCCCAAACCATATAGGATTTTATACCAGCACTTTGAATTCTGCCCATAAACAGACCAGTAGTCAGTAAAGCTGTTGTAACAAGGAAGTTGCGTGCTTCCTGTAACCAGCCCTGGTCAACAGCTTGACTGTAGCATTGTGGACCAGATGAAGTTTCTGAACAGTTTTCGAAGGCAGCCCCATGTAGAGTGCATTACAGTAGTCCAAACAGGATATAACTAAGGCACATGTGACCATGGCCAGACCTGACATCTCTAGGAATGGGCGTAGTTGGCACAATAGCCTCAGCTGTGCAAATGCACTCCTGGCCACTGCCAAGACCTGGGCATCCAGGTTCAGGCCCAAGTCCAAGAGTATACCCAAACTGCAAGCCTGAGTCTTCAGGGGGAGTGTAAACCCATCCAGCACAAGTTGAATCTCTGTTCCCTGATTTGCCGTTCGACTGACCAAAAGCACTTCTGTCTTGTCTGGATTTAGCTTCAGCTCATTTGCCCCCATCCAGTCCATTACTGACATCAGGCACCAACTTAGAACCAGAATATCTTCCTTGGATTTGGATGGAAAGAAGAGATAGAGCTGGGTGTCATCAGCATACTGGTGGCACTGAACCCCAACACTCTGGACAATCTCGCCCAGCGGTTTCATGCATATGTTAAATAGCATGGGGAATAAGATGGAACCCTGAAGGACATTACAGGCAAATAATCACAGCATCAAAGAGGAATCCAGCACCACCACCTTCTGAGATCGCCCCTCCAAGAAGAACTGGAGTCACCGTATAGCAGTTGCCTCTCAGTCCCACCTCAGACAGACGCCTCAGGATACCATCAAAAGCCACCGAAAGGTTCAGCAGAACTAACAGGGACACACTCCCCCTGTCCAGTTCCTGGCATAAATCATTCACCACATGTACTGCTGCCAAGCCAGGTCTATCGCATCCTATACTTGTGTCTTTGATTTCTTTGTACCTAAACTGCAAGTCTTTATATTCATCTCAAGATGAAATTCATTCGTTTTGGCCTAGTGTTCCAGCCCATCAAGATCCTTTTGAATCTTGATACTGTCTTCTGTGGTGTGTTGGCTATCGCTCTTAGCTTTGTGTCATCTGCAAATTTGATAAGCACCCCCTCCACACCAGGTAATTTATTTTAAAAGTTGAACAGCAGAAGGCCTGCAGTACTCCATGAGACCTCCTGCAAGAGAGTGCAGAGCCATTAATGGGCATTTGTTGAGTAGTTGCTCAACCAGCTGTTGATCCACCTAACAGTAGTAGCATCCAACCCACATTTTACCATCTTGTCAACAAGGATATCATGTGAAAACTTGTCAAACGCTTTGCTGAATTCAAGGTGTACTATGTCCATGGTATTCCCACGATCTATCCAACTAGTAACTATCAAAAAAGGAAACAAGGTTGGTCTGGCATGATTTATTCCTGACAAACCAATGTTGGCTCCTAGTAATCAGTGCATTATTTTCTAGATGCTCACAGACCAACTATTTAATAATCTGTTCTAGAATTTTGCCTGGTATTGACATCAGATTGACTGGTCTGTAGTTTCCTGGACCCACCCTTTCCCCCTCCTTGAAGATGGGAACACTTGCCTGTCTCCAGTCTTCTCTTGTTTTCATTCTTGTCCTTAATACTTGGCGCCTTGGTAGTTAACTCTAGGTTTTTGTCCCCTCCCCCAGCTAGTTTAAAGCCCTCTTGACCAGGTACATGAAGTCCTGCGAAAAACATTCTTCCCAGTCGCTGTGAGGTGCATCCCATCATCTGCAAGGAGTCTTTCATATTGGCATCATAGGCCATGAAACCAAACTCTTTCCCAAGTGGAGCCAGCTCAGTTCAGTACCCTTCTTTCCCTACCAATACGTTGACCTTTGACAGGAAGGATTGATGAAAACACCACTTCTGCTCCTAGTTCCTTCACTTTCCTACCCAGAGCCTCATAGTCTTTGAAGGTCTATTCAACAGTTCCTCTGGCTCTATTACGTACTCCCACATGGGTCAGCAGGAGAGGACAGTAGTCAGTTGACCTGATGAGTCTTGGTAGCCTCTCTGTCACATCTTGAATACATACTCCAGGAAGGCAACACACCTTCCAAAATAATATGTCTAGTGCTGGCTGGGGCATGCTGGGAGTTGTAGGCCAAAAACATCTGGGGACCCAAGGTTGGAAAACACTGCTCTAGGGGGCAATGCTTCTTCCCTCAAAAGCCTAAGGGTGGGCAACTTGTGGCCCTCCAGATGTTTTGCCTTATGGCTCCCATCAGCCCTAGCCAGCATAGCCAATGGTGAGGGATGATGGGAGTTGTAGGCCAAAACGTGTGGAGGTCCACAAGATGCCCATCCCCAGATGATGCTGACCTTGCTTCAAGCAAAGGCGGCACCCAGAGTTGGGCCCTGTCTGAAGCTGTTAATGCCCCAGGAAGCTCATATGGGAGAAGGCATTCTCTTAAGCAGCTTAATGGGCTTTCAGTGGTGGCACTAGATAAAAATATAAAGGGGGAACAAAGTACATTTCAGCAAGCGAGCAAGCTTTGTCCTAAGCAATAGATTCCTGAATGACAAATAACAGTCCTGTTGATTTTGATGGAGTTAACTTTTCACTATGCATGCAGAGGCTTGAAGCTTTTCTTTTAATTTCCAGTTTATGAAAAGTTCATTTCTTTTAAGTAATCCCAGGGTTTGATCAAGGGGGGGGGATACATGCGTATCCCTCACACCCTTCGGGCACTGCCAATGCTGTCCTTATGGAGTTTTTCAGAAGCTAACCCCCACCCCACCTCACCCCCCTTTTTAAAATGATATAAAACTATTTACTCCTTAATTTTTTTGTTGACATTGTTGGATATTCTGGAAAAAAACTCTCTTAAGGGCACAATCCAATGCATGTTTAGACAGGTTTTTTTTTTTAAAAAAGTCCTACAACTCCCAGCATCCCAGCTCCAATTTGGATGGCTTTACAAGGGGATTAGACAAATTCATGGAGGAGAAGGCTAACAATGGCCGGTAGTCCTGATTGGCTATATGCTTCCTCCGGTATCAGAGGCAGTATGGCTGTTGCACTCATGTCCTGCTTGTGGGTTTCCTGTGGGCAGCTGGCTGGCCACTGTGTGAACAGAATGCTGGACTACATGGACCCTTGGTCTGATCCAGCATGGCTCTTCTTATGTTCTTATTCCCCACCCAGCTGGCTGGGGAATGCTGGGAGTTGTAGGGCTTGCCCCCCCCTCCCCGTCCAAACATGCATTGGATTGCGCCCTTAAGAGATGAAAAAGAATCACTCTTTCTTTCTTTCTTTCTTTCTTTTGGCTTGGCGGCCTGGCTCTCCCGGTCCCTCCCGAGCCCCTCGGTCTCTCTCTCCAGGTGGTGGGAAGGCGGGTGCAATTCCTCCGCGAGGCCTGCAGTGGGAGCTGCTGCGACTCCTGCAATCAGCTGGCTCGCGAGGGACAAATCTCGGACGGGGAGCCTCTGCTCCTCGGCTCTTCCTTCTCGCTCGGTCCGCCTCCCTCCTGTAGCTCTGGGCGGCTTCTGGCCGCTGGCTGGCTTTCCCCCCTTGCTCCCCCCCCGGGGGTGTGCCAAGGCGGCGAAGAGAGCGCGTGCCAGAAGCGGCGGGGAACGAGCAGGGGACGGAACTGCGTGAGCCGGTGGCGGCGGTGAGCCGGCTGATCTCGGCTCCTCCATTTCTTCTCCTGGGTCCATCTTTTGTGACGGCGGCACCCCCAACCCGCACTCTGCCTCCTGTGCTGCCGGGAGGCGCGCTGAAGAAGACCGAGAAATCCTGAAAGAGGAGGGGGGAGAGAGAGGGGGGGACTGGGAAGCGGCAAGTCTCTTTCATTCAACGCCCCCCCCCCCGTCCCCCGTCCCACTTCTGCTTTACCATGAGCCAGGCTGTTCCCTGCCACCGAGGAGAAATTTAAAAAAACCCCACAAACCCACCAGAAGTGGACCTGCGGCAGATCCCGGGTTGCTAAGGTAATCACAATTGCCCGTGCGCAGTGTTCTCCCCAAAGCTTCTGGGGCAACAATGGCCAGCACTGCCCGGTTCCTACCCTCCCACCCCACCCACCCCTTAATACTTTAAAGGGACATAGAGGTAATGAAATCGGTTGCTCTGAATCTTAAACCAAATCGGAGTCCGTCCAAGGGTGCAGGGTCAGGTGTATTAAGTAATTTAAGCCCCTTTTGGAATGGGTGGGAACGGAGGCGTAGGGAGAGGGTTGACCGAAAGCAAGCCAACTAACCTCACACCCCTGAATTGGCTTCATTTTCTTCCCTTTCCAAGGTGGATGTTGTTGTTGTTGTTGTGGGGGTGCGGGTGGGTACGAACGAGTAAAGAAAAGTGTAAGCAAACTAACGAGATTCGCAGCGTCGTGTAAACGCGTCCTCCACGCTGGGTTCCATTCGGAGTACGCCGTTGCCAAGCGGTGCCTGGCGCGTTGGGGGGTTTCATTTTAAGCCCGGGGCAGGGAGAGTTTTGTTTCCGCGCCCGCCCGCCCGCCGGCTTCCCTGGAGGGGAAGAGAGGCGACCTGAGTTCCGCACTAAGCAGGGCGCTGTGTGAATCGATGTTGCGGGGCACGCAGGGCGATCGCTAAGCAACCGGCTGGGGAAGGGATCGGGAGCGCGGCGTTGCTGGGGAGGCTCCTGCTGCTGCTGCTGCTGCTGCTGCTGGTGGGTCCTGCTTCGTTGCTGCGCCGATTGCATTGCCGATGAATGAAGCGGGTGGGGGTAGGATCAGCTGGGCTTTACCCGCGGGAAGTGTAGCTGGCTACGGGCTGTTCAAACCGAGTGAAAGAATAATTTCAGCCGACAAAGAAGCACCGCCGCATTTGCGGAGCGAAGCCCTTGAATTTGCCCTGTGTGCCCACAGCTAGAAGCCAGGGCGCTTTTTCTGGAAATGCGGGTTACAAGATTTCTGCCCGTTCCAGGAATTGGGTTTTGGCTTCTTCAACTCAAAGCAAAACGCTGTGCTGCAGCCAGAGCCCGGCGAAGGCAAAAAAGCACGTGGGAACTGAGCGGATCCCCTGTTACTGGAGCCCAAGCGCAGCTCAGCGTCAAGAGCAGGGGGTCTGTCAGTGACCGGCCTTTTAGCGAACCAACAGGCTTGATCCAGCCTGTGAAACAAAAGGAAATGGATTTCAGCCAGCCAGCTTGGCTCTGGTGCTAGTGCTGCAATCCGAAACATGCACACTTGGAACTAGGTCCCGTTGAAATTCCTTCAGCGTTTTCACAAGTGGCCCTACAAAGGCCTCTGGCCTTTAGTGTGGAATGCATCACGTTGTGAACAATGAAAGCGGGGGGGGGGGGGGCTAGGAAGCAGAAGAGAGCCAGTGTTCAACTGATCATACATTGGCTATCGCGCAGTCATCCCCAGGCCTGTGGCTCACGCTGGCTCAGCTTGTCTGAGCATGGAAAGCTAAGCAGGGTCAGGCCTGGTTATTACTTGGATGGGAGACCCCTCCTCTAGTTTCCTGCATTGAGCAGGGGGTTGGACTCGATAGCCTTGTAGGCTCCTTCCAACTCTGTGATCTATGAAATCTATGGAAGTTGCAGTCCCAACATCCAGAGGGCACCAATTTGGGGAAGGCTGGGCTATAGCCACTGTAGCTTTTTACATTTGAATTATAGATGCAGGAAATGTTAGTCTCTGGCCCCAAACAAACAAGCAAAAAAGACAGAACAATGTAAGTACCAGTTACACAAAATGGCCCACTTGTGCTGAAATCCAGGTGCTTTGGCTTAATTGGCTTGTAGAACCAAGCCATTGGTAGGGCAGATTTGTTACTGATTATTTAGGCCAGGGATGGGGAAGGTGTGGTCTGCCAGATGTTGTTCGGACTGCAGCTCCCATTGGCTCCAGCCAGCATAGCCAATGGTGAGGGATGATGGGAGGTGCAGTTCAACAACATCTAGAAGGCCACACCTTCCCCATCCCTGATTCAGGTGTTCATGCTTACAAAGAAAACCACTAAGACTTGGATGTGAGAAGTCTGTCTCCCCCCTGGCATTTACAAGATGTCAAGCTCATGGAGAAGGGGAGAGTCCATGTCTCCTCTCGTGCATGGGAGTGCGCAAGCAGGAGTGTGGAAAGTGTGTCCACCAAGTGTCACCCATGCTCTCTTAGCTGGACTGCACTGTCACGCTGGTCCCATGCATCTCCCAAAACCAGAACAGAACAGGCCGTAATTCCCTATGCTTCTGGACTTGTGGGGATTGGAAGTGTTCAAACAGCCTGGTTGGAATCACTTAAATTAGAGCCGCCAGGTTGTGGGCTCAGTGCCCCTGCACAGCTTTGAGAGCTTGTTTGGTTGGGGTGAATGTGTTGCCTGCTGGGATTTTTGACACAGAAACTGAGAGGGGACTGAGAAGAAAGTGGTAGCACAGCTCATAGCCGCATCTCCTTATCCTAAACACGTTTACTTCAAACAGGCCTGCGCAGATTGTGTCACCCACCAAGGTGGCACACCCCACTGGTGGAGACTGTACAGTGGGGTTGGATAAACCTGTTTTTGCTGCCAGGATGAAACTGCAAAAAGAAGGTGTGTGTGTGTGTGGGGGGGGTGTCAGTTAACCAGCGAGCCACAATCCATGGCTGGGGTGGGCATCATTCAGTTTGTTGGGTCACAAGTTGTGCAGGGTTGACTTAAGTCTCTCTGGTTTCAGTGGAAGTGACTGCCAAGTAAGTGTACCTAAAGCTGCAGCCGTCACATTTCTCTTGCATTTCCTTCACCCCATTAGAGAAAAATGCAGCAGAAAAATATCGGTGTGTAGGGTCTCTTAAGCTGCAATACTAAACACACTTACATGTAAGTAAATTCCACTGAAATCGGCGTGCTTGATCTACAACAAGTAAACGTGTTAAGAATTAGGGAGCCATAGTACTCGCCCCTTCTACAGGGAGGGGCCGTAGCTCAGTGGCGGAACATCTGCTTTGCATGCAGAAGGCCTCCCCGGTTCAATCCCAGGCATCTCCAGGTAGGGCCAGGAAAGAATCCTGCCCGAAGCCCTGGAGAGCCGCTGTCAGTCCTTGTCAACAATACTGGGCTAGATGGACCAATTGTCTGACTCAATATAAGGCAGCTTCCTCTGTTCCTGTGTACACAGCCCTCTCCAAATCATATTGCTGAACTTGAGATATGCTTCTCCAGGAGCATTAAAAAAAAAGAGGCTGTGTGTGTGTGTGTGTGTGTGTGTGCTTCTCTAGCACATCTGTGTGTCCCTCCCTTCCATCTTTTAGCCACTATCCCTGCAAGTCACCCTGTGAAGGTAATAGTGTGTTATCTGGTCTTCAGGGATGCAAAACAGGATGTGGGGATGTGGAACAGCACTTGCTGGGGAGGGCGCCTTTAAAGAGCATCCTGCTTTTAAAGGCCAGGAGATATGGGTTTCAGAGCACAAGAGGGGAGGGGGATCAGCTGTGATATACAGGAACTAAAACTGTCTTGTCTTGGCATAGTCTGGAGAAGCCTTTAAAAACAGCATATGTGCTCCAGCAATGCTGTCCTTCCCTCCCTCCCCTCACTTATGGACTGGAAAGTATCCAATTACCTTTGAACTGGGACTTGCATGGTGGTCCTGCAAAGACTATAAGTCACCCATGGATGGTAAGGGGGAAAGCCCTTATTCTCACCTCTGCAGCCTGTCCAGCTAAACTCTCAAGCTCAATGGTATTTTTTCACACATAAGACTTAAAGAGGCTTTTGCTTCGGTCAATTTGCAATGCAAATGTGAAACGTTAGCCAGAATACTCATTCTTGTTCCAAAAGTCTTGCCCCTGCTTTCTCTTCCACATGAAGAATGATCAGCCATACACATACATAGCATGAAGACAGCACAAAGGCAATTTAATTGGGGCGTGCACAGAAAAATAATAACTTTGGAACCCACTTTGGCTAGGACAGTGTTCTCCAACCTTGGGTCCCCACATGTTTTTGGCCTACAACTCCCAGCATGCCCCCAGCCAGACAAATAGGTGTAGGAGAAATAGGTGTAGGAGATTTTGTGCTAGGCGCTTTTAATGTTGGTTTCTGAGGGTGGGGTAAGGGAGAGAGCTGATCTTCTTGCCTCCTCTGTCTCTCCTCCCAGTAACTGCTTTGGGGCAAAACAAGCTTCCATCCTTGATGGAGTGGATGACTCGTTATTGAAATTGAAATCTGAAAGTGGATACTAATGTTCTGCTTGTATACACTATAACTGTGTGTAAGTAACACAGTCACACACAACGTAACACACACACTAGACACAGAATCAGACAGATACTATACTATTACTCAGGGGCACATGGGCTACAAATATTTAACACTGAATTTAAATCAATGCAACTAAGGACAGAAAAGGGAAGGTCTAATAATACTCAAGACAGTCACAAACAAACAACAGCAAGAATAAATAAGAATTAGGATGAAAGAGATTGGATTTTATTTTTTTTAAAGAACTGGTCTAGATTGGAATAAGAAGGTCACACAACCAAAACAAAACTACCAACTCCACAGCTCTTTCAGCGTTGCTGCTCCTAGAAGAGTCAATTTGCAAAAGAGCACTGAAAATACAAACAGCTCCTGATATGTTATTTCCATGTCCCTCCCAAAAGTGCTGTGATTGGATAGTCCTAGTAAACTCATTCCCTGGTTGGAAGCTTCAGCTGTAAGTCACTTCTCCCTCTCTTGCCTGGTGTTTTCCTTGGGGGAGGTTCAGATACGTATCAATTGCACTGAAGAAAACCTGTTATAGATACACCCTCCTAAAGTGGATTCGAAACTTCAGGAGCAGCCTACTTTGCTTTGTGGGATGTCTGAATGCTTCCAAAGAAGCCTGGTTCCATATTTGGGCTACATCCAAAGCAGATGCACATCCCTACAATTTAAGCCTCGCACATGAAGGCAACCTGGTGCCCTCTGTATATTTTGGACTACAATTTCCATCAGCTCCAGCCAGCATGGCCAATGGTCAGAGATGATGGGATTCATACTCCAAAGCATCTGGAGGGCACTAGGTTGCCTTCCTCCTGGTCTAAAGAGATCCAGTATGGTATAGTGTGGTTGAGTGTTGGACTACAACTGAGGAGACTGGGGAGATTACTCAGTGGATGACACAATCTCCCAGACTGACCTACCTAATAGGGTTGCTGTGAGTAAAAAATGTGGGAACAACTGTGTATGCTGCTTGAGCTCCTTTGGGAAAAGGTGGGACATAACAAACAATTAAGATTCTCCTCATGGAACTGAAAATAGGCTTTTCCACAGCCTGCCTTGAGACTAGTTAGCTTCAGATCCTGTTAGGGTCCAGTGTGCAATGACCATTAGCAGGAAGAGAAGAGTTGTAGTACTTGTTATCAGTTATGTCATTAAAACTACCCAATAGCAACTTGTGTCTCTTGCACAATCATGTTCTAATCAGCACTTCAAGTTAGGGAGTCAACCCATTGAGGATTTGTGTTGGGTTCCAGCTCAAATTCTTCAATAACTGTGGTTCAGTTCTGGTTCAGAAGCTAGCATGGTAACTAGTGATGCTGCCAGATTTCGTAGTAATTAGTCCGCTCACTAGTCGAACCTTGCCCATTCATAATGCTCAGCTTTTTAATGAGCCTAGACTGGTGGTTTACGAATTTGCTATTAAGTTCAGGATTGATCACTAGCATGCACAGTCTGTATCTAAGCAAAGCCAGTTCTGCGTATGCGCTGCATGGGCTGGATTAACTGTTTCCTTGCCTAATCCAGAATTTCTTTGCATGTACTGTGTTGGTTGGATTCACCCTTTCCTTGCCTAATCCAGTGCTGCTTTCCTCCTCATTGCCACTCTGGCTCCACGAGGAGGAGGAGGACTTGGCAACGCTCCCTTTACATTTTTAGTTATCCTACTGTCTCCTTAGGAGCATCCTCGATCACCACCGCTGTAGCTCTGGCTCCGAGGAGGCTCCAAACGACAGCTCCCAAGATGCACTTTGATATCACGCCTGTGCAAAAGCCTGTTTACACGGAATGAGAGTTTGCTTTGAGGGAGAACTCTTGTCCAAGCCTACATGGTTGAGTTCATTATTTTCCAAGCAAATAATGAACTCACTCGTGGTAAGTTAGCCTATCACAATGGTATCCAGTTCAACTATTCTGAACCAGTTTTGAACTCATTCAAATAAGTTTCATATAGATGAATTCAAACTCTTACAATCACAATGCTACACCTATAAAATGAATATGATAAATATTTAAGTTGAGAAAAGTTATATTTTAACGTGCTCTTTGCCTGTACTAATGCTATATCTTTCTGATCTGTCAATCATATTTTTACCCACTTAGAGGACACAATGAATTTCACTCTCCCCCCAAAAAAGAAAACACATTTTTTTAGCTCCTTTCAGGGTTGTTTTTGTCTCTCTCAACAGCAAGGAACAGCCAGTATAATAGCAATATATAAATCTGTGGCATGGCTACATACAGAGAATACTGTGTATAACTGGGGTAAAAAATAAAGAAAAGCAACTAAAAGTATCAAGGACTTGCTGCACCTTCCTATGAAGGAAGGCTAAAAAAAGAAGAAGAAAAGCTTGAAGCTTTTTACTTTAGGAAAAACACAGTTATGTTGGGACATGTCAGTCTTATAAAATTAAGGATGGTTAAAGAGATCAAATAGAGAAATTTGTTAATACAGGCAGTCCCCAGGTTACGAATGAGTTCCGTTCTTAAGAATGTCTTTAAGTCGAATTTGTATGTAAGTCGGAACAGCATAGCGTTCTATACGTTAAAATTGGCATTTATGCAAATTGCATAAATTAATCAAATTGCGCAGTATACTATGCTATGTACTCTACATAAATGACATAGTGCTGGGGAACCCAGAAGTCCGTTCTTAAGTGTGGGTTGTCTGTAAGTCGGATGTTCTTAACTCGGGGACTGCCTGTACTAGAACTTGAGGGCACCCAGTCAAGTTGATTGGAGCTGGGTTCAGACAGGGCTGACCGATGAGATTTTTCTGCTGGAGGCAGAACATCAACTAGCATTCATCCCTACAAGTCCAGGTACATAGTACCCAAGGCTGGTCAAGTCAAGGAACAATCCTACGCATAGTTAGATAGAAAAAAGGCCTACAACTCCCAGCATGCCCCAGCCATTGTGCCCTTAGTGGTTTAGCTAGGTCATTTCAGACCCATGACTTAATGGTTTTATGGGGGCTTCCCTTTTAGGTGGCTCTGTGTATTACTTCAGTCATGAATCCCACAAGAAACGTTTATCTTCTCCCCACTCCTGCTACTGCCATTTTGATGTAGGAAATAATAATTTATATATTTAAAGTAAAAACTAATATGTCCATCAAGCCATGCCCTGACTATAAAACATTTTTCAAATTAAGAAGTAAAAATGGATGCTGTAGTGAGAAGCGTCGGCCCCAGTAGGCTCTGGCATGCCCATGATGGTCCAGGTGTTTGCTGCTGCCTCCGTCAGTTGCTGCTTTTTAGGTGAACATTTGTGTGTGGGGGAAACTGTGGGGTCCTGCACTTTGGCTCTGAGGTCTGGCCCTGAGATCTAGCCCTAGCTGCACTACTGGGTGAAGTTATTTTGGCATCTGAGGCAGAAAACCCCACAACCGCCTTTCCCCTTCCCTAAGAATACTACAACAATAATAAATCACTGACAATTTGCAGCCCATTCATGATACCTCAAATCAGCTGACCATGGCAGCTTCCTTACTCTTCCTAATGATAGGGCCAGCTTTGAATAATGGACTAAGCCAAGCCCTTCTTCACACCATGCAAAATTAACTTGCGATGGCTTAAAAAGAGAGTGGAATAGATGGGGCCTTTGGTAGATGCATCCTCCATGAATATATTTAAATGGAAATACCATATGCAGAAACAGTATACCTCTGACTTGGTACTTGGAGGTATACCGCATCTTAACATTGAGGATCCAATAGCCTTTAATAAACCTACCCTCTATGGATTCATCTAAGCCTTTCTTAATGCGAATAAAACAGCAGGAATGTCTATGACCTTCATGCCCTGCTTGTAAGCAATCCCAGAGGCGTCCAGCTGGCTTCTTGGTGGGAACAAGAGGCTAGGCTTGACAGACCTTGGTCCGATGCAGCAAGGCAGCTCTGTGTTTTTATTTTTGCTTTTCCTGAGATGATGCTCACTATCTGATAGAAGGATCCAGGTAGGAGCCAATATATTTGTGGACCTTGCTTGATGAAAGATCTCTTGCATCTTAGACTTCTCCCTCTCTGAGAATGAAGTAGCTCAGGATCAAAGGCTGAACTAGCCAGGCATTTCCAGTTGAAAATTCAGTCACGCTCAGTTCACCGTTCAGAATACAAGTCTTGAAAAATTCCAGGTTTGCCTATTGTTTAGTTAGCCTTCTCTTTTTCTTTGTCCTCATCTGAGAGAAGCAGTTTGTAGTACTTGGAGTCAAGGTACGGTATATGCAGGAGACAAAACCCCTTTTCCCGGTAGTGGTCAACAACTCCCTCTTTTTTCTTGAATGGTTTCCTTGAAAATATCTCTTTTACCAGCCTCTCTAGTCCTAAAGAGGAGAGATCCTGTTTCACCACCCCATTGCCCATTCTGGCTGGGGATGATGGGAGTAGTAGTCCAACCAAACCATCTTGAGGGCAGACCAGGTTGGGAAAGATTTATCTTGAGCTGATTAGTGCACCAGTTTTGTTGTTACAAGGCTGATTACTCTGGCTGTTGCATTAGGGCAGCTTTTCCCAACCTCCAGATATTTTGAACTACAACTCTCAGCATTCCTTACCATTGGGCATGGTGGCTGGGGCTGACTGGAACTGAAGTCCAAAACATTTAGAGAGCACCAGGTTGGGGAAGGCTGCCTTAGGGGTTTGGTTCAACTTGAAGGCAACTGAGAGATTTTATGTTTGGGTGCTGTTCTATTTTACAGAATGACTTCCCTCAATCAGGGCTGTGGAGTCGGTAGATAAATGTTCCGACTCCGACTCCTCAGTTTTTTGTACTTCCGACTCCGACTCCGACTCCTCGACTCCGACTCCTCTGTATTAATATGCTAATTAATTAATTAATATGCGAGATAGTTGGGCAGAAGCTGCTGCCTTCTCCTTTTTGTGTGCTGATCTGCTGCTGAAGATAGGGCAGTGGGAGGATCCAGGAGGGGCATTTATTATAAAACAGAAGTCATTAATTATAACTGTTTGTGAATTGGGACATTTAAACTTGCTTTTTTTAAAATTCCAATCTAAATTCAGTCGGAGTCGGTGCATTGTTTGCCGACTCCGACTCCAGGTACCCAAAATTTCCTCCGACTCCGACTCCTCGACTCCGACTCCGACTCCGACTTCACAGCCTTGCCCTCAATACCCCAGTTTTTATGTACTGTCCAGGGCTGGCCCTACCATTAGGCAGAGTGAGGCAGCTGCCTCAGGCAGCAGATGCTGAAGGGCATGGTATGGCACGGTGTTGGAGGACAGAGCTCTGTGTGCCGTGCAGACTACCCTGATCCCCTTAAGCTAGCCTGTCGATGTCAGGTGTGATGGAAGACATTGTCCCTTCGGCAGTGTCGAAGTAAGATTCAGCTGTCAGTCTGGTCAGCTTCTAAACATGGAATAGGGAGAGGCACCATTTTGTCCTTCACCTCAGGCAGCAAAATGTCTTGGGCCAGCTTTGGTAGTAGCTCAAGTTCAATTTGACCTCCTGCTTCAAATGGTAATTACCCTGTTAGGTGGGGAAACAAATGCATTTTACCAGCAACAAGTATATATTACAGTTTAATCCCTGAAACAGAAGTGTAGGATCACCTTCTTTCCAGGGAGTACAACAAATAAGCAGCTGTGCCTTTGCTGGCCTGTTAACTGATCACTGATAATCTAATAAAGCTAATAGTCATAGAGTCTTGCTGTTTTCTTAAGAAATTCTTACGAGAATGTCTGAATCACCGCATCAGCCAATGTTCAAGCCCTGTTTTAAAGTGACAAGTTGTCATGTCAGATAAAAAATTGCAACAAGGGTTGGGAGTTAGGTATGTGTGGTGCCTTTCCAATGGAATATTTCATTTTATTCAGTCAAGGATAAGCATCATTACAGAGCTTTATGTTATAACTGATGATCAGCCTTCTTTTTGGGAAACAATTTTGCTTCGATAGCGTAGATCTGCTCTCTCTCTGTGTGTGTGTGTGTGTGTGTGTGTGTGTGTGCGCGCGCGTGTGAATTTCAAGGGGGAAATGCATAAGAACTAACCATTTGTCTTGTTACCTAAAGTCATAATGATCTGCGTAAGCATCTCCCTAGCAACAGAATTGGATGTCATAAATAGAAGATTAAGGAATAAGATGAAAGATAAGCTACAGGTTTTACGCAGAATTGATTATTGGTAAAACAATGTACTGTCATAGCAGTGCCTTGTGCTTTATAGAGAACGGGGATTTATTTAAGAACTAGACCCTAACCTTGCATCGCTTAAGTGGGCACGGACGGTACTCTGGTGCTCATCCCACCTACAATAGCTTCCCCATTCACTGGGGACAAGCTGTAGGTCAGTGACAGACCACATGCTCTGCCTGCAAAAGGTCCCAGGTCCAATCTCTGGCCTCTCCCAGGTGAGGGCTAGGAAAAGACTCCTGTCCAAAACTCTGGGGAGCCACTATCAGTCAGGGTAGAACAGCCTTCCCCAATCTGGTGTGCCCCAGATGTTTTGGAGTACAATTCCCAGTGGTTAGTGGGAGTTGAAGTTCAAAACATCTGGAGGGCACCAGGTTGGGGAAGACTGATGTAGACAATTCTGTGCTAGATGGACTAATGGTCTGATTCAAAATAGGGTATGAGGAAAGCCATATGTAGAGAAGAGTGCATCTACAGAGACACCAGCCCCTGGACTGAACAGCTGCAGAAAACCCAAATGGGCAGAACCATTCCCAAAGACTCCCACTGAACTCAATAAGCACACACTTGAAATTACACACGACTAATCTTTACATCCCTGACTTATAATCGATCATGACGTTGCTCTGTTTTACTGCTTGTATTGTAACATTTTAGGGTATTTATTATTTTCTACTGTTTTTATATTGGTTTTTGTATTGTATTGGTTTTTATATTATTGCATTGGATTGATGGAGGCTGGGGTGGAGGCTGGGGGGGCAGCTTTGCGGTCTGTGAAAATGAGTATTATTATTACGAGTGAAATGTTAGCGGGGACGTGGACGCAGTTCCCAATCCCATGCTGCCTGCAGCAAAGCAGCCCCAGTCACTGGGGCCTGTGGGGAGAGGCTGGGGCTCAGTGGGGAGAGCACCTGCTTTGCATGCAGAAGGTCCTGGCCTGGGTTCAATCCCTGGTATCTCCAGGTAGGGATAGGAAAGGCTCCTGTCTGAAATCCTGGAGAGCTGCCTCCAGTCAGTGTCAGCGATACTGGGCTAGATGGACCAATGGCCTGACTCAGTATCAGGCAACTTCCGATGTTCCTAACAGCACAGACAGCATCCTTTTGCACGAACCGTTTCTGATCCAGCAGGGAGAGCTTGTGTTATGTGTAAGCCTGCTTTCAGTCACACATCACCCTTGATGGATTGCAGTGATAGCTGCTTACTTCCCAACTATTTCCAAGGAATAACATTATGCAGGATTTGACCTACAATGCTGTATGCAGCATAATTCCCCCCCCCTTTTGCTACTGTTGATCATGTACTGTATAGCACTTCTCTTAATCTGCAAAGTGCTGAACAGTCTTTATCGTATTAACCTTTATAATAATGCTATATAGCAGACCCAGTACCGTTCCTGTTGGTGCTCAAAGACAGTGACTTGTCCAAGTCCATAGAGGGTGTCAATGGCAAATGGGGCTTTAGCCCAAGTCTCCCAATCCAATTGCCCCAAGGGTGTGTGTGTGTGTGAAGATGTCCCTAAAACATACCAAACCCCTGTTTCAGCTCAGCACTGGTTCTCTAAAACATCCTGAACTATGCTATTTTCCCCCCACCTCTATCTACATAAGGTGTTCCATGCAGAGTAGTTGCTTGATCAGAAACCACAGGCATCAATCATATGTGTATTTGAATATGGTGTTCTCTGCAGTGCAGTACTCTTATCAGATCTGCATCTTAATGTGTAACTCCATCCAAATTCTGGTTCGACTTGTCATAAATAACAACACTTGAGTAGAGCTGGATCAGTGCATTTGAATTCTATGGTAAAAATACTGTACACACACTTCCGATCTCATATGACTGTTCTTACATCTGGAACTCATCATAAGCATTAATGGTGAAAAGTCCAGAATCTAGGTGAGAAATCCAAAATCCTAAGCTATCCACGTTTCTGAGGACCAGCCAGTTAAAAAATTAGACCAGATCCTGTGTGTAATCACCAGTTTGAAATTGAGTCTACACTATGTAGATCTCATAGACACAAGATGAGGTCTAGTTTTTGATCTTTTCTGTTTCTTCCCCCGTCCCCTGCCTATTATACCACTTAGCCCGATGAAGAGTTCTGGAGACCTTGAAAGCTTGCACAGCCTTCTGTGGCATTTTGGTTGGGCCTAACAAAGGGATTGCGTAATTGTGGATTGTGGATTTATTGTCCTGAATTCTGTGGGGGTTTTTTTACTCATGGGCTATCTTTTTTAAAAAAAAATATTATGATTAATGGTGAAGAGTTCTGTACCAGCTTGAGTATTAAAAGTATCTAACAGTGCAATCCTTTACATGTCTACTCAGATGTAAGTCTCATTGAGTTCAATGGCTGTACACATTTACTGTAAGACCCATTGAACTCAATGGAGCTTATTTCTGAGTAGACATGTATAGGATTACACTGTACAAATAGGTTTTTATTATATGGTTGAAGTATAGTAGTTTATTTGAGCCCCTCTGTCCACAGGCATAGATCTCATTCTTTGAATCTTCTTGCTAAATGATGATGAAACTATTTAGACTCTGGTAATATTGACTTCATTTTTGCATGGTCTGATGCTTTTTGTTATGTCTTGTCTATTAGCAAAAGTAAAGGCAAATGTTCCCTTTCTCCTCTTCTCTCAGTTCTAATTAGGCACACAGTCAGGATGGAGTTGAATTAGTCTGTTGCATTTTGAACTCCTGGGAAAAAATAACTTTCTGATTGTATCTTTCAATAGAAGTAGTATCTGTGGTCAACTAAATGATATTGACGGGCACTTTCTTGGTTTTTCCCTCTCTGTATAAGTCAAAGCCTATAATGCATAGCTTCTTAGTGAAACTATTTCTGACTAAGAATTAATAAAATGGTGATGGGTCATATCTATCTGGTTTTATCTATAACAACTGTTGACAGAATTGTGTGGGTGTGCGGGAAGAGAGATGGGCATTGGTAGTGCAAATGTTTTTGCAAAATTTAGGAGCCAACAAGACCTTCCTTAGGAGGAAAGACCTGCTTCCAGACATCTCCAGTCTGGATGCCTGGATTTTTGTACTTGTGTGGATGTGTGAGTCCCCTCAAATTGGTGGACATTCTTTTGCTTTACATCCTCCTTCTTTGGCCCTCTAAGTCTGCAGTGCACAGTTTTGTTGGCATCCTTTCATGCAGATGACCACTGACCAGCATTTTACTCACGGATAGCTTTATCCTTCATGAACTCATCTAATCCCCCTTAAAATCTTCCAACTTGGTGGCCAGTGCTACATCTTCTGGTAGTAAATTGCATAGTTTAACCAGGGCTGGCTTCAAGGGTAGGCATGGTTGGCCACCTGCTGAGGGCCCACACCCCAGCAGGGGCTCACTGACAAGAGTCCCCTGGAGTTGCTCCTCCGCTTCACCATTACAGCCTGCTTACTCACCTGCCTCTTGCTCTGGCCCAGACAACTGCGGTGATGAGAAGGAGGAGCAGTATGTTCCATGGCCTGCTTGCACACTGACTCTCTGCCTGTCAAGTAAGCAGTGGTAGCAATGATGAGAAAGAGGAGGAGGAGCAATAGCAGCTGGTGACAATGAGAAGGTAGAGAAAGAAGACTCACTGAGGGAGGGGTGTCTTGCTCAAGGGCTCTCAAAAACCTGGAGCTGGCACTGAGTTTAACTATGCACAGTGTGAAGTACTTCCTTCTGTCTGTCCTGAATCTCCCACTGTTCAGCTTCATTGGATAACCATGGATTATCGATCCATAAGAGGATCTTTCTGCTGATTGCTAAGATTTTTCAGGTCTCTGTGGAAAGGGACTTTGTCAAAAGCCTTTTGAAAGTCCAAGTAAACATTGTCTACCAGATCACCCCTGTCGACATGCTTGTTGACACTCTGAAAGAACTCTAAAAGGTTAATGAGAGTGGACTTACCTTTGCAGAAAGCCATGCTGATTCTTCTTCAGGAAGACTTGTCCTTCTGTACGCTTGATAATTTTATCTTTAATAATACTTTCCACCAATTTTCCAGAAGAGGCATTAAGATAACTGGCATGTAATTTCCAGAATCCTGCCCCCCCCATCTCTTTTTAAAAATTGGTGTCACATTGACTACTTTCCACTCTGGTATAGGAGCCAATCTTAGGGAGATGTTACATATTTTTGTTAAAAGATCAGAAATTTCACATTTGAGTTCTTTAAGAACTCTTGGATGGATACCATCAGAACTAGTGATTTGTTTGTTTTTCAGTTTGTCAGTAAGTTCTAGAACTTCATCTCTTGTCATCAATATTTGCCTTTGTTCTTCAAACTCCCCCTCTGAAAATGTCAGTTCAGGCATGGGTATCTGCCACACATCTTCAGTGAAGACAGATGCAAGGAATTCATTCAGCTTCTCTGCAATCTCTTACCCTCCTTTAGTACTCCTTTAACTCCCTTATCATCCAACAGTCCAACTGCCTCTGTAGCAGGTTTCCTACTTCTGATGTGTGTTTTTTAAATACATGATTAACAATAACCTCTTTGCATCTTTGAATAAAGTACCCATCAGTGCTGGGAGAAAGTGGCATCTCTCCAGCTAAGGAAGGGGGCAGATTACATGTAAGAAAGGATGAGTAATTGGATGTTTGGAAGAATTTCTAGATGGATTCTAGCTGAAACTGTGGGTGCAGCTTGTGTGGGTGTGGTGGTGGTGGGGATGGCTCAAGTTGCTTTCTGAGGATTTGCCCTGAACAGTTTGTTTTCCTTTCCTTTCGATAAAGCAAAGATTATACTCTGTCTCCAGTGATCTCTCATCCGAAAGAAACTAAAACCTGTAGCACAGCCTCTAGAACTTATCATCATTTGGGGAGCGTATAACAATCTGTTTAGGGACGGGTTATCAGTCTTATTTCATCAGTCAGAGCAGAATATTTCTCTGTCTCATACCTTTCAGGCATTATATAATGGAGTAAGAATGTCGAGCACATTTTTTGCCTCACCTGCTGTGCCTATGCATTTGATTTTGGATTTTATCCTCATACCTCTGTTTGTCTGGGTGTTCTATTGAATATTGTTCTTGCTTTTGCAGCCTGGGTGTGAAGAGAACGGTTAATCATGGCCCAGGGATCCAGTGACATGGAAACCGCTGATCAAGAGGAGAGCTCTCCAAACATGATTGTTTACCGAAAGGTAAGGCGTTCAGAGTCATTCATAACTTATATGCCAACTTCTGAGCTAACTAATTAAAGAACTTTTGACTCCTTTAAAAAAAACAATACCCTATTTTCCTCATATTTTATATTATAGAAATTGAGGTTTTCCATTATTTCTGCCTATGCTACATTTAAAATTCCAAGGAGAACTTAGACTATCACTTACTACTGGTAAAATAGGTTGAATCAGATTTACCATTTTAAGAGTTCATTAGGAAACAAAGTTATGTGGATTTTCTGTATATCCATCTTAAACATTGGTTGTCTGAATATTTGTCATTTTTTTAACCATTGCCAGTAATGGGTAAGGAGGGGCCCAGCTCTGCTACAGAAAATCTCTTTGCACACCTTTTGAAACCTTGAAACCTTGGGATTATTTTTGGGACCTGCCTTCTTTGACCTGGTGCCCTCTGACATGGTGGTCAGAGTTCATTAAAAAAAACCAGTGTTTTGGTTTGCTTTATTGATGGATGGGCGGCCTCAACCAAATGGGCTTAAATCACTGTATTTTGACTTAAACTTGAATTAGTCAACTATAAAAGGATTGGTCTGCAAGTTCACTTATTTCAAAGTATACCAATGTGGCCAGCACAAACCACTACACAAAAATACATACACACCCTGCTTTTTCCAGAAGGGTCTGTGATGGAGATATTTTGGCTGCTAGTTTAATGGAGTTGCTACAATATCTTAGTAGAAGTTAAAGGAAAGAGTTGAAGTTTACATGAGCCAACGGATGTATTATAATGGTACTTCTCTGGTGATAATCAAATGCAATGATTGTTAACATGTCATAACTGCAGTATATTAGGGCTGTGATTCTACGCACACTACAAAGGGAGTAGGTCCCATCAAACTCAGTGGGACCTCTGAGTAGACAGTCATAGGATTGCAATGTAGATTATATCCAGGTGACTAAACTAGCTGTAGCACTAAATTCATTCATAAGATTGCACTTTAGGTTATATCTTGTGCTAAACCAGCTGTAGCACTAAGCCAGAACTGGCAGTTAGGGGTGGGGGGAGTGGAGGATGAGGCACTAGGCGTCTGCACTACTGTCCATGGTTTGGTCTGTTCCACCTTCACTGATCCTAATAGATTTCTGTCTGTCATTTGGAGTGGTAGCGATCAGCATAGAGGCCACCTCAGTCCCTGTGTTTCTTGTAAGTATCCCGCATGGTTCCACCCTTAAAGGTGGCCTAGAAATAATGTTAAATAAATGAAAATAAAATAAATAAAATGCTGAATTGGTGTGCCTGTAAAAAATAACATGCCTGAAAACTCTTTGTACTATTTTGGATTATGGTCAGAAACAGACTTTTATTACGTAGGGATGGGTACAAAAACAATGTTCATGTTTGCCCACATTCTCTGAGCATCAACTTGGTCCTCATCTCTCCTTTGATTTCCGTGAGCACTTGTGAGCGCCGTTCTATTTGTGTGAACGGGAAAATGGTGCAAAAATTTGAGCATTTTTGAAAGTTGCGCAACTTTCCTCCATATTCCTCCAAGCATGAAATTGTACATTTTTTAAAAAATTGTGCAGTTTCAAACTGCTTTTTCTCTGAAATTTGCACAATTTTTGAATGTGAGTGCATGTTCAAGAATGTGCAAACATTTCCAGAGAACACATTCTTCTGCTTGCGCTTGCATTCGAGGTTGCGATTGGCACATGCACAACTGTTTTGGGAGTACAAACAAAATTCTCCTACATCCCAATCAGGTAGCTTACTTATAAGAAGTCAAGAAGACATAGCAGTTGTTTGACCCCTGCAAACCTCTGCCCAGCGGCTTAGCACTGGGTAAAGGCCACTTCAACCGTGCATAATGAGATAGTACAGTCCCCATGTGGGGACTGTGCCACCTCAGGCTTCATGTGGGAAGTCATATTTTGAAAGCACCCTCTCATGTCAACACATCACGCACCGTGTCAGGCTAGGACAAGCTTTCTCTGAAGTATTAGATTGTTGGCGTTTTTCACACCCAACTTTGCCAGTAAACTGTTCCTCATGTATAACTGCAAAGGGTACCATCCCTCTATAAGTACAGTATAATCTAAGCCTAATTTAAAAACAAAAATTGTAGTGAAGAGTGCCTTTGATGTTTAGCCCCACAAATGTATAAAATACATTAATTGATTCACTAAGATGAAATGTTACATTTGAAGCACTTCAGGAGGTAAATGTTAAAGTTGTATCTGGCTTTGAGAGCATTGATTTTTACATTAATATTTATCTATGAAAAATAGAACTATTAGCTTGAAGGGGGGAAAGCCAAACGAAATAAATTGCATGCTTTGTACAGCACAGAAAATGCTTTTCTAGTCTACAGAAAATGGAAATTGTGCATGAATCTGAATCAGTAATCAATAACTTTGTTTAGCTATATCCTGGAAGAAGCGCTGGGATTTACTTGGCTGCCATTGTCAAGCACAAGTGTTGTTGTTGTTGCTGCTGTTATTTCTTTCTTTCTGTTATTGGATACTTTCTCAGATAAAAGACTTACGGCATCTTACAACAAAAAAGAAAGCATTCAAAAATTTTAAAAGAATTTAACAGCTAGCAATAAAATACCACAGCCCGATAAAACAACTAAATGAAGAAGCCCATCACATGCCTGGGAATGCCTGGAAATAGAGGAAGGTCTTAACCTCGCCCAGAGTGACTGGGTACCAGCTAGATACCCAGCAAACTAGATTTAAAAATACAATAAATAAAAATAAAATAAAATAACCTGGTGCCAAAAAGATGACAAAATTGGTACCAGGCAGACCTCACTGGAGAGAGCATTCCATAATTGGAGGGCCACCACCAGAAAGGCCCTCTCCATAATTGCCATCCTCCAAACTTCTCTTGGAGGAGGGCCTCAGATGTTAATTGTAGAGTATGGGTCATACACACAGAATGATCCTGAATTTAATCCACAGGTTCAATCATGCCTGGAAACAGGGCCAGCCCTAGACATTTGCTGCCTGAGGTGAAGGCAAGATGTCACGCACACTCCCATTCCACATCCAGAAGCCAACCAGACTGAGAGGTGAATCTTGCTTCAACACCAGCAATGGGTCAGCGTCCTCCACCACACCTGAGGGCAGCAAACTAGCTTAAGGGGCACAGGGCAGGCCACGTGGAACACAGACAGCTCTGTCCTTCAGCAACTTGCCGCCACTGCTCACCTCCCCCCCCCCAACACCTACTGCCTGAGACCATCCCCTCACTTTGCCTAATGATAGGTAGGGCCACCCCTGCCTGGAAAAAATGATTAATCACAGTAGTGTATGGGGATTTTGTATCTTGTTTCCTTACTATTAGGTGCAGTTTATGCAAGCACTAACTAGTAGCAGAAAGCAAAAAGGGAAATTCACAGTCCCTGCCAGCTTGTGCTGTTGGCAGGTTTTGAAACCTTGTTGCCATTTGTTTTGTATTGTGGTTTCCTTACAAATATAAGATACTAGCTTTTTTCACCCAGTGTTGCACGGGTCGTCATTTTCCTATAGGCACTATTTGTTCGAAATTCCTTAAGGTAGCTGACCACTGTTTTGAATCGCTCCATAGGAAAGGTCCCCCTGGACTGCACAATGAAATCCCAGCTCCCCCAGGATTACACAATGAAATCTCAGCTCCCCCTGGACTACCAGCTCCCCCGGGACTGCACAATGAAATCCCTGCTCCCCCCTGGCCTACACAATGAAATCCCTGCCCGTCCCTGGCCTACACAATGAAATCCCTGTTCCCTTTCCCCTGGGACTACACAATGAAATCCCTGCTTCCCCCCCCCCCCGGGACTTCACAATGAAATCCCTGCTCCCCCCTGGCCTACACAATGAAATCCCTGCCCGTCCCTGGCCTACACAATGAAATCCCTGCTTCCCCCCCCCCCCGGGACTACACAACAATGAAATCCCTGCTCCCCCGGGACCACACAACATTGAATTCCCTGCTCCTCCCCCCCGGGACCACACAATGAAATCCCTGTTCCCCTCCCCCCCGGTACTGTGCAATGAAATCCCTGCTTCCACCCACCTGGGACTTCACAATAAAATCCCTGTTCTCCCCCCTCCCCGGGACCACACAATGAAATCCCTGCTCCCCCAGGACAACACAACATTGAATTCCCTGCTCCCCCCCCCCCGGGACCACACAATGAAGTCCCTGCTCCCCCCCCCCGGGACTACACAACAATGTAATCCCAGCTTGCCCCCCCCGGACTACCCAACAATGACATTCCAGCTCCTCCCGCCCCGCCCCTGTGTAGGCCCCGGCTGCAGTTCATATGAACATTCTATATGTTGGTGGAGTGATTTGCATAACCGCTCCTGAATGGCTCCTGCGAACATTCCAAGTGACGCCATTGGCTCTCATCTATTTTGGGCTGTACAGGTGCAGCGAGTTTTTTGTTTTTTTTTGGAGATTTAAACCCGCCAGCCTTTGTCCTTGGGTGATGGAGAGTATGCATGCCAAGTTTGGGGAGGATCCGTCCAACCGTGTAGGAGCCTATGCGACGCCCATACCCAGCCGGTCGGCCAGAGACACACTTTCACATTTATATATATAGTAGATAGATTGGGTGTAGTTTAACTGTAGTTTAATTAGTATTAAGAAGCCCCTCCATCCCATCCACTCCTTTCTTTCCTTCTTCCTACATTCACCCCTCCCCCTTTTACTACGGGCTCCTCTTCAGGACAAGCTTCAGCACAATTGAACTGAGGGACAGGATTTGACTGTAGTATATTTCAGGGTCTGCTTTCATTTTAAATGATTGTTAAAACTGGGAGGCATCAAGTGTCGTAAATCAGTCCGGTCCACAGATAAGCCGTTGTCGTTCACACGGTCCAAGGTTGAAAGCCAAGAGATATGTCCGAAACCAAAATTAAACGAAGCAGTGTAGGAGCAGGCTGAAGCGTGGTCAGGGGTGTTCCAAAGTCAAGAAAGCACGAGTCTCGGTCCGGGGCCCGGCAGGAGTGTCTGGCTACGGTCGAGCTGGAATGACAATTGCTTCCAGCGTCGGAAGTGTGTTTGGGGCCTGTCTTTTAAACAGGCGCTGATTGGCAAGGCAGCACAGCTGGGCCAGGCTGCAGATGACACGTGCCTGGCCCCACCCCAAACACACTCTGGCACTGCTGCCCCATGTCTTCCAAACGGAGGCACAGCACCAAGTACATAATATGTGGAATATTTTGGATTTATATCCATGTTTTGACCATTGGTGTGCTGTATGGAACCATCTCGCCCTGTTCCAGTTCGCGTGGAGACCCTCTACTGATGGAGGAGGCTCTCTTCTTCACAAAGTCACCCTCCACGTGTATGGGGCAATACATGCGATGACAGAGGGGGTGGGGCTGGCATGTTCCTCCTCCTCACATGGATATTATACCCAGCATCAGAACACCTGAATAGGACTAAAGGGCGGCCCATGACTGGTCGTCAGGCAATATAGCAGAAGACCTTCAAGATAGTAAATTCAGCATCTTTCCTACCGTCTTGTTCTTTTGTGTGTGTTCTGTTCTGCTCTCTTTCAAGGAATATGCTACACAGGTTAAAAGGGCTTTTATTTGAAGTGAATTTGGTTGTATTGCTTCTCTCCATTGGTTTCACTGTGGGCACTGCAGAAAACAGGGGCACATTCAAAACAACACAGAGAAACGTGTCATATTTTACTGAACAATAACAGGGAACATCGATTGATTTTTTAAAAATGACTGTCACTAGTCCTTGAAATCTAAGCTGTACTGATTGTTTTGCTTATTTGGGCGCTATTTCTCGAATCCAAATCGCCCAGGGCTTTAGCTTTCCAATAATACAGCTCATAAAAATAAGAGCTCTAAGGGCCACGTCCAAAGAAGTATGCTTTGTACCCTCTGGCAGGAAAACACACAAAACAAATCTTGTTTCCTCATGACCAGAAAGAAGAATGGGCCAGCTCTGGAGGGAGCTCAGGGGAACCATAAAATGGTAACGGATTTGGGAAGAATTATATATTAATTTTATTATTTATTTATTTCAGATATTTATGCTGTTTCTGAAACTAAAAACTTCCCCTATTTTTTAAAAAAAGTGTTTAAGGAAGATAATACATGAAAACGGTGACATCTTCATTATTACTAAAACCGCAATTTATTTTAAAATTTTCTGATAATCTAAAGAGCAGCACAGAACACATCACAGCACCCGTAAACATTACAAAACCTTTGGAGGTTCCCTATCTGGCCCACAGAGGCTTGGGATCTCCTTGTGGGTCCCACCACTCCTCTTCCCAAGCTCCACCCACTGGCCTGGAGGCTTGGGGGAGGAGGTTGGGAGAGGAATCCCCATGTTATCCCCAATCACAGATTGGAGATAACAAGCTGGCCAAATGTGCAGTTGGCTTTGCCTGTCTATTGCCTTCCCCGTGTGGAGAAGGCAGTTCTCCCCATCTCAGTTCCCCAGGCAGATCAAATTGGTGACAGCAACACCTGCTTGGTGCGTCACTCGCCACCATGGCAACTAGAATACAAGTCTCTCCATTTCTATCCCTGTGGAGGGATCAACCCTGTTAGTCTGTCTCAGCCTTCCCCCAATCTGGTGCTTCCAGATGTTTTTGACTACAACTCCCAAATTCTGACTGTTGGCCATGCTGGCTGGGGCTGATGGGAATTGACATCCAAAACATCTGGAGGGCACCAGGTTGGGGAAGGCTGGTCTATGTGATTCATTTGACAAATAGTATTATTCCATTTCTGGAGCCTGGAACTCAGAAAATACCTCTAAGAATGATCTACTGTTTGGTTAAGGTTGTAAGTGTTGCAGCAGTTGGCTGATCCACAAGATTAAGTGCTTGGGTCTACTCATGTGAGCACTGTAACTTCTCAAGTAGGGGACTCATGAAAAATTGCAGCAGCTACTTCTGTGATTACAAATATTGCAAAATATGTATATATTATCTGCTCTTGGAAGTAGCCTCTGTATTATTATTTGTTTATTATTTTAAATAATTTTATACCACTTTTTGAGGCAAAGCCTGTAATCCTTGCTTCCCTATTTCAGACTCCAATTAGAGCCTGAAAATTAAAAAAAAACAACCCAGAAAACCTTTTGAAGTGTAATGCTTGTACCATTCTTTAATTAACCTGTAACTTATCACTTCTGCATAAATGAGAAAAGAAAAGCATCAGACCAGCATAAAATAGCTAGAAAGGCAATGCATGTTTTCTGTATCAACCCCACAGGAGCATATGAGGAAAACAGTGTTTGCACATTGTGCTGTGAGGGAGAGGGAGAGGGAGAGGGAGAGAGAGAGGAGAGAGAGAGAGAGAGAGAGAGAGAGAGCACCTTGGAATCACTAGGATTAAGCAATGAGGAGAAGAGAAATATCAAATATGAGATATGGGGACTAGGGACTTGAAGGCTAAATCCACTGAAGAGAAGACACAAGATGCAAGTGGATGGCAAATCAAAGGTATATAAAAAATGACGGATTAGAGCTATCTGACTTAATGACATTGCTATATCAGAACTGGTTAGAGGAAGGCAAATGTCTGAGGTAATATGCCAAGAGGGATTTAATGTAGCTAGAAGGCAGTTTTACTCTATGTAAATCCCCATTGCTGTTTCAGATGGATAAGACAGGCTGCTTTGATTCTGCCAATGAAGACGTTTCAGATCAATTGGGATTTGCCCCAGCGTTGCACACTCAAGAGTGGAAAATAATGTGCTGAGTTCAGCAGGATAGTTTGGCACCTATTCAGGGCACCAGGACTGGGCTCAAATGATGGGGGAGGAGGGAAGCCCTCCTCAGAGTAAGTAAAATGAACCAAGAGGATTATTTCTTTTCGTTCTCCACGTTAGAGTAGCAACGAAAGAGACCCAAGAAACAATCCATGACAGTGCCAGAAGTGGCATCCCCAGTAATGATGGAGCAATATGGGAAGCCTTTGCTGGGCTTAGACCTGTTGCTGATATGTACAAGCCTTGTTGGCAAATGCATAGAGCACCCCATCTTTGCACATGCAGGTGTCCATCACTTCAACCGTAGCAATCATTTCTGCACACAGCATTGGTCAGTTTCCCCTGCATGCTGCTGGCTGGACTGCCAAATGGCAGCATAGCTGCCCGTAAATGTGGAATGGCCACATCTTCATTCCTCACCTTTCATCTGTGAGGATGCTACTGCTGTGACAACAATGGAACACCTTTCCTAGGCCTTGCCCTAGGCTTGGTACACCAATGTACCGGTAACTCATTTGAACACATTACTTTCTATGTTCCCTGTACAGAAGATGGTTACTTTGCTACCCAGTAGGAATCCTTCAAGGGTCTACCAATATACTAACTCCTATAGACTCTGTATTCATTTATACAGGTATTTAATGAATATCTAAGCTGCCTTTCAGGGTACCTCTCAAGGTAGTTTACCAAGAAAAGTAAATAAATTTAAACACAAAAACCATAAGAAACACAATAAGTACAACAAGCTATAGTTCACAACCATTAACTAAAACCAGTAAAAAAACAACAACCCGAAAAACCATTTCAAGCACAGCACATTCATCAAATGTGGGCCAGAATAAAAATAAAAAACACTTTCAAAGTTCTCTTAAAAGCCAGCAGCGACCAAGCCATATGTACCTCCCTGGAGAGGGTGTTCCAAAGATGTGGGACCACCATGGAAAAGGCCCTGTACTTTGTACCCAGCAGTCTAACAAGCCTTACTGGCTGGCCTGAGATCACAATCTCCGAAAGAAAAGAAGAGAATTGTTCCTCTGAAAATGTGCTGCAAAAACAATTAAGAAGAAAAGGTTTCTGGGGTGTGTTGTGCTTATCTGCTTGAGGCCTTGGGAACAACAGGGAATGCTGACTATGCCAGTCAGATCCCTCCACACTGCACAGAGCGTGCCCTTGGCCTTGTGGCATATTCATAGTTCCAAAGGAACTAATGCCTGGATGTCAGCTGGGTCACAGTGCTTTCTCTTAATGAGTCAGAGTAGCATCTCCGCTCTGGGGAAACTGTTGCATGTCTGGAGAAATTGTCTTGGGTGGATATTGCGCTCCTTTTACTAGGAGTTCTAAAAACAGAGAAGCGCTGAGCAAGAGACGATGACCTGGAAAACAAGCTCAAAAGATATGTCAGGTTGATGAGGGCTCCCTAGGGTGTTTCAAGCAGGAGTAGTTGAGATCCTTTCCTAAATGGAATATGAAGGGAGTGCAAAATGGACTTTTCCCATTTCTTATTCTATTTTAATTTTCCCCACTCCACTGGGTACCTGGTAAGGTGGGCAGCCAATGCTCCCTTTAAGTATTTATGAATTTGTGCTCATGTTTTTGGATTGAAAACTGACAAACTAAAATGAGGGAAATGGTTCTTTTCTAAAGATGGTAAGTGGCATTTGAATGCCTAGAATCTGAGTTCAAATTCAGACTTAACTATGTAAAGAGAACTGACTTGTCTGTATGAAACTAGTTAGCATTGTGCTAGTGCAGTGTTCTCCAGCTGGCTGGGGCATGCTGGAAGTTGTAGGCCAAGTTGTAGGCCAAGAACCGTGGGGACCCACGGTTGGAGAACACTGTGCTAGTGTGAGCCTCTGCACATTTACTCAGAAGTAAATCTCACTGAGATTGTTGAGACTTACTCCCTGGTAAGTGTGCTTAGCGTGTCGTCCGTAGCCTGTAATTCTGTGCATGCTTATCTGCGAGAAAGCCTCATTGGAGACAGCGGGAATTACTTCTGAGTAAATTTGCATGGAATTTGTGCTGCTTGACATGCTATTAGCGAAGATATACTGTTACAGGTGAAACAGGTTAAATTTTGAGAAGCTAAGGTCTTGAAATAGGGAATTAAAAATAGTGCTGTGCCAAATTTTTCAATCTATTTATTTTCAACCATTTGTTGGGGGTGGTGGTGGAAGGAAATCAGATCCGAAAATTGAGGGAAGGGGTGAGCATTTTGGAGAAATGTCTTCGTGTACAGCTCTTCCTGTAACAAGGTGGCCGAGGCGAGCGTGTGCTCTTTCATTTTCAACTTCGGTTCCATTCCCTTGTGCTTTGCAACCTCTCCAGCTGCTTGTGCTTCCTGAAAAGCCCCCTAGAGATCTGACAGCTGAGAACTGAAAGCTGAGACAGGCCTTTCTGTTTTTGTTGTTAAAGGGACACCTCCTCCTCCTCCTCCTCCTCCTCCTCCTCCTCCTCCTCCACACTCAGCTTTCTGGCCCTCTGTAGGCGGCAGTACCATAAAGCCCCAAGGGAGGAAGTCCTGGCTAAGTCCTCTAGGGCAGTGTTCTCCAAGCTTGGGTTGCCCAGATGTTCTTGGCCTAAAACTCCCAGCATGCTGAGAGTTGTAGGCCAAAAACATCTGGGGACCCAAGGTTGGAGAACATTGCTGTAGGGGGCTTTTCAGAAAGCACAAGTGGCCGGGGAGGCTGCAAAGCGCATGAGAACAAAACCTAAGTTGAAACGGAAATCGCACACGCATGTGACACCTTGGCCACCTCGTTACACTGAGGTGAGCCCTGAAGCGCTGCACACTTCTCCGAAATTCTCACTATCTCTGTGAAGGAATGAAAAAACCCAACTGCTTCTTTCTCAGCAAAGTGAAGAGGTTGCGAAAGTCCAGGTGGGGATTCAGCATTACACTAATTAAAAATATGTCTCTAATTAGACTGCCGTTGTTGTTTTTGTCAGCTACCCACCAACAGTAGTTGATTGTGGTAGGAATGAAATGTACAACTTTACTTGTAATCCTGATGGATAACCTAATGTCTGGGATCTGACTTAAGAGACCTTTGGGTAATGTAACTGAACAACATTAAAGCACGTCCAGCGGTACTTTCATACTTGAATTAAAAAGTCAAAATTACACCCTTTCCCAATTCCACTACCCCCAATTTTATTTGTTTGTTTATTTAAAATATTTTTAGTCTGCCCTTTAGTGGAACTCTCAGGATGTCATCCACAGAAACAGAACATCAGTGTAAAATTATACAAAAATTAGAATGGCAACTTAGGGTGCAGTCCTATCATGATGATCGTAAGCCCCCAAACTCGGAGTCTTATGGTCAGCCTATGCAGGGTAGGAGGAGTAGCTGAGACGATCTTCGCCTCCCCATCCTCCCGCCCTGCATTTTCGCTAGACATGCTTTTTTTGTCCATCTAGCGCAGTGTTCTCCAACCTTGGGTCCCCAGATGTTTTTGGCCTACAACTCTCAGCATGCCCTAGCCAGCGTAGCTGGCTGGGGCATGCTGGGAGTTGTAGGCCAAAAACATCTGGGGACCCAAGGTTGGAGAACACTGATCTAGCGACAGCATTTCAGAAGGGGAGGGAAACTGGCTGGGGAGGCCTCAGGATGACTTGTAGCCTGGACTCGCCTGTCTCCTCCTCTCCCACTGGAACGCCCCCTTTCCCCCCTCTCCAAAGTTGCTTTCCTGACCTAGGAGAGCCTGTGCAGTTCTATTCGTGCCAGCTGGTGGTGGATGGGGGCAGAGCTCCGATTCCCAGCTCTGAGGTCAGAGCACTCTCGAATCTGGGATTCCCACATATCCCATGGCCCCTCAGATGCTGTCCAGGGGCCATAGCATTGCTCGCTCCGTAAATTCAGTATAACACAGCAAAGCAGATGAGATCATCATAAAGTCAAGTTGGTGCATTATTCAACTAAAAAGCCTGGGTGAATAATGATATCTTCCCCATGGCACCAGAATGAAACACAGTTGGCGGACAAGCTTCCCTGGGCAGGGCGTTGCATCGGCAGTGTGCCATGACTGAAAAGCCCAACTCCCTAGTCACCACCCTCGCTAAACTCTCCAGTCTCCACCCACCTAACTTCAGATGGTAGAGAGACCCAGAGGAGAGCTTCCAGTGATGAACAAATTGCTCAGGCAAATTCATGTGGTGGAAAGAGGCCCTTTAGGTTTTTGGATCCCAAGCCATTTAGGGCTTTTGTAAGTAAGCACTAACACTTTGAATTGTGCCTGGAAACAGACCAGTAGCCATGCTTGTTGATTTAAGAACTGTTGAGATATGTTCCGTATAACTAGGTTCCAGTTAGTAACCCAGCAATTTTATTTTTTACAAATGGAAGTTTCCAAGAAGTCTTCGAACGCAGTCGCAGGTACAACACATTGGTTAGTCATCTAACCTAGATGCACCAATGATACAGAATGGGGGTTGAGGCAGGAAAATGGCATTCACTTTGGAATATGGAACTCTATACATTTCTATTTCCTTCCATGTACATTGAAATTTTCAAATGTCACTCTCTAGCAGAAGGTACAACCATAAGCATACACAATTAGCCTTTCCTACTGATTGTGTTCTACCGTCTCAGCTGGATTATGGCAAAACGTAAGCAGGACTTCGGGAAATAAGCCAAGTTCTGATTAAGTCAGGTTCAGCAAGAAGGAAAACTCTGGCAATTGCATAGGCTGCACAGGAGGGACCTGCAACACAGATCCCTCCTTCCCATGCCAACATCATGCATCGTGGGAAGCCCCTAGTCCCACACCCCCTGCAAGGCCTGGACCTTCCACCATGTATGATGTAGGAGTGGCCCATTCCCAAGTCTTGGTGTTAGAAGGGCCCATACATGATCCCATGTTCTGTGACGGGGTGGAGAACCTCTTTCAGACGGAGGGCCAAATTTCGTAGAAGCTCCCGGGGCCATATTCCAGTGATGGGCAGGCCCAAAGGCAAAAAGGGATGAGGTCCAAATACCAGCATTTTTTAGCTTAAAGCTCTTACTGTCAGTTAACTAAGCTTAGGAAAGGCACTTCAAGCTTTTAGAATGGGGGGGGGGAAATGGGCAGAAGCTAGAAAACCACCAAATCATCGACTGTCGGGAGAAAGAGGGTGTGGCCAGAGAAAGGGGCATGGCCATCTGGTGAACTCCAGAGGGCTGGATTGGGCCCACAGGCCTGAGGTTCCCTACCCCTGTTCTATCTGCTACAGAGATCATTTGAAAGGCACCTTGCCACTTCACTTTAGGCACGCGCACCTTCTGCAGTGATGCCCAGCTGGAATCTGTGGGTTTGATCTCAGGGCTGAGACTCAGCTTTGGGGAGAAGAGAGTGAGACCTAGCACTTATCCTTGAAGGAGAAGCCACAGGTCAGCAGCTGCTGGATGAACAGCTCGTGCTATTCAGTTAACATGTGATTCTAAACATCTTTTATCAGGGATATCTTTTATCTCTGCCATCAAGTATTCTTAACTAATACTGGGATCCAGTCCAAAGAAATGCTTTTTACTTCAGCTGAGCATTCAGTATATCAGTCTCAAATTACTGCTGACAAAACAGATGCTAAATGCAAATCAATGAGCATTTTGTTCCGGTGCTCTCCAAGATGAGCTCTTTGAAAGAGAAGTCTGAAATGTTTAATATGAGGAGGTGCGTGTTCAGTGACCTTTGCATGCCATGGCATACATGATTAAGGATTTGGCTGATGGTCTAAATAGTACTGAATAGTTCCTTGCAGGAGAACTATAGAACGGTGCTCTATTTAGTACTCCCACCATGGCTTGTCGGAGTTAGAAGGTACCCTGGAGATAATCTAGTCCAGCCCCCTGCTCAATGCATGCTCTGCAATGCCGGGTGCAGCTACAGCATCACTGGCAGATGTCCGTCCAGGCTCTGCTGAAATACCTCCCGAGAAAGAGAACCAGCCACCTCCTGAGGCAGTCTCTTCCACTGCATCAGGCTTGCCTGCTCCCTCCTCTGCTTTCATGTTCTCCTGGGCTTCCTTGTTTGTCACTGTAGTTTGCCATCATAAATGAATCAGGGAAACAATGGATTGTAAAAAAAATCATAGTCTGCCCAGTTTGGATGTAATGGCAAACTATGGTTTGATGTGAAAGAGGAAGTGCAGGAGGGAACTGGAAAGCACAAGTGGAGGAGGAAGGAGAAGAGGGAGCGCATGAACCTGAGGTTCATTTACATGGTGTGGCATTAGGAACATAGTAAGCTGTCTTATACTGATTCAAACCATTGGTCCATCTAGCCCAGAACTGTCTATACCAGTGTTTCTCAACCTTGGGTCCCCAGATGTTTTTGGCCTACAACTCCCAGCATGCCCCAGCCAGCATAGCTGGCTGGGGCATGCTGGGAGTTGTAGGCCAAAAACATCTGGGGACCCAAGGTTGAGAAACACTGGTCTATACTGACTAGAAGCAGCTCCAGGGTTTCAGACAGCAGTCTTTCCCGGCTTTGCCTGGAGATGCCAGGGATTGAACCTGGAATCGTTTGCATGTAAAGCATGTGTTCTACCCCTGAGCTATATGGCAGAGCTACCACTAAGCTTGGTTACATTTGAACCGGGCCATTATCTTTCAGTATTAATCAATATTTGCTTCTATTATGAACAGTTGTAGTATTTGACTAGTTGACAGATATCAGATTAATTTCAAACGTAATGGAATCGACAACCTTTAGAAAGGCACTGCGAAAGGGCCAGTTCGTATGGCTGTTTGGTGGTGAGCTTTTTACGTATAGCTGGCCCCTCAATACGGAGAACCTATTGGCCATGCCGCTGTGAATCCACCCCCACTGTTGGTTTTGTAGAGATGTGGTGAAAATAAGAATGTGCACGGTGAGCCTCTTCATGCAAAACATCCTTTAGATGGTTTAGATTTACCACATGAGGTCTTCTTACTCATGTCTATATGCCAGGGGCATGGAACTTCCTTCAGCCTGAGGGCTGAAATCAATTTCAGAGTAGCTCCCGGGAGGCTGCATTCCAATGGTGGGCAGGACCAAAGGCAAAAAGGGGCAGGGCCAGAAGACCAAAAATATCCAAATACCATCATATTTTAGCTTAAAGCTCTTCCTGCCAGTAACTCAGCCTTAGGAGAGGCATTTTGACCTTTTGGAATGGGGGAAAGCTGTGCAGAAGCCAGAAAACCACCAAACAATAGGGCAGTGTTCTCCAACCTTGGGTCCTCAGATGTTTCTGACCTAAAACTCCCAGCATGCCCAAGCCAGCGTAGCGTAGCTTGTAGTTGTAGGCCAGAAACATCTGGGGACCCAAGGTTGGAGAACACTGCAATAGGGGGTTGGGGGGACCGGTGGGGCCATGGGAAGGGGCCAGGCCATCTGGGAAACCCTGGAGGGCCGGATCTAGCTGGATTTAGGCCTGAGGTTCAACACCCCCAGATCACAATGATGGAATGTTAGATTTGGACCAGGCTAGCTTTGGTCAAATTATTCCTGTATTTCTTAGCATCAGTTTCCAAGTGTAAAATGGGTATAATAATGACTTATCAGGAAGGTGAGGGTGGATCCAATCAAGCCTTTAAGTATGCACAAAACCCTTCCACGGGCCGTGTACACGAGGGCTTTGTTCATTCCACCCCCACCCCCTCCCCATGCCGCAACTCTATGCTGCATCAAGAGTACTCTTGAAGTTTTCTTTAGTTTCAGGAGTTCCTTATCGATATCAAATGATACATAGGATGTTCTAGAAGTCCAGCTGCACTTACGGAACCTCGTTCATGTTCCTTTGGAACCTTACCACTGAACATTAAGTAGTTCGATTTAAAAAACAAAAACAAAAGCAAAACACCACGGTGAAATTGTGTGCTGGAAAAGCTCTGCTTCTAGTATGTAGGAGAGAGTGTTGAACAACAGCATCAGGAAATTGATGATACCTTTTGAGATGAAGATTCAGGGAAACTAGGAGCAAGTCTTTTCTGCCCTCCGCAAATAAGAAATGTACAGTTTCCTGTTGCTGAGCCAGTATGTTGTTCTAGATAGAGAGCTGGAGTTGGATGGTGGAGACAGGTACAAACATTCACTCAGTGAAGCTTACTGACCTTGAGCATGCTGTTACCTTTCAGCCTAACCTATCTCTCATAGTGGCTGTAAGGATGAAAATGGGATACCTTATCAATACCACATGCGATATTTTGGTCAAAGGGAGCTGAGGGGGCATGGCTCAGTGGTAGAGCACCTGCTTTGCATGCAGAAGGTCCCAGGTTCAATCCCCGGCATCTCCAGGTAGGGCTGGAAAAATACCTGCCTGAAACCCCAGAGCACTGTTGCCAGTCAGTGTTGACAATACTGAGCTAGATGGACCAATGGACTGACTCAGTATAAGGTAGCTTCCTTTGTTCCTATGAGGGTTACAAATCTGGCGGTGCTGATGGTGATTATTTCTCATTTAAAATGATAGGGAAGATTTCTTACATTCTAATGTTTTCATCTGCAGTAATCTCTATATATAAAAGAAGAAGTACTGACTGACTGACTGGCTCATCAACACCCAGCTCAAACCATGTAATCTAGGAACGTGCAATTTTGAAGGAACATTGTTTTTATGACGTAGACACCCACTAAAGAAGGATTTTTGGAAATTCCATCCCTAAGGGGGTGAAAAAAGGGGGGAATCGCCACACTCTCATATCTCCTATGGGCAAAACAACAGGGGAGCAGTTATGCAAATCGGCCTCACCTCATAATTGCTGCAGGAGCCAGTAGGAGCAGGTTATGCAAATAGCCCATATGACACTTAGAATGTTCGTATGAATTCCTGCAGGGGCCAATAGGGGTGGGTATGCAAATCTCCCCTAGGCCATTTAGAATGTTATCTAAGGGGGTTAAAAGGGAGGGAAACTTTTTAAATGACTGACTGAATGAATGACTGTTGTGTGTGGGGTGTCATCGCATAGGCTCCATCATGTTTTGATGGATCTACCCCAAACTTGGCATGGTCACTCTTCATCACCTGTAGACTCTCAGGGTTAACCTGATTTTTCTTTAAGATCAGATATTTCTGTCAGAAAAGATTTCTGCTGCCAGCACCCAGCCTAAATGTTACACATTCAGTCAGAGACACTGTATCTTTTCCATACAGCTCTCGCAGGCCTTCAAGAAGAAAAAGCCAAAAAACCCCACCCCTTTTCATTTATAAACATTGCTTATTACGTTAAGACATCAACCTGTAAATTATGTTTCATACAGTTTGGACAAAAAACTCATGTTTCTTTTAAAAACAATTGTACCAAATCCTAAAATCCACGCGAGCAAAGCCGCGGGCAACAGCTAGTACTCCATAAAAATGAAAGTTGGGGCTCTTCCATTTTCTCTCTTCATTTGGGGTTAGGTCAGAGGTAATGTGGCAGCAGATGTGGAATTAAAGCACTTTTTTGTTCCTACCATGTATTGTTGAAATAAAAGCTTCTTCTTGCTGGAAAAAAAATTAATTATTGAGTGTTGCAATGCTTTATAAGATATTTATATATTCTCTTGAGCCGTGTCTCTTTCTGTATCGGAGTGCTATCTAGAGAGCAGCTCAGGCGAGAGAGCTGCTCAGCTTCACTTCCTGGTTATCTCCTCTGCTGAACTGTATCAAGACAACACGCTAAAACAAAGGGAGAGATGAGCCAGAGAATGTATGAATATTAAATTACGCTGGTTGGTTTAATCTTTGGAAGTATGATGATGACCTGAATTTGCACATGCAGTTCATTCTCTCTCTTCCCCCCCTCCCTCTCCCCTAACATTTCTTGAGACATGCTGTGTACTTTGGTAACGCCTCTTAAAATTATAATTTTTAAAAATACAGATCAATGTAGAGCCAAACTACATGTTACAAACAGCCAAAGGTATCTTTTCTCCAGCATTTTCTTTTTAAAACTGAAAACAGCCTCCGAGGCTGTGAGTTTCAGCAGAGGAACAGTGGGTGGTGCTTAAATCTTTCCCTTTGGGCCAATTATCTGCTCAAATTTTCCCACCCCAATGTTTTTCACTCTGTGGGGGGAAAGATAAAGGTACTCATATATTTTCCCATGCAAAGTGGTTAAGCAGCTTGCAGGTGGGGGTGACCTTGAGCCAAAAAAATAAATAAATGCCAGATGAGGAAGGGGTAAGCAAGAACCTCCACCACCTCACCCTAGCCAGTCCTTTTATCAAGATGGCAGTTGGTTTTAGTTGAAAATGCCAAAAGGAAAACTATTGAAGATACATTTGTGTGGATGTAATGTGTAACTTGAGGATGAGTACTGGTTTTGATGTAAACATGTAACAATTGATGTAACATTGTGATCAGTGATACATATATATCTTTAGAGCTTTTTTCTAATTAAAAACAACAACACAAGACTGTCCATAGCAGGTCATGGACCTGAGACCCAAGGAAAAGTCAGGTGGGGATTCTGTGCTAAAATGCCTTTACCTTGCCCCTCTCTCACCTTCATGTTGTCCTTCCCATGTATGACTTACCTGACACAGACTCAAAAATTAAGCCCTATAAGTGAAAACCTGAAAAAAGTACTTAACAGTTTTTCTGTTCTCCCTGTGATGTTCCTGCTGTCTTCTCTGAAATTTCTTCTCTGTTGTGCCCCAGCTGTTCATTCTGGGCTTTCCAGAGTCCAGAGTCCCCCATTTCTCCTGCAGCTGAGATTTAATGCTCTGCTTCCTGTAGTCTGCCTGACTGATGGAGCATTGTAATGATGCTGAAAGGAATGGCATAGACATGTTCATGGCTCCTCTCTTTGTTGATGTGGGGCCAGCCCAGGTAAGATGATCATGGCTAGAATCCTCTACCCTGGACTGACTCACTTCCAAGAGTTACCCACAGGACTTTGTGCCATCACTTTTCTGGTGAACTCCGGTCTAGGGGTTTCCCTAAACATGTTACAGATAACGCAAAACATAGAGCAAATCAGGTTACTAGACTTTCCCTATTTAAATCTAAACAGAAGAATGAAAGACATAGGTTATTTTGGTCTATTGAGTTCAATAATTTATCCTACAATATTAGGAGAATTATACATAAACACTGGCATATAGTTCAGGATATAGCAGGTTGTTTAGCTCCCCCAATGATAGAATTTAGAAGAACATCTAATTTAGCTGATAAATTGGTACATTCAGATGTTAGCAAATGTTTTAATGGAGCCTCGATATACAGGACATTATAAATGTGGCCACTGTTCCTGTTGCTCTCAATGCTTGCAAATCAAAGAATTCCGTAATCCATTTGATCAAAAAGTTTTGACTTTAAGATCCTTTACAACATGTAATACTTCTTTTGTGATATATGGGATTTTGTGCCCATGTCCAAAATTATATATTGGACAAACAATTAGACCTCTCAGATTACGTATTACTGAACATAAGAGTAAAATCAGGAGGGGTGTAATAGATGCCCCATTAACTACTCACTTTACAGACTCATGTCATCAGGCCACGGATCTGAGATTTTTTGCATTAGAAGCTATATGCTCCACGTCAAGTACACAGACTTCAGCACAGACTCTCCTATCTCAAAGGGAGGCATTCTGGATTCATTATCTATCCACTATTAAACCCCATGGTCTCAATGACAAATTAGATCTTTCTGTCTTTTTGTAAAATATTGACCTTACTTTATTGAGATGCTACTGGTCATTTGATTATTTTAATGAACACTTGTAGTTTAAGCAAGGGAGGAATTCTTGACAGCTGATATCACACAGCTGCCTTTATAAATCAGATGTGGGAGAGCGGTCTAGGCATAGGAACAAACCTGATACAGCTGTGAGTATGTTCTTGATCAGTTGGGGCTAGAGAGTCTTACAACAGAGGTAAAAGATGTTTTTCTTTGTTCTTCTTGACTTTGGGCTAGTTTATACTATCTGAACAATATGTTAATTGTGATAACTTTCAGACAGAATTTGGAGTGCCTTACAATATTTGTCCTGAGACTTCACCCCTATTTTGTCATTGTTCTGCTGGAGGGTGAGAATTTTAGTGTATTACACCTTTTGAGAATTTTGGATTTAAATGCTACTGTTTCAATGTTTTGACTGTAAAAATTTCTGTTCACATTCTATGCCATTGTTAGAACCATGAATGAACATAGGAGGAGAATAATAGCAGCAAAGTTACACTGGAAAGAAAACTACTGGAATAGTCTGATGAAGATAACGTAACAAGTTGTTAGCTGGCATTCTTGTAATCTGTACCTTTAATTGTATTGTTATCTGTATATTGTTATTCCTGAGAATTATGCTACAATTCTTCTTTATTATTTTTAATTATATGATACTAAAACCATTGGTCTATGGCATATGAATAGTTAGATTCACACACCTGGCTCTGGTGCTTTGTGCTCCTTTGCATCTCGTAAGGATATATGTGCCATTCCTTTCCCTGTCATTGAGATACTGTTACTGTGTACTGCACTTTTTGTGAGTTCCTGTGCTTGTTTGGAGAGAAAGATACTAGGTAACTGTGCACATTCTGTACTTTGCATGGTCCCAGAAATGATATCTCTGTGTAAAACCATGGGGAAGCCCATCATGCCAGCAAACGCTATTGGCATTGCACTAGAGGTCAATTACACTAGCACCATGTAATTTATGTTAATTATGATGTCAAATAGGATACTGCCCCATGTCCATACATTATGGAATATACTTGTTTGTAAAAATTGGCGCTGTACTTATTCCTTCTTTGCGTGTGTGCATGCCCCTCTCACAAGTGCACCTCCTTTCTTTTTCACACTCACGCTCAGTCTACTTGCCGCAACTCACATTTATTTATTATTTATTTATAGCATTTTTACCCCACTCCTCAGCCAAAAAAAGGCTCCCAGAGTGGCTTACAAAGATTAATAATAAGACAGCCCCTGCCTTCAGGCTTACAGTCTAAAACAGTGTTCTCCAACCTTGGGTCCCCAGATGTTTTGGGCCTACAACTCCCAATAGCTGGCTGGGGCATGCTGGGAGTTGTAGGCCCAAAACATCTGGGGACCCAAGGTTGGAGAACACTGGTCTAAAAGACATGACACAAAAAGAAAAGGGGTTGGGGGGGGCGACTCAGGCACCAGTTCTTCCTTACAAGGTTCTTGTAGATGTTTTGTTTTTTCCTGGCAGGGAAGGGCAAAACAAGCTCCTTGCAGGTGTTACTTCTTTGGCCAATGTATGGGGACTAGGTTGGTCTCCCCTTTTCCGTGATGTTTATCTCTTGAAGCATCGGGTGCGGCCTCCCAGTGGCCCTTGGTTCTCTGGCCAGTGGATAAGGCCAGAGTCTGTCCCCCCCCCCCCGGGAACTGTCAGATGGAGCTGTGTGTTCCTTCTGGCAGGGAGGAGTGAAGCGAGCCCCCTGCAGCCGCTCCCTCTCCAGCTGAAGTATGGGGCCAGGCTGGTCTCCCCCTTGCCATGATGTTAATCCTGGGAGGCATGGGAGCCACATACATACATGCACCAGTCTTTTCGCTTTCATGCCATACATTCCCTATCTCTGGTAGACCTGGGTTGCAATGGGTAGAGAGAGTGGCTTAGGAAATGGATGGATGCAGAACTTTTCCTGGAGATCCTGGCTTTAGTGTTGGAAAGCTGGCTATTTGCAAATATATGTGACATGGAAGCACAGGAAATCCATCCAAGTGTACAGAATGTTGCCCCCATCTTTTAAAATTGTGCATGGTATAAGTGTAAGAAGGAATGAAGTCGATCAAGAATTGGAATGCATCTGCAGCGACCGCACTTATACCCCTGCACACATGGAGCCAGGAGTGTGGGAGCCACTTCCCTCTGGTACAGCCCCATGCTGCTGGAAAATGTGTGTGAACATTATCACTGTATGTGGAGAGCGTGTGTGTGTGTGTGTGTGTGTGTGTGTGTGTGTGTGTAGCAGGGATGTGCATCAAATTCGGCCAAATCCCCAAACCCAAGCTGAATTGGGCCCCTTTGGACTGTTTCTGGTACTTCTCAAGGTGAAGCAGGCATCTCTCCAGAGCAGTGTTCTCCAACCTTGGGTCCCCAGATGTTTTTGGCCTACAACTCCCAGCATGCCCCAGCTGTAGTTGTAGGCCAAAAACATCTGGGGACCCAAGGTTGGAGAACACTGCTCCAGAGTGACCAGAACAGAAGCTGGACCCTGCGCAAGGCTTCATTCCTGATTCAGCTTCGGAAAGGCAGACAGCGTATCTCCCAAAATAGCAACTTTTGCTTCCTTTCTCTAAAGGGTGATGGGAGGGGTTGAGTAATTGACAGGCCCTTCTAATCATAGGGCACAATTTACCAGGGGCTCACCGAACAAATGCTGTGCTCCGGGGGGAGGACAAGGATGGGACCATGAGATGGCAATTCTTTGAATGCCAGCAGGCGTCACTATGAAAAAAGCCTTAAACTGGTTTTCAATCATTACAACTCCCTAGCCCCCCTGCACTTATGCTTCTGAAACTGCAGGTTTCTTGCTTGTTGACAACTCTATGATGTGTGCCATTTTCATATAAATTGCTCAAAAAACACAGGGAGGGGAGGGGAAGCAAATCCTTGCAGGAATTTGGGTTCCTTTCAGGAAAAAAGGCAGGATATAAATTGAATAAATCAATCACCCCCTCCTCAAACTTGAGGACACCCCTTCCACATAAACTGCTGCACCTATCCTTCTGCATTTCCCCCCAGGTTTCTTACTTAGGGACACCTCTATGCTGTTTTGTCATTTTCAGAAGAATGGTCTACAAGGAACATAGAGGGATAAAGCACATCCTTTTTTTGGATACCCTCAAAATGTAAAGGCTGCTCTTTCACAAACATTCCTGCACCTATTCAAATGCAACTTGGCTGCTTGGTCCTCTAAGAAGGGGCAACTATCCCTGCAAATTTCATCCAATTCTGCCAAGAAATAAGTAAAAGAAGTTATTGGCAGCTCCCTTTAAAACAATCAAATTATAAAGGTCTGAAGTACAAAAGCAACTGCACCTATTTATCTGAAATTTGGCAGGCACCATCCCATTCTAGGGGCCTATGATACCTGTACATTTCATCCGCTTCCAACAAACAGAAAAAAGTTAGAGCCATTTTTTGATTTCCCATGATAATCCATGGGAGGCATGAAGGGTTTGGTACTTGTGTCGAAGCAGACGGCCTCCAAATCAGTCCGAGCAGAACCGGGCCATTTTCTGAAATTGGGGTCCAAACTGAATCTTGTGGTCGGTGCACACCTCTAAATATAGTGATGTTAATTTCATTACAATCCTGCATTCCTATCTGCATGCAGATAATAACTTGCTGAAGGCCATCAGTGGGCAAGTGTGTGTGGCCATTGCAGAGCCAGGGTTTGAAACCAGGCTTTTTGGGTCCAGCTGGTATACTTTGTCCCCTGGATCGTGTCAACTGTCAACCGGCTCCTGTATACTGAACATTAATGGTTTACAAATTGGTTGGCGGCAGTTTACATTAGTAGCGTTTATTTTATTAGCTAAGCAACTGCTTTATTGGGCTATTGGAGCCATGCCCTTTTCCCTTCCAGCAAGCATTTCATTATTTTTACAAGCAACAGTGTAACACAACCATCTGGCTTATGCAACTATTTAGAAAATGACCTACAATACTTTTTTCTCCCTTGTGGGCAGCTAAGCTCTGAGGGAATACATTAACGGTTATAACGTTCCTCTTAGAACTCAGTGCTTAATCTCTAACATGAGAAGTTATGGGAGCAATCATCAGGAGGTTTGGGGTGCAGTGTCATCAGTATGCGGATGACGCGTAGCTCTACCTCTCTTTCAAATCCTCACTGAGGTTGGCCATTGAGACCCTGTCCAAGTGCCTGGAGTCAGTGGGTGGCTGGATGGGAAGGAATATGCTGAAGCTGAACCCCGACAAGACCGAGGTACTTCTGGTGGGGGATAAGGGGAGGTTAGGGGATGTTGACCTGGTGCTGGATGGGGTACATCTTCCCCTGAAGGACCAGGTCCGCAGCTTGGGGGTCATTCTAGACTCCCAGCTGTCCATGGAGGCTCAGGTGGCAGCTGTGAGCCGGGCGGCGCTGTATCAACTCCATCTGATACGGCAGCTGCGCCCCTACCTTCCTAATCATCTGCTCCCATCAGTGGTTCATGCCTTGGTCTCCTCTCGCCTAGACTACTGTAATGCGCTCTACGTTGGGTTACCCTTGAAGACGGTTCGGAAGCTACAGCTGGTACAGAACGCGGCGGCTCGCCTGGTTAAAGGCAGCCGCCGGCGGGATCACATCACGCCAGTGCTCAAGGAGCTGCACTGGCTACCAGTTGCTTGCCGAGCCGAATTCAAGGTGTTGGTTTTGACCTTTAAAACCCTATACGGCTCCGGTCCAGTCTATCTCAAGGAGCGTCTCCAGCAACACCAAGTGGGCCACTCAACAAGATCTGCCACAGACGGCCTTCTCCTTGTCCCTTCAGCCACAGCAGCTAGACTGGTCGGGACGAGGAAGAGGGCCTTCTCTGTGGCAGCCCCCGTACTATGGAACTCTCTCCCAAGTGACCTTCGCCATGCCCCCTCTCTGCTGAGCTTCCGCCGCTCATTAAAAACTTGGTTATTCAGGTGGGAATATGGGGTGGGCTAAGGTTTTAAAATTTTATACTGTTTTAATGTATTTTAATGGAGAAAAAATGTTTTAATGTATTTTATTCTGTTTTATCTTCTGTACATCGCCCAGGGTGGCCGGTTTGCTGGCCAGATGAGCGATAAATAAATGCTAATAATAATAATAATAATAATAATAATAATAATAATAATAATAAGTTCCCAGGTTCAGACCTACTTGGAAGACATGCCCTCTGACCTGTAAGCCTACCCCCGGCCCCATATTTGTGGGGACTGGTTCAGGTTATTAAGTGGTGAAGGAAAAGCACCATGCATGTGCTCTGACACACTCTTAACATGCCTGGCCTTCTCAGTGGCTCCAGCCAGGGCCAGCTGCAGGTTTAAGAGGGCCCTCAGCAAAGGGCCCTCTGGTGGCCTCCTCCTACATGAGTGGGCTGCAGCGGGCAGTGGCAGTAGCAGGTAACAGCAGTGCCATGACCAGTCCTGGGTGGCGTAAAGTGGCCATTTAAATTTCCCACAATGCCCCTGACATAACGTATCTCAAGGGCGTTGTAATAAATTCAGATGGTGGTTCCAAGCACCCAGCTTGGGGTATCCAGGGCAGGTGGCAGTGCAGTGACATGAATGAGCCTCCTGCTCGCACACTCCTTCCTCCAGACACACTCCATTTAGTTACTTCCTCCTTAGTGCAAACCATAACTTGCTGCTACATCCACCCTTGCATGCTATTATTGCTTCCCCTCCAAACCAGCTTTGTAAACCGTGGTTTGAAGCCGGATTGCAATCCTGGTTTGGAGGGCAAACACAAACCAGAATTGGCCAGCTTGAATGTAATTTTTAGGGGGCAGGTTCACACGACCGGGAAACAATCGAGGTACGTTACCACGATTGTTTGTCAGATCACATAAAGCAACGACGATGAGCCCGACAGACGGTCAGGCTCATTGTTGTTGCTGTGCGCCCCCCCTCCTTCCGCCTCAGTCCTCCCAGCGGTATCCCATGATACACCGCGGGGGCGGGGATGAGGTTCCTCTCTTTGACAGCCACGATCGTGAGCCGATTTCAGCTCGCGGCGGCTACCAAAGACAAACAGGGCTCGTGCCCTGAAGCGCAATGAAGAGGGGGGAGGGGGAGCCTCACCCCCCCACTACCTGAGCGGCTTGCCCACTGCAGCCGGGGACCAGCTACAGTGGGCAAGCCTCTTGAGCGGCGGAGCAGGGCGGTGGGAATCGCCCCCCCCCACTCCACCCCTTGCTTTCCCGGGTGGGGAAAGCGAAGGGCAGAGTGGGGCGGTGATTCCCGCCGCCCTGCTCCTCCGCCTGCAGAGGGGCAGGGTCTGCGCCTGTGAACGGCACTGCCGCCGCCGTGCCATTCACAGGAGCGGACTCCTCTCTTCCGCGCCGGCCGAGGGGCAAACCCCCTGGCTGGAGCAGAGGGGCAGAGTCTGCTCCTGTGAATGGTGTGGTGGTGGCAGTGCCGTTCACAGGAGCGCACTGTGCGCCCCCCCCACGCTGCCGGAGTCGTTTTCCCACTGCGGTCGGGACCGCATTCCCGGCTACAGCAGGGAAACCTCTCGGGCGGCGGACTAGGGCGGCGGGAATCGCCCCCCCACTCCGCCCTTTGCTTTCCCGGGTGGGGAAAGCAAAGGGCGGAGATGGCGGGCACTTCCCGCACTCACCAAGGCGGCAGCTCCAGTGACTGCAGGAAGCACCTCTGTCCCCGTGACTGCTTGGCACACGGAGCAGCCACGGGGATCAGAGCACGCCCCCCCCCGGGAGGAAACCTTTCAGGGAGGAGGCTGCTCTCTGATCCCCACAGCGGCTCAGCATGTCGGGTGGCCGAACAGAGCAGATCGCCTCCTCCCCTTCCAGAGGTCTACTCTGGAGGAGGAGGTGGGGTACCTGATCCGCTCCGTGGCTGGGGCGGAGACAGCTGCCTCCTATCGCCTTTTCGGCACTTGAGGGGCAGCTGTCAGACGCGTTCTATGGCCAGCAGCTTGGCAAGTGTGGCAATGTCCGCTCTTGCCAAGCGGCTCACTGGTTCTTGGGCCTGTGCCATGATGGGTCGTGTTGTCCGAGTTCGGATGACACGACAATCAATCGTGGTACAAACAAACCCTGGAACAGACCATTGTGACTTATCGTTGTTCCAAACAGTGGTGAGGCACAACGACTGGGTGAGTCACCACCACCGTTGCTTATTGTGTCATCTGAACCTGCCCAGGGTGCGAAAAGTAGAGCTGGGAGCACCTAAGCACAGGCTCTGTCAAGTAATGTGAAATTTTCATTCCAGTCCTACATGTGAACTAGCCCAGTATTCCGCAACTGCCACTATCTTTCCACAGTTGTAAAACAGACTGAAAGAGTAAGAAATATAAGGAGATTTGAATAAAAAGCAATCATGTTCTATGTGCAATTTGCTCTCTTTGACAACCTTTCCCTCTTTTAATTATCTCATAGTCCCCCAAATCATTATTACAACCCATTGCATTAAAAATCTGGCTTCAATGAGTGCGGGGGGGGGGAGTAATTATCAGTGATGAAACCAGAAGTGAGTCTCCGAGTATATGTTTATGGAAATGGAATTCATGGCAGTTAATTCCGAGTAACTCGAAAGAAATAAAGAAGCAGTACTAATTTTTATGTCCCAGAGGTATCCCCTAAGGACTTCACTCCTGTCCCTGTAGGGCAGTGTTTCTCAACCTTGGGTCCCCAGATGTTTTTGGCCTACAACTCCCAGCATGCCCCAGCCAGCTATGCTGGCTGGGGCATGCTGGGAGTTGTAGGCCAAAAACATCTGGGGACCCAAGGTTGAGAAACACTGCTGTAGGGTGTGTTCACACCAGCACTCTGTGAATTTCTTTTCATTTTACCTGCTGCAAACCTCGGAAAGCTTTCCTCTCTCACACACTACATTCTCCTGAGACTGTTGTAGACAGGGCCGACACCAGACTCCAGTGGGCCCTTGACATAGTGCTGCTGATGCCCGCCCCCCACCGCTGCCACCAACCCCCGCCCCCCTGCAGCCAGGAAGATAAGCTGGGAGGGGAGGAGCAGAAGCCACCATTGGGCCCTGACAGAACCAGTGGTGATGGCGACAGCTGTGGCAGGCTATGGTGGTCTCTCCCTCCCAATACCCTGTTCTTCTCCCTTCTCCTGAAACAGCCAGGGCACCTGCCATCACCAATCCTTGCTACCTCCCCCTCTCCACAACACATAAAGTAGCACAATAATCCCCCCCCCTCAATATTTACAAAATACTGCAGCAGGGGATACTAAGAACAGAAGAACCCCCCAATTAACTCACCCAGCCAAGATCTTCCCAACCTCCTTTGAAGAAACTGGTAGGGCAGATACCATTCCTCCATACACCCGTCAGCTCCCCTCTCACAGAGGCCACTATAACCAGCAGGCCACTCAGTCTCTGCTTAAAGTACCCCTCTCACTACAGTTACCACAGTGACAAAGTTCACTCTTCAATAGAACTGCTGTGCCCACAACTCCTATGAATACATTGTGTCATCCGTCTGAGAATCTGTTTTGAATGTTCCTAAATAGTGGAAGTGGGCAGGAATAGACAGATATGGAGCACTAGCTAACCATTACGGTGTTCTGGCAAAAAATAAATAAATTCCAACCTGATTAATCACTGAGCATATTATAGCATTATGGAAGTTTCAGAAAAATATGTAATCTACTTGCATCTTTGAACTCTTGTGAAGAGGTGGCATGGTTCATACCACTCCTCCAGGTGACATCTTTCTTCTTTAGCAAAACACTTCTGAGTTTTTTCACCCCTTTGAAAAGCCTGTGAGATTGGACCAGAGGGGTATCTCATGTCCTCCCTCTTTCTATACATAGCCTCAACTATGGGCAGGGGATGTTATGATGGTGGTAGGGTGAAGGCAACAAGTGGGGGGAAAGCACATTAGACAACTTTGTGCAACCTCCACTTCCGGCTCACTGCCCAATCCTCAGTAATCTTGGAAGTTTAACAGAAGTCCCCTCAAGCCCTCAGGTGCTACTCATAAATGCCAGGTCAGTCATATGTCATCTCTTCCACATTCCTGGAAGAACATGCTGACCTGGGTTGTATTACTGAAACCTGGTTGTATGAAGGGGTGCTTGTGAACTTCTCCCAGATGTGTCCACCAGGTTATCAGATGCAGCACCAGGTATGGCTTGAGGGGCGGGGCGGGGCGGGGCGGGGCGGGGCAGGGCGGCGGTTAGCCTTGATCCATAGGAATACCATGTTCCTTGTCAGGTACTCGGTACAACAGTCTAACGGTTTTAAGTGCCTGTATGTGGTGTTGGGAACCTGGGGCAGGATAGGGATTCTGTTGGTGTACCACCCACCCCACTGCCAAACAGTCTTCCTTCCTGAGCTGACAGAGGTGGACTTGGAGGTGGTGTTCGAGACACAGGCTGATGGTCTTGTGGGACTTTAGCATTCATGCCAAGGCTACCTTGTCTGGGGCGGCTTGGGATTTCCTGGTCTCAAATTATATTGAGTCCAGCATATGTGGCTGGGCACACCCTGTAATGGAGCAGGGTAGAATGATCTGTGGCTGGCAGAGGCAGTTATGATTCTGTTGTCACTGTCAGTTCATTACCTGATCCTGTTGGACATTCAGGCTGCCTGCAACCTCTGCAAGGGTGGGGCACTGGTTTGAATGCTCCACTCACAAAGATCAATGAATCCAGATGGGTTTCTCTGACCTCTCTAGGAGAGTTCCCTGCAGTTTTAGGCTACAGTCCTGCCGAGACCACTGGATAACTGCTTGGAATACTGTTTGGAATGAGGGGATGACCTGGGCTATCGAGACATTCACTCACAAGCGCCCTCAACCAAATCATAGAGCCGAGTCAGCACCTTGATATTCTGAGAAGCTGAAGCATGGAACCAGTGACTGGGCTGGCCTGCTGGCGCTTGGAGGAGCTGCTCCTCCAAGTGCTGACTGAGTCCATTCACAGGTCGCCCAGATCGGGATGGCACACAGTGCGCGAAAGAGACGCCTGGCCTGTCCAGTGCTCGGAGGAACTACTCCTCCGGGTACTGGCTGAGTGAGCCTTCATGTGCCCCTCACGGCCCCAACTGGAACAGTGTGTGAAGGAAGTGCCCAACTCGACTACCACCTGGAGAAGCCACTCTTCCAGAAGCCAGCTGATACCCTTTCTACATGAAGAGAGAGGCACAGAACTTTCTGCATCACTCTGCACAGAGAAAGGCAGAACAGGTGTGGTAGATGGTGTCAGGGGGAGGGGCTTCATGGCATGGCATGGCCCACCCTGTGATGTCATCTGGCCGACCTCATATATGTCCAGCCCCATCTGCTGCTGTTTTTAAGAGTTTTCTTTCTTTTTTTTAAAGCATACTTGTTTTCTCTAGCTTTCAACTGAAGGTTTTTACTCTACATGCTGATTTTGCTACTGGTTTATGTTAAATTGATTTTAAAATTATTTTATGACTTTATTAATTTGTTACTGATCTAGAATTACCGGTATGTGTTTTATACAATTGGGAGGCCTGTAGTCTTTCAAGCAGCCCAGAAATGCATTAAATAAATAAAATAACTATTTGCCTTTCCACCTGCCAGGATCCACAAGGTGACTGAACAACAATGTAAAAGCAACACAATCAGAAACATAGTAAGACAGCACAATCACAAGGAAGGGAATTCAACAGTTTAGGTATCAGTCTAAATTCAGTTTGGGATACGTCTGAGATATGATGAAAAGAACTTTATTGCACGTAGCAATGTGGCTCTTGTTCTTCATGTATGCAGATGTCCCATTCTTGCACTCCTAAGTGTGCAGCTGAGGTGCAGGACGGAAAACACCAAGTAGTGGAGTGCCAAGATAAATGAGATGCATGAGAATAAAAGGTTTAGATGTAATGGTCTGCTCTTTATTTTGTACATATGTTTCCTAAAACCTAAGCTTCCACTTAAGCAAAATGCAAAGCTTTTAAAAATCCCTTCCAGCTGTGAAGCTATCAAAAGCTATGTAGGTAAGTGTATTCTTGCTAGCCCTAGTATCTTAGATCTCTTGATACATACTCAGTCAATAGCTTTAGCAGAGGACAACAGAACAGAGTAGTGACTTATTGCAGGATTATCACTGTAATTTCAACATTTAAACAGCAACCAGGCATCATAAACACTGCTGCGGAGTTGGCACATTGCTGAAATCAGGAGGGAAATAGTATCTAATTCTTCTGACCTCAACCACCCTTCCTTCCCCAATGTTGAGGGAACATTTGCGGGAGTGGGAGGAATTTCCAGACTCCAGAATGTGCCCTGTAAGCCTGCACCCTCTGCACAGCCTCCCAATGAAGTTTGTCATGATGTCTCTAACTTCCCATTGTGGCACCAGCCCGACTCCTGCTAGGGATGGACGTAGGCCATGATATTGACCAGGTTTGTCTCAGCCCAGGCCTAGTGTAGCAGTTCAGTAAAGTAATCCAAGATGGCATCTGCTGCTGCGGAATAATTTAGAAATGTATTGACAAGGACACTCTTCACTCTCTACCCCATTGTTCCCCCCCCTTCTTTTCTCCCTTACCATTTTTTGGGTTGTTGTTCTGTTCTCCTGCTCATTCAAGGCTCATTATGCATTAATGTTGTTTGCATTTTTAAATATTATCTTGACACCTTTCCGATTCCGATTATTAATGTGTATCTTAACTGTTTGTAGGCAGGGGAAGAATCTGGAATGTAAGGGAAAACCCAATTAGACTTTAAAAAAACCTCAACAACTATGGAAATGTTGACTAAAAAGATTGCAGTGTTTAAGTGGAAATAATTGAGATGAATACACACACATACATACACTAATGTTAGTGAGATGAACACACACACACATATACTAAGGTTAGTGAGATGAAAACATACACACACACACACACACACACACACTAAAGTTAGAAGTCTGAATGATTAATGTGTGTTGTGTGGGAGGATTCTTGTTATCAAGATTTTGGGCTAACTCATTGATTCTTAAACCTTTTTTGTATTGTGTACCACTTTTCTGCTATACTTGTTCTTTGCAGACCCACCCCATTTTCTTACAGTGTGGCCAGCACATGAGAGGCAACACAAAAGGCTCACAAATTAATACATACATCTCTTTTACATTCCAGTGTAACTATACTGAATGTGTGGTAGTGTTGAGTTTTCCTATGGAATTTGTAACTGATGCCCTGCAGAAATCTAATGTTTTCCTGTATTATTTTCCTTATGGGCTCAGGGACCACCTGAGAGTTCACCATGGATTATAGCTTAACAATGACTAAGCTGGCCAGTTCCATCCAAAACAGCCACATTCCTTTGATCCTTTCCTTCCAGTAAATGTTGGGGTGGGGTGAGCTCAAGAAATGGGCAAGACCAAAACTGATGGAGAGAAAAATCATGTTCAATTGTTTCTTTCAAGTCACATAGGGAGGAGGTCTTAGTAAAAATGTGTACCAATTAAAAATGAGATGGGGAAAGGCTCATGGAAATTTGAAATAAACATAAAGGCAGTTTCTCAAAATGTAGCTTTCAATTCAGAATGTTAGACAAATTTGTCTTGAATATAAATAAATAAGAATATTACAGTAGAGAACTTTAATGACTGAATTCAGCTTGCAGCTGATTTTATTGTATACTAAACTTTTGTCATCTTTTGCATGTTGAGAATGGGCTGATAATAAATTAAGATGCTGTACTGAAGTGTTTCTTTAGGAATAAGGTAAATATTTCCTTCATACCATCAACATTGATGGAGAATAGCGAAGAGGAGAGAGGTTGATGCAAGCTCTCTGAAAACTACGTCAGTTCATTGCAAAATGTGTGGCTTAAGGAACCCCTTGTTTACCAGAGCATCATGAGAGCGACTGCAGTGCAGCTCCTCATACTAGCAGAAGCCTGGGGCTAAGAGCTAAAAGTCCTCCAAATGCCCCAGATTATGGGAGGAGCAATACTGGTATGGGGAGGAGCCATAGCATAGGTTGTTCCCATGTGGCTCAGGACTTCTGACATCAACTTTGCAGTAATGGAAGTAGCCATCCTGCAGATACTCTCAGACCTGATTTGCACAATCACTGTAGCCCACTGGTGCCAATTGTCGATCCAAGCCCCCGCCATGGTGGCTTCTCATTACATGCGAACATGGCGAGGTTGTGCTGTTGGTGTGGTTGACAAGCCACCCAGAACCCACGGGTTGTTTTGCAGGTGGCTTGTCAACCACCCCAACAATCCACCCTTGCCAGGTTCACATGTAATAAGAAGCTACAATGCACCCCTGGCATGCCCCGAATATTCAAAATGGCAGCCACCATTGCAATGAGAAGCCCCACAGGGAAATTCACCCACGGTGACTTCTAGTTACTTGCAAACAGGGCCTCACACTGGTCTGGTTCACACAATTGCAGGGTGCTTAAGAAACCATGGTGGCTTGCTAGCCACCCTGCGCATGCTGGTCACGCACCGGGGGGGATTAGCATCATTACCCTCAGCAGTGCGGCTTGCAGGGGAGGCTGGTGACTCCTATTTCAGTGGGGCTCCTTTCCCATTACAGGTTTTGCAGGTTTTATTTGGAGCTTCATAGGGGCTATCCATGGTGCTACGTGGTGGTGAACCTATTTTGGAGATGGAGTTCAGCACCATGGATAGCTCCTATGAAGCTCCAAGTAAAAGCTGTGAAACCTGTAATGTAATGGGAAAGGAGCCCCACCAAAATAGGAGTCACCAGCCTCCCCTGGCGGCTTGTTGTGTCATTCAAACCGGAACAGGGTGGCTTGTTGCAGTGGGTAACAAGCCACCCATAACCCTACAACAGCCCATGGGTTTGCATGACATAACAAGCCACGCTGCCGAGGGTAATTCTGCAAATCCCCCCCCCCCAGCACGTGACTGGCATTTACGGCAGGGGAAATAAAGAGCCACTGTGGCTTTTCCTCCCAGCTGCGATCATGCAAACCAGTCACTGTGAAGGTATTGTAACATGCGAAGGGTCCCCATGGTTCCAAACTGAATCATGACATTTGTCTTCTGCCTTTTAATTATTTTTCTATCCTATTGTATTGAGTCTCCAGGAGGTTTATTTATTCATACGTATCTTTAAAGCAAAGGAGGGAAGAAGAAGGGGTTGATGTGTAAGCAACAGCATGTATTTGCTTCTCCCTAATGACTTTGAGTTAATAATTCCCTGGCACTGCCCCAGCAGAATCAATAAAAGTAAATGGTCTCTGTGGCATAAGCTTCTTTGCTGTGTGGTTGCAGTTTTAATTTGGAGACTTGTGTCAGATATGTATGGCATTTGATCTGTTGTGTTCTCTACTGCTGTGCTGGATGGTTGCTTGAGTATAGAAGATACAGTTTTGGTTCTGCATTAGAAATGATTCCCAACATAATTTGAGCACAGCTTCACTTCATTGCCTTACCTTTGTAAAGCTGGCCTACCACCTGCTAACAAGAAGTGAAAATAGAAAGCTATGCCTTTATCTCACTGTTTACTCCTTTGGCACATGAAAGCTTTGGTACTGCAGTGCCTCTTGGTGCAAGCTCACATTATAAAGTGTGATGCTATACTGAAGTCTCTGCTACATTTTGCTAGCATTGTAGAGAAAATAGCTGGTGCAAATAGTTGGAACTGGGTTTCATAGATTTCATAGATCATAGAGTTGGAAGGAGCCTACAAGACTATCGAGTCCAGTCAGTCAGGCGATCACTCGTGACCGAGTAAGATTGTCTTCCAGGGTAAAAAAAAAAAGAAAATTTACAAAAAGGAGATTTTAAAAGGAGGAAAATTCTAAAGAAAATTGTGTAGACTCTAGCGATGGGTCTGTAAGTGACTGTGGAGGCCAATTCTAGATCCACACAGCTTCCCACAGTGAGGACACAGGTTACCAGATGGAAGATGGTCCTGTAAAGGATTTATTTGACGTGCTTTTCACTTAGCACGTTTCTCCCTTTCACCTTGCACTCGGGCTTCTTCAAAGTCCATAGAACCTTTGTGAAAGGCCAACCTCCAGTTAGATCGTTTATGGGCCAGAGCTTCCCAGTTTTTGATGTTTATATTGCATTTTTTAGATTAGCCTTATGAACATCTTTAAACCTCTTATATTGACCACCGATATCGTGCTTTCCATTCTTGAGTTGGGAATAAAGTAACTGCTTTGGGAGACGGTAGTCAGGCATTCGAACAACATGACCGGTCCACTGAAGTTGGCGTTGAAGGATCATTTTTTCAACGCTAGTAGTCTTTGCTTCTTCCAGTACACTGACATTTGTTCGCCTATCTTCCCAAGTAATTCGCAGGATTTTCCGGAGGCAACGTTAATGAAATCTTTCAAGGAGTTGGAGGTGACGTTTATAGATAGTCCATGTTTCGCAGGCATACAATAAAGTTGGTAATACAATGGCTTCATAAACCAGTGTTTTGGTCTTCTTACAAATATCCCGATCCTCGAACACTCTATGTTTCATTCAAGAAAATGCGGCACTTGCGGAGCTCAGATGATGCTGGATTTCACTGTCAATGTTAGCTGTAACAGAAAGATAGCTGCCAAGATAGAGAAAATGATCGACATTTTCCAGTATTGTCCTGCCAAGCTGGATAGAGGGCATCACCAAAGGGTTAGCTTCAAGTCCAACCCCCTGCTCAATGCAGGAAACTAGAGGAGGGGTCTCCCATTATTTTATCCATTTTATCCATCCTAGCACAGCAGTAGCTGAGCCATGGCTCAGTGGCAGAGCACCTGCTTTGCATGCCAAAGGTCCCAAATTCATTCCCCAGCATCTCCAGGTAGGGCTGGAAAAATTCCTGCCTGAAACCCTGGAGAGCCACTGCCAGTCAGTGTCATCAATACTGTGCTAGTATGGACCAAAGGTCTGACTTAGTATAAGGCAGCTTCTTATGTTCCTAACACTCAGATGGAAGATGGAAATAATGGAGGCATTTCTACTGATGCTGCGTGTTAAGTGCTAGGTGGAGATAAGACATAAATTCCGAAATGTGGTGAAAGTGGTCTGAGCACACCTTCGTTGCAGCCAGAGCTGATAAAAATAAATGGGCGGTATCGAACACTGCCCTTGCGCTAGTGGGCATGGCTATTAGCACAACAGGAAGTTAGTGCCTGATAGCACAACCAGAAACTAGCCCATACTAGTGCTTCCGGAGTGGGACATCTCAGTGGGGCTCACAGAAGGGGACTCTGCTCACTTATCCTATTCCAGAAGCACCAGCTTCAGCTGCTTTCTGGGGTCGTGCTATCAAGCGCTAGCTTTCCATTGCACTGATAGCCATTCCCACTAATGCAAAGTGATTGCCGCTGATGGACTACTAGCATTGGATACTGCCCAATGATTTTTTATTTTATTTTAATCGTAATTTTAAATTTAAACTGGATTTTTAAAATTTAAATTAGATTTTTTATTTTTAATTATTGACTCAAAGTCATTAGGGATGAGATTTAATTGCAACAATGTTATTTTTTAAATGAAAGATAGATTTAGTATTTTTTTAAAATAAGTTTTATTGATTTATTTCCCCCCCAATCATACAACTAATAACAAAATAAAAAGAAATACAACATATTGAAGGCTTGTGGCTTATGCTGGCTCAGCTTATCTGAGCGTGGAAAGCTAAGCAGGGTCAAGCCTGGTTGTTACTTGGATGGGAGACCCCTCCTCTAGTTTCCTGCATTGAGCAGGGGATTGGACTTGATAGCCTTGTAGGCTCCTTCCAACTCTATGATCTATGAAATCTATAAATATTGTGCACACACCCCACCTCTTGGGACCAAGTTATATCCCCCCCCCCAAATAAAATCAGATATAATTCTATATTCCAAAAATGTAACAAATCTTGACAAGGTTCGTTCCCCTTCCCCTTCACCAACACATAATCCAGAAATTTACCCCAAATGCTCACAAAGGTGTCTTTCTCCAATTGTCCTTTTTGGCATTTGATATTGCAAGTTAATTTATCATTTAGCGCGATATCCCATACCTCTTTATACCACTCGGTAATTGAAAAGACATGTTGAACTTTCCATTTCCTAGCTATCATTAATTTAGCTGCTGTTAACAAATTCACAATCAATTCTTTAGTATTTTTTAAACAAACTACTTTTTCTGTTATTGTTAACAATGCTAATTTTGGACAGACCTCTAATTCCATTCCTATTATTTCTGATATTTCTGCAAACACTTTCTGCCAAAATTCCATTTCAGGAAAACCACCCCAGTCTTCTCTTTCCTCTTTTCTACTGAGTTGCTGTGCTGCAGAATAGGCTTGTGTGACACCCCTGTGCTGTGGTGGCTGTTGCTGGTGATGCAGCGGCCAGCCCATGCTGCTGCCTGCATTCACTGGATGAGCGGAGGATGAAAAGGCCCTCGGAGTGGCCACCTGCCTCATCTCATATGGTGCAGGCACCGGGAGAAGGACCTCAGAAGCTGATCTTAGGCCCAGGCTAGTATATATGGGAGGAGGTGATCCTTCAGGTAACCTGGCCCCAAGCCATTTAGGGCTTTAAAAGTTGATACCAGCACTTTGAATTGGGGCCAGAAACTGACTGGAAGCCAGTGCAGATGACAAACTCTCGTGTGATATGACCATATCGACTAATCCCTGTTAATAATCTCGCTGCCCTGCTTTTGACAAGCTGAGGCTTCCAGGCCATTTTCAAACGCAGCCCCACATATACTTTAACAGTATGCCCTTCTACATATTTACAGATTCTTACATCCTAAAGCTTCCTTTCCTGTTTTCTGTCTCCTATTAGTGAGTAGATTGATTGATTGATTGATTGATTGAATAGAAAGGGGTGGGGGAAAACCACTTTCTACCTAAGTAGAGAAGTCTAGTAAAGACAACCCCATAGTCAAGCATTAGATCATAAATGGCCCCTTAGAATTACTATGAGAGATGTTTTGTGTGCAACTCCCTGAGCTTGTTGCAAAATGCCTAAACTGCATGACGAGCCAGTTTACATTCGCAGAATTGAGCAGAAATGAGTATGTGTGTGTGTGTTTACAAAAAACTAACTGGATTTGCTGTCACAGCTCCATGTCATGCTGATAATCGGGCTACTGCAAATTGGCGGTTTCTGCATTTGTTTGCCTTTTCACAAGTCTGGTTTGCCACATTTACATCCAACCCATGCAGAAAAGTGATCCTCTGCACAGACCAAAATAAACCCCATCAGCGGTCCTGTGAATCAGCCTTCATTCTTTGACTTTGAGTCATAGATTCTCTCTCAGCTTCTCACACAGTATAGCTAATGATTAATTCTTCTTAAATGAAATATTGAATATAACCGTATTAAAACCCAATCTGTCATCTTTTCAACAACAACAGCAACAAAACACCTCTGATTCCTCGGAATACTGTATATTGTACTGAACTGTCTTATACAATAAAAAAGATTAGTCTTCATGTATTTTCTCTAAGGAAAAGAATAAAGAGTCATGCTTTGCCTTAAGGAGAAGAATTGGGATTGTGTAAAATAGGTCAGAGATGTATTCAATTTCAATGTGGATTTGGTGTGGGCGAGGAGGAGGAGAGGAGAATTAAATTTTCCAGAACTCAGGTAACCCTGGAGTGTGGTTATCATGAAATAATTACACACAAGGGGTTATAGGAATCCACTGTTATTAATGCTTGAGGGATCTGATTAATGCAAGATAATTAAAGCGTTTGTGGTAGAAGCATAGACTGAAAATGGAAAGTGTGAAAATTTAATCAGGATTTTTGGTCCATTTTCTTCATCTGCTGCTTTTCACTGCTCAAGTGGCGTCTTGAAAGACTAGCCCAAAATATTTTTTACTCAGTGCCCTCAGTACTTCAGTTTATCTGTTTATTAACTACCTGTTTGTAGCTATGTTCTGTCCTAAGGGCCATTGAAGTAGACCAGCAACTATCCAAGTCAGCTTTCCCCAACATGGCACTCACCAGATGTGTTGGACTACAACTCCCAGAATTCTGGGAGTTGTAGTTGAATACATCTTGAATTTGCCAGGTTGGGGAAGGCTAAACGAAGTACTCAAAGCCACCATGGCCATGCATTTTAAGGCAGATCAATAGATCCATATAGTGTGTGTGTGTGTGTGTGTGTGTGTATAAAATTTATTTTTAGAATCTTTATCCTGCCTTTCTTTTCTAAAGAAGGCTCAAGGCAGCTAAAAAAAAAAAAAAAAATCAAAGCAGCTAGGACATTCAAAATACAATAAGAAGATACAATAAAAATCAAAATGTCATAGATATATACTCACATATATAGCATGACTGCTGGTTTTAAAATGTTTCATGTGCCTCCCCTCTAGATTTTAATGGATCCCTTGGGTACACTGGACCCAGGACATGTTGGGCCTCAAAGATAATCACCAACTCCTTGAAGGAAAGAGCCAGCTTGGGCTGCAGACATAGCACAGCATTTACAACCTTTCCATAATAAGAGGTTGGCTATGGGATTTTTGATGAGGTGATTCTTCAGGACAGTCTTTAAGGGCAGCCAGACCTGCCTAAAGTGCATGAAAGTTGTCACTTCTTGAGATTCCCACAGCACGGGAACATAGGAAGCTGCCTTATACTGTCAGGCCTCTGGTCCATCTTGCCCAGTACTGTCAACACTGGGCATGCCCTCACATCACTCTAAGCCACCCTGAGCAAAAGCCATGGTGGGTGGGTGGATGACGTGTCTATTACTCCTGACACATGATTGCATGTTCAGCAGCTTGCCGTGGCTTGTTTCTCCCGCAGTCCCTCTCAGTCCTCCTGCCTGTTGTTGGCACATTTTTATTTTTGGGGTCTTGCACAAGTGTGCAGGATTGCAAGACTGCCTGCATTCTATTGAGCCCAGCATAGCCATAGAATCATAGAATAATAGAAAAGTAGAGTTGGAAGGGGCCTACAAGGCCATCGAGTCCAACCCCCTGCTCAGTGCAGGAATCCAGGTCAAAGCATCCCTGACAGATGATTGTCCAGTTGCACCTTGAATGCCTCCAGACTGGGAGAGCCCACCACCTCCATATCTCCCTCTTGTCAATGTCCTTGTCAATTTCATCTTCCACTTCTGGGCTTCCTAAGTACCCCCCCCCATCAGTTGCAAAAAGGAAATAATGTCTGGAGCCCTTATAAACACAGGAATGTGTTCACAATGGGGTCTTGTGCAAGTGCGCAAGACCGCATGTCCGCTATTTAGCCAAGCATACCAAGATCCCCCTCTTGTCAATGTCCTTGTCAATTTCATCCTCGCTTTGGCGCTTCCCTTGCTAAAAGATGCTTCACATTCTACTGAAGTAATAACACCTGCCCCTAAAACTCCTCTACTGCAGCCATCAGCTGCTTTCAGCTCCTCCACTCCTTGTTTGTGCTTGTCACTTCCCTACACCGGTCCCCGTTGCTAGCTGTCAGATGTACATGTGGGTTACAGAGCAGTGAACGGAATTGTTGAACATATGCGGATTTCAAGGCAGAGCAGGGACTGAGTGGGTAAACATGCAAATTTCAAGGCAAACCTGCTAAAGTGCAGTATTTACTCTGCTTTAGCACAGTAGTTACTGCGCTAAAGCAGAGTAGTTACTGCGCTAAAGCAGAGTAGTTACTGCGCTTTCGTGGGCTTGTGCAAATCTCCCTGAAAGTTTAAACTAACAAATAAATAAAGTTAAATTTGTGCAAATCTCCCCAAAGATATATATATATATATATATATATATATAGATAGATAGATAGATATATAATGCACAAATCTCCCCAAAGGTGGGGGGAGGTTAAATTTGTGCAAATCTCCCCAAAGGTGGGGGGAAAATGTTAAATTTATGCAAACCATCCTGAAGGTGAAAAAAAAAAGGTGTTGCTGGCTAGGGAGGTGATGAAGTGGAGGAGTAAATTGACTAGTGTCATTTCAAGATATAATGGAGAGGGGATATCGGTAGGAAGATTGCAAGGGACAGCTGGCAGGATTTTTCGCCGCTCTTGCTGGGCAGCTCTCTTGCCATTTTAAACAACCCATGCTGAAGTGACTCTGCCAGGTTCGGATGTTACAACAAGCCACCCTGAGAACAAGCCACCCTAAACAACCCTGCTACAAGCCATGGGTTCTCAGGGTGGCATGTTTGCGAAAAACAACCCAGAACACAGAAAAGCTGCACCAGGTTTGGATGTCAAGCCAAGCTGGCCTTCAACCACCCATGGTGACAACCCATTGTGGCTTAGCATGATGTGTGAAGCAGGTCACCTACTGGCAGTGGCTTTCCAGGATTTCAGGCAGGATTCTTTCCTAGCCCTGCCTGGAGAAGCTGGGGAATGAACCTGGGACCTTCTGCATGGCATGCAAAGCATATTCTCTGCCACTGAGCCAGAGGCAGTGTTAGGGGGTGGCCAACTAGGGCTGGAGCCCCGAATCTTTCATTTGGAGCCCCGAATCTCTGAGAGGCCATCTGCCTCCCCACCTTGCTGTCCATGGGCACTTGCTGAAATAAAGGAACAGGGCCCTGATGATCTCTGTCACATCGGATCCCCCTGGATTAGCTGGTTTTTTGCCCACATGCACTTCATCTCCTGCTTGCCCCCTCCCTGAATCTTTCTGCCTGATTTCCCCTTCCCCCCGAAATCAAATGCCTTCCTCTCCCCTGTCCATACATCCCTTTTTACAAATAGGGGTGTCCTTAGGAGACAGGTCCTTTAAAGACACATACACAGAGAGACTTTAGAGCATATGTAAATTAGCATATGCACATTTGTGCTTCTTCTTTTTTTGGTCCTGTGTGGGCCTAAGCCCCAGATCTTTTTGGTCCCTAGCACTGCCCCTGCACTGAGCCCTTCCCCAAATGATGGTTGCTATGTTCCAGTTCTCCAGGAAGAAGTACAGTCAGTTTATCAGATACTTCTGATAAAAAGCTGTCATTCTGACCTGTGCATCTAGAAGCAGGGCTAGATCCTGCAACCCTCCCAAACTGATCAGCTCTGTCTTACACAGATGATGTTTCAGTTTATTTCTCTGCATTCTCTCTGCTGCAGCCTCCAGGCATTCTGGACCTTCTCTATAGCAGGCCTGACCTAAATGGAAACTGAGCTGGGTGTCATAGGCATATTGATGGTACCAAAACCTCATAATGGCGTCATGTAGATGCTCAACAGTATTGGTGACAGGACGCAACATTGTGATCACAGGGTAATTCCTATGGGTAGAAAAGCAATCCCAGCGTAACGCCACTTGCTGAAACTGCCTCTAGGGATGTGCAAATCAGCAAAACTCGAGGTCAGCAAAGTTCTCCAAATTCCATCTCAAAGCTCATTTCAACTTGCAAGCTTTGGTTTTTTTTCTTTTCACATGAAAATCCATGCATATTTTCCAAAATGTTTGCATCAATTGCACACATCTTTGAAATGTACGCATTCTTCTCCCATTGATTAAAACATATTTGTGCTCATTTTTCAAAAGTGTGCATTTTTTCATGTGCATGTGGTAAAATGTATGTATGCTGTTGAACATGTTTTTGGGTTCGCAGATCACTTTGCAAGCTCGTAAATGTACAGGCTTTGACTGCAGATTGCATCCGATTCTGTGTTCGGTCCAGAAGGTGCGAATTTGGTAATTCCTGATAAAAAAAGAATTGAAACAAATTTCTCATGCATCCCTACGATAGGGATGGACAAAACTGTAGATTTTGGTTTCTATGACGGGCTATGCAGGCATTTGCCTGCATCACGGTTACAGATAAAATGGGGACGGGACGTGCATATGCACGCCCCATCCTCAAACGTCCCCACATGCCTGGCTAGCTCAAAGACCTTTGCGAGTTGAGCATGAAGGTCTACAGAGGGGCTTTCAAGCATGTTCAGTTGAGCACCCTTACACAGCTCCTGCAATTGCGAACCCTGCCTTTATCAGGGTTCACGAGCGTGCGGGATGTGCAGGCCAGTTGTGCTGAACACACTTACCAGCCCCTGTGCAGACCTATGCATGGCTCTGAACTAGCCAGGCCTGCAGGAATGTTTGGGGGAGGGGAGCGTGTGCTCACACACATCCTGTCCCGACTCCCCACTTTAGCCCCACATGTGATGCAGGCAAATGCCTGCCTAAGGCTGCAGTTTCTCATTTTTCCATTCTTAACTTTGGTTATTAAACACACCATGGCTTAAACTGCTTTCACTAAACTGAAGAAAATTGGTGCGGGGGGGGGGGCATAAATGAGGCAAATTCTTAGAGCACAGATTTAATTTGAGTGTTCATTATTAAACCCTTTGGTCCCCAAGATCTACGGCGTATCAGCAATGTGTTTCTGCAGAAAACTGAAAAACCTTTACAGACACATACTGGGAAGATGAACAGAATGACACATCCATGTTTCTGTTGCTGTGGAATCCTGATTACTCCTTGCTGTAATTTTATAGACCTACACTGGTGAAACTTTCTCCCCTTTAAAATGTAATAGGGTGGGGGAAAGAAAGCATTTTTTTTAAAGGAAGGGTTTTTTATTTTGTGTTCCAAATGTAAGTTTGCCCTTCATGCTTGTTTTTTTGATGCAGACTACACCATGATAAAAGCTGTCTGCTTCATATCTGTTCACAGTAGCACTTCAGTCTTCCCTTACAAATTAGTACTGTCTGAAATCTTTCAGATATTTTTGTTCATTTTATTACATGATGGTGAATTGCCTGTGCTTCTGAACTATATGTATAAAGTATTGCACTTACCTATACTAAAGGGTGAAGGGTAGGTCCGGTGCGAGCTCTCTTGCCGCCCGAAGCAGAACTCATCATGCTGCATGCCCCTCCTTCCCTGCTGCCACCACCGCTGCACATGTGCCCTCCTTCTCTGTCTCCCACCCTCCCCCTTGCCAACGCCATGCAACCCTGTCCCCCCCTTCACTTTGTTCCTGCACTGGGGCTCTCGTGAGATCTCACAAGTGACTGATCTTGCAAGACACTGGCGAGAGACACTTGCAAGACACAGTCGCAATCTCATGAGATCACGTTGGGAGACAACTACAATCTCATGAGATCTCGTGGGCCATGGCCGAAATCTTGATCCAGAGCCTCGGAGCAACACAGTGTTGGTGGCTGCTCCTGACAGCCCTGCTGGCCACTCTCTTGCTGCTGGAAATGCCATGGCAGGAGAGTGAGTGGTGGAGCTCTCTAGCACCCCCCCCCCACTGGAGGTGGCAGTGGGCTCTTCTGGCTGGGGTGGGGAGTGGTGCAATTCACCACCTCACCCTGCTTCATGGGTGGGCTGGCCCTGATGAAGGGCAGTTTTGGCTTGAATCCAATGGTGTCCTTCCGCCAGCAGAATGGACATCGCTGGTGGAATCCCTTCCCTGCTGCAGCCCCCTGCATGTCCCCCCAGTCTGCGTCAGAGGGTTGGGGGACCCTGAGTCATGCGGGGGGGCTGCAGGTGGGAGGAGTGGGCAGGAAAGTCCCATTGTGCAAGCAGAAGTCCACTCGCTGGTGTTGGATTCAAGTCTGTTACTCCATCCGTCTGTGTGTAGTAGCTGGGACATTATGATGCAAAGCAGCTAAATTATGAAGCAGAACTCTATTCTCTCTCTCTCTCTCTCTCTCTCTCTGAGAGATGGAACAGCACAGCAGAAACTTGGCTGGGCCGAGACCAAGGAGATAATGGACATGTTTTCTGTGAAATGAGAAAATGCATTTTTGTACACAAGTTCGCATAAGATTAACATATTTGTATGCATGTTTGCCTAATATATGCAATTCGGCAAGCACATTTTCCTTAATATAATGCTGTTTGGTGATTTTTTTTACACAATATATACATTTTGTGTGCACTTTCCCCTAATATAGTACATTTAGTACACTTTTGTTGTTGTTTGAAGATCTGTAATACACCAGGGATGTTGAAGAGTCCTTGGTCTCGAGTTTGTATGCATGTTTGCCTAATATATGCAATTCGGCAAGCACATTTTCCTTAATATAATGCTGTTTGGTGATTTTTTTAACACAATATATACATTTTGTGTGCACTTTCCCCTAATATAGTACATTTAGTACACTTTTGTTGTTGTTTGAAGATCTGTATTACAACCAGGGATGTTGAAGAGTCCTTGGTCTCGAGTCACGAGTCGAGTCATGAGTCTTTGGACCCGAGTCTCAAGTCTGAGTCCTTGGTCCAAAATGGTGACTTACGAGTCACGAGTCACTCCCAAAGCTGACTCCACGAGTCCCTATTAAAATCAATGGGGTTTTCCCCCAACAAAATAAGGCTACTTCAGATGTGTGGTTTAAATAAATTCTAGGCACAAGTGTGCCTTTTTATTTCAAAACTCTGCAACTGATTTTGGCAAGAACAGACCAGGCAGACAAACCCAAAATAACCAGGCAGGCAGAGGAGGCTTGGAACCCCAGACAGGCAGGCAGAGGCAGCCAAACCCAAAATGTCTGAAAGGTTGCATTTTAGAAAAATGATTTTAAAAAATAAACTTGCTGTACTTCCTAAAACTTATCCATGTTGCATTTGAGGAACTTGATTTTTTCTAAATGTTTGGCCCCCATTCTGGAACGGTGAGCTCTCATCACAATTCCACCCTCACTGAACACCCGCTCCATTGGTGATGAACTTGCTGGAACCAGAAACACACTCAGAGCAGCCACACAGAGTAATCTCAAGTCCTTCTTCTGCCTCTCCCAAGTACGCAACACATCAATCAAAATAAATCTTGGCACACTGTTGGGGCTGCACTCCTGGTAGCCGTTCATAGTGGCTGAGCAGCAGCACACCTCGCTTCCATGCGCTTTTCGCCGGCAATCACGCTCCTCTCCACTCCTTCTGGCACAGCCCAGGGATGTTGAAGAGTCCTTGGTCTCGAGTCCCGAGTCGAGTCTCGAGTCCCATTAAAAATACTGGGACTCGAGTCCGAGTCGAGTCAGAGGGGGGACTCAGTCCGACTCACGAGTCGAGTCCTCGAGTCCGAGTCCCCATCCCTGATTACAACATTCTAAGTATAGAGGGATAGCTGCATTCCAGTTTTTATGTTGGTTTGGGAAGTGCTCACTTTGTATATTCTTAATGGAAAGTGAACTGAATGAAATTCCCTCCCTAGCTATCAGTATGTAACTGTGTGGGTTTTAAAAAATAAAATAAATTAAAGGCGCGATCCTATGCAAGTTTGGACAGAAAAAAGGCCTACAATTCCCAGCTTGCCCTTGCCAGCTGGCTGGGGCATGCTGGGAGCTGTAGGCCTGTTTTCTGTCTAAACTTGCATGGGATTGTGCCCTAAAAAAATCTTTTCTTCATCACAGGCCTGCGGCTTATGCTGGCTCAGCTTGTCTGAGTGTGGAAAGCTAAGCACTGGGTGAAGCCTGGTTATTACTTGGATGGGAGACCCCTCCTCTAGTTTCCTGCATTGAGCAGGGGGTTGAACTCGATAGCCTTGTAGGCTCCTTCCAACTCTATGATCTATGAAATCTATGAAATCTATTCCCCTCAGTGTCAATAGTTTTGCGATAACAGTTTCTACAATATCCTCTTAAGAATCATGTTTGATGGGTTGTAACAACAACAACAAGTTAAGCTTTTAAAAAGAACTTGATCCCTGACTGTTGGCTGTGCTGGCTGGATTGCTGGGAGTTGCAGTCCAAAACATCTGGAGAGCACCAGGTTGGGGAAAGCTGGTTTATATCCATTCAGTGTACTTTTGGATCAACATATATTTCTTCTGTTCTCTTTAAGATTGTAGTTCTCTTTAATTTCCCTCTTGATTGCCATATGTGTTATATATATTGGTTTCTGAAACAAACAAAAAATCCACATCAGTGGATGTTGAATATTTGCCTCTTAGCCCCTATTGCAGTGTTCTCCAACCTTGGGTCCCCAGATGTTTTTGGCCTACAACTCCCAGCATGCCCCAGCCAGCTACGCTGGCCGGAGCATGCTGGGAGTTGTAGGCCAAAAACATCTGGGGACCCAAGGTTGGAGAACACTGCCCTATTGAGTTAGGGCAGAGAGAGGCAAGGCAGTGGCAAAAGGTGAAGAGAGGCTATAGCCAGCAAGAGGAGGAAGCGCAAAATCTCCCACTTAGCAAGCCTAAGCCTTTCTTTCGTAGTACAGCGACTTCTGCTGCAGTACCAGCTTAGGTAGCTAAAACGTCGAGCATAGAGTCAGACAGCCAGTTCAGATGATACCGCTTTTGTCTACACGAGCCCTCCCAGCCCACCAATCTGTACACACATGCATGAGTAAACAGAACATTTGAGCCAGTAGATCCTGGTTGCTGGCTGCTGCTGCAGCTCCCCATCATCTCAGATGCACGATTTTCCAGCTTCCAAGTCCGTGAACAACTAGTTTCTGTGACCAATAACAGTGATCCCTCAGCTCACATGTTCTGTTTGCTAGCTCAAGCGCCCCTTCTGAGATGGTCAGCTCAGGACCCGAAATCAGTATTGCTTGAAATGACTCAAAGACAATACCGTCATTAGAATGACCTGCACTGCGAATAACCTTTTTGAGTGGAGAAAAATTAACAGCACAACTATACTTGCCATGACTGCAAAATGGAGATGGAAAAATCATAGGGGGGAACTTCGGAGGCTACAAGCGTGGCACACACAATGTTAGGGGGTGACTGCAAATGTCACCTCTATGTATAGTGCAGAGAACAGTTTTAAATACCATAAATGACTATAATACCATTAAATATCATAAATGAAACATACATGAAGAGGGGCTGCCACCCCACCCCCACCCCGGGTAAATGGAGCTCAATATGGTTTCCGCCCCTCTAGAGGGACAGTAGACATGATTTTTACTGCACGTCAGCTCCAAGAAAAATGCCGGGAGCAAAATCAACCCCTTTATATGGCATTTATCGATTTGGCTAAGGCCTTTGATACTGTAGACCGTACAGCTCTCTGGACTATCCTTATGAAAAATTGGATGCCCCAATAAATTTGTGAATATCTTGCGACTTCTCCATGACAACATGACGGCAACGGTTTTGGACAACAACGGCTCTCATGGTGCTCCATTTAAAGTGGGATCAGGTGTTAAACAGGGATGTGTTATCGCCCCAACATTATTTGCCATTTTCATCGCCATGGTTTTACATCTTGTCGAGGGGAAACTTCCCACCGGTGTGGGAATTATATATCGAACAGATGGAAAGCTTTTTAATCTCAGCAGGCTGAAAGCAAAAAGTAAGGTAATTACAACCTCCGTTGTGGAACTTCAGTATGCTGATGATAATGTGGTCTCCGCACATTCAGAGGATGATCTCCAAACTATCCTAAATGCTTTTGCAGAAGCATACGAAAAACTTGGTCTCTCACTTAACATCAAAAAAACCAAAGTGCTTCATCAGCAAGTGCAAGCCAATCCTTTGGTGATGCCATCTATCCAGCTTGGCGGGACAATACTGGAAAATGTCGATCATTTTCTCTATCTTGGCAGCTATCTTTCTGTTACAGCTAACATCGACAGTGAAATCCAGCATCGTCTGAGCTCCGCAAGTGCCGCATTTTCTCGAATGAAACATAGAGTGTTCGAGGATCGGGATATTTGTAAGAAGACCAAAACACTGGTTTATGAAGCCATTGTATTACCAACTTTATTGTATGCCTGCGAAACATGGACTATCTATAAACGTCACTTCCACCTCCTTGAAAGGTTTCATCAACGTTGCCTCCGGAAAATCCTGCAAATTACTTGGGAAGATAGGCGAACAAATGTCAGTGTACTGGAAGAAGCAAAGACTACTAGCATTGAAAAAATGATCCTTCAACGCCAACTTCAGTGGACCGGTCATGTTGTTCGAATGCCTGACTGCCGTCTCCCAAAGCAGTTACTTTACTCCCAACTCAAGGATGGAAAGCGGAATATCGGTGGTCAATATAAGAGGTTTAAAGATGTTCATAAGGCTAATCTAAAAAAATGCAATATAAACATCGAAAACTGGGAAGCTCTGGCCCATGAACGATCTAAATGGAGGTTGGCCTTTCACAAAGGTTCCATGGACTTTGAAGAAGCCCGAGTGCAAGGTGAAAGGGAGAAACGTGCTAAGCGAAAAGCACGTCAAATGAATCCTTTACAGGACCATCTTCTATCTGGTAACCTGTGTCCTCACTGTGGGAAGCTGTGTGGATCTAGAATTGGCCTCCACAGTCACTTACGGACCCATCGCTAGAGTCTACACAATCTTCTTTAGAATCTCCTCCTTTTATCCCGGAAGACAATCTTACTCGGTCACGAGTGATCGCCTGATGAAATGTAATTATATTTTAGTAAGAGGGCAAATGCTTAAAAATGAAAACAAATAGCCACCACAGTAACATTTAAGCTTTAAGAAGAATTACAGTTAATGAATGAGAATGCTAATTAGAGCCAATTGAGAGGGCCAGTTACAAAGTGGAACTGTCAGCCTCTACATCTCTTGCAGTCTATAACTATCCTAAGAAGCTCAGCATAAATGTACAATCCAGATCAAGAACCAACACTTTGGTACACAGAATAAATACATGGCTAAGCAGGACATTGAAAGAGGCTCTTTTAAAACATACTAACAACAAGAACAACAACAAAACACCCTTAAGTAAGGAGAGCAAATGAGGAATACAGGAGAATGTATAACCTCTGGCAAGTAACGTAGATAATGATTGTAAGGCAAGCCAAGAAGGCATTTAAGGTAAAGATGTAAAACCAAACACAATGCTCTCATTTAAGCACATCAAAAATAGAAATCAGCCAGAAAGTTAATGGGCCCATTAGTCCATCAAGATGTCTTCAAGTGTACACATGGCAGATATTAGGCAAAATGGAAGAATCCCGGGAATAAAAATTAAAAAAGAATCATACAAGTTGAGAGCTTTTGAAGATGATTTGATGATAGTCTTGGAAAATCCACTACAATGAGTGCAAACTCTGTTGGATAAATTAAATGAGTTTGGAGGGTTGGCAGGAATTAAGGTAAATCATGAAAGAACAAAAATGTTGGTGAAGAATATGAGAGCGGAAGACCAACAGATATTGATGCAAAAAACGGGTTTTAAAATTAAAAAAAGAGTAAAATACCTTGGTATTATAATGACAAATTTGAATTCCACCTTGTTTCAAAACAATTATGTTAAGATATGGTCAGGAATTAAAAATGATATGTTGAAATGGAACTAAAATTGTCTTTATTGGGTAGGATTTCTGTAATAAAAATGAATGTTTTACCAAGAATGATGTTTTTATTTCAAACACTGCCGATTATAACTAATGATGTGCCCTTTAAAGAATGGCAAAAGGACTTATCTAAATTTATATGGCAAAGAAAGAAACCACGTGTTAAATATATAGTTTTACAGGATGCGAAAGAAAGGGGTGGATTGGGTGTACCTGATCAGAAATTGTATTTTAATGCTTGCTGTTTTGTTTGGTTGAAGGAATGGGTGACATTGAGAAATAATAGACTTCTAGAATTAGAAGGGCATGATCTCAGGTTTGGATGGCATGGATATTTGTGGTATGACAAAGCTAAGGTTAATGTAGATTTCAAGAACCACTATATCAAAAGAGCGTTATTAAGAGTTTTAAGAGTTATTAAGAGTTTGGAACAAATATAAGCCTAGGTTATGCCCAAAATTACCCTTCTGGATATCACCCCAAGAGGTGATACAGGAAAGAAATGACAAGCAATGAGAACTGGTTAAAATACCGAGAAATATTGAAATGGGATTGTTTAGTAACAGAAGGTTATAACTTACACTGGTTTTCATACATGCAATTATCAGAGAGATTTAATGTGGATAAAAGAATGTATGATATAGAACAGGATAAGTATGAATTTGAAATACAATTGTGGTGATGACCACGTAATTGCAAAAATGTATAAATTTCTGCTGAAGTTTGGGACAGAAGAAGAGCAAGTTAAGGACTGTATGATTAAATGGGCAAGGAACTTTGGATATAATATAATGATGGAACAATGGGAACGTATGTGGACTAAAGATCTAAAATTTACATTGTGTTCTGATCTTAGAGAGAATTTTTACAAGATGTTGTATCGTTGGTACCTAACCCCTGTGAAATTGGCTAAGATGTATAAAAATGTGTCAAATGTATGTTGGAAATGTCACAATCAGGAAGGAACATTTTATCATGTTTGGTGGACATGTAAAAAAGTGAAAACATACTGGGTACAAATACATACATGGATACAAAAGATTTTAAAAGTGAATATTAAACTGAAACCAGAAATGTTCTTATTGGGTATAATGGATTTACAACTTGAGAAAGACTATGGAACATTATTACAATATATGATGACAGCAGCAAGAATAATCTATGCTCAAAAATGGAAAGAAACAACAATACCAACTATAGAAGACTGGCTGTTGAAAATGTTGGACTTAGCAGAGATGGCGAAATTGACTTGTTTAATTAGAGAAAAAAAATCTATCTTCATTTAAGAAAGACTGGAAACCTCTGGTGGACTTCTTGGGGAGGAGGGAAAGTGACTTAATAACTTTGGGTTTTAATTTTTGAATATTGATAAGGTGATAGAAATTATTTATGTGAAAATAGAGGAAACTTAGATTGGATAAAGATTGGTAATGTTTGTCAGACAATGAGGCGGAAGCCAAATATGATTTGTTGTTGTTTTTGAAAATTCAATTAAAAAAATAAATAAAAAAGTGTACACATGGCAGATGAAGCACAGACTGAATTGTGAAGTGAATTGTTTATATTAGGGCACCTTCAATTCATGGAGAAGGCTATCTATTCTATGGCTACTAGTTATGATGGCTACATGCTACTTCCAATATCAGAGGCAGCATGCCTCTGTATACCAGTTGCTAGGGAATACAAGTGGGAGGATGCTATTGCACTCATGTCCTAATTGTGCGTTTCTCACATGCAGCTGGTTGGCCACCATGTGAACAGAATGCTGGTTCCCGAGTCTGGGAGATAGACTTACAGGCTGTTCTGGATGTGGTTGCACTTCCTCTGAAAGATTGGGTTTGTAGTCTGGGGGTATTCCTGGATCCACCTCTGTTGCTGGAGGCCCAAGTGGCCATGGTGGCTCAGAGTGCCTCCTGCCAGCTTCAACTAGTATGCCAGCTATGGCCTCTCCCGGACAGGGACAGCTTGGCCACAGTGGTACCGTACAGGCGCTGGTCACCTCAGGACTGGATTACTGCAATACTTTCAACAGCCGTTTTAGAGAGTGAATCTGAAGATGTATCACAAAACTGAGTGATGCTATAGGAGTCACAGAACCACTTTTCCTTTGTTATGCCTCATGTAAGGGTGGCTGAAGGGTACTTGCATGTTAGCCTCCTCCTCCAGCTGTATGGTTATTGATTCAGTTGTGCTTCTCAAGCAGTGGAACTGGGGGTTCACAGGATGCTCGTGGCTGCACCACCAGGTTGCCAATAGTGATGTCTGGGGACAGTGTACACAAGGAACGGAGAGAGGGATGTGTCCCTTGCGTGGGCTTGTGTAATGTGTGCAGAAAGTGAAATGGTCCAACAAGGTCACGGTCAAAGCAAATTCAACTCATGACCCCATTAGAAAAAGTAGCTGAGCTGAGCAGCACCATTGGCATACACACCTCCTGCTCTAAAGTCAGGAGAAAATCTCACCGGATGGTAGAGGAGGATGTTTTCCTGGTTAAAACAACAAAATACCCCTGCTATATGTATATGCTATGCCTTATTCTTCATTATTTGCTAGTCCTTTAAAATTACATTTTGTGGTCAGATGTGCCCTAGGCATTGAGAACAGGCTACTCATACACTCATAGCTTAACCTACCCCACAGGGTTGCCATGATGACAAATGACATCAGTCCTGCATGTGTTGTTGTAAACTCCTTGTCTGAAGGGCAGGATGCAAACACAATCAACACATGGGTCCCCTTTTTTGTTAGCTTATTTCAGCCTTCTCTGATCTGGTGCCCTCCAGACGTTTTGAACTACAGCTCCCATCATTCCTGAACATTAACCATGCTGGCAGAGGGTGATGGGAGATGAAGTCCAACACATCTGGGGGGCTCCAGACCTGGGAAAGCTGGCCTACTCTAGATACTGTGTGAAATAAGTTGTTTTGCATTTCCTCCTCCTTTCTTTTCTCAGTCCTTCTGGTGCTACTGTGCTGGGCCTCAGGAAGGTACTTGCAAGCAGGGCGGGCTGGCATTTAAGCACGTCAGGTGATTACATTTGCAAACTATCATATGCTGTGTTAGTGAGGAGGAAATTGCCACAAAGGTCATAGTACTTTAGAAGTTTGTGTTGTTTTTTCTTCTCATCTGTTATAACTGTAGTGCCAGCCAGAGCCGTTTCGGCACCAGAAGTGCAGAGTCAAAAATAGTATGCCTTCATTGCTTATTTTCTTTTTACTAGCACACACAGATGCAGAGTGGAGGCAAGGAAATTATGTCCTTTCTGGAATCTGTTTTTCAAAATGACTTTTGCTTGACTGGCCCCGATTATCAGAATAATGCGAGAATACCATGGGGTGGTATAGTGCAGCTGATATTAGCAGGGTCTCTGTAAGAAGGTCTATATCAAAGTAAAATGCTGTCATCAGTGTAGCTATTATTTTCTAGGTAGTAATGTTTGGGTTTTTTATGGACTAAGATGGAGACCATATGAACAACCAGTTTGTCTGCTGGTGTGTGGTAAAATCTTCATTATCATTTGGTAGTATTTGCAGAATGCCTAGAGAACCTGCTTTATACTCATTTTATGAATACAAATAATAAAGAAATAGATCAGCTTTTTTTCTTTTTCTTTTATCCCAGAGGTGTTTGGCCATCTCTATGACCTCCTTTGATGGTGTGCAAATGGCAGCCCTGGGGATAGTTTCTATTTGAAATCAGATTTCATTTCATTGAATAACTTTATAAAAGTTGTGAGTTGCAGTGGAAACAAATTGAATTGTGACGGGTAATTTAGAGGATAGTTATGCTGTTGTAAAACCATTTAAATACAGTAATACCTTGGATTGCAAGTATAATTCGTTCCGGAACCGTGCTTGTAATCCAAAACACTCTTATATCAAAGTGAGTCTCTGGCAGGCGTGAGTGGGGCCGATTTCGGCCCGCTACGCCTGCTCGAGGCGAGTGGTTACATCCCTACTGACTACTTGTCTTGCAAAACGCTCTCAGAACAAGTTACTTCCAATCAAAGGTATTACTGTATACCAGCTTACCCCCATGTAAGTGAACATAAGAAGAGCCATGCTGGATCAGACCAAGGGTCCATCTATTCCAGCATTTTGTTCACACAGTGACCAACTAGCTGCCCACGGGATCCCACAAACAGGAGGTTGATCTTAGGGACATGTTACATATTTTTCTTAGAAGATCAGCAATTTCATATTTGAGTCCTTTAAGAACTCTAGGATGGATATCATCTGGGCCTGGTGATTTATTAACTTTCAATTTGTCAATAAGGTTGAGAACTTCATCTTTTGTCACCACTCTTTGCCTCAGTTCCTCAGACTCCCTTCCTGAAAACATCAGTTCAGGCACAGGTATGTGTCTTACATCTTCTGCAGTGGAGACAGATGAAAAGAATTCATCCTGCTTCTCTGCAGTCTCCTTATCCTCTTTTGATATTCCTTTAACTCCATTATCTTCCAACGGTCCAAATGCCTCCCTAGCTGGTTTCCTGCTTCTGATATATTTAAAGAATTCTTTAATGAATTCTCATGTTGTTAGCGATATGCTCCTCAAAATGCTTTTTCATAGAATCGTAGAGTTGGACGGGGCCTATAAGGCCATCGACTCCAACCCTCTGCTCATCTCTCGTTGTCTGCTTGTATCTCCTTTGTGCAAGCTTGTGCTCCCTTTTGTTTTCCTCAATTGGGCAAGACTTCCTTTTTCTGAAGGAACCCTTCTTTTCTCTAATAGCTTCCTTGACCTTGTTCATGCTGGAGACCTCTTGGACTTGGTGCTACCTTAACTAACCTCTGGTATGCATTCTAGCTGAGCTGCTGTTACTTTGGTTTTGAGTAACCTGCGAGCATTTTGAAGGGATTTAACCCTCTTGACTCCTCATTCCTTCATTTTAGAGATGTTTCCACTTTTGAAGTCAAATGTGACTGTGTGGTACTTCCCTGACAATTTTCCACTTCAATATATATTAAATTTGATAGCACTGTGGTCACTGTTTCCACTTGGTTCAACATTTACATCTCGTACTAGGCCCTGGACGACACCACTTAGGATTAAATCCAGGGTTGTCTCCCCTCAGGACACAGTCATTTAGGGCAGTGTTCTCCAACCTTGGGTCCCCAGATGTTTTTGGCCTACAACTCCCAGCATGCCCCAGCCAGCTACGCTGGCTGGGGCATGCTGGGGGTTGTAGGCCAAAAACATCTAGGGACCCAAGGTTGGAGAACACTGATTTAGGGCATCTAGGAATTTAACCTGTTTGTTGTGACTGGAACATGCATTTTTCCAGGCAGTGCGGGTGTAATTGAAGTCAGCCATTATTGCAACACTTCCTCGTTTGGAGGCCTCCCTGATTTCATTTTCCATTTCAAGATCACTCTGAGCGTTCTGGTCCAGGGGACGCTAGCATGTTCCCAGTACTAAATTAGTTTTGGAGCCCAGTTTTGTTACAGACTACAGTTGTAGTAAAAGTGTAATTAATATAAGGCACATTTTGCGCCATCAGTGACTTTCCTGTTCATATGTACACATTTTATGCTGACTGAGCTGTTCCCTTGCACAGAATCTTGTTCTGAATGTACGTAAGTGCAGTCCCTGTCAATTTTAATGCATAAAGTTTGAGAATTACAGTCTCTGCATCTTTTGCATCGGGTGCTGTATCCCATTCATCTTCCAGCAGGCGCATTAAAAATGGCCAGTAGTATTCAAAGCTGGTGTCAGGTCCATGACTGAGATGGTTTATAATGTTGTCCGACACACTTCCACCGAATGTCCTGCTTGTATCACAAAAGGAACAATCCTGCTGTAAATTAATACATATCATGTCCTCTAATATAATTAACAGGCAACAATGCTATTTTGAAATCAGTCAAACTCAGTTTTTGAACAAGAGCTCACAGCTCTAATTAGTGACAGTGTTCCTGCTCCTTCAAGGATGTCGGGGAGCTGTATACTCTTTCACCAGTTTCTTCCTGAAACAGGCCCTAGCTACTATCTCCATCTTATCAGTGTAATTGCAGTAGGAGTGTGGTGATATTGATTTTAAACCTCTTGTGGAAGGTGTTTTTATCTTGTACAGACTTTCAAATGTCTGCTTTTTACCGAGGCACCATATATACAGTATGTTGTTCACAGGTAACCAAATGTCCTCAGCAAATCATAGGTTTAGATTTGCATATTCCTTCTACTAAACTGCACTCCCAGGATATCTAGCTGACCGCCTTCCCCTATATACACCAAATCGCCCCTGAGATCTTCCAAGGAGGCCTTCTTGGTCATTCTGCAAACAACATTTGTTGTCAGGCAACAGCATGCGAGTGGGCCTTCTCAGTAGCAGCATCCACCCTCTGGAACACTCTCCCATGTGTGGTTCGAGAGGCAGAAACCGTGGCAAGCTTCAAATGCCTCTTGAAAATGCATCTGTTCACTCATGCTTTCCCTGACCTGTAATCTTTCATGACACAGCTCTGTTTTACGGCTTTTTGTAATTTTTTAAAAGGTATTTATTGTTTTATACTCCTTTTATATTCCTTTTTATACTGTATTGTATGTGTTTTTATGTAAACCACTTGGAGATCCTGGGATGTAAATAAAGAAGCAGCTTAAATAAAATTAAATTAATGAATTGCAGAGAGTGGGTAGATTGTATGTGAGGAGCATACAGTGTGAGTTTGTTGGGTAGTCCTAGTCCAATTGTGAATGAGGCAATTTAAAAGAGGAGCTTGCAGGGGTCTTTAATTTCTGAACTGAAACTGACAAAAGATGCTACAAAACTGACAAAACCTGGTACAAAACATTGTTTCTGTGTGCAATCTAGTGCCAATAAAAGGTAAGATACATGAACAGGGTGAATACAAATGGCCATTATTTTCCAAGCAGTAACTGTCAGGGCCCTGCTGGTTCTGGGAGCAGCCTTATCTGAATCAAGGTCTGGAAGGTGTGGAGAAAATGGAGTCTAAAGTACAGCAGCAGGCATCGTTCTGTTGATCAAGCCAGGCCTCCAAAGTTGATACCAGGCCTGACCAATCAAAAGGTTTCATACTGCAGCACAATCTCAGGGGCTAGGTTTGCACACACCTTTATTCCCTTCTGCACCTGAAGAGGGCTATGAAGCCTATAGGTGTGATATGTTCTCCACTGCCAAAGCCAGTTAAGAGCCTGCCACTGCATTTTTAACTACCGGTAGTTGAAGTTTCTGAGCACGAAAGGCAGCCCCATGTACAGCACATTGCAGTGGTCAAGTCTTGAGGTTACTATCATGTATCATAGTGACCAAATACTTGTTCTCCAGGAAATGGTGTCACAAGTGCGCAGTATAGTTGGAAAAGTTGGCTTGGCTAATCCTGGCCACAGCCACCACTTCCACATCATTCAGTGACGTTAGCACACTGATGAAAATTAGTTCCAAAAGCTCTAATGCCCTCTCCCAGTGGCTTCATGCAGAAGTTAAAGAGCATGGAGTCCCCTGTAGTACTCTCCAGGTGACCTTCCTCGGGGCAAAATAGTTTTCTCCCAGCACCATATTTGATATCCTTTCTGACAGGTACAAACGGAACCATGACAGTGTGGTATCTCCTATTCCCAGCACTATCAGGTGGGGCTAAAGTAGGGGCGTTGAACCTCGTTCAGCCTGGGGACTGATGTAGGGATTGAACCCACTCTTCCTACAGAGGAGGATCTGGGAACAGATTCTGATGAAGAGGGGATGGGGGAGGAGTTGGAAGGGAGGGAAAGAGGCACCCGAGTCCTCAAGGCCAGGTGTCTTGGAGATAAACTCAACAGGCTGGGAGGACCGATTAGTGTCAAATTCTGGGGAAAGCAGTCTGAGCTCTCTGATCCGGGAGGAGGGTGAATCAAGCATCATTAACCCCTGGGTCACAGGTCAGCTAAGGAGGATGGACCAGCTGAGGAATGTCAGATGCTCCAAGAGATTGGCCTTTAAGAATAAGGAACCGCCTTAGGGGTGTGGGTGTGGGTAATTTGAGTCTGGAAGGGAGGAGAGGTTCCCAGTTTGGAATCAACTTCTCAACAATAGCGCAATCTTCCCTAATGGCTAGCATTCTAACTAAGCTTGTCTCCTGCAACTCCCTTCTTTGTAATTCTAAGCCAGTTTGTTAGGCTGACCTCTGTGTACTAATAAAGCTTTTCACTTAGAAGCTGGCGCGTGGATCTTCTTGGAAGGAGGAGGGGAAATACGGCCTGACAGCTGCATTCCAGTGGTGGGCAGGACCAACGGCAAAAGGGGCGGGGCCAAAATACCAAAATTACCGGCATGTTCTACCTTAGAGCTCTTACTGCCAGTAACTCAGGCTTAGTAACTCAGCAGGGGCCCACTGGAGTTGCTCTTCCTCCTCACCATTGCAGACTTCTTGTTCACCTGCCTCTTGCTCTGGCCCAGGAGCAATGGCGGTGAGGAAGAGGAGCAGTACATTCTATTGCCTGCTTGCTCACTGGTTCTCTGCCTTTCAAGCAAGCAAGTGGTAGCAATGATGAGAAAGAGGAGGCGGAGCAGTGGCTGCTGGTGACAATGGCGGTGAGAAGGTGGACTCACTGAGGGAGGGGGGCCATTGAGAGTGCCATGCCCAAGGGCCTCCAAAACCTGGAGCTGGCACTGACTATAAAGAACTTCCAGGAGCTTATATCATGATCTAGGGAGGTGGGTAATGAGGGGAAGCTGGTAATTGGCTAGTGGGCATGTAGTTTTATATTTACTTTGGAAAAGATCTGTGCATCTGGTGCTGATATTGTGATATAAAAAGTACAGAAAGTCCTATACTGTAAACGTAAACTTAAATTCATCAGAAACTGGTTCACTTTATCTATTTTTTTTAAAGTATCCGTGGCAATTACTGTGTGGTGCTCATGTTTAAAAATACCTGCATACCACTATTATTCCCATACTTAATGGTATATTTTAAATTCAGTTCCTTTGTTCAGGGCATGTATCGATCTGTAAGAGTGTCCTTAAAAATAGTTCAGTAAAAGTATTGTGTATAGTTTTATTTATTCGATAGATAGACCTTATAATGGACTTACTTTGCTTAAGATCTATCCATCTGTCATCTATCTATTAACAGATAGTGATTTATAGAAATGAGATAGATTGAGACCATGGATTGTATCCAATTGGTGTCCTCTCCTGGCTCTCTGATCCAACGCAGGCTTCCATCAGTGGAATGGGGAGGGAAGCAGTTTTTGCCAGTCCTCTCTGCCCCCGCAGCACCATGTGCCACTTCATGGAAATGTCCCTCTAACCCTCTGGAGCAGATTGGGGGGAGTGTACGGGGCTGCAGAAGGAAGAAGGAATTGGTGAAAATCCCCTTCCTCCTCTTTCCATTCACAGAAGCCTCAGCAGGATCAAAGAGCCGTCTGTCAGTGGGGGGACACTATTGGATACAACCCTAAATTTCATTATCTTTGATTGTGGCACTGTCTTCTACCTGTTCTATTTCTTGGATTCAGCCCATTTATTTATCAGAATGCTTTTACTTCTGCAAGCATAATGTAGTGAAAAACATGGACTCCCTAGCCAAGATTCTTTATCCCAAACCACTGACAATCAAACCCTTCTTCAGCCGACCAAGTACCTCTTGATTCCCATCACGTAATAGGTATTAGAAAGGCTAAAAGATTTTTGAACAAAACTGATTGTTTATTCAATTCTTTTACAAAACTGACATGGTAGACTTTCATGCCTTTACAATTCAACTGTTCTCAAGAGTATTAACCAGTTTGTCTCTGCTGACGCTGATTTGTGCTCAAAATATTCCTCTTGAGCATGCTCCAGCTATTACACCAAATTTTCTCTGAAAAACTGACGGATATCTTAGTCCCCACCATTAGGATGTTTGTTCTGATTTTAAATCATGCAAGCTTACGGAAGTCGGAGAAATCTGCAAATGGATTCAAATAAGTTCAGATTTCTGTGAACCCTACCTGTGGATTCTGCAGCAGACTATTTTTTCCTGGACTTCTGGACCATTTTTTAAACTTGGTTTTTTTGTTGTTGTTGTTGCACTAATGCACACTTGCGCAAGTGGAACTAAATTCTTGTACATTCCTAAAAATGTTTTGATTCAGTCAATGGGCAGATGATGGAACAAAAGATGCCTGACAATCCACAAAACACATGGATTTAACAAAATCTGTACATCCCTGTAACTGGGCACGGCATTGTCCAATACAGAGGAAGAGAAGGGCTCATGGTTTTCACTCCTTTTAGAAGCTTTTTCCCCCCAGTGTAATTAACTAAAGTGAGCCACAGTGTCAGCCAATGTGGACGTCAGTGCTTATCTGTTCGTTGGTGGGAAATAGTGAGTTGGATGGTCCCAGGGGACATAAAGATACCAATAAAGAGCTGCCTAATCAAACACAGCTCTGTAATTAATATCCTTACATCCCATAAATGTACGCACTGTTCAGTGTTTTATGTTCTTTAATGTTTACCAACCCATTCTGTTAGGATGTACACCCCTGTGTTGACTTCTAACTGTTACAGCAACAGTAGGAGCAGCTTAGATAGTGGGAATGAAGCCCACCTCGTTTCCTGTTCTGTGGGTTATGTTGTGTTTCATGGCTGTTCTTTCCAATGATGAAACACTTTCATTACTGGATATCCATGGAGTAGCTATTCTACTCAGCCAGTTGGATCACTTTGCTTTAGTGGGATTTTAAAAATAGTGTCCATCGCATATAGCCACATTCCTTCTTTAATAACTGTCTTCTTTAGTGAGATTGCTTTTGGGGTAAAGGGGAAGATAGAGGGATTTTTAAAAATAGAAATAATGTTCAGATATGTTTACTGTTTAAATTTTTAAAATTGTAACAGAAAAAAATATTTTCAGGGTCATCAAATTTATTTCATAAAATAGGTACATTTTCTAGAGCAAGTGGCTAACTTGTGTTTTGTGCATTGATCAGCACTGAATAATGAGTATTAAGATCCATATTATGCCAAAAGAAACTATTCTGGTTTTCTTTTTAAAAACTTTGTATGAAACACAGCCTGTTCGCGTGTAACAACAGGTTGAACAAACCATGGACTGCCAGGGACGAGTGGGAGGGAGCAGGCATGCTGCCTGCAGCACACCTGCCACTTCCACTTTTACTTCCGCTTTTACTCATCATGCTGTCTCCTGCATGCCCACCACCTCTACTTTTACTCCACAACCCATGATCGGCTCCTTTGTAGGTTGTTGAGCGTGATGTCCAAACCCAGACTGCTGGTTGGTTAGGGGCTGAACAACCCAGTGGTTAATCCAACAACAAGCCATGGGTTAACTGCTGCGTTGTTTAGCCCCTAAACAACCCAGCAGTCTGGGTTCAGACATCACACTCAACAAACCTACAAAGGAGCTGATAGTGGGTTGTGTAGTAAAAGCAGAGATGGTGGGCATGCAGGAGACAGCGTGCTCGCTCTCTCCTGCTTGTGCACGATAACCCATGGCTTTTCTAACCAATGGATTGTCCTTATGTGTGACCCAGGTCATCACCTCCCTTCACAAATACCTGTATCGGTGTAGCTGAAGCTGCCTCTGAAGTTGCTTCCATACTGCTCTGAGTATATGCAAAAATACCCATGGTCCTTCAGTTGATGCATAAATTGCATGTTATATCAACATGCCTTCAGGAAGAATCATGTAGAAGATGTTTTTACATTTACTGAAATCCCTTTGGGAGCAAACTCAGATGCAAACAGCAATCATGCTGGCACAGGTATGTATAAAAGAAGTACTTGTACAATGGTAATTTTTCATCATTTAGAATGGGAGATTTTACTGTCAAGCACCAAGCTCCTTTTAAAGGAGCTAATTATGTGATACAGCTATCTTAATCTACCGGTACCTTTGGGAGTAAATATTCCTAAGGCCATCATATAAAATTGTTCTGAGAAGGTAAGGCTCTTCTGCTTCTCAGAATCTTAATTCTGCTGCACTTCCCCTAGCATCTTCCTTTCATAATAAAGTTATTTTGTAACTATAACATTAATATTTTAATTTAAAGTATAAGAAGCAATTATATATGGATTTTCAGTTTTCTAATACAGTAGTACTACACTGTACAAGTTGAACTGTTTCCATGAAAATACTTAACTTTTATATATTATTTTGGTTTCCCCTATGTGCTGTTGCTAACATACTATAAAAGAATTAACAAACACACTTCGTTAAATAAATATGGAGGAATTAATAAAGAATACTATAATGCAGAGTTCTAAATTTAAGAAATGTTGGACACTTTTATCCCTGAGCTATGCTGGCTGGGGCATGCTGGGAGTTGTAAGCCTTTTTTTCCTGTCTAAACTTGCATAGGATTACACCTTTAGTCACATTGGTGCAATAGTGGAGGGGGTATGCTCAGGCAGCCTTACTTTGTATGATAACCTTTGCAGTGTTAAAGGAGAGGCACACACCACCATGATCTTAAGCAGGAACTAAAGAGTCGCCTCCAACTTGGAAGACTCTCTTTCTCCCTCCAACAGACTGGGAACTGTGAAGGACCAGAACTCTATGATCATCATTCCACATACTTATTTCTATCTATGAGCATGTAGAAAGTATTACATCTAATACAAGCAAGAAGATAGATCTTGGGGGTCCTGTCTGCTATGGACAGTTTTCAGGGTACTGGGCCAATGTGCCGGGAGAGTGGGTGCAACAGTATGAATAGGGCTCTGTATGTCTAGGTTTCTTGTTTTTTTCATCTGAAACACCCAAACAATAGTATAACCTTTTTATCAGAGCCTGAAAGGCAGTTTAAAAATCCGTTTCCTCATCATCCAAAAGGGCTCCAAAGGTTATCTTCTTTCTGCTAAGCCTACTAGCTTGACCCTTACCGGGGAACTTGGGACCCAGTTTGTATGCTTGCAGGAACCAAGAAGAACAAATGCTTCCCCACTCAAATGCCCAAAATGTTAAAGACAAAACAAACAAACAACCCAACAGCCAAACAAACCCCCCAAAAAACAAAATAAATACTTCAATTCAAATACAATACAGGGAAATATAACTATGGTACCTCATGTCCAAATGAAATATATTTGAACAGAGATGAATCTATAATTCTCTGAGTTCTACTCACAATTCTGGGATGTAGTTGCTGCCATGTCCAGGGCGTTGCCTCTGGCAGGTTATGTAGGTGTAGGTTGCTCCTTGGCAAAGACCAGCTGCCTCCCCAGCAAGTGATCTCAGCAAAGTTCTGGGAAATAGGGAGCCAGGCAAGGCCACAGTGGTAGGTATATATTTTTAGGCCAAATGTGGAGAGCCTTTTCCAGCCCAAGGGCCAGATTACCACCCAGAGGCTATATGCCAGCAATGGGCATGGCCAGAGCCCAAAGTGGGTATGGCCACCCCTACTTTCACACATCATTCACTCTATTAACATAAGAATCAGACCAAAGGTCCATCTAGTCCAGCATTCTCTTCATACAGTGGCCAACCAGCTGCCTGTGGGAAGCCCACAAGTAGGACATGAGCACAATAGCACCCTCCTGCTCATATTCCTGAGCAACTGGTATACAGAGGCTAACTTCCTCTGAATTTGGAGATAATATATAGCTATCATGTCTAGTAGGCCTGTCCGAAGTCTGAGATGATATTGATGTCCTGGCACAATTTTTTCTGCCTCAGGGGAGAGGTTACTAGCACATTCACCCTGAATCGGTGGAGGCTTTATTGTGTCCTCATTCTCATTGGGGTGGAGATGTCTTCTTACATTGGGAGGCTTGGATCCATGTCTGGAGTCCCTGGCACTTCACAGCTTTAAAGTACAGTACTTCATTTTATCTGTGAATACTGTTAATATTACATCCCTTTTTCATTTCGTTTTGCTTCCTCCAAACAGGCCTGTGGCTTACGCTGGCTCAGCTTGTCTGAGCGTGGAAAGCTAAGCAGGGTCAGGCCTGGTTATTACTTGGACGGGAGACTCCTCCTCTAGTTTCCTGCATTGAGCAGGGGGTTGGACTCGATAGCCTTGTAGGCTCCTTCCAACTCTATGATCTACAAAATCTTTTTCATCCCAAGTTCACCATTGTAGTGTTGATGTTCCCAGGACCAGCATCAAGGGTAGGCATGGTTGTGCATCTCCCAAGGACCCACAGTCCAGCATGGGCCTACGAACAAGAGCCCTCTAGAGTTGCTCCTCTTCTTCACCATTCCAACCTGCTCATTCACCTGCCTCTCGCTATGGCCCAGACAACAGTGGTGGTGAGGTGGTGAGAAGGAGGTGCAGTAGATTCCAGTGCACACTTGTTCACTGGCTCTCTCTGCCTGTCAAACAAGCAAGGGGTAACAATGAAGAGAAAGAGGATAAGAAGCAGTAGCTGCTGGTGACAATGGAGGGGAGAAGATAGAGGGAGGGGGCCTGTTGAGGATGTCTTTCCCAAGGGCCCTCAAAAACCTGAAGCTAAAACTAGAAGTCCCTTTTATTACTATATCCCTTTTACTACTATATAGCCTTTTCTGCCTCGATTTTTGAATTTGTATACGACTGGACATCATGAGTGTTGTCTTTAATGGTTATTACGGTGATACAGAGTTAATGATGTTCATTCACTTCAGCAATTCAATCCTGAAGAAATTGGGAATTGTATTCTTTATCCTGCTCACGTACCACATCAAATATTATATCACAATTACAGATCAGATGAAGACCTCACTTATAATTTTAGGGTAAGTCTTCACTGTGAAAGACTGTTCACTTTCAGCAGAGTCTGAGGCAATGTTACAGCGAAGGATCCTTAGAATAATCTTGTATTTTAAGGGGATACAAACAAAAGGGGAGCTGCTGAAATATGGAGGGGGACTCCGAATACAGATCTGACCCAAATAATTGTTGATGTACTCATCTAGAGGACGACCTCTCCCCTGCCTTCTCTCTTGTTACTCTCTGCCAGAGTTAACATAAGCCAAGAAAAAAAGGGAGGGGAGCTCCGGAACAAGCTAACAGGATGATGCTCGAGGCACAGGAGCCCAGGAAATAAGCGGTCACACACAAGAGGAAATTATACGTAAAGCAATTATACTTCACAAATAGCACAGGAGCTTATATGTTTATGAATATAATACTAAACAAGAATATGCAAAGATACAGACCAAACAATAATACACGTTATATCACAAATTATAACCATAAATAAACAAAATCAAACCATAACAAATGGGACATAGCACATTACTCACAAAGTATACCATAAGAACCAAAAGACAGACAAGTGTACCGGTTACAGATCTTGTTTCATTGCTTCATCAGCCAATAAATTATGTTTTAATTTATTATACTGGTTGGTTGTATCTTCATTGCAGGAGTTATATCTTCATTTAAACCACTATATAGTGGGCTCCATATCTTGTGAGTGCAATCTTAATTCACAGGTGAAACAAGAATGAGTTGGCTATAATGAAAATTAAATATTTATATATGTTACGCTTATTTCGTATATTGTGACCATATACAAAATATATGAATAATACATTGATTTTTAAGATATTACCAAATTAAGTTATATGCAATGAAATGAAATAAGACAAAAACCTCACCCTTAGCAGGAAATTCAAAATGTGACTTCCAAAATGGTATTAACGTAAGAACATAAGAAGAGCCATGCTGGATCAGACCAAGGATTTATCTCCCATCCTTCTTGTTCAGCCTTCCTCAACCTGGCGCCCTCTAGTTGTGTTGGACTACAACTCCCAGCATGCCTCAGCCAGCATGGCTGGCTGAGGCATGCTGGGAGTTGTACTCCAACACAGCTGGAGGGCGCCAGGTTGGGGAAGGCTGAACTGGTTCATCTCAGTTCTGAGGAATATTTGCTAGATGTACTTTACTGTGTTAGGCGGCAAGCACCGATCAAAGACTGTGCCTGACCTGCTGCTCTCACTAAACTATCCAGGCAGGTGATAATCTGGCTTTTAGTCTTGAAAGTATGTTTAATTATTGAAAATTATTACCACTGAAATGAGGAAGTGATATCATTTAACATTATTATAGAAACCGTAATGATATTATATTACCTTTTTAAGGCCTATTTGCCCAAACTGTGCCTAGGCAGGCTGCCATGTTACCAGTTACTGTACACTAATGGCCAGTTTCTGTCACGGATGAGATACATAAATAGTTAGAAGTCAAGTGGAAATGTCTGTGGTCCTGTGAGCAGCGATATTATCAATCCTTCACTACTACTACCATTTCTTCACTTTCATATTCTTATAATCATTACGGAATGCAAAGAGGTGTGTGTGCGCGGGCGTGTGTGTGTGCGTCTGTGTGTGTCGTAGGGATGGGGGAAGAGAAGTGTTTGTGAGCTTTCTCAGCCTATGATTCAAAGGCACCCCCCCCCATCTCTCACTCCCATGCCTCATTAACAGCATGTGCTAAAAATCATTAAAGCCAGGCAGCTAATTTGAAATAAACTGAAATTAATCCCCATGGAGCAGGGGAGATTGTCTCACCCGTGAAGGGTAATTACGGTATGTTGCTTTCGTTGTGGAAAAAAACGTATTTTGTTCCTTTTCAATACAAGAGCTCTGACAGACACACATGTCTACTCAGAAGTCCCATTGAGTTCAGTGGGGCTTACTCACAGGTAACTGGATCAACGATTGTAGTCTGAAGCCTTTTGGAAAAGGAAACCATTATACTTGTCCGTGGGTGAGAGGCTCTACACCAGGGCTCTCCAACATTGGGTCCCCAGATGTTGCTGGCTTACAGCTCCCAGCATACCCAGCCAGCATGGCTAATGGCAAGAGATTCTGGGAGCTGTAGTCCAGCAACATCTGGGGACCCAAGGTTGGATTGCCCTGCGAGGGAGGGTTTCCTTTCTTTGATCCAGTTTGTTTTCGTTTACCACAGCACAATTTTTTTTAGAGTTTCCTCTTTTTATAATTTTCTTTTTGTAATTTTATCCTGGAAGACAATCTTACTTGGTCACGAGTGATCGCCTACTACCACAAGAGGGAAAAAGCAATGCAGTTTTTCTACCTTTTTGCAGGATTGTTTCTAAAACCAATCCCGTGCTCAAGCCATTTGGAAGACCAAATTCCCATTTCCCCTCAACATCCCCTCTTTTTGTCTTGCTGCTGCCGCCTCTGCTGCTGCAGTTTTCTCTTCTTGACTGTGAGCTGCGGGCCAGGGACTTGTTCATTTCATATCACATCTATACAGCTCCTAGTATATTTTAGGCTCTTTCGTAAATAATAAATGATGATGATGTCTGATGATGACGAGAACCTTTACTGAGAAACTATTTGGGACAGTTCCTTTCTAAAAATATAAAAATCATTCTCTACTTTAAGTACAGCAGTACTTAAGTACTTAGTAGCCATTGCAGTGATTTTTATGTTTAAAAATTCTGGCCAATAATGCACTGTGCGTTTTAAGTTGTAAAATCTTGTTTTGGGTCCAGATTTTAAATCACAGTAATTTCTCCATGTTAGTAGTAATTAAGTAAAGGGACTCAGGGCGCAATACTATGCAAGTTTAGACAGAAAAAAGGCCTACAACTCCCAGCATGGTCCAACCAGCATAGCATAGCATAGCTGGCTGGAGCATGCTGGTGTTGTGATATGTATCACTTCACCAGCTGTAGCACACTGTTTACACATGGAAAGAACAGAATGGCTGTAAACAAGTTTGTTATGTCTTTCTGGGTTCTCGTGTTTTTCGCATGGGAAGCCTAGACCGTGGGAGCATTATGAGCTAGTCACATGGTTTGTATGTTCTGATGACGTGCTAACTTGTTTTTCTGTCTGAAGCCATCTTAGAGAGAGGCAGGATTGCTTTCCCTCTTCTCCTTTGTTCTTCTTGCTGGACTTTGTCACTGCAACAATGTAACGCCTTTGCTGAGGTGGAGTGAAGCTCAACTTACTCCACTGGATGTAATGCTTGCTATGCATTTATACTCTGCACATGGACTGTAACTAGGAAATGTATACTCTGTAGAACTTTACTTGCTAAGTGAATAAACAGGTAGAATTAGACCTGTGGTGTTCCAGAGTGTTTCCTGACTCCATGGATTAATCTGAAAACGGGGAAGCTAGAAGCAAGTTGGATTACAGGCAGGCTGGGCTGGCATCTTCACAACACGCTGCACGCTGCGAAAAGGGGGGAGCTGAGATCTGGAAGATCTGTGTGTGGAATAACAGGCCTCTGCTAGCACACAGACAGGATTTTAAATCTCCCATGCGCACACGCACTCTGCTGCTCACACACGCGCGCACCAACAGCTGGGACTGAGCTGTAGGCCTTTTTTCCTGTCTAACCTTGCGTAGGATTGCACTCTCAGTGTTTTAAATGTCCCCCCCTTTTTTTTACTTCCACATTTAGAGTACTTTAAGAATAGCTCATGTTTGGCAGCCATTAAATAGGTTTGTTTGTGTCCTGCTTCTCAGACTTTGATCCAAAAAATATAGATGTCAGAGAACTAATACAAACTCCCTTGGGGTGAGCTTTCTCCTTCCAGAGCAGCTTGGATGTCTATATCATTCTGCCAGATTGGAAGAAGAATTTTACTACGCATCAGGTGCAGATGTGTGAGCGGGGAAATGGTCAGCTGTAAACCACCCAAAGAGTTTGTTTTGTTTTATTTTATTTATTAAATTTATATCTCACCTTTCCACCAAGAACAGTGCTTAAGGCGGCTTACAATAATAACATTGAGATAAGATGAAATTTAATTAAAACATAACATAAAACAAACAAATTAAAAACACAACAAGAAAAGAAATAAACAGCACCCAACCCATTTTTTTAAAAAACGTCTTCAGCAGTATACCAGCTTACATGCCAAAGGCCTGCCTGAATAAAAGCATGTTGCCTGCCAGTGGAAGAACAACAGAGAGGGAGTTCCAGAGTTTGGGAGTGGCCACCAAGAAGGCCTTCTTCCATGTCTCCACCAGATGCGCCTCTGATGGTGGTGGGACCAAGAGAAATGCCTCCTCAGAAGGTCTTACAACCTGGGCAGGCTCATATGGGAGAATGCAGCCTTTCAGGTAGCTTTATAGGTCATAACCAACACTTTGAATTGTGCCCAGAAACAAACTGGTAGCCAGTGAAGCTGTTCTAACCAGGGAGACATTTCCCCCCCTCTCTCTTAATGCTAGAACCCGGGGTCATCACAGGAAGCTGATTAGTGGGAGGTTCAGGATAGCTGAAAGGAAGTACTTCTTCAAACAGCACATAGTTAAACTATGGAATTCACTTCAACAAGATGTAGTGATGGCCAGCTTTGGATGGCTTTAAAAGGCAATTGAACAAATTCATGGAGGAAAAGGCTATCAATGGCTACTAGTCTTGATGGGCTATATGCTTTCCCCAGTATTAGTGGCAGTATGCCTATTTACTCCACTTGCTGGGGAACATGGGTGGGAAGGTGCTCTTACACTCATGTGCTGCTTGTGATCCTGTGGGCAGCTGGCTGGCTACTGTGTGAACAGAATGCTGGACTAGATGTACCCTTGGTCTGATCCAGCAGGGCTCTTCTTATGTTCTTATAAGTCACACACTCCCTGTAACCAGTCAACAACAGTATGGTCAACAGTCTGGCCTCAGCATTGTAGCTGAAGTTTCCAAACACTTTTCAAAGGCAGTCCCACATAAAGCCCATTATAGTAGTACAAATGGGATGTAACTAAAGCATGTGTCACTGTGGCCAGATCAGACATCTCCAGGAAAGAGTGCAGTTTGCACACTAGCCTGAGCTGTGCAAACACACTTCTGGCCACCACTGAAACCTGTGCATCCAGGTTCAGGGCTGAATCCAGGAGTACACCCAAACTGTGAACCTGAGTCTTCAAGGAAAGTGTACCCCCATCCAGTACAGGTTGAATCTCTATTCCTTGTTCTGCCTTTCAACTAACCAGGAGCATCACTGTCTTGTCTGGATTAAGCTTCAATTTATTCACCCTTATCCAGTCCATTACCAACATCAGACACTGAAAAACCAAAGTGCTTCATCAGCAAGTGCAAGCTAACCCTTTGGTGATGCCATCTATCCAGCTTGGCGGGACAATACTGGAAAATGTCGATCATTTTCTCTATCTTGGCAGCTATCTTTCTGTTACAGCTAACATCGACAGTGAAATCCAGCATCGTCTGAGCTCCGCAAGTGCCACGTTTTCTCGAATGAAACATAGAGTGTTCGAGGATCGGGATATTTGTAAGAAGACCAAAACACTGGTTTATGAAGCCATTGTATTACCAACTTTATTGTATGCCTGCGAAACATGGACTATCTATAAACGTCACCTCCAACTCCTTGAAAGATTTCATCAACGTTGCCTCCGGAAAATCCTGCGAATTACTTGGGAAGATAGGCGAACAAATGTCAGTGTACTGGAAGAAGCAAAGACTACTAGCCTCGAAAAAATGATCCTTCAACGCCAACTTCAGTGGACCGGTCATGTTGTTCGAATGCCTGACTGCCGTCTCCCAAAGCAGTTACTTTACTCCCAACTCAAGGATGGAAAGCGGAATATCGGTGGTCAATATAAGAGGTTTAAAGATGTTCTTAAGGCTAATCTAAAAAAATGCAATATAAACATCAAAAACTGGGAAGCTCTGGCCCATGAACGATCTAACTGGAGGTTGGCCTTTCACAAAGGTTCTATGGACTTTGAAGAAGCCCGAGTGCAAGGTGAAAGGGAGAAACGTGCTAAGCGAAAAGCACATCAAATGAATCCTTTACAGGACCATCTTCCATCTGGTAACCTGTGTCCCCACTGTGGGAAGCTGTGTGGATCTAGAATTGGCCTCCACAGTCACTTACGGACCCATCGCTAGAGTCGTCTACACAATTTTCTTTAGAATTTTCCTCCTTTTAAAATCTCATTTTTGTAAAAAAAAATATAAATTTTTTTTTTACCCTGGAAGACAATCTTACTCATTCACGAGTGATCGCCTGACTGACCAACATCAGACACTGATTTAGTACTAGAACAGCTTTCTTGGGTTTCAATGGAAAGAAGAGACAGAGTTGGGTGTCATCAGCATACTGGTGGCACAGAACCCCCAAACTCCAGACAATCTCTCCCAGCCAGTGTGGCATAGTGGTGAGAGTGTTGGACTGGGACTCAGGAGATCCAGGTTCTAGTCCCCGCTCTGCCATGAAACTCACTGGATGACTTTGGGCCAGTCACTGCCTCTCAGCCTAACCTACCTCACAGGGTTGTTGTGAGGATAAAATGGAGAGGAGAAGGAGGATTGTGTAAGCCGCCTTGAGTTCCTTGCAGGAAAAAAGGCAGGGTATAAATGTAATAAATAAATAAATAAATAAATAAAATAGCATGGGGGACAAGATGGAACTCTGTAGGATACTATAGGCCAATGGTCAAGGTGTTGAGCTGGAGTTCCCCAGTACCATCTTCTCAAATCGCCCCTCCAAGAAGGACCAGATCCTCTGTAGGACAGTGCCTAAAAGTCCCATCCCAGAGGAATGCCTCAGAAGGATACCATGGTTGATGGTATCAAAAGCTGCTGAGGGGTCAAACGGAACCGATAGGAGCACATGCACCCTGTCCAGTTGCTGGCATAGATCGTCCACCAAGGTGACCACAGCAGGCTCTGGATATTGAAGACTGATACGGTGGGATTCAGGGAGGGTTTTTTAAAACATCAGTCTCACTGCTGCCTCTTTTAGACAAGATAGAATCACACCTTGTTGTAAATAGGCATTCACCAGATTATGCAAGGCTGCTTGAAGAATTATATATTTACTCAACAAAAAAGTTTGTTTTCAAAAGCAACATCTGCAGTTCCATCACCATAGTGGTATTGCTATTTATTTAAATATCACAACAATAACAACAGTTCTCTTACATAAAGTGCACAATGCCTCCCAATTGTAGGTGTATCTTAATAACAGCCTTGTTTTACAAATGGGAATCTGAGGCTAAAATTGAGTGATTTGTCCAAGGCCAAAAATAACCTGTGAGTTCATGTCTGAGCAGGGATTCCCGTCCAAGTCCAGTTCGTTATCCACTGGGCCACTCCTGGCTATGCTCAGTATTATCTTGGTAGTGTTCAGTGACATCCAAGCCACGCAAGCAGACTTCCACTCATGCAAAGGGATGCCCCCTCCCCCTCCCCATCACCTAACTGCCCCAGAGGGTTCCTCAACCCTCTAGTGCAGATTTGGAGTGCACACAGTGTGTGCTGCATGAGGGAGGGGGAATCTGTCAGCCATTGGTGTCTGTTCTGCTGACAGATGGACACAGTGGATGCAACCCATTCTTACTCAAAGTAGCCGCTTAGCAACATACAAGCACCATCTGATGATCTGGGACACTCCAGCCTTGGTGAGCATGGACATTCCTATTCAATACAAGGTAAGAGACATCTCAGTATATGTAATGGAGGATTTGTGTGCATAATTGCCTGAATGGGGAAGCATGCATGATATGATAGTATATCACTCACAATTTGAATTTGACTGTATATGACCCATCCACATTTTGAATCATGTAGCGTCAAGGAATCTGCACTATGCTTGTACACTGTTCTTTCCCAACTGCATACTAAATGGGCAAACTGCACCAAAATTATGAAGTTGTCATTACTTACCATTTCAGCCACCATGCACCCGTACATTTCAGTTCTTGAGCCCGTATATGCCTTTAACTATGAATGCTGCAGTTGCTATATAAGAATGTTATGATCATGGAGTGCCAACATTCCAGTGTTATTCAGTCGGATCCAAATTTAACATAGGTAGTATTTTGAATCATTGATTTGAATCACCACCCTAAAATATATATTTATTTTTAATTAAGGCTGTTCAGCTTCCTAACAGTATTTACATATTATTGGTTTGGGAGCAAAACAGAGAAATAGAAATTCCTGCTTCCAGCCAAACTCCAATAGATGTTTTGCAGTGGAATACCAAGATTTCCTATGGAGAATTGTAAAGTAGAAGACACAGGGCAAGCATAATTTTATTATAGGTCTCTTAAGGCAGATGATGAATTATAGAGTCATCATAAGAAACAGAAGACATTAAATAAGTCTACGATGAAATATGGACAAAGGAAAAGCTCCAAGATTCGAGATGAAATTATTCTGCTCCCTTTTCTTTTTTCATTTTTGAACATTCATATAAATGCATTTAGATGTATTTTAATACTACTTCAGTATTCAGCCTTGGGTGTTTTTGCTTTAGTGTGTGTGCTTGACTGCTTCTTCATGTAGATTTGTTGCCATGTTTTTCCTGAATGCTTTTCTTAAAAGCTGCACAGAACCACTCTTGTTGAAGACAATACTTTTCAGAACTGGGCCAAAAGTGCTTTTACCTTCTTCTCTATGTATCTTGGTGGTAAGCTTTCTGTATCCAAAACTCCAACATATGGGACACTTAGGGCCAATAATAATAATACTTTTTACATGAATATCAACTCTTGTGTAGGAAAACCTTGCATACTGTAAATGTATGACAAACACATGTGTCTTTCACTGCATGTTTAAAGGGGGTGATCATGGAAGAGAGGCCCATCTAGAAGAGCCATTGCAGCTCGAAATATCTCTTTCCTGCATTTTCTGTTTATCTGTATTCTTCTCTTTTTGCAATTCTGTGCGTAAAGGATAGCTATAAGGTCTTGCCAAGTAGTGCCTTTTGTCTCCTAGATTCTCTGGTTTGGATTCTAAGATACCTTAACATAAGGAGGTTTATGAAAGAAACATTTCCTGTTCCTTCCTCTCCCCGGCACCGCCTGAAAAGCCTCTTTGGAGGGTTGGTGGCCTGGGGGAGGAGAGAAATGTCCAAAATTGGTCAGACCTCTGCCCAGTTTTGGGTGACTCCCCTCCCCCAGCTGCTCCCTGTGCCTCATCCCACATTGTTCAGGAAGGCCCCCTTGGACCCTCCAGATATATTTTTCTGGAGGCACAGGTGGTGTCAGGATAGGAAACTTTTCCTTCTGTGAACATCCTTAAGCCAACTTATCATAGGATCCAGGCCTATGTCACGTTTGCGTGTGAATTTGAAGGGTACAGAGGGGATACAGAAAGAGAAATTGGAATAATGCAAGATGGGCTAATTTAGTTTTTATTTTGCCTGTTCAGGGCTGGTTTTGTACCCCATTCACACTTTGTTAACTGGAATGGGATGTGGCAGGATCGAAATGTGGACATATGAAAAGAATGTGGGATCTTTGTCTGTGGTGAAGCAGGGAGAAGATCAGCACATGCTCAGAGGGAGATGAGATGCATTCACATGCATTATACAGGTGCAGTTGTCGGAACCAGGACTGGCGGTTGCTCCCTGTTGAATGTACACTACTTGCTAGCAAATCTGAGTTCTTTGGCAATTCAGTTTTAAAGGTATGACTTTCCAGTATGAAAGGAAACAAAGAGTGAAGAGCTCTCCAACCACACGTAGCTATGAGATGCAGTTTAGCCTACCTCATAGGGTTGTTATGAAGTTAAAACGGAGAGGAGGAAGATCATGGCTCCATTGAGGAAAGGATATAAATGTAATTATATATATATATATGTGTGTGTGTGTGTGTGTGTGTGTGTGTGTGTGTTGCTACATTAATGAAGCAGTTATGGGCTTTGACTGGTTTACAGTTGGTCCAGGTGTTGATATACTGGACAGGAGAATAAAAAAGGCCAGGTTCTGATATGTCAGTTAACAAACATTCAGTTTACTCTCATTGGCAGTGAACATTGTGTTAAAAGTTCTTTAGTCAGAGGCTTCTGGGGACAGAATATAAATGGACAGTCTCAACACTGTCCAGGGTCAGTTGGTGCAGTTAGCCTGGCAGAGAAGAGTCTGAAAAGGGAGAAGTCAGCAGCAGAGCTTAAGAGAAATGGCTGAAGAAGAAGTGGAGGCGAATTTGCAGAAGACAGAAGCAGGGAAGTTCTGCTAGGAACGGAAGACTCTGGAAGCAGCTCTTACGAGAAGCTTCTAGCCAGATTGTCAGCCAAAGACAGTTAGCTTCAAGAAGCAGCAAGACTTCAGGAGCGGGCAACTGAGTGACTACTACTTCTTTGTTGCATCCTTATCAAAAAGTCCCTAAGCCGAAGGAAGACTTCAGGTGAAGCTGAAGCAAGTCGGCCAGTTAAAGATCATTCATCTCAGAGGGCTGTGAGTCTAGCATGGGGAACAGTTGAGAGTCCTTTTCCAGCTCTGCTCCCTTCCAGTGAGTTCCTGACCAGAGGGAGAACTTCAGGTCCAAACCTTAGTCATTCTGGGTGAGATAACTGGGGCGAGGGTGGAATAAGGGTAGCTGACAAATAGGTTTAAATAGGCAAGTGAACTAGGATACGGTAATTGCTGCTTCCTTAAAGAGACAGCACCTTTAAAAGCAAGTAAGCAGTAAAGCATATTGATAACATCTAACCTTCAAAATAATGCAACATCCTAATATGTGAATAAGATTTAAACAAACAAACAAACATATTTGTTTTAACTTTTACATAAATCTCCTTGTCTGTTTATCCCATGCCTATCCAGAACCTTGCTAGTGAGTATGTGCTAAAGCAGTGTTCTCCAACCTTGGGTCCCCAGATATTTTTGGCCTACAACTCCCAGCATGCCCCAGCCAGCTACGCTGGCTGGGGCATGCTGGGAGTTGTAGGCCAAAAACATCTGGGGACCCAAGGTTGGAGAACACTGTGCTAAAGGGATGCAGTTTTCTTAAGTATTGAATGGTGGCAGCTGAAAATTAAGATCTATGGTCTATGTACTGACATTTGGGTGACACAAAAGTGAAATGTCTCCACAGGTGACAACCATGATGGGATATTAGAGCCCCAGTCTCAAACCTTCCACACCTTTAGATTTCAGTTTAATTTTGAAGGATTGTAATCCACCATATTTTGGAAACTGTCAAAATAGGAAGCAAACTGTGTGGTAGTTTTGTGACCCAATGTGTATCAAAGCATCTGAAGACCACCCATGAATGTAGGGGACTTCTCCCCATATTACCTTTCATATTTTACAGAAATTCATTCTGAGGAAGTAGTCCTCCTTTTCAGAATAACCACCAGCCACCTCCTACATGACAGCTTTTGGTAGCTGTGAAAACATCCCACTCACCATTTCTTCTTTTGGCCAAGTGCAAATCTGTTTCCTGAGGCAGGAACGCTTGCTGTCAAGTACTAAGTCAGTCAAACAAATGAAAACTTGCAGAATTCAGGAGCACTTAATGGAAGTGAAAGGTAAAAAAGAAAAAAGAAAAAAGAAAGATAAAAGGAGTAAAAACTTCCTAAGGCAGTAGAAAGTCACAGACAATTGACTGCAACAGAAAATTGTTCCATTAAAAAGATCAGAAGGATTACTATTTGTTTAAACACTCATTTGAAAATGTTATACAGCGTCTGCCACATTAACTCATGTTGTGCTTTCTTATTATAGGCACAGTATAAGTTATGAATAATAAATCCATATATCAGGAGTGTGGAACCTGTGGCCCTTCAGATGTTGGACTTCACCTCCCATCAGCAGGGATGATGGGAACTGTAGTCCAACAACATCTGGAAGGCCACAGGTTCCCTAACCCTGCCCTATATAATACAATATAGGTGAGAACTTCTTTTTGTAACTAGATTACATCCTGCCAAGTTGGGCAGTGCTGGACAGTGCTGCCAAGTGGTTTTCAGTTTATGATCTGGGAAACCCTGGGCTCTTTGAAAGATGATAAAGCCTTCCTAGATTATGAGATTAGTAATGGCAGACAAGCTTCCCTAAATGACTTGCTCATCACTATGCTTCCCTTGCAATGTGCAGCTGTAGGAGAGGGCTTGATGTAGTCTAGTATTCTGTTTTCACAGGTGAACAGTGGAGCTCAACAGGCCTGGCCACTGCTCTGCAAGAACATAGTGTGTGCCCTTGAATAAGCCCCAGAATCCTCTGCAACCTAACTTGGTGGAAAGCATCCCCTTAAGCTAGCAAGTTTGTAGACTACTGAGCAAGGGCCATTTCTATTCTCTCAACACACAGGTAGATCTGAGGAGGGTGTGCATTGTGAAGTCTCAAATATTCTAATGAATGAGTGTGCCTTGTTAAATACCTCATGAGGTTGCATCTCCCAAAGACTCTCCCAGTAGCACCTTCACCTCCTAAACTTCTAGGATCTTATGATATAGGTGGAACAGTGGGAAATCTCTCACTAGAGTTCCTCTTTTTGTCATAGAACCTTTTCTCTTGTCATGGAACCAGTGATGTTCTCACCTCATTGCAAGGAGATTATATATTTTAAAAGTAGTGATGTGTATTCCTAAAAAATACCCATCACAGTACTATAAATAAAACAAAACAGTGAATTTACAGTCATCCCAAATTTTACTACTGGTCAATCAGGTTTTAACACCAGTGTTCTTTACCTAGAATCATAGAGCTGAAAGGGTGCTCAAATGTCACCTAGCCCAACTCATGCCAATTCAGGAAATCTGCTGCTATGGCATCCCTGAAAGGTGGCCATCCAGACTCTGCTTAGAAACCTCCAACAAAGGAGAATCCACCCACTTCCAAGACAGTCTATTCTACTGTCAAACAGTTTGCACCACCAGTAAGTTCTTCCTAATGTTTAATCAAAATCATTTTTCTTGTACTTTGAACTTATTGGTTCAAGACCTACCCTCTGAAGCAACAGAAATCAAAGTTGCTCCATCATCTGTGTGACAGTTCTTCAAATATTTGAAGATGGCTATCATACTGCCTCTTAATTGTCTCTTCTACAGGCTAAACAGACCTAGCCCCTTCAGCCTTTCCTGATAGGACTTGGTATCCAAGTCCCTCACTAACTTCATTGTCCTTCTCTGGACTAGTTCCATTTCTCAATATTCTTCTTAAACTGTGGTGCCCAGAACTAGACACAATACTCCAGGTGAGGTCTGACCAAAGCAGAATTAGAGTGGTACCATTATGTCTTCTGTTGACACAAGCTAGAATTGCAGTGGCCTAATTTATTTTTTGCCACCACATCACACTGCTGACTCATGTTTAGCTTGTGGTCTACTAAAATCCTTAGATCCTTTTCACATATACTGCTGCCAAGCTATTTTCTACATCCGATGAAAGGCTTTGCTATCCAACAAATATCCATTAATCATGTGAATATGATGTTATTTGCCAGATACAGTAGTCTAGAGGAGGATGAATACAAGCACTAGAATCTAGGTTTCTTTCATATCTGAGCTTAGATTCTATCCTCTTTCTTCTTGAGCTCTGCGGTTAGCATAATAACATTCATCTCCCAGGTCTTAGAAATGACTTGCACGCAGCGGTTCTGTTCTTATAGGAACCAAGTCCATTGACTGTTGATCTCTCTCTTAAGCACTGCCTTAAAAGGCGAAAAGCCATTCCTCTCTTTCTTTCCCACGACTTTTCATCCATTTGACATTTTCTCAAATCTTCAAGCTACAAAGCTGAGCTGAGAAGCTCACTGGTAAAAACTAGTAAAAAGCTCTTTAAACTGTAAAAACATTAATAAAACTATAACCCCCCCCCGCATACACACATTATCCACATCTTAATATGTTTGTTGTTGTTTTTAAGTGCAGCAGCCATCAATTGCCTCAACTCTGCCATATGCTCTTTGATATAAAAAGGTTTTCCAGTGAAGCCAGAAGTTTTCTGGCTTTCGTTTTTGTTATCTTCTCATAGTTTTCCAGGGTTGACACGATCCCTCTGACACTGTTACTTCAGTGGTTTTCTGTAGTTTGTCGCTGTCTCAGCTCTGTCACACGCTGTCCCCACCTGTCATTCTCCCTCTCTAAGGGTCAAATCACAAGCTGCAGTTCCTAAGAAACAGGGTCATGCCTGCAAGTGAGCTTCATACAAATGTAGCAAATAAAATGGATATCAAGACCTACTGAGCACAGGTTGATGGGGATGCCATTCTTGTGCCTAAAGTGTTCATTTTCAAGGCTTCCAGGTGCAGGAATCTCACAGAAGCATATTCGTGGCTGGAAAATATAATGTGTTCCTTATGCTTCTGGCATCAATCAAGACCCCCTTGGAGGCCATCTCAGACTGGTGGGCTCAAAGTCCTACAGATCCAAGCATATTCAGCTGACAAATCCAAGTATCTTGGAAGAAATTAGTGGTTCCATTCCGTTACACCTTCTTTGCTTTATTCTCTCCCAGCAGTTGGAATACTGGGTCTTACTTTACATTATTCAGAACCTTAGGGAATTTCCCTTCTCTTAAAGAGTTCACATTAGGATACACAACCAGGGTGAGTGACTCACTTGAGCCAATGGGTGGGTTCGCATGTCATGCTAAGCCACCCTGTGAATAAGCCATGGTGGGTCGGTTGTTTGCAGAACAACCCACACGGTGCACCTGACAGTAATCGGGTTTACTGTGGTTTGTTCTCCCCCTCCTTCCCCCTCAATTTTCCAAACGACGCCAGCACGTATCCCAGTGTCCTTTGCTGCAGAACCTGTCTTGTCTCCTCCTCCTTCCGATTCTGATTGCTACCCTTTCTTGTTCACCACCATTTTTTTCAGAGCTTCAAAAAAGCTCAATTGGAGTCATGTTTTTCACCCCTGACCCCTGAACATTGTGCAACTGTGTTTGTAATTTTTGTATTATCATCATTTCTTTTGTTGGTCTTCCGCAAGAGCACAACGGCACTCTTATGGTTGTTCAGTATGTGTAGTCCTGTTTTTTCCCGTGACAGTCCTCAGGGTCATGATGCACATTTTGTACTTTTCCCTGAGACTCTAGCTCAGTGTTCTCCAACCTTGGGTCCCCAGATGTTTTTGGCCTACAACTCCCAGTATGCTGGGAGTTGTAGGCCAAAAGCATCTGGGGACCCAAGGTTGGAGAACACTGAGCTAGCTGCTCGGGAAAGTGTGAAAGTGCATCCTACCCCCTTTTCTGGGGGAAAAGAGTTTTGACAGCTAGCTGTCAAAACTCTGGGTCCCCTTTAAAAGGATTTTTTGCCAGGGCAATGTGTGATTTCCGACTGGGACATATGGCTGTATATGTTCCAGTCAAAAAAACCCATTGCCCTGGCAAACCCTCCTTTTGCACTTTCACGAGCAGCTAGAGTCTTGGGGAAAAGTGCAAAATGTGCATCACCCTGAAGACTGTCAGGGGGGGGGGGAAGAGTTGAGAATCTTGCCGCAAAGGGGGTATAAGTTGCACACCACCCCCTTTTCATGAGCTAAAATCACTCGCACCTTTGCTTTCCCTTGACAGCTTTCTTTTTGACAGCTATCAAGAGAAAGCCAAGGGAAGAAAAACCCTGTCTGAAGTCTCTTTGGGTCGATGACAAGGCTTGGTATCTTATGCACTCTGACAGCAGGTACCCCCTACCAACATTGCCCAACTGAGGCTCCTGATTTCTGCACTTGTGCAGTTGCAAGTGTGGCTAAATTAAAAAGAAAATTGCACACACTGAGTGCGCAAAAATCAATCAATCAGTCAATCAATCAATGTTTGCCAACCCCTGACAGCCCTTCTAATGTGCTTCTTGAACACTTTGAAGGGGCTGTCAGTGGCTGTCCAAATGGAGATTGCAAAAGCCAGCTGTCAAGCTGGACTTCACGATCTGTGGGGGGGGGGAGGTTAAAGGGCAAAAAAGCCACAGCAAGCTGAAATCAGCTTGCAATCATGGTGGGGAACACCCAGCCAGTGCCAGTTGCCCCCAAGTGTCATACACTTCCAGGGGGGGAAGTGGCAATTGGATGAGCGAGGTGATGTGTAATTAAACTGGTTGTATGCTTGATGTGCAGCAATGCTTCAGATCTGTACTCTACTGGTTAGGCAAAAAGAAATCTGTGCTTTTGAAAAAGAAACCTGATGCACAGTTAAGACAAATGAAGACAATAATACCTCTGCAATGTGAATATTGGAACATAGGAAGCTGCTTATACTGAGTCAGACCATTGGTCCATCTAGCCCTGTACGAGCAGTGGCTCTCCGGGGTTTCAGGCAAGATTCTTTCCTAACCCTACTTGGAGATGCCCGGGATTGAACCTGTGACTTTCTGCATGCAAAACAGGTGCTCTACCCCTGAGCTATGGTCCCTCCCCTTGTAAAGCATTATTTGAATATGCAGGCATATCTGCTTTTGTGGGTAAGTGTCCCACATGTGAGATGTGCACACACAGAAAGGTCAAAATACAGGGAAAGGTTTCACACATCCATAACTATTATGCATAGTCAGCATAGCTAGATATAAAGAGAAGCCCAGGGGAATGTAGATTTTTCACTTACAGCCTCCACAAGTATAGATATACAGATTTTGTTAAATCTGATCCATCTGTCTTTCACAAATTGTCAGGCATCTTTTGTTCCATCATCCACTCATTGACGGGATTGGATTTTTTTTGTATGAAAATATACACTGTCGTTTGCAAATATACACTTGCACAACCCCGCCCCCCCCAGTTAAAAAAAAATCCGTCAGCAAGTCTGCGCGACTCAGAAAAAGCGGGTCCGCTGCTGAATCTGCAGGTGAGCTTCGCAGAAATCCAATCTCATTTGAATCTGTTGTGGATTTCTCTGACATTCCTATCCTGAAGATCGAATTCTAGACCTACCTAGCAAGCAACTTTGCATATCAGTTTGCATTAATCCAGCAGTGGCTGGTGGCTCCAATGTCGGTGGGGCAGAGTATCCACTCTGGGTTTCAGTCTGAACTTTAAAGGAGCTATCCATGTTGCCTGGCCCATTTTGGGAGTAGTGTTCAGCACCATGGACAGCTCCTTAAAAAGTTCAGACTGAATCCCAGCGTGGATGCACTGCTCCACTGACATTGGAGCCACCAGCCTGCACTGCCTTAATCCCCCCCTCTCACATCCACATGCTCCCCACAAGCATACAAAAGGTTACAGTGACAAAATGTCAAGTGACCATCTGCTCTGAATAACTAGAACGGAAATTGTCTGTAAAGGCCACCATGAGACTATTAATGGGAGAGGGAAGTGGAGAGAGCACTTTCTCTAATTAGCACTTCATTAAGTAGAATCAGCTGGTGAGTAGAAATGCACCTAGCAGATTGATGTGCAGTTTAGAACCTCTAATTGTTTATGTCAGAAATGTGAAAAGGTATTGATAAGATCCTTAGTTTTTTGAAGTGCTTCTGCCATCTGGCAAATGAGGAAATAACCTGCGATCTCCACTAGTACTGTGAGTTAGGGCGTGTTCGCATAACACGGGAACTGCGCGGGAGCAGAAGTCCCCCGCGGTTCCCATGTCGTGCGAACACCAACCGGGACGGGACGGCCCCACGGGATGGCCACGCGCGGGAAGCACGCAAAGTGACCCTGGGCGGTAGAGGGGTAAGCCCCTACCGTGCGAATAGCAGGTGGCCATCCCACGGGGGCCGCACAGAGGCGGCAGCCCAGAGTGGCCAGAGCTGCGGCCGCTCCAGCCTGTAGAGGCAAACGGCCCCTCTGGGCATCCCAAGCCGCCCCCTAGCGCCGGGAGGCCTGCATTGCGGTGTCACATTGCGGTGTGGGGATTGCCAGCTCCACCGGGGTCTGCCCACGCGCGCGGGGCGCAGTTCGTCTGCGGTGCCCCGCCACACCCCGCAAACGGCCCTGTGGTGCCTCCCCCACCCGCAGCCTGGGTCGTGCGAACTGGCCCTTAGTGACATGATAATCTCATCTGCTTGCACATCATGACAGCCTGCTGTGGGTTAATTTGCCATGAAGGCTGTTGCATTGGGCCAGGCACCCATGGGTGCCCAGCTTCCCATGGCTTGTCATGTCATGTCATGTGAATCCAGGCAGCAGGGGTTGTTTGAGGGTTTGACAACCCTCAAATAACTCTAAAACAAGCCATGGTTTTTTGGAGGGTTGTCTAACCCTCAGACAACCACCGCCACCTGGGTACACATATCGTGACAAGCCAGGGCAAGCTGGATGCCCAGCATGGCAGAACAGCCCCCATGGGTATATTAAGCCACAGTGGGTGTCATCTCATGTGAACCAGGTCAATGTGTCTTGCTGATACCTTAATAGTAGGGAAAATGTTTCTCCAACTTGACATAGAATAAACTTGCTATGTTTGTTAAATGAAAAAAGATTCACCTCAAAAGATTCACCACCGCACAAGAGGACTTGCAGAGTGAGAGCCTAAAGCAGGAGTTCACAAAATTAAAATAATTGTAATATTGCTTGGGTGCCCTAAAGCATAATCCCTTTCAAAAAGTGAAACACAAAAACATATACTTTGATAAGTAATCAGGAACCTTTTAAGAAAAGGAAAATTCAGTGCTAATACTAAATTCGGAGCTAATACTAGCAATAATTATACTCTTTGGTTCATATTTTGGAAGATAGCACTTTTAGCAAGGTTTAGGGAATAAAATATTGCAGGCAACTATCAGCATCCCTTAAGCATCAATAACTTAGTTATTTAACTATAATTTAGCCACCACCATTAATCTCTGTAGAGACTTCTTAGCCTTTGCCAGTGTTTGAGGCTACTGCTCTTCTGTCACTCTAGCTGGTAGCAGTGAGATCAATATTTGTCCTGTGCTGAGCTTGCTTTTTTTTTTAATTGCCTTGCAGTGTTTGATACTAAAATCATTATGTTAACTGGTTTCAGAGCACCTAATCCTATAACAATGAGGGAAGCCAAGGAAGGAGCTTCCCAAAGCATGAATTTCCCTTAAAAAAAATAATTAAAAAAATCAAACCCCAAATCCTTGAGTAGGTTGAACCTCCATTATTTTTAAATAGTGCTTTAATGCCTCAGTGGAAGTTGCACCCTCTCCCCCCTGGTCATATGGGCTGTGTTCAGACATAATGAAAAACTATGGTTTATGTGAATGAGTGCTGGTGGATCTTGGTCCCATGTACTCCCCTTCTCCTCCAGCATGGCTACAAAGATGGCTCAGCTTGTCTGAGCGTGGAAAGCTAAGCAGGGTCAGGCCTGGTTATTACTTGGATGGGAGACCCCTCCTCTAGTTTCCTGCATTGAGCAGGGGCTTGGACTCGATGGCCTTGTAGGCCCCTTCCAACTCTATGAATCTATGAATAAGAGATTACAAGCTTTTACTTCTGTTTTCAGTTAAACACAATTTAGTATTACATGTGAACCTTAAACTGTAGTTAATCTTCACTCTGGTTTATTGAAACAAACTAGCTTCATCAGCCATGGTTCGCAGTTTGTTTTGTTTCAGTAAATCGTAGTAAGACTAACCACAGTTTGTCTGCACTTTGACATAATGCTAGACTGCAGTTTGTAAAAGATGGAAGTGAAAGCTTCAGATCTCCTCCTCAGAGGAGGAAGACAGGGAAGGGGAAGTACCAGCAAGCCCAAGGCTCACCTAGGCTTGTTCATGTAATGATCAAAGACAGTTTATTGTTACATTGGAACAATGTTGCTGGTTTGGATTTCAGCCAAAAATATATATTTCACACAAAACACACCTCATGTTGCAGCAAAAGTCAGTCTAGTTAAATTGCCCCCTCAGCCACCCATTCTAAATCTAGTACTCAATTACATTCAGAAACCTTATGGACCTTGGTATTACAAGCAGCCACTTTGAGTTTTTCCTCAGCAAATCCTCGAATGGCACTTCCCAAGTCAACCTGAGAACTGGGCAGTGTATATACCGTACGTCTAGATTTTTATATTTTTATATTTTGTCCCCATTGCCTTTTGTCCCAGTATTTCCCAGACTTCTGATAGCTGAAGCACATGTTTCCCTTCTGAATTAAAGTTGGAGGCACACTTTTCTCTCTTATACCTCAAAGGGTTTATCTTTAGACTGTAAAGGAGTAAGACTAACCAGCCCTTCTATTCTGATGGAAATGACCTGTATCTTTATAAAAGTTTGGTCAAAGAATTCCATTTTGAGAGGCCTAAAAGCCTCATTTGGGAATCAGCCGAGCTTCAAACATTGTGTGTGTGTGTGTGTGTGTGTGTGTGTGGCACATAATTCCCCTGGCCTCCCCTTTTCCTTTCCTTTGAAGTACTTAGCTTAAGTGATGGTAATTGGATGTGGGAATCTCCAAAATGCTTTGCCTCCTTCCTGTAAGTGCGAGTTGTGAATGGCTATCTGCACCTGAACTGAAGCCATCATTGCTTAATTCCAGTTTCCTTTCCTATAAGCACAGCATAGAATGAGTTAGTAGGTGTCTCTTGCCTTCTAATGTGGCCCTCTGTGCTTGGCCCATTGTTCTGACCCATCCATATAGAAGATACCCACAAAGAAAGGCAAGGGGTGGCTGCAGCACCATGGAAAGCTCCCAGTGAGCACTTGCTTCAACAAACAAAGCCTGGCCGTGTATGAGAGATTCCTTTCAATTCGTTTTTGATCAGGATTTACAGAGTTCACAGCTCTGGCACAGACTCAGACTCAATCTGCAGTCAAAGTCTGTACATTTCAGTGTGCAGTGTGATTTGCCAACCCCAAAAAAGGCATTCAACAGCATGCGTATATTTGAAAAATGCGCATGAAAAAATCTGCACAAATTTTTCAAATCTGCTTTTGAAAAATCTGCACAAATACGCTAAAAATCAATGGGAGAAGAATGCATACATTTCAAAGATGTGCACAATTGATGCGTATGTTTGGGAAAATATGCACAAAAGTATGCATGGATTTCCCTGTGAAAATTTTAAAAAAACACCTTGGAATCTGATACGGACTCGAGTCAGAATAAGCTTTGAGATGGAATTCAAGGAACTTCAGCGAGCTTGAGTTTTGGTGATTCGCACATCCCTAAAAAAAAATTTAGCCTATGAATCCCTCCATGTAGTCCACTCCTCCTAAGCTCTACTCCCTGCCTGAAGAGAGAGTGAATCCATAAAATAGTGGTAGGCAATGTGGTGCCCAGGGGCACCAGTGCGCCCCCAGACACCTTTCTTGGTGCCCACCAAGGTGCCCTGCCCTTCTCACACATTTTCTTACTGGCAGCTGGGATAGCTATGAAATAGGCTTCTCTGGTGCTGCAAACTGTGGCTTCAAATGAATTGTGTAGTGTGTTGGGGCTTGGACCCCACCCCTGCCTTGTGCTCAGCCTTTGGGGCAGGTTACTTGTCCTTTGTCATGCTTCCCAAGGCAGCCATTTTGTGGTGGTGCCCAGGACAGTTCCTCTGCCAAATAAGCCCATGGTTGAAAAAGGTTGCCTACCCTTGCCTTGTGGCCTGAAGGCAAGTGCTTCTCCTTTCTGTGGCTCCCCATTTGGTGTGCTCCTGGCTGAGCAGCTGCTGTGATGTGGGAGAAATTGACTACTCTGGGGAAGCTATCTGCAAGGGTATCCGCCCAGTATCAGGGACGCAGTTCCTCAGCCTGTGGTACAGCAGCCCTGGATAGGTTGTTGTTCCCACCCACTTCCAATTACACTGGGGTTTGTTTGTTTTTTTCCTATTGAAAGGTAGGCAAGTGTGTTCAGAGGTGGTGAGCCAAGTTAGGCACAGCTGAGACTAGCCTGCCCTGTGCATGGATTTGGGAGAGGCAACATATCTCTTTGGGGGCTAGAGTGCTCAGAAACCCGTGAGCAGACTTCCGTGTTGTACCTGTTGGCATTTTCCTTTAAAGATGGCTTGAACTTTGAACTATTTTTGAGCATAGTTTCTGACTGGAAGGAAGGCCGGACGGACAAACACACAGAGCAGTAACCCCTGCAGAGATGCAATGGGCAGCCTCTTTAGAGGGCAGGTTAACTCTGCTATGCCTCTGCTGGAGGGGCGATTGAATAACTTCCTCCTAGTGGAGAGTGATTGGAGCAGTGATTTCTAGGAAAACATAGAAAGCTGCCTTATACGAAGCCAGACCATTGGTCCATCTATTTCTACACCAAGGAGGGGGGGCATTTTTTTGCCTAAGGGGCAATGTGGCTCATGGCCAGGACATCAGGGGTCACGTGCCAGCAGTGAGTGGGGCCACTGTTGGCATGCATTCCCCTGATTATCACACACACTCATGCAGACACACACCATTGACACACAGAGCTTACTCACTCACACACTCAACTAGTCAATAAGAGGATATTTCTACACTAACCAGCAGCAGCTCTCCAGGTTTCAGTCATGCTGGGGGTTGAACCTGGGACTTTCTGCATGCAATGTAAGTGCTCTGCCACTGAGTAACAGCCCTTCCCCTTCTGTAGAGACTCAGTGGACAGTCTTCTCCGTACAAGCCTGGTGCCACCACGTGGAAACCTTGGGTAGCTTTTGGGTCCTCAAGACCCCAGCAGGGCCCACAGCCGGGGTCCTCCCTGGTCCTCTTGTTACTAGGAGCCCTTCAACTTTGGATCCAGCCTTGTCTCTTTAGACCAGGGCTCTCCAACCTTGGGTCCCCAGATGTTGCTGGCCTACAGCTCCCAGCATACCCAGCCAGCATGGCTAATGTCAAGGGATTCTGGGAGCTGTAGTCCAGCAACACCTGGGGACCCAAGGTTGGAGAGCCCTGCTTTAGATGGTAAATTGGTCTCCCAGGAGCTTTGAAGTCTCTAGCAATTCTCTCATGCCACGCTAATGTCTCTCAGAACACTGCTAGGGAATCTGAGATGGAGACAATTATACATGCAGGCTGTTTATTTGGCAAGTTCTGGCTCAAATGACCAGTCCTGTTGGAGCATTTTCCTTTTCCTTACTCTGATCTTTGAGAATGGAAGGCTGTGCAAGAAAGGGGAAGTCAATTTGCTTGTAAACTCAATCAACAGTACATTTGTCTAAAGGAGATGCACTTTATTTTGTTTTACACTGCCTGAGTGGGTAGATAGTTCCAAGCAGCTTTTACAGAGTCAGTTCCATTGTGTTGAATAGTATATTGAAAATTGTTGTTCCTTTGTGTGTTTCTTGTGTATCTGAATGTCATGCACCGTTTCTTTGTGTTTTGTAATGTAAAGGCTGAATAAGTGTTCTAACATAAGACTATAGAACCCATGATGCAGTCTGACGATATGCAAAATATGTATCCATGAAAACATCTGGAGCCTTGGTAAATGAAAATTATGGAGGAAATGTCAGTGCAAATGGGGCCATCTGAAATTGGACAGGGAGATGGACTTTTTGCTGGCAATCTGTTGCACTGCCTCAGCAAAAAGGTATCTAAGGATGGATGCTTTAAAATTGCTCTCTAGTTGCATAAAAACCAATGGGCCTCTGGAGGAGGGAAGCCCCCTCCTTGGCACCCAGCACAGAAATGCAGCTCTCCATCCCTGCCCTGCCAGCCCCAGCAGGCTAGTAGAAATGTTTGCAGGATAGTCACTTCAGTACCCTTGTAATGACAATCTGTTTTCATATTCATTCAGTATTTTCCCTCTTGCTTTGTATTCCACTGTTGCTGTCAGTTTTATTGTTTAACCAAAATGTGGACATTATAAAATAAAAGTACAATATTTATAAATCATAAAATGAGTAATAAAAGAGCTAGTTTCAGCAAATCAGGTTACAAAGATTAAAATATACTAATATACCAAAATGTAGTAATGACCTAGTAGGGCAGCCTTGCTGACCCTGATGCCCTCCGGATGTGTTGGTCTACAGTTCCCATCGTCCCCAGCCAGTGATCATGCTGGTTGGGGATGGTGGGAGTTGTAGTCCAACACATCTGGAAAGCACTAAGCTGGGGAAGACTGACCCAAGGGAAATTGGTTAGTCCAGTAAAGGAGAAGGCCAGATGTTAAGTTTCTTCTACACATCTCCACTTCATTACATTAGCTTCATCAGCATATTCCTTCTTCAATTGCTGTGCATCCAGTGTAAATCTGGCAACTGTAGCTGTAACATTTTACTTGATTGAACAAGAGATAGCTTAACTTTAGATATGATTTCTAAATGAGATGAATGAACTGGCAAATTTGCAGTGGAGTTCTTAGATTCCTCAGAAATATCAAACTACAGCATCTAGAGAGGTACATTTTCCTATTGCCCTAGCTCTGCAAATACTGAAATATTGCTCTTTTGGGATTTTATGATAACACTGTTCTGAATAGTGCGAGAGCATTATTTGAAATCTAATGGCCAAAAATGTCTTACACATAACAAAGAATGACAGATCATGGAAATAGCGCTCTAGAGTATGAGTTAAAGGGGAAAATAATGTCTGTGATCTTCCCCATATCCAGGACAACATATGTACTATCCTGCAACCTGTTTTTAATATATTTGCATCCCTGCTCCAGAGTCCATGTTTTTTGGGGTTGAAGGTCAGTGTGAAATGACTGCCTTTTAGTTTCACACCTGCTTGTCTAGATAGTCTGATTTTGAGTCAGTATTTGCTCCAAATAATATTTGTATAAGCCTATTCTCAGTCAAATCACACAGCTTGTAGTAATACAAGAAGACTGCCATAAAAATACGGACCTTTACAGATATAAGCACTTAATTTCCACCCACTCTGCTTCATTCTACACCATCAATCTCTTTTGATTGGGTCTCACTTCCTTTCCTCTATTTTTACAAAATGCATTTATATAAGAAATCAAATTGAGTTTATAAATTGAGAGCCAGTGTGGTGTAGTGGTTAGAGTGTTGGACTGGGACTCGGGAGATCCGGGTTCTAGTCCCTGCTCAGCCATGAAACTCACTGGGTGACTTTGGGCCAGTCACTGACTCTCAGCCTAACCTACCTCACAGGGTTGTTGTGAGGATAAAATGGAGAGGAGGATTATGTAACCAACCTTGGGTTCCTTACAGGAAACAAGGCGGAGTATAAATATAGTAAGTAAGTAAATTTATTTATTTATTTATTATATTTATCAATCGCCCATCTGGCCGGTCACCCGGCCACCCTGGGCGATGTACAATTAAAATACAATAAAACACAATAAAACATAATAATTAAAACAATATTAACAATTCTCATTAAAAACCTAACCCACCCCATATTCCCGCCTGAACAGCCATGTTTTTAATGCACGGCGGAAGCTCATCACGGAGGGGGCATGGTGAAGGTCACTAGGGAGGGAGTTCCATAATGTGGGGGCCGCCACAGAGAAGGCCCTCTTCCTAGTCCCCACCAGCCTGGCTGCTCTGGCTGATGGGATAAGGAGAAGGCCGTCCGTGGCAGACCTTGTTGAGCGGCCTACTTGATGTTGCTGGAGGCGCTCCTTGAGATAAGCTGGGCCGGAGCCGTGTAGGGTTTTAAAGGTCAAAACCAACACCTTGAATTCGGCTCGGCAAGCAACTGGTAGCCAGTGCAACTCATTAAGCACCGGCATGATGTGATCACACCGGCGGCTGTCCTTAATCAGGCGAGCCGCTGCGTTCTGTACCAGCTGAAGCTTCCGGACCGTCTTCAAGGGTAACCCCACGTAGAGCGCATTACAGTAGTCTAGGCGAGAGGAGACCAAGGCATGAACCACTGATGGGAGCAGGTGATTAGGAAGGTAGGGGCGCAGCTGCCGTATCAGATGGAGTTGATACAGCGCCGCCTGGCTCACAGCTGCCACCTGAGCCTCCATGGACAGCTGGGAGTCTAGAATGACCCCCAAGCTGCGGACCTGGTCCTTCAGGGGTAGATGTACCCCATTCAGCACCAGGTCAACGTCCCCTAACCTTCCCTTATCCCCCACCAGAAGTACCTCGGTCTTGTCCGGGTTCAGTTTCAGCATGTTCCTTCCCATCCAGCCAGCCACTGACTCCAGGCACTTGGACAGGGTCTCAACGGCCAACCTCGGTGAGGACTTGAAACAGAGGTAGAGCTGCGTGTCATCCGCATACTGATGACACTGCACCCCAAACCTCCTGATGATAGCTCCCAGCGGCTTGAGGTAGATGTTGAATAACATCGGGGAGAGGATGGAACCCTGCGGCACTCCACAAGTGAGCAGCCGAGGGTCCGAAGCCTCCTCCCCGAGAACTACCCTCTGATACCTTCCAGAGAGGAAGGACCGGAACCACTGCAATACAGTGCCTCCCAAGCCCAACCCCTCCAGACGGTCCAGGAGGATACCGTGGTCAACGGTATCAAAAGCCGCTGAGAGATCGAGGAGGACTAGAAAGGAGCATTCGCCCCTATCCAAAGCCCTCCTCATATCATCCACCAAGGCGACCAAGGCCGTCTCCGTCCCATGTCCAGACCTGAAGCCCGACTGGCACGGATCCAAATAATCGGCTTCATCCAAGTGTGCCTTCAACTGAGCACCCACCACCCGCTCGATCACCTTGCCCAGAAATGGTATAAATAAATAAATGGTATAAATAAATAAATAAATTCGTGGAGTAACTACACTGACTTGTATGTATCCTCTACACTTAATGTATGGCCATTTAGTTCATGGATATAAAGCATGCAGCAGTGGAAAAATCATACTCATCAATACTTGAAATCAGCCAGAATGGGCTTTTGTGCCCAGTAAATGCACATAAACATTCTAAGTATTTACTGCAGTGGTGGGTGATGGTTTTTTCTGTATTTTAAGACTACTTTGTTTTTGTGTGGGTGAAGCTAGTCCCCAAGGTAGAGTGAAGCAGAAAGGAGCAACATTGGGAAGAAGAAGAAAGGACAAAATGGTTCAGTCCATGGGTTCCTATATTCTCACATTTCCTATATTCTCACAAACTCTCATGGCTGCTGTTCATAAATAAGACCCTGTATGAGGTTATTTTAAAAATATTCCCCCTATAGGTAAAAAAAAAAAAGTCCCCCAACCCTCTGGAGCAGATTTGGAAGGTGCATAGGGGGCTGCAGCAGGGATGTTGAAGAGTCCTTGGTCTCGAGTCACGAGTCGAGTCACGAGTCTTTGGACCCGAGTCTCGAGTCCGAGTCCTTGGTCCAAAATGGTGACTCACGAGTCACTCCCAAAGCTGACTCCACGAGTCCCTATTAAAATCAGTGGGGGTTTTCCCCAACAAAATAAGGCTATTTCAGATGTGTGGCTTAAATAAATTCTAGGCACAAGTGTGCCTTTTTATTTCAAAACTCTGCAACTGATTTGGCAAGAACAGACCAGGCAGACAAACCCAAAATAACCAGGCAGGCAGAGGAGGCAGGAAACCCTAAAGCAGGCAGGCAGAGGCCTTTGTCTTGGACAATTCAAACTGTGGAACTGGTTAAGAAGAGACCAGGCCAGCAGAGGAGGCTGGGAACCCCAAACAGGCAGGCAGAGGCAGCCAAACCCAAAATGTCTGAAAGGTTGCATTTTAGGAAAATGATCTTAAAAAATAAACTTGCTGTACTTCCTAAAACCTATCCATGTTGCATTTGAGGAACACGAGTCCTTGGTCTCGAGTCCCGAGTTGAGTCTCGAGTCCCATTAAAAATATTGGGACTCGAGTCTGACTCGAGTCAGAGGGGGGACTCAGTCCGACTCACGAGTCGAGTCCTCGAGACCGAGTCCCCATCCCTGGGCTGCAGGAAGGAGGAGGAGAAAACAGACGTCCCGTTCCACCAATGGTATCCATTCAGCGGGCACAAGGAGGAAGCTGGATCCAACCTGTACACTGCAACAAATTGATTTAACAAATACCTTGGTTGCAAGAATGAAACAACAGTGTAAAATATTTAGTTGTAAATTAGCATGGTTTAGTGGTCAGATTTTCACCATTGTTTAGGAAACATATGAAGAAGTATCGGTGAACCTACCTCCAAGTATGAACCTACTTGAGGGAAGTTTGGAGGATGCCAACAAGGGGGAGGGCCTTTTCAATGGTGGGCCCAATTGTGGAATGTTATCCCCAGCAAGGTCTGCCTTGCACCAATGTTGTCATTTGTTTGGTGCCAGGTCAAGACTCCTAGGCATTTGCATTTTAATCAGGAGTTGCTTTGATTATGGCCTGTATTGATGCTTTAGTTGTTTTATTATGTTTGATATTTTTTAACGGAAATTGTTTTTAGCTATTTTTTATTTTGTATGTTTTAATAATTCTATTGTAAGTTGCATTGGGTCTTTTTAAAGAGAAAGGCAATTAAGAAATCCAATTAATCATCATCATCATCATCATCATCATCATCATCATCCCCACTTTGATTTCAATAATTGATTTCAATCACCTCAATTTAAATCAATCCGCCCTGGCTGAAGTCAATGAAATTGCTTCAGGTGAAGTGTCTTGTGGCTAGGGCCTAGGGGTGCAATCCTAAACTCATATACACAGAGCTTGGTAAGATCGTTCTGGAGTAATTACGTCATGCATTGATGCCAAAAGGTATTTGTTTCAATATACCTTGAAATAGCAGCTAATCACACTTCAATATCTGCTGTGGTTTTAATTAGGCACGTTCATTTTGCTTCCTAAATGCTGCAGTAAATAGTATTGTAGGCTACCAGAACAGAACGGATGCCATGTCTCACCTTAGGGGAAGGGTGCATTTCAGTGATGGGTAAATTAATTCTAGCATCAGCATTCTGAAAGAGCTTTGTAATCCTTTTGGACAATGGCAAACTGGGATGAATCAGCAAGTGCATTCAGCCCGGTAGTTGTTGTTGGAGTTGCTTTGCCATAAAATGATGCATTTTGGATTTGCGACCTGGCAGCAGTAAGATTGTGTGTGCAGGTGGCATGAGGATTGAGTGACTTGGAAGCAATAAATGGATCACACTGTTTTCCCATGACAACAGAGTCTCTTCCTTGGCCATTCTAACCCTCTGAGGTTTAAGCCAGATGATCATTCATGCAAATGGGAAAATTTTCCAGATGTATTTTTGAGGAAGGAGAGCTAATACTAAATTACTAGATCTGCCCCTGGAACCATAGTTTGGTGAGAATTCTATTAGGGGTCCCTAGACCCTCTCTCTCACAGAAGAACTACTGTTCCCTGGGGAAATGGAATGGCTGTTGAACCAGGTTAAATTGTTGTTCATAAATGCATTAGGGTGCAATCCTATGCAAGTTTAGACAGAAAGAAGGCATAATGCACCTCCCAGCATGGCTGGAGCATGCTGGGAGGAATAGGCCTTTTTTTCTGTCTAAACTTGCAGCATAGGATTGCACCTTTATGCTGTTTTTCTATACAATTCCTTATACATTTCTATGGCCATTTGGAAAGGCAGTGCATTTCTATAGGGACAGACGCGGGAGGGGAGGGTTTAAGATATGAGCAACAAGACATTTGTTGAGGAGGGCGCATGTGTGTTATCAATCACCATCATCTCTCAGGTACTGCTTGATCGTTGTGCCTGAATGCGAGTTATTCTGTAATACGGCTCTTGCTCAGAATTGTAAAACTGAAGTTAAACAGCATTCTGCTTCTTAAACTGTGGTGCCATCCCAAAACTCACATCATGTTTAAACATTCCTACTGAATTTTAGAAAAAATTCCACGAAGATGGAGCAGTTTAAGGACTATGGCGGTGGAGCACCCTGATCCATTCCCATGCATGTTTCCTTGGAAGTAAGCTTAGGGTGGCTGCTTACTCATCACCGAAAAAAAGAGGACAAAGCAGGGCACAGTTTGCATAAAATGTACATGTGTTAATTTAAATGTATACATGCAAATTTAGAAATCCTTAGTGTAATTTAAATAGAAACACTATCTCATAGTGGGGAAGACTGTGATCAGGTGACCTGTTTGACCAGGTGACCAGGTCACTTCCACATGATGTCCTCTAGTTTCCTGCATTGAGCAGGGGATTGGACTCGATAGCCTTGTAGACTCCTTCCAACTCTATTAAATCTATGAAATCTATGTAGTGATGGCTAGTGATTTTGAGGGCTTTAAAGGGGGATTGGACAAATTCATGGAGGAGAAGGCTATCAATGGTTACTAGTCTTGATTGCCTATATGCTACCTCCAGTAGCAGAGGCAGTATGCCTATGGACACCAGTTGCTGGGGAACTTGGGCGGGAGGGTGATATTGCACTCATGGCCTGCTTGTGGGATCCCGTGGGCAGCTGCTTGGCCACTGTATGAACAGAATGCTGGACTAGATGGACCCTTGGTCTGACCCAGCATGGCTCTTCTTATGTTCTTATGTCCTTAAGACTGTGACCAGGTGACCTGTGTGCTTGCCTGTTCAGTCTGCTGTCCTCACTGTGGATGGGCATCAGTTCTTTTGGTTCGTTCTCTTTAAACCAGAATTGGGCAGGGCAGCCCTTCAAATAGAGGACACCTTCAAATAGAGGAGGATGGTCCTCTGGCAGACCTGCCTATCCCCAAAGGCACCTTCAAAGAAGGGACAGTCCTTCTCACCTGCCTGCTGCCAAGGGCTGTGGTGGCCCCTCACCTTTGGAATAAATTCCCATCAGGGGTTCATCAGGCTCCTTATTTGCAGATCATTAAGAAATCTCTGAAGACCCACCTCTTCTCACTGGCCTTCCCTTAAGTCTGGGCCATTGATTTTTACAGGAAAGTTTTGTTTATATTGATTTTAATTGGCAATCTTGGTTTGTTATTTATTTTATTAAAACATATTTTATTTTATGTATTTTTTTCAAAATTGTATCCACTTTGTGTGGTTTTTATCTTGTACACCATCTGGAGAGGTTCCCACCCATAATTAGGCAGCCTAGAAATAATATTAGATAGACTTTCAAATACTGTCCTCTGTAAAAGAGGACACGTGGCCACCCTAAGCTTTACCTCTGATGAAACACGCATAGGATATCTTATAACTTACTTGACTACAAGAACTGAATGAAAATACTTAGTATAGCAATTACGTCGGTGTAAATTATAGTTTTAAAACTATATAACTGCTATTTTGTGTACTTTATTGTATCAACTAGCTTGGTTACTGGAAACAATAAAGCCTGAGGGGTTTTTTTTGTAGGCAATATCAAAAGCATGTTCTTAACTCGGGACATCTGTGCCCATAATGCTAATATTTGTCTTTTCCTTAAATTAGTCTGTGATTTGAATATAAAACCTGTACTTGTGAAAAAGTATGTTTGCCTTTGTGTCCTGTTATATCCCTCGTTAGCAACATTCACAAGCAACATAAATAGTTCAAAAAAGAAAAGGTTCAAGCAAGGTGCATTAGCAACATGTGAGAAGAAGATAGTGTTGTGTAGGTACTTTCAGCTCTAGGCACCATCTTTTCTCTCCTCTCAACTCCTGCATTAAAATGTCCAGACGTCAGAAGAACAAAGCATGGTGCCATCTACAGACAGATTCCACAATTGCATAATAATATTTAAAACTGCAATGGAAGCTCAGATATGATACAATTATCCAGTTGAAAAAATTTATTGTAAGAATGGGACATAGGTCATGGCCTTCACTTGCTTCTAAAGCAGATGTTTTTAAAATAGCATTTTAACAGATTACCTAATCATTGTACCTCTCTTTATTTTTTCTTTTTATTTTTTTTTAAAGCCTCAAAATGTGTGTATTTTAACGGTCCTGATAAAAAGAACAAAGTAAATGTATGCATTTTAAATAACTAATTTTTAATTCCTTTGAGATCAGCTGTTAACATTTACAAGAAATTTGAATGACTATAATTTCATTTATCCTTAATAAGGCTATGTGATTTTCCCCCTTCTTAAACATTAGAATCTTCGGAGAATTTCAGCTTAATTTGGATTTACAAGTCTCCTTTTGTAGTTCTTCTCCCAAACTATATCTCACAGTGCATCAGTAATCCTTTATTTGAAGAGCTGAAACAAGCTAATGGGAATTGGATTTCCTCCAATTGCTCCTTGAATAATTTGTTGGCAGCCAAGAATAACCAATCAGCTGCCTCTTGCAATTCTTCATCTCTTTATTTGTATTCGACCAGCCTGTAATGAACTAGCTCAAGTGAAGAAAAATCTCAAACTGGCCATTTCTCTAGTGTATTCATGTTAAATTAGTTTAATCCAATCTGCTTTATGTTTTTGTCTGGCTTTCATGTGGAGGCACCTCTTCTGATGAAAAATTGTAGTATGAAGAAATGGGAGTCGCCTTTTATTTGACAATTTAATAGGTTGTACTAGAAGGTAATACAAGCACATTAGCCAACAGCTTGCATTAAAAGCTGGAACCATCAGCTAGTGATACAACAGGGATGGGGACTTGGACTCCAGGACTCGACTCGTGAGTCGGACTGAGTCCCCCCTCTGACTTGAGTCAGACTCGAGTCCCAATATTTTTAATGGGACTCGAGACTCGACTCGGGACTCGAGACCAAGGACTCGTGTTCCAAAATCATGTTCCTCAAATGCAACATGGATAGGTTTTAGGAAGTACAGCAAGTTTATTTTTTAAAATCATTTTCCTAAAATGCAACCTTTCAGACATTTTGGGTTTGGCTGCCTCTGCCTGCCTGTTTGGGGTTCCCTGCCTCCTCTGCCTGCCTGGTCTCTTCTTAACCAGTTCCACAGTTTGAATTGTCCAAGACAAAGGCCTCTGCCTGCCTGTTTTGGGGTTCCCTGCCTCCTCTGCCTGTCTGGTTATTTTGGGTTTGTCTGCCTGGTCTGTTCTTGCCAAAATCAGTTGCAGAGTTTTGAGATAAAAAGGCACACTTGTGCCTAGAATTTATTTAAGCCACACATCTGAAATAGCCTTATTTTGTTGGGGGGGAAACCCATTGATTTTAATAGGGACTCGTGGAGTCAGCTTTGGGAGTGACTCGTGACTCGTGAGTCACCATTTTGGACCAAGGACTCGGACTCGAGACTCGGGTCCAAAGACTCGTGACTCAACTCTTGACTCGAAACCAAGGACTCTTCAACATCCCTGGTGATACAGAACCACTGGATAGACCACATTCATTTACTGGCCAACCCTGTGGTGCCACTGTGCTGGAGTAACATAGTCACAGTCCTATACATGCCAAGCTGCAAAGTAGGTAGCAAAACAATATTAGTAGAAATGGGAGGATTCACCCATAGTCATCTGCACAGTATCTCTGGCAACTCTGCCACCTTCCCTATTGCTGTGCACCAATAATATTCCCACAATAGCCATGTGAGGAAGGCACCAATCAATACATTGTGATGGCAGGGATATTTAGGTTTCAAAAATGAAGGTGTACCCAGATCAGTCCAAGAGAGGGATGTTCTAAATGGGAGCCAGTGAGGTATAGTGGTTAGAGTGTTGGACTAGGACTGGGAAGACCTGGGTGAGTCTTAGTCCCCACTCTACCATGAAGCTCACTGGGTGACTTTGGGCCAGTCAGTGTCTTTCAGCCTAACCTACCTCAGGGTTGTTATGAGGATAAAATGGAGAGGACGACGACCATGTAAGCCACCTTGGGTTCCTGGCAAGGGGCAAATGGTGGGATATAAATGTAATAATAAATAATTAAATAATTAATTAAAAACTAAGAAATAAATAAACGTATCACAATTATTTTGAAGGCACAGGCTCCAGCATAATCCCCTCTTTTCCCTTACTTGCTATCTGTACTGGAGAGGATGCTTTATTGCCTGCCTCATGATGATATCTATGCCATTTTCTTCACAGCATCTTGTGAGTATAAGCAAGGGCTGGTCGGAATATGAAAAATTAAAGTTGCAACTGCATGCCATGACTCACTCCTCATGAGAGTGACCTCATGAGAGTGAAAGCAGGTGCACAAGCAACTTGTGGTTCTGGTGCAACTGGGCACCAGAGGTATGAAAAGCTCACACACATCTCATCTCACTGATGCGGTGCTCAGCTTCCTCTTGCAGATATTAAATTGGAAACAATTAACTTCTTCATCAGCTTTCCCCATTTCAGCATAACATTTGCGCTCACCCTGAGTCACTGTTGGGTCTTTGAACTAGTGTACCATGGCAATTTGTGAGTGGAGTACTTTCCATTTTTTGGCTTCTCGTTTAAATGAAAAGTCACAACAGCCTTCCAACAAATGTATTTGCTTCCATTTGGGGTAGCGGTGTGTGGGGGGAAGGGATTCAACGTATTTACCTTCAAATGGACATGAAAAAGGAGAGGAAGGATGCTGGCTCAGCTTGTCTGAGCATGGAAAGCTAAGCAGGGTCAGGCCTGGTTATTACTTGGATGGGAGACCCCTCCTCTAGTTTCCTGCATTGAGCAGGGGGTTGGACTTGATAGCCTTGTAGGCTCCTTCCAACTCTATGTATGAAAAATCTATGAAGGAGCTGATGCCTTTCGCTCTTGTGGAAACAAGGCTTTTGTGAAAACATTCTTCCAGCACAAATGTCTTGGAAAGGCAAACAGTACTTTTGAGATTGGTCTCTAAAAATCAATGAACAGACAACATACAACAGTGTATTTTAATCAGTGATATGCAAACATGAATCGACTGTAATGTCAAAGCACAGGAGAGGCTGGTGACTCCTATTTCGGTGGGGCTCCTTTTTCATTACAGGTTTTGCAGGTTTTATTTGGAGCTTCATAGGGGCTATCCATGGTGCTCCATGGTGGTGAACCTATTTTGGCGATAGAGTTCAGCACCATGTATAGCTCCTGTGAATCATGAATCTATTCTATCCTATGAATAGACGCTCCAAATGAAACCTGCAAAAACTGTAATGGAAAAGGAGCCCCACCAAAATAGGAGTCACCAGCCTCCCCTAGCAAAACAGATGTAGATTCAAAGGAGCCTGTGTGGATGTTGCCCATGGGTTCTTGTTTATCTCCCGTTTCAAGACATGCATAGGTTCTAGAGTTGGAACGCACACCTACCTCCCCCTGGGAGCATGTTCGCTCAACTTTATAACCTCTTTGCTGCCTGGCACTGCCAGTTTATATTACCTATATTTAAAGTGAGCTGTGTAAAGACATTTGCCAAGAGACTTCTGTCTCTGAGCTCTAAAGCATGAGGTGGCTGTTTACACAGCCTATTTTTTGTCTGCTGTACAGAACCATTCCAGACATAAACTCATCATGACAGACTGACCTCATTTGAACATGGCAGACATATTGAAGGTTCGAGCAGCATAATGGGAATCAATGAATTGGTGTTTTTAGAAAAGTGAACAGTTAAGACAGAAAAGGACCCTGAAGAGAAGCAGAGGGGGTGGGGAGTCCAGCTACAAGGTTTGAGGATCTTGTTCTGAAATCTGAACAAACACACAATAAATGTGGTTCTCTTGATTAACCAAGCTGCAGTATAACTTTATTGGGTAGTCACAGCATAATCAAGGCTTTGTAGAATGTTGCCCATTGTATACCAAAAGAGAGAGAAACTGCGATACCAGCAAAAAGGTATCTTTTCCTTTTCTGTTAGGCCCAACAAGACACGACATCCATCAGACACTGAAATAGTGACGCTGAGAAACCAGAGGGTGACTGTTTCAATCTGCTGGGTCATAGTATCTCTAACTTGTCCTTCATGAACTTTTGGGCACTTTTGCTGGAATTGATTATTGCTATATACTTATTCCTTGATGTTGGGTTGTTTTAGGAATGGTTCTTGCCCAGTTCTTTCATTTCAAATACTCAAATGCATTACCGGTAATTGTTGATACAAAACTGTCTACCAATTCTCAGTATCACCCTCCTGTACTTCAGAATTTACAGCTGAACATGTTAAAATATTAATGTTCACATTTATTTCAGTTTACAAATTGGGTGGGTGCAAATTGGGAATGTTCCAGTCCTATCTGAAAAGGCAACTTTTGCCACGGATGGCACAAATGCAACCATATTAGTGATGTGCGACGCTCCCCCTCTTCCCACACATGCATTTGCCTCAAATTGGCAATATTTCTTCACCCCTCCTCCTCCACATTGGGAAATATTTTGGTTTATTCTAAGCCTATTTGAATTAAATCAGTAGTGGGATCTAATCCCTTTCTCACTCTCATGAACCTCCAATGCCCCTTCCTTCTCTCTCCCAACCACTCCAACTCTCTCCTCCAACCCCCTTCCATATGCCCACCTATTTACCTTCTGGCTGCTGCAGCTGTGGCTGGACGCCCCCTGCCCCCGAGCATAAGAACTGGACTGCATATTCCGATTATCACATGGTACAGCTTTCAGAATGCAGTTTGGGGGCTGCATGTTTGAATGATACCCCACATTTTTTTTTTTTTTAAATAGCATTACACAAGGAAAACCAGCACAACAAGGAGAAGGCTGGGCTGGAATATTGCTCACTAGCTTTCCATGTGAGATTTTTAAAGTGTGAGGCACTCAATCATGCAGTCCCCTACCTGTATTTGGAAGATGTATAGTCCAACAATGATTTTTCTGAATGCGTAGCTTGACTATCAGATTTTGCAGCGTGCTATACTTTGTTCTTTCCTCTCAACCTTTGTACAAAACCTATGCTGTTGCTTGTGCTGCCGCTGACAGATGAATTGGTTTCCCCTGCCTCTTAGATGCACTGTGTGAACAACCTGTAAAGTTCCATTACATATGTTAGCCCCAGACTGTTCTTACAAGTTAATTCAACTGGCGAGCCCCTGAGAATATACATTATTCATAGATGAATATTCATTTTGATTACATTGATTTTTCCCTCCACAAAAAGTTAAATGTTAAGTATTTTTATTTGCAGACTTTAGAAGATGCTGATGTATGACCTCTTCCATATTTCTTTTTACTAGGTTGTCAGAAATCAATGCATCCTAATACTTAATGGTTTTAGATTGGACCAAATCAGATCCCAATCAGCAAAATGGCTCCTTTGGCTAGACTTGTGGTGATGCAGAAGTCTCTGAATCTGGATAAATGTATTCTTTATCTTGAGATATGCCTAGGTATGTTCAGGTATCTAGAAAATAAATGTTACATAGTTTCAAAGCCCCTCCCCCTCTGCCCATTCAGACCAAGTGATGATGTATGTAATAGTATTATCACTTTGATACATTGAAAACTTGTGTAGTGCAGTTGTGACTTAGCTCTGAACTAGGAAGTCCATGATTCAAATGTCACCTCTGCCTGAAACTCACTAGGCATTCTTGTCTATCCTGTGCCCAGCCGGCAAGAGCCAGGCAGGGTGGGAAGAGGCTGGAGGTGATTTTGCCTCCTGTTCCTCTTTAACAATAAAACTTCCAGCTAGATGGGCCTCAGAGCCCATCTAGCTCACCTCCATTCTTCTGGGCAGGTATGCTGACTAAGAGGCTCTCCTCTCCGCCCACCCTCCACCAGAACATCCCCTTCATGATGATCATCTGAGGTCACTGTTGTGTCCTTGGAAAGCAGTCACTGTGGTGCTTTCTGCAGCAGCGGTGAGGAGGAAGGGAGGATCCAATCTCTGATTCCCCCTCCTGAGGTTGTAGAAGTGTCTATGGCGGGGTGCAGAACCTCTTTCAGCTCGAGGGCCAAATTCCATTTCAAAGTTCTCGGGAGCTTCATTTGAGTAGAGCAGGGCTCTCCAACCTTGGGTCCCCAGATGTTGCTGGCCTACAGCTCCCAGCATACCCAGCCAGCATGGCTAATGGAAGGGATTCTGGGAGCTGTAGTCCAGCAACATCTGGGCACCCAAGGTTGGAGGGCCCTGGAGTAGAGGGTGGAGCTGAAGGCAAAGGGAGTATGGTGAAAAATACCAGCAGATTTTATCTTAAAGCTCTTACTGCCAGTAACTAAGCCTTAGGGGAGGCATTGCCGCCATTTAGGAGGGGGGGACTGTACTAAAGCCAGGAAACCTCCAAACAACTATTGGTTGGGAGAAAGGGTGTGGGGGTCAGGGGAAGGGGGTGTGGCCATCTGGGGAACCCTGCAGGGCCCGTGAGGGTCAGATCTGGCCCATGGGCCTGAGGTTCTGCACTCCTGGACTATGGGCTCAGGAGGCTGAATCCAATATATCCTATGGTCTCTAGGATGCTCTCTCAGGGACCATAGGATTGCTCTGTAAAACATTTATATCCTGCCTTGTTGTCTTAAAATACCACCTTCACAGCCCTCAACCATAATAAAAACCATAATAAATAAATAAATAACGTAACAACTCCTCCCTCCCCCCACCAAACAACAGAGTAACAGAGCAATCCTGTGGTCCCTAGGCAGCATCCCAGGGGCTGTAGAGTTCTCTACACTTCTGAGGTTTTAGACAGAGCTCCAACCTTGGAGAGTTTTTTTTTCCCCCAAAGTTGGAGCCCCGCTCATGGCTCCTCCCAGCCACCAGAGAGGTTTCCGTGGTGACTTTGCCTACCAGGTTGGAACCAGTGGAGGCTGGTGACCCATATTTTGCCGGGGCTCCTGATCCATTGCAGCTTTTATTGGAGCTTTATAGGAGCTATCCATGGTGGTGAACCTATTTTGGGGGTGGAGTTCTGCACTGTGGATAGCTCCTATAAAGCTCCTAATAAAACCTGCAACGGATTAGGGGGCCCACCGAAATAGGGGTCACACAAGCCTCCCCTGGAACTCTGACTTCGTAAGGGGTAGGAATGGGAGTGTTGGGGGAGTACCAGTGGGTGGGGAGGGAGCAATCGAGGACCCAAGGGATCCTAAGCCCACACAGTCCCCAACTGCACACCTGGCACAGATGGAAAATTAGGCGGCCTTTGAGGCCCATCTAACAGAAATTCCATTTTTGGAGGATGGAGAGGCAAAAAAAGGGGGGGTCCACCATTCCTCCCCTGGTGGCAAGAGACCCTTCCCTGCTGGCTTAGAACGGGATGGAGCCTCCAAAATTGGAGCACTGGGTCGATGGGGCTCCTCATGCCTACGATTGCCTCTGTTAATGCAAGAATTAAAGTATATTGTATGTGTGAAGTGCTTTGAACACCCTGAAGTTCAAAATAGGAGCTAAGTGTTGTTGTTGTTGTTATATTATTATTATAGGTGATTTTGATTCTGAGAGACAGCATTCATCATCCTACCTCTGTTCTGTAATGTTAGAAAGGATACTTACGCTGTGTGATTACATATTGGAGGAGAGCAGCAGGGCGCTTTGAAATCGTGTAATCTTAGTAGGGGCTATATGACCACGATATACATTTAAACCAGTTTCATGGCCATTTTACTGTCTTGGCTCCCAAATAATCCTAGAAATTGTAGTTCTGTGAAAGAACTGGGTCTCAGGATTCCCCAGAAAAATGTCTCAGCATCCATCAAATGCCACAATTGCCACGATTCTTGCAGTTCTGAGGGGAAAGCCATGACACTTTAAACCCATTTCTATGCTACTTCAATTCAACCCAGTTTAAAAAATATCGACCACAACCCAAACTAGCATTAGGCACACACTTAAGCTAATTGAAATCAGTTACCTGGTCCACATGAAATGACAACCCATCATGGCTAACTAGCCATGATAGGTTGTTTTATCATCCAAACTCAGACCCATGGCTTGTTCTAGGGGTTGTTCGTACCACAATGGGCTGTCATGTCATCTGGACCCAGGAAAACCATTTCATCATGGGTTGCTGGTATTGGCTAGTGAGCTGCTCGCCAAGAGTGGCAAAAACCAGGTACTACATGTGTGCAAATTTCCCCTCCATTTACTTCCCAGCCCTTAAATTGGCACAAATTTCCCCTCTATTTGGTACTTCCCAGCCCAGGCATTAAATTTGCAAATATTTCTGCAGGGTTGTTGTTTTTTTTAGAACTGTCCGGGAACCACAGGAACTGCAGCAGTAAGTGCTTGGGAAAGGAGGCGTGAAAAGGGGGTGTGGAGTTAATATTTCCCCTTTCTGGACTAGCTGGGGACTTGATGAAGTTTTGAAAAGTTGAAGGGCACAAAACTGTCAGTTCAGCACTTAAAATTGAGAGGATTACATTGCTAAGGGGGAGGTATTGTGTCCCCCCCTCCCTTTACTGGTGCTTTTCAATTGACAACTTGGCAATTGGATCCTGGCAACTGTGCACAAATTAGCCTATATGCCATCTCACCTTGTTAATTTCCTTGTCTGTTACCTACTCCACTTCCTGCACCCTTTGGCAGTGGAATCAGACAACGCAATTGACCAGACAAGACCACATATCAAACAGCTGTAAGAGTGCACTTGCCAAAGATAAAGAAAAAATAATACTTTAAAAAGTTACAAACACAGTTGCACAGTTTTCAGGGGCCAGAAAAAAAAGAAGACCCCAATTGCACTTTTTTTAGTCTCGGGGGCGGGGGACACACACCGGTGAATGGAAAGGGGTAGTGATTGGAGCAGGAAGGGGGAGACAAGATGGGTTTTGCCACACAGCCACACAGGACAATGGGATACATGCCAGAACTGGCTGGAGGACTGAGGGGGGAAGGAGCGGGAGAAGAACCCACAGTAAGCCCCGATTTTATGTAGCTTATTCGCAGGGTGGCTTAGCATGACATGGGAACCCGCCCATCGGATTGCATTGTGGCCCAAGGGTAGAAATGACATCAAGATTTTTGTTAAATGCAGTTTTGGCTTCTTCTTCTTTTAAGTAGGAAAAGTTCTGCATCTGTAGCTGCTATCTTAAATCTGCATCTGATTTTCTCTTGGAGAATCTATGAAGAAGAACAGTCTTTGACCTTATGCACAGATTGCTGAAGACATAGTAGCACAGATGTTGAATTAAACAATTTTGTGCAGAGGAAAACATCAAATTAAAATGGGTTCTTTCTGAGAAACATTTTGTAAATAGGACAGCAATCAAAGGACAATAGATGCCCAGAGCAGTGCTCTGTTTCTCAGCTCCCTTGTTTCATGTTTAATGAAACATTTTAAATTAGATGCTGACAAATGGAGACATAAATATTCTCCCTGATGAGCCTGCCTGCACCCTGAGATCTTCAGGGGAGGCCCTTTTCTTGGTTCCTCCACCATCACGGACACGCCTCATGAGAACGTGGCAGAGGGCCTTCTCGGTGGCTGCCCCAAGGCTCTGGAATTCCCTCCCTAGGGAGGCTAGAGTGGCGCCCTCCTAGTTATGTTTCCGGAGGCAGGCAAATACTTTTTTGTTCCGGCAGGCCTTTGGGAATAGACTGGACCTGTGAGAATGCGATGGATTAGCACTATTGTTTATATTGCTATTGCTGTTTTAATTCTGACGTTTTATATAATTTTAATATTATAGATGATTTAATTATATTTTTAACTTTTGTATATTTCTATTTATATATTTTAATTGTACATGTTTTAATGTTGTAAAGCCGCCTTGAGTCCCAGTACTGGGGAAAAGGCGGAATAATAATAATGATGATGACAATGACGATGACGATGATGTAACCTCAGGCTCACACACACAAAGGTGTGCCCTTGCTTGGGACCGCTACAATAAGAAAATAATAACTGAAGTCTACTATAAATAAGAACTAGAAGTCTACAGCCAGCGATATTCTAATACAGAGACCTTGCCCTCCCAGTAGACTGTGGGAAAATCTCTCCCTCTCCCCATGCTTTCCTGTGCGCCTTCCCCACCTCCCTTCTCTGAAGCATGTAACCCTCTCTCTCTGTCTCTCTTGTACATGACTGTTCCTTGCAAGTTGGGCTGAAGGCAAAAGTGGTGGGGCCAGAAATACCGGCATTACAGTGTTCTAAAATTGGGGGGACAGGACAGGGGAAGGAGATGCGGCTATCTGTATCTGTGGAACCCTGGAAGGCCAGATTGGGATCCCAGGTGGGTTGGATTTGGCCCGTAGGCCTGAGGTTCTGCACCCCTGCATTAGGTCTTTAAAACTGTGTAAGGCTGTGAATAGCATTGACTATTTATCTCTCTCTCTCTCCCTCTCCCCCCTCCCTCCCCCTCCCACCATCTCCTTCCCTTTCTCTTTGCTGGCAGTCTGTGGTTGCCTCCTCCTCCTCCTTCGAGGCAGACATGTGTGCTGTTCATGGTGAGGCTTCACAGCCATGAGCACAATACAATATAAGGTGCCTTGTCTGGAAAAGATAAGGAATTAGAACTCTGAGCCTGCTCTCCGGTATAAGGAGCTTTGTGGAGTCGGTGTCTCTCCATCACTTCCCTTCTCCTCACTACTTATTTGTATTATGAGTATGACTGTAGAGGATTTCCAAGTTAATTCAAATGAAACTCCATCTCCGTGGAGCTATGATAAGCCTGGAAGTTTCTTATCATTTAGCTGCAATTTTTAGAAAGGTGCATGACACAAAATATAATTTTGCAGAGACTGTCTATCATGGGCCTTTTACACGAGTATTGCAGAGCTTTTCTAAAAGAGCAGGGATTGACTTTTGAGCATAGAGATAATCCCTTGGTGGCAATGGATAAAGCCTTTACTGCATGAAGACAGCCTTTGGGAGAGTTGGTGTTTTGTCTATAGATGGTCACTTTGTCCTTGGCATGGGAAGCACAGGACAGTGAAGGACAATCTGGTACATTGGTGAATTTAAAAAGAAGCAAACTAAAGGTTCCTTAAAAAAAAAAAAAATCACTAGGCTTTTGATGTATGACATGTCAGTTCTCTCTGCACTATGTGCGCTTCTGTTGTTAACTGTTTTATTATTGTATTATCTGTTTTCAAAGGTTGCATATATATATTTAAAGATGTTATTGCTGTAAAAAATGGAGAAAATAAATAATTTATATCTCTGGTGGAGAAATTGTATTTATATGGCAGGCTATTCAGTGGACTTGAGGGACTTTCTCTCTTTCTGTGCACTTAGATCTTGTTGAATTTTTTTTTGGGGGGGGGACTGGACAGATACTGAGTTGAGACTAACATGGTTCAATGCTTGCTGCTGCATTCCTTCTTCTTCTTCTTCTTCTTCTTCTTTTAATTTTTATTTTCCAGTCTGTGCATTTGCAGGAAAATGTGTTTTCACATAGGAAGTCGCCTTGCACTGAGTCACAGTCGGTGGTGGCGCGGAGCCAAGGCTCTCAAAGAGGCACTGCTGGCACTTCTCCATGAGCAGGGATGCCGATGTCACCTCCCCCCACACCCCAACTTCCTGGTTCTCTCCGAACTTAGCCGAAATCCTCATAGTAGCTGTGGGCAATGAATTTTCCCAACAACAATACATTGTTCCCAGTTGTAATGCGAACTATTTTGAGGCGGCTTGTTGTTGACTGGGCAACTAAGACCCTTCAGCTGTACAAAGGACCTGCTCCTGGTGGAGATGAAAACTGCTAGAACTGGCTGATATGGATCAACACAGCTGCCTGAATTTTTGGACTGTCCTTGGGGGTGTGGCTATGGGGACTGTCATGAGTGCCTGCACTTCAAATTTTACCACTACACCACTGGTCACACCATAGAATCATAGAAAAGTAGAGTTGGAAGGGGCCTACAAGGCCATCGAGTCCAACCCCCTGCTCAATGCAGGAATCCAGGTCAAAGCATCCCTGACAGATGGCTGTCCAGCTGCACCTTGAATGCCTCCAGAGTGGGAGAGCCCACCACCTCCCTAGGTAGTTGATTCCATTGTCTTATTGCTCTGACAGTCAGAATTTTTTCCTGATGTTTAGGTGGAATCTAGGTTCCTGTAACTTGAGCCCATTATTTCGTGTCCTGCAAACTGGGATGATCGAGAAGAGATCCTGGCCCACCTCTGTGTGACATCCCTTCAAGTACTGGAAGAGTGCGATCATATCTCCCCTCAGTCTCCTCTTCTGAAAGCTAAACATGCCCAGTTCTTTCAGTCTCTCCTCATAGGGCCTTGTTTCCAGTCCCTTTATCATCCTTGTTGCCCGCCTCTGAACTCTCTCCAGTTTGTCTACATCCTTCTTAAAGTGTGGTGCCGAACTGGATGCAGTACTCAAGATGGGGCCTAATTGATTGTCTAATCCTGTATTGTCTACAGTGGCTGGCAGCAGCAAACCAAGGTCTCAGGCAGAGATAGTTCCCAGCCCTGCTACCAGAGATCCATTGACTGGACACATCAGTTATTGTACCTCAGACCTGATATGCCATGCCAGGTATTATATCCGTGCAAAGTATGTGTGCTACTATAGAGCTATGGGGCTTGCCGCCTTCCAAATTTTCCTAAGGTTTACCACCTTGCTCTTCCTTGGCCAAGAGGACTGTGGGATGTATTCAACAACTCCTTATGCTTTTGTGGCTACTCCTTCTTCCTCAGAGGAATAAGCCAAGGACCAGTTTAACTGTGGACTGTGGGAAATCTCTGTGAGCTGGTATGCTTCTGTCCCAGCCATTCACACAGTCAAGGTGGCAACCATTCTCACCCCTTTTGGAAGGTAGTGAGGCAAATAATTGGTACCCTCTTCTCTCAGTAACTGCTTCTTTGACTTTAAAGCATATTGGGATGGTGCCACCGTTTGCCTCTATCATTGAGATTTGCCTCTATCATTCAGTTTGCCTCTATCATTGAGATTTTGTCTGACTTATTGCCTATCAAAGGAAAGCCCTGCTCTTCTTCACGCAAGCCCTGCCTTGGCAGCCAGCCTGAGAGAAACAGACTTACTTTTGAATGCTGTAGACAGATGAACATAGTTGCTCTAGCAACAAGAAGAGCTAAAGTATTTGGGCAACATTGGCCTCGCTCCAGGGTCTGTCTGAAAATCCATGTAGGGTAGCACCAGCAAGACTTATTTCCCTGTATCTTAGAAGCACAAGTAGGAAGGAGCCAGGAGTCCTCCTAACCTAGACTGCAAATAAGCAGAGAACAGGTACAACCAAGTTGCCTGCACAGCAAGTAGTGCCACATGCTGAGCAAGTGAGTGATGTTTTGTTTTCCTCTGTTTTTAAAAACCTTGAGACACTTTCCCACTAAAATGTTTTCAAAGTGATATACTCACATATTAAAATATTTAAACAAAACCAAAACACTCCTAATACAAATACAAGCAGAAGCTGGAACAGCAAAGCAGTCGGGTTAATAGAAATTGAATACAGCAGGAGCATAAATCAGTTAACAGCCTCAGTGAATAAAAAGTTCTTGACTTAATGCATACGCTACAATAATGTCAGCAACTCACAAATCTATTTGTGGAAGGTGTTTTCCGAAGATGGAATGCCATCACTGAAAAGGCCCAGCCTCCTCTCTCCAGTCACCACTGACCAGAGGGGCACCCAGAAAAAAAGCCTCTGAAGCTCATCTTAATGATCAGGTAGGTTTGTATTGGAGAAGGCAGTTCTTTACATATACAGACAGTCCCTGAGTTATGAATGTCCAATTTACTGGACAACTCATACTTACGAATGGACCACCAAGCCTCCAGTGAGCACCAGCTGAGGCGCTCACTGGACTTCCTGGTTCCCCGGCTCTATGTTGTTTACATAGAGTATAGCACAGTATATGTAAACATGGCCACAATTTGGGTAAATGCAGTTTTTAATGTATACAGTACTATGCAATACTCTACGTAAATGGCATGTCTTACACCATTTTCTATGTAAATGACTTAGAGCCGGGGAACCGTATGTATCTGTTCTGACTTACATACAAATTCGACTTAAAGACAGACTTACAAATGGATCTCGTTCATAACCCGGGGACTGCCTGTACTGACTCCAAGCCATTTCCAGGCTTTAATGGGCAAACCACACCTTGAATAATGCTCAGAAATAAACTAGTAGCCCATGCTGATCTTTTAATATTGGCAAAGTATGTTCAAACCAACACATTCTAATTTACAATCTAGTGGGCATGTTTTGAACCAGTCAAAGCAGCCCCACATTACAATAGTCTAACGTGGGTGTCATTGGAGCACAGATAACTCTGGCCAAGCTATTGCTGTCTTAGAAGGACTGCAACTGGTGCACCAGCCTAAACTGCTGCAAGGTGCTTTGAGTCATGGATCATCTTGAAGCATCTAAACTCAGGACCGGATCTAACAGCAGTCCAAAGCAAAGAACCTGCTCATCTGGAATAGGTTGAACACCATTCCTCAGAAGCATTGACCCACTAAACAGCAGGATCCCCAACTTGTCTGGATTGAGCCACTAGCCCTCATCCAAACCATATTGCCTTCTAACAGGGAAAGTTAGCCTGTGTAATTCCTATGTAACAGTCCAGAACTTGATTTCCAAAAATTAGGCCAGTGTGGCAAAGTGGTTAGAGTGTTGGACTGGAACTCGGGAGATCCAGGTTCTAGTCCCCACTCAGCCATGAAACTCACTGGGTGACTTTGGGCCAGTCACTGACTCTCAGCCTAACCTACCTCACAGGGTTGTTGTGAGGATAAAATGGAGAAGAGGAGGAGAATTATGTAAGCCGCCTTGGGTTCCTTGCAGGAAAAAAGGTGGGATATAAATGTCATAAATAAATAATAAAATAAATAATTTGACCTGGATGTCCAGCCCTCTAATCTGCTTCTCATGCAGCTGAATGTGAGCTGCCTGTTTCCAGTACAGTTGGTCATTAAAAGAGCCATATTACATTAAGAATGGGTTCCTCAGTTTTCTTGTTTTCCTTTCCTTTCCTCTCCCTGTTCCTCTTTCCTTTTATGTCATATCTGTTTAGGTTGCAAGTGTGAGGGCAAGAACAGGCATGTTTTTATTGATCTATAAGCCACCCTGGGAGCTTTTGTGGTTGAAGAGTGGAGTATATATGCTTTAGATATCATGTTGTATTTTATGGTTTTAATTTTTGTGAACCACCCAGAGTGCTTTGGCTACTGGGCAGTTAATAGAAATGTACTAAATAAATTAATAACCCCAAATGAGCCAGAGGTTAGCTGTGGTTGAAATGTCTTCACCCTACACCTGGTCTAAGGCCCTTTCTTCTTTATTAACGTTTCACATGTGCGGTGGCTAAAATCTGGCACTGAAAACATGTTCCTGGGATGAGCAACGGGTTAAGTTCTTCAAGAACCTCATACTCAGAGCCCATTCACACAATTCTTGTGTGGTAACTTGAAGGACCTGTACTACTTGTGTAACATCCCCATCCTCACACTAGCCATCAACATCTGTGAGCCCCTAACCCATCCCTGTCAGAAACTATAACACGTTGATGAAGGCTTTTTTTTCTGGTTCCTGTATACCAGCCTTCCCCAACCTAGATATGTTGGATTGCAACTCCCATAATTCCCAGCCAACATGGACATTGGCCATGCTGGAGGGCACCAAGTTGGAGAAAGCTGCTGTATACTATAGTCAATGAGTCTGCAACAACCTGCTCTGCACCGGCTTCTGAAGTGGGCGACCAAAGCTATTTTTAGAGAACGTTTCATCTTTTTCCTTGCCCCAATATCCAGCGGCAACCCAGATGCAGAGGGCAAAGTGCCAGCGGTGTTGGTTGTGGAGGCACTGGGCCCAAGTCCCACCACTAAGTCTAAGCTCAACAACCAGGAATCCTCTGATCTGTAGGTCCCTAACACTGGACCTCTAGAGCCTTCCAGATGTTTTGGACTTCAGCTCCCATCAGCCTCAGCCAGCATGGCCAATGGTCAGGAATGCCAGTCAATGGTCAAGAGAGCCAGTGTGGCATAGTGGTGAGAGTGTTGGGCTGGGACTCGGGAGACCCAGGTTCTATTCCCCGCTTGGCCATGAAACTCACTGGGTGACTTTGGGCCAGTCACTGACTCTCAGCCTAACCTACCTCACAGGGTTGTTGTGAGGATAAAATGGAGAGGAGGATGAGGATTATGTAAGCCGCCTTGGGTTCCTTGCAGGAAAAAAGGCGGGGTATAAATGTAATAAATAAAAAGAAATTAAAAAAATGCTGGCAGATGTTGTCCAAAATTTCTGGAGGGCACAAGTTGGGAAGGCTGCTCTAGAGACGGCAGCTCCCAAGTCTGATTTCAGTGAGAGGTTGCTAACCTCACTCCCAAGGGCCTTGCAGTCCACTGAGCAGGATTGCCAGTGCAGGCAGTGTACCCAGCAATAGAATGCCGTCCTCCCTCCTAACCAGAGGACTGCCCCTTTAAGGCTTTACATTCCTCTGTAAGGAAACAGAGCCTGAGTGGGGTTGTCGGGAGCAGGAAGCATGAAAGGGCTCAGTTGAGACAAGTCATCTGCTCCCTGGCCTCTGTCCAGGGTCCTGAAAGAACTGTCTGTGGAATTCCTGTTCCATACTATGGGATTCCTGTTCCATACTAAACCCTGCCAGTCTGTGTGTGTCCTGCCTGTCCTCTCGCTCTGCCCGAGACTGCTCACTGGACCTGGTTGTACTTACTATAGACTAGCTGCAAGTCAAATCCATTTTGCAAAATGTATTATCTTGATCATAAGAAGATATCGGAGCCAAGAACAACAGCTACTGTCTATACGTGCGTGCTAACATTTATTTATTTATTTATTTATTTTTAAAGGCATCCATAAAATCTTCCCAAAGGGACAGTGGTCTGCCAGGGACAACCATAAAAAAATAAAAATAAGGAAGCAAGCCTGTTTCCCCCGTAATAGAAAAAGTCATTAAGGATTCCCTCCAAAACCACTACTGCGTAAAAAAAATCTAACAAAAATAAAGATCTTGAAACAAATGATATATTCTGCTGCTTGTTTGGAGAACAGAATGAACAACAGGATATTGATTCATATTCAGGGGGAAGTGGGAGTAAAATATACTGATTCAAGAAGAGTAAATGAATGATTCATAACCTTCATGCTAAGGGTTTAGTTATTACATTAAGTTATGGGGTGGGTGATTAATCTATTTTATTTATTTATTTATTTATTTGGATATTTTAATATGTTGCTCTTCAGTCCCAAAAGAGACTCCCGGAATGGTTCACAAGAAACATTAAGAATGCAATAAAGACTAATAAGGCAATAAATAAAAATAAAGCTGCAGAACAGCAGCATGTAAATCACAAGAACAGAGATGAAAAATAACAGACCAATGTCCTTGAAGATCTAAAAAGCCTGGGCAAATAAAAAGGCATCAGCTGAGTGCCAGGCAAGCCTCCCTGGAGAGAAAATTCCATATCTGGGGTGCCAGAAGGAAAAGGGCCATATCCCTATCACCACCCACTTTACCTCCTGGAGGGGCACCCAGAGAAAGGCCTCAGAGGAAGATCTTAATATTAAAGCAGGTTCATGTGGGGGAAAGCAATTCTTGAGCTCCCAAGCCTAAAATGTAGGATTTTAAAAGTTAAACCAAGAGGTTGGCCATGGCCATGCTCCTCCAAACACCATGTCTGTATCTTCAGTCCTCAATAAATTTAATTTATCCAACAACTGACTAGCTGGTTCTCTGGACACGTTCACAGGTGGTATTCCAGATAAAGTGGATGCAAATAATTTTAACCCAATTTATCTTCAAAGTTCATCACAAAGAACTCACAGCAGCCCATCAAATTGAGCAGGCCTTAAACAAGCAGGTCAAGATGAAGATCCTGAATGACTTTGGAACAGTTCAGCTAGATGGCACTGCAAGGACAAAATGGTGATAGGAAAGTACTTCTTTGCCTCCACAGGGTAGGCACTAAACTGGGAGTGGTGAACCTTCTTTTCTGTCACAGGCCACATTCCCTTGTGGGTCATCTGTTGGGGGCACCTGCTGCTGGTGGGCCGGATAAGAGCTAGCAGTGGACAGAGATACCCCTTCTCAAGAGCATAACCTCTTTCTGACACTCCTCTCTCTTTCTGATACCCTCTTCTCTCTCTCTCTCCCCCACCCTCCCCACCCAGCAGGTTGCCAGGAGAGGCACAGATTGCTCTTGCCAGCAGTCTGAAAGGATTGCTTGCAGGGGCTGAGGACCGCATGAAATTAGGCAGAGGACCACAAGTTGCCAACCCCTGCTCTAAAGGGAGCTCTTTGCTATATTCAGTTGGGTTCCTTTGAGTTTTGTGCCAGTTGTGTTCCAGCTGTTGTCCCATCTACATCCTCACACCTAGCTCTCTTAAAACCAAGGAGCTGAATGAGCTCTATCCAGTAGGAGAGGTGTCTCAGATGTAATCATGTCAACTTATTGAAGCATCTCTACATACCATGAAGTGACCGAGACATTGACAGGAGTGCCAGCCATGCCAACCAGAAACTTTCTGAGGGCTTTCAGGGGACTATATGGATCCATCAGCCTTTGAGGGAAGACCATCTTAATGGCCCCACCACCATAGAGGGGAGAAACTGCAGTAAACCTAAACAGCACCAGGAAGTGATGTGACCATGATTAAAGAGAAATCCCCCAGGTTCAGGTCAACATACCCTGGGCCCAATAAGAACACCAAATCAAACATGTAACACTCAACATGTGTTATCTGGATGACATGTTGAGGCAGCCCCATGGTTGTCATGGTAGCCATGAAGTCCTGACAAGGTGGCCTCAGCATGGATATTGAAGTTCCCCAGAACTACATGTCTGAGAGCACCTCCTTCAGCTTAGGACCAGGTAGGGAGACTTTTAGGTAGTGGGATGGTCAGTACATTAACAGAATACCCAGTCTGTCCCAGTTACCGAATACCAGGTACAAACACTCAATATTGGTGCTCATTTGCACAGAAAGCATGATGAGTGAGATGGAATATTTAAAAACAACTTCAACAAACCCTCCCCAGAAGGAAACATCTGAGAGAGATCACTTCAAAGTATCCCTAACCATTGGCCATGCTGACTGGGGCTGACAGGAGTTAGAGTCTAAGAACATCTGGAGGACTCTATCTGCATGTACTGTTATTACTCAATTCCTAACCCTGCTGGAGATTTGCTTTGCTGAAATACTTTACAGTTAGATCTGTAGACGTGTCATCCCAAATGACCTTTTAATTTTGTCATCCAATGTATTTATCATGTAGCAGAAGCATATTTAGAAAGATGAGAGTCTGGTGGTCTGATTGTAGACCTGATTATTTTGCTGCAGTAAATCTGGCCTTTCCTTGTTGTTAGGAGGGTAAGGCCCATATCTAGTAGCATATAGTGTAATTTGACATACACCTTTATTGGGATTTTATTATAAATTTGAGACTCAAGTCCGAACTAGAATTCTTTAAATCATGCATAGCAGAGCTGTGTGTGATTGACTTACTTACCTCTGTGTAAGTGCATGCAGTCCTGATTCGGATTGGGATCATGGTGATTCGGGGGGGGGGGGGGATTTAAGCTTCTCCCCTCCCATTTTTGTGTTGAAATTCCACCTCCACCCCCTCACAGGGAGGTTAAAAAAGAAAAAATGTCTCCATGGATCCCAATGGATAAGGGTTTTTTTCTTTTTTTAACGCTCCCCCCCAGAGGGCAGGAATGGAATTTTGTTACAAAAATGGGAGGGGCAAGCTTAAATCCCACCTCCCGAATTGCCATGGTCCTGATCCAAATGAGGGTCGTGCATGCTTACACAGAGGTAAGTAAGCCAATCATGCTAGCTCTGCTATGCATGATTAGCAGAACATCTAGTTTGGCCCTCAAATTTTTGCTTGCAGGTGTTGTGAGCTATGTAGAGCTATTATGTAAGCCTCACTGCTCTTTATGTTGCACTATGAGCCATTAAGTTGATCCAAACTCACAGAATGAGTGTCAGACCTGATTACCTTGCCAGTATGGCAGCCTAAACCAGAAACTGCTTACAGAGTGAGTGGGCGACTACAGACAACCATGTACATGGTAGCAGCTTACCATGTCTGCCCAATTAAGGGCCAAACTATGCGTGATGTGGGAGAACCATGACTGGGTCTCCCTACATCTTTTTCTTTCATTAAAAGCTGCTTCATGGGGATCCTGTTTCAATTAGGGACATGGTGCTGGATGTGGAGGTTAACTTTTTATCCCTGTGCTAGTTCTCTGACTTAAATCATCCCCCAAAGCTGCTATTAGCCACAGAGGAGGAAAATTCATTAAACAAAGCCAAAGCCACCGTGATCAAAATTATTCACAACAAATCTTATTTCTTTGCATTAATTACAACTTGTTAACTCCTTCAAGTATTTATAACAATTTCTATAACAATTTCAAACATACATCAATAAACAATATAATCAAATTAATACAATATACATATCTTGTGTTTTCCAAAAGTCCTGGCCAAGCAGCATTAAGTTCTTCTGTGTCCACCACTGTTTTTTCTTTAGGATGGCAAACAGAATAAACAACCAAGTTCTGTGTAGTTATTTCTGTCTTAACACTGTCGTTTTCACTTTTAGCCAACAGGAAACCGATTTGAACTTCCCGTTTCATAATCTTTCTCAAGGCTTGCACAAACAGTATTCAATTTCATGGACTGTATTCAGTTTCAAATTATCTACTATATAAAAGTGAATGTTTGTCCGTTTGTACGTATGTCCGCGCGGGGGTTTGGCTTGCGTGCTGTCGCATTGGCTCCTACCCGGTTGGACGGATATGCCCAAACTTGGCACGCTTACACCCCATCATCCAAGGACAAAGACTGGCGGGTTCAAATCTCTGAAGAACCCTCGCCGCGCCTGTATGGCCCAAATAGATGAGAGTCAATGGCATCACTTGGAATGTTCGCAGGGGCCATTCAGGAGCGGTTATGCAAATAGCTCCACCGGCATATAGAATGTTGGCATGTACTGCCACCACAGAGACCCAGTCAGAGGCGGATATGCAAATCTCTCCTACGTCCAAACAGAATGTTCACATGAACCGCAGCCGGGGCCTACATGGGGGTGGGGGTGGGGGAATTTCGAACAAACAGTGCCTATAGGAAAATGACAACCCGGGCAATGCCATTGTGTGGTCCCGGGGGGGAGGGGAGCAGGGATTTCATTGTGTGGTCCTTGGGGGGCAGCAGGGAATTCATTGTTGTGTGGTCCCGGGGGGGAGCAGGGATTTCATTGTGAGGTCCAGGGACACACACAAGGAATTCATTGTTGCATAGTCCCGGGGGGGGGGGGAAGCAGGGATTTCATTGTGTAGTACCGGGGGGGGGGAGAGAACAGGGAGTTCATTGTTGTGCAGTCCTGGGGGGGGGGGGAAGCAGGGATTTCATTGTGTGGTCCAGGACACACACACACGGAATTCATTGTTGCACAGTCCCGGGGGGAAGGAAACAGGGACTTTAGTAGTCCCGGGACAGCAGGGATTTCATTGTGCAGTCCCGGGGGAAAGGGAGCAGGGATTTCATTGTGTAGGCCAGGGGGAGGGGGGAGCAGGGATTTCATTGTGTAGGCCAGTGGGGGAGCAGGGATTCTGCAGCCAGGGCCTACACTGGGGGGGGGGGGGCGGAGGAATTTCGAACAAATAGTGCCTATAGGAAAATGACAACCAATGCAACGCCATTGTATAGTCCAGGGGGAGCCCAGGGATTTCATTGTGTGGTCCTGGGGGGGAGCAGGGAATTCATTGTTGTGTATTCCCGGGGGGGGGGGAGCAGGGAATTCATTGTGTGGTCTCGGGGGAGGGGAACAGGGATTTCATTGTGCAGTCCCGGGGGGTGGGCGGAACTGGGATTTGATTGCGTAGTCCCAGGGGGGGGGAAGCAGGGATTTCATTGTGTGGTCTGGGGAGGGGGGGACAGGGAAAACATTGTTGCATAGTCCCGGGCGGGAAGGAAGCAGAGATTTCATTGTGTAGTACAGGGGGGGGCACAGGGAATTCTTCATTGTGCAGTCCTGGGGGAGCTGGGATTTCATTGTGTAATCCTGGGGGAGCTGGGATTCCAAGGGATTCCAAACAGTGGTCAGCTACCTTAAGGAATTTCGAACAAATAGTGCCTATAGGAAAATGATGACCCCATGCAACGCCGGGTAAAAAAAGTTAGTATTCTATAATATGAAGAGGTTTACCATAGCGCTGAGAAGGATTTAAGTTAGGGGTGGGAAAGGGGTAAGGCCTCCATCCCCAGCAACTCAGTCCCATTCAGAACTGGGCCTGAAGGAAAAAGATCTTGAAAGACCTGATTGCAGCGCTCTGCAGACACGGGTTTTTCCTAACTGAAGAGTTTTGATACCCTAATGAATTCATAACTAAGTCCAATACTCTTGCCGTGCTACTCCTGTGAAGTTCTTTATAACTCCAGCACAACAGGGGGTTGAAAGAGGCAGAAGCTCACAGGCTCTTACAGTATGAGGATATAAGAATACATGAATGGGGAAGGTACTGCAGATGCCTTTTGATCTGAGTCATAACTATCTCTAGCGGAAGAATTAGTTTAACTGAGATTTAATTTTCTTCCAATTATAGAGATCGAAACAAGGCTAATAGCCATCTCCTCTTTAAGAGCGGGCTTGAAGAACAATAGCTATTCACTCTCTCACACACAAACTCTTCTCATGCAGAATAATATTACCATTTGATAGCTTTAGCCTGGCACTAATAAACGCTTACGTGTAATTGGAAATGGGTTTTACCTGTAGCAGAATAATCAGTGTTGCAGATATCCTGGCTTGGAAATTTCACAGAAAAAGCGGAGGGGTGTGATAGACAAGATCATACTTGTCATACCATTGCAGTGTAGATGGGAATGCACATTCTCAACCATAAAGGCTTGGGCTGTGCACACCTGACTACATTTGGATGGAGGGCAGCCTGAAGTTGCAGCACTGGAATTTCATAGATTCCATAGATCATAGAGTTGGAAGGGGCCTACAAGGCCATCGAGTCCAACCCCCTGCTGAATGCAGGAAACTAGAGGAGGGGTCTCCCATCCAAGTAATAACTAGGCCTGACCCTGCTTAGCTTTCCACACTCAGACAAGCTGAGCCAGCGTAAGAACGTGAACTCATGCGCGTGCACATATTTCACATGGACAGACTCTACTGTGACACTACCACAGACACTACTGTGCCTGAATAATATAAATATTAGCATGTTGACAACTCCTGAGCCTCACAGAGAAGCCTAATGAAAAGATTAAATTTAAATATTGGTGTGGCAAAATCCAGCTGTTCCTCTCTGCCTGTTATTGCTCTGGGTTCCAGCAAAACAATGCTAAAAACAACAATAACGTACTGCAAGTGAAAACTTGACTCAGTGAAGCCCTTGACTTTTGCAGTCAGCCCTAGACTGAACATCTCCTTGCAGCTTTATTTATAACCGAGTGTGAGTGAGATACTTGAAATGCATGTCAGGCAATGGAATGGAGAACATACCTCACAGCTAAGTCCTGTTACAAGTGGCCCTGTACCTCATTTTGGGTCTGAATTGCACGCAGGCTGTGTAAATCTGCTTCTGTCCAGCTATTTCTGTACTACTATATTATAGATTTTAGAAGCAAATCAAAATGGGATGTGTGTGTGTATCCTCCAAAGTCCTTTCCCTCAGCACTCAATATATATTATTGTCTCATGTTTCCAGTTTAATGAAAACAGAACTGTACTTACTTTTTTCTGACTTCCCAGAAAAGGAAACTCTCTCTCTGTCTCTCTGTCTCTGTCTCTGTCTCTGTCTCTCTCTCTCTCTCTCTCTCACACACACACACACACTATAAACCCTACACAAGAACTATGTTGGATTCCTGGACATGGGCTTTACAAGAAGGCTCTCACAGCAACCACAATTGTTCCCCTTGAGGGATGCAACTATGTATATTTTATAGGTATATTTTAACCACTGTTTCTCCCCAAACCATATATGGAGAGAAGCCAAATGACAACATTTCTCTTTATAGTATTTTTCACATTGGGAATGCTTATCTTTTAAATTCTATTCTATTGTAAAGAGAGAGGTTTCCTGGTTGGTACATGGGATTGAAAAGAATCATAGGCTTCAAAGAGGTACTTTCATCGACCACAGACACACTTTCCAGCTCTTCCTACAATCTTTATGGAGATTTTGGAAATATTAATTTCCTTCCATATGGCAACATTGCACGGAGGCGAGTTGCTTGTCTTGATCTCACTGCTGTACTATGAACCAATCATTTACTTAATGTCAAGCAAGTGAATCTATTACCATCTCTCAAATTGCCTAGACTATGCTCATAAATCACACATGACAGAGTGAAGCAACAGCAGTGTTGTTGTGCTGCTAAATTGCCCAATAGTAGTGACTAAGGCCGAGTATGTGAGAGGACCTGAGCAGCACCTGCCCACATGCAGTCCTCTCACTGATAGAGGGAAAGGGCAAGATGGATTTCCTGGGGCAGGGAGCATGGTCATTGCAACAGAGAAGGCCCTTCCATCAGCTGCACCTTAGATGGAGGTGGGATGTATAAAAAGCGGAGAAGCTTTAAATCAGGAGTAAGGAAACTGGTGCTCCCATAGTCCCTAACCATTGACCATTCTTTCTGAGGCTTATGGGAATTGTAGTCTAAAGCATCTGGAGGGCACCAGGTCGCCTATCTGTCTGTACTTTAAATGTTAGGGCCTTAAATTGAGCACCCAGAAATTTTGAACTGAGCCCAGAAATAAACCAGCAGCCACTGAAGTTGGTATAAAAGAGGAGTCACTCCAAGAACCCAGCTCTGCTTGTAACTTTACTTGTTGCATTTTGTACCAGCTGAAGTTTCCAAGCTCTTTTCAAGAGCTTGTTGCAGTAACCTCAACTTGATGTGGGCACGTCCATGTTCTCTAAAAATGGGTACAGTTGGTGCACCAGCCTAAGCTGGGGAAAACACTCCTGCTCGCAGCAGCTGCTTGGGCATCCAGAATCAAGACCCAGTCTGTAGCCTCCCTGGAATTAATTAGATAGGAGAGATATTGCCAAGTATCTACAGCATATTGATAATATTGAACTCCAAATTTCTGGACAATTTTCCACAACAGTTTCATGCAGATGTTAAACATCTACATGAAGCTGTTGTAGATATGATGGAACTCTGGGATACTGTAGGCCAAAGTTAATGGTGCTGAGTAGTAGTCTCGAGCAGCACCTTTTGAAACCTGCATTCCAGGAAGCATCAGAACCATCATAAAATGGTGCCCAGAAGTTTAATCCAGCCAGGCAGTCCTGAGTGACAGAATTTTGATGGTATCAAAAGATACTGAGAAGTCCAGAAGAGCCAACAGGGATACACTCTCCCTGCTTAGCTCCAGGATAGATAATCCACCAGGGCACCCAACACCATCTCAGTCTCAAAAAGAAGTAGGAAACGAGATTGAAACAGATCTAAATAACTGATGTCATTCAGAAATCCCTGGAGTTGGGTCACTGCTACATATTGGAAAAGCTTTTCCCGAAGGGTCTATTTGAGACTGGCTGGAAATTATCCAACATGGTGGGATCTAAAGAGGGCTTCTTCAGCAGAGATTTTACCACAACATCCTTTAAACGCATTGGTACATTGCATTCTCTCAAGGAAGCATTTAGATCGTTTTCAACCCACTCAGCCAAGTCTTCTCTGGCCACCTTAACCAGCCAGGAAGGATAGGGGTTGAGCATGCAGGTGGTCGGCCCTACTCCAAGGATTCTTTTTCCCCCCCCCAAATTTTTTTAATTTGAATTTTAAGATCCATAAAAACAAAATACAGCAAACAGAACAAAGCAAAAACCAAACAAGCATACACTTCAGATACAAAACAACATCAGACTAAAAAGTACTTCCAATTTTTCCACAACCAAGCATAAGTAATATCAGATACTCTATATAATAATTATAAAGAAATTGCTTCCTTTTTTTCCCTTAAACAAACAAAAAAGTTTCCTCCCCTCTCTTATTCATCAACCTCACAAATTCACAAAGCCTTGAAACCTTACAGTACTTTACTCCTAAACACAGATAATAATCCTTCTAGTTAAACAATATTCAATATTTCTATTTAAGTTTAATAAAAATCTCTATCTTCTTTCCCTCTATTTATAAAAACAAACAGCCTGGCTTTTATGTTATTTTTTTTAATATAGTTTCACATTTCCACATTACTTCACATCTCAAATTTTATTCCACATTTAATTGACTCCTTTTTCCATTGGTTAATCTCAATACTATGTTTCATCTAGACTCAATACATTTTTACCAATAATCAATTTCTGTTCAATTTCTAATTCAATATTAAACCTTATCCTTATTTTATTCAGCAACTACTCTTTTTTCCCCACTCTCATCCCATCCTTCCCTAGTATGCCCCCTTCAAGATCAAAGCCACCAAATTAATGAAAAATACATAGAAAAACCACCTCAGACTGGAGAGGTTCTCCTCTCTCTCAAAGGGGTTCCTCTCACCAGCCCCTTTAGGTTCAGATCTATAAATATTCTTTTTGGATCACTGTGTCAGCGATCCCTTTAGATTTCTCCCATTTGGATTTCTCCCACCAATCCATTTGGGAAACTGAACCCTCTTACTTCTTGCATAAGAACCTCTCCCATCCCCCAATAGTCAGCAATTATCCTGATCTGAGTCAAACCATTATTCCATCCAATAATCAGCAAATCCTTACATGTGTCAAACCATTTATCCCATCCAATATTCAGCAAGCCCTTTCCCCCGATCAAACACAATGTTCACAATATACATCTTTTTCAGGCTCATATTCCAGAAAAGACTTTTCCCCCCTTTGTGAGCCCCCATAGCTAGCTTCCTCCAAATATCCTGGCAGCAGTCATCTTTCCAGTTCTCCTTGAGTGGCTTCCCGAAAACATCTTCACTGTACGATTCAATGGCAACCCCCCCTTTTTTTCTGTCTCTCTTTGAAGATGCAGTTGTTATCTCATCCAGTATATCAATCTTTGCCTCGTCCTCCCCGTTCTGTTCAAACTTCACAAATCGGTCACCCTTTGTAATCTCGTGGAATTTTTTATTTATTTGTACATTCCCCTGCAGGTTTTTTTTTAATATTTGAAACAACACCATGAGCTCTCCAGCTAGTTCCCGCAGTAAATCATAAGTAGCCATCTTGTCTGTGACGCAGTATAATTTAACAGTCTGTTAATACTGCTTTATACTTTTCCAAAATCCAAAGTAAAAGGAGTTACAATACCTCTTTCTTTCTCATTTCAAGGCACATTTGTTGATCTTCTGATTATGTAGTTTTTGAAACTTATTTTCTTTTTAATATTCCCGAGAAAAGGGTATTTAGTCCTGATTGTGGATAAAATTTCTCTTTGTTACTAATTGGCAATAAATCTTTAAGAAATGGAGTTGTCGATCTTCAGGTTCTTGAGAAAAGAATTCCAGACACGGCGGTGAGCGATGATGGATTCTCCCACTCTCTACCCCTCCCTGAAAGAAGCTGCAGTCATGCAAGCAACTGCAAAAAAACTCACAGAGAGAGCAATTAAGAGATATGCTGGGAATCACTCTTAGATCATCCTCTTATTCCAAGGAGATTAACCAGCCAAGATAATATCTTGACTGGATTTCTCACCGTATCGGTCTCCCCCGATTTCGAGGAAGCGTCAGGTCGACATTAAACTCACACCGGAAGCCCGGCCCTACTCCAAGGATTCTGTCTTCATCCTCAGGCTGCACACATTGAAAAGTATCCCTAGCAATTTGACAAGCAGCTGCCAGAAGTACACCTAATAGTTTTGTAATAAATGTGAAGTCCACATCAGAAAGAGGCTAGCAAATTGATCACAGCAGGCTGCTGGTGGATCATCTATTCCTCTCTGAGAGCCAAGATGCAAAAAAACCCTTTGCTACTCAGAGCAGCTCATCTGGCCAATTTGTATTAATCCAATGGTATCTTTTTAAAAAGTATGTTTCTTTGCTTATATCACCACCATGGAGTAAGCCCAACAATGCACTTTAGGAATCAATGACATCAATGGGAGCTTTCCTCCCTTTGTGAATAGCAGATGCAGAGCACAGGGGCAATTCCATTCAGGGCCATGGTGGAGGCAGAGGGCTTAATGCCCCCATCCCATGGTCCCGATCCAGCTTGCTTCCCCCTACACCAGCTATAACAAAATTCAGTGACAGAACCCCAAACTATCTGACAAAAGTCATGTCTAGTTTGGCCTTTAGAGAACCCAAAATTATAACTGACCGGAGCGATCAACTGTCATCTGTCTCTGAGGGAGGGGGGTTGTCCTTTATTTTAGAACACTAAAGCACCATAGAACAATTTAGATGAGACATGACATGAACTCTGGAATCTTAAAAATGTAAGAACATAATAATTGCCTTGCTTGGTCAAACAAAGGCCTATCCACTACACAACATTCTATTCTAATACTAGTTACCGTAACAAGATTCCCATGGAAACTTGGAAGCAAGGCATTTTTTACCCTTACACCTTCTATTCAGAGGTATACTGCCTCTGAACATACAGGCTATCTATCTGTCTATCTAATTTTAGCCAACCATCATCACAGTGACTAATAGCTCTTGATCGATTTATTGTCCATGAATTTGTGTAATTCTTTTTAATAAGCTAGTGTCTTTTATTACATCCTGTGTAGCCTGCAGTTTTGTTCAGGCAACAATCCCTCAATATAGCTTATTCAAATCTGAGTCATCTACAGAACATCCAAGTGAATAATACAGCAGTTGAGCATCCTTCATTGCCTCCACCAGCATGTTCATTTTCCCAGTGACTTAACTTTCTCCATGTTCACCTTTGCAAAGGGTTTTGACATCAGCAACTATACAGGAGATTCTGAGCTTTAGCAATCACGTTAAGAAAAGTGGTAACAATTTTGTAATTGGAGAAATGTCTTCAAGGAACTATGATTATATCATGAAGATTGCTGTACTTGCAATATTATGAGGTAACGACGGCTCAGAAAGCATTTGAGACCACAATGCTGTCAGCTGAAAAATCATGTCAAATCAACAGCCCACTGCAAATTGCAAATAGTTTATATAAACTATGTGTCAACATTGTATAAATGGGAAGAAGCACACAACATTCTAATGAGGATCTTTAAAGGCTCCTATAAATCTGGGCAAGAGGATCCCAAATCTTTACCTTGATAGTTGTGTATATTCATTTTTATGTGGGAGTCATAACAGGGAAGCATTCCTAATAGATATTGCCTCAATGCCTAGATTGAATGGAAATGGAAATTGCCTCAATGCCTAAATTATGTGAAAAAAAGTTCCAGTCAGAAAATGGAAGTTGTCAGAAGGCTGTAGCGTGAAATCCCTAATATGGACTAGGCACTCACACTTTTGCCTATTTCTCTTCCAGCAGATATTGTTAATTAATCTTAGTCCTTCAGGAGATGAAACTATACATTTAGCAGCATGCACTTATACATACATGCAAACAACAACTGATTTGTAATTTCTGTTTCTCAAATCTCTCTCTCTCTCTCTCAACCTCTCTCTCTCTCTATATATATATATATACCTATATACAGTGCTTTTTTTTCTGGAGAAAAAGGTACCGGAACTCTTGGATTACATTTCCTCGGGAGTAGATGGCGATTAAATTGTAATGCAATTAATAGAAGAAAAGGTGCTGGAACTCAGTTCCGGTGAGTTCCACCAGAAAAAAAGCCCTGCCTATATATATGGAGAGAGAGAGGGGGGGGGGGATTCAAAATCAGAAATAGCAATTTTCTGTAGTGCAGACAAAGTCTGGTCTGGGTACAGATGGACATTTCCCCCCAAGATGGCCTCTTGTTAACTAACTTTTTGTTGCCTTACACTGTGTTTTGAGGAGCCAGTGTGGTGTAGTGGTGAGAGTGTTGGACTGGGACTACACTACACTACAGCTGAAGTAGTGTAAACCCATTGTGCCACTTCTCAAAGTAGAAACAAATTGGGTGGGTTCGCAGGACACACTAAGCCAGATGTTTTTGTGATTTTAAAAAGAGACTGCTAAAATGGGCAAACTGTTTAGTCTGGTGAATCTCCTTCCATTATGGTGGTTAGCTGATGGCTGTCCTTATCAATGGATAGCAAATAGCTGTATGGGATGCCTCTTCCCCACTTCCCTACAAGACATGTGGTAATCCAGGTTTGTGTGTAAGCAGGAAACAGAAGATCAGGATGGCAGGTTTGAGGAGATGGATTGAGACTGAATGCAGAAAAGCCTGAGTTACGGGATTCTCTACAAGAATCTGAAGGTGCTGCCTGCCCCCTCCTTAGAAATCTGATGAAGGAGTGGTGAATTTTGGAGAGTTTAATGTTGTACCTTCACCTTATCACCTATGCTCAACCTGTATATCTGTAAATAATCACAGATATTATAAAACACCAGTAAGCCTCCAATGCCGTCATTCCAAAGGAAACCAAAGATGGGTAGAACCACTACACCCCCTGGAAATTCTCAGTGCTCGGACAATTGGAGCAAGCTCAACACTATTTTAACGGGATCTCTTCAGAGCATGGAATTACTGCCATGATTCCAGTCACAGGTAGGCTGCAGCCCGGTTGTTCTGGCTGCTTCTGTGACTCCAGGTTAATCATCAGCTGGCTATTCACACCTTATGCTGCAGAAGATGCATGAGCAAACCTGTAAAATGATTGCCGTTTCAGATCCCGCTCTGTCCAGATGCATATTTGTTCTGCGGTATTCATTAGGTGACATCCAGTTATTCCCCTCTTGCACATATACTCTTCAAGGTCACCAGAGGTCACAGACACGAGAAACATCAAATATAAAACAACCCTGTTCTGGCACATTATAGAATATTCATGTGCATTTCAGGTCTTACATTATTTATTTATGCTACTTACATTCTTTGACATTTATCCAAAGGAGAAAAAGTATTTGTACATTAAGATCAGGATTATTGTGGTCATTTTTTTAAAATGTAAAAGCTTTGTTAAGATCTTTCAGGAAAGGCTCATGGAAGTTATTTGAGAGGCTGTAAATCAGCCTTTCCCAACCTGGCGCCTTCCAGATATGTTGGACTACAACTCCCGTCACCCACAGCCAGCATGCCTAATGGATGTGCAGGGTGGGGGTGATGGGAGTTGTAGTCCAACACATCTGGAAGGTGCCAGGTTGAGGAACCCTGGCATAAATGAAAGGAATGCTGTGGAAAAGAAGCCAATGATAAGATATGATGGAATGACCCCATTGCAGAGATGTAGAAGAATAGAGCTCAAACTTCAAATGCTAACAACCCTCTCTAAAATATCTGAACTTTAAAGCTAGAGATGTGCAAGGTTTTCAGAAGTTCAGTTAAAAATAAATGCTTTCTTTGTTACAGGTTTCTGCCTGAATAGGCTTTTATAAAGATGCACTTCTTTATCCTCGGTTCTACTTGGATGCTAGAAAACCTCTCCACAATTATTTAAAAACCTCACCTTGGCTTTCGAAGCAGAATGTGCCTTAAGCAGCCCAAGATTTGCAGAGTTAGCCTTTTGAACCTTTCATTATTTTTGCCCCCCTTTGGAGAAGACCTTGGATAGTTTTAATAGTGTTTTAAGGTCTTAAAGCTAGCAAGAGAAAAAGTTCAAGGTACTTCCTCTCTCTCTCTCTAGACATAAAGTATATAAATGAAGTAACCATCCCTTACCACTAGAGAAGAACAGAGGTTTTGTCTTGGTTCCTTGACTTTCTTTTTGACATTGAACTGTGTGTGTGTGTGTGTGTGTGTATGGTACAAAGAACAATTTAGCAGATTCAAACTGGAGATGATGACTGGGCAGGGTGGGGTAGGGAGGACGACCCTAAGCATACTTAATATTTTGAAATGAAAGAATGTTGTATTTAATCTATATTTTAAAAGGTAGTGGAGGTGAACATGGCTTTATCTATGCCAAAATGCCCAAACTAAGCAACTGCAGACCACATGAAAAATGGGGTTTCATTATCACATAGCCTTAAATTTCTGGATTTCATTGCTACAAAGTTTTGCATATGTATCTTTTGTTATTTACTCCAATAAATCGCTTGTCCTGCCTTGAAAGCTGAGAGAAATTACAACCACTAAAAAGCAAATTTTCCAGTAACATTTAATACAATCTGTGAAGGACTGCAACCCGTCCTTTAACTCAAGACAAGAGATCAAAGGCCTTGGCTCTGCCGTCTTGACGCTGATTCTCTCAGGGCTTTGCCCTTGGTCTATACACTGGATTGAGCACTGAACCACAGAGGAACCACACACACCGTATGGGGTAGAACCAGGAAAGTTTATTTAAGGTAAACCAATTACAATAAAAAGTGAGAAATGAGGGAAGGGGAAAAGGTGGGGAGACACTTTGGTATACACAAGTAGAGCTACAAAACAACAAAACTAGTTCCTCTACTATATAAACACCCTGGCACTTACTCTTCGCCTGCGGGGTTGGTCTTCTTAGAGCTTGCCTCAGCAAAAGCCCTACTCCGCGCTCCTTTGCGTCCAGACAACAACAACCAAACCCAGAAGCCACGGCTGGCAGTATCGATTTCTCTCCCCGCCCCTCCTTTCAGTAGCCCGGCTGTCTTTGGCCAATCAGGATGAACTTCATCTGGGCTAGGCAGGGGAGGGATGGCTCCTAGGTGTCAGAGGGGTGAACTTCTGACCATGACTAGAGTGCTTGGGGAACATTTGTATGCAAATACATGGGGGAGACTGAGGCGGCACAGGGCCATCAGAGGAAACTCTGTACATTTGCAGGAGACTCTCGGGCCCAGACCCATCAGAGGAACTACGTACGTTTGCATGAGGTTCCCAGCCTCCAGCTGGGATTACACTTGTTTACACGTGTGTGGTGGAGAATGGTCTGCTTTTCTTCACACAATCCAATTCAAGGGTGATGCACCTCAGGCCAAATACAGCCTGCCTGGGGTTCCTTACATGGCCACGCCCCGTTTCTCACGGCCCCACCCCCTTTCCTGCAACCACCAATTGTTTCGTGGTTTCCAGCTTTTGCGCATCCCTCCCCGCCATTCTAAAAGGTTGAGATGCCTCTCTCAAGGCTTAAGAGTTAAGCTCAAATATGCTGGCATTGTTGGGTATTTTGGCCCCACCCCCTTTTGCCTTCAGCCACACCCACCACAGGAACGGAAGCTTTTCCGAAATTGAATTCAGCCCTTGGGCTGAAAGAGGTTTCACACCCATGATCTAATTGGATAGCTAAAAACCTATTTGAGCCCCCGTATTAATAAAAATGTGCTCCACCACTGGCTCAAACTGGGCTTGTAAAAACCAGCCCTAAGCAAAATGTTTTACACAAACTCTGGAAGATGCATGGGCTATTTGCATGATTCTTCTTATCTGTGTTCTAGAGGAGCTGGCAGTGAATATCTTGAGGAAGATATTAATTTTTTGTCTCACTGGCACCTCATCCACTTCAGAAAAATCACAAAAAATGACATCATTATCTTTCATTTCTTGCTCCAGTGCCCATTCCAATAGATGAAAAAGAGACGTTAGAATATTAGATATCTTGGGCATTTAATTGCTACATGCAGTCCTCATACCAATCAGAAGCTTTTACATTTTAAAATTATATTCTAGCTTTTCAAGCACAGGAGAGGGAAATAACTAGGAGTTTTGAGAGTGGGGAGACGCAGGGAGCAATACAAACTATCCCCCCCCCCCCAAGGAACATAGTATGCATAGAGGCCTTGGTAGAGATGGATGACAGAGTAAAGTTTGCAGATACAAAAGCCAGTCCCTTGGCTCATCTGGTTTTTACCTGGCTGGCCTGGTCATTTAATCCGCAGAACCATATGAAAACAGGTACCTCCAGCCATTGAAAAGCACCAATGTATAGCAATGAAGGCATATATCATGACTGCTTTTCATCTGGTGAATATGGAGTTCTCAAGTTTTTAACTAAGGGAGGAGGAGTTTTGAAGGCTAGCAGGCCTGCCAGTTTATTACTTGGTGTTTTATTCTGGCAGGGACATTACATATAGGCTTTTCTACACAAGGTTGTTAATGTGCTGTATCTACTTTTGGTTTCGTCGCAGAACTGAGATCCAAGCACTACACAAAGAGCATTTCCTTTCCTGCTTTTCCACTACATAACCTCTAGGTGGCACCGTGGTATAATGGAATAGCACAAATACACTAGTGAAAACAATTTTTTTTGCTTTCACAAATAATACCGCATTTCTCCTGCTCTAAAAAAAAACTCACCGAAAGTGCTGGTTAGACACAGAAGCAAAACTCTGGAGTATCACAATGTTGTCTAAAGAACCTGTAAACCACCATGAGTAGGAAATGATGAGTGCACAATAAATACCTCCCTGAGGGTTGTGCCAGAAGTAAGAGGATGGCCACTGGCAGATACCAGTAAGAAACAGCTGGGAACTGATATCATTAACAGATGATCATTAATAGATCATAGTTATTCTGGCAGAGCTCAGATGAGTCCTTGTACCCTGACATAGCCCTTGATGACTGTTGAACCCCAACCAGTGGAGAGTGGAAAAGAACTTAAAGGGGCTTAGTTTGGCTTAAAACAGGGGTGTTGAACCACTTTCAGCCTGAGGGTGGGTGGGGCTGAAGGAAAATGGGGTGGGCTTTAAAACTTTTCTCTGCTGAGCTTGGGGGAAAGGGGGTGAGACCAGCGGGCATGGCCTTCTGGGGACCCCAGGAAGGCTGTATTTGGCCCCCAGGCTTGAGGTTCCGCAGCCCAGTTTTAGAAGCTTGCATTCTTGCATCATTCAGCATCCTATCAAGAGCTACATGAGTCCATCCACCCACCTGCTTGCCTGTGATGAGCACTTACTCCCTGTTTAGCAGTTGTCTCTGCCCCTTTCCCACCTGCCCAGCACAGAGGAAGCACCAGCAGCATCAAGGTGTGAGGGAGAGAAACTACTGTACTGTGAGGGGAAGAATTAGTAGTGAGCATAAACAATGACTTTCTAGTTTCAGATTGTCTATATATGGTCTATATATTTGGACTGCAACTCCTATCATCCTTGTACATTGCCCATGCTGACTGGGAGCTGTAGCTGAAAACATCTGGAGGGCACACCAGGTTGGGGGAGGCTGCTCTAGAGAGATGAGGTCTATACGGAGAAAAGAGAAGCAAGGAAATCTATATATGTGAGTGCTCATCCAAAAGCATAATGAGTTGGAAAATCATTAGAGTTTCTTAACCAGAGCATCTCAGCTAACTCATAAAGAGTTAGTTGAGCTGCCCTGCCAAAGTTCAGCCTTAAAGAATGAGTCACAAACTGAGCTCAAGAGAAGAAAGAGTAGCTGGAGAGGGCCAGAGGACAGGAACAAAGAAGTGCTGGGTTGTAGATCTCCTGGAAATCTGATATGAGGGATGTTAGCAAATCAGTAAGTGTGAAGAGCCTGAAAAACATTGTTTGTACAGGTAAGGTAGCACTCTATTGCTCAGCTTGCAGTATTTAGCTTTCCTGAGCCACATGAGTAGGAGAGTCTGTATGTAGAAAAACAATTGACCAAGGGCGCAGTCCTATGCATATTTAGAGAGGAAAAAGCCCTACAACTCCCAGCATGCCCCAGCCAGCTATACTGGCTGGGGCATGCTGGGAATTGTAGACTGGCTGGGGCATGCTGGGATTCGTAGGGCTCTTTTCTGTCTAAACAAGCATAGGATTATGCCTTAAAACATTTACTTTCTGCTTCTACAGAAACATTCTGCTTCTACAGGATACACTGTTGGATCCCACTTTGATTTACTCTTTACTTGCTGTTCCTATTTTTTCAAATTTGTGTTAACAGTTAAAGCAGTTGTATTCCAGTTTATTATATGTGCCTGAAGCATTGGTTTCATTTTATTGTATTCCCTTAAAAAGAGATGAGAGGCAAAACGGGCAGTTCACTGGAAGCCATCTTCATTTAGAATGACATACGTCAGAGAGTGAGCAAGCAGGGCAGGTCAGTTCTGCCATACAAAGGCAGCAGTTCACCTTATATAGACTTACGAAGTGCGAGTCTGAACATGCTCCATCACTTCCAGCTCAGTGCCAGTGGTCAGTACACCAATGGGTCATTCTTTACATTCCTAGATCATGCCCTTCTTTCCTTGTCTATCATATTCTGCTCATATGCTAATCTTCAATCTGTTGGCTGTTAGCCAACAGATTACAGCAGCAAATCTCATTAGTGCCTGCAAATTCACCTAAAGCAGTATGCTTTTCCTCATCTTGATTGCAACTTCTTTGTTCTATCTACCATGTGTCTCCTACACCTCTCAGTGAATGATTGGATAGATGATTAATTAATCCCATAATTCAAATGTTTGCCTTATCACATCACTACTTGAGGGTGCGGGGAGAAGAGAGGAGAAAAAAGGGGATGTGTCAAGGATATTAAAATAATAGCTTTATTGGAATTGTTCACCAGGCTACTGAGAAATTGCTAACTCACTACCCCCAAAGCAATATACAGCCAGGGCCAGCACTACCGCTAGGCAGACCCAGGCAGCTGCCTAGGGCGCGTGGCGGAAGAGGGCGCAGAAACGCTGTGCTCCTTCCTCGCCGCTGGCGCGCTCTTGCCCCGCCTGCCGCCAACGCGCCGCCGTGCCTCCCCGCCCGCCCCCGCCGCTCCACCTCCCCCCCGCACGCACGCCCGCCCGCCACCTACCTACCTACCTTCCTTTGCATCGTTTCCGGAGCCCCGCCGGCGTTGTTTTGGCGGGAGGAACCAGGGCAACAGGGCTTAAACAGCCCTGTTGCCCTGGTTTCCCCGGCAAAAAAAAAAAGCGCGGGGGTCCCGTCGCGTCACTTCCTCCTCCTCTGGAGGAGGAGGCAGCGGCAGCAGCAGCAGCCAGCAGCAGGGGGGGGAGGTAGGTGGTGGTGGTGGTGGCGGCGGCGGCGGCTGGCGGCGCGAGGGGGGTTGCAGAGCAGGGCTGCTTTGCTCCGGAGCCCCCCCCCATGGCACGAGAGGGGGCCCCGCTAAATATAATTTGGCCTAGGGCGCCAAACAGCCCTGCACCGGTCCTGTATACAGCAATATTGGATTGCAAGCATAATTTGTTCCGGAACCGTGCTTGTAATCCAAAACACTCTTATATCAAAGCGAGTCTCTGGCGGGTGTGAGCGGGGCCGATTTCGGCCCGCTACGCCTGCTCGAGGCGAGTGGTTACATCCCCACGTGACTACTTGTATTGCAAGATGTCGCTCGTTTATCAAGTCAAAATTTATTTTAAAAAATTGCTTGTCTTGCAAAACGCTCTCAGACCAAGTTACTTGCAATCCAAGGTATTACTGTAATATGTATTTTTTATAAAATGCCAAGTGATGAACAAGTGAAAATGCTTAATGATAAATAATTAAGAATTTGGAGATGTAAATAAGTAGAGCCAGTGTGGCATAGTGGTGAGAGTGTTGGACTGGGATTCAGGAGATCTGGGTTCTAGTCCACGCTCGGCCATGAAACTCACTGAGCCCTTAAACTGTTAGAGCATCCTGGGGTGGGTGGCCATACCCTCACGTTGCCTGGCCACACACCTTTGATCACCCCTTCATGTCGCTTAACCATACCTCTTACAAATTCACATGTGTCCCTATTTTCATCTGTGAAATGTTGGAGGGTATGATATTGTGTAAGACCTACACATCTGATGTACAGATGTCTAGAACAGGGCTCTCCAACCTTGGGTCCCCAGATGTTGCTGGACTACAGCTCCCAGAATCCCTTGCCATTAGCCATGCTGTTAGACCCAAGGTTGGAGAGCCCTGGTCTAGAAGAATTTATATTTAAATAGGATTAATTAGTAAATTTTGAGTAAGTAGTTATCTTCTCAAATATATGATTTAGAATTGAAGTTATCTAGCCTGAAAAGTGTATGTTTTAATTTTTGTATGTTTTTATTTTTTTAAGGAAAGTTTAGTAACAATGGAACAATTAAGACTGTGAGCGCTAATTTATGGGACAGCAGATAATATTAGCTATGAGTTCATCTCTTCACAGAAACTGTATAAGTATGTTCTAATTTTGGAATGAGATAGCTTCTTCTTACCATCTAGATAGAAGCTCACCAGGCCTAAGTAGCTGTCAGCTGAACTGCCCATTCCTGAATAGGAAAATTGGTACTTAAATGAAAGCTCTCTTTAGGCTTAGACTTGAAGTCTTTGATAACAAGAAAAGTGTAGGAAATACTATTTCCAGTTAAACGATTAAGATCTTAGAATCTTTCACAGGTTCTCCTTTATAACAATAAATATTATGTTGTATAATGAAAAATGGATCCAATTTTTTTCCCTTACTGATGATCGTCAGTACCAAACCGAAGATTGAACAAACCTAAAACAATGTTTGTGTATGCTTTGTTTCAAGTGTATAAATCAGCCATAGATAGTTAGCTGACAGCTAAAGGCTCCCTAAATACTGGAGTATTTGAAAGCACTTAGCAAAGCCCCAAATTCGTAACAAGTGCAATATAAATAAAATATCATTTTCACACTTGGGTTGAGCTTATAGCTCGCCAATCAGGATAGAAAATGTTGCTATTTTTGCCTGACATTACAGAGGGTCTGTATTCATGGTCAGCTCTTTAGGCTAGATTAAGAATTGGGTCATTTCATTCATGATGTGGTGGCAAACTCAGGTTTGCTGCGTTCACAGTTACATGTTTGCTAAGAGTGTAATGTGTGATGTGGCCTTCGGAGAGTTTGGCGTTGAGACCCTGCCGGACACATTTTCAGCCTCTCAGAGAAATAGAGACTGAATCAGGTTAACCTGGGCCACTGCCATGCTGAAAATACTGCTGAGGTAAAGGCTCAGTTGCTAGGCATTATGGGTATAATATACTGCAAATTGCAGTAGCGATGCAGGAACTATTTTCTTAGCTTGAAAACACCAGCTGAAGGATTAGTCTGGCCCTTCATTATTAGAAGCCGAGTGTTTGTTCTGAAGTGATTTTCATTGGGATTATGTAGAGCTTCAAACACTATCGAGCATGTATTTGCTTCAAATAAGTTAAGGCGTACGAAGGGAGAAGAATAAACAGATGTCATGGGCTTTGGATGAATACATGTATTGTAAAGTCCTTTTTTACTTTAATTACAGCTGGGAGTGCAATCTCCTGCCAGGCATTAAATTGGGTCAGCAGCAGCTTGGGAACAGTCACTGATGAATGCAAGTGGTGTAGATACAGAAAATAAACTACAGTGCAGCGCTAGGCTAGATAAACCAGCAAGTGTCTTGTAAGGTCCCCATTAACATGGATGCAAAAATACATGAGAGAATTTGTAGCTATCAAAAAATAACCACCAGTACTCTTAGGAAATTTAGGCAGTGCTGGGCTACATTTAAATGATGACACTTAATCCCTTGGTATGATTACTCCTTAAGGCCAGTTCACAATTTTGCCAAATCCAAGAATATTGTATGTACCGTGAAATATAGTTTCAAGGGTGTAGAAAGGAACATGTGAATCAGGCATGTATACACAAAATACGCTAGCTTCTGAGATTCCTCTTTTGAGGTGGAAGGTTTACAGGACTGGATGTGATGTGTACATGGGGGCTTCTGAGTATTCTTGGGGGCCACCATCACAGTACTGCTGGGAATCCTGGGAGCTGTAGTTTTAATTCCTCTCAAATTGATTGAGCTGGGGGTAATTAAAAACTACAGTTCTTTGTGTTCCTTGTGATAATGGAGGCTCCCAAGCATACACAGAAGCCTCCATAGAGCTAGAAACAATGGGAATATAGAAAATGGCCCCTGCCTGCCGCTCTTCCAGGCCTCCAGTATCCCTCCTACGCTGCCCTGTCAAAGTAAGTTTGTGGGGGTGGGGGTGCAGAATGCGCTCAAACAAGTTAATTAAGAACCAAACCAAACTAAACATCAGAGGGAGTTTAGTTCACCTTGTAAGTGCTGCAGGTTTTCCAGCTTGGTGTTTGTTTCAAAAGACATTGCTTGAAATATGCATCTAGCAGCTACGTCTGAATTTCATTTAACTCTAGAGTAGGTGCAGCCCCCCCATCCGGATTGGGACCATAGCATAGGGGGGAAGAAGAGGGGCTTTTAAAATCTGGATCTGGGGCCCTGCACCTACACTAGAGTAAAAATGAAAAGAAGACATAGCTGCTAGACACAGATTTAAAGTAACTTCTGCTTTGGCTTTTAGTCTCTGTCCTTTTCATTCATCGTCATGTAACTAACATTGTGTAGAGTGGGAGAGCAGGACTGCACCCACTGGCCATGCCACCCATCACATCCCCGGCTGACCCTGTCACCTGCTGGGACACTGTACAGCAGGCTCCCCTCTTATTTATTTATTTATTTGTTCAATTTCTATACCGCCCAACTGGCAAATGCTATCAGGGCGATTAACAATAATCAATCAATCAAACAAACAAACAAACAAACAAAAAACAAAAGCACCAAACAAAAAAAATACAACAATGAAAGTATCAAGGTAATACAATATTAAACACTTTAAAAATATTAAAAACATTAAGGGGCAGCAGTCAAATTAATAACCAGAGCAACAGATTAAAGATTAAAATGCCTGCTGGAAGAGGAAGGCCTTAACCTGGAGTCTAAATGTATACAATGAAGCTGCCAGGGGCGGATCTCCCTGCAAAGGGCATTCCACAGATGGGGGCCACTATAGAGAAGGCTCTTTCCCTGGTAGCCACCTGCTGCACCATTGATAAGCTCTTTGGACCTTCCTGCAACACATGGGCAGCAGGGAATATAGGGCCAGGGCCAGGGCCAGTGGAAGCATAGCTCCTCCCTCTCCTGCTCCATGCAATGCTCCATCATATGAAGATGAATGCCCCAATAGGGCTCTCCTTGCAGGGCCAGCATCAAGGGTGGGCATGGTCAGGCACCTGCCGAGGGCCCATACCTCAGCAAGGCAGGGTTCTACTGACAAGAGCACCCTGGACCTGCTCCTTCTCTTCACCATTACAGCCTGCTTATTCACCTTGGTGCTGTGATGGCCCAGGCAATGGTGGGGGTACAGGAGTGCACACAGCACCAAAGCCAAAATGAGTGTGATCATTAAAAAATGCCAACAAACATATGAAATACAATAGTAGTAGTAGTAGGCGATCACTCGTGACCGAGTAAGATTGTCTTCCAGGATAAAATTACAAAAAGAAAATTATAAAAGGAGGAAATTCTAAAAAAATGTGTAGACTCTAGCGATGGGTCCGTAAGTGACTGTGGAGGCCAATTCTAGATCCACACAGCTTCCCACAGTGAGGACACAGGTTACCAGATGGAAGATGGTCCTGTAAAGGATTTGACGTGCTTTTCGCTTAGCACGTTTCTCCCTTTCACCTTGATAATGTTAATGTGATACTATAGTTTTCAAAAAGAATGCTGGTATTGTGCTTTGAGAATAACAATATACTGATCACAATACAAGTACAAATTACAAGATTGCTGGCTAACAACTTGTTTCGATATCTTCATCAGAACGTACAAAATTATATTCTTCACAGTGTAATATAGTTGATATTGTTCTTCTCATAACAAGAGCACCCGGGACCTGCTCCTCCTCTTCACCATTACAGCCTGCTTATTCACCTTGGTGCTGCGATGGCCCAGGCAATGGAGGAACAGCAGATGCCACTGCCTACTTGCCCATTGGCTCTCTGCCTGACAAGCAGACAGGTGTTTCCAATGATGAGGATGAGGAAAAGGATGAAGAGCAGCAGCAGCAGCTGGTGAAAATGACTGTGGGACGGTAGACTCACTGAGGGAGGCTCCTTTGCTGAGCATGACTTGTCCAAGGACCCTCCAAAGCTTGGAGCCAGCACTGCCTCCTTGATTCCAAATGTTGGGGCCATCCCTAAAGTCCTATGCAACTGTGTATTGTAGTGGGGAGCAAGTTGTCTTCCCTGGGAATTTCTGTGTCATAAGTGATCTATCTCTTCATCGTAGAAGCCTTGATAAGCTTTCAACAGAAAGCCAGGGTTTCTAGTTTAAAAACCACTGTTTCACAGTATTTGCTATGAAATGACTTTCTGTTGTTGGTAATAACAAAACAAAACAAAAAGACTATAAATATGAACTTTTCAAGCACCCATTCCATCTTTACAAATATCTGTCACCTCTGAACTGAATGTTATGGTTTAAATACTGTTAGCAGTTTCTGCGTCAGCTGCTGGCATGCATGCATGCATGCAGCAGAAACTTGCCATGTGATTTCAAGGGCTACCATGTGCGGAGTAACTGTGGAAATGAAGGGCATGGAACATCATGTTGTTTTTGCTGAAATCAGGATGGGCAGAGAAGCCCACATGGCCTTAGGGTTGCTATTTAGAAGTAATGAAGATTTTGTTTGTCAGTACAAAGTATGAAGAGAGGAAAGAAAAACAAGATAGAAAAGCACAAGCCTATGGCTTATAATAATTTACCAGAAATTGATGGTGTTTACTTGAATATTGAAAAACAAAAATAAAGCAACACGCTCTCAAAAATATGCAAGACTTTGAATATGCATAGATCTTTCCCATTAAAGTCTGAAATATTTATGGATTAATTATCACAGCGCCCACTTTAAGGATAGATTGGTAGTATTCAGTTCTTAGTAGAAAGCAAGCTGCTGTTGTGCCCAGTGAGTCATAGCATTTAACATGATGTAGACAAAGAACAGTGGGATGTTAATGATGCATGGAATGTTAATAAAGCTTTTCATGAAGAATTCTGTGAAACCCCAAAGCTTATACTATTCTCCTGTATCAATGAAGTTGTTCTAATTTAAAAAAAAGTATTTGTTTCTGAACTTATGGTGCCAATATCTGAATTTATGCCGTTCACATATTTTTCTTTAGATTTTGTTTCCTTCTGTATCTGAAATGTCAGTTTTTAGATTTGTCATTCATTTTTTCTTTACATTTCCTCCTGCTAGCTTTTCTGACTGCCCCCCCCAAGTAAATACAATATTCTGTTATCACATCATTCTTCAGGTACAGCCACTTCATAATGATCTGTTTTAAAAGCCTGCTTTTAATCAGCTCACAGCTAAGCGTCTATGCCTCATCAGTATCTATATATTCTACTCCTAAAAGGTGCTAAAGAGTATCTTGGGAACAACAGAGCAGGAGAAATAGAGGCCTGGCAGAGCCATAATGCAACTGCTGTTTTCCCTCTTGTTAGATTTCTATTGAAGTGAAAGGGGTGGAGTGAAGAGTGCAAAGTTAAATCAAAGTGCAGATTTACTTCACACGTTCCATTCCTGATCCCTGGCATCAAAAAGAAGCTCCAGGGCTTACCCCATAGATATTTTTATCCATACGTTTGGACCCTGATCATCTTCTCCACTAGACAGATGATCACTGTTGTCAGGTTTCTGAACAGGTGATTAGCGCTGTCAGAGCAAATAGTGTCATGCGTTTGTTGCGTATGCATGCACAAACACCCCAGTGCCTTTGGTACATCATGGGGCAGATCTAGGGTGGTAATCAGTGTGTTGAAACATGTTTTTACCTTTACTGAATGAGAGCAATTATATTCAAGTATGCCAGCCTTTCCCAAAATGGTACCTTCCAGATATTTTGGATTACAATTCCCAGGATTCCTGGCCTTTGGCCATGCTGGCTGGGGCTGATGGGAGTTGAAGTCCAAAATATCTGGACGGGCACTAGGTTGCGGAAGGCTGGCATATGCTGAAAGATAGGTGGTTATTCCTGAGAGTGAGTCTAAGAGCATTGAGTCATATATATAACACAAGTAGGACATGATGCAAGAGTAATCATCACCGTCTCATGGTTACTTTTTTTTTTTTTTTTAAGTATTGGAATTTTTCTGTGTTGCTACTTAAAGACAAGGGAGTACTTACACAAGTAACTCATGCAGCTGTGGGAATTTCTGAGCAAGTGCTGTAGAGTCAGATATCTTTTCTATGGCAAGCCAACTTGGACATCTCTTTTCAAATACGGTAGCTTAAGCTTGCTAACAGTCGTTAGGATATAGTTTCAGATACTGGAATCATTCATGGGGAGTGCATTTAAAACATCACATGAGAACCAGTCTTTAGTGTATTGTAAAGTGTGCCATTTTATGCACTTCTGACATGGTTGACTTGTCCAGTATAGGTGAAGCTTTGCTTAGAATGATTTCAGGCTTCCGAGCCATCTCCCAAGCATACCTCCCATTTTACCTTTAAATCAGCCCCCCACACCCTGCCCCAAGCCTTGCCTTTAACAAGCACACAACCCTTTGGAGTGAAAGGGAATCGCCCATGCTGCGCCGCAGTTTAACTATCAGAATTTGGATGTCAAAACAGCACTAACAAATGCTTCTGTGTTGGTCTCTATGGATAGATTCAGACAAATGGCAGCTTCTTTAGTGCTCCATATGAGGAAGTAGCTATCACTAACCTGCAAACATGTGGCTAAACCCAGCATTGTCTTCCTCTACTGCAGGGGTGGGCAACTTGTGGCTCTCCAGATGTTTTGGCCTACAACTCCCATCAGCCCTAGCCAGCATAACCAATGGTGAGGGATCATGGGAGTTGTAGGCCACAACATCTGGAGGGCCACAAATTGCCCACCCCTACGACTGCCTCAGATGTCCTAGTGTTAGCATTGGGATAACAACACCGGGCTCGCAGCACAATCCGATGCATGATTACTCAAAAGGAAGTGCCTTCAATGGAGTTTATATTGAGATTACATAGGGTTGCAATCTTAACCATGTGGTTAAAAGCTACAGGCAATTGCCATCTCAGGAAGTTAAGGGCATCACATGGCAAGAGGCTACCATGTGGTTTCCATCTCTCCGGAATCTACAGTAGGAGAGTTATTCATGTTTTAAAATGTTCTTAAACATTCATTGAACTTTTGCATATTGCAAGAACAGATGGCTTTCCTTCAAAACATTCCTGACTAAGGAATGTTAGTCTCAGGATCTGGCTAAGGCATTTGACAAGGTAGTCTAAGGATCTTAGCCTCAGGATCTGGCTAAGGCATTTGACAAGGTAGACATTTTCTATTCTCTTTTGGTGATTACATTCTTCTTTTAAGCTCTTCTACATTGTTCTGCAGCCACTCACTCCTACTCATGCCAGGCGATGCAGCCTGGCACGTATTCACAAAAATCACCTTGATGCCCGTTAAGAATTCCAGCCACCTTTTGAACACTGCCAGGTAGCCCTCTGCTTTTTCCTCTGTCTTGCTGTTTTTGACATTCATTATTGACGACCTTTCAGCACTTCCTCTCACCTAGTGCTCTCCAAACTCTTGTGCACTGCTGTGTCAGGACAGGTGAATGAATAGGCATGAAGTCCAGGAAGTTGATCACTGGGCTGTTGGGTCTTGTTTCTTTTCATGACTGCTTCCCAGCAACTACATAGGCATCGTTCGGCATGTGAAGCAGTAGCTATTTTCATAATGATAATGGGGGCAGGGGGCAGGGAAGTGGTAATAAAACTTTCTGCTACACCTTTAGAAAGGTCCTTTTATGCTGCAATCGATGCATGTATACTTGTCCCATTGAAATCAGGGGGGGGGGGATGGTTCTGTGATGCGCACTATAGTGATCGGGAGTAAAAGAACCATAAAACTAGCACCACAAGCCCAAGGAGACTTTTGATGGTGGTGGTGGATTGTTTTTGTTTTCTATTACATACCTTCCAACATTTCACAGATGAAAATAGGGACACACATGTGAATTTGTAAGAGGTATGGTTAAGCCACATGAAGGTGTGATGAAGAGGGCGTGGCCAAGGGTATAGCCACCCACCCCAGGATGCTCTAACAGTTTAAGGGCTCTGACCACTCTGAAGCCACCATCATCCAGACCCATGATGATGATGGTGATTGCTGTTGTTGTCATTATTATTATTGTACCATCAATGTGCATGGTGCTTTACCGAGTATAAGAGAACAGTTCCCTGCCCCAAAGAGCTTACAATCTAAAATGTAATATAGAGGCGATAACAAATGGTAGGAAGGGGTAAACTGGGGAGGAATATGCCATTATTTCAGTCAAACATAACTTTCAGCCTACTTTCCCCACATTGTGCAGGAAACTCCTTGTTTTAAAGATCTCCCTCCCACTTTAAAAATGGATCCAATCCCTCCATGGTGGCTTTGTTCTCAGTAGTTTGCCAAAGAAATAATATTTATGTGGAGAAACGAGCCTTTGGGGGTACACACACACACCTCATGTGTGAACCGGCTGGGGTGGGGTGTGCATAGTTAGCGTGTAGAGAAAAGAGTTTTTAGGGTTCCTGCATGCATGCATGCATGCATGCAGGAACAAACAAACACACACACACACACACACGCCTCCTCATGAGTAAACTAGGTGGGGGCTGGGAGGAAGCAAAGGGTGATGGAACATGAGATGGGGCCTGGCGTCTAGAAGTCTGGAGGAGCCAGGCTGAAGGCATTCACATGCAGATAGTTCAAGCCATGACTCACAGTTCCCTTTCCCCCTGCATGGCCAGGTGAAATTCAAATTGATTGGCTGAAGAAAGAAGGCTACAGAAAAGGGGAGGGGGATGAGCTATTTCCCCACGTGTAAGCCTTTGTTCTTGGTCAGTCTTTTGGGTGCCTGCCTGGCGGTTGGAGCCATGCCAGGCCAGCGAGGGGCCCGAGCCTTTAGGGGGGGGGGCCCTCAAGAATCGACCCCAGTCAGCCTCTGGTAAAATTGGCTGGTTTGGAGGGTCTAGAGAGGCAAGCCTTGTAGGAGTTTACCCATCTTGGACCTTCGGGTAGGTGTGGTAATTCTCCATCGGGCAGCAAGGCTGTGCTGGATCTAACCCTTTGAAGAAGACACCCTCAGGTAACAGGTGTGTGCTTGAGAGATTTTAAGGAATCAGGTCTTTATTGTTTTATAGCTTTACTGTGTACTAAAGTGTCTCTCTATTTTGTGTGCTTCTCTTATTTGCCTAATCTTGTTGTAAGATGCTACCAGAAATAAACCTTGTCGTGGTTTCACCCCACATGGGTTTTGTAGTACTCTGTTGGTTCAGTATCTAAATCCAGGTTACAGAATTAAAGGTGAGTCCCTGAACAGAGATTCAAGTAGGATTGCAGAGACAGCTGAGGCTGGCAATCTGGTACCTTGAGATCTCTGGGGGTCTTGGTTCCTTTGCCAGCAGGCAAGGGTGGGGTAGTGGCGGGTCAGCCAGCCCCCCCTTCTGGGCCACATGGTGGCAAGTGCTGGGTTTCCCTTTGCAGGGAGAAAAGGGTTCGGAGTCTGGCGGGCCAGCCAGCCCCCCCCTCTTCCTCCACAATTTAACATTTTAGATATCTCTGAGTGTGCAACGTGGTTCACAGGCCCACCCTGCAAGCTCCTATTTTCTCCACTCAGAAAAAAAAAGTGGGTTCTATTGTACTTTATTAAAAACAACAACAACAACACTGTGATTGAATAATAATGCCAAAATGGAATGATGATGTTTGTTGCTGCTATTTGAGGTAGTTGGGATTTTTTCTTTCTTTCTCTTGAGTGTGTTTTCTGCTAAAAAATTATTTTTTAAAAATTTCTAATGCATTTTAAAAAAAACACAATCCAAAATCCCTGCAGAATAATCTTAATCATTACTGTAGAGAGCTTTCTCCATGGCACTTCTGCATGTGTTAGAAAAAGACTTTCACATGGGGTACACCGGTAGAGCCAAGTAAAATTTACCACTGCTCTGAAAACAGAGTAACAGTGCAATCCTATGCATGTGTACTCAGAAGTAAGTCCTATTACGTTCAATGGGACTTACTCACAGGAAAGTTTGTATACATGGGGTGGTCAATGGTTGCAGGGCAATCCCTTTCTTTTTGTTTTAAAATTGTCAGGATTGGCACAAATTCAACAAGTGAAGTTTACCCACCCACCCCACATCCCCAAACACAGAGCTTCAGAGAGAAGAGAAACTTTCTTGCATTTCCTTCTGACACTGTAAACTTACCTGTCAGAGGCAACAGCCGCCTCCTTTCCTTTTTGCATCTGTTCCTTCCCTGCTTACTGTTTCTTAAAGGGGCCATCCACAAAATTGCAGCTAAGCTAAAAGTTTAAAGCAGTTTGCAGAGGCACCGGAAGATTCAGGACTTTGCATAACAAAGGGAGAAGCCGTGATGGCGTAAGGGGATTTGTGAAGGTCCTGGGATAATGGGGCAGTTGGAGAGTATGCTATTAACAGCAGCCACCCATGCCATATGGGAAAATGCTGTTGAAATTATGCAGTTATGGCCTGTGCCTCAACAATTATCTATCTATCTATCTATCTATCTATCTGTCAAATGCAACTGGGAACAAGCTTGATCAGCATGGTTGGGAATGATGGGAGTTGCAATCTAATGCATCTGAAGGGCATCAGGTTGGGGAAGGCTGGGCAAGATATTTGCAGCAACCATTCTAGCGGGCTGAGAGGAGGGAGATGAGAGGGAGCGCAGGGCCATTCCACCAGCCCTGCCAGGAGTATTCATTAATTTTTCCCCTTCTTCCCTCCCCATTCCTTTTTCCTTGTGTGTCGGGTCTTTTTAGATTGTAAGCCTGTGGGCAGGGACTGTCCTGTTAATTGATTATATGTAAGCCACTCTGGGAGCCTTTTTGGCTGAGGAGCAGCATTAAAATGTTTCAAATAAATAAATATTTACTAAATTAATGGTCTATCAATGGGCATCTGTAATTCATATAGGTGGACATACAGACAGTATGAACCGTGAATGCATCGAAGTACAACTGGGCTTGTCTATGTTCCTGACACTCATTTTGGAGAAGTGAAGCTTTTCCCTACACAGATAAAAATCACAGAGTTTAATTTTTCTTGATAATGGGAAAGCATGGTGAATATTTACTTAATGCTAAAGCTGAAAATGGCAGTGTTTCCAAGGCCGTAGTGCTAACTTAAAGTCTAAAGGAGAAGGTGATTTCAGTCGCAAATGTAAGGCTTGTCAGATAATGATGCTGCATTGCTGCACTATGGTGGCTGTCAGTCCTGAACACTAATAAGGTTTGACAACAGAGTGGTACATGTTAAGGTTGCTGATGTGCAATTCCCTTGCACCAAAGACTGAAAATCTATCTCAAGGTCATATGCATTTTTTGAAATATGAAAAACAAAATTATTTCATTCATTCTCAGAAATAATATTTGTACTTCAGTCCTGTAAAATACTTGCATGCTGAGTAGAAGACATGTAACATCCCATTCATGCATTCAAGCAATGCATGGAGGGGAGTGGGATTGTGGCTTCTGGCCACATCTCCCAACCTGCATCAGGCAAATGCCTCTGCAAGCAATCCAGGGCTTGAGGCATTTGCCCCATTTTGTATTTGTAACCAACAGCTGGGTAGTCTGTGCCCCCTGTGTTTTTCCAAGTATCCATGACCAACCAGGAAGTGGTCCTTTATATTCCCCTTACTCTGGAGCAAGACAATTATAACTGCTTTGATTCTATTGGACCACATATTGTCCAACTCTGCTTTACAGTGTTCCATTGACTGGGTTCGCATGTAATGACAACCCAGAGTAGAGGTTGAATATGGGTTGTTGTTGAATCATGGGTTGTCATTATGTGTTAACCCTGCACTATAGTTTAACTATGGGTTGTTAACTACGAACAACCCAGGAAGAGAACCCAAGGTTTGTTGTTGGGTTGCGAACTCTGGGTTGCCCATGTGGTAACAACCCATAGTTAAACCATAGCGCAGGGTTTGCACGTAATGACATCCAATGATTCAAGAACAACCCACAATTCAATGGCAACCCACACTCAAGCCTTTCTCTGGGTTGTCATTACATGTGGATGTGGTCTATGTTTTCCTCTCCTTTCTTTTTACATTTCTCTAGATCTATCATTTCCACCTCCACATCACCATACTGTATTCCACCAGCTCTTAAGCTTTCCCCTGGAATATAGCTTCCCAAACTCTTTTTTTGCCATTTCCGCAGCATCTCCTTCTCACTCCTTATTTTGCAATTCTAATTCCCACCCCCTTCTGCCTCTATCTTTCTGTATCCTTGCTAGACCTTTTAGAACTAGTACACCACTGGTCCATGTGCAATGGGATTGATATACTAACCAAGTTATTTTTCTCTTCTATACTGTGTGTGTGTGTGTGTGTGTGTGTGTGTGTGTACTCTTTGATTTAATGGTTGTTTGAGCTGTTTCCCCCCCACTTCAAAGTAGCTATTCAACCCTTGATTGAACCACAGTGCATAAATATGCCACACCCCTGGAAAAGGTCACTTCATTCCCATACCTGCCTGTCTTGACATGCGTACACATGTTCACGTATGAGTGTGAATGAGGACATCCAGTCACAGTTTACAGACAATACTGGATCAGAGTATGTCCAAGTGTGGTAAGTGGCGTAATATGTCGCCTCCACAAGGTGGGAGTGGGGTTACTGTTAGGTTATATTAATAATAATGGGTCCTATGGTGATGTTTGACCCTCTACTTAGAAGCAACGGCTGGATAGTTAAGGATGTCTATTAAAAATGTGGTTGGCAATGGAACATTACTGGGAAAAGAAGTTGTCAGTAGTATCAAGTAGCTGGACTGGTATTTTTCATTCAACTGCCTATAGGGTACAAATATAGTAAAAGTCTTTCCCATAATCAGGGATGGGGACTCGGACTCGGGGACTCGACTCGTGAGTCGGACTGAGTCCCCCCTCTGACTCGAGTCCCACTCGAGTCCCAATATTTTTAATGGGACTCGAGACTCGACTCGGAACTCGAGACCAAGGACTCTTCAACATCCCTGGGCTGTGTCAGAAGGAGTGGAGAGGAGTGCGATCACTGGTGAAGAGTAAGGGTGAAATTGTGATGAGACCTCACCGTTCCAGAATGGGGGGCAAACATTTAGAAAAAATCATGTTCCTCAAATGCAACATGGATAGGTTTTAGGAAGTACAGCAAGTTTATTTTTTTAAATCATTTCCCTAAAATGCAACCTTTCAGACATTTTGGGTTTGGCTGCCTCTGCCTGCCTGTTTGGGGTTCCCTGCCTCCTCTGCCTGTCTGGTCTCTTCTTAACCAGTTCCACAGTTTGAATTGTCCAAGACAAAGGCCTCTGCCTGCCTGCCTGCCTGCCTGCCTGCCTGCTTTGGGGTTCCCTGCCTGCCTGGTTATTTTGGGTTTGTCTGCCTGGTCTGTTCTTGCCAAAGTGGCAGAGTTTTGAAATAAAAAGGCACACTTGTACCTAGAATTTATTTAAGCCATACATCTGAAGTAGCCTTATTTTGTTGGAGGGGAAAACCCATTGATTTTAATAGGGACTCGTGGAGTCAGCTTTGGGAGTGACTCTTGACTCTTGACTCGTGAGTCACCATTTTGGACCAAGGACTCGGACTCGAGACCAGGGACTCTTCAACATCCCTGAATTAATTATGTGGTATAATTGGTGTTAATAGATTCTACCATGACACCTGCTAATCATGTAAATGACCTCCTCCCAGTGTGAACATGAAATGTATAGTACTCCAAGGGAACTTAACACCTCCACATGCCAGTAATAGTGACATTCATCTTGGTGTCCCAGTGCTTGTCCAGGAATTGGAAAGGACAGACATACTGCATTCCTTGGCTAACAGATTATTAAAATAAACTTTTAACAGTATATTAACGTGAACTTAAAAAAAATATATTAAAAAATCCAAACAGCTTTATTAAGAACATTAGGTGAATGTAACTTTTGACTCAAAATGCACAAATGCATTGAATCCTAGCCAGACAACACAGTAATATAAGTAGAAGCATGGGAATCTTGAGCATATTTGCATAGCTGTAGGTTTTAATGGTAGGGTCCACATGACCTCCTTCATACATTTACCCAACACATAAGGGAGTTGTGGTACCATCCTGGCTAGTCCAGCATAGGGAACAATCATTTGGCCGCGGAATGTGTGGCCAATGGAGGAGGGGGCATGTGCCCAGTACATTCATTGGCAGGGGTTGGTGGGTCTATGCAGGGCAACCCCTTCATGTGCCCTTTGAATGCCTGAGAGGGTTCAAGTAAGCCCTCTAGTGTTCATGCCATGTAACTTGTTGACCTACTGCCTGCTGATAGCAATAGCTGGACTTTTTCCGATTTTTTTCCCCTTTAATTATTTTCAAGCCAATAATCCTGGATTTGAGGTATGTCAAGTCCTGGGACAGCTTTGCTGGAAGGGCAATTAATTGAAGTATTTGACACTTCACATTGATTCCTTTATTAATAAAGGGTTCTTGGAACCAGATGTTCGTATTCATATTATCCTTTTCCTGTTGGGAGATTGGCCTATCCTTTCCTGTATGAAAATGTTCTCCTTTCGAAGCTGAGCAAGTTGGAGTCGGGATGCAAAGAATACATAATAAAGGGAAGCGATGCAAGTGCATCGAGTGCTCCTTGGCCATAAAATAACAAAAGAGTTACTGTACTGCATAAATGGTGTGTTTGGAAGCTGATGTCTCCTTTCTAGTAGTAGCCAATTCCATATGCTTGAAAAGGCAATGCGGGATGTTACATAATAAAACAATCTGACCTCAGAGAAAGAATCTTCCTTGTTCCTTTATCCAATGGTTAATATCTTATGTAACTTATGAAGTACAGTTACCATGTTAGGTATCACCATGTGAATCTGGGTCTCCAGTCTCTGAATCCTTCTATCTCCAAATCAGAAAAAGTGTTTATCCCTCACAATACATTCTTCCATTTACTACATAATAGCTGTAGATATTTTTCCACCAGACACTTGTCTGTTGGACAAAATTCATTTAGGGTGCAATCCTATGGATGTCCATACAGAAAAAAGGCCTACAACTCCCAGCATGCCCCAGCCAGAGTTGTAGGCCTTTTTTCTGTCCTAGCTTCCATAGGATTGCGCCTTTAATCATAGCTGTCTGGCTAAATTAGGTTATCTGGTATCTCCATTCTAAAATATTTGTGCTGTGAATGGTATTGTAGAGTGTCATTCTTCAGAAAACACATGCCCATTTTGTGTGGTCGAACTCATGGTCTCTGGCCTAACTAGTTTTGTAGGTTAGCGTAATGCTTCAAGGGTGTACACTGGAAAAGCCAAAACTAGCCACGGACGTGCATCAAGTTCTGCAGCAACATATTTATATACATTTTAGTGTATTTGCTGTGGGCACCTATTGGATAACGCTGATAGGAAGTATCACACACATGCTGCACATACTGGAATAGTTTTTGAACTGTTTTTAAAGTTTTTTTATTTTTTAAAAAAGGAGTTTGTGAAAGGATAAGAGCTTATCCACAAATATTCATGGCACTTTAAAAGTAAGCTGCTGCTGCGAGACGACTACTCCCTCTCAGCAAATAGCCCACCATTTAAGAACTTTCCTTCTTCTTTTTGCTTTTAAATTCTCCTTTGGAATTAAATGGACTAAGGTCAAAAGCTTCTTGGAATCCATTCTAGTAAGTTTCATTACTCCATTGACAAGTACAGGACTGGGGAAGTGGCTGCAATTAGGAAAATGGAGCAAACAGGATCCTGCTCCCTTCCCTTGTGGTGGCCCTATACTATTGGCGGGGGGGGGGGGGACACACTTTTCCTTGTGTCTACCAGTCTGCAAAAGAGACACACACACCCAGATCTGACCTCCTCCACAGCAAGTTCTAATCTTTAATCACATTCATGTTGCGATGTGCGGCACAGCTGCACTTCCATGCTGCTTCCCCTTGCTCACTCTGTCCTCTTCTCCAGTCCTTTAGCTCCAGAATCGCTGGCTGGGTTACTGAGCATGTGTCGTGGGCATTCATGCTCAGAGCATTCCCCCAGCCAGCAATGCAGTCGGCAGAGGGAACAGGCAGGGCATCGGTTTGCCTCCCAAATAGGGGCACAGCTGGGTCTCCTGCACCTGCATGGGATCCAGCACTTACTTTTGGAATTGGATGTCCATGTAGGATGCCGTAGCTAATAGTAGTAGTGTGTGCAATTTTGTTTTTTAACTCCGGTGTGGCACCTGCGTGGTGATGTGAGGGCAGGGAGAGCCGTGGGGAGTGGACTGAGCCCTCAACCTCCTTTTTTCACTTTGGTAAGCAGTGAGCAGATACAGCAGAAAGAGAGAGTGAGAGAGAAAGAGAATTTTTCCTCCCATTTCCCCCTCAGTTTCCCTTTTCTGTGCAAATGGGGGAACAGAAAAATGTGGGTCCAAAGGAGTGCCTTTGTGCAGATGTATGAATATCCCCCTGCTTTGCAGGCCTGTTCTTAAAGTTAACTTGCCTCAGTTCCCCTTTTCTGTACAATGGGTTCCTGCTGCAGATTCAAAAAGCTGCTTTTGTGTGTTGCTGTCAGGATCCACTCCTCCAGGGTTGTGCCACAGCTACACCAGGTGGCGAAGATACCTCCTCGCAGGAGCGAGCCCAGTGTTTCTAGCTACTTGCAGAGTGTAGCCTCCTGCTCCTGGCTGCTCTCAGGCCAGCTAATGTGACCCAGCTGGGAGCAGCCAGAAGGACCTATTTTATTTATTTATTTATTATATTTATACCCCGCCTTTTTTCCTGCAAGGAACCCAAGGCGGCTTACATAACCCTCCTCCTCCTCCTCCTCCTCTCCATTTTATCCTCACAATGACCCTGTGAGGTAGGTTAGGCTGAGAGTCAGTGACTGGCCCAAAGTCACCCAGTGAGTTTCATGGCCGAGCGGGGACTAGAACCGGGATCTCCCGAGTCCCAGTCCAACACTCTCACCACTACGCCACACACACTAGATAAGAACTTCAGTTTGTCTTCAAGCCTCGCCACAGCGGCACAAGCCTCTGTGTTGTCTGTGGCTGGTTCTAGCTTCCAGCAACCAACCTTGATCCCTTGCTTTGCTTTTCCTTGCCTGGTGTTTGGCCCGTGACTGCCCTTGACCTATGCTTCTGCCTCTGGCCCTTGCTCTGCCTGGTATTTACTTGGACTCTGTTTACTCTTTGGACTTGTCTTCCTTCCTCTGACCCTTGCCTGGACTCTGTTTGTGTGTGGGACTTGCCTTCTGCTTCTGGGCCCTGTTTGGACTCTGTTGCCCTGAGCCCGTGCTGAACCTTGGACCTACTGTCTGTGTCTGCCTCCATTGTCCCTGGCCCAGGCGTTCCAGCCAGAGATTCTTACTGCCCATGCCCCGGACCTTACAGTTGCTGTGTGAATCTCCCCCAACCCCAAACTCTGCTTTGCAGGCATGATCTTATAGTTAACTTCTCAGTTTCCCCATTCTGTTCTATGGCTTGCTGTGGATTCAGATGACTACTTTTGTGTGTTGCCGTGCAGATCTCCCCCCACCCCACCCCACCCCACCCCACCACTCTGCTTTGCAGGCATGATCTTAAAGTTAACTTTTCTCCTTTCTGTGAAATGAGTTCCTGCTGCAGAGCAATGTGGGCTCAAAGCAGTGTGTTAGTGCGTTCTAGAGATCAGTCCCAAACTCTCCCTTGCATGCAGTCATGATCTTTGTCAAGTGACTTAAACTATTTGCCTCCGTGTGAAATGGGTTTCTGCTTCAGCCTTCCCCCTTTTAAATCTTGGACATGTGAGCCCTGCAATGGATTGTTGCAGTGTGATGTGTTTTCTGTTGAGTGTTCCAGCAAGCCAGCCATGCCCTTTTCCAGGAGAACACCTTACATCCTGCACATTACCCCAGCTCTCCCCCTCCAACGATCAGCTAGCATTGTTTAAGTGTACTTCGGGCCTTTGCAAGGGGAGAGGATGAGGAGAAAACTAGACCTAGTTGTGTCTGCCTACAGTGACCCTTTGGCTCTGGCTCTGCCTACCGTTAGCTGGCCTCCCTTCTGCCCCACCAGCCCCAGTGGCACCAGATGCCACTGCTGCCGTCAGTGTAGGCTGTCCCCACCCTGTCACATTTGAAAAGTTGTCCTGTTGCTGATGCTCGCTCGGGGCGAGTGCCACGGTAGCTGCAAATGAGAGATTCTTACCACTGCTCCGCAGAAATAATTGGCTGTGAACAGCCTAAGAGTATTGGCGGAGATTTGAATCTGAGGATGTATTTCAGTAGCTATCTGTACTGCCTAGTATTCCATAAATGTGTGTGGCTTCCTTCCTCTCAAGACAGTACAGAAAGGACTCCATATAATAGGATGCTTACACTTGTTTTTTTCCATTAAACTGTTCAAGCGATGCAGCTATTGATGATGGCATCAGCAGACATATTTAGCATAATGTTGTCTGTACAGGACAGGACTAGGCAACATGGGGACGAAACTGTCAAATGTCAGTGATGCCTTCGGTGTGCTAAGATCCCAATTGTAATTGTCTTGGTGAAAAACAGCCAAATCTCTCATAGATAGAAGAAGAACTCGTCAGGTGTGAGAAGCAGAATGTGGCAAAATTTAGCCCAAGAACAGGACAATCGTGCAGTTTTGTTCTGCAGCCGGAAGCCTATCTTTTAACCCCCATTTGCTAAATCCAAACCAAATTTGATGGGGGGGGGATTTACCAGCATGTATACATGTGGGGAATGTTTGAGGGTCAGAATGCATCCACATCACCTTGGCCCTGAAGAGTTATGGAGATATTTAGGTTTCAGAAATGATGTTGTACCCAGATCAGTCATAAAGAGGGAAGCTCTAAAGGGGACCCAGTGATGGGTAGTCGTTAGAGTGTTGGACTAAGACTAGGGAGACCCGAGTTCTAGTCCCCACTCTGCCATGATGCTCACTGGGTGACTTTGGGCCAGTCACTAGTCTACCTCACAGGATTGTAGTGAGGAGGAAATTGAGAGGAGGAGGGGGATCAGGTATGCTGCCTTGGGCTCCTTGGAGGAAAAGGCGGGATCTACTGTAAATGTAACCAAGAAATTATAAAATAAATCAGCTGACTGGAAGAACCAAAGCAAGTCGCTCATGTCATGTGAGCCCTCTTCAGGCATTCCAAATGAATGAGTGGAGAGGGCTCGTGGGGCACCACACGCAGCCCCCCCTCTCAACATCCCTGACCCTGAGGGATGGAGTTTCAGGCCTTCCTGTGTTCAGCTGGACAAACGTGGAAGCCTCCACCCAATAGGAACCCTGCATGATCAGGGTTCCCAATCGCAGGGAGGCTTCTACACTTATTCAGGCCAACATGTGTAGAAGCCCCCTTCATATGTTTCCACTGAAGCCACAAAGGTCTGAAGCTCCCTCTGCTGGGGCGTTGGGACAGAGCTAATGTGAGCAACCCCAGGCACTCCCCCCTTCATGCACTCATTTGGAGTGCCTGAAGGAGGCTGTGGAATGATAACAAACTATACTATAGGGCAAGGATGGAGGGCACATAATGCAGCCATCTTGCTGGAGAAAATTTTGCAAGCCTGGATTGTCAGGATGGGAGAGACCATATACCACCTTGAGCTTCATGATGGAAGAAAGGTGGTATATAAGTGTATTAAATAAATACATTCTGGTATCTCAGTCCTATCACGAAACAGAAGGGGATGATCCCTGATTTGGAGCTTGATGACAAGCCAGATACAGCCAGAAAGATAAGCCAGAAACAATCCTTGGGACTGCTGGCAAATCTAGGAAAGTTCCCACCCATGGCGATTGTACAAAAGGTTGGGTTGGTTTGTTGATGTCTCTGTGTGTGGCATCTTGCACAGTGTTTAATGTTCATGTCTCTCAATGGAATATTTATTTATTTGTGTCCGTGTCAGCTACTGTAAAAATTTAATTTCTGGATGATGCCTGACCCAGCCTGGTTTCAACATGCCTGCTTGTCAGATTCAATCAGAAGCGCTCTAATGTTAATTCGAAGCTCTCTGATGTTAATTGTCTCAATCTTTGGCCCTTGTTCACTCATTTGTGTGTATCCATAGTGAAGTCACAGCGGGGCCTTGCATTTAGCCTCCCCCCCATATCCGCACCGCCTCCCCCCCCATCATTGCCGTTGCCGTGTTCTTAACTTCTGCCATCTGTGTGTGTGTGTGTGTGTGTGTGTGGAGGGGGTGTCCTGTACTTGTGGAGGCTCCTGGGTGACTTAGTTAGAAGAACCCTGCATAGTCAGGGTTCAAAATCACAGGCCACACCTCCACGAATACAGGAAGCTGCCTACTGCAGAAGTTTGTTTATTATTTATTTCCAAAGATTTCTATACCATTTCATTTTAAAATAAATAAATCCCAAAGCAGTTCTCAAGATAAATACCTGATAAAATACCATAAAACCAATCAAACAGTAATAAAACAATAAAATGCCATTAAAATAACCAGGGGTGCTGGCAACGCACCCGTTCAGGAAATGCCTAGGCAAGCAAAAGCATCTTAAGTTGTCAGCGGAAACGCTCCACACTAGGAGCCCACCTGATCTCAGCGGGGAGGTCATTCCACATGGTGGGTACCCCGCCGGAGATGTTATGCGGAACACGGCGACTGCAGTGGCAGGGGTGGAAGGCGTGGCATGACTTTGGGGATGGGGCCAAATGTGCAGCCCTGCTGCCCCCTTTCGCCACAGATCTATTCACGCACGCGAGTCACATGTGAATAGGACTACTATGTGAAGGGAATGTGTAAACCATAGGCCCCCTTTATTTATTTTTCTTTGCACCAGCTCTATTGACTGTTCTTCCAGTTGGCATCGTGATTTACAAACTGCCTTGAAAGAGTCTCGGGCCCCTGACAGGTTGAGACACAAGGCATTGCTGTTATTTTATTATTTATTTAAAGTATCTGTATACTGCCCTGCTTACCAGTATATCCCACAGGGCAGTTCACAATAAGAAGTGTTCAGGATATAGGGTTCATCATAAGTTGCCACTGTGGCTGTTTGGTTGAGAGGTGGGGAAGTTGCCCCTCAGCTCTTCATTTAAGCTGCAGCTCCTGTTGCTATGGCAGTAGCTTGGATAAAGGGCAGGAATATGATAAGAGAACTCTGTTCACCCTTTGGACCTTCAGCCAAACCTTTCATCTCTTCGCCATGCATGCCCTAACCACTGTAATGCGACCCTCTTCTTCTCCATTCTGTCAATATCTCACCTTCTCTGTCATGCCAAATATAATCAGAAGCCCTCAAGAAAAATTTGGAAGCAGGCACTGTGTGAACATATTGAACCCACAGCCTCACTTAGTGTTGGTAAACAGGCTTCACTTCTGTCTTCGGTGCAAAGGCCTCACTCCTTTTACACCTGCTTTTTGCCAATTTTAAGACATAATTTTGACCATGGGAGATTGCAATGCATAGCATTAAATGATGCATGAAATGACCTGTCACACTGCATTACGTGGTGCAGGAAAAAACACACAAAAATGGGGGGGGGAACTGGGTGGTGGAGAGAAATAGACTATTAATGGAGCCCTTGCTATTCACTGGGAAAGTCTATTCATATCATATGGAGTTGCTTTGTTAATCTCTCTGAATACATAATATGCAACAACATAAAAGGTAGGAATGATGGGTGCAATTTTTCTTCCACTAATTCCTTACAAGAACTGGTAGCTGTGATGCTCTGCTTTTTCAGTGTGTTGTTCGTTACAAATGCAACTCTGCCAAAATTAAAGCTTCATGCTGGGAAAGTGGTGTGAGTGAATGCAAGAAGGCTAATTGGGGTTTTCTTGTAGTGAGAGTAATCCTGTAATTTATTAGATTTCTAACCTGCCCTTCCCCAAGGACCAGGGGTGGGTAACAAGTACAACCCAAACCTAAAACCCATATAAAACTCACTCATTATACAATACTGTGTTGAATTAAATGTCATTAGAACAGTACTTCAGGTTTCACTGGCCTTCCCTGACCCAAGGAAGGGTAATAGCTATGTGTAAAGACTCTTCACTGTAGCAGGAATGGGGTTAAGTGACTCAAGTTTTGTTTTCATTGCAAATCTGAAACCAGGTAGAGATTTAAGATTGTTTAACCTTTTAAGCAAACCTTTTGAGCATAATATATTACAGGACAACCTCATATTTATTTATCTTAACCCAAAATCAGGTGTCACAAGTTGGCTTTGGCAGCACTGTGTGATAATCTGCATGGCTTGCATCCCTGCCCAAGGAAATGGAATTCCGCATAGATTGCATATTTCTTTCTTGCAAAACGCTGTGCAATAAAAGGCACACCAAAGCCCAGCTACTAAAAAATGGGCTATTTCAACCCAGCATGTCCTCCCTTCCTCATCTGGGGACAGTGTAAAGGGCGGAATGGAATGGGCCTGAAAAGCCCTGTTATTTAAAAAAACAAACACACAAGCCAAAAACAATGGCATGTGTTTGAGACATTTGAGAACAATATTTTAGGACTCAAACCCTTGCAATATTAGATTATTAATCACCCCATAATTCCCAGAACCCATCCAGAACAGAAGGGAATGGCCCAAAATGCCAACTTGCAAGCAAGCCAAACCAACCAAATTCACCAGTCACACATGACTAGATGGGAATGATGCAATTGCAACAAGCCACAAAACGTCCACAGAAAGCACGTTCAGGTATCCATTCCAAGCAATAGTCACTCACTTGGAAGTTGGCATTCTAGGCTGTTTTCCAGAATACTGTTTATTGTCCGGGAGGGGTACCAGAATGTGGTTTCTGTGGAAGTTACATCCCTACATACAGTTATGTGTGGTTGATTGCATCCCTCTCATACAGTTATGTGTGGCTTTGTTTGGCTCACTCAGAAATTGGCATTCCAGGCCCTTTTCCTAAATACAGACTAATTATTGCCTGGAACAGGTACTGGAACATAGTTTCTGTGGAGGTTTTCTGGCTTATTACATCACTCCCATCTAGTCATGTGTCACTGCTGAATTTGGTTGGTTTGGCTTGCTTGGAGGTTGGCATTCCAGGCCATTCTGTTCTGTTCCAAATGGGTTCTGGGCATTATGGATTTAATAATAATCTAATATTGCAAGGGCTGCAATCCTAAAATATCTTCTCAATATTTTGTTTTTTGCATTTTTATTTTTTTTAATAAAGGGGCTGTTCTGGGCTGATCCGTTCCAGCTTTTACACCATCCCACTCATCTGTGTAGCTTTTGACTGTGGTCCTCTCACCCCTCTGCCTATTCCCTCTCCCACTTTTCCTTTCTTTAGACTTCTCCTTTGAGCCTTCTCTTCCCCCATTCCTCTGGCCCACTCCTCTTCCAGCCCTTCTGCTCCCTTTCTGATGCCTCTGCTTCTTGTATCCCTCCCTTGTTCCACAGACCTGCCTGTCCCTCTGTAGTATCACCCGGTTCTACAGTACCAGGGATGTTGAAGAGTCCTTGGTCTCAAGTCACGAGTCGAGTCACGAGTCTTTGGACTCGAGTCCGAGTCCTTGGTCCAAAATGGTGACTCACGAGTCACTCCCAAAGCTGACTCCACGAGTCCCTATTAAAATCAATGGGGGTTTTTCCCAACAAAATAAGGCTATTTCAGATGTGTGGCTTAAATAAATTCTAGGCACAACACAAGTGTGCCTTT